>CM028679.1:1387500-2637500 GCA_016760335.1 Gastrodia elata
GCTCGCCTTTGTCACAAAGAGGTCGAGACATAGAGAAGAAGAAACCTTGATTTCAAGGGTTTTGTAAAAATGAAGCAAAAACGTGATTTCAAGGTGTGAATAAGGAATTAGATGGAGCTTATGATCAAAGCTATTTAACACCATAAATAATACATCCTGATCATCCCTAAAATCAATTAAACTTAATTGAGAAAATAAAAAACACGCTAAATCAAAGTCTCACCTGTGTTAATTAGAGTTAAATAGGCTCTAACCTAATACATACAATTGTTGCAAGATAAGTAAATTATTTATTAAGCTATTACTGAATGAAAGAGCAAAAGGAAATTAGTACCTTGCACTTAAGAAGCTGCAGCTTTAGGTTTAGGGTTCACCAAAAAGAAAATCATCGAGCAAGTAAGTCCTTGATAGCAAAAATCTTGTTCCTCTCGAGCTTCCTCCACCCAGCAAAAATGATAAATAAGGAAGGTGAATGAGTTTTAGAAGCTAATGGGATCAGAGCGAAGCTTGGTTGGGCTCTGTAGAGATCGGACGATGTCCTGGCAGGCGCAGGCAGGAGATCGTGGGAGAGCGAAATCTATTTGGGCCATCGAATTGAGCACTGTTCCAACACCCATAACTGCTCGATTAAATGCAAACTGTTAGATCAAATTTGAAAGCACTTGATAGTTCAGATGAGGCATTTTGGTTGTTTTACATTTTGATCAGTACAATGAATTTCCTCCTTTCTTGAAATGGTCATTTAGATATATTAAATATAATATATATATATATTAGTTTAATTCAAACTATTATTTAATTTTTTATTTATTCTTGATTTAATACTCAAATTTAAATAATCAATTAGGCTCTATAAAATCCCAAAATTTCACACTTTCCTAATTGAGGGGTGAGGAACTTAAAAATGAAATCAAATTTTTGATCAGAAGTCAATTTAATTATCATAATTTTTTGAGTAATTATATATTATTAAACTATTTTTGAGTGATTCACTGACTTTCAAACACTCCCAAAATATCACCCATAGCTAATTTTGGGGTTATGAGTCCAATGACAGACTCTATTTTTGATTCTGAAGTTTAAACAAACTAGGCATTCTCAAAATTATTGGGAAAATTAGGAAATGTTGGAAAGTCTCAAATGATCTCCAAATCGCATGAAACTCTAAGTAAATACTCATAACACTAATATAACATCATTAAAAAAGGAACAGAGTTGATTGGATTACTATATTATAGGTAACAACACAAGGGTTATTACTGACTCCCCTCCTTAAAAGGAGTGTTGCCCTTGACACACAACAATTAAAAATATGAAATTAAAATTTGCATAAAGGAATTTTATTGAAACATAAGAAAAATGAAAGAACTAAAACTACCTAATTATTGGAAGAACTCTAGGAATTTCTTTCGCATATCCACTTCTCTTTCCCATGTGGCTTCTTGAGCTGAATAATTCTGCCACTGAACTTTGATCATGGGAATGCTACGGTTTCTTAACTGCTTAAGATTTTCCCCCAAAGTTGCAATAGGCTTAATAATGAAAGTTAGATCGGGCTACAGTTCGATTGCTGAAAACTGAACTTGCTAATAAGATCTAACAAATGCTTCTTAACGATGAAACTGAAACACAAGGTGCATGTCTGAGAAATCTTCAGGCAACTCCAACATGTATGCAGATGTTCCAACTCTTCCTATCACTTCAAAGGGTCCCAAATATCTTGGACTTAGCTTTCCAAACACACTATACCTTTGCACACCTCTCATCGGACTCACTTTCTCCCACTTTAAATTCTATCTCACAATGGTGAGCATCATTGTCAATCCTGAGTTGCCGTCATATTGTGCTTAATCAACATAACTTTCTTAATGGTTTCTTCAATTAATTCAGAACTGTAAAGTTGAGAGTCTCCTTCTTCAGTCCACGCAACAAAAGTATTGCACCTCCTTCCATATAGAGATTAATAAATGGCCATACCAATGCTAGAGCTAACTATTATTGTAAGCAAACTCAACTAAGGCTAGGTGATCTTCCCATGATCCATTGAAATCAACAATACAAAGATGCAAAAGATATTCCAAGATCTGATTAGCACACTCAGTTTAACTGTCTGTCTGGGGATGGAAAGCAGTACTCAATACTAAATTCATCCCCAAGTCTTGTTGTACAGTGGACCAAAATCTGGAAGTGAACCTACTATCTTTGTCAAAAACTATATAGTTTATGGTATGATGTACATGGATGATCTCCTTAATATAGAGCCTAATTAGCTATTCTACTGAATCTGTTTGATGAATATGAATGAAATGTGATGATTTGGTGAGCCTGTCGACAATCATCCAAATTGAATTAGATCCAGATCTACTCTTGGGTATACCTATAATGAAATCCATAGAAATGTTGGACCACTCCATTCAGGAATAATTAAGGGTGTGAGAAGTCCACCAAGCTTCTGGTGTTTGTCATTGACTAAGAAATAGGGATGGCATTTGGAAATGAAGATAGAAATATCCCACTTCATGCCCAACTACCAAAATGATTTCTTTAGATCTTGATACATCTTACTGCTACCTAGGTGAATAGTGTAGCTTGAGTTATAGGCTTCAGATAGTATTTGTAATTACAAGCTCATAGAAATCCATAACCTAGCCTTCTGAAAAAGTACACCATTGTCATCGAGATGTAACTCAGATCCCTTAACACTAGTAATATCAGAAATCAGATCAGAATAAGTAGAGTCTTCTTTCTGGGCTTCAACAATCTTTGTTCATAGGGATGATTTAGACAGAATAGCAAATAATATAATGCATAAATCAGCAGTTCTAATTGGCTCAAGATTCAATCTTTCAAAATCTTTGACCACAGAATCATTGCAACGAAGGGAAGACAAAAATGCCTTATGACTTCGGGCATCAGCTACTACATTAGCTTTACCCAGATAATACATAATTTCCAAGTCATAATTGTAAATCAATTCTAGCCACCTACGTTGACAACAATTAAGTTTCTTTTGGGTGAAGATTTACTTTAGACTTTGATGATCTATAAATATCTCACACTTAACTCCGTATAGGTAGTGTCTCTAGATTTTAAGAGCAAATACTACCTCTGGAAGTTCTAAATCATGCATAGGGTAATTTCTCTAATTAAAATTAAGTTTTCTAAGGGCATAAGCTATAACATGATGATCTTGCATCAGATCACAACCTAGTCCTATTTTAGAGGCATCAGTATAAACCTAAAAATCTTTACCCTCTTGAGGTAATACTAAGACTGGTGCAGAAGTTAACAATTATTTCAACTTTTGAAAGGCTTCTTCGCAAGCTGTGCTCCAAATGAATGGAACTTCTTTTTGAGCTTATTGAGTTAATGAAGAAGAAATTTGAGAAAATCCTAAAATAAATCTTTTGCAATCTGGCAAGTCCTAGAAAACTGCAAATTTCAGTTACAGATTTGGGTTTCACCCACTGTTGAACAGCTTGGGACTTCTTTTGGTCAACCCTAATGCCTTTAGCACTAATTATGTGACCTAGAAGTGCCACGAAGTTGAGCCAAAATTTACACTTCCAAAACTTAGCAAGCAACTTATATTCTCTTAACAAAATAAGAATGGTATGCAAATGTTTCTCGTGATCGGCAACTGACTCTGAATAGATTAGGACGTCATCGATGAAAAATAAGATGAACTAGTCTATGTAAGGCTTTTGAATGCGCTTCATTAGGTCCTTGAAGGTGGAAGGAGCATTCGTCAGTCCAAAAGATATGACTATAAATTTATAATACCCATATCGAGTCCTAAACACAGTCTTTGGACTATCTTCATCCTTAACTCAAATATAATAATATCCTGATCTCAAGTCAATTTTATAAAAGTTTTTCACTCCAGCGAGCTAATTGAACAGGTCATCTATAATAGGAAGAGGATACTTGCTTCACCATCACGTTGTTAAGCTCACGATAATCTATACACATCCACATCGATTCATCTTTCTTCTTGACAAAAAAAACTAGAGCTCTCCAAGGCCACATGTTAGGGTGCACGAAACCTTTCTCTAACAATTCTTGCAACTACTCTCTATAATCTTGTAGCTCTTTGGGTTCCATCATATATGGGGCTTCAATTTAGGATGTGTCCTTATATGACAACCCTAGGTTGTTATCTTACTATATGTATAGCTTAAATAATCTTTAATTTCAATACTATTGCTTATATAACATTAAGTTGAGCCTATTTAGAAAATTTGATCTCCATTGGACTTCTCTAGGTTCAAAATGGCATTTTGATAAGTCTAGATGCCCTAGATTATACCTAAAATATTTTGATCTGAGAATTAAAATCTGATTGTATTTTTGAATTCTGCACCCCCAAATTAGCTAGGGGTAAAAGTTTGGTGCAATTTGGAAATTATTTAGGCCATAATTCACATTTAATTTGAATGGTATAATTGCATTTAAGGGTTCCTAATATTTCTAAATTGCAAATATACCTTTAAACAAAATTAACAGCTATGATCCATTGTGCGGACCGCGGGCAATCCGCTGCGAAGCCCGGGTCGCGTGTCAGCGGAGTCCCACAAATATAACTGTCATGCTTATCTAACGGACTGCTAGGATTAGATCCAACTGAATCACGGATATGCCATTGGATGCATTCAGTAAATCCTACGATGTGGATTCAATCGGATCCGACCATTAGGATCCGGAGGATCAGGACCGTCGCATCTTTCTAATTGATCAATCAGATGGCTCCAAAACCTCATGCGAATGTGGAGCTTCATCTTCCTCTATCCCACGCCTGACAGGGAAGATCTCCCTGTAATGCCAGCTGCCGAGCCTGTCCCCCACTCCTGCGTCCACCTCAGCAGGCTGTTACGACCTTCCCCTTCTTGGTAAGGACCCCCGATCGGGCCTTGTGACCCGGTCAAGCTCGAGTTAGAAATTCGAGAGCTCGGCCATGTCCTGATCTCTCGGGCCTCCCCAGCCCGGGCCAATTCATCTGGAACCTTCCTCACTTCCCTCTGAGGCTATAAATAGCTTCAGATTTCCCTGGGGTAAGCCTTGCTAATCAATTGGAGTCTCCTTCTCAAATTTCCATTATTGATCAGCTAGCTCTCTCAGGCATTCCCGGCGTGTGTACTGCTGATAAAAGAGTCTCCTGGCATTCAAGAACTCTTAGAGAAATCTCAGGAAGCTCAGGTAGCTCAGCTTTGACCCCTGCGACGTCTGTAAGTTCCCCGTTAAAACCAGGTATCCCCATTTGCTGGTTATGAGCCAATGAGGCTTGGACCTTACCTCTTTTGATGCGTATAGATGCATATTGTAGTTTCAAACTCACAGCTATTGTAATTGAGTCCTAAGCTAGCCCCGCTCAGTCGAATCAATCGATAGGGCTAAGTCCCTCAAGGAATGCCTCGTGTGAGTATGGTCCCGGCATTCCAGCCCACCTTAGGCCCTCAGACCAGAGGGCTTCAATCCGTCTCACCTCCCTAATGGTGTAGGGATCGAGCCCTGAGTCTGGAGTGGCCTCTGTAGGGAGAATTGTCTCCCCTCAGTAGCTCCATTAAAAGATCCCTTGGGTGAGTAAGGTCTAGCCGATCCTGACCATCTCATAGAGGGCTTTCGGTCTCGTTCAGTGCTCCTGAACATGGTGAACATGTAGTGATCGTTGGTTTGGCGTGCTGTGGTTGGGATGCACTAGAATTGGCCGATTAGGGTTCTCCTAATTGGATCCTTCTGTCAGGATGAAGGATCGGGGATGAAGCCCCGTGCGGGTCGAGCCGACCCGTGACCCGCGTGGTGCGACAGTCCTGGGTTTTCAGGCCCCGCCTGACCCACGTGTTTTGGTGAATGGGCCAAACCTGTTTTTAGTATTATTCGAATAATTAGAATTATTTTCCTTAAGGAAAATAATTCAATTATTCTAATCACAGGTATTTAATTAAATAAAAATACACAATGTATTAGTGAAATAACTTTCAATCCACTGGTCTAAACTATATGATATTATATATCAAATTGATCAAAAAATCTATAGGAATAAGAATATAAAATAATATTGAACATCTAATAGCTTGATTTTCTATTTTAACCTAAGTATTTCAGAACTAGATTAGGATGGATTAGCAATTATACTTAACCAATTTGCATGTTTAGGGTGCAATTAGTTTCCTTATGCAGAGTAGAATGAATGTGCTAAGTGATTTACTTTCTGATCTCTGCATTTCAACTTTTACCCTAATCTTGTTTAATAGTGATTAGTAAAAATTAGGGTTTGTAACCATTGGATCTTAGCAAACTTAGTCTCTGATTAATTGTATGATAAGATAAAACTTACATGCCAAGTTGTATGAAATTCTGATGGTTAGATTTATAATTAGGTGATAATCCTTTTGCATTGGTTTAGGGTATGATTAGCACTAATTACTTTTTGTTTTTATGAATTTTTCTGTAATTATGCTTCATGATAATAAGTTAGATGTATTGAAGCCATGTATGCGAATTTTTAATGTATAAAATTAAATAAACTTAACTTGAAGAACTTAAACACCTTATTTAACCTTAAGAAGTCTTAAGACTTTGATCAAGCTATTAAGACTTGATCTAGGTCTAAGATTGCCACCAATAATACATCTCAAATTCACTAATTTGACATTTGATTTATAAATAAACATTTGATCTTAATTAGGCATGAGTAAGGGGTTAAACCCTAATCTATTTGATTAAGATCCAAACTCTTAAATCCTTAATTAATTGACTTGATTATAAGATAATGAAATTGATATTGATCTAATAATGCATCTGATTTAGTATTGATCTTAAGCATTTGAATTATATATGTTAAGGTTATTGATAAATCTATATGATTGATTAATCTGAATCTATACTTTAGATCCTTGATTTTCTTCTAAATAAGACTACCAGCATAAAGAGATAATAGAACTAAATTGATTTAATAATTGATCTGACTCTAATAATATCCTTGATTTAAACCCTATAATCTCAGAATAAGATATGATCAGATGACTTCATCATCTGATCAAATCACTCTAAACCTAACTATTAAATAGAACCTAAAATGTTAGCTTTAGAATTAAGGGACTGAGATCTTAAGTATCTCAGCATAATGTTGTCTCTGAAATATTTTAAGGACCTAAATTTAAATTTACATTGAGGTAGGAGAATTTTGTATAACTCATTGAGGTAGAATCTTAGATGATCCCTTAACCTTAGAAGTTGATCTTAACCCCTCGTGGTAGGAATCACTCAAGATATTAGAATGACACTTTTCCTTGTGTTAGAATCTATATTTAGTGATCCTCGATCACTTTTTTTTCTTGGAGCCTTGTATAAGACTTACCTATTTAGCATAGGAATTAATAGTCTTGATAATTCCTTGTTGATTAAATAGAGTTATTTGAACTCAGGTCTATGGTTGGTGTAGTATGGTATACCCATAGTACTGGTTTTCTTCAGTAGTATTCAGGATTGGTTGATTCACTCTAATGTCAACTTATGTGTAGGTGCTATCCCGAAGGATTAGACAAATACAGTCTTATTAGAGTAAATCTCCCAAGACTAAGAGTGTATTAAATATGGACTCACTCCGTAGTTTGATTGAAATACAAATCACCAATGGGAGATGCCTCCCAGCAAAGATCGCTTCAATAGATGTGGCTCAAACAAACTAAGTAATTAGAATCACCTACTTTAAGACATTGAGTGTGATTGTATAAAATACCAAAATTTCATTTCAAATTGTTTATTAATATTTAAATAATTTAGAACTCAGAATTGAAAATGGAGTCTACCATTGGACTCAGTAACTCCAAATTAACTTAAGAGTGTTATTCTGAAAATTTTTGGAAATTATTAATTTTCCCGAATTTTCTGCTAAATTTCGATCGCTAAGTTTATTGATGTTATTCTTTGCAGGTCGAGTTGTAAATTAGTATCAAGAGAAATGATGCGCTAAATGCTATTAACATATAGCAAAAATAAGCCAAATAAATGATGCCCCTATAAATTGCTGAATTAATTTCTGCATTTTTTTGCTATTAGATGTTTGATATAGGATATTAAACTACTTAGTTTAATTGAATGTAATTAAAATTTTTGTAGAATTGGAAATGAGCAATCCTGTAAAAAGGGTTGAACTCTATTTTAGAACTGGAATTAAACTCTATTTAGAACTGGAAATGAGCAGTCTTGTAAAAAAGACTGAACTCTATATTTAGAATTGGAGAATGTTTGTATAAAATTTGGAAAATTTGAACAAAAACAATGGAGATTCTGCCGAAATTTTTAAGAATTTTAGGACTTATCAAATTTTAGGAAATATAGATGTTTACACATATTTCTAAAAATTTCATATAAAATGTCACTTAAAAATATTAAACATAAAAAGTAATTACTTCAATGAATTCAAATAAAATGTCATAAAAACCTATTATGAAGAATCAAATTAATGACTTAAACTACTTATTGGCAGATCAAACAAATTGAATTGATTGATTTTGAGACAAAACAAGTCAGGTACGCAAATTTACTTATAAGTTTCATTTCAGTATTCTTATATTTGAGCTATTTTCTATTTGAATATTATTTACACTGCTTACCACTTTATAATCTGCAAATAGAATGATATTGAATAGCATGTAACAAAAAGTTGAAACAATGAATATATTATTGTGGTGTTTGTCTTTGGAGGGAGAAGCGCAACACTGAGAATCTGTACAGATTGGGCCAGCTAGCAGCCCCTGGGAGGTATATGGAGGGATTTAGCCTCTTGTAGGAAGTAGGCAATCCAGAGGAAAGACACACCAAGATTTATTATTTAAGTAAGCTACCGACGGGTGGCGAGATAAGCTTCCTACAGGTTATGCCTATGGGTTTACCCATTTGGGCTCAGGAGTCTTCAGGACTCGCCTTATTGTTACAAGTGCTCTCAATAAAATTTATTTCATATATGTTGAATTTCACAGCTATTTTGCAGGGCAGAAATTGCTTACTTTACTTGCAGTTTTATTTTCAGTCATTTTCATATATGATTTATACCTATTATAGGATGCTAGATTTATTCTTATAAGAATAATTTGCGTACTCCTACCTGACTGGTAATCTGAATTTTTTAGGTTTTGATAATTAAAAAGAACTTAGAAGATCTGCCAAATCAAAATAAGAAGAATAAAGGAAGCAAAAGAATGTAGAAATTTCTAATTTATATTTTGTATAATTCAAACTATTGTAAATTTTTATATATGTTTTGGCTCTATGTATAAAAGGACTTTAAATTTTATTTATTTTATTATGTCCTTTTTGAATTATAAAAATGTCTATATTTTTTTCATTTGAGATGAATTGTTCCTTAAAGACTCTCGAACTTCGATCCCCGGTCGCCACAGATTGTGAGTTAGGCATCTTAATAACTCAGTTTGAGATATAAATCGCCAACGGGCGATGCCTCTTATCAAAGACCGCTTCGTTAGGGTGGCTAAATCAAACTAAGTGTTAAGCACCACCTTTCTTACAATGTACTAAATATATGTATACAATTATCCCATCTGATGATCTTTATGTAAATGTTTAAATTTAACCAATTATCGTTCTAGAAGCAAGGAGTCAGAATCCTTTTAGCAGGATTTTGCACAGTGGAGACCTAGAATTTGTTATCAGTGTTCAAAGTTTTATGAATTTCTAGATTTTACTCATATAGACTAGAAGCATGGTCATGAGCATGAGCATGAGTTTGAGGTATTATTTCAGTAGTGATGCATGAGTATCAGTAATGAATTATGGGTTATGGAATATTGCATACATTGATTATGGAATTTTAGGATGCATCAGCATCACCGTACTGTCTTCCCAACTGGGTGTATGTATACAGTGGACCGTACGACTCATAGCCTTTTAGTGATAGTTCTATTACATACCGTGGCATACCGTGACACACCGTGTTGTGGCATATTTGGGAGCATCATTTCAGTGACATATAGTACCACATTGGACATTCTTCACTTTGATTTCTGAGCATTTTATATGTTTGCTTACTTTTAGTATTCAATTTCGATGTAGTTTTACTTTGCTTAGTCTTTATAGTTTCAGTTACATAGTGCCTTTACTATCATGTTCTACAGTCGTGTTTTCCTTTCTATCTATTGCATTTACTTTAGAACTAGCTTAGTTAGTTACGATGTGTTAGACTTCTTGTCTAACACGGGGTACTTTTGGGATTCGGCAATTTGCTAGATACCGAGCTGCTTGTGGAGATGGGGCAGGAGGACTTACAGAAGATTCAGGAGGTGTACGTGGAGCCTTAGTGGATCAGTCTTCCACCTTATACTTATTGCTTTTTATCTAATAATTCAGATAGACTTTACTTTTCATCTTTTAAATCATTTTGTGATGTATTTTACCTTTCTTTTTTGAGATGAATGTTTATTACTTCTCCGTAATAAATGTATTCTGGATGTTTTGCTTTAACTTCCACACTCTATTATACTACTATACTTAGTATTATGATGTGATCAGCATACTGGACATGCTGATATATATTAATAACATACATTGGATTCATATTTACCCCTTTAAATCCAATGTACGTATTAGTCTAATACTTAAGACAAGTATTCTACTCTTATCTTAAGTATTGACTCTCGATCCTATTCTTAAGTTTGAGTCAGCAACCTTCAGTGCGGCTCAGTCCCTTAGCCTATTCAGGGAGATGCTATTGTCTGTCGCTCCCTCCTCAATTAGCGCACCACTCCGTCGTTGATCTGATTATACTTATCTTTTGCGCGCGGCGACGAAGCGGGGCTCTACAGTTGGTATCAGTAAAGTATCATAAAGTGTTAGATAAGGAGTTTATTCCTATTTACTTTATGATCTATTCTCTGTATCAGGTCAAGATCACAAGTTACTAAGTGTAATGAAAAGCAAACATCCAAATATTCATTAAGCTACATCAAAAAGGAAAGGATTGACTATGTCTAGAATAATGACATCCTAGGAATTTAACGAACATAATAACTTGATTGAAACTATGCCTATTCCTAATATCGAAACTGACATCTTAGGATCTGAACAAATTTGAAGCTAATGATAAAATAAAATACTTATAAATTGAGTTATTTTAAAGATAAAATACTCACAGTCAGCATTTTGGTTTTACCTTAGGAGGTTTGATGACTACTGAATAGATGACCTCCGAAATAGCCAGATCTATGAATGGGTCATCGATGGAGTGTCACCTCGAGGAGTTGAGGTGCAAGATAAAATCCTTATCAATTCATCCCTTGGAGGCACCATTCTTTCTGCACTCGCCAGAGAGTGGTCGGATCGCGTTACTACCGCACTTCGAGAGACAACCTGTCCAGAGGAGTATCTTCTGGAGATCATAGAGATTCTACTGAGGGGATCAGCAGGTCATTGGTGGTATTGGGTATATAGGAGATTAGCTTGGAGGAGCCACATAGTCACATTTGATGACTTCTGTGCTGCTTTTTGGATAGAATATTGTAATTAGATTTTAGAGATCTTATTATGTCATTTTCTTTCATCTCAGTTATATGTTTTGTGGATCCATGTATCTTCTCTTTTGAGAAAAAATGAATGAATAAAATTATAGTAAAATCTTATATTTCTAAGTTCATACTTGTATTTATAGTCACATATCCTAGCTCTCCATCTGCTCCTACTCCAATTAAGAATACGGTCACGTCGTCAAGTAGATCTGAGGAGTCCAACCCTATGGCCATTTTATTGAAGGCCCTAATTGATAGTAATGCGCAATAGGCACTAGAGACATGTGCTCTTATCCTCTCATTTAGATAGCAACCTGCACCCTCATCAGGATTCTCATCATCTTCCACTATACAGGAGACAGAATCCTACACAGTTTCCTTTATCTCTGAACTCCTACATTTAATGGAGCACTGAATCCTATGGACACAGTGAACTAGCTTAAGATGGTTGAGAAGAACTTTGCCAGTATTAAGTGCCATAACTCTGAAGCTAAATACTGGTGGGAGAATGAGCGGAACAACAAATTTGCTGATTATAAAGTAGAGGACCTTCCTTAGGACATGTTCTTGGAAGCATTCTGTGAAGCATTCATATCAGCGTCCGCTCAAGCAATTCTAGAGGATGAACTCCTCCATTTTACACAAGGTAATAATTAGTGTTCGACTATGAGCAGGAATTTCGGAGATTATCACGTTTCATTCTGGATCTAGTTAGAACTGAAGCATCTAGATGCCTCTGTTTCCTGAAGGGTCTGAGAGACTCTATTAAAGCCCACTTAGTATCTCGTCGGATCAAAACTCTGACTGAATTAATCGAGGCTGCCCGTCTACAAGAAGGATTCCAAGGTCAACTCGATCGGAAAAGGAAGGCAATAGTTATGTAGCCTAGGAAGGAACATTTTGGCCATCATAAGGTGGCAAAAGTCTATCACATGGAAACTACACAACCCCAACCTCAAAACTTTGAATGCAAACGATTGCATCTGTACAAAAAATGCTACCACTTCAGTGGTGTATGTTTTACTTGTGGTTGTAGCGGCCACCGCTATTACGAATGCAATGAGAAGAACGCAATCAACAGAGTGCTCATCAATCACTCCCATCATAAGCAAGTATTCTATGCACAACCAAGGAACAGCCGAGAGCCTGCTCCTGCTATAATGCTGGCTACTACTTCAAACTCTAAAGTAATAGTACATGCATAAATGTCGAACTATGATCATCAGGGTCAAAGGCCTCAGAACAAACAACCCCTTGCACTGGCACTGGTATATATGTTAATTCCTGCCTCTGCTCCTAAGGACAATGATGTGGTTTCAGGTATGCCTTAAATTAATTTTATTCAGTTCTTATTATTTCAGTAATCAGTCTTTTACACTTCAGTACTTTCAAATGTTTGAGTAGTCATTCTTATTAAGTCATCTTAATCATAGGCACCTTATCAATAAATGATTAATCTTGTAACATCCTTTTCGATACGGGAGTGAGTCATTCCTTCGTATCAAAAAATTGTGCTAAGACTCTTAAGCTACCAACCTATCAATTAGCTAACTCGTTGAGCATCAGGTAACCTTCCAGAGCCCGTATGCAATCCCAACAATTCTGCAGGATAGATATTCCTATTGGTGAACAAAATTATGGGGCTAAATTAATTGTATAATCAATCACAAACTTTGATATAATCCTAGGTATAAATTGGTTAAGTAAACATGGTGCTTCCATAAATTGCCAAAAGAAGAAAATAACTTGGGGCAGTGGAGTAATTTAAAATTGTTCATTGGGAGATTTAGCACCCAAGCGTCATTAATCAATGCAATGACAGCAGAAAGGCTAGTCAGGAAGGGATGCTATGCGTATCTCATAACAATGTTGGGAGAGAAGAAAGAAGTAGTGCCTATCTCTGAGAGTCGTATAGTTTGTGAATTTCTTGATGTTTCCCTGGAGACCTACCTGATCTTCCCCTAGATAGAGAAGTAGAGTTCACGATTGAATTAATTCTCGGAACTCAACCGCTGTCAAAAGTTCCATATCGTATGGCGCCAAAAGAACTTCAAGAATTGAGCAAGCAACTTTAAGAACTGTTGGAGAAAGGTTTTATTCGTCCAAGTTCATCTCCTTGGGGAGCGCTAGTTTGATCGTAAAGAAGAAAGATGGATCGATGAGAATGTGCATCGATTGTAGGGAATTAAATAAAGTAACTATCAAGAATAAGTATCCCCTACCTCGTATCGATGACTTATTTGATCAGTTATTTAGAGCTAAGGTTTTCTCAAAGATAGACTTGCGATTGGGATATCACCAATTGCAAGTTAAAGATCCAGATGTGGAGAAAATAGTGTTTAGAACTCACTATGGACATTATGAATTTTTGGTAATGTCCTTCAGCTTTACAAATGTGCCATCCATTTTTATGGACTTAATGCAGCGCGTGTTGAAAGCATATTTGGATAAATTCGTCATCATCTTCATCGATGATATTTTGATATATTCAAAAAGTAAAACTAATCACAAGAATCATCTGCGATTAATACTAGAAGAGCTCCGAAGCCATGAGCTATATGATAAGTATTCCAAATGTGAACTTTGGCTTGACTCGGTCAATTTTTTGGGTCATGTCATTGACTCTCAGGGAATCAAAGTCGATCAAAATAAAGTGAGCGCAATTTAAGATTGGTCACAACCAAAATCCGTGACCGACATTAGAAGCTTCTTAGGACTGGCATGCTACTATAGGAAATTTGTCAAAGGCTTCTCACAAATTGCTTCTCCTCTCACAAATATGATGCAGAAAGCTGTACCATTTATCTGGAGTCCAGAATGTGAAAAATCATTTCAATCATTATAAGATGCTCTTTCCTCTACACCAATTCTAGCCTTGCCTAAAGAAGGCTTTAACTACCAAGTCTATATTGATGCCTCTGGCATAGGGTTAGGATGTGTGCTGATGCAGGAAGGAAAAGTTATAGCATATGCATCTCATCAATTAAAACTATATGAAAAGAACTACCCTATCCATGATCTTAAATTAGCAATCATATTTTTTGCTCTGAAAATTTGGCATCATTATCTTTATGGCATCCAGTGTTCCATATTCACTGATCATCAAAGCTTAAAGTACATCTTCACCCAACATGAGCTAAACTAATGACATTGAAGATGGCTTAAGCTAAAAAGTGATTATGATTTAAGCATCTTGTATCAACCAGGAAAAGCGAATGTCGTAGCAGATGCACTCAGTTATCTTACTACTCTATCTTCTATGATACTATCAAGTTCTCTGGAAGAAGAATTTTGAAAGCTCAAAATCAGGCCAGTGCGTGGTGCTATGCTAAGCACACTGATATCCATGGGTTTAATTGAACCCACATTTCATCGTGATGTCTCCATCTCCCAAACTAAGGATGAAGACTATCTGAAGTTTAAAGTGGACATTGAAAGTGGTCGTCGCTTTGATCTTCAGCTTTCAGGTAATGTAATATATCAAGGAGATCTTCCATGGATTCTCAAATCCATGCATCAAATGCTTCTAGTAGAAGGTCACAATTCTGGTTACCAAGTACATCCTGGCAGTACCAAGATGTATCAGGATCTGAAGAAATCATTTTGGTTGCTTGGAATGAAGAAAAGTGTGGCTAAATTCATAGCAAAGTGTCATGCTTGTAACTTAGTTAAAGCCAAACACCAAAAGCCCGGGGGACTCTTCATCCTCTGGCAATTCCTGAATGGAAGTGGTTCGATATTTCTATGGATTTTGTTATGGGTTTACCCAAATCAAGATCCGGTGCTGATTCAATTTGGGTCATTGTTGATCGACTGACCAAATCAACAAATTTCATTCCTATGCATCAAACTGATTATGTGGAGAAATTAGCAAAGTTGTATATCAAGGAAGTTATCAGACTCCATCGAATTCCAAGATCTATCGTATCTGACCAAGATAGCTGTTTCACTTCCAATTTCTGGCAAGCAGTGCATCAAGACTTGGGGACTACTCTAGCCATAAGTACTGCTTTTCACCCTTAGACAAATGGTCAAACAGAAAGAGTCAATCAAGTCTTGGAAGACCTTCTTCATTTCTGTATTCCAGATTTTGGAGGTATTTAGGAAGATCATATTCCTCTCATAGAGTTCGCATACAATAACAAATTTTATGCGAGTATTGGCATGGCTCCATATGAAGCTCTGTATGGTAAGAAATGCAGTACTCCATTAGCATGGTCTGAAATAGGTAGTGTTCAGCTATATGGTTCTAATTTAGTTGAAGAAACGAATCGTAAGATTCAACTGATCCAGCGAAGAATCGAAGCAGCTCAAGATCGCCAAAGTAAGTATCATAATGCTCATCATCGAACTCTAGAATTTGATGTTGGAAATTTTGTGTATCTTAAAGTAAGTCCGATGAAAGGCATGTATCATTTTCGTGTAGCCGGAAAGCTAAGTCCCCGCTACATCGGACCATTTGAAATCCTAGAGAAGATTGGTTCTGCAGCTTATCGATTGCAGCTTCCTGAAGATTTCTCTGTAGTCCATAATGTATTCCACATATACTCTCTGTAGAGATGTCTTCACAACCCATCTCATCTAATTCAACTTCCAGCAGTGTCTCTCCAGCTAGATCTTTCATATGCGGAGGAGCCAATTAAGATCTTAGCTCATGATCAAAAGCAGCTGAGAAATTGCTCTATCCCAATGGAAAAGGTTCAGTGGAGAAATCACTCTTTAGAAGAATTTACTTGGGAGAAAGAGGTAGATATGAAAAGAAAGTATCTCAGTCTCTTTGGAAATCTATGTACCCCTAAAATTTTTAAATTTTATTTCTATTCTTCAAAATCCTGCATGGTTGTCTTCTCTCTTAATATGATATTAAGGACGACATCATTCTTAAGTGGGGGAGTCTGTAATAACCCTTGGTTGTTACACTGCTATATGTATAGCTTAATCAATCTTTAATTTCAATACCATTGCTTATATAACATCAAATTGAGCCAATCTAGAAAATTTGAAGTCTATTGGACTTCTCTAAGTCCAAAATGGCATTTTTCAAGCAAGTATTGGACTTCTCTAAGTCCAAAATGGCATTTTTCAAGCAACTATTGGACTTCTCTAAGTCCATTGAACTTCTCTAGACTGTAATAACAGTTTTCAAGCAAGTATTGGAATGGCTCCTTATGAAGCCCTTTATGGAAGGAAGTGTATCACTCCCTTATCCTGGAATAGTGTTGGAGAAAACAGGATATTAAAATCAGATTTAATTCTTCAGGCAACAGAAAAGATAAAGATAATTCAACATCGAATGAAAGCAGCTCAAGACAGGCAGAAGCAATATTTTGATGCTCATCATCGTCATATTGAATTTTCTGATGGAGACTTTGTATATTTGAAAGTGAACCCATTCAGAGGAGTTTCCAGATTTGGAATTTCTGGGAAGTTAAGTCCAAGATTTATTGGACCTTTTGAAGTTTTAAAAAGAGTAGGCCAGGTGGCATATCAAATCAAACTACCACCACATCTGAGTCTAATGCACAATGTGTTTCATATCTCTTTACTAAGAAAGTGCTTATCTGAACCTTCATTAAGAGTAGAAGTAGAAGATATCAATTTGCAACCAAATCTAAGTTATGTGATCGAACCAGAAGAAATTCTAGATCGAGATGAAAGGAAGTTAAGAAGTAAAACTATTCCCATGATAAAGATCAAATGGAAGAACTGTCGTAAAGAAGAAGCTACATGGGAAGAAGAATCAAGTATGAAGAAAGCATATCCTCACTTATTTCACTAGTAAGTGACTATAGATCTTGTAAATATCTTTAAATTTTAAATTGATGTCGAGGCGACATCTCTTTTAAGTTGGAGAGAATATAAAATACCAAAATTTCATTTCAAATTGTTTATTAATATTTAAATAATTTAGAACTCAGAATTGAAAACGGAGTCTACCATTGGACTCAGTAACTCCAAATTAACTTAAGAGTGTTATTCTGAAAATTTTTGGAAATTATTAATTTTCCCGAATTTTCTGCTAAATTTCGATCGCTCATAATTTTCGTTAACATTTGAATTCTGATTCAAATCAAATAAAAATATAATAAAAATTTCCTCTTATAACACCTATTGAAAGAATCGTACTGCAAAAATTTAAGCGCATATGGGATCCTGATTTGTCCTGAATAAATTCATGAAGTGTAAACTTCAAAGGCTAATAATAAGAGAAATATAAATTGGAATTTTAAAATTTTTGAATATCCAAGTCAAGCATCATATGAGGATGCTATGTTTCAAGTTTCGTTAATTTTCAAGTTTTCAATTTATCATAATTAATTTTTCCAAGTTTTTCACTTAAAAATCAATATAAAATAAAATACTTGTCCAAATTCAATAATTTTTGAATGCGGGTGTTCGTCTCGTCGAGACGGTCGTTTCGATACCAAGTTTGTAATTTTTGGAGCTCAAATGACTCCAGATCTTGGCTCATAAATTCCAGCCGTTTGTTTTAATCAAACGGCTAATATAAAATCCTAAGTTTACTTATAAACCTAACCTAAATTCTTTCTCATCTAAATCCTAATGCCCTCAGCCGAAACTTCCTATCTTACGCAAGCCGACTCCTTCACGCACGCTCGACCGATCGCCTTCTTCCCTACGCAAGCCTCACGCGATCTCCTTCCATACGCACTCCAGCTGTCCTCGCCGAGAAGATAAGCTTCAACTTCATCCTATCCTTCTATTCGTTTCGAAGAGAGCATTATAAGAAGGAAAGGTGCGTGCGAGGGAAGACAACAGCGAACCCTAGCCGATCCTTCTTCCAATTCTCCTCATCTAGCCGAGCGTCTCCTCAAGCCGAGCGCCTCCCTCCAAGCCAAGCGTCTCCATTTCGCAAACCCTAGCCTTGTTTGGTGCGACCTCTAGCAGCAAGGTATTTCCACCGATTTAATCCTTCCATTTCATTATTCCTCCTACTTAATGAAGATTTTCTGGAATTTTCTTACTTGTTCTTTATCGTTGTCTATATAGATAATTCTATTTGACATGTGAGATGATATGGATTCTGAGATCTTACATCCATAAACTAGATTAAATCTGTAAAGTTATATATGAGTTCAGAGAAAATGCTATAATAAAACCCCAATCTATAGTGAGAATGCCATCTATATTGAATAAATTTATGCTTGATTTTTGTTTAGATTTTCTTATATTGAAATCCCTGGACTGTAATTTTAGTTCGATGAATATCATAGCAGTTATATGTTTAAGAGTATTTTTGAACGTTTTAGTATGAGATTAGTTTCTTATTTTTAGGTTACAGGGCAGTCATCTGATTTATGTTTATTAAGTATTCAGCTTTTCTATAGTAAGGAGGTCTGATTAGTGGTACCACTGCTCTAGAGATTTTGTTGATAAAAGGATTGCATTAAGTAAACTCTCTTGACTTTGTTTTTTTGAATTTAAATTCTTAACTTTTGTTCAAAATTAATTGTTTGAGCATTCATGATTTATTTGTTGTTTTGCATCAAAAAGCTTTTTTAGTGTGATTCTGATTATGGAACCATAGGTTTAACAGTTCGATCATGAGCTTTAAGGGCATTTACTTGTCTAATTTGTGTTCATTGGGTGTTCTCTTGTATTACAATGAAACATTTTGAACTATGATATGCCATGGATAGTTTTGTTTGATTAAGGTTGAAGCAGTTCTCATAAAAAAATGTTATGTGGAATATTTGGGGAATTTTTCCTAGCATACATATTTGGGGAATTTTTGCCTCTTGAAGCCTTAGCATTTCATTGACAATGTTATGCGGCATTTTCTTGTTCTACGGTGACATTAGGTACTTAGTGTGTTTCTTAATACTGTGATTCTTGAAGAGGTTATTATATGTATATATATATATATATATATATATATTTTAATTACTTAGTGTTAGGAATTATCTAGCTTTTCATAGATGTTTGCTAAGTGAATTTATAAATATCTTTTGGTTTAATCGATCCCTTCAAGAGTTTGATTTATAAATTGGGATGTCGTTAACTATCCTTCATCTTCTATTTTTGTTGCTGTATATTCTTTATAATCTATATAACTTAGGCAAATTGATTAGGATTGGAGCCAACGGATCTTTATCTAAAAGGATTCCTTTAACTCAGTAATAAAATCTGTCTTTAATCTATTTAACATCTGCATGAATATTTCTTAAATACCCCATATTAGAATCATTGTTTTGCTGTTATAAGGATAGATTATTGTGTAGTATAACAAATGAATTAAGCCAAATTCATTTATTTGAAATTTAAATTCCTCTTGTGAATGCATTGTAGACTAAATGTTATGGTATCATAATAGTCTATCTTAGAATTGATCTTGTCAACTTTGTAGCCACTATACTATTAAATCCTATTTTAAGCACCACCTTATAGTATGTTCAGTATTGATAAATCATCCATTGCCTTCAAAAATGTGATAGCTCACAAATCACGCAAGTATAAGAATCCATTGAAACAAACTATGGAGTAAAACAGTATATTAAGTTTTTGTACAAAGCGCTAATATAGTATGACAGTATACATTACAATGATGATGGTGCATTAAGTTGATGGGCTGGCTACCATGAACAATATGACAATTAGAGGATAGAAGACACTGTTATTCCTTACATATATATATATATATATATATATATATATATATATATATATATATATTCTGGTTGATTATAATAAAATTTTATGGATAAAAGTTTTTAATTTTGAATTTGTTTTATACTTTATTAATATGGTTGATTATAATGAAATTCACATTTTCTTTCATCCATTAACATACATGAATACCTAAAGCCATACTATTAACAATATGTATACAATATAAATTCTATGCATATAACAACTTGAATGCAAACCTTTTGGCATGAAGTGATAGCTTGTACTTCCTTTGACAGCATAATGAGCTTATTTACTTGGGAAAAAGCTGTTGAAAATGTTAGAAACCTGCATAGGCTGTACTAGTTGGTTGTCTATTACTAGGAATTGTCATTTGCACTTCATCAAATGTTGCCTTTATTTCTAAAATCATGGTATAAAATGTCTTCATTTCTTTTAACGAATTTAAATGCTGTCCATTCTTTAATGTGATCAAATGCTATTTATTAAATTCATATGATCAAATACTGTCCATTAAATTATGGTTAATTAAATGTTTCATGTAGTATAAGAGATCTAAATACTGCCATTTATTTAAATAATATTCAAATGCTACCATGTATATATATATATTAGAATCATATGCTGTCATTCATTTAAAATGAAATCGAAAGTTTTCTCTAATTCCAAAGTAAAATCACATGATCAAATACTATCAATTGTCTTATTAAAACCATATGTTATCAAATAAATATATGAAAGAATCATGGAATATTGTCATTACTTGTATTAACTCCTTTTATTAAAATGCATTTAAAGAATCAAATGATATTTTAAGAATTCAACCCTACTTGTTTCATTTATATTTGAATATTAATTTTATTGATGTTATTCTTTGCAGGTCGAGTTGTAAATTAGTATCAAGAGAAATGATGCGCTAAATGCTATTAACATATAACAAAAATAAGCCAAATAAATGCTGCCCCTATAAATTGCTGAATTAGTTTCTGCATTTTTTTGCTATTAGATGTTTGATATAGGATATTAAACTGCTTAGTTTAATTGAATGTAATTAAAATTTTTGTAGAATTGGAAATGAGCAATCCTGTAAAAAGGGTTGAACTCTATTTTAGAACTGGAATTAAACTCTATTTAGAACTGGAAATGAGCAGTCTTGTAAAAAAGACTGAACTCTATATTTAGAATTGGAGAATGTTTGTATAAAATTTGGAAAATTTGAACAAAAACAAAGGAGATTCTGCCGAAATTTTTAAGAATTTTAAGACTTAGAAAATTTTAGGAAATATAGATGTTTACACATATTTCTAAAAATTTCATATAAAATGTCACTTAAAAATATTAAACATAAAAAGTAATTACTTCAATGAATTCAAATAAAATGTCATAAAAACCTATTATGAAGAATCAAATTAATGACTTAAACTACTTATTGGCAGATCAAACAAATTGAATTGATTGATTTTGAGACAAACAAGTCAGGTACGCAAATCTACTTATAAGTTTCATTTTAGTATTCTTATATTTGAGCTATTTTCCATTTGAATATTATTTACACTGCTTACCGCTTTATAATCTGCAAATAGAATGATATTGAATAGCATGTAACAAAAAGTTGAAACAATGAATATATTATTATGGTGTTTGTCTTTGGAGGGAGAAGCGCAACACTGAGAATATGTACAGATTGGGCCAGCTAGCAGCCCCTGGGAGTTATATGGAGGGATTTAGCCTCTTGTAGGAAGTAGGCAATCCAGAGGAAAGACACACCAAGAATTATTATTTAAGTAAGCTACCGACGGGTGGCGAGATAAGCTTCCTACAGGTTATGCCTATGGGTTTACCCATTTGGGCTCAGGAGTCTTCAGGACTCGCCTTATTGTTACAAGTGCTCTCAATAAAATTTATTTCATATATGTTGAATTTCACAGCTATTTTGCAGGGCAGAAATTGCTTACTTTACTTGCAGTTTTATTTTCAGTCATTTTCATATATGATTTATACCTATTATAGGATGCTAGATTTATTCTTATAAGAATAGTTTGCGTACTCCTACCTGACTGGTAATCTGAATTTTTCAGGTTTTGATAATTAAAAAGAACTCAGAAGATCTGCCAAATCAAAATAAGAAGAATAAAGGAAGCAAAAGAATGTAGAAATTTCTAATTCATATTTTGTATAATTCAAACTATTGTAAATTTTCATATATGTTTTGGCTCTATGTACAAAAGGACTTTAAATTTTATTTATTTTATTATGTCCTTTTTGAATTATAAAAATGTCTATATTTTTTTCATTTGAGATGAATTGTTCCTTAAGGACTCTCGAACTTCGATCCCCGGTCGCCACAGTAATTGGTATCAGAGCGAAGTT
This sequence comes from Gastrodia elata, assembly GCA_016760335.1. NCBI lineage: Eukaryota > Viridiplantae > Streptophyta > Magnoliopsida > Asparagales > Orchidaceae > Gastrodia > Gastrodia elata. Next base: position 1,410,039 of record CM028679.1, read on the forward strand.
TGAGACTATTTAAGGAATAATTCATGAAAAGAGCCAACTATATGAATATAGTTACTAAGTTATTAAGAAATTAGATTTTTAAGTTGGAGAGCCAACTAAGTATAGTTTATTATTTCCTAGAATATGGATAGTCAAAACAACAACAACAATCAATCACAGGAGGAAAATATTCCTCAAAACACTCCTAGTCACAATGAGACTGTTTCACCTAATGTTGAAGCAGTCTATCCCTTTGATCATAGTGGAGCAAATCAGATGCTCCAGTTCATGAATATGATGAGTCAATTCATGAATAGTCAACAAATCCAGAATCCTCATCCTATTCAGAGAAAAGCAGTAAATGAGGACATGCAAATATTTCTTAAACTACAGCCACCCAGATTTAATGGCAAAGTAACTCCTTACCAAGCTGAGGAATGGATTCAAAGGATAGAAAAAGAGTTTAAATGTGCTAAGAGCTCAGAAGACCAGAAGGTATCTCTGGCTACTTATCTTCTGACGGAAGCTGTTGAGAAGTGGTGGAAAAGAACCAAGAACATCAAATTCCAGAATAGAGCAGAAGAAGAAATCCAATGGGAGGAATTTGTGAAAGTATTTCTAGGCAAATATGTGCCTCAGTCTGCCAGACAGATAATGAGAAAAGAACTACTAAATTTGAAACAAGGAAGTCACACAATAACTGAATATGAAGAGGAATTCACTCGTCTAGCCAGCTTTTCCCCAAAAATGGTTACTACTGAAGAAGTCAGATGCCATCTATTCCTTAATGGATTAAGAAACAACTTTCAACATATCCTAACACCTCTTCAGATTTTAAACTTTGCTCAACTAGTAGAAAAAGCCAAGCTTATGGAAGCTCAAGAAGAGCAGTACTCCTCCAGAATGAAAAGACCAGCATTCTCCCCCCATTTTAAATCCAAGAGACAACAATTCTCCAGACCTCAAGGAAAAGTGTATAATATTCAAGGTAACTCAAGTAGACCTTCTCCAAGAACACCAAACACATGCAGGTTTTGTGGAAAAATTCATAGTTCAGATAAATGCTTCACCGGTGAAGGTCAATGCCACCGGTGTGGAAGGACGAACCATTCCATAAAGTTCTGCCGTGCCACCTATACAGTCAATGGGTATCAAATCCCAAATCAAGGAAAATCAGTTATAAAGAATCAAGGAAGACCACCAGTAAATCAACAAAGCAATATTGCATCTTCCAGTAATCCAAGAAACAATCAAGCTCAAGCTAGAATATTCAACTTATCTCAAGAAAAGGCAAAAGAAGAACCTGATATGGTCACAGGTACCATTTTATTATTTCAGTACCCATGTTCAGTTCTTTTTGATTCTGGAGCTACGCATTCTTTTATTGCGTCAAAAATAGTTCAACAATATTCATTATCAGTAGAACAACTTTCATCAGCCCTTAAAGTTAATCTACCATCAGGAGAGTTCTTAGAAACAAACATCTCCTGTAATTGCAATATTGATATAAATGGAAATTCTTGGGAAGCTAAACTCACTGTCATCCCTATAACTAGTTTTGATATCATTCTTGGGATGGATTGGATGAGTCAGAATAAGGCATTAATTGATTGTGCAAAGAAAAGAGTATATATTTATAATGGAAATAAGAAAGTAACTTTTATTGGTCAAAGAAGTGCAATTATTAGTCTTTTCCCAGCAAACAAAATTGAAAAATTTATTAGAAAGAAGTATCCTTTATTCCTAACTTTACTCTCAAGTTCTGAGGTTAAAACTACAACCTTAGAAGAGACTCCTGCAGTAAGAGAATATGCAGATGTATTTCCTGATGAACTTCCAGGTTTGCCACCTCAAAGAGAAGTGGAATTTCGTTTTGATTTAAGTCAAGGAACGAATCCTTTATCTAAAGCTCCATACAGAATGGCACCCAAAGAATTAGAAGAACTTAAGAGTCAACTTCAAGAGATGACTGAAAAGGGATTTATAAGACCAAGTAATTCTCCTTGGGGAGCCCCAGTTTTATTTGTTAAAAAGAAAGATGGAAGTATGAGATTATGTATCGATTACCGGGAATTGAATAAGATTACTATTAAAAACAAATACCCATTACCAAGAATAGATGATTTATTTGATCAATTAGTTGGTGCTTCCATATTTTCTAAGATTGATCTGAGATCTGGTTATCACCAACTTCGTATCAAAGACGAAGATATTCCTAAATCTGCATTCAGAACAAGATATGGGCATTATGAATTTTTAGTAATGTCGTTTGGGTTAACAAATGCCCCATCTTATTTTATGGATCTAATGCAGCGAATAATGAAGCCCTATCTAGATTCTTTTATTATCGTCTTTATTGATGATATATTAATCTATTCTAAGAATGCTAAGGAACATGAAGAGCATCTTAGAATCACCTTGAACTTATTAAGACAACATCAACTGTATGCCAAGTTCTCAAAATGTGAATTTTGGCTTCACTCAGTCGCCTTCTTAGGCCATATAATTAGCAAGGAAGGAATATCAGTTGATCCCAGCAAGATAAGTGCAATTCAAGATTGGCCCCAACCTACTTCAGTAACAGAAATAAGAAGCTTCTTGGGTTTAGCTGGGTACTATCGCAAGTTTGTTAAGAACTTCTCTCAAATTGCAGTCCCTCTTGCTCGTCTTACTCAAAAAGATGTACCTTATGTTTGGGATTCATCTTGTGAATCAGCGTTTAAGAAGTTAAAAGAATGTCTAACCTCAGCTCCTATTTTAGTTCTACCAATTGAAGGAAAAGAATATCAGATTTATTGTGATGCTTCTGGAATTGGATTAGGATGTGTTCTTATGCAAGAAGGAAAAGTGATAGCTTTTGCATCTAGACAACTCAAAATTCATGAGAAGAATTATCCAGTTCATGACCTGGAGTTAGCTGCAATAGTCTTTGCATTAAAAATCTGGAGACACTATTTGTATGGAGTAAAATGTGAAGTCTTCACAGATCATCAAAGTCTGAAGTATATTTTTACTCAGAAAGAGATCAATTTAAGACAGCGAAGATGGTTAGAATTAATTAAAGATTATGATTTATCAATTCAATATCATCCTGGCAAGGCAAATGTAGTAGCAGACGCACTAAGTCGAAAGCAGTTTCACATTTACATGTTTTGACTTCTAATCCTATATTACTCAAAGAAATAAAAGATCTTCAATTAGAAGTCATATTGCCAGCAAATGCTAAGCTATTTCAGATGACTATAGAATGTTCATTAATGGATGAGATTAAGGAAGCTCAACACCTGGATGAAGAATATAACTCCTTATCTGCATCCATTCAATCAGGAAAGCAATTAGAATTGAATTTAGATTCAAATAAGAATATTTGATGTGGATCTAGAATATGGATACCAAATAAAGACGAGCTAAGAACTAAAGTATTAAAAGAAGCTCACCAGTCTAGATACTCAATTCATCCTGGAAATAATAAGATGTATCAAGACTTGAAATCTCACTTTTGGTGGCCAGGAATGAAAAGAAGTATAGCTGAGTTCATATCAAAGTGTGAAGCCTGTAACCTGGTAAAAGCAGAACATCAGAAACCAGGAGGATTACATCAACCTCTAGCTATACCTCAATGGAAATGAGAAGATATTTCTATGGATTTTATAATTGGATTTCCTCGTTCAAAATCTAATAATGATTCTATTTGGGTAATTGTGGATAGGCTTACAAAATCAGCACACTTTTTACCTATCAAGCAAACAGATTCAGTAGACAAATTGGCAAAAATTTATCTAAAAGAGATAGTAAGGTTGCATGGTATTCCAAAAACCATTGTTTCTGATAGAGATAGTAGATTCACTTCAAAGTTCTGGAAAGCAGTTCATCAAGATCTTGGTTCACAGCTCTGTATGAGTACAGTTTTTCATCCACAGACTGATGGACAAACTGAAAGAGTAAATCAAACTCTAGAAGATCTTCTTCGCCTTTGTGTCTTAGATTTTGGAGGAAGTTGGGATGATCACCTTCCATTAATTGAATTTTCTTATAATAATAGTTTTCAAGCAAGTATTGGAATGGCTCCTTATGAAGCCCTTTATGGAAGGAAGTGTATCACTCCCTTATCCTGGAATAGTGTTGGAGAAAATAGGATATTAAAATCAGATTTAATTCTTCAGGCAACAGAAAAGATAAAGATAATTCAACATCGAATGAAAGCAGCTCAAGACAGGCAAAAGCAATATTTTGATGCTCATCATCGTCATATTGAATTTTCTGATGGAGACTTTGTATATTTGAAAGTGAACCCATTCAGAGGAGTTTCCAGATTTGGAATTTCTGGGAAGTTAAGTCCAAGATTTATTGGACCTTTTGAAGTTTTAAAAAGAGTAGGCCAGGTGGCATATCAAATCAAACTACCACCACATCTGAGTCTAATGCACAATGTGTTTCATATCTCTTCACTAAGAAAGTGCTTATCTGAACCTTCTTTAAGAGTAGAAGTAGAAGATATCAATTTGCAACCAAATCTAAGTTATGTGATCGAACCAGAAGAAATTCTAGATCGAGATGAAAGGAATTTAAGAAGTAAAACTATTCCCATGATAAAGATCAAATGGAAGAACTGTCGTAAAGAAGAAGCTACATGGGAAGAAGAATCAAGTATGAAGAAAGCATATCCTCACTTATTTCACTAGTAAGTGACTATAGATCTTGTAAATATCTTTAAATTTTAAATTGATGTCGGGGCGACATCTCTTTTAAGTTGGAGAGAATATAAAATACCAAAATTTCATTTCAAATTGTTTATTAATATTTAAATAATTTAGAACTCAGAATTGAAAACGGAGTCTACCATTGGACTCAGTAACTCCAAATTAACTTAAGAGTGTTATTCTGAAAATTTTTGGAAATTATTAATTTTCCCGAATTTTCTGCTAAATTTCGATCGCTCATAAATTTTCGTTAAAATTTGAATTCCGATTTAAATCAAATAAAAATATAATAAAAATATCCTCTTATAACACCTATTGAAAGAATCGTACTGCAAAAATTTAAGTGCATATGGGATCCTGATTTGTCCTGAATAAATTCATGAAGTGTAAACTTCAAAGGCTAATAATAAGAAAAATATAAATTGAAATTTTAAAATTTTTGAATATCCAAGTCAAGCATCATATGAAGATGCTATGTTTCAAGTTTCATTAATTTTCAAGTTTCCAATTTATCATAATTAATTTTTCCAAGTTTTTCACTTAAAAATCAATATAAAATAAAATACTTGTCCAAATTCAATAATTTTTGGATGCGGGTGTTCGTCTCGTTGAGACGGTCGTTTCGATACCAAGTTTGTAATTTTTGGAGCTCAAATGACTCCAGATCTTGGCTAAGAAATTCCAGCCGTCTGTTTTAATCAAACGGCTAATATAAAATCCTAAGTTTACTTATAAACCTAACCTAAATTCCTTCTCATCTAAATCCTAATGCCCTCAGCCGAAACTTCCTATCTTACGCAAGCTGACTCCTTCACGCATGCTCGATCGATCGCCTTCTTCCCTACGCAAGCCTCACGCGATCTCCTTCCATACGCACTCCAGCTGTCCTCGCCGAGAAGATAAGCTTCAACTTCATCCTATCCTTCTATTCGTTTCGAAGAGAGCATTATAAGAAGGAAAGGTGCGTGCGAGGGAAGACAACAGCGAACCCTAGCCGATCCTTCTTCCGATTCTCCTCATCTAGCCGAGCGTCTCCTCAAGCCGAGCGCCTCCCTCCAAGCCAAGCGTCTCCATTTCGCAAACCCTAGCCTTGTTTGGTGCGACCTCTAGCAGCAAGGTATTTCCACCGATTTAATCCTTCCATTTCATTATTCCTCCTACTTAATGAAGATTTTCTGGAATTTTCTTACTTGTTCTTTATCGTTGTCTATATAGATAATTCTATTTGACATGTGAGATGATATGGATTCTGAGATCTTACATCCATAAACTAGATTAAATCTGTAAAGTTATATATGAGTTCAGAGAAAATGCTATAATAAAACCCCAATCTATAGTGAGAATGCCATCTATATTGAATAAATTTATGCTTGATTTTTGTTTAGATTTTCTTATATTGAAATCCCTGGACTGTAATGTTAGTTCGATGAATATCATAGCAGTTATATGTTTAAGAGTATTTTTGAACATTTTAGTATGAGATTAGTTTCTTATTTTTAGGTTACAGGGCAGTCATCTGATTTATGTTTATTAAGTATTCAGCTTTTCTGTAGTAAGGAGGTCTGATTAGTGGTACCACTGCTCTAGAGATTTTGTTGATAAAAGGATTGCATTAAGTAAACTCTCTTGACTTTGTTTTTTTGAATTTAAATTATTAACTTTAGTTCAAAATTGATTGTTTGAGCATTCATGATTTATTTGTTGTTTTGCATCAAAAAGCTATTTTAGTGTGATTCTGATTATGGAACCATAGGTTTAACAGTTCGATCATGAGCTTTAAGGGCATTTACTTGTCTAATTTGTGTTCATTGGGTGTTCTCTTGTATTACAATGAAACATTTTGAACTATGATATGCCATGGATAGTTTTGTTTGATTAAGGTTGAAGCAGTTCTCATAAAAAAATGTTATGCGGAATATTTGGGGAATTTTTCCTAGCATACATATTTGGGGAATTTTTGCCTCTTGTAGCCTTAGCATTTCATTGACAATGTTATGCGGCATTTTCTTGTTCTACGGCTACATTAGGTACTTAGTGTGTTTCTTAATACTGTGATTCTTGAAGAGGTTATTATATGTATATATATATATATATATATATATATTTTTTTTTTTTTTTTTTAATTACTTAGTGTTAGGAATTATCTAACTTTTCATAGATGTTTGCTAAGTGAATTTATAAATATCTTTTGGTTTAATCGATCCCTTCAAGAGTTTGATTTATAAATTGGGATGTTGTTAACTGTCCTTCATCTTCTATTTTTGTTGCTGTATATTCTTTATAGTCTATATAACTTAGGCAAATTGATTAAGATTGGAGCCAACGGATCTTTATCTAAAAGGATTCCTTTAACTCAGTAATAAAATCTGTCTTAAATCTATTTAACATCTGCATGAATATTTCTTAAATACCCCATATTAGAATCATTGTTTTGTTGTTATAAGGATAGATTATTGTGTAGTATAACAAACAAATTCAGCCAAATTCAATTGTTTGAAATTTAAATTTCTCTTGTGAATGCTTTGTAGACTAAATGTTATTGTATCATAATAGTCTATCTTTGAATTGATCTTGTCAACTTTGTAGCCACTATACTATTAAATCCTATTTTAAGCACCACCTTGTAGTATGTTCAGTATTGATAAATCATCCATTGCCTTCAAAAATGTGCTAGCTCACAAATCACGCAAGTATAAGAATCCATTGAAACAAACTATGGAGTAAAATAGTATATTAAGTTTTTGTACAAAGCGCTAATATAGTATGACTGTATAAATTACAATGATGATGGTGCATTAAGTTGATGGGCTGGCTACCATGAACAATATGACAATTAGAGGATAGAAGACACTGTTATTCCTTACATATATATATATATATATATATACATATATATATATATATATATATATAGATATTCTGGTTGATTATAATAAAATTTTATGGATAAAAGTTTTTAATTTTGAATTTGTTTTATACTTTATTAATATGGTTGATTATAATGAAATTCACATTTTCTTTCATCCATTAACATACATGAATACCTAAAGCCATACTATTAACAATATGTATACAATATAAATTATATGCATATAACAACTTGAATGCAAACCTTTTGGCATGAAGTGATAGCTTGTACTTCCTTTGACAGCATAATGAGCTTATTTACTTGGGAAAAAGCTGTTGAAAATGTTAGAAACCTGCATAGGCTGTACTAGTTGGTTGTCTATTACTAGGAATTGTCATTTGCACTTCATCAAATGTTGCCTTTATTTCTAAAATCATGGTATAAAATGTCTTCATTTCTTTTAACGAATTTAAATGCTGTCCATTCTTTAATGTGATCAAATGCTATTCATTAAATTAATATGATCAAATACTGTCCATTAAATTATGGTTAATTAAATGTTTCATGTAGTATAAGAGATCTAAATACTGCCATTTATTTAAATAATATTCAAATGCTACCATGTATATATATATTAGAATCATATGCTGTCATTCATTTAAAATAAAATCGAAAGTTTTCTCTAATTCCAAAGTAAAATCACATGATCAAATACTATCAATTGTCTTATTAAAACCATATGTTATCAAATAAATATATGAAAGAATCATGGAATATTGTCATTACTTGTATTAACTCCTTTTATTAAAATGCATTTAAAGAATCAAATGATATTTTAAGAATTCAACCCTACTTATTTCATTTATATTTGAATATTAATTTTATTGATGTTATTCTTTGCAGGTCGAGTTGTAAATTAGTATCAAGAGAAATGATGCGCTAAATGCTATTAACATATAGCAAAAATAAGCCAAATAAATGCTGCCCCTATAAATTGCTGAATTAATTTCTGCATTTTTTTGCTATTAGATGTTTGATATAGGATATTAAACTGCTTAGTTTAATTGAATGTAATTAAAATTTTTGTAGAATTGGAAATGAGCAATCCTGTAAAAAGGGTTGAAGTCTATTTTAGAACTGGAATTAAACTCTATTTAGAACTGGAAATGAGCAGTCTTGTAAAAAAGACTGAACTCTATATTTAGAATTGGAGAATGTTTGTATAAAATTTGGAAAATTTGAACAAAAACAAAGGAGATTCTGCCGAAATTTTTAAGAATTTTAGGACTTAGAAAATTTTAGGAAATATAGATGTTTACACATATTTCTAAAAATTTCATATAAAATGTCACTTAAAAATATTAAACATAAAAAGTAATTACTTCAATGAATTCAAATAAAATGTCATAAAAACCTATTATGAAGAATCAAATTAATGACTTAAACTACTTATTGGCAGATCAAACAAATTGAATTGATTGATTTTGAGCAAAACAAGTTAGGTACGCAAATCTACTTATAAGTTTCATTTCAGTATTCTTATATTTAAGCCATTTTCCATTTGAATATTATTTACACTGCTTACCGCTTTATAATCTGCAAAAAGAATGATATTGAATAGCATGTAACAAAAAGTTGAAACAATGAATATATTATTGTGGTGTTTGTCTTTGGAGGGAGAAGCGCAACACTGAGAATCTGTACAGATTGGGCCAGCTAGCAACCCCTGGGAGTTATATGGAGGCATTTAGCCTCTTGTAGGAAGTAGGCAATCCAGAGGAAAGACACACCAAGAATTATTATTTAAGTAAGCTACTGACGGGTGGCGAGATAAGCTTCCTACAGGTTATGCCTATGGGTTTACCCATTTGGGCTCAGGAGTCTTCAGGACTCGCCTTATTGTTACAAGTGCTCTCAATAAAATTTATTTCATATATGTTGAATTTCACAGCTATTTTGCAGGGCAGAAATTGCTTACTTTACTTGCAGTTTTATTTTCAGTCATTTTCATATATGATTTATGCATATTATAGGATGCTAGATTTATTCTTATAAGAACAATTTGCGTACTCCTACCTGACTGGTAATCTGAATTTTTCAGGTTTTGATAATTAAAAAGAACTCAGAAGATCTGCCAAATCAAAATAAGAAGAATAAAGGAAGCAAAAGAATGTAGAAATTTCTAATTCATGTTTTGTATAATTCAAACTATTGTAAATTTTCATATATGTTTTGGCTCTATGTATAAAAGGACTTTAAATTTTATTTATTTTATTATGTCCTTTTTGAATTATAAAAATGTCTATATTTTTTTCATTTGAGATGAATTGTTCCTTAAAGACTCTCGAACTTCGATCCCCGATCGCCACAGATTGTGAGTTAGGCATCTTAATAACTCAGTTTGAGATATAAATCGCCAACGGGCGATGCCTCTTATCGAAGACCGCTTCGTTAGGGTGGCTAAATTAAACTAAGTGTTTAGCACCACCTTTCTTGCAATGTACTAAATATGTGTATACAATTATCCCATCTGATGATCTTTATGTAAATGTTTAAATTTAACCAATTATCGTTCTAGAAGCTAGGAGTCAGAATCCTTTTAGCAAGATTTTGCACAGTGGAGACCTAGAATTTGTTATCAGTGTTCAAAGTTTTATGAATTTCTAGATTTTACTCATATAGACTAGAAGCATGGTCATGAGCATGAGCATGAGTTTGAGGTATTATTTCAGTAGTGATGCATGAGTATCAGTAATGAATTATGGGTTATGGAATATTGCATACATTGATTATGGAATTTTAGGATGCATCAGCATCACCGTACTGTCTTCCCAACTGGGTGTATGTATACAGTGGACCGTACGACTCATAGCCTTTTAGTGATAGTTCTATTACATACCGTGGCATACCGTGACACACCGTGTTGTGGCATATTTGGGAGCATCATTTCAGTGACATATAGTACCACATTGGACATTCTTCACTTTGATTTCTGAGCATTTTATATGTTTGCTTACTTTTAGTATTCAATTTTGATGTAGTTTTACTTTGCTTAGTCTTTATAATTTTAGTTACATAGTGCCTTTACTATCATGTTCTACAGTCGTGTTTTCCTTTCTATCTATTGCATTTACTTTAGAACTAGCTTAGTTAGTTACGATGTGTTAGACTTCTTGTCTAACACGGGGTACTTTTGGGATTCTGCAATTTGCTAGATCCCGAGCAGCTTGTGGAGATGGGGCAGGAGGACTTACAGAAGATCCAGGAGGTGTACGTGGAGCCTTAGTGGATCAGTCTTCCACCTTTTACTTACTGCTTTATATTTAATAATTCAGATAGACTTTACTTTTCATCTTTTAAATCATTTTGTGATGTATTTTACCTTTCTTTTTTGAGACGAATGTTTATTACTGCTCTGTAATAAATGTATTCTGGATGTTTTGCTTTAACTTCCACACTCTATTATACTACTATACTTAGTATTATGATGTGATCAGCATACTGGACATGCTGATATATATTAATAACATACATTGGATTCATATTTACCCCTTTAAATCCAATGTACGTATTAGTCTAATACTTAAGACAAGTATCCTACTCTTATCTTAAGTATTGACTCTCGATCCTACTCTTAAGTTTGAGTCAGCAGCCTTCAGTGCGGCTCAGTCCCTTAGCCTATTCAGGGAGATGCTATTGTCTGTCGCTCCCTCCTCAATTAGCGCACCACTCCGTCGTCGATCTGATTATACTTATCTTTTGCGCGCGGCGACGGAGTGGGGCTCTACAGTTGGTATCAGTAAAGTATCATAAAGTGTTAGATAAGGAGTTTATTCCTATTTACTTTATGATCTATTCTCTGTATCAGGTCAAGATCACAAGTTACTAAGTGTAATGAAAAGCAAACATCCAAATATTCATTAAGCTACATCAAAAAGGAAAGGATTGACTATGTCTAGAATAATGACATCCTAGGAATTTAACGAACATAATAACTTGATTGAAACTATGCCTATTCTTAATATCAAAACTGACATCTTAGGATCTGAACAAATTTGAAGCTAATGATAAAATAAAATACTTATAAATTGAGTTATTTTAAAGATGAAATACTCACAGTCAGCATTTTGGTTTTACCTTAGGAGGTTTGATGACTACTGGATAGATGACCTCCGAAATAGCCAGATCTATGAATAGGTCATCGATGGAGTGTCACCTCGAGGAGTTGAGGTGCAAGATAAAATCCTTATCAATTCATCCTTTGGAGGCACCATTCTTTCTGCACTCGCCAGAGAGTGGTCGGATCGCGTTACTACCGCACTTCGAGAGACAACCTGTCCAGAGGAGTATCTTCTGGAGATCATAGAGATTCTACTGAGGGGATCAATAGGTCATTGGTGGTATTGGGTATATAGGAGATTAGCTTGGAGGAGCCACATAGTCACATTTGATGACTTCTGTGCTGCTTTTTGGATAGAATATTGTATTTAGATTTTAGAGATCTTATTATGTCATTTTCTTTCATCTCAGTTATATGTTTTGTGGATCCATGTATCTTCTCTTTTGAGAAAAAATGAATGAATAAAATTATAGTAAAATCTTATATTTCTAAGTTCATACTTGTATTTATAGTCACATATCCTAGCTCTCCATCTGCTCCTACTCCAATTAAGAATACGGTCACGTCGTCAAGTAGATCTGAGGAGTCCAACCCTATGGCCATTTTATTGAAGGCCCTAATTGATAGTAATGCGCAATAGGCACTAGAGACATGTGCTCTTATCCTCTCATTTAGATAGCAACCTGCACCCTCATCAGGATTCTCATCATCTTCCACTATACAGGAGACAGAATCCTATACAGTTTCCTTTATCTCTGAACTCCTACATTCAATGGAGCACTGAATCCTATGGACACAGTGAACTAGCTTAAGATGGTTGAGAAGAACTTTGCCAGTATTAAGTGCCATAACTCTGAAGCTAAATACTGGTGGGAGAATGAGCGGAACAACAAATTTGCTGATTATAAAGTAGAGGACATTCCTTAGGACATGTTCTTGGAAGCATTCTGTGAAGCATTCATATCAGCGTCCGCTCAAGCAATTCTAGAGGATGAACTCCTCCATTTTACACAAGGTAATAATTAGTGTTCGACTATGAGCAGGAATTTCGGAGATTATCACGTTTCATTCTGGATCTAGTTAGAACTGAAGCATCTAGATGCCTCTGTTTCCTGAAGGGTCTGAGAGACTCTATTAAAGCCCACTTAGTATCTCGTCGGATCAAAACTCTGACTGAATTAATCGAGGCTGCCCGTCTACAAGAAGGATTCCAAGGTCAACTCGATCGGAAAAGGAAGGCAATAGTTATGTAGCCTAGGAAGGAACATTTTGGCCATCATAAGGTGGCAAAAGTCTATCACATGGAAACTACACAACCCTAACCTCAAAACGTTGAATGCAAATGATTGCATCTGTATAAAAAATGCGACCACTTCAGTGGTGTATGTTTTACTTGTGGTTGTAGCGGCCACAGCTATTACGAATGCAATGAGAAGAACGCAATCAACAGAGTGCTCATCAATCACTCCCATCATAAGCAAGTATTCTATGCACAACCAAGGAACAGCCGAGAGCCTGCTCCTGCTATAATGCTGGCTACTACTTCAAACTCTAAAGTAATAGTACATGCACAAATGTCGAACTATGATCATCAGGGTCAAAGGCCTCAGAACAAACAACCCCTTGCACTGGCAATGGTATATATGTTAATTCCTGCCTCTGCTCCTAAGGACAATGATGTGGTTTCAGGTATGCCTTAAATTAATTTTATTCAGTTCTTATTATTTCAGTAATCAGTCTCTTACACTTCAGTACTTTCAAATGTTTGAGTAGTCATTCTTATTAAGTCATCTTAATCATAGGCACCTTATCAATAAATGATTAATCTTGTAACATCCTTTTCGATATGGGAGTGAGTCATTCCTTCATATCAAAAAATTGTGCTAAGACTCTTAAGCTACCAACCTATCAATTAGCTAACTCGTTGAGCATCAGGTAACCTTCCAGAGCCCGTATGCAATCCCAACAATTCTGCAGGATAGATATTCCTATTGGTGAACAAAATTATGGGGCTAAATTAATTGTATAATCAATCACAAACTTTGATATAATCCTAGGTATAAATTGGTTAAGTAAACATGGTGCTTCCATAAATTGCCAAAAGAAGAAAATAACTTTGGGCAGTGGAAGTAATTTAAAATTGTTCATTGGGAGATTTAGCACTCAAGCGTCATTAATCAATGCAATGACAGCAGAAAGGCTAGTCAGGAAGGGATGCTATGCGTATCTCGTAACAATGTTGGGAGAGAAGAAAGAAGTAGTGCCTCTCTCTGAGAGTCGTATAGTTTGTGAATTTCCTGATGTTTCCCTGGAGACCTATCCGATCTTCCCCTAGATAAAGAAGTAGAGTTTACGATTGAATTAATTCTCAGAACTCAACCGCTGTCAAAAGTTCCATATCGTATGGCGCCAAAAGAACTTCAAGAATTGAGCAAGCAACTTCAAGAACTGTTGGAGAAAGGTTTTATTCGTCCAAGTTCATCTCCTTGGGGAGCGCTAGTTTGATCGTAAAGAAGAAAAATGGATCGATGAGAATGTGCATCAATTGTAGGGAATTAAATAAAGTAACTATCAAGAATAAGTATCCCCTACCTCGTATCGATGACTTATTTGATCAGTTATTTAGAGATAAGGTTTTCTCAAAGATAGACTTGCGATTGGGATATCACCAATTGCAAGTTAAAGATCCAGATGTGGAGAAAATAGTGTTTAGAACTCACTATGGACATTATGAATTTTTGGTAATGTCCTTTAGCTTTACAAATGTGCCATCCATTTTTATGGACTTAATGCAGCGCGTGTTGAAAGCATATTTGGATAAATTCGTCATCATCTTCATCGATGATATTTTGATATATTCAAAAAGTAAAACTAATCACAAGAATCATCTGCGATTAATACTAGAAGAGCTCCGAAGCCATGAGCTATATGATAAGTATTCCAAATGTGAACTTTGGCTTGACTCGGTCAATTTTTTGGGTCATGTCATTGACTCTCAGGGAATCAAAGTCGATCAAAATAAAGTGAGCGCAATTTAAGATTGGTCACAACCAAAATCCGTGACCGACATTAGAAGCTTCTTAGGACTGGCATGCTACTATAGGAAATTTGTCAAAGGCTTCTCACAAATTGCTTCTCCTCTCACAAAATTGATGCAGAACGCTGTACCATTTATCTGGAGTCCAGAATGTGAAAAATCATTTCAATCATTATAAGATGCTCTTTCCTCTACCCCAGTTCTAGCCTTGCCTAAAGAAGGCTTTAACTACCAAGTCTATATTGATGCCTCTGGCATAGGGTTAGGATGTGTGCTGATGCAGGAAGGAAAAGTTATAGCATATGCATCTCATCAATTAAAACTATATGAAAAGAACTACCCTATCCATGATCTTAAATTAGCAGTCATATTTTTTGCTCTGAAAATTTGGCATCATTATCTTTATGGCATCCAGTGTTCCATATTCACTGATCATCAAAGCTTAAAGTACATCTTCACCCAACATGAGCTAAACTAATGACATTGAAGATGGCTTAAGCTAAAAAGTGATTATGATTTAAGCATCTAGTATCAACCAGGAAAAGCGAATGTCGTAGCAGATGCACTCAGTTATCTTACTACTCTATCTTCTATGATACTATCAAGTTCTCTGGAAGAAGAATTTTGAAAGCTCAAAATCAGGCCAGTGCGTGGTGCTATGCTAAGCACACTGATATCCATGGGCTTAATTGAACCCACATTTCATCGTGATGTCTCCATCTCCCAAACTAAGGATGAAGACTATCTGAAGTTTAAAGTGGACATTGAAAGTGGTCGTCGCTTTGATCTTCAGCTTTCAGGTAATGTAATATATCAAGGAGATCTTCCATGGATTCTCAAATCCATGCATCAAATGCTTCTAGTAGAAGGTCACAATTCTGGTTACCAAGTACATCCTGGCAGTACCAAGATGTATCAGGATCTGAAGAAATCATTTTGGTTACTTGGAATGAAGAAAAGTGTGGCTAAATTCATAGCAAAGTGTCATGCTTGTAACTTAGTTAAAGCCAAACACCAAAAGCCCGGGGGACTCTTCATCCTCTGGCAATTCCTGAATGGAAGTGGTTCGATATTTCTATGGATTTTGTTATGGGTTTACCCAAATCAAGATCCGGTGCTGATTCAATTTGGGTCATTGTTGATCGACTGACCAAATCAACAAATTTCATTCCTATGCATCAAACTGATTATGTGGAGAAATTAGCAAAGTTGTATATCAAGGAAGTTATCAGACTCCATCGAATTCCAAGATCTATCGTATCTGACCAAGATAGCTGTTTCACTTCCAATTTCTGGCAAGCAGTGCATCAAGACTTGGGGACTACTCTAGCCATAAGTATTGCTTTTCACCCTCAGACAAATGGTCAAACAGAAAGAGTCAATCAAGTCTTGGAAGACCTTCTTCATTTCTGTATTCCAGATTTTGGAGGTATTTAGGAAGATCATATTCCTCTCATAGAGTTCGCATACAACAACAAATTTTATGCGAGTATTGGCATGGCTCCATATGAAGCTCTGTATGGTAAGAAATGCAGTACTCTATTAGCATGGTCTGAAATAGGTAGTGTTCAGCTATATGGTTCTAATTTAGTTGAAGAAACGAATCGTAAGATTCAACTGATCCAGCGAAGAATCGAAGCAGCTCAAGATCGCCAGAGTAAGTATCATAATGCTCATCATCGAACTCTGGAATTTGATGTTGGAAATTTTGTGTATCTTAAAGTAAGTCCGATGAAAGGCATGTATCATTTTCGTGTAGCCGGAAAGCTAAGTCCCCGCTACGTCGGACCATTTGAAATCCTAGAGAAGATTGGTTCTGCAGCTTATCAATTGCAGCTTCCTGAAGATTTCTCTGTAGTCCATAATGTATTCCACATATACTCTCTGTAGAGATGTCTTCACAACCCATCTCATCTAATTCAACTTCCAGCAGTGTCTCTCCAGCTAGATCTTTCATATGCGGAGGAGCCAATTAAGATCTTAGCTCATGATCAAAAGCAGCTGAGAAATTGCTCGATCCCAATGGAAAAGGTTCAGTGGAGAAATCACTCTTTAGAAGAATTTACTTGGGAGAAAGAGGTAGATATGAAAAGAAAGTATCTCAGTCTCTTTGGAAATCTATGTACCCCTAAAATTTTTAAATTTTATTTCTATTCTTCAAAATCCTGCATGGTTGTCTTCTCTCTTAATATGATGTTAAGGACGATATCATTCTTAAGTGGGGGAGTCTGTAATAACCCTAGGTTGTTACACTGCTATATGTATAGCTTAATCAATCTTTAATTTCAATACCATTGCTTATATAACATCAAATTGAGCCTATCTAGAAAATTTGAAGTCCATTGGACTTCTCTAAGTCCAAAATGGCATTTTGATTAGCCTAGATGCCCTAGATTTGACATAAAATATTTTGATCTCAGAATTAAAATTTGATTACATTTTTAATTCCTCACCCCCAAATTAGCTAGGGGAGAAAGTTTGGTGTAATTTGGAAATCATTTAGGCCATAATTCACATTTAATTAAAATGGTCTAATGACATTAAGGATTCCCAAAATTTCTAAATTACAAATATACCTTTAAATGAAATTAATAGCCAGGATCCGCTGTGCGGACCGCGGGTGATCCACTGCGGAGCCTGGGTCACACATCAGCGGATTCCCGCAAATCTAACAGTCGCGCTTATCTAACAAACGATAAGGATTATATCCAACAGAATCACAGATTTGCCATTGGATACGTTCCATGAATCCTACAGTGTGGATTCAATCAGATTTGGCCGTTAGGATCTGGAGGATCAAGATCATCATGTCTTTCTGATTGATCAATCAGACGGCTCTGGACCCTCCCGTGACTATGGAGCTTCGTCTTCCACTAGCCCGCACCTGACAGGGAAGATCTCCCTGTACTACCAGCTGCCGAGCCTGTACCCCACTCCCGCATCCACCTTAGCATATCGTTACGACCTTCCCCTTCTTGGTAAAGACTTTTGATCGGGCCTTATGACCTGGCCGAGCTTGAATTGAAAATTTGAGAGCTCAGCCATGGTCCGGTCTCTCAGGCCTCTCCAGCCCATGCCAATTCATCTGGAACCTTCCTCACTTCCCTCTGAGGCTATAAATAGCTTCAGATCTCCCCGAGGAAAGCTTGCTGATCAATTGGAGTCTCCTTCTCAAATCACCATTGCTGATCGGCCGAGCTATCCCAGGCGTTCCTGACGTGCGTACTGCTGATAGAAGAGTTTCCTGGCATTCAGGAACTCTTAGAGAAATCTCAAGAATCTTAGGTAGCTTGGCATTAACCCCTGCGATGTCTGTAAGTTCCCCGTCAAAACTAGGTATCCCCATTTGCTGGTTTCGAGCCATTGAGGCTCGGACCTTCCCTCTTTTGATGCGTATAGATGCTTATTATAGTTTTGAAGTCACTGCTATCATAATTGAGTCCTAAGCTAGACCGCTCGGTCAAATCGATCAATCGGGCTAAGTCCCTTAAGGAACGCCTCGGGTGAGTTTGGTCTCGGCATTTCAGCACACCTCAGGCCCTCATACCAGGGGGCTTCGATCCATCTCACCTCCCTAATGGGGTAGGGATCGAGCCCTGGGTCTGGCGTGGCCTCTGTGGGGAGAATTGTCTCCCCACAGTAGCTCCATTAAAGGAGCCTTTGGGTGAGTAAGGTCCCACCGATCCGAACCATCTCATAGAGGGCTTCAGGTCCTGTTTAGTGCACCTGACCATGGTGAACGTCTAGTGATTGTTGGTTGGTCATGCTGTGGTTGAGATGTGTGGCGGCCCTGCCCCGCCGTGGTCCTGTTAACTCTTAAGTTAACATGATTACGGTGGAGGGGTCCCCAAATGACAGGGTCCCCACTTAAGATTGGATTAGACACACATTCTAATCCAATTTAAACTAAGGACTTTGTCATTCATCCAAAAATACTATCACTAAATGATCATACATGAACTCAGAGTGCAGAAGCATAAAAAGTATAACATCCATCCAATACAGTATAAATTCAATAATACAGAATAAGTAAAGTGCTGAAAGAGAAATATAAATCTGTATTATTACAACATTTAATAAGTTTAAAAAAACTGAAAGGAAACTCTCAATCTCACTGGAAGAAAAAAGACTAAAACTACAGATCTTCAGGAACGGGCTCCTCCTCCAATGCAAGCTCTCTACTAGATCTACTGCTCCAACAAACTCAGAACCTACCATTATCAGTTTCATAATGGTAGGGCCCCAGCCAACAAAAGAAAAACTGGTTAGACAATATGTCTAAGTACATTTTAGGGCAAACAATTTTATTAAGTTAAATAGATATCACCATAAAAATAGAACTGAGCAAAATAGGTGCAGAAAAGTGTATAAAAAGAACAGTAATTAGTTATAAACAAACAGTTTATAACTAAAGCAACTAGGAAGTAATACATACCTCCTCCAAACAACTGCAACAAAGACAGGTAAGCAAAAGACTAAACAAAATTGTAAGAAAAGTACGACCTAAACATGCTTATGATCAAATAGAATATGCTAGGTGACATACATAATTTGAATAGTATAAAACTGAAAACAACTAACATCCTAGGTGAGCATAAGAAAACAGTAAATAAAACTAGCATCCTATATATATAACACGTGCAGGAAAGTTATAAGCAAAACAGTGCTAAAATGTAGAATATATAAGTAAAACAGTAACTGAAAGCGAAAACTGTAGTGACCATCTAAGTCACTCAACTGAAAACATACTCAGCAAAATCTTAGCCTAATGAGCTAAGAAACTCTTAACTGAACATCACTGAAAACTCTTAGCCTGATAAGCTAAGATAGAACTGAATGTAAGTGTACTTGAATTAGCATATCCATATCAGAATCCTGACTCTATAGTCAGTAAGGCGAGAGTCTATCCATCCTATCACTCGGACTAGGCATGGCCAATAGACTGTCTGACATTAAACCCTCGAAAGGTTGCCGACCCCGAACGAGTTGATCGAAGAGGTATACTAATCAAGCTACACCTTACAAACTACTTGTGAAACAAAAACATAATGCTGCTTGTGAATGTTCAAAGTTGACATAAGATATTTATCAAATATCTTAAGTACACAATATATGTTCATAGTATAAGGCTAAAAATCAAGGAATGCGAAGCATCAAAATCAAAGTGCAAGAAACTCTATCTAAAACACAGGTGATATCCGTTGTTATCTACTTTGTTCGTTCTATCTACTCTAAGTTACATACATTTTAGAATCATCAATTCTTACACATTCTGTAACTTAGAATCACGAATCCTACTAGTTGAAAATAATTAGGCTGGCCAAGTCCTAATTATAACTAAATCAAAAGACGACTATTTGGTTAAAGTGAATAAATCATCAACCTAATTTTGTATTTTAATTCATCCCAACCTCATCTTGATTAGCCAAATCAAGATGAAAAAATTAAGAATTAGACTCCAGATGGTGGGGTCTAATTACTTAGTCTAAAGGTATAAACTAAGGGTCTAAGTTTAGAACCCAAATCTCATAGATTAGGTTAAGGCAAGTCCTAATGATAAATCAATTCATTAGGATAGATCTCTATTCTTAATTCTAGGGTTTAAAGATCAAATAATCATTTAATAAACTAAGAAAATCTAAAAACTAGAAAACTCAAGGTTTCACCTGTTGAGTAACCCAATTTACTCAATAGATGAATTCTAACTTAAGATCTATTCTTAATCTTAAGAATTAAGGCTCTTAATTTCTAAGAGTATCTCTCAAGACACATATCCTAACTAATGTTATAAGACCTAAGGTAAGGTCTAAGAGTGATTAAGGAAAGAAGAACACTCACAATTAACTTAGGAATTTTTCTTAAGGAACAAATTTTGAGATTCTAGACAAAATCTAATTTAGACTTAAATTTAATTAATTTCAGTTCTAAATCATTATATTTACTGATTTTAGTGATTTGAAACTGAAATTAGCGTTTTAAAAGGCTAAACCCTAAATTTGGGCAAAATGACCATTTTGCCCCTACTTAAGTGTTCAAAAGATTAAATTTTGATCTACGGCTTAAATTCTGAAATTTTCTTTTGGAAAGTACTTCTTACTGTCTAATGTAAGATTAGACATCAACTAAACTAATTTTGGGTGATTATTAGGCCATATGAGATCAAATTAGTGAATTTAACTTATAAGGGCAAATTAGAAATTTGGCTAAATAAAAGTTAAATTTTCTTTAAGATTATTATTCTTTACTATCTAAGCTTTCCATAGAATCTAAATTTGCTAAATTCTGATAAGTATTGGCCAAGTTATGGCCAATACAAGATCTAGGGTTTAAGTTGATTAAGGAATTCTTAATTATGGGTCAAAAATCCTAATTTTGTCAATTAGTGTCCAAATTGAGTAAAATTAGTGGCTATAGTTTACAAATAGTCCACTGATTACAATGACATGTGGTAGGCTCAATTTGGATCTAATTTGACTAAGTTATGATCTAATTAGGGTTTAAAGTGATTAGTGAGTGATTAGCAAAATTAATCACTCAAACACTAATCCAACCTTATAGATTGATTTTAAATGGCTCTATAAGTCCTCTGAAACTTAAATCACTCAATTTGGTTTATTAATTTGGCTAATATTTACTAATTAAGTTTTTAGGGTAATTAGGGGTGATTAACAAATCGAACCATTAGATCCTAAATATTTTTACAGATTACTGTTAATTAGGATCTTTTGATCTAAATTGATATTTGGATCATTAAATTTGGAGCTCAATTGACCAAGTTATGGTCAATTGAAGTTCTAGGTCTAATTAGGGTAAATTAGGGTTAGGACCTAAAAGTGATTAGGCACAAAAAAATCCAAACAGCAAAATGAATACTACCAAATTAATTCTTAGAGTTTTCTAATCACTTTAAGACCCATATTGGGTATATTTGGATCAATCTACACAAAGTTATGAACTAAATAAGATTTGTGACATTTTAATTTAACTTAAATAAACCCTAAATATCATTTTGTTAAATACTAGTCAAATTGCAAAATTATTAGCATCAATAAATTCCTCATATCTTTCTGGTCAATTTGATATATTTATTTGCATAATTTGGATGTGTATTCTAGGAGTTATTAATGTTTAAAGTTTAGATTTTAATCTAATTAATAATTTCTGATTTAATTAAATTAATAGAATTGTTATTATATTATAATTCAATTATAATTAACTGTTATATAATTATATATATATATAAACAATTTATTAAATTCTGCAGGACACGCGGCAGGCCACGATTGGCTGGAACAGACACGTGGGGCCCACAGGCGCTGCAGACCCCGACAGGCTCTGTCCCGCGAGACACGTGTCCTCGCGGGACTGGCTTGTTGCCTGCGCGGGGGACCCACCATTTCTCACCGAATGCCGACTACGGGCGGTTCGACTAGTCCAGATGAACTGTTCTGGATCGAACCGGTTCGCAACGATCGGACCAGATCTGATCTATTCTTAGATCTAACGGCTGGATCACCGTTTCATCCGACGGCTGCAGACGAGCGGCGATTCGCCTTCCTCCCGAACCGGACCAGGTACAGACAGATCGTTGAACCGGTTTGGAGTGGCCAGCTCACTCGTGGTGACGCTTCGTCTTCCCCAAGAGTCGCGAGATTAGGGTTTCGTGAGGGGGATCTTTGATCGAAGATCCCGTTCGATCGAAGACTCCTTAGCTTAATCGAACCGTATGGATTGATTATTAGGATATGGATTGCATATAGAAACAATAATATCTGCAATCAAACTGAGATCGGGTGAGATCGGGTACCTTAGATGGATGGCAGGGAAGGTTAGAGCTTCGATCGCCAAAATCCGGTCTTCAGAGATGAAACCGAGAGAAGATAGAGTCTTAGATGTCTTATATTAGTTCTAAAGCGGCGATTACATGCGGTGGGGAGGACATCTGGCCTCTGCGAGCTCCAGCGCCTCGGCTAGGGCGATGCGTGTAGCCCCCCTCGGCCACACGACACTCACGTGGGGACGATGGCTCACAGCCGTTTGATCCCGCGATCAGACGACGCAGGAGGAGTCGTCAAGATTGACGGCGCGAATAGAAAATAGGTGACGGCGTTAGGAATAGCTGACGGCGCCGTTAACCCTAAATAAAATTAAAATTATTTAATTTAATTTACTCAGATTTAATTAATTAAATTTACCATATTAATTGTATTCCAAAAATTTCCAATAAATCACCCCTAGCTAATTGAAGGGTGAGGAACGCAACGGCGCAATCGGATTTTTGATCCGACGAGTATTTAATTAATCAAATTTTTTAGGTATTTAAATAATATTAAAATATTCGATGAAAAAAATCAACGACTTCCAAATGCCTCCAAAATTTCACCCCTGGCTAATTTGGGTGTTCTGAACGCAATGGCGAAGTCGGATTTTCAATTTGAGGTCTAGATAAAAAGTCAATTTCTAGGGTTTGGGATTTTCCAGAATTTCAGATTTGGCTTTGTTGGCTTCTGGTTTGACCTAGGTTTCAAAGGCGAGTTCTAAATTACTTGCTTAGTGACTTAGAATCTTAATTAAGACTTAGATTAGTCTTAATTGAGCAAAGTAACAACATGGGTTGTTACAAACTCCCCCACTTAAGAATGATGTCGTCCTCGACATCGCTCAAGTGAGAAAAAGAATTTAGGCTGATATAAAAAGAAATAAAATGAAATAAGATAGAGTTGAAGAATCACCTTGATTAAAAAGGTTTGGGTACTTTTGACGCATATCCACCTCTTTCTCCTAGGTGGCTTCATTACAAGACCGGTTCTTCCACTGAATCTTTATCATTGGAATAGATCGATTCCTTAATTTCTTCAGATCATGATCTAAGATTTTAATTGGTTCTTCAGTGTAAGAAAGATCAGGTTGAATTTCAATTGCAGGATGTTCAATAAAATGGGAAGGATCTCAAAGACACTTTCTTAGTGATGAAACATGGAATACATTATAAACAGTAACAAAGCCTTCTGGTAGCTCTAATTTATAAGCTGCTGAACCAATCTTCTGCAAAATTTTAAAAGGTCCAACGTATCTTGGACTGAGCTTTCCAGAAACTCCAAAACGATAGATTCCTTTTATCGGGCTCACTTTTAAGTATACAAAATCTCCTTCACTAAATTCTAGAGAACGATGACGGTTATTATGATATTTACTCTGCCTATCTTGAGCTATTCTGATTCTTTGCTGAATGAGTTTGACTTTCTTATTTATTTCTTCCACTAGCTCAGATCCATATAATTAAGTATCTCCTGACTCAGACCATGCTAGTGGGGATGAGCATTTTCTTCCATATAGGGCTTCATATGGTGCCATCTTAATACTTGACTGAAAACTATTATTGTATGCAAATTCCACTAAAGGAATATGCTCTTCCCAGGATCCAACAAAATCTAACATACATAAATGCAGGAGATCTTCTAAGACTTGATTTACTCGTTCTGTTTGGCCATCTGTTTGGGGATGGAATGCTGTACTCATGGCCAAAGTTGTGCCTAAATCCTGATGGACAGCCTGCCAAAATTTAGAAGTAAAACGACTGTCTCTATCAGATATAATTGTTTTAGGAATTCCGTGCAATCTGACTATTTCCTTAATATATAGCTTAGCCAATTTCTCCACTGAGTCAGATTGACGGATTGGAATAAAATGAGCAGATTTTGTAAGGCGATCTACTATAACCCATATTGAATCAGCTCCAGATCTAGCACGGGGCAAACCCATGACAAAATCCATGGATACATCAGTCCATTTCCATTCTGGGATTTCTAGTTGGTGCAATAAGCCACTAGGCTTTTGATGCTCTGCTTTTATTAAGCAACAAGCGTGGCATTTTGCAACAAATTTTGCAATATTTTTCTTCATTCCTGGCCACCAGAATGTTTGTTTTAGGTCTTGATACATCTTAGAATTCCCTGGATGAATTTGATATCCTAATTTGTGACTTTCAATCAAGATCTCTTTCTGCATGGACTTAGGAATCCAGAGACGATTATTCATGTAAATAGCACCTTTCTTAAACTGCAATTCTGGACGACGACCACTTTCTATTGCCACTTTAAGGTTTAAATATTCATCATCCTTGCTTTGAGAGATTGAAACATCTCTATGGAATGTGGGTTCTATATTATTCATGGTTATCATGGTACTGACTGAATTTTCCTTAGCAAGAGAAATTTCCATTTTATGAAACTCATTCACCAACGGACTTTCTGAAATTAAGCTGTTAAGAACAATGTGACGGCTTAACACATCAGCTACCACATTAGCTTTTCCTGGACGGTACTGGATATCTAAGTCATAATCACTAAATAATTCCAGCCATCTTCTTTGCCTACAGTTCAATTCTCTTTGGGTAAAGATGTACTTCAAACTTTGGTGATCTGTGAATATAGAGCATTGAACTCCGTACAAATAATGGCGCCAGATTTTTAATGCAAAAACTAATGCTTCCAATTCTAAATCATGTACAGCATAGTTCCTTTCATGGGTTTTAAGCTGGCGAGATGCATATACTATAACTTTGCCTTCTTGCATTAATACGCATCCTAACCCAATTCCAGATGCATCTGTATACACCTGATAATTGACTCCTTCTTTTGGAAGAACTAAAATTGGAGCAAAAGTTAATGCATCCTTTATAGACTGAAATGCAGTTTCACATTCTTCTGACCAAACAAATGGAACTGCCTTCTGGGTTAATTTTGTAAGAGGTGTGGCAAGCTAGGAGAAGCCTTTAACAAACCTTCTGTAGTATCCGGCTAGACCCAGAAAACTACGAATTTCAGTAACTGTCTTGGGCTGAACCCAATCCTGAATAGCACTAATCTTACTCTAGTCTACTTGGATTTCACGAGCATCAACCACATGTCCAAGAAATGATACAGAATCCAGCCAAAATTCACACTTAGAGTATTTAGCATATAACTCATTTTCTCTGAGTTTTTCCAGAACCAATCTCAAGTGCTTTTCATGATCCTTTACTGTCTTGGAGTAAATTAAGATATCATCAATGAATACTATAACAACTTTATCTATATAAGGTTTTAGAACTCTCTGCATTAAGTCCATGAACAGAGATGGGGCATTAGTGAGACCAAATGACATTACAAGAAACTCGAAATGCCCATATCGCATTCTGAACGCTGTCTTCTCTACATCTGAGTCCTTTACCTTCACTTGATGATACCCTGACCTTAAATCAATTTTAGAGAACACTACAGCACCGGCAAGTTGATCGAACAGATCATCGATACAAGGAAGTGGGTATCTATTTTTAATAGTGACTTTATTCAGCTCCCTATAGTCTATGCACATTCTCATAGACCCATCTTTCTTCTATACAAATAATACCAGAGCTCCCCACGGGGACATACTTGGTTTAATAAACCCCTTATTTAGCAGTTCGAGGCCATTCTATATGGTGCTTTTGATAAAGGTTGTGTCCCCGGAACTATATTTATTTCAAATTCTACTTCTCTGGTTGGTGGTAAACCAGGCAGATCTTCAGGAAAAACATCTTCAAAATCTCTAACAACTTTTATTTTAGAGATTGGGGTTACTTCTTTGCTACTACCCATCATCACCATCAGAATACAACTATAGCCTTTGCACACCATTTTCTCTGCTTGAATTGCGTTGATCAATGAGCTACTAGTGCTGAACTTCCCAATAAACGTTGTTGAAGCTCCTGGAGTTTGTAAGATAACCTTCTTCTTTTGACAGTTTATAGTAGCGTTATGCATACTAAGCCAATTCATGCCTAGTATGATATCAAAATTTACTATAGGTAGCATAATTAACTTGGCTTGGAAGGTATGGTTATTGATTGGTATTTGAACGTCACAGAATTTGTTCGCACTAAGTTGGGCTCCAGAAGGAAGTCCAACACTTAAGATCTTCGCAAGTTTATAGCAGGGTAGTTCTAATCTCTTAGCAAAACTTTCAGAGATAAATGAATGACTAGCCCCAGTATCAAACAATATACTGCATGGCTCATCTTTAAAGTATAGGGTGCCTAGATAAAAATACAGACTTTAGGAAGTTCTAATTTAGTAAGAAAACAAAAGTTGCGAATTGTACCTGAGACTACATTGTTATCTTTTGCTGCTTCTATAGGAGTGAGATTGTACACTCTTTCCTTTCCAGCAGGTTTGCTGTCAGATGTCTGAGCTGTTGATTGATTTAGATTTGAAGGCTTTGCAGCATATTGAACCTTTGTAAGGGTTCGCTCTTAAGCAAGAGGTGGCATAAGAGTCCTCTGAGGTTCTCTGAAATTGATGGGAGTGGCACGGAATACTTTATTTGTACGATTCTGATCAATAGTTACTCCATCAATTGTTTTATTTGATCGACAGTCCCTATACGCATGACCTTGCCTTCCACAAGTAAAACATACTCTGCCAAAATGATAATATTTTCCATAAGGATGTGGCCTATTACAGGTGGCAGTTTGGCTTGATATTTTAGTAGTCTCCATCTAATATACCCTTCCTTAGTTTGTTCTTTGTTGCTTGAAGTTCTGAGGGTATTTGTTCATGTTGAAAGCCTTTCTCTTCATGTCCTTGACTGATTGATGATGCTCTATAACTCGTGCTGTTTCAACCAATTTCTCGAACTGGGTGTGTTGTAGGGGAATTACGTGATCTTTAATGGATTCTCGAAGTCCATTCTCAAATCTGAAACATCTATCTGCTTCAGTAGGAACCAAGTGAGGTGAAAATCGTATGAGCTTTCGAAATTCTGAAGTATATTCAGCTACTGATCGATTTCCTTGGGTTAATTTCAATAATGATTCGCCAATTATGTTCTTAGTGGATGGTGGAATAAATGATTCCTTAAATGCTTGGACAAACCAGCTCCATTCTATTCATCTAATTTGAATTCCTCAAAATGTGTGTTCCTTTCTTGTTCCCACCAATGTTCTGCCTCTCCTTGCAGAAGATGAGTAGCTAGTCTTACAGATTGGTTGCTTGAACAAGCAAGACTAGTGATGTTTTTCTCTATAGATTTCAGTCATGCTAAAGTATCCATCGTGGATTCAGATCCTTCAAAGGTAGGCGGTCTTAACCTTAGGAAACTGTGAAGTATCCCATCTGCAGACTGCCGATAGGTATTGGGAACTTGTGGAGTGGGAGATGCTGAAGAGGTGCTGGCATTAGTGGAGGGTATTACTGATACTAACTTTTGAATGGCTAGAGCCTGCTGATTTTGATTCTCTAGCATTGCAGTAACCATATTTCTCAGAGAGGTTATTTCATCAATAGTATTAGAAGCGGCCACGGTATTGTTTGGAGCGTTGCCCACAGATGGTTGAGGGTTGAGGGGAGTATTATTTGGAGAAGTAGCAGGATTCATTTTCCTGAAATCAAAACATGTATACTTAGCTTTCTTAAAATGAATCATATGACAAAAATTAAATTCCTTATTTATTCATCATTAAACTTTTATTATAATAGTGACATATATCATACTTATTACATCATAAATTACATATTATTCCCACCCTATATACTTAGTGAAAAATGCTCTACGAAAGTCTTCATAAGTTACTTCACGATGCTCCTCTTGTGCTTTACGAAACAATTCTCTGTATGACATAATCCACCATTCTTTTGCTTGCATACGCAGAAGACATAGCACCACTTCTAGTTTGATGTGACTAGGCCACTCCATAACACCAAATATATGGTCAACTCTCGTGAGCCATTCTCTTGCTAGGTCCCCAATTAAGATTGGATTAAACACACATTCTAATCCAATTTAAACTAAGGACTTTGCCATTCATCCAAAAATACTATAACTAAATGATCATACATGAACTCAGAGTGCGGAAGCATAGAAAGTATAACATCCATCCAATACAGTATAAATACAACATTACAAAATAAGTAAAGTGCTGAAAGAGAAATATAAACCTGTATTATAACAACATTTAATAAGTTTAAAAGAACTCAAAGGAAACTCTCAATCTCACTGGAAGAAAAAAGACTAAAACTACAGATCTTCGGGAACGGGCTCCTCCACCAATGGCAAGCTCTCTATTGGATCTGCTGCTCCAACAAACTCAGAACCTACCATTATCAGTTTCATAATGGTAGGGCCCCAGCCAACAAAAGAAAAACTGGTTGGACAATATGTCTAAGTACATTTTAGGGCAAACAATTTTATTAAGTTAAATAGATATCACCATAAAAATAGAACTAAGCAAAATAGGTGCAGAAAAGTGTAAAAAAAGAATAGTAATGAGTTATAAATAAACAGTTTATAACTAAAGCAACTAGGAAGTAATACATACCTCCAAGCAACTGCAACAAAGACAGGTAAGCAAAAGACTAAACAAAACTGTAAGAAAAGTACGACCTAAACATTCTTATGATAAAATAGAATATGCTAGGTGACATACATAATTTGAATAGTATAAAATTGAAAACAACTAACATCCTAGGTGAGCATAAGAAAATAGTAAATAAAACTAGCATCCTATATATATAACACATGTAGGAAAGTTGTAAGCAAAACAGTGCTAAAATGCATAATATATAAGTAAAACAGTAACTGAAAGCGAAAACTATAGTGACCATCTAAGTCACTCAACTGAAAATATACTCAGCAAAATCTTAGCCTGATAAGCTAAGAAACTCTTAACTGAACATCACTGAAAATTCTTAGCCTAATAAGCTAAGACAGAACTGAATGTAAGTGTACTTGAATTAGTATATCCATATCAGAATCCTGATTCTATAGTCAGTAAGGCGAGAGTCTATCCATCCTATCACTCGGACTAGGCATGGCCAATAGACTGTCTGACATTAAACCCTCGAAAGGTTGCCGACCCCGAACGAGTTGATCGAAGAGGTATACTAATCAAGCTACACCTTACAAACCACTTGTGAAACGAAAACATAATGCTGCTTGTGAATGTTCAAAGTTGACATAAGATATTTATCAAATATCTTAAGTACACAATATATAATCAAGGTATAAGGCTAAAAATCAAAGAATGCGAAGCATCAAAATCAAAGTGCAAAAAACTCTATCTAAAATACAGGTGATATTCGTTATTATCTACTTAGTTCGTTCTATCTACTCTAAGTTACATAAGTTTTAGAATCATCAATTCTTACACATTCTGTAACTTAGAATCACGAATCCTACTAGTTGAAGGTAATTAGGCTGGCCAAGTCCTAATTATAACTTAATCAAAAGATGACTATTTGGTTAAAGTGAATAAATCATCGACCTAATTTTGTATTTTAATTCATCCCAACCTCATCTTGATTAGCCAAATCAAGATGAAAAGATTAAGAATTAGACTCCAAATGGTGGGGTCTAATTACTTAGTCTAAAGGTATAATCTAAGGGTCTAAGTTTAGAACCCAAATCTCACAGATTAGGTTAAGGCAAGTCCTAATGATAAATCAATTCATTAGTATAGATCTCTATTCTTAATTCTAGGGTTTAAAGATCAAATAATCTTTTAATAAACTAAGAAAATCTAAAAACTAGAAAACTCAAGGTTTCACCTGTTGAGTAACCTAATTTACTCAATAGATGAATTCTAACTTAAGATCTATTCTTAATCTTAAGAATTAAGGCTCTTAATTTCTAAGAGTATCTCTCAAGACACACATCCTAACTAATATTATAAGACCTAAGGTAAGGTCTAAGAGTGATTAAGGAAAGAAGAACACTCACAATTTACTTAGGAATTTTCCTTAAGGAATAAATTTTGAGATTCTAGACAAAATCTAATTTAGACTTGAATTTGATTAATTTCAGTTTTAAATCATTATATTTACTGATTTTAGTGATTTGAAACTAAAATTATGATTTTTAAAGGCTAAACCCTACATTTTGGCCCTACTTAAGTGTTCAAAAGATCAAATTTTGATCTAGGGCTTAAATTCTAAAATTTTCATTTGGAAAGTACTTCTTACTGTCTAATGTAAGATTAGACATCAACTAAACTAATTTTGGGTGATTATTAAGCCATATGAGATCAAATTAGTCAATTTGACTCATAAAACTAATTTGATCTCATAAGGGCAAATTAGGAATTTGGCTAAATGAAAGTTAAATTTTCATTCAAATTATTGTTCTTTATGGTCTAAGCTTTCCATATAATCTAAATTTGCTAGATTCTGATAAGTATTGGCCAAGTTATGGCCAATACAAGATCTAGGGTTTAAGGTGATTAAGGAATTCTTAATTATGGGTCAAAAATCCTAACTTTGCCAATTAGTGTCCAAATTGAGTAAAATCAGTGGCTATGGTTTACAAATAATCCACTAATTACAATGACATGTGGTAGGCTCAATTTGGATCTAATTTGACTAAGTTATGACCTAATTAGGGTTTAAAGTGATTAGTGAGTGATTAGCAAAATTAATCACTCAAACACAAATCCAACCTTATAGATTGATTTTAAATGGCTCTATGAGTCCTCTGAAACTTAAATCACTCAATTTGGTTTATTAATTTAGCTAATATTTACTAATTAAGTTTTTAGGGTAATTAGGGGTGATTAATAAATCTAACTGTTAGATCCTAAATATTTATACAGATTACTATTAATTAGGATCTTTTGATCTAAATTGATATTTGGATCATTAAATTTGGAGCTCAATTGACCAAGTTATGGTCAATTGAAGTTCTAGGTCTAATTAGGGTAATTTAGGGTTAGGACCTAAAAGTGATTAGGCACAAAATAATCCAAACAGCAAAATGAATACTACCAAATTAATTCTTAGAGTTTTCTGATCACTTTAAGACCCATATTGGGTATATTTGGATCAATCTACACAAAGTTATGAACTAAATAAGATTTGTGACATTTTAATTTAACTTAAAGAAACCCTAAATATCATTTTGTTAAATACTGGACAAATTGTAAAATTATTGGCATCAATAAATTCCTCATATCTTTCTGGTCAATTTGATATATTTATTTGCATAATTTGGATATGTATTTTAAGAGTTATTAATGTTTAAAGTTTAAATATTAATCTAATTAATAATTACTGATTTAATTAAATTAATATAACTGTTATTATATTATAATTCAATTATAATTAACTGTTATATAATTATATATATATAAACAATTTATTAAATTCTGCAGGACACGCGGCAAGCCACAATTGGCTAGAACAGACACGTGGGGCCCACAGGCGCTGCAGACCCCGACAGGCTCTGTCCCGCGAGACACGTGTCCTCGCGGGACTGGCTTGTTGCCTGTGCGGGGGACCCACCATTTCTCACCGAACGCCGACCACGGGCGGTTCGACCGGTCCAGATGAATTGTTCTGGATCGAACCGGTTCGCAACGATCGGACCAGATCTGATCTATTCCTAGATCTAACGGCTGGATCACCGTTTCATCCGACGGCTGCAGACGAGCGGCGATTCGCCTTCCTCCCAAACCGGACCAGGTACAGACGGATCGTTGAACCTGGTTTGGAGTGGCCGGCTCACTCGGGGTGACGCTTCGTCTTCCCCAAGAGTCGCGAGATTAGGGTTTCGTGAGGGGGATCTTTGATCGAAGATCCCGTTCGATCGAAGACTCCTTAGCTTAATCGAACCGTATGGATTGATTATTAGGATATGGATTGCATATAGAAACAATAATATCTGCAATCAAACTGAGATCGGGTGAGATCGGGTACCTTAGATGGATGGCAGGGAAGGTTCGAGCTTCGATCGCCAAAATCAGGTCTTCAGAGATGAAACCGAGAGAAGATAGAGTCTTAGATGTCTTATATTAGTTCTAAAGCGGCGATTACATGCGGTGGGGAGGACATCTGGCCTCTGCGAGCTCCAGCGCCTCGGCTAGGGCGACGCGTGCAGCCCCCCTCGGCCACACGACACTCACGCGGGGACGACGGCTCACAGCCGTCTGATCCCACGATCAGACGGCGCAGGAGGAGTCGTCAAGATTGACGACGCGAATAGAAAATAGGTGACGGCGTTAGGAATAGCTGACGGCGCCGTTAACCCTAAATAAAATTAAAATTATTTAATTTAATTTACTCATATTTAATTAATTAAATTTACCATATTAATTGTATTCCAAAAATTTCCAATAAATCACCCCTAGCTAATTGAAGGGTGAGGAACGCAATGGTGCAATCGGATTTTTGATCCAACGAGTATTTAATTAATCAAAATTTTCAGGTATTTAATTAATATTAAAATATTCGATGAAAAAAATCAACGACTTCCAAATGCCTCCAAAATTTCACCCCTGACTAATTTGGGTGTTCTGAATGCAATGGCGAAGTCGGATTTTTAATTTGAGGTCTAGATAAAAAATCAATTTCTAGGGTTTGGGATTTTCCAGAATTTCAGATTTGGCTTTGTTGGCTTCTGGTTTGACCTAGGTTTCAAAGGCGATTTCTAAATTACTTGCTTAGTTACTTAGAATCTTAATTAAGACTCAGATTAGTCGTAATTGAGCAAAGTAACAACATGGGTTGTTACAAGATGTGTCGGAATTGGCCGATTAGGGTTCCTCTAATCGGATCCTTCCGTCAAGACGAAGGATCGAGGATGAATCCCTATGCGTGTTAGGCCGACCCATGACCCTTGCGGTGCAATAGTCCTGGATCTTCAGGCCCCGGCCGACTCGCGTGTTTTGGTGAATGGGCCGAACCCGTTTTAATTAACATTCAAATAATTGGAATTATTTTCCTTAAGGAAAATAATTCAATTATTCTAATCATAGGGATTTAATTAAATAAAAATATAGAATGTATTAGTGAAATAACTTTCAATCCACTGGTCCAAACCCTATAATATTATATATCAAATTGATCAGAAAATCCTCAGGAATAAGAATATAAAATAATATTGAAAATCTAATGGCTGGATTTTCTATTTTAACCTAAGTATTACAGAATTGGATTAGGATAGATTAGCAATTATACTTTACCAATTTGCATGTTTAGGGTACCATTAATTTCCTTATATAGAGTGAAATGAATGAGCTAAGTGATTTCTCTTTCTGATCTCTGCATTTTAACTTTTGCCCTAATCTTGATAAATCATGATTAGTAAAAATTAGGGTTTGTAACCATTGGATCTTAGCAAACTTAGTCTCTGATTAATTGTATGATAAGATAGAACTTACACGCCAAGTTGTATGAAATTTTGATGGTTAGATTTGTAATAAGGTGCTAATCCTTTTGCATTGGTTTAGGGTTTGATTAGCTATAATTACTTTATGTTCTTATGAATTTTTCTGTTATTATGCTTCATGATAATAAGTTAGATGTATTGAAGCCATGTATGCAAATTTATAATGTACAAAATTAAACAAACTTATTTAGAAGAACTTAAACACCTTATTTAATCTTAAGAAGTCTTAAGAAATTTGATCAAGCTATTAAGACTTGATCTAGGTCTAAGATTGCCACCAATAATACATCTCAAATTCACTGGTTTGATGTTGAATTTATAAATAAACGTTTGATCTTAATTAGGCATGAGTAAGAGGTTAAACCATAATCTATATGATTAATATCCAAACTCTTAAATCCTTAATTAAATTGACTTAATTATAAGATAATGAAATTGACATTATTCCAATAATGCATTTGATTTGGTATTGATCTTAAGCATTTGAATTAGATATGTTAAGGTTATTGATAAATCAAATGATTGATTAATCTAAATATAAACTTTAGATCCTTGATTTTCTCCTAAATAAGACTACTACATAAAAAGATAATAGAACTAAATTGATTTAATAATTGATCTGACTCTAATAACATCCTTGATTTAAATCCCATAATATTAGAATAAGATATCATCAGATGACTTAATCATCTGATCTGATCACTCTAAACCTAACTATTAAATAGAACCTAAAATGTTAGCTTTAAAATTAAGGGTTTGAGATCTTAAGTATCTAAGCATAAGATTGTCTCTGAAATATTTTAAAGACCTAAATTTAAATATGCATTGAGGTAGGAGAATTTTGTATAACTCATTTAGGTAGAAGCTTAGATGATCCCTTAACCTTAGAAGTAGATCTTAACCCCTCGTGGTATAAATCACTCAAGATATTAGAATGACAATTTTTCTTATGTTAGAATCTATATTTAATGATCCTCGATCAGTTTGTTTTCTTGGAGCCTTGTATAGGACTTACCTATTTAGGATAGGAATTAATAGTCTTGATAATTTCTTATTGATTAAATAGAGTTATTTGAACCTAGGTCATTGGTTGGTGTAGTTTGGTATACCCATAGTAGTAGTTTTCTACAGTAGTATTCAGGATTGGTTGATTCACTCCAATGTGGACTTATGAGCAGGTGCTATCCCGAGCGATTAGATGAATACAGTCTCATTAGAGTAAATCTCCCAAGACTAAGAGTGTATTAAACAGGGACTCATTCCTTAGTTTGATTGAAATACAAATCACCAACGGGCAATGCCTCCCAGCGGAGACTGCTTCAATATGTGTGGCTCCAACAAACTAAGTAATTAGAATCACCTTCTTTAAGACACTGAGTGTGATTGAGAATTAGGCATCTTAATAACTCAGTTTGAGATACAAATTGCCAACGGGCGATGCATTCTATCGAAGACCTCTTCATTAGGGTGGCTAAATCAAACTAAGTGTTAAGCACCACCTTTCTTGCAATGTGCTAAATATGTGTATATAATCATCCCATCTGATGATCTTTAAGTAAATCTTCAACTTTAACAAATTATCATTCTAGAAACTTAGAGTCAGAATCTTTTTAGTAGGATTCTGCACCGTGGAGACTCAGAATTCATTATCGGTGTTCAAATTTTTATGGATTTCTAGATTATACTCATATAGACTAGAAGCATGGGCATGAACATGAACATGAGTTTGAGGTATTATTTCAGTAGTGATGCATGAGTATCAATGATAAATTATGGGTTACGAAATATTGCATACATTGATTGGAGAATTTTATGATGCATCAGTATCACCGTACTGTCTTCCCAACTGTGTGTATGTATACAGTGGACCGTACGACTCATAGCCTTTTAGTGATAGTGCTGTTATATACCATGGCATACCGTGTTGTGGCATATTTAGGTGCATCATTCCAGTGACATATAGTACCGCATTGGACATTTTTCATATTGATTTCTGAGCATTTGATATTTTTGGTTACTTTCAGTACTTAGTTCCGATATAGTTTTACTTTGCTTTGTCATTACAATTTCAGTTACATAGTGCCTTTACTATTATGTTCTACAGTCGTGTTTTTCTTACTATTTATTGCATTTAATTTAAGACTGCTTAGTTAGTTGCGATGTATTACACTTCTCATCTAACATGGGGTACTTTTGGGATCCGACAATTTGCTAAATCTTGAGCAGCTTATGGAGATAGGGCAGGAGGACTTACAGGAGATCCAGGAGGAGTACGTGGAGCCTTAGTGGATTAGTCTTCCACCTTTTACTTACTGCTTTATTTTCAATACTTCAGATAGACTTTACTTTTCATCTTTTAAATTAATTTGTAATAATTATGGATATATTTTACTCTTTTTTTTCTGAGACGAATGTTTTTTATTGCTCTGTTATGAATGTATTCTTGATGTTTTGCTTTAGCTTCCGCACTCTGTTATACTACTATACTTAGTATTGCGATGTGATCAATATACTGAAAATGCTGATATATATTGATAATGTACATTGGATTCATATTTATCCCTTTGAATCTAATGTACATATTAGTCTAATATTTAAGACAAGTATTCTACTCTTATCTTAACTATTGACTCTCGATCCTACTCTTAAGTTCAAGTCAGCAGCCTTCAGTGTGGCTCAGTCCCTTAGCCTATTCGGGGAGATACTGTTGTCAGTCTCTCCCTTCCCGAGTAGCGCACCGCTCCACCGCCGATTTGATTATACTTGTCTTTTGTGCGTGGAGATGGAGCGGGGCGCTACACCCTAGTATCAGTTCTATAAGAAACTCTACCTCTTGCATAGGAGGTAGTCCAGGCAAATTCTCTGGGAACACGTCTAGGAACTCAATAACTACTTAAGTATCTGTTGGATCTTTATCTTCTTTTTATTCATCGATAAGGGTTACTAAAATAGCATAGCAACCCTTACTAGCAAGGTGCTTGGCCTTTTGTGCATTTATTAATAATGTAATTAGGCCATGCTTGCGTATAAAGCGCCTGAGCTTTCTTCCTACCCTGAGGGAGACTCTTTTTTTGTAGCAGTATATTACGATGTTGAATTTTCTTAGCCAATCCATTCATAAGATTATGTCAAAGTTCGTAATCCGCATAATGATAAGTTTGGAGGGGAAGATTTGGTTACTGATTGGGATGTCTACCTAACTGATGAATCTATAAATTATATCTAAATAAAGGGGAAAATTCATTTATTTAAGATCTTTATGCTGCTCCAAAATCAATTTTTTTTATCTTTTTTAAGGAAATGGAATTCAAAGGAGTTCTAAGGAATTTCTGCAGAAATTTTAAAATTTATTAAAGGAATCTGCTACAGCGCGCTGCAGCGCGCTACCGCGCCCTGCAGTGGGCTGCAACGAAAATATCTAAACTATATAAAAATGAAAGCCTAAACTAATTGAATAGTGTTTGCGGAATAAGCCGCTACAGCACGCGGTCGCGCACTGCAACGGTTTGTAGCGGAAATACTTAACTTTATAAATAAGACTGCCCAACTAATTGAACAGTATTTTTCACAAAATGACCCGCTCCAGCGCGCGGTCACGCGCTGCAGTGGCCTACGGCAGAAATATTTCTGGCTTTATAAAATGGAAAGTGAAGCAATTGAACAGTGTTTTTCACAAAATACCCCCTACAGCGTGCGGTCGCGCGCTGCAGCGGTCTGCAGCGGACAACTTCCATAGCTTAAACTCGGTAACGCGCGACATGCAGGGGACTTGGCAAAATTGCTAAGGACCATTGCACGCCGCAGCGCACCGCAGCGCACCGCAGCGCGCTTCAGCGTGCGGCAGCAGCCCGCCACAAATTTTTCCTAGACAAGCATTTATTGCGGCTGGGGACATGACCTCTATCCTGCATTTTGTCTCCAGCCATCATATCCTGCAGCAGCCCATTTTATTTGAAAAAGGAGGCTTTGAGGTAATGTTTTTAGTAAACAATTGAAGATTATTGTCACCTCATCATAAATGGAGGAAATTGCCATGTTGAATTCAGATTTTTAAATGGAAAGCTGGTTTGAGATGAGGAGAAGAAAAAGGCAGCCCCCTCCTATAAATACCCCTCCTCTTGACTAGAGTAGGGTTCACAATTTTAGCAAAAATTTTACTAAGTTAGGAGGAGAGCCATGGGAAAAGAGGAACTCCTCAAGGGTGGAAGGCAAGCTCTTGCTTTGGAAGAGGAGGAAGAAGGCAGCACTAGTGACCTAAGGCGGGAACATCGAGAAGGAGAAGAAGGATTCCATAGAACTTCTACGGAGTGTTCCTAGTATCTTCTAAACTCCTCTCTTGTATTTCTTTTTAGTTGACCATGAAAGCGTCTTTATCCATGTATGTGTTTTTCTTCTTTTCTTGTGCAATGAGTAGCTAAACTCCCTTGGAGAGGGTTGGGGTTTAAGTCCCATTTGCATAATGTAATGTTAATGTATGAATGTTTTCCCTCAAGCATAATTTGTTTGTGATTTTAATACCTTAATAAAAATTTTTTATCTAATTAGTCTTTAATGTGATTATGAGAATAGAACTAAAAACAAACTCCAAGAACTAACTGTCTTGTGTTCCTTAGCTCACCTTAGGTTGGATGCTAGATTATGAGTGCATGAAGGCTTGGAACTATGTGAGAAAGTTCATAAGCTCAATGCACCTCAATCTAAGCTCAACCAAAGTGTTGATGCAAGTGATGCTAAGACCCACTAAATGAGCTCCTTAGCTCAACATAATTGAGGTAGAGGAAAGAAGTGTTGAGTGCTCATAAACTAAGTGGCATAGTCGTTGAGCCCAATATGTGAATCCCTCATCTCAACTATGTATGATGCGAGTGATGCTCGTAGTGGAAATCAATGCTTGTAAGATCCTAAGGTTTAAAAATCAAGCTCTGCTTGATCAAGAGAATAATATTAAATTTAAATCCCAAGAATCTGACAAGAATCTTTGTGCCAAAGTAGAACCGAATGTGAGTTCATTTTGTGCACGAGATTTGAACTTGTAAGACCTTGAGCTAGACTCAAGGACAACAATGTGCACTTGATTTTAATTGAATTAAATGATAAACTTGAGAAACTAATCCCAGAAAGTCACACTTTTCACTTATTACTTCAAACCACGTACACTTGCGTGCAAGCGCAGACGTGTATTTACTGTCTGTCAAGTTTTTGGCGCCGTTGCCAGGGAATTGGTTTCTGATTTGAATTAAGGATAATTTATAAGTAACTAGCGATTTAAGTATTTGATTGCATATATTAGTAGTTTTAGATTCTTTGTAATTATCAAGCTAACATTTTATATTTCTTTTTGTTTATTTTATTTCTAAAAATCTGAGTGATTTTTATTGCCAAACTCATTCTTGATAAGCCATATTGTAACTTGTATGAGTAAAAGAGTCTATACTGAATATCTTTTTGATCCTGAAATAGAAAGAACATATTTACAGGCTAGGCGAGAACAAAATTTATCAAACCAACAAGTGTTATGGATAATTTCACTAAAAATTTAGAAGAGCCTAGGGGTATAGCACTTAGAGACTACGCACTACCCACTGTTAGGGGAATCCCCCATGTGATTGTAAGGTGAAATATAAAAGCCCACAATTTTGAAATCAAACCTTCCACACTGAGTATGGTGAAAAATAATCAGTTTGGAGGATTAGCCACTGAAGATCCTAACTCACATATTTCAACTTTCCTTGAAATATATGATACCTTCAAATTTAACAGTGTATCCGAAGATGCGGTTAAATTGCGGCTATTTCCTTTCTCTCTGAGAGATAGAGCCAAGAGTTGGCTCAGCTCTCTACCGAGTGGTTCTATCCGTACTTGGGACGATTTGGCTAAGAAATTCTTAGCCAAATACTTCCCTCCGGCCAAAATTGCACGATTGAGAATTGAGATCACCAACTTTACTCAGATGGAAGGTAAGACTCTTTATGATGGGTAGGATCACTTTAAGGAGTGCCTCAGGTATTGCCCACATCATGGGTTCCCTCTATGGATGCAAGTGCAAACCTTTTACAATGGTTTGAACGCTCCAATGAGGACACTCATTGATGCGGTCGCTGGTGGCTCCATTAGTGGAAAAACCCATGAGGAAGCTTACGACCTCTTGGAAGAAATGGCAAACAACGCAAACCAATGGTCTTCTGAAAGGCTAAAAAAAAAATCCATTAAAGTAACCGAATCTAATCAAATAACAGCTCTTCAACAAAAAATTCATGCCTTGAATGAAAGGATAGAAAGGATGAATGTAAATGTGGTTTCTGAGGTACACTGTGAATTGTGCGGGGGAAGGCACAATAGTGAGAGCTGTAATTTAAACAACCCCTTCGTATAAAACAACACTGAACAAGTCAACTACTTAAGAAACAACAAACAAACAAATAAACCCCTACTCTAATACGTACAACCCAGGGTGGAAAAACCACCCAAATTTCTCATGTAGTAATAGTAACAACAATGCTAATCAATATGGGGGGAATTCATCTAACTAACAAGGCATGAACTATAGTAATAATAACAACAACTACTAACACAATCTAGAAGGGGCCTTCAATTCACTTAAGGCCAAAACAACCCAATTCATGCGCCGCACTGAGACCACCATCACATGTCACCGACTTCTATTCAGGGAATAGAAGCCTCCCTTAGGAATATTGAGACACAATTGGGGCAAATCTCCAAGCAGCTGACCTCTCGGCAGCAAGGCGCTTTACCCAGTTCAACAGAAATAAACCAAAGGGAATTGGTGAGTGTGATACATTCTGAAAATGGATTAGAAGGAATTAATGATGAGAAAGAGAGTAACAAATTGTGGACTAGAGGAACTGGAAAGAAGAAATGGGAATGACCATGAAAAGCTAATCGCACCCAAATGTGAAGATCCTGGGAGGTTGAGCATCCCATGCGTAATAAGAAATGAAGTGTTTGTAGATCCCTTGTGTGATTTAGGTGCTTCAGTTAATGTTATGCCCTACCACATCTATGAACAATTAAAGGTAGGAGGGATGGAATATACCTCGATGATTTTGGAGTTTGCTAATCTTGAATCCCTTACCCCTCAAGGAATGATAAAGAATGTTGTTGTTAAATTAGGAAATTTCATTGTTCCAGCTGACTTTGTGGTGTGTGAATGGGACCAATGGAACAAAAATTCAATGATAATTTTTGGAACACCCTTTTTGATGAGTGTTAAGGCTGTCATAGATGTGAGTCGCGGTATAATGAGCATCACTGTTAAGGGAAAAGCAAAAGTGATTGATTTAAAACCCACTCTCTTTAAAAAGAAAGAAATAGAGGATGAAGTAAGAAAAAAGGTTAGAGAAGAGAGGTTATGAGTAGATAATGTTCTAGGAGACTTGATGATAAAAGAAAAAAATTCTGATGGCTACTCTACTCCCTCTGAAAAGGGGAACAAGGAAGGAGTGAAAAAGAGAAAAACACGATGTGGAAAAAGAAAGAAAAAAGACTCCCCCAAATTGTAAAAATGAAAACATGGATCCTTTGGTGAAGATGAACTGGGTTTGAGCCACCAAGAGGGTTGTGCCCACTTGGACATCTTTAGCTTATGGAAAAGGAAACCACCAGATCCAACATATTGATCATTAGTGAGTCTAGCTTAGGACGTAAAATGAAGCGCTTATTGGGAGGCAACCCAAAAAAAAAAAAAAAAGTTGCGCGACAGTGCACTGCAGCGGAAATTCTGCGACAGCGCACTGCAGCAGGCAACCGTGCATGTTGTGCATCGCGATGGCATGCAAAACCATTTTCCGCTCCATGCGTGCTTGAACCTGCGACCGCGCACTGCAGCGCGCTCTGCAGCGGTCTGCAGCGATTTGCCCAGATTCAGAAAATTTTCTTTTCTCTGTCTTGGGAACATGCAGTCAACAAGTCATGACCTTTTGGGTTCCCAAGGCAGTCAAAAGATTGCTGGAAAAGCTGCCCCCCCTTCACATGGATCACTATATTTATGGCATGGGGAAGACTATTTGACCATCTTCTCTTTGCCTTGAATATTTGGGCTATAAATAAGGAGGGAATGGGGGGGGTTATCCTTGCACTTTTCCTATTCTCCTCTTCTTCCTCAAGTTATTTATCATCCTAACTCTCATCCCAAGCAATGTCATCCGGGAAGAAAGTAATTGCTCGGAAGGATGTTGAAGCTTCCTCATCCGGAGGAACTTTCAATAGAAAGAGGTTCTCCTCGGCGGAGGCCGAACACCGTTTTGTCTCTCACTTCCCAAAGGAAGTTGATTCCGGAGAGAAGTTTTAGCGTTGCCTACCCTATCTCACATGTGCCAGTCACTCCATGGGGATGGAACGAGTTTGTGACCAAGAGAGCCCATACATACACGTCGATCGTCCAGGAGGTGTATGCGAACGCGATCGACGCGTCCGGGCAGCGGCTCTTCTACCGGGGAAAGGTAGTCACCCATGGAATTACTCAAATTGAGCAATTCTATGGGTTAGGGGAGATAAGCTCATGCTCTTACTAGGACCTCTTGGATTCTCATTTTGACTCCCTCCACCTTGTTGCGGAAATCGTCAACAATGACACTGATTGGGAAGGAGGACTCCCCAACATTCCTCGCTCTGAATTGACGGAGACGAGTAGTGCATGGCTAATCTTTATTTCTAGTTATGTCATACCCATGAGTCACTTGACTGAAGTGATCCATGCCTGAGCACTCCTTTTATGCTCATTGGTTAGGGCGGGCGAAATCCGCATTTCAAGCATAATCTTT
Organism: Gastrodia elata; assembly: GCA_016760335.1. Classification (NCBI taxonomy): domain Eukaryota; kingdom Viridiplantae; phylum Streptophyta; class Magnoliopsida; order Asparagales; family Orchidaceae; genus Gastrodia; species Gastrodia elata. Next base: position 1,452,679 of record CM028679.1, read on the forward strand.
GAGCAGCTTTGGAAAGCTCTCAAAGGCCCATGCGCGGCATTGGCCATTGGGTCTTTGAATTTGAGGTTGTGAGAACCCAAGGGGTCAAGATCCTCTCCTCAGATGCCATCGTTCCCCCCAGCTATGCCCTGCACCCCTCAAACTTTAATGTTCAGGCAAGTGAACGCAAGCTGCCCAAGAAAAGAAGGGGCCCGAAAGGGGATGCACCCGCACCTTCCGACTCGCGAACCAACTCTTGGTGCGCCAACACGATCAACATGCTGAGCTTAGCAAGGCTCTCGCCACCGATATCGGGTTCTTCAAATAGGAGTTCGTCCAACTGTGCAAGTTACAATCTAAATTCCATGAAGCCCTCAGGATGATGTTTGACGATTGGAGTTTGCAAGGTGGACCGGACGCCTCTGTGTTGCCAAGGCCTCCTGTCGGTGCACCCATATCGGAGACGCGCTACCCTACCGAGATGGCGTATGTAGTGGAGGAAGATGATGATGGGGAAGAGGACAACTAACTAGGTTGTATTTGTTCTTTTTCATTTTTCCTTTGTATCTTTATTTTAGTACATTTTTATTTTGAGATTTCAATTTATGAATTTTCATATTCCCATATTTTTGAGTTATTCTTAATTGACATATTTTTTCTGAATCTTTCAAAAGAAATAAAAATCACAAAAATGTAAAACTCAAATGTGATATAAGTAAAAGTATGATTAACAGAAATAATTACATGAATTATAAGCAATAAAATATTATAATTGAGGAATGAATGGAGGAAAATCTAAATCTCCAAAAATTTAAATAGATGCTTAAGCTAAAGTGTGGGGGAAGACATAAGACTTAAACTAAAAAATATGACATGGATTCTAAATGGAGTGTGTTAGGCTCCCGTAGGACTTCATGATTATAAAAATATTAGGGATGAAGAAAAATAGCTCTCCCTAAGGATGAAAAGAATAAAATATTTATGAAAATAGGATGATGAAAATATCTCTCCCCAATGAACAAAATGAGAAAGGATGAAGAAGATTATCTCTCCTTTAAGCTTTTCATCTTTGTGATTCATAAGAAGGAACACATATGGCACTACTCTAAGAATCTCTAACCATTTCTTTAGTCTAAAAGTCCACAAATGAATTGTACCAATCACCTAATATCAAGCATTGAAAATTCAAATATTTGGAGATTCATTGATTAAACCACCTTAGTGCCACAATTGAAAATATTAACATTGCTACATTATTCGTTTCATTTTTTGCCATGCACATATTTTGACTTATACTTACTTTATGTACATTATTGTGACTTCTATCCCTCCAAAACAGAAAAAATTATCATTTTGAGCTTACTCGAGGACGAGCAAGAATTTAAGTGTGGGAGTATGATGAATCCATAAATTATATCTAAATAAAGGGGAAAATTCATTTATTTAAGATCTTTATGCAGCTCCTAAATCAAATTTTTTTATTTTTTTTAGAGAAATAGAATCCAAAGGAGTTCTAAGGCATTTCTGCTTAAATTTTAAATTTTATTACAGGAATTCGCTACAGCGCGCTGCAGTGCGCTACTGCGCCCCGCAGCGGGCTGCAACGAAAACCTCTAAACTATATAAAAACGAATGCCTAAACTAATTGAATAGTGTTTGCGGAATAAGCCGCTACAGCGCGCGGTCGCGCGCTGTAGCGGTTTGTAGCAGAAATACTTAACTTTATAAATAGGGCTGCCCAACTAATTGAGCAGTATTTTCGCAAAATGACCCGTTACAGCGCGCGGTCGCGCGCTGCAACGGTCTACAGCGGAAATATTTCTGACTTTATAAAATGGAAAGTGAAGTAATTGAACAGTGTTTTTCACAAAATGACCTGCAACAGCGCGCGGTCGCGCGCTGCAGCGATCTGCAGCGGACACCATCCATAGCTTAAACGCGGTAGCGCGCGGCATGCATGGGACTTGGCAAAATTGCTAAGGACCATTGCACGCTGCAGCGTGCCGCAAATGTTTCTCAGACAAGTATTTATTGTGGCTGGGGACATGACCTCTATCCTACATTTTGTCTCCAGCCATCATTTCCTGCAGCAGCCCATTTTATTTGAAAAAGGAGGGTTTGAGGTGATGTTTTGAGTAAACAATTGAAGATTATTGTCACCTCACCATAAATGGAGGATATTTCAATGATGAATTCAGATTTTTAAATGGAAAAGCTGGTTTGAGATGAGTAGAAGAAGAAGGCAGCCCTCTCCTATAAATACCCCTCCTCTTGACTAGCGAAGGGTTCACAATTTTAGCAAAAATTTTAGTAAGTAAGGAGGAGAGCCAAGGGAAAAGAGGAACTCCTCAAGGGTGGAAGGCAAGCTCTTGCTTTGGAAGAGGAGGAAGAAGGCAGCACCAGTGACCTAAGGAGGGAACATTGAGAAGGAGAAGAAGGATTCCAGAGAATTTCTACTGAGTCTTCCTAGTATCTTCTAAACTCCTCTCTTGTATTTATCCATGTATGTATTTTTCTTCTTTTCTTGTGCAATGAGTAGCTAAACTCCCTTGGGGAGGGTTGGGTTTAAGTCCCATTTGCATAATGTAATATTAATGTATGAATATTTTCCCTCTAGTATAATTTATTTGTGATTTTAATGCCTTACTAAAAAAATTTTATCTAATTAGTCTTGAATGTGATTATGAGAAAAGAACTAAAAACAAACTCAAAGAACTAATTATCTTGTGCTCCTTAGCTCACCTTAGGTTGGATGCTAGATTATGAGTGCATGAAGGCTTGGAACTATGTGAGAAAGTTCATAAGCTCAATGCACCTCAATCTAAGCTCAACCAAAGAGTTGATGCAAACTATGCTAAGACCCACTAAATGAGTTCCTTAGCTCAACATAATTGATGTAGAGGAAGGAAGTGTTGAGTGCTCATAAGCTAAGTGACATAGTCATTGAGCCCAACATGTGAATCCCTCATCTCAACTATGTATGATGCGAGTGATGCTCATAGTGGAAATCAATGCTTCTAAGATCCTAAGGTTTAAAAATCAAGCTCTCCTTAATCAAGAGAATAAGATTAAAATTTAAATCCCAAGAATCTTACAAGAATCTTTGTGCCAAAGTAGAACCGAATGTGAGTTCATTTTGTGCACGAGATTTGAACTTGTAAGACATTGAGCTAGACTCAAGGACAACAATGTGCACTTGATTTTAATTGAATTAAACGATAAAGCTTGAGAAACCAATCTACATAAATATTATGTCATAGCATCTGGGATGGCCCCAACTCTCCTCTTTATTAAATCTAACTATTTTACTTAGTGAATATTTGTGCTAATTTTAGACCACTCATCCAATACATATTATAGCTTAAACATTAGTGAGAATAGATACACCTTGGTGCCAAATCAACCAATTCTCTGAGGATCGATAAATTCCTGAAAAATCACACTTTCCACTTATTACTTCAGACCATGTACACTTGCATGCAAGCGCGAACATGTATTTACTGTCTGTCACTAACAAAACCTTTTAGCAGACATTTCAGCACTTGATGGCATCGGCACTCTCAAGGCATTATCCAGGCTGAAATGTTAAAAAATTTTGGAACATGCCCAACTATTAGATATGAAGGAGTGCCTAGCACCCGTATCAAAGAGAGTGTCGCAAGGTTGGTTCTTAATAGTTAATGTTCCTATAGCAGGAAAGAAAGAAAAAATTCAATTACAACTTATGAAATTTAAAGTAGGAAGCATAAAAAATTAAATGCACTGGAAATAAAAGGCTGAATAAAAAAAAAGTAAAGGTAAGGCATACCAGTAACAACTTCACTTTCTTCCTTAGCAATTATTGCAAAAATAGAGTACACTCAGGGTATGGCAGGATATTAGGTAATTGCCTAGCCCTTATCAGCATGACTACTTTGCACAAGCCTCTGGGCTTGTGAAGGCGCTCTTTTTTGATCTCGAGCATTTCCACTAGTTGGAGGAGGCATAAGATTAAAAAGTGGCGCTTGAGGGTTGTAGGGAGTAGGATTCTGAACCGAAAATTGATGATTGATATTCATTTTGTCAACCATTCGATGGGCATGACATTTCCATTGATGGTGGTTGACCCTGCCATATATGTAACACCAATTTCAGGTGTGATAGCACTTCCCACAAGGGTGCGGCCTATTACACTTAGCGACCAGCCCACCTCGTTGACCTTTATTCTAAGTAATTTGGAAGACTTTGGGGCCCTGAGGAAGTTTTATTTTGAAGGGTTCAGATTTGGAAGATTGAGGATGAGGGCACTTATTCATCTCCAATTGAGTCTGATGGTGCTCGATCATCCTAGCACCTTCCAGTAACTTTGGAAAATCATCATGATTTAAAGACATCATATGACATTTGATTAAACTCTCCAGGCTCTTAAGAAACTTGATGCATCTAGCCACCTCAGTGCGGACGAAATTAGGGGCGAAATGACAGAGCTTTCTGAACTCCATCTTGTAATCTTGAACAGCTTGGTTCCCTTGAGATAGTTGTATGAACTCATCCTATGTAACTGTCTGTACAGAGGGGGGAATGAATTCTTCGTGGAAGACTTGTTCAAAATTTTCCCTAGGAATATATTCAACGCAAGTTTTAGAAAAGCAAGCTTTAAGCATGCTATCCCTCCATTATTCTGCTTCTTCTTGGAAGATGTAAGTAGCTAGGCTGATGCATTCACTTTTTGAACATTTAATGATGACCAAGAGCATTTCCACATACTTGAACCAGTTGGCTACCTCGATGGGGGAAGCAAAGCCATTGAAGGTAGGGGGATTAAGTCAAAGGAAGGTTAAGATAAAAGCATCCACAATTGGACCTTGAATAGGCTGTTGTGGAGCTGCAATTGCCTTAGGAGCTGGGGAAGAAGCTTCAAGTGGGGTTGGGTAAGATTGAAAGGGAACTTGAGATGATTGTACTGGAATTGGGGATGACAGAGGAGGAGTTGGAGATGGATGAGAGGGGTAGTTGTGCAGGCCATCCTCTCAGCTACTCTTGTTTGAGCTTCAATCATGACCTTAAACATATTCATATTTTCCTCATCTCCTCATTATGAGATGGAATTGTAGATTCAGCTTCTTTAATTACTGAAGGAATAGGATTATCTTGATCAGGATTCATTCTAAGAAGATAAAAAAAATGAAATTCAGAAACTATAAAAGGGAAAAGTTTCTCATTAATATTTAGAAGATTTGAGGTACATATGTAAAGTATATGAAGTCGAAATGAAATAGAAGATATTATACACAAGATATTGTATAAAGATACTATTAAAAGAACTAGAAGATCATTTACAAAATTCATCATAGAACATGATCTCAAAATCATAATTTAGAGGAGCATGATGGAGACACCTACTTCCTCGAATAAGTTCATCGGATGCGTGAACCCACCAATCCTCGGCATAGTTGTCGAAGAGTTGGTCTAAAATATTGAGGCATACGTGATTGTGGCAAGCTATTGCTTCAAACATCGTAGTGACCTAGGAAATTCATTCCCTTGCCAACTGTGGGGTGCAGTCGCCTCAAAATACACAATACCTCAAAATCTAGTTCAACACATCACCTCCGGCTTTAGACACTCCAAAGTACAGATGACTGTATGTCAAACCAAACTAATGGTCATCCTCCCAAAATTGAAGGAATGATCCAGTAAAGTGCTTTAGTTCATACTCTTGATTCACCATCTGAGAGCCAATTTTAGAGTTCAAGTTATGATTAAATCAATTATTGAAATACGTTCACTTTCCTAAGGTGACATTCTTAAATTCTTTTTCCTTTTTGTGTTGATTGTTTTGGATGCCATCTAGTTTTCTCATTTTAATTTATTATTCTCAACCTTGAATCTGATACCAACTATATCGACCCTAATATTGTATAGGAACTCAACCCAACATTGGAGCATTCCCATAACATTAATACTAGGTTAGAAGGAAACTAACCCAATAATAAGTATTATGTTGGCCAAGTACATTTGTGAGGGTGTTAAGACAAGAAAATTGCAATCGAAGAAGTAGGAAATATATGAAAAAAGTGCAAGTAGAATTAGAAAAACTATCCACTTATCCAATCCAAGCATTAATAAGAAAGTATACTCATCACATAAAGAAGTAAAAACAACACATAAAATTAATTATTACATGCTTTGAAAAATGAAAGAGTAATAAAATACAGTCACTCTCTCACATTAGCAGTAAAGTGAAAAAGAAATGCGAAAGCAGTATTTAATAGTCATCAAGTACTAGGTCCAGCTCCATTTGTCTGATATTGCTTCTGATTAATCATATTTTTGGTATTTAAAATATGATAGGGCAAAGCCAATTAAAAAAAGAAAAGGTAGTTAGATTAAACAATTTAAGCATATTTTAAGATTGGCTAATTATTCATTAAAATTTAATTGGATAGCACATGCTAATTTACAATAAGAAATTTGTAGTGGAGCATTTAAAAGCATTCCATGTAAGGAAAGATAATAAAATATAACTATATAAAAGAATAATTGAAAAGAAAGAGGAGTAAGAGTAAAAGAAAATCATCATAAATAATGCTAGAAGAATAGACCGGTTCCCTTGAGTCAGTATAATCACTCTAACCTACAATCAAAAAGGTAAGGGAAAAGCATCCTAAATAAGGCAAAAAGTTAATAATGTGCATTTGAAAAAAATGAAATGAAAACATGTATATGTCCAATGAAAATTATGCTAAGTAAGAAAAAATGAGAAGCATTTAAATAAAATTAAAACAACATACACTGTATTCTATAATGAACTATTAGTAAGTTAAGCACAGTACTAAAAATAGAAAGTGCAAAGCATAATAAGTAAAGGAAGATCTTAGCCTCTTAGTCTAAGATATACATATCTTAGGACTATGGAGAGTACACATATATGATGAGATCTTACAATCAGTAAGATTATAAAAGAACTCATAATTTATTAATTGAAGTTTTTTTTTGGAAATACTCATTCTACAAGCACATACAAAATAAAACGAGGAGTGAAGCTGCCTAACTATTAAAGGAAAGCAGGGTCTCAGAGAAATAAACACTAACATTCACCCTCTGAGAATATGAGGTCACCTTAAATCCCTTATTAAGCCTCCCTTGGCTATCCACCATTGTAAAACCCCTATAGTTTTATAAAAGTCTTATTTATGCACTATATCTTGTGTGCATGTTCAAATGAATAGGCTCAAAGATAAGCAGACACTCAAGGAATTCAAATATTTATAAATTATGTGATATCTGAAGTTATCTAATTTGTAATAATCTACTTAATGATTGGAGCTAATTGAGCTTCCAATTGACTTATATATATTGATCTATAAGTCAATTGTAACTAATAGTAGAAGGGAAAGTGTTTTGGAAAATAGTAGTTTGATTTAGTTTATGAAATGAGAAAATATATTATAATTATATTCATGAAAATTGAGAATTATCCTATACCAATCTTAAACTAATTAAATCAAATATAATAATGATTAAGAGTTAGAAAGTTAGTGGGAAAGAGTAAAACTAAGGGTTTACTAAACTAATTGAAGTGGAAGATTAACATACTATCTACTGACTTCATCTAATTAGTTTTCAAATTAAAGGTTTCCAACCAAACTATTCACTAACATAACTAGGATCAATTGATAGAAGATGTCTAAGTGCAAGGGAATGAATAGACTACTAAGTACAAGTTCTAGGTTGTAGGTTAAATGAAGTCTATTAGATATTTTAAGCATATTTGGAAGCCAAAGGATTTCCAAATTAATCATTAGAGAACAATAATAAAAGATTAAGAACTAAAAGAGATGTGTACTAAACTTTTGATCAAATTGTTGGGCACTATTCTTATTAATTCACTTAGCCAAATGAGGTATACTACTAACATACTAATCCTCAACTTTCTAGAGGACTTAATGCAAGGATTAGAGGTTAAGAGAGTATTATTATGTCTCATTCTAATTATAATACACTAATTCTAATAAGTTCTCTTAAAGAACAAAGGCTAACAATTAGCAAGGAATATGTTAACTACATCAGAATAGGAAACTAAAGAATCTTTTTTCAAATCGATCCTATAGCAATTCTATTAAGAATGAAGATTAAATCAATTAATTGCTAAGCATCCCAATTATCATATATATGAAATTCAAGTCTCAAACATACAATTAAAATTATATGTGAAGTAAGTAAAGTGAGACTAGTTTGTTGTCCTAGGGTTTAATAAGCCTAAAACATGCATTCTTAAGAATTTGGAAAAAAACAAAATTAAACTAATTAAGGAGCCACATACCTAAATCATTTAAATGCCGTCCAAATGAATTTATGAATGCAAAAATGAAATCTTTATAGCATAAGGAGAAGAATGACACTAAGTAGGTCAAAATTGGATAACATTAGGAAATTAGGGTTTAGTGAACTCCTAATTAGGGTTTAAAAGTCATTAAAAAATTTAGGGTTCAAAATCTAAATCTATTTTTATATTAGTCCTACACATTTTTATGATTGAAATGGACAATTGGAATGTCCATTTTGGAGGAGAATTGCTTATGTTATGGAGTAAACAACATTTGATTTTACAATTATTAAATAGATTATTTGAAATAGTGATTATCAAAATTAATTGTAAGAAAAAAAAGCAATTTTAACAACATAATATTATTCCTCACATTTTGTTGTATGAAATAATATATATATATATATATATATATATATATATATATATATATATATATGTTTGTTTAATTTGTTAAGTGATTTCAAACTTATACATAAATTAAAAATTGCATTAATCCATTTCCATTACATAATTAAGAGTCCAGTTATTGATTCTTCTAAGTTATTATAAGTCGGCTCGTCGCTTCAGGTTAAGTGGATCGGGGTTCATTTTGCTTAACGAGCCTAATTCTTCCTAATGGGCCGTAACCCGTTACGCCAAGCCCGTGATAACGCAGTAAATCCTGGGTCTGCATGTGCACTACGACTTCAGTCCAGGATCGTCTCTCCTTCGTCACACAAAGGCCAGGATGTAGAGAAGAAGAACCTTAGATTTTTAAGGTTTTGCAGAAATGAAGCGAAAAGGAGATTTCAAGGTGCGAATAAGGAATTAGATGGAGCTTATAATCGAACCTATCTAACAATATGATCAATACATCTTGATCATTCCTAAACTCAATTAAACTTAATTGAGAAAAAATATATATATACACAAAAATGAAGTCACACCTATGTTGATTGGAGTTAAATTGGCTCTAACAGAATACATACAATCATTGTAAGATAAGTAAATCACTTATTAAGTGATTGCTGAATGAAAGAGCATAAGAAAAGTAGTACCTTGCACCTAGGAAGCTACAGTTTTAAGTTTAGGGTTCACAAAAAAAAAGTCACCGAACAAGCAAGTCATCGATAGTAGAAACCTTGTTCTTCTCGAGCTTCCTCTAACCAGCAAAAATGATAAATGAAGTGGGAGAAGGAATTTTAGAAACTAATGGGAATAGGATGAAGGCTGCTTGGGCTTTGTAGAGGCCAGACGATGACCTAGCAGGTGCAGGCAAGAGATTGTGGGAGACGTACAATGAAATCCATTTGGGTCGTCGGATCGAGCACTGATCCGATGGCTAGATCTGCTCATTTATATGCAAGCTGTTAGATCATATCTGAAAGCACTTGACAGTTCAGATGAAGCGATTTAGCTGTTTTGCATTTTGATCAGTACATCGATTTTCACCTTTTTTAAATGGTTGTTTGGATATTTTAAATATAATATATATATATATATATATATATATATATATATATATATATAGATATATACTAACTTAATTCAATCTATTATTTAATTATCTAATTATTCTTAATTTAATACTCAAATTTAAAAAATCAAACAGATTTCAAAAATTCCCAAAATTTTACAATTACCTAATAAAAGGGTAAGAAACTCAAAAAATAAAATCAAATTTTTAATCAGAATTCAATTTAATTATCGTAATTTTTAGAGTAATTAAATATTATTAAAATATTTGGGAAAAATTAGACAACTTCCAAACACTCCCAAAATATAACCTTTAGCTAATTTGGGAGTGACGAGTCCAATGGATGACTCTATTTTTTATCCTGAGGTCTAAATAAAATAGGCATTCTTAGAATTATCAAGAAAATTAGAATATATTGGAAAGTCTCAAATGATTTCCAAATTGCACGAAACTCGAGGCAAAGACTTTTAACACTAATATAAGAGCATTGGAAAAGGAATGAAGTTGATTAGATTATTATTTAATGGGTAACAACACTAGAGTTGCTACAAGCACTAATTCTATTAAGTTTTTATACTAAAATTAAACATGTGCTAAGGTTAACTACACCAAATGGGAGTATTATCAAGCTCTTAAGCTCATAATTGAATCAAGTTTATATAATTAATCCTATAGTATCTCTCCTCAAATTGAGGGTTAAATCAATGATGATACTAAGGACACAACATCTAAACTATGATAAATCAAGTTTTAAACATTCATTTTGGGATTTTCATTATTTGGATGAGAAGGAAAGGAATGGAAAAATATGAGGGAGGGAAAGAGTAGCCCCCCCAAGCCCTAGGGGGGTGTCGGCCATGGATGGGGAGTTGGCCCCCAATGCTCTCAGGCATGCAGTTAGTTTGCATAAGTGGCGAATTGATAAGGAGGGCTGATTTAGTCGGCAAATGGTCATGCCTCGGCTTACGTGCGGCGAATCAGGGGTCTCGACTCTGACGAGTCACGCCAGCTTAAGTTCGATCGCACCTCCAGAGCTGGTGGATTTGAAGGATTCTCCTCCATTGATGGTGGGCACGATAGACTTGGTGGTGTGGCCGGCTGATCGTGCTTCGCTGAATCAAGACCACACATGGTCTGCGGGGTCGTCTTCTCCTCCTCTAGCTACCTCGAGGTCTGGTAGCCCTCTTTTGTGCTCAGCCATTTAAGTTGACTCTGGTGTATCGGTAGCACCTAAAAGAGTGGAGACGATAACCGGCCTTGCTGCTCCCTTGGAGATATCAAGATCTTCCGGTGGCCTCCTCTCATTTATGGAAGCCTCGGCCTCCATTAAAGCTGAAAGAATCAAGGCAAGCAAAACATCCATGGAAAAAGAAAAAAAAAGTGTCGACCTGCCCATAAATTCAGGTCTGCAAGCTGCAATCTCTTATCCCATTGATGCCAATCATACAAATGCTGTGGAAATGTATACGATTGAAGAGGGATTGCTACCGGACAACACTCAACCCATCCAAGATAAAACCCTGAAAAATTCTTCCCAAAAATGCATACCAACTGTTCGAGATTTGGCCTTATAGAACTCACAGAATTTAAAAAAGAAAAGCATGGGAGCTGAAGAAAACATTTGAGTGTCCGGATGTGGGAAATATTGTTCCTTTGCTGCACTCAATGGCAGTTGTCTCATGTACATCACAGAGCTGCGTTCAGTGAGTAACAAGTTTGAGGGTGCCCTAATTGTCCGCCTTTTTGGTCGGCGCATCCCATTCCCGATCCTTGATAGCGAACTCCGACTACGTTGGGAAAACTTTGGAGCCTTCACAATCCGCCTTCTAAAACATGATTGTCTTATAGTCAAGTTTGAGGAAACTGAGGTGACAATCCAAGTGCTCACTAATGGCCCATGATTTGTGGGGGGACAAGCTCTAGGCTTGGCCAAGTGGATCTAAAGTTTTCATCCTTTCATGAAGGTGGGAAATGCAACTCTTGTATGGATATGACTTCATGAACTCCCCATTAGCTTATGGGGGCCAATCAACCTCACAAGAATCAAATCTCAAATTAGCAAGCCGCTTTTAATCGACATGCCAACTTTCAACTTGGAACGATGCAAATTTTCTTGCATTTGTGTGGAGGTAGACCTATCGAAACCCCTCATCCCTCTTATTCTTATTAATGATGGAAATGGCATATTTGAGCAAAAAGTCACCTATGAAGAGGCATGTCCAAGCAACACTTCCGCCAACATCCAACTCGCAATTCCCCAGTGTTCGCTTCAATGCCTTCAACCACCGATTGGATTATATTCTAGCATCGCAAACATCGACCATCAACCCGAGAGCCACAGCATGGGAGGCCTCCAGTTTGCCAATATTCTCGTTGACGCCCGGCCTACTCCATACCAGCCCACTCGGCGGCCCCCAACCACCTTCGGCCCAAGTTGCCCCATCCCCACGCCCACCTATGGTCAGAGCTGATCTTGCAGCTAACCCCTCAGCTGAGCCCACCGCGTCTGGCCCAGACTCAGCCATCCAAGCCCGTAGCTTATGAGGGTCTTGCACCTAGCTTGTCCAGCTCCTTCCCACCTTATACACTGCCACCTCTTCAAGCACATCCCCAGCTTGCACTGCTCATCCTCCCAGTCTAGCCCACTACTTTTACAGGTCTTTCTGCCCTTCCTGTAGCCATCATCCCAGAATGAGCAAACAGTCCACCTCCCCGTCATGGAGGTACCTCCGCCCAGAAGCCTTCGCTCTAAGAGTAGGGAGCTTCCTTAGACTCCCCAATGAACAAAATTCTCACTTGGAACTACCATGGCGTACAAAAGCTGACACCGCGCCGTCACCTTCCATCGCTTATCTCTGAGAGCAAGTTGGTATTGATAGCATCATTGGAGACCCGGGTCAAGTCCTTCACTCGTCAGTATACCGATCATCTCTTTGGGAGCCATAGGAGCTCCTTCGTGCAGCCATTTTAGGGTCGCTCTGGAGTTATTATCCTTGCTTGTCTTGATGATTTTCTACAGTATGAACTTCATCACTCCTCCACCTGGTTGGTCCTCGCCACCATCATGCTACACTCAAGGAACAATTTTCAATTCGGCATCGTCTACGCATCGATTGACCTGTACACACGGAGGGAGTTGTGGCGGATAATCATAGATGTGCGGGTCAAGGGCTGCCCACTTGTACTTGGAGGAGACTTCAACTATGTTCTTTCTTAATTGGAAAAATATAGTGGAAAGTTGTTCAGATTTATCGCTGCTCAGATGAACTTTCTCTAGGACCTGAATGTTTGCCACCTTCACGATCCAAGTTTAGTAGGTCCACACTACATGTGGACCAACAGTCGGGAGGGATTGAGGCACATCTGGAAGCGCTTGGACTAGTACCTTCTCAGCATGAAGGCGATGGACCTCTTGTCAGGTGTAATAGTGCACCACCTCCCCTGGGTAGCTTTGGATCACTACCCAATTTTCTTGACGGATGCTTGTATCAAGTCTTAGAGTACTGGCACTTGGTACAAGTTTGAGGACACCTGGCTACAGTACCTGAAGGCCTACTCTATGGTGGAGAAGAATTGGGAGTGGTCTTCTCGTGGCTTGCCATCCTCAGTCCTCAACCACAAGATGGCTCATACTCTCCGGGCACTGTGGAAATGAAGACAAGACATGCTCTCAAACCTGAGGAAGAGAGAGATGAAGCTCACCATAGTCTTGATGTAGCTTTTGGCAGAGGACATGTCCACTAATAGATGTGGTAACCCAGAGCTTGTTCAACTGCTCTGGGTCACCACTAAGGAGCTCTCTCAGGTGATGGCAAGGTTGGCAAGCAGGTGATAGCAGCAAGGGAAGGCACGATGACTCTCTCGGGGTGATTAGTGTACGATGGTGTTCCAATGACTTGCAACACAGCATTATAAGTCAAACACCATACTCGCACTATAGGAGGAGTCTGGGGAATTCTCTTCAGATCCATTGCAAATTTGCCAAGTATTCTTTGAGTTTTTTTTAGCGGAAGTGGGGCACCTCTTATCCCATATGGGATTTCTTAGATTATATGATTATGGATAGCATTATTGGTGACATAGATTCTGCCTCTCTACAATATGCAGTCACAAACACAAAAATCTGGGCAGCCCTAAGGGATCTTGGCCATAATCATTCTTTTGGGATTGATAGATTATCCCCTCTTTCTTTATGGGCTACTGAAAGATCACCCAGGCTGATAATTTGGCAATTGCTCACCATTTCCTTGATGGTGGGTGGATGCCACAATGCAAGCATGATATTCTGGTAGTCCACTTTTTTAAGAAAGCAGGGTCCTCCACTTTGAGGCAATTTTATCTCATTAGCCTGTGCAACACTGCCTATAAGGTGGTGGCCAAGATCTTGGTCATGCGCCTTAAGACAGTGTTGTCCTCTTTGATCTTACAAGAATAAGATACATTTGTTCTCAGGAGAGACATTAGCGAGAACTGCCTCACAATTCAGGAGATACTCACTCGTCTCTCACATTCCATCTCGATAGCTGGACACATGGCTATAAAGGTATATATGGAGCAAGCTTACGACCGGATGTAGTGGGGGTGCTTGCACTTTGTTTTACAGAGATTTAGCTTTCCATAGCAGTGGACAGATAGGGCGATACAATGTATTGAGTCCCTCAGGTTTGCAATCTTGGTAAGGGAGCACCATCTTCCATGGATAGTGGGGCAGAGAGGCTTCAGACAGGAATTGCCCCATTCCCCCTACTTATTCATTCTATGTTTGAAGCCCTTCTCCTTGCTGGTTAGACAACAGTAGTAGATTAGATGGATGATCAGCATTCAATTAGATACAGGTGAGACTTCTTTCTCCCACCTGATGTACGTAAATGATTTGACTTTGTTTGCTCCAGCCACTATGGCAGTGGTTCGTGAAGTACAAAACATATTCTAGCTCAGTACGTGTGGCGCCCCACCCCTTAATCCACAAGATTAAGCTAAGGGGTGGTGTGTCACTCTGACTAACTCTTCACTTATTATTGGATTAGGATGACATCCACAATCCACCTAATAAGGGAAGGAGTAAGCACAGAATCAAACAATCAGTCACTATATAAGAAATTCATACAGAGTGCAGAGGCAATTTAAATAGGAAATATCTAAGCATCACAATAGAAATGACATGGAATATAACTCAGAATAAATAGCATAGTAATCCAAAACACACAGTCATGAGTACCTGTATTATTACATCACATTAAATTTTAAGAATTAAAAGCGTAATTCTCTAATCCTCACTTGCATGAAACTAAATAGCAGCTCCTTCTAAAAGCTCCTCCTCTAGATAGGGCACCTCCTTTGGCACCTGATCTTCTATTAGATATGGATCTGCCATTGTCAGTTTTATAATGTAGGGGCCCAACTAAAAAAAGAGAAAATCTTATTAGACAAATTGTCTAAGTATATTTTAAGCAAATAAATTTTATACATTTTGTAATATCATCATTTATCATATTCTAAGCAATAATTAAATCAAGTAAGGGAGCAACTAGCATAACAAATAGAGGAAAAAGCTATAACCAACAGTTATAACTTAAGCAAAAAGGAGGCTAAGACATGCATGCCTCAAATGTAAGCTAAACAAGGCAGGGCATATAAGTATACATAACTGAACAAATACTGAAAGAAAATATTACATTCTATATATGCTAGTGATCATAAGAAGTATGCAAGTTAAATAAATAAACTCAATAATGATACACATAAATAGTGGCAATAAATCTAACATCTTAAGAATATATAAGCAAAACAAGAAAATAGTTGACTAAATGAAAATACTGAAGCATATACAAAACATCAATATTATATATGAACATCCGTGTATTAACTGCCAAACAGAAAAAGGCTAATCTAGCCCACTAAATATCAAAAGGATCTTAGCATCAATAAGGAGACTAAGGCGCAAAACTATATTCTCCTAGCATCAATAAGGAGGCATAGGCAGAAATATAGGGTTTTCTCCTAGCGTCATTAAGGAGGCATAGGCAGAAAACACATAACAAAGTTTCTCCTATTGTCAACAAGGAGGCATAAGCAGAAAATATAAGCAAAGTCTTCTCCTAGCGTCAACAAGGAGGCATAGGCAGAAGACATAATTGAGAGGCAGCTGTAACACATATGATTATTATCTTTAATCATTTACATTAATATTTTCATAAGGAATCTAAGGAGTCTCCATAATTTCCTAAAATTTTATTTATGCATCAAAGTCATATATGGTATGTCCAAGGAAATATGGCACAAAGTACAAGGAATGCGTTGCACAAAATCAAATAGTAAGCAAGGGACTCTACTAAGCATGGCGGTATCATTTGTTTTCTAGTTTAACCATTCTAACTATTTCAAGTTACACAAGTTCAGGATCTCTAATTCCTACTATCGAGTGTAAATTAGAAGTTTGTCCTTATAATTAAAAAAGTATTAGAACTAATCAGATTCTAATCTAATTCAATCAAATATGACTATAAGTTCAATCAATGAATCATACGTCCCAGTTTTATGAATTTGGATGTTCTATCTAAGATCTGATCAAGATCTACTAAGTTATAGATTATGAATTAAGCACCATGCGATTGGGCTTAATCACATAATCCAAAAGGATAATACATAAGGTCTAGGTTTTATTCTAAAAGTGATCTACTGATTAAGGCAAATCCTATTAAACAAATTAAACTTAATAGGATGAATCTCTTATCCTAAATCTAGGGTTAAATGACAAAATAATCATAATAAATTGCAAAAATCTAGAAACTAATAAACCTAAGGATTCATTCATTGAAAAACTCCATTTTTTAATGAATAAAATCTAACCTATGAGCTAGTCCTAATCTCAGGAGTAGTCTTATTGTGAAGTGCAATGTCCTAAGGGAAAAGGACTTAGAGGAAAATTAGGAAATTTACAAAGCTGACCTAATAGCTGATTTTACACACTTAATTGACTCTAATATAATTCTAATATTGGTTTTAGTGATTTAAAAGACAATTTGGAGGTTTAGGACACTTAACCACAATTTTGGGCAAAATGACCATTTTGCCCCTACTAAAGGCTTCAAAAAGTTAACTTTTGATTTAAAGGTCCAAATTGAAGTTTCTTATTGCCAAATGATTCCTTACTGTCTAACATGAAGATAGACAGTAAGTACGCTCAATTTGGACAAGAAACAGATTCTATAGGTCTGAACTAAGGTTTTTGACCAAAAGGGCAAACTTGTAATTTACACCTAATAAAATCTAAATTTTTATGCAGTTTACTATTGGTTACTGTTCAAGGATTCCATAGAGTCCAAGAACACTGCATTCTGAGGTCAGGTGACTAAGTTATGGCTATTTTAATTTCTAAGGGCAATTCGATAATTTTGGGTCGGTCAACGGATGGCAAAAACCAAACTTTTCCGTTTGAAGTTCAATTTTAGCAAACTTATTTTCTATAGCTTCCCTATAATATACTAAGTGTGTTGGCGGGAAGTAGACCCAATTTGAACCTCAAATGGTCAAGTTATGACCTAACTAAGATTAGGGGTATTTTGGTCATTCCCTAATTTTCTAAGGTTCATATCTTAATTTTTATTTTAGTTTATCGATGACATTTAAATTCTAAGCTAGTCAGCTCCTTAAATTTTTGAATTTGGAGTTGAATTGACCAAGTTATGGTTAATTGAAATATAAGAGCATTTTGGTCTTTTTTCCTAAAGTCATCTGTGGGCTCAAAGGGTTGACTTTTTATCGTGATGTCAAAATGAAAAAACTAATACTCCTATAATGTTGGGGCTATTCCTCTTAAAGACCCGTATTACTTATATTTGGATAACTAGGTTAAAAGTTATGAGGGGTTAAATAGGTCCTAAAATATCACTACGTTATATTACTCCGAAATTAAGTTTTGCATAACGCTATTTGATTTTTTTTATTTTCTGAGTAAAATGAGAACTATATTGACTATGTTTGGATCATCCTACAAAAAGTTATTAAAGTTTTAAGAATTTTGAATTAAATTCACTATCTATTTAGTCACATTAAATGAATTTATTATTTATTTAAATTAATCAAAAAATATTATTTATTATAAAAATTATTCACTGTTCAATATAAATTTAAGCTAATTAAAATTTACCCTTCGTCCACACGGACATTCCGCGAGCGGGGGACTAGGGCATCGCTGTTGCCGGCCTTCCCGGTCGTGCATGGCGCTGACCCGCACGTCGTTTGAAAGAGAGGACCGAGGACTTGCCATCGGTGGGTGGACCAACGCGTGAGGGGGCTTGGATCGACGACAGATCAAAAACCTAGGGGGACTGGCTCGGTGAGAAGGAGGAGATAACGATATGTACTGCACCTCGATCGCAAAATTTGTTCGATCGGGTTGACCTCCAGACGATCAGACCCATCCAAACCCTAATCTAAGATGTGGAATAAGCATAAGCGTGCGAACTAACAATCATCAATCAAATGAAGAATCGGGGGTTCGGGATGTACCGGAAGCTTCGACGACTGCAAGGAATAGGCAGGGCGATCGACTCATAGGGTTCGTCTCTCAGCGCAGATCCAGGTTCTAAGGATCCTAATGGTGGTTCGAGCATTGCTATAATGCAGAGGGTGACTTTCACGAGGTACCCAGCCACGGCTAGTGGCCAGCAGTGGCGGTAAGTGACGGCCCGTCTTCGCACGCCACGCGCAGCTTGCGAGGGGGGAGATGGCGCGGAGCGTCTCATCTCGGATCAGACGGCTCGGATTGAACCCTCAAATCCGAACGGCGTTACCGCTTTGACGGCGCGTGAAAATTAAATTTTGAATTATAAATATTAATTAATTTTGATTAATTAATTAATTATATAAAAACCTATTTTTTAATTAATAAGTTTTAATTAATTTTAAATTTCCAAAAATTCCCAAATATTCATCTTTAGCTAATTGATGGGTGAGGAATGCAATGATGAGGTCAGAATTTTGATCTGACGAGTATTTTAATTCCCCAATTTTTGAGGTATTTAAATATTATTAAAATATTTGTCAAAATTTTGACGAATTCCGATAGACACGAAAACATCACCCTTATCTAATTTGGGAGAATTAATGCAATGGCAAAGTCTATTTTTCAATTTGAGGCCTATTTAATCAGGTCAAATTTTCTGGATTTTCCAAAATCAGGATTCGATCTATTTGGCTCCTGATTTGGACCGAGTCTCAGAGGTTGGCTCCTAGTGACTTAACTAAGCTATCTAAATCATAATTAAGATTGGGATTATTCTTAAATGACTAAGGTAATAACTTTAGTTATTATAGTATGGGAGTTGGACCAAACAGTTAGTGAACTAGCACAAGTTGTAGATTGTCTTTAGCAGACAGTTTCCCACTTTCCAAAAGCTCAAGATATCTATTCAGCTAAGCTACCAGAGGAGTGGTGCCATCAAATACCTTGGGGTCACGGTCACTGGCAGACCCTTGAGGAGAGCACATTTTATAGCCATCACCGAACAGGTCTACAGCAGGTTGCGATCTTAGAGGCAGAGCAGCCGTCACCTCTCTCTTACAGGCAGGCTTTGCCTAATCAAGTCTGTACTAGTAATGATCATCAGCTATCGAATGTTGGTTACATAGATTTTGGACTCCTACCTCTTGGACGTCGAGGCCAACCTTCGTATGTTCTTATGGGATGGAGTGGGGGTCGCAGAATGCACTATGTGAAGTAGCAGGAGGTCTGTTGACCACTCGAGTATGGCAAACACGGGATCCAAGACCTTTGTTTGTGGAGGACTGTCTTAGTGGCCCAAAATACTCTCTATTTGGTCAGCAGAGAGGATCTCTTATGGGTTGTGAGCCATGGAGTTTTGATATCACCACAGAGGTAAGGATTTTAGCGATAGTTGGATGACTTTTTTGTGAGCAGATCTAGTCTGCTATACCGGCAAGAGGGAGATGGACAACAGTGGAAGTTTACAGCCATGTGGGAGATGACCCTAGGCCCTATTGAGGCTCCTGTTGCATGTGGCAACTTCTCAGAGATGCCATCCTGACAGAGTGCTGATTACATAGACGAAGGCTCACTTAGATGGTAGCTTATGTTTAGGGTTGTGCCTCAGAGGAGAATAAGGAGCGCTTTGATGTGCAATGTAGCTACTCGAGGGCCATTATGGAGATTTTTGTTCATTGGGGCCTGCTCCCGGCCACACTTACTTCCAGAGACAAGTTTATCGCGCTTTTCTCGACTGCCACTGTGTCCCGTTGCCGTCATTTTAGTTTCCATCTTGTAGCATACTCTCTTTAATAGTTCTGGAGGAGCAGGACAGAGTGCTCGCATGGTTGCTCGCACCCACACCACTTGTGTGCGTGGGTTCGATACTGTTTGCCATGATTTATGCTGGACTGTACGACGGGTCAGATTCCTAAGGTTCCACGGCTCGACAGGGCCCCTCCACCCCCCCCCCACGACTCATTGGCTGACGGCCAACATAGACAGTTCCTATAGTTACAATGAGCCTACTGCATTTTGGGCAGCTGTCGTCTACAACCTTAACAGACAGTTACTGGTTGCTACGGAAGACTTTTTATAGTCTCAGTCCCCATATCTAGGCAGAGATACAGGCAATGACTATTATGTGGTAGGCCCTCATAACTATAGAGGTGGAGGCCTATGGTGTTGTTATTGAGGTGACTACTTAGGAGCGATGCGTAGGCTCTGACGCCTTTAAGAGAGGACACTACGTGCACAAGGCGGTGAGCTTCATGTAGAGTAGCTGGCTTTCCTGTTGGCTTTTCCATTTATCAGCTTTTCTCACTGATCGTGCGATGTGAATCAGGTTTGCAGATTTTTGTGCGTTGTATGCCCATTAGGGTACTCTTACCTTTGTTAGGGGCAATGTGCTCTCCAAGAAGCTGCTGGACCTCCTAGTAGAGGATACTGTGGAGTTTGATTTTGGTTGAGTTTTAGTACTATTGATTTATAGTTGATATATATGCATGGGCCACGGCCGTCTTTTGTGGGATGTAAATTAAATGAAATATGTTTGTTGTCTTAGGGTTAAAAAAAAAAACTAAAATAAGCATATTAAGAAGTTAATAAATTACAAAATCATACTAATTAAGGAGTCAAATACTAAAATCTCTAATTATTGTCCAAATGAAATGATATTAATAAATATGCAATCCTTATAGTATAAGGAGAAGAATGATCCTAACTAGGTCAAATTCGAACAACATTGGACTTTTAGGGTTTCTAGGACTCTTAATTAGGGTTAAAAAGTGATTCTGAATATTAGGGTTCAATTTCTAAATTGAATATATCAATGTGTTCATCCCATTTTTTTGATCAAAATGATATATAATTTTGTATTATTTGGATGTGTATTATTAAAGTTATGATTAAATGAAATTTGTAAAATTAATAATTAATTAATTGCATAATGATAAATTTACAAAATACAATAATCAAAAAATGGCTAACGGTGCGGAAAACCAGAAGGCATAGAAAACTACATGGTGCGACCTGGGTTGATGGCTGACGACGCGCGGTTTTGTGTGAGCCCTCAAACACGCGACGGCTTTGCGGACGCTGCGTGTTGATGCGGGGCCCATGAAGGAAAAACATGTGGAACCGCGGTCCAGTGGTTAAGATGGCCTGGTTCAAGGAGGGAACCCAGACTGAGAGCACAAGCAGGTTCGGATCGCTTCGTCCCCAAAAGGGGCCCAAGAGGGGTGCTCGAGGGTTCGACCTCCCAGTGGAACCCGAGGGTCTCACGAGATGGCCTTCACCCCCATGGAAGGATCTTGCCACGACCGATCCAATGGACCTATGTACAGCCCATTGGGTTGACTAGGATGGCAATAGGGTGATGCCATAGGGCTCATGGGGTGGAACCCTAGATTCCACTATGGGATGCTTGGCTAGCCTGAGCTCAATCGGCCTTGATCGATGTTCAAAATGGAAATACTCGATGTGGAATAAGTGTGGATACATTCAATTTAAGGAGAAGGTTCTGGCAAAAATTTTTGGGAGCTCTTGATAACGATTCAATGACTCCAAGCTCTTGGAAATACTCACAAGTGAAAGGTTGTGAGGAGAGGGATTGAGGGGCTAGCCTAACTGATCTCGGTCATCGAATCCAGATTCAGATCCAATGGGTCAGATCAGACGGATCACTATTTGACCGTTTGATCAACTGCTCGAAATGCGCAACGACTAGGATCCTCCATATCCATTGTCCCATACCTCAAGCGCCCACATCGGATCCACACAATTTCAAATTATAGCCATTAGAATAATTAATAATAAAAAATTAAATTTAATTCTAATTAATTAATTACACTCATTTATTTACTCAAAATTAAATAATCAAACGGACTCTAAAAAATCCCAAAATTTCACCCTTACCTAATTGAGGGGTGAGGAACACAAAAATACAATCAGATTTTTGATCAAATATAAATTTAATTATCCTAATTTTTTGAGTAATTAATTATTATTAAAATAATCGGGAAAAATTTGATGTCCTCCAAACATCCCCAAAATAACACTCCTAACAAATTTGGGGGTGATGAGTTCAATGGTGAACTCCGATTTTGATTTTGTCGTCAAAATAATATAGGCATTCATAGAATTATCAAGAAAACTAAGAATGTTTGAAAATCCCAAATGATCATCGAAACACACCAAACTTGAGGTGAAGACTCTTAATATTATTTAAAGAGTACTATATGTGAAATGAAATTAATTAGGCTTCTAATTATTAGGTAAAAATACTTGGGTTGTTACAGCACTTCACATTAAGCTCCATTAAAATAGCTTAGTCTATTAGAACTAAATACATGCTTAATATACTTAGCGTACCTTTAAAGTGATTCAAACTTTAATCTCATTGATTGATTGGATGAGATGTTAATCACAGCACCTATAATAAATGGGCAACATACATCTAAATTATACTTCCTTTGATAATGACAGACTATAAATATACATCTGCGCTCACACACAAGTGTATGTGGTCTGAAGTAATAAGTGGAAAGTGTTAATTTTCAGTATTTATCAAATCTCAAAGAATTGGTTGTTTTGACACTAAGGTCTTTCTATTCTCACTAATGTTTAAGCTACAATTGATTGGTTGAATTGGTCCTGGATTTAGCACAATAATCACTATGTGAAGATAAGTTAGATAAAAGAGAGAGGAGAGTTGGGTTCATCCTGCATGTGAAGAGAAGTTTATTAATGCATGTTGAATTCTCAAGCTTTGTCTTTTATTCTTTTAGAATTAATCAAGTGCACATTATTCTTCCTTGAGTTTTACCTCAAGGTTTCACAAGTTCAAATCTTGTGCACAAAATGAACACACATTCGGTTCTATTTTGGCACAAAGATTACTATAATATTTTAGATTTAGTATTTTTATCTTATATCCTGATCAAGGAGACATTCGATTTTTAAGTCTTTTAAATCTTATAAGCATTGATTCCACTACGAGCATCACTCGCATCACACATAGTTGAGATGAGGGATTAATATGTTAGGCTCAATGACTATGTCACTTAGTTCATGAGCACTCAACTATTTCTTTCTCTCCCTCAATTATATTAAGCTAAGGAGCTCATTTAGTGGTCTTAGCATCACATGCATCTACACTTTTGTTGAGCTTAGATTAAGGTGCACTAAGCTCAAGAACTTTATCACGTAATTCTAAGCTTTCATGCACTCATAAACCTAGCATCCAAACCAAGGCGAGCTATGGAGCACCAGACTAGTTAGTTCTTGAGTTTATGAGTTTATTTTCCTTTGATCCATATTCAAGACTAAGCAAATAAAAAAAAAAATCATTTCCTTAACAAGGCATTGAATTCTTATTAATTCATTTTGCTTGAGGAAAATTTCATACAATAAAAATAACTTATACACATTGGATTTCCCCAACCCTCCCCAAGGGAGATTTAGCTACTCATTACAAAGGAAATGAAGAAAAATACATACATGGATAAAGACCCTTTCATGATCAACTAAGAAAAGAAACTATGAAAGTAAAGCTTAGAAGATACTAGGAATGTACCTTAGAAGTTCTCCAAATTTCTTCTTCTCATTCTTCAAGCACCTTTTTTAGGTCGCTAGTGCTACCTTCTTTCCTCTTTTCCTTAGCAAGAACTTGCTTTGACACCCTTGGGGAGTTCCTCACTTCCACTTATGCACCCTCCTCCTTTTCTTAGTGTTTTGAGCAAAATTGTGAACCCTCCTCTAGTCAAGAGGAGTGGTATTTATAGAAGAGGGGCAGCATCCTCCTTCATCATCTCCATAACCAGCATTTGTCAAATAAAAATCTGAAGTCATGATGGCAAATCCCAAATTAAGGGTGAAGTGACCGATATCCTTCTTTGTTTATCATTCGTATCACATCAAGAGGCTACTTTTCATTTAAATTCAGAGCAGCTACAGAGAAAATGATGGCTGGGGACAAGATGCATGTTGGGGGTTTTGTCCTAGCCGCAATAAATGCTCCTGTCTAGCAAAAATGCGGCGGACCACTGCAGCGCGCTGTGGCGTACAATGGTGCGAGCAAAATCAGCTAAGTCTTCCGCTACCGCACGCTACCGCATCCACATTTTGCAAAATTACCCGCTACAACGTGTGGTAGCCGTTCCTTTTGTAAATTATACTGCTACAGCGTGCTGTGGCGGGAGCATTTCACAAAATGCTTTGTTGCAGTGCACTACCGCGCCAACTGTTTGCAAATGGACCCACTGTAGCACGCTATCGTGCTTGCGGTTTGCATATGGACCCTCGGTAGCGTGCTGCCGAACCCGCGATTTGAAACAGGACCCCTGCAGTGCGCTACCGTGCCCGCAGTTTGAAACAGGACCCGCTGCAGTGCGTTACCGCGCCCTAATTTGCAAAATGATCCGCTGCAGTGTGCTACGCTGCAGCGTGTGGCAGCGGTTTCCTTTGATGAAACTTGGAATTTTGTAAAAATGTCTGAGAACTTCATTGGAGATGCTATTTTCCTGAAAAGATAGACAAAATTTGATTTATGAGCAGTTTAGAGATCAAAAATAAATGAAATTTTCCTTTATTTTAGATGTAATTTATGGATTCATCACACCCCCACACTTAAATTATTGCTCGTCCTCAAGTAAGTTCAAAATAGTATTTTTTCTGTTTGTAGGGATGATAGTCACAACAATGCATGTAGAATAAATATAAGTCAAGGTATGTGTATAGTAATAATGAAATGAAATATTTAGCAATATTCGTGCTTTAACTGTGGCAATAAAGTTGGTTAATCATTTAATCTCCAAATATCTAATTTTTATGCTTGACACTAGCTGATGGGTAAAGTTCATTGTGGACCCTAGACTAGAGAGGTGGTGAGAGACTCTAGAGTTTTGTGCCATATGTGCTCCTTTTTATGAATCACAAAGATGAAAAGATTAAAAGAGAGATATTTTTCTTCATCCTTTCTTATTTTAATCATTTAGGAGAGATAATTTTTATCATCCTCTTTTAAATATATATTTTGTTCTTTTTATTCTTAGGGAGAGACACTTTTATTCATTCACAATAAGCATCTTTGTGATCATGAAGTCTTATGGGAGCCTAGCACACTCTTTTTAGAGTACTCACCATATTTTCTAGTCTAAGTCCAATACCTTCCCCCACACTTAGTTCATGGCATTAATTTAAATTTTTGGAGATTGGATTATCCTTCATTCAATCCTTAGTGAAAACATTTTAGTGCTTATAATGCATTTGGTTATTATTGATAAGCACCCTTTTACTTATATCAAATTCCATCTTGACATTTTGTGACTTTCATTTCTTTGAAAAATTCACAACAAATACGTCATTTAAGAATACCCAGAAAAGAATGATGGAATATGAAAATTCATAAATTAAAATCTCAAAATAAAACACACAAATAAAAATACAAAGGAAAATACGAAAAAAGACAAAAAGAAAAATACAACCTATTTAATCATCAGATTCCTCGTCTTCCTCCACCTCCTCCACGTATACAGTTTCACAAGGATAGCGCATCTCTGGAATGGGGGCACCAACAGGCGGCCTAGGCAACACGGAGGGATCCGGTCCACCATGCAAGCTCCAATCCTCAAACATCATCCCGAGGGCTTCATGAAAGTCGGATTGAAACTGGCGCTGCTAGATGAGTTCTTGTTTAAGTAACCCCATGTCCATGGCAAGAGCCTTGCTAAGCTCCACTTGCTGATTGTGGAGACGTATCAAGGGCTTATTCATGTGGTATGGGTCGGGCAGCGCAGAAGTTTCCCCATGCACGCCCCTCCTTTCCTTGGGTAGCTTTCGTTCGCTTGCCCGGACATTCATATTTGATGGGTTAAGGGAGAAACTGGGGGGAGCGATGGTGTCCGAGGAGAGGATCTTGATCCCTTGGGTCTTGCACAGCCCTGATATCAAAGTCCTGAAGGCTAATGCAGTGCAAGGACCCTTGAGAGCTTTCCAAAGCTGCTCAAAAATAATATTTGAAATGCAGATCTCGCCCGGCCTAACCAACGAGCACAAGAGGAGTGCTCGGGCCCGGGTCACTTTAGTCAAGTGACTCGTAGGCATGATAAAGCTAGAAACGAAGACTAGCCAAGCACTACACATATCTGTTAATTTGGAACGATGAATGTTGGCGAATCTTCCTTCCCATTCGATGCTATCGTGGACGATTTCCGACACAAGATCAAGGGGGGCTTGGCGAGATTCCAAGAGTTCCAAGTAAGTGCAAGAATGTACCTCCTCGAGCTCATAGAATTGCTCGATTTGAGAAATCCCAAGGGTGACACCCTTACCTCGGCAGAAGATGCGCTGTCCGGCCGCATCGATTGCATTTGCATAAATCTCTTGGACAATCGTTGGGTACGTAGGGGATCTCTTAGTCACCAACTCCCACCATCCTCAAGGGTTGACTTGTTCAACCGGAACGGGTAAGGTGGGGCTGAAACTTTTCTCCAAAATTAATTTCTGCTGAGAAGTGATTGAATAGAAGCGCTGTTCGGCCTCAGCGAAAGAGAACCTTTTCTTATTAAAGGTTCCCCCTGAGGAAGAGGCTTCCGCCTCCCTTCTCGGAATGGCTTTCTTTTCGGAAGACATGGTGAGAAATGAGAGCTAGAGATATCAAGAGTATGAGGAAGAAGGAGAGTTAAGAATGGTGCAAGGATAACCCCCCCCATGCCTCTCATTTATAGCCAAGAGAATCTAAGGCAAGAGAGTATGGTCAATGGGTCTTCCCCATGCCATAAATGTGGTGATCCATGTGAAGGGGGGGGGGCAGCTTTTTCAGCCACACCTATTGACTGCATGGGGAACCCAAATTGCATAACTTTTTGACTGCATGGTTCCCAATACAGAGGGAAAAAAATAAAATTTTTGCAGCTGGAGCAAACCGCTGCAGCGCGCTGTAGCGAACTTTTCGCTACAGCGCGCTATCGCGGAATATCCGCTGTAGCGCATTGGAGCGGAAATTTCGCTACCGCGCGTCGTTGCAATTTTCCACAGAGGTGCGGTGAGGTTCACCCGCTGCAGCGCGCTGTCGTAGAATTTTCGCTGCAGCGCCAAATTTTTTTTTTTTTTTTTTTTTTTTTGAATTGGGTTGCCTCCCAAAAAGGGCTTAATTTAATGTCCTTAGCTAGACTTGCTAACGATCAACTTGTAGGATCCGGTGGTTTCCTCTTCTATACGCTGAAGATGATAGAGTGAGCACAACTCGCATGGCTGCTCGAACTCCTGTTATCTTCTACTTCCTTTAGCGGATCCATTCTTTCAATTTCAAGCTTAGGGGGAGTTTTCTTTTTTCTTTTTCCACGTCTTATTTTTCTCTTTCTTACTATTTCCTTGCTCCCCTTTTCTGAGGAAGGAGTTAAGCTATTATCAAAATTTCTTTCTTCTATCATAAGAACCTCTATAATAGTGTCAGCCCATAGTTTTTCTTCTCTTACCTTTCTTCTCACTTCCTCTTCCATCTCTCTCCGCTTAAAGATGGCTGGTTTAAGATCAATTAATTCAAATTTTCCTTTTACACTTACACTCATAACCCCATGACCTACATCAATAACTGCTTTTACACTCATTAGAAAGGGTCTCCCAAAGATAATTGTGGAATTCTTATTCCATTGATCCCATTCACAAATGACAAAATCAGTTGGAACTATAAAACTTCCCAATTTGACTGCAATATTTTTTATCATTCCAAGAGGGGTAAGGGATTCTAAATTGGCAAACTCCAAAATTATTGAGGTATATTTCATCCCTCCTACCTTTAGATATTCATAAATATGCTAGGGCATAATGTTCACCGAAGCGCCTAGATCACATAAGGTTTTTACAAATACTTCATTTCTGATTATACAAGAGATGCTCAACCTCTCTGGGTCTTCACATTTATGAGCTATTAGCTTCTCACTCTCATTCCCCATTTTTTTTCTTTCCTCTAGCTTATAATCTATTGCACTCGTACTTTCAGTATTAATTCTTCTTAACACAACTTCTGAATGTATCACACTAACCAACTCCCTTGGGTTTATTTTGGTCAAACTGAGTAGGGCCCCTTGCTGTCGAGAGGTCAGCTGCTTGAAGATTTGCCCCAATTGGGTCTCTATATTTCTCAAGTAAGCTTCTATTCCTTGGATAGAAGCATTATGGTGAGTGATAGTGGTTTCAGTGCGGCGCATAAATTGGATCGTTTCAGCCTTAAATGAGTTGAAGGCCCTTTCTAAATTTTGATGTTGGTTGCTATTGTTATTTCCATTATTAATGCCTTGTTGGTTGGATGAATTTCCTCTATATTGAATTGCATTATTATTATTATTACTCCAAGAAAAATTGGGGTGGTTTTTCCACCCTGGGTTGTAGGCATTGGAGTAAGGGTTATTCATCAAGTTGTTGTTTCTTAGGTAATTAACTTGTTCAAAGTTAGTTTGTACAAAGGAGTTTTTTAAGTTGCAATTTTCACTGTTATGCCTACCCCCACACAAATCACAATGTACTTCTAGAACAACATTAACAATCATTCTTTCTATTCTTTCGTTCAAGGCATGTATCTCTTGCTGTAATGTCGTTATTTGGTTGGACTCGTTTACCTTTATAGCTTCCTTTTTTAACCTTTCGAAAGGCCATTGATGTGCATTATTGTCTATTTCCTCCAAGAGGTCATAAGCTTCCTCTTGGGTTTTTTTGCTAATAGAACCACCATCGACTGTATTAATGAGTGTCCTCGTAGGAGCGTTCAAACTATTGTAAAAGGTTTGCACTTGCATCCATAGAGGGAACCCATGATGTGGGCAACGCCTGAGGCATTACTTAAATCGGTCCCAACCATCATAAAGAGTCTCTCATTCCAACTGAGTGAAGTTGGTGATCTCAATCTTCAACCTGGCGGTTTTCACCGAGGGAAATATTTGGCTAAGAATTTCTTAGCCCAAGCATCCCATGTCTGGATGGAATCGCTAGGTAGAGAGCTGAGCCAACTCTTGGCTCTATCTCTTAAAGAGAATGGGAAAAGCTGCAATTTAACTGCGTCTTTAGAGACGCCATTAAACCTGAAGGTATCACATATCTCAAGGAAAGTTGAAATATGTGAGTTTGGATCTTCAATAGCTAATCCCCCAAACTGATTATTCTGAACCATGCTCAGTATGGAAGGTTTGATTTCAAAATTATGGGCTTCTATATTTGGCCTTACAATTGCATGGGGGACTCTCCTAATAGTGGGTAGTGCATAGTCTCTTAGTGCTCTTCCCCTAGGCTCTCCTACTGGCTCTCTTTCATTTTCATTTTAGTTGCCCTTAACAGTTTGTTCCATAACAATTCATTGATTTGAAAGGTTTTTTTCTCTCTTAGCCTGTAAGTAAGTTCTCTCAATTTAAGGATCAAAAAGATATTCAGTGCAAACTCTTTTACTCATACAACTAACAATGAGGCTATCAAGAATAATTTTAGCAATTGTGTTCAAAAAGTTAGCAAAAATAAAGAAATAAAAAGGTAAATCGTTAGTTTCTATAATTATAAAAATCAAAAATTAAAAATATATGTAATGAAATACTTAAATCGCTAGCTACTTATAGATTATCCTTAATACAAAACAAATACCAATTTCCCGGCAATGATGCCAAAAACTTGACAGACTGTAAATACACGTCTGCGCTCACATGCAAGTGTACGTGGTCTGAAGTAATAAGTGGAAAATGTTAATTTTCGGGATTTATTGAATCTCAGAAAATTGGCTGTGTTGACACTAAGGTCTATCTATTCTCACTAATGTTTAAGCTACAATTGATTGGTTGAGTTGGTCCTAGATTTAGCACAATAATCACTATGTGAAGATAAGTTAGATAAAAGAGAGAGGAGAGTTAGGTTCATCCCGCATGTGATGAGAAGTTTATTAATGCATGTTAAATTCTCAAGCTGTCTTTTATTCTTTTAGATTTAATCAAGTGCACGTTGTTCTTCCTTGAGTTTTACCTCAAGGTTTCAAAAGTTCAAATCTTGTGCACAAAATGAACACACATTCGGTTCTATTTTGGCACAAAGATTCTTATAAGATTTTAGGTTTAATATTTTTATCTTATCTCTTGATCAAGGAGACATTCGATTTTTAAGTCTTTTAAATCTTATAAGCATTGATTCCACTATGAGTATCACTTGCACCACACATAGTTGAGATGAGGGATTAATATGTTGGACTCAATGACTATGTCACTTAGTTCATGAGCACTCAATTATTTCTTCCTCTCCCTCAATTAAATTGAGCTAAGGAGCTCATTTAGGGGTCTTAGCATCACATGCATTAACACTTTGGTTGAGCTTAGATTAAGGTGCACTAAGCTTAAGAAGTTTGTCATATAATTCTAAGCTTTCATGCACTCATAAACCTAGCATCCAAATTAATGTGAGCTATGGAGCACCAGACTAGTTAGTTCTTGAGTTTATGAGTTTATTTTCCTTTGATCCATATTCAAGACTAAACAAATAAAAAAAAAACATTTCCTTAACAAGGCATTAAGTTCTTATTGATTCATTTTGCTTGAGAAAAACTTCATACAATAAAAATAACTCATACACATGGGATTTCCCCAACCCTCCCCAAGGGAGATTTAGCTACTCATTACAAAAGAAATGAAAAAAAGCACATACATGGATAAAGACCCTTTCATGATCAACTAAGAAAAGAAACGATGAAAGTAAAGTTTAGAAGATACTAGGAATGCTCCTTAGAAGTTTTCCGGATTTCTTCTTCTCCTTCTTCAAGCTCCTTTCTTAGGTCGCTAATGCTGCCTTCTTTCCTCTCTTCCTTAGCAAGAACTTGCTTTGCCATCCTTGGGGAGTTCCTCACTTCCACTTATGCACCCTCCTCCTTTTCTTAGTGTTTTGAGCAAAATTGTGAACCCTCCTCTAGTCAAGAGGAGTGGTATTTTTAGGAGAGGGGCATCATCCTCCTTCATCATCTCCATAACATGCATTTGTCAAAAAAAAATCTGAAGTCATGATGGAAAATCCCAAATTAAGAGTGAAGTGACCAATATCCTTCTTTGTTTATCCTTCTTATCATAACAAGAGGCTACTTTTCATTTAAATTCAGAGCAGTTGCAGAGAAAATGATGGCTGGGGATAAGATGCAGGTTGGGGGTCTTGTCCCAGCCACAATAAAGGCTCCTGTCTGGCAAAATGTGGCGGACCGCTGCAGCGCGCTGTGGCATGCAATGGTGCGAGCAAAATCAGTTAAGTCTCCCACTGCCGCGCGCTACCGCATCCATGTTTTGCAAATTTACCCGCTGCAGCGTGCGGTAGTGGTTCCATTTGCAAATTGTACCGTTGCAGCACGCTGTGGCGGGAGCATTTCGTAAAAATGCTCCGCTGCAGCGCACTCCCGCACCAACAGTTTGCAAATGGACCTGCTGCAGCACGCTACCATGCTTGTAGTTCGCAAATGGACCCGCGGTAGCATGCTACCACACCCGCGATTCAAAACAGGACCCGCTGCAGCGCGTTACCGTGCCCTCGGCTCGAAACAGAACCCGCTGCAGTGCGCTACCACGCCCTAATTTGCAAAATGACCCACTGTAGCGCGTGATAGCGGTTTCCTTTGAAGAAACTTGGAATTTTGTAAGAATATCTCAGAACTTCATTGGAGAGGCTATTTTCCTGAAAAAATAGATAAAATTTGATTTAGGAGCAGTTTAAAGATCAGAAATGAATGAAATTTTCCATTATTTTAGATGTAACTTATGGATTCATCAGATAACTTTATTTGAACCTAAACATCAGGGATCCAAACTAATTCATTCTTTAATACATATGATATAATACTAAACTACAACATGCTGGAGAAATTTCTACAAGATGGCATGCAACAGTTTGATAACAATCAATTCCTTGAGCAATGATGGAATTATAAGGATACGATTCCAAAGAATGAGCACAAGAGAATCATTGAATCAACATCAATAAGTATTACTTCATGAATATTTAAATTAAAACATTACTGTTAGGTTTCAATCCAAAAAATACGAGAGTTGATTCTTTCAAACAATTAAACATCATAACCTATGCATGACTTGAATTTACCAAACTCCAAAAATTAGCAATATGATACATGCATAATTTAAGGATGCTAGCTCGTGCAAGGTATTGACAAATTATTCTAGATAACATGCATACCTATAACTTACAATATTGATTATTCACAATTTGGAGACTGTATGCATAGTTATTAATATAAAAGCTATTAATGTCTACAAGAATACATGTGCATAATTGTTATGACCATCTGATAGACTGGAAATTCACGTCTACGCTCGCACGCAAATGCACGTGGTCTGAAGTAATAAGAGATTTGAAGTCCCGAGATTTATCATCCACTGAGAACGGAATATTTCGTTACTAAAGTATATTTGATTTCACTGATGCTTGAACAATAGCTAAGTTTGTGTTCTTGGTTCAAATTTTGCAATCAAAGTTTTGTTGATTAGAAAGTACAAGTTGAGAGAGTAGGGAGAGTTAGGTTTATCATGTAATTTATTGAAAGGTTTTGTATAAGTACTCTTCTTTGCCAAATTTAAATGTCAAATTACTCAAATGTTTAATTATAATCAAGCAACATTGTCTTCCTTAGAGTGTTTCTTAATTCGAACTAAGTTATGTCTAGTGCTCAAAGATGAACTCAAAAAGGTTCAATCCCGGAACATAGACCCTCACATGGTCAATATTAGTTAAATCTGATACTAACTTCTAAGTTTTCAAATCAAGAGTTTTAATTGTGTGATATCGCAAACTTGATTTCACCAAATAGCATCACATGCATCAGGTTTAATTTAGCTAAGGGAAAGAGTCATTGTACTATGAGAGTTATGTCACATCACCCGTAAGCACTTAACACTTCATCTTCCTCCATTAACTAGAACGAGCCATGGAGCACATTTGGTGGCTCTTAGTTCACACGCATCAACTCCTCAGCTTCGCTAGAGGAACAATGCTACAATGCTCAAAAACTTGTCATTGGGCTCTCGGCAGTTGTGCACATGTTCCTAGCTTAAGCTAATGGTGAGCGGTGAGGATCTAAGATTATTTAATTTCCTATCGCTCTATTTATCATTTCAAATCCTAAGAATTTGCGTTGATCATCCTTGCTCAGTGAATATTGTCACAGATATTCACGATGAGGACGCTCTACGTGCATATCCTGAGTTTTAAAAAGGATAAACTAGCTTGATAATTTTCTAGTTTAAAATCATTAACTTAAATAAAAACATTCATGACACATCATTCATCCAAGCAATTTTTTATATCAATAATTATTAAATGACTAAAAAAATTTATTTATTGACAAATTGAGTACAAACACTTTTAATTCCTTCGAATCGTTACATGTTTAGCCCAACCCTCCCCAAAGAGAGTTTAGGCATCCATTACAACAGAAGCACAGAAAAATAAATTCAGGAAATTGAACCCTTGCATGGCTCTTTGCAGAAAAGAAATTAAGAAGAGATAGAGATACAATACTAGGAACTATTGTTGCTTTCTCAAGATATTCTCTCAATCACCGATCTCTTTCTACTTTCTATTTCTTGAGCTCGATTCCTCTTTCCTTTGGTAGTATCATGTTCCTTCCGTGGGCAGGGCTTTTCCCTTTCCTTCAATTTTTTGCACTTTCAAATATTTAAAAGCTTGAATGTCAAAATGGGGAACCCTTTCTTAGCCTTTCTCCCTAGCTTTTATAATCTTTGAAAACCTTCTCAGCATTTGTACAACCAACCTTTCCCTCTTCTTGAGAATTAATTTGTAATTAAGATTTATTTATTTATTCTATTGAAAATGAGGAGGTTTAATTGATTTTTCATTAATTGCTAATGTGGAAAGGGTAAACATTAAGGCTATTTTTCTCCCCAATGCTGATTTATATGCCTATTCCAGAGCAGTTTTACGGCGGGCACTATGGCACGCTGCAGCGATTTTGCCTTAGAATTTTTGCTAAGTGAATTTTCACTGTGGCGCGCGATAGCGCAGGGCTTTCTGTCTTGCGTCCACTGGGGTGCGCTGTAACGTCGAGCTCTCAGTCTTGTGTCTACTGCAGTGCATTGTAGCACTGAGCTCTTGGTCTTGTGTTTGCTGCAGTGCGCTGTAACCCCGAGCTCTTTGTTTTGTTCTGCTTGGGCGTGCGATAGCGCCGAGATCTTGGTCTTCTTCCCACTGCCACCTGATGTAGTGCCGAGCACTCTATCTTGAAAGAGCCGAAATGCACTCCAATGCGCTGGAGCGCGCCACAGTACGCCATAGCGGTTTTTTTCCAGAAATTTATATTTATGTTAGATTTTAAGCTCATCTTTTATCCTGAAAAAGTAGCAAAACATATCAAAGTATACATTTCTAACATAAAGTGTTTGTTTTTATTCACTTATTTTACTATATATCTTAGTTTTATCACAATCCAAATACAATCTTCATTGATAAATAATACTAATACTTCCACTTTTAATAAACTTAACTCAGCTTAATAACAAATAAAATCAAGATTTCTTGAAAGTATGGATAGTTACCCAAATCTGCCATTGACATAATCACATGCACTTAAATGTAAATCAATAGTGCTAATGATCCTCTAACCTTAAGATACTTACTTAATAACTACTTAAGATTGCATTTGAAAATAATCACAACGATAATTAGATTCGTATGATTCAACTGTAGTGGATTGATACCTTGCCAAAATTAAGCGAAAGATTTGCCAAAGAATAGGATGGTTACTATCCTCAACTAAGGAAGAGTTTGGCGAGTAAAAGTGTTTACTTTTGGCCATGGAGAGGAGAGGGCTATTGCTGCTCAGCTGAAGAGAGAGAAGAGGCTAATGATGCTCAGCTAAGGAGGTGGAGATGGATCGACTAGTTGGTAGTAGGATGGAGGCGGTTGGCTCACAATTTCTAGCTAACTAGTCGAGGAACAGATGAAACTGGAAGCTAACAGCTAGTTGATTAGCTAGATGGAACCCTCGGCCTAAATTCAAGATAGGAAGAAGATGCCAACTAATCTATTCCAGGAGGCAAGAAGGCAATGAAAGCCTCTCGATCTCTTATCAAGAGGGGAGAGGGAAGCAGTTGTTCGTCCTCCTACCGAGTGGGGGAGTGGAAGCTCTCGTCTCCAAGCAGAGAGCTGGGAAGATCATGCGAGAGAAGGTTCCGCTGAAAGGATGGAGAGGCAATAAATTCAGATGAAGGAAAAAGGTAGGTTAGGTTTTGGAAAATTAGGTTAGACGAGGGGTTAATATATAGTCAATTGGGTTGTAGAGAGCCATTCGATCATGATCGAGTGGCTAAAAATAACTTAAAATTTCCAAGTTTTGAATGAATGCCCGATTAAACACTAAAATTTACAAACTTAGCACCAAAACGAGTATCACGTCGAGACGAACACACGCGTCTAAGAATCATTAATTTTGGATAATTGTTATATTTTATATTAATTTTTAAGTGAAAAACTTTATAAATTTACCACAATAAATCGGAAGTGCGAAAATTAGTAAATCTTAAAACATAACATCCTCAATTGATGCTTAACCTAAATATATAAAAATTTATAATTTCCAATTTATAATTTCCAATTTATATTTTAAACTTCACAACTTTATTTAAGACGATTCAAGATCCCAAACATGCTCAAACTTTCGCAATAGAATCCCCTCAATATGCATTAATTGAAGATATTTTTCTTAAATTTTTATTTGGCTTGAATTAGGATCCTGATTTCGACTTAATTTTCTTAGCACTTGAAATAATATTAAAATATTTGGGAAAATTTGATGGCTTTCAAACATTTTTTGAATATCACTCCTAGCTAATTTGGAGGTTACGAGTTCAATGGCAAACTCTTATTTTAATTTGAAAGTCAAAATAAATTAGGTAGTTTTCAGGATATTCAAACTTCCTCGAAATGCGCAACAAAATGAAAATCACACCAAATTTTAGGTGCAGGTTCCTAATATTATTATGAGTCTACTAGAGATGGTTTTAACATGATATAGATGTTTAAAACCAAGTAACAACATTCGAGGTGTTACATTGCGTCAAATGTTTGACCTTAACTAAGCTCTAGCTATTTTACTTTGCTAATTTGAGATATATTCTTACTTTCTTCTCTGGATGGTTAGAATGATTTATAACTATGTTAAATTATGCATTTATTTTCTTACTTTTGAGACCATTGGCTCTCCGTAGTGCTAAATAATGGGTTAAGACTCACAAACGCGGTATTATGTACTACAGTAAAACCTTGTGTTGGATTGGATTTCCTTATCCAATTTTGGAGTTGTTATAGTCGTTCGGGCCTGACAGCAAGCTGTTATGTTGTAGAGACTATTCAAATCTTTGTGTAGATGCTAATGGAGCACCAATGGGCTCCCGGGAGGATTTGACGTGATTCGAAACAAAGGTTGGAAGTTTCAGTTGTAGCATAGGCACCAACACATCGTGGCATGTTGTAGCACGCCATGGCGCCCAACACATGAGAGGGAGGCACCGTAGTGCACCATGGCAGCCAGCAAACTAAAACCAAGGTGCTGCAGTGCACTTTGGTGAATGGAGTCTAGAGGTTAGGGCACTGTAGCTCCCCCCAGTGAAAGCAACCAGAGATTGGGGCACTACAACGCACCCCGGTGGCAGGCGATCGAGAGTAGGGCGCTATTGCGTGCCTTGATGCATGTTGCAGTGCGCCATGGCACCTGGCTACCCGAGGCTTGGGTGGTATGGTGCGTCGTAGCACCTAGAGGACTTCATCTTCAGGTTTTGCCTAAGCTATTTGAGGGGTCTTTTGGACCATTTAGAGTTCAAAATTGAGTTGGGTACTTAAGGGAACTCATAGAGAAGTTTCTCATGCTATTTGCAAGTGTTGACAAAGATTTTGGTTGCTATAAAGGAGAAACACTAAGGAAAATTATAGTTGTGCAATGGAGCTCTTGCATGTGAAGGAAATCTTATCTAGGTGGTGGTTGCTTCTTTTCTCCTTCATTTTAGAGTAAAAGCTAGTGTTTCTTAAGATGATGAAGTTCATTATAACTCTGTATTCTTTGTTATATATAGTGGAAATTATTGTGGGGCGTGGCTCACTGATTTTTCTCATTCTTGGGTTTTTCATGTAAATATTTGTCTTTGGATGTGCTCGTGGTTGTGGATGCGTGCATGTGTTGTGATATTTATCTTACTATATTTGTCATTTCTTATATTTCTTGGTAATCTTCAGTGCATCCCCAATCCTCGATCGTGTGCTCAAAATTGCTTCCGCTTCGGTGCTCATTTGTTACCAATAAGTTGTATTAGAGAGATAGGTTTCTTGTTGATTATAGGGTTTGTTGTTTGAGTGGAAGCAATGGCCAATGTGATGAGATACAAGATTGAGAATTTCAATATTACAAACTTTGCATTCTATAAAGTGCCAATGGAGGATTTGCTTTATCAAAAGAAGTTGTATCAACCATTAAGTAGAGTTGACATAAAACTAATAATTATGACTGATGAAGAATAGGAGGTTCTTGACAGAACCACTTTGGATTTGATTTGTTTATCATTACCTTCTTCTGTTGCATTTAACATTATTAATGTGAAAACTATTGTAGATCTCATGGATGCACTGATAAAAATATAAGAGAAGCCCTCAGCTTTTAACAATGTTTTTCTGATAAAGAGACTGCTCAACATGAAGATGCTGGACGAATATTCTGTGACTAAACATCTCAAAGGGTTCAACACTATGACAAGCCAGTTGAGTATGGCAGGCATCAAGTTTTATGATGAGGTCTGAGCTTTGTTATTCCTCTCATCAGTATCAGACAGTTGGGATGAGCTAGTTACATCCATCAGTAATTTATCAGGAAATGCATCGTTAAAATTTAACGACAATATTGGGCTTGTGCTGAATGAAAAGGTGCAGAAAAGATCCCATGGGGAGGCATATACATTAGCATTGAATACTAAAATTAGAGGAAGAGGCGTAGACCAGAGACAAACAAAAACAAGTTTATGCCTAGATGAAGAAAATTAAGAATTGAAAAAGTAAAGCCGGATTGCTGGAACTATGGTAAGGCATGTCACTTCAATAAGGATTGCCTTACTCTTAAGAAGCTATGTGGTGGAAGCAAGGTTATGCTCCCCACTGTGAATGTTTCAGCATAAAAGGATCGGCATGTTTTGATCCTCTCACTTGTCAACATGAAGTCCTAGGTGGTGAACTCAGACACATTTTTCATGCCACTCCTGCTAGAGGTGCATTCTATACTTACACCAAGGGTGACTTGGGTAAGGTATATCTTATTGAAGATAAGGCATGCAATATCATTGATAGAGGTGATGTGGATACTCAGCTACCAAGCAGTGCAATTTGGAAGCTCAGAGATGTTAAACATGTTCCATGTATAAAGTGGAATCTTATATCTATTAGTAGTTAGCTAGGGAGGGCTATAGAACATGATTTATATGGGACTTGTGGAAGGTCACCAAGGATGCACTCAATGTTACATAGGGCAATTTGGAAGGTACACTTTACCTGATCAATAAAGTATCTTATTCCATTGCAGTACATAATAGATAGACATAGGACAATGTCATTAGGGCTTGGCCAAATGAGAGAGAGGGGTTTGAACTCCTTGTAGTCAAAGGGGAAGCTCTAAGGAATGAAGCCAGTAAACTTGGATTTTTGTGAAGATTGTGTGCTGGGCAATTAGAAGAAGGTTTCATTCTCTAAAGTTGGAAGAGAGCTGAAAGGCAAAAAACTCAAGTAAGAGCAAACAGATTGGGGGCTAGCTCCTACCTCTTCCATAGGTGGAGCCATATATTTCATCACCTTCTTAAATAACCATACAAGTAAGGTAGGGTTTACTATCTAAAACATAATTTTGATGTGTTTGATATATTTGGAAAGTGGTTAGATTTAGTGGAGAATGAGATAGGATTGAAGCTTATGTGCTTGAGATCTGATAATGGCGAAGAATACTGTGATAGGGAGTTTTAGGATTTTTGTGCCTTGAGAGGTATCAAAAGGAAATTTATAGTTCCAAGAACACCACAACAAAATGATGTTGCAGAATAGATGAGCAAAATATTCACAAAAAGAGCTAGTAGCATGAGATTTCATGTGGGTCACCCAAAGCAGTTCTGGGTTGAGGCCGTTAATATGGCAGTGTATCTAATCAATCAGGGACCTTCCATATGCCTAAATTAAGGGATACTCGAGGAGGCCTTGAATTAAAAGGAGGTGAAATTGAACCACCTCAATGTAATTGGTTGTTCATTCTATGTGTATGTTGATGAAGGATCTAGGAGCAAGCTTGATGTTAAGTCAGTCAATTGCACATTCATTGGATATGGCACTGGAGAATTTGGTTACAAATACTGGGACAATCATAATTAGAAGACTATTAGAACCAATGATCTCACTTTCAATGAATGTAAGATCCATAAGGACTGTATTAGAGTTATGATTGATTCCAATGATGCTTCAGATGGTGAACCACGCCACATAGTGATTGATGATAGCATAGAGCCTGATGAACGTGTTCATGAAGATACTTAGGAGGGTGTTAATATTGAACCATAAGCACCCATATTGCAGAGATCTACAAGAATCACAAGACTGTCATAGAGGTACACTCCTTTCTTTATTTTATTTACTACTAAAGGATCATGGTGAGCCAAAATTATTTTGAAGAGGCACTTCAGGTGAATAATTCCATTAAGTGGGAGTTAATCGTGGATTATGAAATGGCATGACTCATGTCAAATGGGACACGGGAGTTGGTAGCTCTACCAGTTGGGAAGAAAGCTCTTCAGAACAATTGAGTTTACCGAGTGAAGGAAGAACTAGATGGGAGCAAGCACTATAAGGAAGGTTTGTAGTAAAGGGTTTCTATCAGAGGCATGTGATTGACTATAATGAGATATTTGTCCTAGTTGTGAAGATGATAGCCATTAGGGTTTTGTTGAATATTATTGCAGTTGAGGACTTGCATATGGAGAAAATGTATGTCAAAATTGTATTTCTTCATGGAAAGCTGGAGGAATAACTGTACATGCAATAGCCTGAGGTGTTCAAGACTCAAGAGAAGGGAAACAATGAGTTAGTGTGCAAGCTCAAGAAGGGCCTCTACATCTTGAAATAAGTGCCAAGGAAATGGTATAAGATATTCAACATGTTCATCTCTCAGTCTAGGTACAAATGGTGCCAAGCAAATCACTATTGCTACATAAAATAGTGTAAGTACTCCTATATCATTCTATTAATGAATATGGATGATATGTTAATTGCAGGATTGAACATGGAAGAGATAAAGATGCTGAAGGAGCTGATGTCAAGGGATTTTGACATGAAAGAGTTGGGACTGACAAAGTAGATTCTTGGGATAAGAATCAATAGGGATAGAAGTGTTGGAATTCTAATGCTGTCTCAGAAAATGTTGAAAAGGTGCTAAAAAGATTCAACATGAGTGAGGTAAATCTAGTGAGCACTCCTCTAGCAAGTCACTTCAGCTTATCAAAGGAACGGATGTCAAAAAGTCTGAAGAGAAGAAGGAACACATGTTGAAAGTTCCTTATGCTTCAATAGTTGGGAGCTTGATGTATGCAATGATCTACATGAGACCGGATATTGGCCATGCAGTGGGAGTGGTTAGTTGATTCATGAGAAACCTAGGGAAGCACCATTGGGATGCGGTCAAATTGATATTAAGCTATCTAATACGTACAACAAGCAAAGCACTATGCTTTGGAAAATTTAACATTATTATATAGGGCTATATAAACTTAGATCTTGCAGGTGATGTTGATAGCCTGAGAAGCACAAGTGGATATGTGTATACATTGGGAAATGCTACAGTGAGCTAGATCTCTAGACTATAAAACATTATTGTCTTATCTACCATAGAGGTGGAATACATCACTATCACTGAGGTGAGTAAGGAGATGATCTGGTTTAAGAGTTTTATGGCAAAATTTGGAAAGGAGCAGAAGGATGAAAAGCTATACGGTGATAGTATGAGCACTATTCACCTGGCCAAGAATGCAGCCTTTTATTCCAGAACAAAGCATATACAGCTTTTGTACCACTTTATCAAAACACTGTTGGAAGTAGGATAGCTAGGATTAGAGAAGATTAACACTTTAAAGAATCTGGCTGATATGCATACAAAAGTGGTAACATTGGAGAACTGAGGCTATGTGCTGCTTCAGTTGGCCTCGGCATGTAACAAGAGAGTAGGGGTGAGACACACCACGTTCCTCACAGAGATTGAAAAAGATAATGAAGAATTAAGGTAAATGGAAGGATGATTCTAAAAGGTCTCCAAGCAAGAGATTTTTAAGTTGTAGAGATCATTCAGATCTTTATGGAGATGTTAATAGAGCTTCAGTAAGCTTCTAAGAGCTCTGGTAAGCTGCAGTGCTGTGGTGCAACATGGTGCCCAACACTCGAGAGAGAGGCACTGTATTGTGCCATGGCAGCCAGTTGACTGAGACCAGAGCACTACAATGCGCTCAGGTAGATGGAGTCTAAAGACTGGGGCATTGTAGCGCATCGTAGTGTGCATTATATCATGCCCTAATAAAAGTAGTCAGAGATAGGGGCACTACAGTGTGCCACAATGGCAGGAGACCCAAGAGCAGAGCACTATAGCATGCCTCATCATATTTTATAGCATGCCCCAGTGCCAGTGCACCCAAGAGCAGGACCCTGCAGCACGCCCTAGTGCCTGGCTATCCAAAGCTTGGGCGCTTCAGCTTGCCATAGCACTTTGCATTCTTTAAGCATGGTTAGGTTATGCCCTATGCTATTTTAGGGGTATTTTGAACTATTTAGGGTCCAAATTTGAGATGGGTACTTAGAAGAAACTTATGAATGAGTTTCCCATTCTATTTACAAGTGTTGGAAAAGATTTTGGCTATTGTAACCCTAAGGTAAATAGCATCTATTGAAGGGAGTTCTTTCATGTGAAGGAAATCCTATCTAGGTGGTGGCTACTTCTTCTCTCTTTTATTCTATAGTAAGAGCTACTATTCCTTAAGAAATAGAAGTTCTTTGTAACCCCGTATTCTTCATTTGCATAGTGAAAATTTATGTATGGTGTGACTTTATGGTTTTTTCCATGCTTGGGTTTTCCAAGTAAAGTTTTGTCATTGGGTGTGCTTCTATATTTGGATGCATGCATGTGCTGTGATCTCTATCTTGTTGTATTTGTGATTTGGTATATTGCTTGGAACCCATCAACACATCCTCAATCCTCGATTGTGTTCTCAAAACTACTTTCTTTGTGATGCTCAATTTGTTACCAACACAAGCTAGACATTGAAGATCATTGTCTAGAGGGGTGTTGTTTGCCAGCTATGCCACTATCCATTCACTGGCAACTGGCAATCTTATTGAGTATCTAATTGACAGTAAATGTTATTGCGCATTATTGACGATTTACCATTGTTACTCTGGCTTGCCTAAGTGACCTTGTATCATCGGACTCATGATAATGCTATACAATGAAAAGTCATGAGTAGGGTCCAGATGATCCAGTCAACCATTCGTTGTGTTTTTATATGCATTTGCTCTGTCCAAAGTCCATGATGGCTCCTCAATTGAGAGATAAGCATAGGATTGTCTCTGTAGAGAGAATAAACACTCTACAATAAATTCTAGGTTTAATTCTTAAGTGGAATATTGATCCACCAATCCCGACGGCTTCTCAGAGGGCTTTGATTCCAATTGATGCGTCTCAATCTAGTGAGCATGAAGGGATCAAGCTTGAGCTGTGGAATTATCTTTGCAATCAAGAATTTGATGTGAACCTTAGCACTAATTTCATATGTGTCGAGAGAAAGGTGGAGAAGGAAATAAATAGTGTTGG
Source organism: Gastrodia elata (assembly GCA_016760335.1). Classification (NCBI taxonomy): domain Eukaryota; kingdom Viridiplantae; phylum Streptophyta; class Magnoliopsida; order Asparagales; family Orchidaceae; genus Gastrodia; species Gastrodia elata. The sequence continues at coordinate 1,495,811 of CM028679.1, forward strand.
GCTGAGTCTACCTCGACTCATGCAGTTTGTCTCCGGGTTATTTAAATAACCCGTATAATTGGAATTAACTTCATTCTGTTAAATCTTAATTTAATTTAGAACCTATGGCTATTCAAATTAAAATAGTTCATCTAAATTTATGAATTTAAGTGAACAATTCAAATCCAAAATCTTTGACATTATATATCATTTTATTTACAAAATCATAAGGAATTTAATTATACAATAATATTTAGCTTTTTATGATAGAATATTTATTTATTTCTTAATTACCATTGAAATAGAATAGTTAATATTAAACTTAATCCTTATCCAAATTTATTAGCCTAAAGCTTAATTAGTAAAAATTAAGAATATTAGTAATCTAAATTAAGTGTTTAAGGTGTTAAATGACTCCATAGGTAGTAAGAATCCTAATTATGAAATAAAATCCCATTTTTAGTAATTAGATTTATTAATCATCTTTTAAATATTTTAAAACATGATTAGTGATTATTAGATTGGTTGGAGGTGAATTTGTAGTTCCGCTGCGCGTCCTGAGGCCATGTAACCAAATTTAGTGTTAAAGTGTTAACCTACTACTTAGACAGTAAAGAAACATTTAGAATAAAGAAAAATCAATTTGGAATCGAAGTTATTAAAATCTACATTTTGTAACCTTAATGTTATTATTTTAACAGAAAAAGTTAAAGTGCCTAAGAATAGAGCTTAGAACCTCTAACGGTTCATTCCCCTTCAAATCAACAAATAAAATGTTTAGAACTTTAATTTGGCTCATTTTGTAATATTAATAACTTTATTCGCTTAAACTCAAATTTTATCTTAAGTAATTAGGTTTATATCCTAAAAGTGCTTAAGAGGTGGATATGAGATCCATATCTTCATCTTAAACTCTTAAAATACTATTTTAGTGAATTAAATCAGTATGGAATCCTTTATGTCTTTTAATCACATTAGGCTAAACCCTAGCTTTGACCTAAATAAGGTCGCTAAACCCTTAAGTGTAATAACACTAATGTTTTTACCTAGTTTTAGTTAGCCAAATTAGGTTAAAAACCCCAATGTTGGTCTCCAAATCCCTAAGAATTAGAGTAAATTTAGAGGCTGTTTGAATTAATTAATTATTTTATTGTATTTAATTAATTAGAAAAAAAAGAAAATTCAATTGATCTCCGATTGAAAATTTGATTAGCAGCTCGATCTAGATTACCTAGGGGCAAATTTTTGAGATTTTTTAGAGCCATTTAGTATCCTAATTTTAATTAATTAAATTGTAACTATTATATAATTAATTAATTTAATTTAATTATTGAAATTAACGGCCATTAGTTATTTGAACAAATGACGGGAAATTCGTGTGGTTCAATCAAAATTGTTGTCTTGATCAGACGACCATGGCGCGAATTGCAGATCAGCATCAATCTAGCCATTGGATAGAGTCTCTAATCCACTTGTCCAAACACGACAGAGCTCTCTAGCTCTGTCGTGTTTATTTAGGCATGCTTTGATCGTAGCAGAATGCATGGGAGGTCGTGCTACGATCGCCCAATCGATTGCTTCCGTTGCCTAAAAACCCTGACTTCAGATCCCTGTTTATCATCTGTTTTGTTGGAGATTGTTTGTAAAGTCCCACTTAAGTACTAATACGTAAAACTCTTAAATATTGAGGTGCCTTTTTAGATAATAGTGGAATTCATGATAAGAACTCCAAAGTTAAGCATGCTCATATAGAAGCACTCTTAGGATTGGTGACCTGCAAGGAATTTATCTTATGTGGGCAAAACTGTGAGGCCTTTCATGCCAAAACAAACAATATCTTGTTACTTAAGAGTTTCAGCCGTTACAAATATTATCAGAGCAAATAAAAGACTGTAAATACACATTTGCGCTCTCACACAAGTGTACGTGGTCTAAAGTAATATTTGGATGGTAAGTTTTAAGATTATTATCCTCAAGGAACGATGTGTTTTGTTAATAAGGTTTATCTACTTTTAATAATGTTTAAACTAAAATATTTTTGGTTTTGTGTGGCTGCTAATTAACAATTCAAAGATATCAAATTGAAGATACTATTTGAAAATAAGGGAGAGTTGGGTTTCAATTATGCAATTTGTATTGGGACTAGTGTAAGTAACTAAATTAATTCTACTTTTAATGAAACTTATCTTCATGCTAATTATAATCAAGTGAAGATAGCATTCCTTATATTGGTCCTCTAATTCCAATTACTTCATATCTAGTGCACAAGATGAACACACAAGGGTTGATCTTGGCATATAGATCCTCGTGTGATTGATAAGAGTTAATTAAGATTCCTTATTTCTAAGTTTTCAAAATAAACATTTTAATTTAGCAACCACATAAACTTGATTCCCACACAATTAGCATCACATGCTACATGCATTTTTTAGCTAAGGAAGTAAATTATAGAGCTGCATGGATTATGTCACGATCATCCATGAGCACTCAATATATCCACTTCCTCCTTTAACATCTACTGAGCCATGGAGCATGATTGGTGGCTCTCAATTCACTGCATCGACCTCTCTATTGAGCTCAAAGTATAGTGCTGTTAGCTCAGAGCTTCTTACTGGGCTCCAAGCACTAACTCGCATATTCTTAGATTTACGCCAATTGGTGAGCTATGGAGCTCAAAGAGAATTAAGTTACCAAATCAACCTATCATTCCAATCTCAAGATGTTTACACTGAGAATCATTGCATAATGAATATGTATTCACGGTGAGGACCCTTATGTGCATTTTCTTGGGCTTGGTGTGACTAGTTGATTCGATATTATTTTCATTATAAAACCATTTAAAATAAAATAGACATTCATTCCACAAGCATGCATTCACAAGAAGCATATCTAAATCAACAAGATAAAGATTTTATTTATTTAAGAAGATATACACAAACACGATTTTGTCCCTCAACTAATTACATGATTTTGGCCCAACCCTCCCCAAGGAGGGTTTTGCCTTCCATTACAAAAGAGATGCAAGAATTAAAATACAAGGAAGTGAATCTTTGCATGATTCTACTGAAAGAAATCAAAGAAGAGTTTTTAGAGAATTATTAGGAATAGCCCTTGGCATTCTCTGGATCTCTCTATACTCTCCAACTTCTTCTCTTCCAGCTTCTTGTGTTGTCATATCTTTCCCTCCTTGAACGGTCATCTTCTACTTCCTTGGTTAGGGTTCTCCTTTCCTTATTACAGCAGCCTCAGAATTTTTTCTTGGAATGTCAAAGAGGGGAACCCTCTCTTTGTCTTGCTTATCTATTTAAATATAACAGCCCTCAGCCTTCTTTGCAATCAAAGCTATCACCTTTCCAACTCCCTTGCTTTAATGGCTTGCATTTAAGAATTCTGATGCTCTTTTGAAAAAATGCAAGGAATTAATGTATTTGGGGTTTTAAATGGCTGGGGAAGGCAAAAGATTTAAGTTTGTGGCCTCCCTTATGCTGACTTTAATGTTTGATCCTGACTGAAATTACGGTAGGCACTGCGGTGCGCTGCAGCGCCTAACTTTTTGAATTCAATCCACCTTGGCGCTTGGGCGCGCTGCATCGGATATATTAAATTTCATTATATTTATATGTATTCGACCCTTTTGCTCCGCTGTAGCGCACAACAGCGCTGAACTTTCAAACTGAAACTGCTGCAGTGCATGATTGCGGACATACTAAGAATTATGTTGTCCAATCCCACTGTAGAGCGTGGTAGCGGTGAAGTTTAAAGTCAAATCCACTGTAGCACATGATAGCGGATCAATTAATCTTTATTTCATTTTTACTTCACTGTGGAGTGAGGTAGCGGTGAGCTTTCAAATTCAATTCGCCTTGGCGCACTATGGCGCACTTAGGCGCGCCACAGTAGTTCTATTAAATCTTAATTTACTGAGTTTGGGTTTTATAAATGTCATTGTGGTGCGCGGTAGCGGTGAAATTTTGAGTTCGATCCGCCTTGGTGCATTGTAGTGCACTAGGGCGCGCTACCTCGATTTTCTTTCAGAATTTTAGTTTTCTTTTAGATTTTGCTCAGCTTGTCATTTTGCCTGAAAATAATGAAAAAGCCATCAAAGAACACTATTCTATAATGAAAATGCTAGTATTGCTTCTTTTGTTTTATTATAAATCTTGGATTTATCAGTAGATTATAGGGTGTCATATATGGGCTAAGTGCCATACAGAGCAAGGTACTACTTCATGGTACGCCTCTTGAACCCATGATGGTTAAGGTTCAACATGGTTGTGGGTACCTCTTAAGCTTATAAGGGTCACCTCTAGTTCTATCTACCCAATGGATGGTTCTTGGATCTATGTGTGGATACTGACGAGGACATCATTTACATTAGTTAGGGAGATTGTAAAATCCTGCTTATGTAGTAATAAGTGAAACTCTTAAATATCAAGGGACCATTTCAGATAATGGTGGAGCTCCTAATAAGAATTACAAAGTTAAGCATGCTCATATGGGAGCACTCCCAAGATGGGTGACTTGCTGGGAAGTTATATTCTGAAGGAAAACTATGAGGCCTTTTACATCAAAGTAGACAATACCTTGGTGCTGGGCTATTACATCGTTCCTGAGGCATCTAGTAGCTCCCGGATGACAAATTTTACCAGTAAACCCAACGACTGATGGGCACTAAGTATTCCATTTCCCTTATATTTCATTAAATATTTACATAATTGTCAATTCATTGTTCAATTCCATTGTCTACTCTATCATTTTCCCACCTTAATAGATCTCGGATGAGCTCAATTAAGGTTTATTGGGCTCGAGCATGTGTAGTTGTGTACAGTGCCCGAGCACTCCTAAGACCTAATCTGACGGGTTAGTCCATCTTCCTTGCCATAGAAGTGCTATTTGGGTCTAAATAGACCTAAGGAACATGAAGGGATCATAATCACATCATTCGATTCACTATGGAGAGGACAAATGTCCCCAACAGTGAACCCTAAATCATTCCATTGGCCATCTAAGGTTTGGATCATAGACACTTTTCTAGATAAGGATATTGTGCTTAGATTATAGGTTTGGATGCTACAGGTAATTTTAGCTATCAATCTCCCATGGGGGTGGCCCGAGCATCGAGATCAAGGGGTTCTTATGAAAGAATATGTTAGTACATGTAGAAATGGTAGGACAAGATACAATTGGTGGTCACCAAGCAATGAACAGAAAATATCCTAGCACAAAATAGTAAAATCACAACATGATCACATTATAAATCATCCAAGCATCCAAACATAGGAAATTTTACTTGGAAAACCTGATATCAAGAAAAATCACAGAGCCACACTACACAAAAAAATCCACTATGAACCAAGATGATTACAGAGCTATAGAGAGCTGCACCTTCACATAAACAAGAAGGATCTTCCGCATATAAAGCCTCTCGATTGGCTTCTTCTTCTCTACAAAAACTCCATCTCTCCCTTTAGGTTGCTGGAGACCAACAACAGCCACCAAGCCAAGTTAGGGTTAATCTCAACCTTGCCCCATTAGGAAACATTCCCTTATATTTCCTTAAATACTTAAGCTTGACTTGGAACCCAAATGACCCAAAATGCTTCTAAAAATTCATAAGAGACTGCCTAGTATGAAACCACAGGGCTCCAAAGAACATAGTGGAGCCCCAATATCGAACCAAGGGGAGCTTCATTGTGCGCTGCAGCATTTGGCTCTCGGCAGTAAAAGCTGCAGGATGGTCCGTGGTGCACTGAAGCGCCAAAACTTCCCATGACTTATCAAGAATTCCTCGTGTAATAACCTAATGGTCGTTACTTTCTTTTCAGACATCCAAATTAAGTTAAAACCATTGCTAGTAGACTCCAAAGGGCATTAAGAGTCAGCACCTGAAATTTTGTGTGATTTGGAGATTGTTCATTTTTGACATGTATTTCGAGGCAATTTGAATAGCCTGGAAATTACCTAAATTTATTTGACCTCCAGGTCATAATCAAAGTTTGCCATTGAACTCGTCACCCCCAAATTATATAGGGGCGATATTCTAGGAATTTTTGGAAGTCGTCAAATTTCTCGGAATATTTTTATATTATTATAATACTCAAAAAATTAAGATAATTAAATTAATTTTTGATTCCAAAATTAACTTCATATTTGAGATCCTCACCCTCGATATGAAGTCAATTTTGGAATTTTTTTTGATGTAGAACAATAATCGGATGTCAAATTTCCAATTTGACATTTAATTTTGATAATGAATTTTTAAGTGTCATTAGTGCACAGATTGACCATTTGATGTTTGATTTGATCTTACTTAGTGCCATTTTTCTCGTTATGCCATAAGGAAGGTATAGCCACTAAGTTTCTAAGATTTAGACCTTAAATAAAAAATGTGGATATTTGAACCTTGAGTTAAATAATATTGAATTCCCAAATATGGGGTTTTGCATGTTTAGGCCTCCTAAAGGCTAGGGCACCTTAGAAAACATGCCTTAAGTCATATTTCAATATTTGTAGCTTTTTGAGTAGGAAAATATCTAGAATAACCTACTCCTAGTTTAGTGCCATTGAACTATGCTAGAGCCTAAACATAGGAATGAATTAACCTTTGATGGTCCTAATGCTTGATTTAGTACTTAAGGATTATAATAATCCTAAACTCTAAGGTGGATTGAACTAGTTAGATCCTTATGATGGTAAGACCCATTAGTAAGGACGTTAATGGCTAGATTAAACTTAGGCTTGTTCCTTACATTCCCTTAGTGTCGGATTGACTCTAGTCAACCCATTTTGTAACTTAGTGGCATTGATTAACTTTAGTGTCCTAATCACACAGCCAAACCCTAGGATTCCTAGTGCCTTGACATAAACTTAGAAGTTATGGATTTGAATACCTTCACTTGAGCACCTTACTATTAAGCCTGTATTAGATTGTAGTTAGCCAACTTATTTGTTGATTGATATGGATCTTCTAATCCAAAGATTCCTTAATGAACTTAAGGCTAGAAATCCTTCATGATAACCTTCTAGCTAAGTGTAACAACCCTAGTATTGTTACCCATCAATTAGTGACTTAATTGACTCTAATCCTTTTTCATTAGTCTTATAATAGTCTTAGGAGTCTCCAATTCGATTTTCATGCGATTTGGAGATCATTTGGCAATTTCCAACATTTCCTAGTTTTCTGTTAATTCTGAGAATGCCTAATTTATTTAGACCTCGGAATCAAAAATGGAGCCACTATAGGACTCACCACACCAAAATTAGCTAAGAGTGGTATTTTGAAAGTGTTTGGGAGTCATCAAATTTTCCCCAAATATTTTAATAATATTTAAATACCCAGAAAATTAAGATAATTAAATTAATCTCCGATAAAAAATCTAACTTCATTTTGAGTTCCCACACCTCAATTAGGTAAAAGTAAATTGTTAGGATTTTTTGGAGTGTGTTTAATTATTTTATTTTGAGTAATAACTTATGCTTAACTAATTAATTAAATAATATAATTAAATTAAACAATATATATATTTAATAAATTAAATTCCATCGGAAAAGAATCCAAACCGCGAAAATCAAATAGAGGGCGTCAAACACCAGACACCAAATCGGGACAATCAAAGCTGTTCCTTTTCAAATGATTTTAATCGAAAGGCTTAGAGTGGTCCCAATCAATCTTATTGTTGGATCAACTCAGAAAACAAGCGGTCGAGATTGTATCACTGTACATCTTCCACTTTCTGCCTCTGAATCGCTAGAAATCATGCACAGAAAAGCTTTAAACCTCCTAATCCTTGGGCTATCTTCATCTTTCTCGCATATCATCGGGACTTAGAGAAAAAGAGGTTTTCAAAAGATCTTTTGCTGAGAGCTAAGGTCTGCAAAGATAGAGTTGCTCAGCCTTATCCCTTCGGTGTGTTAAACATCCAGGTGCCATTTCCCTACTACCCTAATCTATTTTATTTAGTTCAATATCTATACAACTGTGTTTTAAGAACTTAGGTTATAGATTTTTTTTTTTGAGATGTTGAAATCTGGTAGATTTCAAGAAGCTTGAAGTTGTTTTTCCTTATCCAGTTAACCTAATCATTTTGTTCTTAACTCGGTACCTATTTCTTCACTCGAGGATTAGGGGTTTAGAATCCTTCAGCTAGACCTCTTCGATAGCTTTCGTTTGATAGGTTGTACGCCCCGTGAAGCCACCAAACGATGACAGTTGGGCAAACCCTAAATCCATCTCTCGCTAGTCTCGATGAGGAATAAAGGCACACAGTGCGCGGTTCAACCGAACCGTGACACTGTGTGGTTTGCCTGAGCAAACCAAACCTTGAATCATCTAGTTCACACCGGGAATCGGCGCCCATGCGTGTCAAATGGAGGTTCTCTCCCGTTGTCTCGCTGGGGCCCGTGTGCAGCCATTTCAGTCTTGTCACAGACTCACCTTTTTCCGAGCCGTTTCCTTCTGAGCTGCTAACTGCCAAAGCGTGATAGTTAGATATAAGATAAAAACAAAAACAAAAAAAAATTAATTAAACATTAACAGTATTTAAATTTGATTGCTGAAAACAATTAATTAAATTATAGGATTTTATTAATTGATATGAAATTCATTTCACTTATAAATGGCAAAATAATTATCCAAACAATACAATATTATATACCATTTTGATCACAAAAATGAGTAGAATAACAATATGCTATTTAATTTTAGTTTTGATAAATATTTAATTAATCAATATTTAAGATTAATTACTTAATTACAAATTAATTTCATCATTTTATGTGACCTAATTTGATCATTTAAGATCCAAATTAAATGATCAAATAGTCCATTTCACTCACAAAAATGTGAGGAATAATAATATGAAATAAAATTTAACATTTGAACCCTAATTTGCTTAATATGATCCTACTTTCTTGGTTGGAGGTCATCTCTCCAACCTAGTACATCATTACAAGATTAAATCTATCCTCAATAATTTTCTTTAGAGGCATAGTCATAGCTTTAAAACCTTTTAGTGATCCTGGAATCAGCTTACTTACCTAAGTAATAAAGGTGGTATGGGCTTTCGGTGTCTGGATTCTTTTCATAAGGCGTATTCTTATAATTTATGGTGGAAATTCTGTGCTTCTAACTCGATTCGAGTAAATATCCTAAATGAAAAGTACTATGCTTCTACCCATCCTTTCTAAACCTCTAATAAAATCTTTGATTTTACTATTTGGAAAAAAAACCTAAATCATAAGTTCTTGATTGAAGAAATCCTCATGTGGGATTCTTTTTACCTTTCATCCTTTTTTTGGTTTGACAATTATAGTCAGCTTGGGATTCTTACTTCTCTCAGCAGTGATAGGATTTCCAAGCCTAAAATAACTATTAGGGACTACTTCTCTCTTAATACTAGATGGAATCTTCAGATGATTAGCCAACTAATTTTGGCTGACATAATTAATACTATTTCTACTCTTACCCCATCTCTAAATCAGTATAAGAAACCAAACTCCATTTTGTGTGAAAACTCTAAAATCAATTTAACAAATCTATGGAATTGCTATAGGAATCGTGCTATTCCTTTTTTTTCCCACTTGGATTTGGAACAATTATATTCCTAATCTTATCAGCATCTTTTTATGGAGATTGTTACACAATTACATTAGTGCTAATAGTATCATGTATAAGATGGGTTACTCTTTAGCATCCAAATGCTAGTGTTGTGATGATGTTGAATCTATTGACCATATCTTTATTTCTAATAAAACTAGTGTTAAGGTTTGGAAGCAGGTTACTTTAAATCTTGCCCCCATCCTATTTAATAAAATGAGAGACATTGTTTTCAAATGACATTCACATAAATAAATGAAATTATTTATTGGAAATCTTATTAATAGATATACTTTATGGAAATTTTGGAAGGCTAGGAGTAAAGCAAATTATTTTAATATTTCTATGTAGCCTAGTAAGATAATTAATGCTATCTATGCCAATGTTTCTAACATCCTTAACATATTCGATGCTAAATGCTTTGCTTGGGGCAATATTAATGTGAGAAATTTTAATAAATGTATTGGTGGGGGTTAGTTTTCTATAGTTTCTGCTCATAGTAACTAGGGCTCTCATCAGGATGGCTACTTTTTGCTGACTCAATTTATTTCCCTTTGATTTACTATAATGGTAGAGGCTAGTGGAGTCTAATCCTTGCTCTTATTGGGTTCTTGCTTTTTAGCTATTACTGATTTTTGTTTTGTGCTGATACTGTTGGTTGGTAGTTGCTTACCTTTTTTTGGTTTATGTCTTGGCTGGCAGGCTTTCTCTGGTTGGTTGTGTTGTTGGGTCTAGCTCTGGTTGCCTTCTATTATTTCTCCTTTTGGATCGTCTAATTTATGGCTCTGTTATTCTGGTAGCTATGGGAGGGATGGTTGTTGGTTTGGTTTCTCTTGTGGTTTTTTGGTTTTTGTTTCTATTTGTTCTGTCAGCCATTTTTATTTTTTGCTTCCTAAGGTTAAAGTCTGTTGTTGCTTGCATTTTGCTTGGTCTTTTTTGTTGATTCCAGCTTCTGTTCAGATCCTATTGCATGAATTATTATGCAGTCCTTGGCTTGCTATAGTTTCTGCAGTATATTGATCTGGCTGTGGTGAACTTTGGCTTAATTATTATTAGTTTAGCATTGTGTTGTGTTTGGTTGTTAATCTTGTAGGTTCTAGATTTAGCTTGGATTCTTTTGCTTGAACTCTATTGCAGTCCTTATCTTTTTGCTGTTGCTGCATTTCGATGTCTTTCTTCAGTCGCAACAGTCTGTTGCCGATGGAAGCTGCTTCATCTCTATTACTGATCTGCCAGTACTGATCAGGTAGAGTTCTTGTGTTGAAGGACACTCAGCTATTTTCATGACATTGGACTTCTCTTAGCTTCTTTCTCTTGTAGGTTTGTTTGTTTGTTTCTTTTGTTTGTAGTTTATTTTCGAATTGCAAGTCTGGCATCCATTGTTCAGTTTCTCTTGTTTGCTGTTTCTATTTGCGTGTTTCTTTTCTCTTTTGCTGGTTCTTTTTAGGCTACACCATGAGACTTTGTTTTTTCGGATTATTTTAGGATTTTTAGTTTGCTAGGTCTTGCAACCTCACAGCCCTACTTTGTATCGTTTTGCTTGATCTAATAAAAATGGTGTCGAGATGGATTTTATCAAAAACATAATGTATGTATATATATAGAAAAAAAGAAAATGATAGAAATGAAAGTTACAGAAATTAGGAATATATATATATAGAAAAAAAAATGACATAAATGAAAGTTACATAAATTAGAAATATATATATAAAAAAAAGATATAAATGTAATTTGTATAAATACTAATAATAATATTAATAATAATAATAATAATAATAACATTATTATTATTAAAAAAAGAAGAAGAAAAGATATGAAAAGAATAGAAAAATTTTATTCTCTTTGTCATTTCTTACTTTTGATGAGGCTTTATTAGAGGTCAACGGAGGGAACTGGTAGAGGCCGAGGAAGAAGAGGAAGAAGTTGAGGGGAGAAGATGAGTGGGGGAGGCGTGGGAAAGGGGAGCGGAGGTGGGAGGATGAGTAGGATGAAGGGGGAGGGGTATTTATAAACTTTTTTTTTTATTTTCTCTCTCTTCTTTGTCTATCTTCTTTCTCTATCCATCATTATTCTAATTTGAGAAATTTGGCCTCTCTTTCTCTTAAATACTTTGAGTGTTCAAATTAGCTTTCTCTTTCACCTTCTCTTTCCCTTTTTCTATCCTCTTTGTCTCTCTTCTTTCTCTCTCCTCCATTATTTCCAAAGAAATAATGAAATTTGACAGGGAGGTATAACTTTATGAGACGAACACGTTTGGACAAATTTTTTTTTGATTTGGAGAATTCTTTTTTTATTAATTTGTGTTAATAAAAGTTTAAAAATTAATTATGTTTAATCATGAGCTCTAAATTTGACGAAACATTTTTTGTAGCCTTTTAATAATATTCGTAATCTAATGACATCAAAATTGTTGAATTTGGGCTTATATTTAATTTTTATAATTTACTAAATTTAAATAATTCAGAAAATAATTTAGGAGTATCCATTGTCCGAATTGCTCCTAATCTGGGGTATTACGATCACAAAAATAGACTATATCTCAGGATCCTAATTTTTGAGTCGAGTTTAGTTCTAATTTGGATGGTAATGACATGGGTTGTTACAATGTTAGTAGTCCATTAATAGACTAATAGTGAGGATGAGTAGGGTAATAGAGCATGGGAGCCACAGATGCAGCTAAAAACCTTTCGATCTGATTTGCTTGCTGAAGGTGAGTATCAATTAAGATTCTAATTATTTTTACTAAATCATTTATCTTTCCTGAGGAGTTGTTGGATGCAACAAGAGTGGAGGATGATGATTCAAAATTCATTCTTACTGGATTAAAATAATCAACTACTTAATAATAAAGGAAGATTTTCAAAGTAACATTTTATTTAATTCTTTCTGAAATACAAGTAGACGTAGAATAAACTTAAGGACATAAAATGATAGGATGAAACTAAGATTACATTTGTGGGGATCCAATTTCGGATTAGCAAGAGCTAATCTAGCTCTAATTTTGGGGTAGTCCACTAGCTGTAGGATCATATTGATTGATTTAAAATACACAATATATAAGCATCAAATATAACTTAGTTATTCATTAACTTAGAAATATTACACACTTTTGATCATTAAAAAACTAAATAGAGTAAAAAGTTACAAACTTTAAACATACTAAAAATAGTAAATCGGTAGGTAGCAGTATTAGTACTACTTTATCCTTAGCATCTTTACTCTTGGATGAGCTCTTGATCTGGGCAAATTTCAAAAATGCAGGCATTTATATACCAGTTAGTTGTGAAACTAAGTATTAATAGATGTCAACTTTACAATTGTTAAATAATAAAAAAATAAGTAATAATTTAACATAAATAGAAAGCAACATAAATTTATCCTTACAAACCTATTTTAATTATACTGAAACTTTAGCATAAAAATAATTCCTGTCACAAAATAAATATAGAATTTAAGTGTTAATATCTGGCACAAAACATGATTTTGTTGTGCAAGTACAAAATCGAGGAAACAAGGGTTCTATTTTGCATTACATATTCCAACTTCTCTTTATACATGCCCATCCTTGCAATTGTCTGATCAGACTAAAAATAGATTAATAGCGAACCCTATTACTCAATTATCCAAACTTTGTTATATATCATTTTATGTGACTTTTAAAATTACTTTTATCAAATTTAAAAGATGTAGAGTGGAAAACATATTAAACAAGAGTAATAAAAGACATCCAGTACATTTCCTTAGTGCGTGAATCAGAAAGTCAAAAGTCAAGTATCTGCACGATTTTGTACTTGATAAGCAATTACTCGAAAACTTAATAGTCATTTATTTAATAATGATAATTATTCATAAGAAAATAAATTATAATTATTAAATAAAACAATTTTTTTGATAATTATATAAGTGAAAAATAATCTTTCTATATTTTCTCATTATCCTTTTAAATTTATCATTTCTCTTTCTTATATAGTAATAATAATATCTTTATTATTTTTAAGTATTATATAACGATAATATTAACTTTATAATATATGTGTACATATATTTATAATATGTAGCAGCACAATAAAAGTTTTATTATTATCACTAATAATAATAATAATAGTAATAATAATGAGAATAATATATATATATATAAAGTAATAGAAATAAAAATTACAAAAATTATGAAATATATATATATATATATATATATATAGAAAAAAGATAATGACTGAGATAAAAATTATAGAAATTAGGAAATATATATATATATATATATATATTTATTTATATTTATATATATATATATATATATAGAGAGAGAGAGAAAAAAGAAAATGATAAATATGAAAATTATAGAAATTAGGATAAATAAATAAATGAATAGATAAATATATATATATATATATAATAAAAATAAAAGTTACGGAAATTAGAATATATATATATATATATATATATAATAAAAGAAAATGACATAAATAAAAGTTACATAAATTGAAATAATAATAATAATAATTATTATTATTATAATTATAACATTAATACTAATAAAAGTATTATTATTATTAGTAATAGAAGAAGAAAAGAAATGGAAAGAATAGAAAAATTTTCATATCTTTCTCATTTTTTATTATTGATGAGGCTTTAATTGTGGGGCCCGTCTCCCACTGTGGTCCTGCTAACAGACATGTTAGCATGATTATTGTGAGGTGGCTGCCACGACAGATCCCTCACTTATCATTAGATTATGGTTTTCACCATAATCCACTAATAAGGGAACGAGGTGCCATAAGCTGAGCCAAAGTTTCACTAAATGATCATACAAGAATATTAGAGTGCGGAAGTAAATAAAAAGTAACATTCATCTAATCATAATGCTGAAATAAATAACATCAACTCAAACTAGAATGCATAGTAAAAGAAAATATAATTTGAATACCTGTATTATTACAATATTAAATTAAAGCTTAATAAAAGCAAAAGGACACTCTCGCTCACAAATTATATAAGAACTACCTAACTAAGAGTCCTCATCAACAAGGTGATCCTCCTCCTGACTTTACTCCTCTCTTGGGGCTATCTCCACAAAAATGCTCAGAGGCAAATATTGTTAATTTCACAATGTCAGGGTTCCATCCAAAAAAAGAGAAAACTTGGTTAGGCAATTGTCAGTAAGATGAACGATGTAGGAATAAAAATGAATAGAAAATAAACAAGGAAGGTTGAGGAAGTACCAGAAATAGCTTTGGGTATCTCAATCACATATCTGATACTTTCTCCCATGTGGCTCCTTCAGGAGAATAATTCTTCCACTGAACTTTGACAATAAGGATTGATCGTCTTCTTAGTTTTTTTTTATCCTTACCCAAAATTTATATGGGCTCTTGATAGATTGTAAATACACATCTGCGCTCACACACAAATGTATATGGTCTGTAGTAATATTTGGCAGGTAAGTTTCGAGATTTATCATCCTCAGGGAACGGTGTGTTTTGTTACTAAGGTTTATCTACTTTTAATATTATTTAGACTAAGATATTTTGGTTTTGTGATTTCTTAATTAATAATTTGAAGATCTTAAACTGATGATACTATTTCACAAAAAGGGAGAGTTATGTTTTCATCATGCAGTTTGTTTTGGGACTGGTGTCAATATTCAGATTCATTCAACTTTTAATGAAACTTGTTTTCATGCTAATCTAATCAAGTGAAGATAGTATTCCTTAGATTGGTCCTCTAATTTTAATTATTTCATGTCTAGTGCATAAGATGAACACACAAGGGCTATCTTGACACATAGTGTGGGTCCCCTTACCCTCCACGGCCATGCTAATACTAATATTAACATAATCACGAGGAGTACGGTGCTTCAACTGTGGTAAACCCCCAACTTAAGTAGAGTCAGGTATAACCCAACCTGCCTTAAGCAGAAGAATTATCACCTGAAATTGAGAATATACATCAACATATCAAAGTAGCAAAAGCAAAAAATAGTATAACATAATATCTACATCACAGCATAGTATAGAAAGGTAAATGCAATAATAACTCAGCTGAAAGTGCAGAAAGTAAATACATCCAGATTTAAAAATTATTATAGACTGAATATTTTAAATGAAAGAAAGAGCTCTCATCCTCACAGTAGAAAATGAAATTCAACTAAGCAATAATAGGAAGATCCTCCTCCTGTCTGAGCTCCTCTCCAGCATAACCACCAATAAATAGCTCCAAATCTGACATTTGTCAGTATCACAAATGCTAGGGCCCCATCCAACAAAATAAAAAGGTTACAGTTGGACAAATTATCTAAGTACATTTTAGGTTGATTAAGTGAACTGAACATTTAAAGATATCATATTATTACTTTAAGCATATATAAAATCTAAGGTGCAACAAGCTACAAGGAACATGATAGTTATAAATAACATATTTATAACTAAATAACAAAGTATGCAAAATACATGCTAAACATAAAGTTGAACAAGGTTAGGATAAAATGTATAAATAACCACAAGGTGCTAAAAGTAAAAATCATCCTAACATGCTTATGATTGCATGAATACATGCTGATTTCATAAAAGAAAGTTGTACAAAAAATACTAAACATGAATAAATATACGAGCATGCAGAACTAATAAGTAAAAGCTACTGAAGCACATGGCAAAGCAAGCCAAAATATTGAAATAAAATAAAAGTAAAGCCACTGAAGTATGTGGCAAAGATACTAGTACATTTCTAGGGTTTAAAGATGCTTAAACAATAATCTGGTCAAAAATGACCAAACTACCCTTCTTAAGACTAAATTTGGAAATTTAAGATTTAAACATTCAAATTGATTCAAATCAATTTTAAGGGACTTATTATTGGTTAATAGGGTGAATGAAACACTTAGCTTAAGATTGGATATCATAACTTAGCCAAACTAGCATTAATCACATTTTAATACCAAATAAGGTGATTAAATAAAATTAGAGCACATTAAGATGATCCAAGCACATTTATAAGTTCTACTGCACTTAAGAAGGTAATTAAAACCTAAATCACCAAAATCAAAGGGCTAATTAAGGCCTAATTCACTAATCAAAGTTTAGGATAATTAAGAGGTGATTAGTAAATTCAAAATTCTTAATTATTTCTAGTAGCTTAATTAGGTTCTCCATAATCTCATGAGCAATCAGAGACCTTAATTATAATTTTTAAATATTAATTGAATTAATTATAAATTTATTAAGAACAAAGAAAGATTATGCAATTAAATAAAATCTAACTCAGGTGATTTAGGAGGTGCAAGAGGATTTATAGTCAGCATTGCTTTTTACTTACTTGCTTAGTTTACTTCTTACTTTGAGATGAGAGATTTTTACTGCTCATTTTATTTTAAGCTATGGTTTGTAATAAATAATTTTGGATGCATTTTTCCTTTCTTTTTTGAGATGAATATTCTTACTTAGCTTTTGTGATAAATGTTATAGATGAATACTAAGGTTTTGCACTATTTTATTACTAGTACTTATACTTAGTACTATGATGTGATTGACAAGAAAATTATATAAGATATTCATACACATTGGACATTTGCTCATTATCTTTCCTTACAACCAATGTGTATAAGTACCTCAACTAATACTTAGGATAAGGATATTGCACTTGTCTTAAGAAATATTAACCCATCAGTAGGCTAATTAGAGGAACTTCAACCTTCTCGAGTAACGCACTATTCTGCCACTAATTAGGCTATCATTATCTTTTTGTTGTGCGCATCGGCAGGACGGGATGTTACAGTGCCTTTATGGCAGTCTTGTGACTCCTGTGGATCTTCCAACATGGGTGTTTGTGGATTGACATTAGTACCCTCCTAAGTATCTTCCTACACACGCTCATCTAGCTCAATGTTGTCATCAACTTCTATTGGTCGGGGCTCATCATTTGAATCAACCTTGAAATCAATATATATCACTTTCATTGAAAGTGACTTCTCTGCTTCTTATAACCTTCTAGTTATGATTGTCCCAGAATATGTAACTGAACTTGCTTGTGCCATTTCCAATAAATATACACTTGATCACCTTTGCATAAAGCTTGCTATGGGATCCTACATCAGTGTGCATATATGATGAACAACCAAATACCTTGAGGTGATTTAGTTTCACCTCTTTTTTACTTCAAGCCTTTTTGATAATCCCTTCATTTAGGGGTACAGAAGGCCCCCTATTAATCAAATAAATGGATGTGTTAACAACCTCAGCCGAGAACTACTTTGGGAGACCTACACGCAACCTCATACTTCTAGCTCCTTCTATGATCATGTTGTTCATCTATTTTGTAACACCATTTTTCTATAGTGTTCCTGGAACAGTATTATCCCTCTTGATTCCTTTCAAGGCACAAAACTTCTTGAACTTGTTGTCACAGTACTCACCGTCATTAACCGATTTCAAGCACTTAAACTTCAATCATTTCTCTTTCTCCATCAAAACCAACCATTTTTCAAATACATTAGATACGTAAGATTTGTGCTTTAGAAAAAACCCATACCTTCCTTGTATGGTTATTAAAATAGATGACAAAATATGTGGTTCCACCTATGGAAGAGGTAGGAGCTAGCCCCCTTTATATACGTATGCACTAACTCGAGTTTCTTGCCTTTCAACCCTCTTATAACTTTGGATAATGAAACCTTCTTCTACTTGCCTAGCACATAGTCTTCACAGAAATCTAAGTTCACTAACTTTAGTTTTGGGAGCCTTTTCTATGACTATAGGGATTTTAAACCCCTCTCTCTCATATTGCCAAGCCTCTGGTGCCATAGACACGTGTCTACTGTTCTGCAGCTGCAATTGAATCAGACACTTCATTGATCGGGTAAAGTGTACCTTCCATATTTCCCCATGCAACAATAAGTGCTCCCTTGGTGAACTTTCACGAGTCTCCTGTAAAGCTTGTACTGTAGCCCTCCCTTGGCTAGCTGTCTAACTAAAATAAGATTCTTCTTTAGATACAACACATGTCTAACTTCCCTTAGCTTTGAAACTACACTGCTTGGTAGTAGGACGACCACATCACCTTTCTCTATGATATCATATGCCTTATCATCTCTAAGCTATACCTTCCTCAAGTCACTATTGATGTAATTCTTGAAAGCACTCCTCATAGGAGTGACATAAGATGCTCCTGAGTTCACCACCTAGGAGTTCGTATTGACAAGCAATAGGATCAATACATCCTGATCCTCTTCAGCTAAGATATTCAAAATGGGGCACATATCCTTGCTCCCACCACATGTCTTCTTTAGGGTAGGGTAGTCCTTTTTGAAGTGACCTGCCTTCCCACAGTTCCAGCTTTTCTGGGTCTTGATTTTCTACATCTCGATATAAACTCATTTCTATTATGTCTCTTGTCTACACCTCTTCCTCTAATTTTAGCATTTAACGCTGAAGTAGATATCTCCCCATGGGATCTTTCTTACACCTCATCATTCAGCACTAGCCCGACAATGTTGTTAAATTTTAATGATACACTTCTTGATGAATTATTGATGGCTGTAACCAGCCCATCCTAGCTGTCTGGCAATGATGAGAGGAATAACAAAGCTTGAACCTTGCCATCAAACTTGATGCCCACCAAAATCAACTGACTCATCACAGTGTTGAACCCATTCAAATGCTTAATCACTGAATAGCCATCCATCATCTTTATATTAAATTGTATCTTCATCAGAAAAACTTTGTTAAAAAGTAAAGGCTTCTCATACATCCTTATTAGAGGATCTATTAGATTTACTATAGCTTTCTCATTAACAATATTAAATGCAATATAAGAAGAAAATGAAAGACGAATCAAACCCAATGCAGTTCTATTAAGAACCTCCCAATCTTTATCTGACATAGTCACCTGTGTTTTGTTAGCTCCACTTAGTTGTAGGTATAACTTCTTCTAATAAAGCAAATCCTCCATTTGCCTTTTCCAGAAAGTGAAATTAGTAATATTGAAATTTTTTATTTTGTGTCTCATTTCATCGACCATTTTATAGTAAATTACAAATCTTAGAATAATAAGAACAGGTGGAGAGCCTCACTCTTATACAACTTGTTGGTGAATCACACCTTGAGAGAACCATAATGGAAATGATTTTATGCTTAAGCATCGAGGTTGCATTGATGGTTACCAAGCAAATGACAAAATCATAGGCACAACCAAAAGGAAACACAGTACATACACATGCAACAACAAATAAGCATCCAAACAACAATAATCTTATATGGAAAACTCAAAGATGGGAAAAACCACTGAGCCAAACCATGTAGAAATTATACTATGTTTAAAAAAAATTATAGAGTTACTAAGAGTTTCACCTTCAAATAGAAAGAAAGATATACCACTTACACAGTCTCCCGATCAATTTTTTCTCAAATAAGGAACATCAGCTATTACTTAGGATGATGAAGGAGAGCAGTAGCCACCTTCTTTAGGGTTCTCTATAATATCAGCTAATATTCAAAACTCCTCCAATAATGTCCCCTTAAGTACCTAGCTAACATGCAAACCCTAAATAGTTCAAAATACCCTCCAAATTGCTTAGGGTGATGCCTGAAATAGAGCAAATTCTTGTCAGGTGCACCGTAGTGCCCTGGCCTTGAGTAGTAGGCACCAGGGTGTGCTACAGTTCCCTAGTCTCGATTAAGTGGCGCCAGGGCATGCCACTGTGTGTTACAGCGCTTCAATCTTAGCTAGACTAGTGTCAGGGTGCACTAAAATGCCTCTGTATTAGATTCTTGGCATGCTACGGTGCCCCAATCTCGGATAAACTGGTGTAGGGAGTGCTACAACATTTTTCTCATGGATGCTGAGCACTATGGAGCACTACAGCGTGCCACAGCGCACTGTGGCATCTTGTTGCAGCTGAGATTTTCCAACTTTGTTCCGTATCGCCTCAAAAACTTTCAGAAGCTTGCCAAAGCTCCATTAGCATCTCTATGATGATCTGAGGGGTCTCCACATTCTAACACCCTACCATATTATAAGCCAAATCTGATAGATTAGGAGCATATTATGGAGCATGGAGTTGGAGCAGATCCTGACATTCAGTAGTACCCTTGAAGACTTATAATTTCATTTATTGTGAGGATGAGAAAACTGTTTAGCATTTTATAAATTATTTATAATAACTTAAGTTATGGATGTTCTTGCTTATCTTTTATATGAGGAAAACATTTTTCCTTCTTTTACTATAAATGGTCTGGATGATAGATATAGATATACTTATATATTGCTCTTTTATTTACTAAATTTCATTGTCTCAAAAATATTCTTGGCCACATAGTGTTAAATAGTAACTTAACTTCTTACTAATTTAGTACAAAGTACTACAGTAACCTCTATTGTTGGGTTAGAACTTACTAACTTAGTGCCATGGTGTTACAATAGACTACAGTGAAGTCTTTTCTCCTATTGTTAAATATCCCAATGTCTATATCCTCTTAGCACTTGTAGTACAATTTCATCAGATCATAGATCTGCTTGTGAAGTAAGGATTTTAACATGGGGATTTTGAAGAAAAACTCCATATGCCATAACCTTCTAGGAATATCACGACAGATTAAAGTTTATTGATTTCAAAAGATTGGTGAACATGGAGGAGCTTTGATCAATGCTTCTCTTTTGGATGAACTATGTGCAACTTAATTCATTTGGGAGGAGGATACATAGGAAATTGGTGTGGGTATAGTCGCTATGTTACTCTTAAGAGCATGTTGGGGTTAGCTCTCATATGACTCATATGAGATATGAGGTGGAGATTGTTGATCTGAGGAGGAAGGAAGTTGGAGTTTTGTCAAACAGCCATTTGGATCATGAGGACATGGAGATTATTGATTTCAGGCATGCCCTGTGGGGCCCCCATACTAACAGTAGAGAGTACGGTGCTCCAACTATGGCAAATCTTCAACTTAAGTAAGGTTAGGTAAAACCCCAACCTGCCTTAAGCCAAGGACTTGTCACCTGGATAATACAACTATAAACATACATCAATACATATCAAAGTAGTGGAAGCAAAAAACATGATTATAACATCCACATCACAGTATGATATAACAAGTAAAAGACATAATAACTCAGATCAAGTGCAGAAAGTATAATACATCCAGAATTCAATTATTACAAACTGAATTAAAAGAAATATAAAAGTCTCTTAATCTCACTGAAAAAAATGCAAAATCTATCTAAAGTGCACCAGAATGATCCTCCTCCTAAATTAGCTCCTCTCCTGCAGCACTGCCTACGAACAAGTCTGAATCTGACATTTGTCGGTATAACAAATTCCAGGGCCCCAGCCAACAAAATAAAAAGGTTACAGTTAGACAATTGTCTAAGCATATTTTAGGTTATTTTAAATGAACTGATTAATTAAAGATATCACATTTGATTAATCTAACATGTAAGCAATCATGGGGTGCAATAAACTATACAAGAAATGGGGGTAACTATAAACTATCAATTTAGAACAATCAACAAGTATGTGAAACAACATACAAAACATGTAAGTAAGCAAGGTGAAGCTAAAAGCAAAAGTAACTGCAACTACTGTAATACATCTGAACCAAACATGCTAATGATCACATTAAAGTATGCTGAGTATAAAAGAACATAAGTGCTAAAATAATAAGAAATTCTAACTTTCTAAACATGCCAATATATATATCTAGTTAATCCATAAGAATATACTTACAGCATGCAGATTTATATGAAAAGAAAAGACCACTGAGACATGTGGCAAAAAGCAAGACAATCAAATGCAATGTAAAGCCATTGAAACATGTGGCAAAGCAAGCAAGTACTATAAGAAAGGCCACTGAAGCATGTGGAAAAGCACAACAAGACTGAAAACTAAACTAGAGTAGCAATAAGCCTAAGACATAGTACTACCATACTAGACAATAGGCCATACAGGGCCTCCAAAATGAATTCAACAAAACCCATCCTAGACATCTAAATTTGCTAGGCCTAGGTCTACTCTATACAATACTAGAACTGAATAGGCAGACTAAGCTAGGACATATTCTACAAACTGAAAGCACTGTAAGAACTAGATGAGTGATATGTTTTGTAAATAATAACTTAGGATGTATCATCCATATCTTAAGTTTTCCTATTATGCTCAAGAAATAAGGCTCAATATCCAAGGTGTGTAAAGCTATCAAGTCAAAGTAAGTAGGAGACTCAATCTAGACTTCTGTGATATCTGTTGTTGTCTAATTCATCCAATCTAAATATTCTAAGAACATACAAGTTTAGGATCTCCAATATCCAGCTATCGAGTATAATCCCAGATTTATGATCTTAAAGTTAATATTAGAACTTAGCAAGTTCTAATTCAAAATCAGATGACAAGTATAAGGTTTAAACAAATGAATCAATGACCTAATTATTAATATTTTTCTCTCTTACCCGAATCTTGATTAAGTAAATCATGATCTAAGGATTTTTGATTTGAACTCCACTTTGGTGTTCAAAACCTGAATCTAAGGTGGTGTCCTATTAAGGATCTAGGGTTCATACTTTATACCCAAGATAAAGATGAAGAATTCTATAAGCTGAAAGATCCAAGAGCTCGGATCTTAGTGAAAGGTTACTCTACTGATTATAAGATAAAATAATCGATTAAGAACTTGAGAATTTAAGATCTATATTCAATCTTTTGGATAATTTCATTATCCTATAGATTGAATCAATCCTATACCCACATGGAAGGCTTCAAAAGAGTTAGATAATAAATCATTTAAGGAATTTCAATTGGAGTTAGTTCAATTCAAGTAGAAGATCTAAAGTCTATAATCTAAGATCTAAGATCTAAGATTTGATCACTTTAAACTTAAGACAGGTTTATAATTTAGGTGTTTCCTAAATGTTCCCTTTAGAGTTTAAGCTCATAGACTAACTTAGTTGAACTTATTCAATTGAGATTTAACAACTAAAATTATTAGATTTAATTATTAAGGCAAAGTGATCCTTTTTATGATCACTTTAAGATCTAAGTGTCTTAATAATGGCTACACGAAGATTTCTTAACTTAACATGAATTTTTTTAACTTAAGAATTCAGAGAGATGCTAATAATCTAACTAGGGATAATCTACTAAATTTTCCAAGTTTTAAGGGACACTTAAGCACATTTTGGTCAAAATGACCAAAATACCCCTATTAAGGTTAAATGTGGGATTTTAAGATTTAATTACCCAAATTACTTCTAATATATTTTAATGTGTTTCTAGTTAGTTAATGAAGTGGGAAACACACTTATCTTAGGTTTTGACAACCTAATTAAGCTAATTAGTACTAATTACCTATTTAAGCGAATTATGGTGATTAATGAATTTAGGGCATTTTAGGGCACTCCAACCTTACACATAGGTTCTAAAATACTTAAGATAGCATTAGGAATTAACTTACCCAAAATTAGATCCTTAATTAGGGTTTAATTCACTAATCCCTAATTAAGGTAATTAAGAGGTGATTAGAAAAATTAGGGTTTCTGAATTACTTTCAATGGTCTACATAGGTTCCTTAGGATTAAGTGAGGAATCAGAGCCCTTAATCAATTACTTTAGTTATTAATTGCATTTAATGTGATTTAATTAAAAATAGAAAAGGATTAAGCAATTATTTTAAATCCAACCATTAGATCTGTAATTTTATCTTATATTTAGATTCCTTGTATTTTTTTGATCTAAATGATATATTGGATCATAACATTTGGATCATTATAGCTAAAGTTATTCAATTAATTTAATCTGTATTTTTATTTAAATTAAAACTATAGGATTTTATTTATTTAATTAATAACCGAAGAAAATACATTCCTATAAATCGCTAATAATCACCACCCAAAATCAAAAGGCGCTGGTCACGGGTCGGCCCGACCCGGAATTCATCTCCTTCCTCACGATGGACTCCGTCCAAGCTGAGCTTCAGCACTGAAATTCTCAGCACCCAGGCAACGGCGGCGGCTCAACTCGATCCCTACACGATCTTGGAGTAGAGGCGCATCGATCCCACCCCTAATCCCTCTCTAGGACGCACTAAATTGTCGGATGGCCACTCGGCAAATTCGTCCTTACATGAAGCTTTTAAGGTTTACTGTGAGGAGTACATTCTCCTCACAGAGATGACCACTTGACCAGAGCTCGATCCCTACACCATCCTGATGGGGAGGCGGATCGAAGCCCTCTGGCCCCGAGCTTCGGGGTGCCATGGATCGGTGGATCCTTACTCGAGCTCGGCTATGAGCTTGCGGCACACACCAGATGATCAATCGATCAACTTAGGTTAATCCAGACCTTAGGAGAAATCACATTGGTTTCCTAAGTGGCTAAGGCGATCTAGACGACATCCAGAGGCTTAACCAGAAGCTTAAATGGGAACTGAGCTTTCTGAGTTCAGTGGGGAAAATCTGTACCTGAAGACGAGGTTGAAGACTCGACTGAGGGGAATTGAGCTGCTTTCGAGCTCACCAGACCAGCAACGCAGGTTCACAGGGGGTCTGAACACCAGACGGGCCCTCTATCAGTAGTTATAGACTCCAGAAAATGTCGGGAATTCGCCGAGACGACGGGAGCTCCAGGGGGCTTCAGCTGAGGAACCGAGGGTTCACAGTGAGCAAAAGGACTCACTGTGAATCTCTGGGGGTATTTATAGGTTGGAGAAGACCCTAGGGGTGGATACCATGGCTCAGGAACCATGGCATGGCTCGGGCCGAAGGGGAGGCTCGGCCAAATGGCTAGGGGCAATTATGGGAAGCCACTGCCGGCAGGAGGTCACGCCGAGGGTAGGAGAGGAATTTTGGCACCTTCCCGTACTGCCACGGGGGCTGGCAAGGCATATGGCTGTCAGGGGGAACCAGCTAGCAACAGGTCCAGACGAAGGAGACGATCCACAGTGCTCGGGATTGTGTTCGCCGTCTGATGGATCGACCGTTGGCCTCGGACGGCTCAGATACGTTACTTAAGCGGGAGGGATCATAGCCATCAGATGTGAACGATGGATCCAATGCTTAGGATTAGATCTTACCTCAGAGGAAATCCCGTCGTTCGATGGTTTGCACTATGATGCGCGCTATCCCATCCATTGGCACAGGTTGGTGTGCCGCTGTCGGGACCCCGCAGCGGATTGGCCACGGTCCCGACAACGAATCCCACCAATTAAATTTAATTAAAAATTTAATTTAAATAATATAAAATCAATTAATTAATAATTAATTAATCATAATGAATTTTAAATTCAATATAGGCTCAAATGAATTCCAAAAATTTTCAAAAATTCACCCTTAGCTAATTAGGGTATAAGGAATTCAGAAATAAAATTAAATTTTGATTTGGAGATCAAATTAATTTAGGTATTTTCTAGGGCTCAAAAATAGCCAAAAATACCTAAATTTTCACTTTAGCTCCGATTGATTTAAAACTTCTAGGGTTAGGTTTAAACGACCCATTAAATCTAATGGAATCAAAATTAAGGCTTGATTTAGCCTAATTAATCTAAATTTGACTATGATAACAACTAGGGTTGTTACAGACTCCCCTACTTAAGAACAATGTCATCCCCGACATCACCTAAGTGAGGAAAATTCTACTGGAATAGAATAAGTTTTAAATACAAAAGATGGAAAAGAGAAGAACAATACCAGAGCTTACAAAGAGCTGGGGATATTTATTGCACATATCCATCTTTTTCTCCCAAGTAGATTCTTCTAAGGATCGATTCTTCCACTAAATTTTGACCATATGAATTGAACAGTTTCTTAGCTGCTTCTGATCATGAGCTAAGATTGAGCTAAGATTCTGATAGGTTCTTCAGCATAAGAAAGATCAGGTTGGATCTCTGCTACTGGAAGTTGAATGAGATGAGAAGGGTCTTGGAGACATCTTCTTAATGACGATACGTGAAATACGTTATGGAAAGCTGCAAAGCCATCAGGAAGATTTAATCGGTAGGCAAATGATCCTACTTTGGCCAAAACCTTAAAAGGCCCAACATAGCGAGGACTGAGCTTCCCTGCTACTCCAAATCTGTGGACACTATTCATTGGGCTAATCTTTAAATAAGCAGAATCTCCCACATTGAATTCTAGGAGATGATGATGAGAATCATGATATTTGCTCTGATGATCTTGAGCCGAATAAATTCTCTGCTGAATTAACTGAATCTTACTGTTGGTCTCTTTAACTAATTTTGAACCAAAAAGTTGAATGCTTCCTGTTTCTGATCATGCTAGTAGAGTACTGCATTTTCTACCATATAATACTTCATAAGGAGTCATTTTAATACTGGCTTGAAAATTGTTATTGTAGGCAAACTCCACTAATGGAATATGATCTTCCTAGGAACCGGCAAAATTAAGAATACAAAGTCTAAGCAAATCTTCCAAAACTTGATTCACTCTTTCAGTCTGACCATCTGTTTGAGGATGAAAAGCTGTACTCATGGCTATAGTAGTACACAGATCTCGATGCACAGCTTGCCAGAACTTAGAAGTAAATCTACTATCTCTATCGGATACTATGGATTTTGGAATCCCATGCAATCTGACAATTTCCTTGATATAGAGTTTTGCTAACTTCTCTACATAATCAATTTGACGGATAGGAAGAAAATGCACTAATTTAGTCAAACGATCTACTATCACCCAGATTGCATCGGCACCAGATTTAGCGCGAGGCAATCCCATGACGAAATCTATAGATTTGTCGAACCATTTCTACTCAGGAATATCTAATGGATGCAGAAGTCCACCAGGTCTTTGGTGCTCGGCCTTTACTAGATTACAGGCATGACATTTAGCCACAAAGTTGGCTACATTTTTCTTCATACCGGGCCACCAAAATGATGGCTTTAGATCCTGGTACATCTTCGAACTATCTAGGTGAACATGATACCCATAATTATGGCCTTCAATTAACACTTCATGATACATGAACTTAAGAATCCACAATCGATTACCTTGTTAAATTACACCATTCCGCAACTGTAGATCATGACGAAGACCACCTTCAATTTCTGCCCTAAACTTCAAATAATCATCGTCTTTGGTCTGCGAGGTAGAGACATCTCTGTGGAAAGTGGGTTCCACATTGATATTTACTAGAAGTGAACTTAACATATCACCACAAACTGGAGAAATTTCAAGCTTACTATATTCATGTTCTAAAGGACTAGATGCGATCATCGAGGATAAAGTAGCATGGTGACTAAGAGCATCGGCCACCACATTTGCTTTTCTTGGGTGATATTGAATACTAAGATCATAATCGTTAATGAGTTCTAACCATCTTCTTTGGTGATAATTCAATTCTCTTTGAGTGAAGATATTGATGTAGGATGGGGGTGATGACATGTAATATAATCAAATCCACCAATTAATTAATGAAATTAACCTTGCATATTTAAGTTACTAGAAGATATGTGAGTCGCTTGTTGAGAATAAAGAGAAGTGGTGTAAGCGTTCACAAGTAATGAGAGCTAGGATTAAACGAGCACACTTTTAAGGTAGGAGGAAAGAAAATAAAAATAAATGAAGAAGATCTTACGGGAGCCTTATTACCGAATATGCCGCTTACGATAAAGAAGCTTAACTTCTACGAGCAATCCTTCGCTGTAGATCGAACCTTCTTTTCTTGGAAGTCCTTCTCCAAGAATTGCAAACCACACCTCAAGAAGTCCTTCTCTTAAGAATGAAGCTCACATAACACAAGAAGAAGAGAGTGTTTTTTATATCACTTGCAATGCCATAATACATGTGATGGTGGCCAATTTCTAGCCATAAAATTCATACTAAATGACCATAAAAACCCTTAACCAACCTCTCATGAAGGACTAAAGTGTCTTTTCCTCTAAAAGATCAAAAAAACTATATACTTACTCTCTCATGAAGGACTAAAATGCCCTTTCACACAAATGACCAAATAAACCATAAACTAACTCTCTCATGAAGGACTAAAGTGTCCTTTTACAAAACAAAACTCACATGACAATATATGGGCTAGGATGAAGGCCCATTTATGGAACAAATACAAAAGCCCATAGGACTCAAAATAGAAAAATAAAACATAGTACCATTAAACTAATTTATGATCTGGCACGTCGATGATGATTTCGTTGATGCCTCGCATCAGCACTCCCCGGCTTTGAAGGATTCACCTCTGGTGAATGAAGCTCATTATATTCTTAAAGTAGATCTGAATCAAGTTGCTGTAGTTCTTCATGCGTCAACCAAGAGTCTTCTAAAGGTGAAAGACCTTTCCATCGAATGAGATATCTTTGAACCCCACCATTAGTACTAGCAATTATTTGATCATCAAGTATTTGGGATAGATGATGAGAACGGAGGCGA
The DNA here is from genome assembly GCA_016760335.1 of Gastrodia elata. NCBI lineage: Eukaryota > Viridiplantae > Streptophyta > Magnoliopsida > Asparagales > Orchidaceae > Gastrodia > Gastrodia elata. The sequence goes on from CM028679.1 coordinate 1,524,750, forward strand.
CGAGTCGGTAGTGGTAATGGTAATACTGGTTCTTTGTTTTGTGGTTAATGCAGGTTAGTAATACAAGTAGAAGCATCCAATATATCGGAAGAAGCATAATCATGGTATAATGTAAGGTATGCCACATTGAAAACTGGAGATATTCCAGCATCATTCAGAAGATCAACTTCATAAGCATTTTCATTGACTTTCCTTAATATCTTAAAAGGTCATGCTTGCCTAGCATTCAACTTTTTGAATGTTCCTATTGGAAATCTCTCAGATCTCATCCTTATTAGCACCTTATCACCATCTTGAAATTCAACAAATTTTCTTCGCTTATCTGCATTAATTTTATACTTATTGTATGTAATTGTTAATTTTTGTTCAATTTCTTGGTGGAGATCATGCATGCTTTGAGCAAATGATGATACAATCTCACTAGCTCTATATGTTATGGGAAGATCAATTAAGTCGATTCGTTTTCGTGGCTCATAACCAGTTACAATTTGAAAAGGACTTTTACTAGTAGATCTATTAATTAAACTATTATAAGCAAACTCAGCAGTGGGTAATATAAGATCCCAGCTAGCAGAATGGTCTGAGATTAAGCATCTAAGCAGATCTCCTAAGCTTCTATTTACCACTTATGTTTGACCATCTGTCTGTGGATGATATGCTATCAAAAAATGAAGTTTTGTGCCTAGTTTCTTCCAAAGAGTCTTCCAAAAATAACTCATAAAGCGTACATCTCGATCAGACACAATTGTTTGAGGTAAACCATGTAACTTGACTACTTCACAAAAAAATAATGTCGCAACATGAGATGCATTCGAAGTTTTATAGCATGGAATAAAGTGTGCCATCTTAGAAAATCGATTAACGTCTACAAGAATAGAGTCGTAATGTCATGTTGTGCGAGGTAATCCTAGTATAAAATCCATACTTATGTCTTCCCAAGGTTTATGAGGAATAGAAAGAGGAGTATAGAGTCCAGAATTATTCTGCTTTCCCTTTACAAGTTGGCATACATGACATCGAGAAACTATACGAGCAACATCTCTCTTTAGACTTGGACAATAAAATCGATCTTGAATCATTGCATTAGTTTTATCACGCCCAAAATGTCCTGCAATTCCTCCTGCATGTAGCTCGTCAATGAGAAAAATACGAAGAGATGAATCAGGAATGCAAAGACGAGTGCCATAAAAAAGATATACATCTTGAAATTGGTAATTTGAATCAATAACTTACCCCTTTTCAGATAATGAAGAATAAATTTGACCAAAATCTTTGCATGTAGAGTAATCAGAAATCATTTTATCAAACCCAGTTACTTTTACTTTCATTGTATGTAAAAGGAGAAACATGCGACTCAAAGCATCTGTGACTTTATTCTCAATACCGGCCTTATGCTTTAAAACAAAAGTGTATTCCTATAAATATTGAACCCATTTAGCATGACGAGCACTTAACTTTTTTTTAGAGTTTGAGTATTTAAGGGCTTCATGATCAGAGTAGAGAACAAATTCACGAGATAAAAGATAATGTCGCCAGTACCGTAGAGTTTGACTTACTGCATAAAACTCACGATCATATGTGGAATATTTTTGGCGGGCATCATTTAACTTCTCACTGAAAAAGGCTATCGGATGGCCTTCTTGTTTAAGCACTCCACCTATTCCTACCCCAGAAGCATCACATGAAACTTCAAAAACTTTATCAAAGCTTGGCAACTTCAATATTGGTGGACTAGTGAGACGCTCTTTTATTTCAGTAAGAGCCTTAGTTGCTACAGGAGTCCATTTAAAATTACCTTTTTTTAAGCATTGTGTGATAGGTGCCATGACTGTACTAAATCCACGAATAAACCTTCTATAAAATGTGGCCAACCCATGAAAACTCCTAACATCATGAATGGATCTTGGTGTAGGCCATTCTTTAATTACTTTTATCTTTTCAGGATCCGCTGAGACTCCATGGTTTGAAACAACAAATCCTAAAAATATGATAGATGAAGTCATGAAAGAGCATTTCTTCATATGAATATAAAATTTTTCTCGATGAAGTGTTTCAAATACTTTTCTTAAATGACTCAGATGTTCTTATTGGGTCTTGCTAAATATTAAAATATCATCAAAATACACAACTAAAAAGACCCCAATATAAGGTTGAAGTATATGTGTCATGATGCGCATAAATGTATTAGGAGCATTAGTTAAACCAAAAGGCATAACGAACCATTCATAAAGGCCATTTTGTGTTTTAAAAGCAGTCTTCCATTCATCACCATCACGCATTCTAATTTAATGATATCCACTTCGAAGATCAATCTTTGAAAATATTACAGATTCAGTCATCATATCAAGCATGCCATCTAACCTTGGAATAGGAAATCGATACTTAATGGTGATCTTATTAATTACCCTACTATCAATACACATGCGCCAAGTTCCATCTTTCTTAGGTGTAAGAAGTGCTGGAACAGCACAAGGGGACAAGCTCTCAGGAATGAATCCTTTGTGTAATAAATCATCAACTTGGCGCTTAAGTTCAGCATGCTCAATTGGATTCATTCGATAGTGTGGCAAGTTGGGCAAGGTAGATCTAGGTATCAAATCGATAGCATGTTGTATGTTTCTCAATGGGGGTAGTTCACTAGGAAGTTCTTCAGGACATAAGTCATGAAATTCAGTCAAGAGTTGAGTGACTTCATAGGATTGGGTTGAATTTTCATTCCCTTTTAAAGATTCCATAACAATAAGAGCATAAATAATATTATTTTCACTAGAATGCTCAAACTCTTGCCTACTAATTATAGTTAAAGGTCACTTCTCTATTGGTGAAGAAGAGTCTCTTGGATTCTCAATCAAAAGTTCCTTTGGCTTTGCCGGGTTTAAGATAATTTTCTTTCCATCAAACATAAAAATGTAAGTATTAGCCCGTCCAAAGTGAGTAACGTCTAAGTCATATAGCCAAGGTCTCCCTAAGAGTACATGTGCAACGTCCATAGGGAGAACATCACACCAAATGCGATCAGAATAGGTTGCTAAGTTGAGGGGAACAAGACATCTTTGGGTATTATAGATACTAGTCTTATCTACCCATGCAACCTTATATGGTTGTGGATGAGGCTCTGGGCTTAGTTTCAATCTTACTAATTCACTAGCTGAGATGATATTCATGCAGCTACCACTATCAATTATAAGTTTACAAGACTTATCTCTACTTTTAAAGTAAGTGTGAAAGATATTTGTTCGTTTCCAATCTGTAGTGTTTTGGGGGGTAGTTAAGACACAACGAACTACTGTTAAATGTGGATTAATTAAAGCTTCATCTGCATCACTAGCATCTTCACATGGATCACACTTAACATTATTATCTTGTTGATCATCTTGTACTTTTGGATCGATGGAATCTATATGAAGATTCCTATGTGGACAATTATTTGCATAATGTCCCATCTTTCCACAAGTAAAGCATGTGATGTTTGATTTAGCATTTGAATTTCTAGATATGGGTTTTACTCTTTGATCATTTGGTACTTTAGGAACAGATGGTGGTGGTTGATTTGGCTTAAGAGGTGCACCTTGCACATTGTTAAATTTGCGTTGAGAAATTGGCCATAAGTATTGTTCTATTTGGAGGGCTCTTTGAAATGCTTCTTCAAGTGTATACACCTCTCGAGTCAACATCTCTCGACGAATGTCTGGTCTTAATCCAACTCAAAACCTAGCTATAGTTGCTCAAGAATCTTCAATAATATCACAGTAAATTAATAACCCATCAAGGCGAGTCATATAATCTGCAATACTAATAGATCCTTGCCTAAGAGTTATGAGTTTATCTAAAATCTAGTCTTGAAATATTGAAGGAAGATATTTTTGCTTGAGCATCTCTTTCATTTCATCCCAAGATCTTACAAATAATTGGCCTGATCATTGTTGTTGTCGTTCTAGATTTACCCAGTAAGTATTAGCATGACCAATAAGTTTTATACAAGCAAATTTAACCTGATGGTTTCCAGACATTGCCATCCAATCAATATATTGATATATTTCTACAGGCCAATCAAAAAAAATTTTAGGATCAAGACGCCCATCAAAGGTCAGAGGGTCTACTCTAACCTTTCTAGTAATGTCTATATCTTGGTCATGTTCAATGCGCCTTGTGGTGGCGTAAAGTTGATCATAACCTCGATAAGGTTCTTCGAATCGTAGATGATTTTGGTTTTGTTTAAAACCTTCTAGTCGACCCAAAGGTGCATTAGCTCTACGAAGAGTTTGAAATGGAACATCTTCTGCCTCAGGATATTCAAATAAATCATTCAGTGGAAACGTCCTATTTTTTTGTATTCTAAACGTAAGTGGAGAAGAATTTGTGTGCGGGTCATAAGGTGTATTTCGCTTACTATTTTCTGATGGGGCATCTGGTGTCGGGTTAGGTTCCTGAATTGTGTTGTTATTATTTTTATTTTCTAAGGCCTCTAATCTTCCTCTGAACTCTCTATTGTCGATTAGTCAATAGTGAGTAGTCATAGCTATCCGAGTAGATAATGAAATAATCAGGTACGAAATTGCAAATCTATTGTCATTACCCAAAAACTAGATTTATAATAATAAATATACAACTTTTTTTTTTTTAATTTTAATGAGACGGATGTGAATAAATTAAAAGTAAAAATTTTTTATTATTATTATTATTATTATTATCTTTTTTTTGTTTCTTTATTATTATTAATTGTTTTTTTTTTGTGGCTAAGAATAATATAAATTATAATCATACTAAATTTAAATTAAACTAATGAACCTTTAATATTTATTAAAATAAAAATTATTATGAATTAATATAGAAATGTAAGACTATATATGAGGATAAATTCTCTGATACCAATATGATGTAGGATGGGGGTGATGACATGTAATATAATCAAATCCACCAATTAATTAACAAAATTAACATTGCATATTTAAGTTACTAGAAGATATACGAGTCGCTTATTGAGAATAAAGAGAAGTGTTCTAAGCATTCACAAATAGTGAGAGCTAGGATTAAATGAGCACACTTGTAAGGTAGAAGGAAAGAAAATAAAAATAAATAAAGATCTTACGGGAGCCTTATTACCGAATATGCCGCTTACGATAAAGAAGATTAACTTCTACGAGCAGTTCTTCACCGCAGATAGAACCTTCTTTTCTTGGAAGTCCTTCTCCAAGAATTGCAAACCACACCTCAAGAAATCCTTCTCTTAAGAATGAAGCTCACATAATATAAAGAAGAAGAGAGTATTTTTTATATCACTTGCAATGCCATAATACATATGATGGCGGCCAATTTATAGCCATAAAATGCATATCAAATGACCATAAGAACCCCTAACCAATCTCTCATGAAGGACTAAAGTGTCCTTTCCTCTAAAAGACCAAAAAAACTATATGCTTACTCTCTCATGAAGGATTAAAATGTCCTTTCACACAAATGACCAAATAAACTATAAACCAACTCTCTTATGAAAGACTAAAGTGTCCTTTTACAAAAAAAAAACTCACAAGACAATATATGGGCTAGGATGAAGGCCCATTTATGGAACAAATATAAAAGCTCATAGAACTCAAAATAGAAAAATAAGACATAGTACCATTAAACTAATTTATGATCTGGCATGTCGATGATGATTTCGTTGATGCCCCGCATCAGATATACTTCAAGCTTTGATGGTCAGTGAAAATCGAACACTGTACTCCATATAAATAGTGACGCCAAATCTTTAAAGCAAAGATCACAGCGGCAAGTTCAAGATCATGAACTAGATAATTTTTCTTATGAGGTTTTAACTGACGAGAGGTGTAAGCGATTACCTTACCCTTTTGCATTAATACACAGCCTAGGCCAATTCCAGAGGCATCTGTGTATACCTGATAGTTTAAACCTACCTTGGGCAGAACAAGGATAGGAGCGGTGGAGAGTGCATGCTTCAGTGTTTAAAATGCATCCTCGCGTTCAGTACTCCATATGAAATTAATGGCATTCTGGGTTAACTTGGTGAAAGGCGAAGCGATCTGGGAGAAGCCTTTAACAAATTTTCTGTAATATCTAGCTAATCCCAAGAAACTTCTAATATCGGTAACAGACTTAGGTTGAACCTAGTCCTGAATAGCGCTCACTTTACTTTGATCTACACGAATATCTTGGGCATCGACTGCATGCCCCAAGAATGCAATGAACTTAAGCTAAAACTCACACTTAGAGAACTTGGCATACAATTGATGTTCATGTAGAGTTTCTAGCACCAATCTCAAGTGTTCTTCATGATCTTCCAAGGTTTTAGAATAAATAAGGATATCGTCGATAAAGACGACCACAAACTTGTCTAAGTATGGCTTTAAAACTCGCTACATCAAATCCATGAAAATTGATGGCGCATTTATGAATCCAAAAGACATCACTAAGAATTCAAAATGACCATAACGAGTATGGAAAGCGATCTTTCCTACATCATCTTCTGTTACTCATAATTGATGATATCCAAACCTTAAGTCAATCTTGGAGAATATGGAAGCTCCAGATAGATGGTCAAATAAATCACCAATTCTATGCATTGGGTATTTAGTCTTTATGGTAACTTTATTTAATTCATGATAATCTATACACATATGCATAGATCTATCCTTCTTTTTCATAAATAAAATGGGTGCTCCCCAGGGAGACATACTTGGTCTAATAAAGCCTTTATTCAAGAGTTCTTACAATTGCTCATTGAGTTCTTGTAGTTCCTTAGGTGCCATTTTATATGGAGCCTTAGATATAGGTTAGGTACCAAGAATTAATTCAATAGCGAACTCCACTTCTCTAGAAGGAGGTACGCCAAGCAGATCTTTCGGAAATATGTCGGTGAATTCCTTAACTACTTTACAATTAGAGATAGAGAGATATTTTGTTTTGTTTCACCCATCATCGTGACTAAGTAAGCATCACAACCCTTACTGACCAACTGTTCAGCTTTAATTGCATTTATTAGTGATAACTACGTACTGGACTTTCCTATGAACGTTTCAGACTTACCCTAGGAATAGAGAGTGACCTTTTTCTTAAGGCAATTTATTATGGCATTATTGTCACTAAGCCAATTCATCCCAAGGATGATATCAAAGTTTTCTATTGGCAGGATGATTAATTTGGAATGGAATTCTTGATCACTTATTGGAACCTTGATATTACAAAACGTATGAGCACTTAGTTGGGCTCCAGATGGAAGTCCAACACTTAAAATTCGTGCTAAGTTATATGTGTGTAGTTTAAGGATGTTGGCAAATCGTTCAGAGATAAACGAATGACTAGCATCAGTATCAAATAATAATACATTACAAGGCTGGTCATTAAAATAAAGAGTGCCTAATTCATATGAATACATTAATAACTTGCAAGAATTTAAAGTACATAAATGCAATTGTGAAAAGAGGAGTATAGAGATGTTTACCTGAAACTGCATTATTATCCTCTGCAGCTTCGATAGGTGTTAAGGCATAAACTCTCGTAGGACCAGCGGGATGATTATTGCTCTGCCTCCTGGGTTGGCTCTAGTAGTTAGGAACTGATGTCAGTGCTAGAGCAACTTCAGATACAGGTGCTGGCATTATGGCCAGATTTGGTTCTCTTCCGCTGAGCGGAGTCGCTCTAAACACCTGATTTTGTTGGTATGACTTCATCGAAACTCCATCCAATATCTCCATGTGGGTGTAGCTATATAATCTATGGCCTGTGCACCCACAATTGTAGAACTTCTGGCCAAAGTGATAACACTTGCCATATGGATGAGGCTTAGTATAGCCCTGAATCTGTTCAGCAATCGGTGCAACTTCTAGCTAATAGACCTTTGCCGGATTAGACCCGTGTCTTTTGAAGTTTCCCTGTGGGTTCAGAGTTATTTGCACTTTCCATTTGAAATCCCCTTTAGATTGGTGATGCTCAATCACTTTAGCCATTTCCACTAGCTTGAAGAAGTTAGTCAGGCAGAGCGGCACGATCTGATTCTTCAGTGAATCTTAGAGTCCACTGAGAAAGCGGTGGCACTTACCTGATTCAGAATGGGTAACTTCTGGTGTGAAGAAAATCAACCTACCAAATTTCCTTTCATATTTAGCCACCGAATGACTCCCTTGAGTCAATCTTATAATGGTATATGCAATAATATTTTGTGAGGATGGAGGAATAAATTCAGTTTTGAAGGCTTCGACGAACTCATCCCATGGGATGTCCTCTAATTCGTAGTCAGCGAACTTGGTGTTTCGGATCTCTTCCCACCAATATTCTGCTTCCGCGTGAAATAGACGTGTAGCGAGACGGATAGCTTCTGAGTTCGGGATCTTCAGACTAATGAGATCCTTTTCCACAGCCTTTAGCCAGTCTACCGTATCCATTGGTAACAGATTACCACCAAAGGTTGGAGGTCTTAACCACAAGAAACTATGAAGGAGATTATCCATCGAGTGATGGAAAGAAGAAGTAGGTTGTGGGGCAGGAACTGCCGGAACAGCAACAGTGACTGGAGTTGTACGATCATTCAGTAATTACTACATAATGATCGCCTGTTGAGCTTGATTTTCCAACAGAGTTGCCACCATGGCTCGCAAATGAGCTACCTCGTCATTGGAACTACTAGAGGCGACAGTGTTTTTGATATGAGTAACAGTAGGTGGTGATTTAGGATTCATTCTATTTAAACAATACACATTCAGATTTCAAAAATTGTTTTAAAGAATACAATAATTAAGTTGCAAAAAAATTCTCATTACGTTGAAATAGATAATTACATAAGATATCAGAAAATCACAGTACTACTGGAAGTATTTAGATCAAAGGATAACAATTATCTTAACTATCACTCAAACTCCCTCAATGTACTCAGCCCTAAAGGCCACACAAAAGTCCTTAAATGTCACTTCCGGATGCTTCCTCTTACGGCTCCTTTCTAGCCTTGTCATAGTTTTGGACCACCAGATTCCCGCGTAGTCTAGCATCTGGCAAGTCACGAAGTCCACGTAGAGAGACTCGGGACACTCTATGTGTCTCAAGACTGACTCTACTCTACTCAACTATACTTCGGCGTAGATCGGAAAGTATAGCCCTCGATATGCTATTTGATGTAACAGTTTGTCCAAAACTAGGATTCCTTTTACTGAAACTCTTTTTATATGCCAATTACTCTCCTATCTCCATTTGAAACTGTAACTCCAAACTAGCTCGTAGGTTCACAGATAGTAGTCGAAATCAGACTCTTTGGGATCCATTTAGCTATAAAAAAGAAAGTTTTTTTTTTATTAAGTTCTTATTGGACTCAAGATGACTGGATTGTTAGAATATGAGTTTTCCTCTTCTACATTTTTCATAGAGTTACTGATACTACTATGTTATGGATGCTACATATATTGATGTTTGCATTTTAGAAGAACGGTCCATTAGGTAGAAAATCATTATGGATTCCATCATGACACCTTATGGTGTTCTCTGATACCAACTGTGGGGCCCCCGTACTAACAGTAAAGAGTACGATGCTCCAACTGTGGCAAAGTAGCAGAAGTAGAAAACATGATTATAACATTCACATCACAGTATGATATAACAAGTAAAAGAGATAATAACTCAGATCAAGTGTAGAAAGCAAAATACATCCAGAATTCAATTATTACAAATTGAATTAAAAGAAATATAAAAGTCTCTCAATCTCACCAAAATAAAAATGCAAAATCTATCTAAACTGCAGCAGAACGATCCTCCTCCTGAATTGGCTCCTCTCCTGCAGCACTACCTACGAACAAGTCCGAATCTGACATTTATCAGTATCACAAATGCTAGGGCCCCCACCAGCCAACAAAATAAAAAGGTTACAGTTAAACAATTGTCTAAGCACATTTTAGGCTATTTTAAATAAACTGATTAATTAAAGATATCACATTTGATTAATCTAACATGCAAGTAATCATGGGGTGCAACAAACTATACAAGAAATGGGGTAACTGTAAACTATTCATTTATAGCAATCAACAAGTATGTGAAATAACATACAAAATACGAAAGTAAGCAAGGTGAAGCTAAAAGCAAAAGTAATTGCAACTACTATAATAAATCTGATCCTAACATGCTTATGATCACATTGAAGTATGCTGAGTATAAAAGAACAAAAGTGCTAAAATAATAAGAAATTCTAAAATCCTAAACATGCCAATATATATATATATATATATATATATATATATATATATATATATATATATATATCTAGCTAATCCAAAAGAACATACTTACAACATGCAGATTTATATGAAAAGAAAAGACCACTGAGACATGTGGCAAAAAGCAAGATAATCAAATGCAACGTAAAGCCACAGAAACATATGGCAAAGCAAGCAAGTACTACAAGAAAGGCCACTGAAGCATGTGGCAAAGCACAAAAAGACTGAAAACTAAACTAGAGTAGTAATAAGCATAAGACATAGTATTACCATACCAGACAATAGGCCATACAGGGCCTCCAAAATGAATTCAACAATACCCATCCTAGACATCCAAATCTGCTAGGCATGGGTCTATTCTATATAATACTAGAACTGAAGAGGCAGACTCAGCTAGGACATATTCTACTAACTGAAAGCACTGCAAGAACTAGATGAATGATATTTTTGCAAATACTAACTTAGGATATATCATCCATATCCTAAGTTCTCATATTATGCTCAAGAAATAAGGCTCAATATCCAAGGTGTGTAAAGCTATCAAGTCAAAGTAAGCAAGAGACTCAATCTAAACTTCTCTGACATCTGTTATTGTCTAATTTATCTAATCTAACTATTCTGAGAAGATACAAGTTTAGGATCTCCAATATCCAACTATCGAGTATAATCCCAAATTTACGATCTTAATATTAATATTAAAACTTAGCAAGTTTTAATTCAAAATTAGATGATAACTATAAGGTTTAGATAAATGAATCAATGACCTAATTATTAATATTTTTCTCTCTTACCTGAATCTTGATTAAGTAAATCAAGATCTATGGATTTTGGATTTGAACTCCACTTTGGTGTTCAAAACCTGAATCTAAGGTGGTGTCCTATTAAGGATCTAGGGTTCATACTTAATACCCAAGATTGTGGCGGCCCTGCCTCACCGTGGTCCTGTTAACTCTTAAGTTAACATGATTACGGTGGAGGGGTCACCAGATGACACGGTCCCCACTTAGAATTGGATTAGACATGTGTTCTAATCCAACTTAAATAAGGACTTTGTCATTCATCCCAACGTATTATCACTAAATGACTATACATGAACTCAGAGTGCGGAAGCAATAAAAATATAACATCCATCCATACAGTGAAAATACAATAATACAGAATAAATAAAGAGCTGAAAAGAAAAGTTAAACCTATATTATTACAACAATTTAAAATAGTTTAATGAGAACTGAAAAGAACTCTCAATCTCACTGAAAGAAAGAAAGCTAAAGCTATAAATCTTCAGGAACGGGCTCCTCCTCCAATGGCAAGCTCTCCACTGGATCAGCTGCTCCAACAAACTCAGAACCTACAATTATCATTTTCATAATGGTAGGGCCCCAGCCAACAAAAGAAAAACTGGTTAGACTATTGTCTAAGCACATTTTAGGGCAAACAATTTATTAAGTTACTTGAATATCACCATAAACCAGAACTGAGCAAAATAGGTGCAGAAAGCGTACAAAAGAACAGTCACAAGTTATAAACAAATAGTTTATAACTAAGCAAATAGGAAGTAAGTACATACTTCCTCCAAGCAACTGCAACAAAGTCAGGTAAGCAAAAGAAAAACTAAATAAAACTATAAAAAAAATATAACCTAAATATGCTTATGATCAAACAGACTATGCTAGGTGTCATACAGAAATTGAACAGTATAAAACTGAAAGCAATTAACATCCTAGGTGCACATATGAAAACAATAAGTAAAACTAGCATCCTATATAGTATAGGAAAACTGTAAGTAAAATAGTACAGAAGTACAGAATATGCAAGGTGAAACAATAACTGAAAACTAAAAACTGCAGTGACTGTCCAAGCCACTCAAACAAAAAGCATACTCAGCAAATCTTAGCCTGATGAGCTAAAAAAGAAATTCTGAACTGAGTAACACTGAAAACTCTTAGCCTGATGAGCTAAGACAGAACCAAATATAAGTGTACTTGAATTAGTATAACCATATCAGAATCCTGAATCTATAGTCAGTATGGCAAGAGTCTATCCATCCTATCTCTCGGACTAGGCATGGCCATAGACTGTCGGACATTAAACCCTCGAAAGGTTGCCGACCCGAACGGGTTGATCGAAGAGGTATACTAATCAAGCTACACCTTACAAACCACTTGTAAAATGAAAACATAATGCTGCTTATGAATGTTTCAAAGTTGACATAAGATATTTATCAAATATCTTAAGTACATAATATATGTTCAAGGTATAAGGCTCAAAATCAAGGAATGTGAAGCATCAAAATCAAAATGAGCAAGAAACTCTATCTAAAACACAGGTGATATCCATTATTATCTACTTTATTTGTTCTATCTACTCTAAGTTACATAAGTTTCAGAATCATCAATTCTTACACATTCTGTAACTTAGAATCACAAATCCTACTAGTTGAAGATAATTATGACTGGCCAAATCCTAATTATAACTTAATCAAAAGACGACTATTTGGTTTAAGTGAATAAATCATCGACCTAATTTTGTAATTTAATTCATCCCAACCTCATCTTGATTAGCCAAATCAAGATGAAAAGATTAAGAGTTAGACTCTAGATGATGGGGTCTAATCACTTAATCTAAAGGTATAACTAAGGGTCCAAAGTTTAAAACCCAAAACTCACGGATTAGGTTAAGGCGAATCCTAATGATAAATCAAATTCATTAGGATAGATTTCTATTCTTAGTTCTAAAGTTTAAATATCAAATAATCATTTAATAAACTAAGAAAATCTATAAACTAGTAAACTCAAGGTTTCATCTATTTAAGTAACCCAATTTACTCAATAGATGAATTCTAACTTAAGATCTATTCTTAATCTTAGGAATTAAAGCTCTTAATTACTAAGAGTATCTCTCAAGACATGCATCCTAACTAATGTTATAAGGACCTAAGAAAAGATCTAAGAATGATTAAAGAAGAGAAATCACTCACTTAAGACTTAGAAATTTTCTTAAGGAGCTAAAATTGAGATTTTAATCAAAATCTAATTTAGACTTGGATTTGATTAATTTTAGCTATAAATCATTATAATTACTGATTAATAGGATTATAAAATGATTTTTAGGGCTTTTGAAAGCTAAACCCTAAATTTGGGCAAAATGACCATTTTGCCCCTAATTAAGGGTTCAAGAGATCAAATTTTGATCTAGGGCTTAAATTCTAAAATTTTCTTTTGGAAAGTATTTCTTACTGTCTAATGTAAGATTAGACAGCAACTAAATTAATTTTGGGTGATTATTAAGCCATATGAGATCAAATTAGTGAATTTGACTCATAAGGGCAAATTAGTAATTTGGCTATATAAAAGTTAAATTTTCTTTCCGATTGTTGTTTTTTACTGCCTAAGCTTTCTATAGAATCTAAATTTGCTAAATTCTGATAAGTATTGGCCAAGTTATGACCAATATAAGATTTAGGGTTAAAAGGTGATTAAGGAATTCTTAATTATGGGTCAAAAATCCCAACTTTGTTAATTAGTGTCCAAATTGAGCAAAATCAGTGGCTATGATTTACAATTAATCTACTGATCATAATTTGACTAAGTTAAGACCTAATTAGGGTTAAGAGTAATTAGTGAGTGATTAGCAAAATTAATCACTCAAACATTAATCCAACCTTACAGATTGATTCTAAATAGTTCTATGAGTTCTCTGAAACTTAAATCACTCAATTTAGATTACTAGATTTGCTAATATTCACTAATCAACATTTAGAGTAATTAAGGGTGATTAGCAAATCTAACTGTTGGATCTAAAATATTTTTACATATTACTGTTAATTAAGTTTTTTTGATCTAAATTAAAATTTGGATCATTCAATTTGGAGCTCAATTGACTAAGTTATGGTCAATTGAAGTTCTAGGTCTAATTAAGGTAATTAGGGTTAGGACCTAAAAGTGATTAGGCAAATACTAATCCAAACAACAAAGTGAACACTATCAGATTAATTCTTAGGATTTTCTGATCACTTTAAGACCCATATTGGGTATGTTTGAATCATTGGGTACAAAGTTATGAGCTAAATAAATTTTGAGACAAGAATTTGAACTTAATTAAACCCTAAATAATCACTTTGCTAAATATTGATTCTACAGTAAAATAAATGGCACCCTTAAATTCCTTATATTTTTCTGATTAATTTGATATATTCAATTGCATAATTTGGATGTATAAATTGCAAGTTATTAAAGTTTGAAGATTTGAATTTAATTAATTATTTAATACAATTTTAATTTAGTTAATAATTCTGTTATTTATATATATATATATATAATTATAATTACGTTTTTAATTTTAACTGTTATATATATATATATATATATATATATATATATATATATATAAATTTTATTATTAATACTGCAGGACACGTGGAGCTCTGCAATTCGTCGACGGTACGAAGGCGGGACCCACAGGCGCTGCAGGCCCCGACAGGACCTGTCCCGCGAGACACGTGTCCTTGCGGGATAGGCTCTTTGACTGCGTGCGGGGCCCTCCATCTGCCACAACGCGACAACCGCGGCCGGTTCACGAATGGGCGGTTCGACCGGTCCAGATGAACCGATCTGGGTCGAATCGGTTCGAAATAATCGGGTCAGATTAGATCTAATTTAGATCTGACAGTGGGATCAGATTTTACATCTGATGGCTACGGTAGACGGACGATTTGTCTTCTCCTTCCCCTCACCGACGAGCCCTAACCCTAAATCACAGACAAACGGGCGTGATCGATCGAGGCTTGATTCGATCGATCGAGCCTTAAACACTTAAGCAATCAATGGTTAAGATAATAAGAACACTAAAAATTTAGGAGATGTAGAAGGTACCTCGAGATATTGCAGGCGAAAGTCTAGGGTTTGAGCTCGGGAGGAAAAATTACAGGATCCTCCGAAGTCGACGATCTCTTTCGTGTAAACCGAGGTTAATGGACTTCAATGGCTCTTAAAGAAGGGTCTTAGCGGTGGAGATGGCTGCGAGGACTCCACCTGGAGGACTCGGCGCCGCGTGCGACCTTCCGAGGACATGCGGAGCCCTAGCGCATGCGAACGGGAGAGATGAAGGCTCGACCGTACGATCTTTGATCGGACGGTCGAGAGCGACCGTTTGATCTAACAGGATGGATGGACACGGCGTTAAATTACTGAAGGCGCCATTAAGTGCTTAATAATAATATTAATATTATAATTATTTAATTAGATTTCATTAATCAAAATTAATTAATTAAATGTATTCCAAAATTTTCTAATAAATCACCCTTAGCTAATTGAAGGGTGAGGAACGCAACGGCGCACTCAGATTTTTGTTTCGACGAGTATTTTTTTATTTGATTATTTGGGGTATTTAATTATTATTAAAATATTCAGCAAAAATCCAACGACTTCCAAATGCCTCCAAAACTTTACCCCTAGCTAATTTGGGTGTTCTAAACGCAATGGCGAAGTCATATTTTTAATCTGAGGTCTAGATAAAAAGACAATTTTCTAGGGTTTGGGATTTTCCAAAATTTCTGATTTTGACTTTGTTGACTTTTGGTTTGACCTGATTTCAGAGATGAGTTCTAAATTACTTAATTAGTGAGTTAGAACCTTAATTAAGACTTAGATTAGTCTTAATTGAGCCAAGTAACAACTTGGGTTATTACAAAGATAAAGATGAAGAATTCTATAAGCCAAAAGATCTAAGAGCTAGGAACTTAGTAAAAGGTTACTCTACTGATTATAAGATAAAATAATCGATTAAGAACTTGAGAATCTAAGATCTATATTCAATCTCTTGGACAATTTCATTATCCTATAGATTGAATCAATCTTATACCCACATGGAAGGCTTCAAAAGAGTTAGATAATAAATCACTTAAGGAATTTCAATTAGAGTTAATTCAATTCAAGTAGAAGATCTAAAATCTAAGATCTAAGATCGAAGATCTAAGATTTGATCACTTTGACTTAAGACAGGTTTATAATTTAGGTTTTTCCTAAATGTTTCCTTTAGAGTTTAAGCTCATAGACTAATTTAGTTGAAGTTATTCAATTGAGATTTAACCACTAAAATTATTAGATTTAATTATTAAGGCAAAGTGATCCTTTTTATGATCACTTTACGATCTAAGTATCTTAATTAATGCTACATGAAGATTTCTTAACTTAACATGAATATTTTTAACTTAAGAATTTAGAGAGATGCTAATAATCTAACTAGGGATAATCTATTGAATTTTCCAATGTTTAAGGGACACTTAAGCACATTTTGGTCAAAATGACCAAAATATCCCTCTTAAGGCTAAATATGGGATTTTATGACTTAATTACCCAAATTACTTCTAATCTATTTTAATGTGTTTCATGTTGGTTAATGAAGTGGGAAACACGCTTATCTCAAGTTTTGATAACCTAATTAAGCTAATTAGTACTAATTACCTATTTAAGCCAATTAGGGTGATTAATGAATTTAGGGCATTCTAGGGCAATACACCCTTACACATAGGTTCTAATATACTTAAGATAGCATTAAAACTTAACTTACCCAAAATTATAGGTATAATTAGGATTTAATTCATTAATCCCTAATTAGGGTAATTAAGAGGTGATTAGAAAAATTAGGGTTTGTAAATTACTTTTAATGGTCTACATAGGTTCCTTAGGACTAAGTGAGCAATAAGAGCCCTTAATCAATTAATTTGGTTATTAATTGAATTTATTGTGATTTAATTAAAAACAAAAAAGGATTAAGCAATTATTTTAAATCCAACCATTGGATATATGATTTTATCTTATATTTAGATTCATTGTATTTTTCTAATCTAAATAGTATATTGGATCCTACCATATGGATTAGTATAGCTAAAGTTATTCAATTAATTTAATTTGTATTTTTATTTAAATAAAAACCATAGGATTTGGTTTATTTAATTAATAAACCTAAAAAATACATTCCTATAAATCGCTAATAACCGCGGCCCAAAATCAAAAGGCGCGGGTCACGGGTCGGCCCGACCTGGACTTCATCTCCTTCCTCTCGATGGACTCCGTCCAAGCCGAGCTTCAGCACTGAAATTCTCAGCACCCAGGCAACGGCGGTGGCTCAACTCCATCCCTACACGATCCTGGAGTAGAGGAGCATCGATCCCACCCCTAATCCCTTTCTGGGACGCACTGAATCATAGGATGGCTACTCGGCAAATTTGGCCTTACATGAAGCTTTTAAGGTTTAGTGTGAGGAGTAAATTCTCCTCACAGAGATGACCACTTGACCAAAGCTCGATCCCTACACCATCTTGGTGGGGAGGCGGATCGAAGCCCTCTGGCCACGAGCTTCGGGGTGCCTTGGATCGGTGGATCCTTACTCGAGCACGGCTACGAGCTCGCAGCACACACCAGGAGATCGATCAATCAACTTAGGCTAATCTAGACCTTAGGAGCAATCACATTGGTTTCCTAAGTGGCTAAGGCGATCTAGAGGACATCCAGAGGCTTAACCAGAAGCTTAAATGGGAACTGAGCTTTCTGAGTTCAGTGGAGAAAATCTGTACCTGAAGATGAGGTTGCAGACTCAACTGAGGGGAATTGAGGTGCTTCCGAGCTCACCAGACCAGCAACGTAGGTTCACAGGGGGTCTGAACAACAGACGGGCCCTCTATCAGTAGTTATAGACTCCAGAAAATGTCGGGAATTCGCCAAGATGACGGGAGCTCCAGGGGGCTTCAGTTGGGGAATCGAGGGTTCATAGTGAACAAAGGGACTCACTGTGAATCTCTGGGGGTATTTATAGGTTGGAGGAGACCCTAGGGGTGGATACCATGGCTCAGGAACCATGGCATGGCTCGAGCCGAAGGGGAGGCTCGGCCAAATGGCTAGGGGCAATTATGGGAAGCCACTACCGGCAGGAGGTCGCGCCAAGGGTAGGAGAAGAATTTTGGCACCTTCTCGTACTGCCACGAGGGCTGGCAGAGCATATGGCTATCTGGGGGGGAGACCAGATATCGATGGGTCGAGACGAAGGAGACGATCCACAGCGCTCGGGATTGTGTCCGCCGTCTGATGGATCGACCGTTGGCCTCGGACGGCTTAGATGCGTTACTTAAGCGGGAGGGATCATAGTCATCAGATGAGAATGATGGATCCAACATTTAGGATTAGATCTTACCTTAGAGGAGATCCCACTGTTCGATGGTGTGTGCTAAGATGCGTGCTATCCCATCCATTGGCATCGACCGCGGTCCTTACAGAATCTCGCCGATTAAATTTAATTAATAATTTAATTTAAATAATATAGAATCAGTTAACTAATAATTAATTAATCCTAATGAATTTTAAATTCAATTTAGGCTCAAATGAATTCTAAAAATTCCCAAAAATTTACCCTTAGCTAATTAGGGTATGAGGAATTCAAAAATGAATCTGATTTTGATTTGGAGATCAAATTAATTTAGGTATTTTTAAGGGCTCAAAAATAGCCAAAAATACCAAAATTCTCACTTTAGCTCTGATTGATTCCAAACTTCTAGGGTTAGGTTTAAATGACCCACTTCTAGGGTTAGGTTTAAATTACCCATTGAATCTAATGGAATCAAAATCAATGCTTGATTTAGCCTAATTAATCTAGATTTAACTAGGATAACAACTAGGGTTGTTACATGCCCAGCCGCTCGTGAAGCAAAAGTGGACCTGAGACCTGAGCACTCAGGCGCCAGCATATTTTGTTGCCCGATTTGAGAGGCCTATAAAAGTAAAAATAGAAGGCTATAGTTAAGACCAAAGAAGGCTTTAGTAATTTTTATAGACCCATATGGTTAGGGATTTAAAGCTTGTAGTGATGGAAGAAGGATAAAAATTTTATTGATGAGGGCTTGGGTAAAAGGTTTTTGAGACCTAAATTGTATTAATCCTTCAGTATAGTGAAATTTCTCATTCTCTCTCCTTGTGGACATATGTGTTTACACCGAACCACAAAAATTTTGTTGTTGTGTTGCGATTTGCTATTATTTTATTCTTAAATGTTTGAGTTATAGTTGTTTGCTTGAAAATATTTTGGATTGATTCATAAAAAACATTCTAACATTTTGAACTAATTTGATTAGCATTCCAAGAAGCACTCCTCACAAATGATAAGCGAACAAGGATGTATGTGATTTAATAACTTAATCGGGATAAGACTAATGATAGTGATTATTATTGCTCTATGATGCTTTGAATGCTCTTCACTAGTCGTTAGGTTGCTTGGGCATGGTCTGGATTAAGTTGGTTCAATCCAAATAGTGACAATTCACTGTCTAATTGGAAATCAGTCCAGAGAAGGTGTCGACACCTCTCAGGCATCTTGAGCCTCAATCCCTGTCCATTTCCATTCTTGATTATTTGTGAGAGCTAACCAAACCCAATGTAATTGTTCCTAAGGTCTAGGCTAGCTCCTAACATTCATTCGGATTAATCAAATTTTTCCAAAGCTCACAGTCAAGCTCAAGTAAGGTATTAGTGATCTGAAACCGCTCTATCGTTGTGGTTATAGAGCTTTGATCCACCTCACCACTAGGATGGTGTAGGGATCTAGCCTTAGCTAAATGGTAGCCTCTGTGAGGAGAAATAACTCCTCATTATAAACCCTAGATGCTATGATAAGGCCGATTTAGGACGAGTAACCATCCGGCAATTCATTGCCTCCCAATGAGGGCTTATAGGTCCAAACTGAACAATCCAAGTTGTTACCCTAGTCAATTAGAACTAAACTAATTCTGATTTTGATCTTAATACTATAATTATGTCATTATGAGTTCACCACCAAGACCTAGTCCAAATTAGGGGTCAAATAGATCAAACCTTGATTCTAGGAATTCCATGAACCCTAGAAATTGACCTAATTATTTTAACCTCGAATCAAAAATCAGACTTTGCAATTGCGCTCATTGCCCCCAAATTATCAAGGCGTGATATTTTGGTGGCAATCGAGAGTTTTCAAAAATTTGTCGAATATATTAATATATTTAAAATACCGTAAAAATTAGGAAAATTAAATATTCGTCGGAATCAATATCCAACTTTGTCATTGCATTCCTCACCCCTCAATTAGCTAGGAGTGAATATTTGGGAATTTTTGGGAATCATTTAAATAGTTAAAATTAATTAATTATCATTTAAATAATTAAATTATCACGTCATTATTTAAGCAGATGTTGTCACCTCCCTCGTCATTTGATCGAATGGAAAATCATAGTCGTTCAATCAACTGATTGAACGCCTACAGCTCCTCTTCTTCGGGATTTTTGCGGACACTTCACATGGCGTGACGCAAGCGGACACCACTGCAGTCGTCCAACCAGCATTCAGGAGCACCTCGATGAATCTGTCGAGGCCCTATTATCGCAAACCTTAATCGATCGACCATCCATCTGAGGTACCTCCAATCACCCAATTTCTCCTTTTGATCTTTACATCTTTGTTTCATATCATTATTTTAATGCTTTCTATGTGATTTCATCGGTTACGATCAGATTCAAACAAACTCGATCGTAGTAATTTTGAGTGTAGTCTACAGTAGACTACAATGATGGGCTCAGGTCTCGTTCACCTCGCATGAGGTGGTCCTAGGGCTTGAGTTTCCCAGAGCTAGGGTCCACCTTTGTAGTCGACCTAACCACCATCTGGAAGAGATCCTTGAGCTCTTCCCTTTTTCATGTGGGCTGAGGTCTGCTGTCAGCGGGAAGCCACCAATTTATTGAACCCTAACTATCCCTGCATTGGTTGGGAGAGGAGGAAGAGAGGATTGCTACGGGTCAGGACGGGCTTGACCCGGCCCGCTATTTCGGTGACGGGTCGATAGCTTGGCAGTTGTGAGGTCGTGGTTAGTTGCCGCAGCTGGCATGGGACCCATCCGGCTTCTATGACCTATAATAATAGTTCATCCTTGAGAAGTGACTTATCCAATTGGGTAAATAACTTCCCACTTCTTAAGTTGATTAAATTGTTGAATCCCTAAATCTATTATAGGGTAGGTCACAATTGTTACTTAAAAGGCTAACTTAGCATTCCCTTAGATCTCCAATACCTCATTCCATTGGGATAAGTGTTTCCATATCTTTTTGGAATTGAAAATCATCACCATAGAACCTTAGTTAATCAAGTCATAGTTTATGACTTGATAGTAGCCTTTTGATTTGTGTCCTAGTATAACATCCTAATTGGATGAGGAACCCATTATCTTGATTTATTTGTGAATCCTTTCAACCCTTCATTATTGACTCATAATTTGTGACTTGATGCATTGAACTCCCCTCTCTCTTGAGGTTAATTATACAAGTTGGATATTCACCCTCATTATCTTAGTATCTTTCCCCAAATAGGGATGAGCACCTAATTAATGATTTAAGCCTTAGAACGGATTAACCCTATAGTTAATTCACCATAGTTCCTCCTAGTGTGGGTTACATCATGGTTAGATTATTCTAACCTATGTTTGTAAACTCACGAGTACAAATTATAGGATGTAGTAAAACTTTGCCTCATTATTAGACTTGGTATAATGATGGTGTATTAGCTAGCTTTTACCAAAGAACCCAACCTAAACCAAAAAATCCTTGTTCTTTGGAATTTAAGTCTTCATGTAAGTCGAAAAGCGCTTGGATTCTAATCCTTGGATTAGAATTTCAGTGATCCTTTGGAACACTCTTTAGTCAAGTCACTTGTGGTAACTTAATGAGATATCCTTGTATCTCTCTTTGTCCATCCTAATTGGATGGCAGTTTCCATCTCTTTAGTATAATCCTCAATAAGCGATAGGTGTAAACTAATTGTAATAGTCGGTTAATGGAAGTTATTATTCCCTGTGAATAAGAAAATTTTCTTTTCAAAGTGGTTTAAGTCCAGACCTTAAATATGTGCCTAGGTCATGATGTAACTTAAGTATTAATTAGTCATTCCCTCAGAATGATCTCTCCTTTGAGCTAGGTTAAGCTTAACCCTTAAGTCTCTAATGATCTAAGCCACATATGGTGACTTAGATATTAACATTTAGTTATAGAGCCTTTGACCTAAGTAATAAATTATGACTTATAATTGTAGCCTAAGTCCCTATTAAGCCTCCTAGCACTTATCTTTGTGGGTAAGTAAGTTCCTTGCATTAACTAAGTCATAGTTTATGACTTATGTTAATAGCCTTTTATAACCTCTTAAATCTTTAGTGTTAAGTCATCATGTGTGACTTAATGCCCTAACATCTCCTTAAAACTTGAGGCAATGTATCCTAATTGAATATTGATCATTTGCCTTAGTAAGCCCTTGGTAAGAGATGGATGCCTCTTACTAATCCAAAACCTAGTATGGACTAATTTATATAATTATTTATTTCGATCATATTCTCTAAGTGGAATTTAACAACAAAATCCCTTGACTTTAATATTAGACTTAGTCTAATAAGTGATCCTTTAGCTAGCTTCTAATCATAGATTCTATTTGAGTAAGTAGTCAAAGAACTCTAGTTCTATAATGTCAAATCTTTAGATTCTAATTCATTGAAATAGAATCATTAGTATCCCTTAAACTTGGTTAAGTCTTATAGATGACTTAGCTATTTTTGCTTAAGCTCTCTTAAGTGATGAATGTCCTTTAAGTATAAAACCTTTAGGATCATTGATCTTTAATCTATCCTATACTTAGTATGTGATGTCACCTATTAAGTAATAGTCAAATCCCGTAATGCCAAGTCATGTGTTATGACTTGGTAATTAATCCTTAATCCCTAGAAGTCACATTCAACCTGGTATAATGTTAGCTTTTCTTTCTTTTATTGCTACCATTATTAAAGTGGTGATTATCACTTAGTTTGGATAGCTTTCTCTAGACCTTATCTATAAGGTAAGACTATAAATGTCCAACCTTAAAACCTTAAGTTTTCATTCTAAATAAGGAATCCTAGCACTTCCTCATCTTTCTCATTTCTGCTTTGTTAAACTCATTCGTGCCTTGCTTTTCCTACTTAAGTGATGTTGAGGATGCCATCATTCTTAAGTGGAGTCAATAACAACCCAAGTTATTACTCTAGTCAATTAAAACTAAACTAAGTTCTGATTTTAATCATAGTACTCTAATTATATTATTAGGAGTTCACCACCAAGACCTAGCCCAAATTAGGGGTCAAATGGATCAAGCCATGATTCAGGGAATTCCAGGAACCCTGTAAATGGACCTAATTATTTTGACCTCGAATTGAAAATCGAACTTCGTCATTGCACTCATTGCGTCCAGATTAGCTATGGGTGATATTTTGGTAGAAATCGGAATTCGTCAAAAATTCATCGAATATTTTAATATATTTAAAATACCCCGGAAATTATGAAAATTTAATACTTGTCAGAATCAAAATTCAACTTCATCGTTGCGTTCCTCTCCCCTCATTTAGCAAGGGGTAAATATTTGGGAATTTTTCTGAACCATTTAAATAGTTAAAATAATTAATAACTTAGATTTTTAATAAAATAATTTCATTTAAATAATTAAATAGCCGCACCATTAATTAAACAGACGCCGTCACCTCCCTCACCATTTGATCGAATAGCAAATCATAGTCATTTGATCAACTAATGGAACAACTACTGCTCATATTCCTTGGGCTTTTTGTGGACACTTCACGTGGCAGGTCGCGAACGGACATCGTCGTGGTTGTCCAGCCAGCATTCGGAAGCACCTCGATGGATCCATCGGGGCCCTGTTATCCAGCCTATCCCACCTCAATTGATCCATTTAAACACTTGCACTCACAAAGAAAGCTAGGACCCAGTTGCCGCAAACCCTAATTGATCAAACATCCAATTGAAGTACCTCCAATCACTCCATTTCTCCTTACGATCTTTGCATCTTTGTTCCATATCATTATTTCAACGCTTGCTATGTGATTCCATTGATTATGATCATATTCAAATGGACCTAGTCATAGCAATTTTGAGTGTAGTCTACAGTAGACTTCAGTGATGAGCTTGGGTCCCATTCACCTTACGTGAGGTGGTCCTAGGGCTCTAGTTTCTTGGAGCTAGGGTCCACCTCTGTAGACCACCATCTGGAAGAGCTCCTTGAGCTCTTCCCTTTTTCATGCAAGCCGAACTTAGCTATCGGCAGAAAGCCACCAACACCTCATTCCATTCTGATAAGTGTTTCCATATCTTTTTGGAATGAAAAATCATCACCATAGAACCTTAGTTGATCAAGTCATAGTTTATGACTTGATAGTAGCCTTATGATTTTTGTCCCAGTATAACAGCCAAATTGAATGAGGAACCCATAGTCTTGACTCATTTGTGAATCCTTTCAGCCCTTTGATATTGAGTCATAATTTGTGACTTCATGCATTGAACTTCTCTCTCCCTTGAGGTTAATTATCCAAGTGGGATAATCACCCTCATTAGCTTAGTATCTTTTTCCTAACAGGGATGAGCACCTTGTTAATGATAGAAGTCTTAAAACGGATTAACCCTATGGTTAGTTTGCCATAGCCCCTGCTACTTTGGGGATACATCATGATTAGATTATTCTAACCTATGTTTGTAAACTCACTAGTACATGTTATAGGATGTAGTATAACTTTTCCTTATTATTAGACTTGGTCTAATGATGGTGTATTAGCTAGCTTTTACCAAAGAACCCATCCTAAGCCAATTAATCCTTCTTCTTGGGAATTTAAGCCATCCTGTAAATCGCAAAGCGCTTGTATTCTAATCCTTGGATTAGAATTTAAGTGATCCTTAGGACCCTCTTTAGTCAAGTCACTTGTCGTAACTTAATGAGATATCCTTGTATCTCCCTTTGTCCTTCCTAATTGGATGGTAATTCCCTTCTCTTTAGAATAATCCTTACAAAGTGATAGGAGTCACCTAATTGTAATAGTTCGGTTGATCGAAGATTTTATTCCCTATGAATAAGAAAATCTCCTTTTCCAAGTGGTTTAAGTACAACCCTTAAATGTGTGCCTAGGTCATGATGTGACTTAAGCATTAATTGGTCATTCCCTTGGAATGAGCTCTCCTTCGAGCTAGGTTAAGTTTAACCTTTAAGTCTCTAATGATCTAAGCCGCATCAGGTGACTTAGATATTAGCATTTAGTTATAGAGCCTTTGACCTAAGTCATAGATTATGACTTACTGTTGTAGCCCAAGTCTCCAATAAGCCTACTAGCATTATCTTTGTGGGAAAGTAGGTTCCTTGCATTAACCAAGCTATAGTTTATGATTGTGTTAATAGCTTTTTGTAACCTCTTAAATTTTTAGTGTTAAGTCATCATGTGTGACTTAATGCCCTAAGATCTCCTTAAACTTGAGGCTATGTATCCTAATTGGGATATTAATCATTTGCCTTAGTAAACATTTGGTAAGAGATGGTTGTCTCTTACTAATCCAAAACCCAGCATGGACTAATTCATATAATTAGTCATCTTGATCGTATTCTCTAAGTGGAATTTAACAACAAATTCCCTTGGCTTCAATATTAGACTTAGTCTAATAAGTGATCCTATAGCTAGCTTCTAATCATAGATTTTATTAGAGTAATTAGTCAACAAACTCTAGTTCTATAATGTCAAATCTTTAGATTCTAATTCATTGAAATAGAACCATTAGTATCCCTTAATCTTGGTTAAGTCTTATAGATGACTTAGCTATTTTTGCCTAAGCTCTCTTAAGTGATGAATGTCCTTTAAGTATAAAACCTTTAGGATCATTGATCTTTAATCTATCATATACTTAGTATGTGATGTCACCTATTAAGTAATAGTCATATCCCATAATGCCAAGTCATGTGTTATGACTTAGTAATTAATCCTTAATCCCTGGAAGTCACATTCAACCTGGTAGAATGTTAGCTTTTCTTTCTTTTATTGCTACCTTTATTAAAGTGGTGGTTATCACTTAGTTTGGATAGCTTTCTCTAGACCTTAGCTATAAGGTAAGATTATAAATGTCCAACCTTAAAACCTTAAGTTTTCATTCTAAATAAGAAATCCTAACACTTCCTCATCTTTCTCATTTCTACTTTGTTAAACTCATTCATGCCTTGCTTTTCCTACTTAAGTGATGTCGAGGATAACATCGTTCTTAAGTGGAGTCAATAACAACCCAAGTTATTACTCTAGTCAATTAAAACTAAACCAAGTCCTGATTTTATCATAGTGCTCTAATTATATTATTAGGAGTTCACCACCAAGACCTAGTCCAAATCAGGGGTCAAATGGATCAAACCATGATTCAAGGAATTCCAGGAACCCTGTAAATGGACCTAATTATTTTGACCTCGAATCGAAAATCAAACTTCGCCATTGCACTCATGTGTTATGACTTAGTAATTAATCTTTAATCATTGAAAGTTACATTCAACCTGGTAGAATGTTAACTTTTCTTTCTTTTATTGCTATTTTTATTAAAGTGGTGATTATCACATACTTTGGATAGCTTTCTCCAGACCTTAGCTATAAGGTAAGATTATAAATATCCAACCTCTAAACCTTAAGTTTTGATTCTAAGTAGAGAATCTTAGCACTTCCTCATCTTTCTAATTTCTCCTTTGTTAAACTCATTCATGCCTTACTTTTTCTACTTAAGTGATGTTGAGGACGACATCATTCTTAAGTGAGGGAGTCTATAATAACCCAAGTTGTTATCCTAGTCAATTAAGATAAAACCAAGTCTTGATTTTGATCATAATACTCTAATTATGTCATTAGGACTTCACTACCAAAACCTAGTCCAAATCAAGGGTCAAATGTATCAAGCCCTAATTCTGGGAATTCCAGGAACCCTAGAAATTGACCTAATTATTTTGACCTCGAATCAAAAATTGAACTTCGCTCTAGTGCTCATTGCCCCGAGATTAACTATGGGTGATATTTTGGTGGAAATCAGAAGTCGTCGGAAATTCATTGAATATTTTAATATATTTAAAATACCCCGGAAATTAAAAAAATTTATTATGTCGGAATCAAAATCTGACTTTGCTGTTGCGTTCCTCACCCCTCAATTAGCTAGGGATGAATACTTGAGAATTTTTGGGAACTATTTAAATAGTTAAATTTAATTAATAATTTAGATTTTTAATTAAATAATTATCATTTAAATAATTAAATAGTCGTGCAATTAATTAAACAGATGCCATCATCTCCCTCGCCATTTGATCGAACGGCGAATCATAGCCGTTTGATCAATTGATCGAATGGAAACTACTTGTATTCCTTGAGCTTTTTGCAGACACTTCGTGTGGCGCATCGCGAACAGACGCCATTGTGGTCGTCCAGCTAGCGTTCGGGAGCGCCTCGGTGGATCAGTCGGGGCCCTGTTATCCAGTCCATCCTACCTCAATCAATCTATTTGAACCCTCACACTCACAGAGAAAGCTAGGACCCAGTTGTCGTGAACCCTAACCGATCGATCATCCTTCTGAGGTACCTCCAATCACCCCATTTCTCCTTTCGATCTTCGCATCTTTGTTTCATATCATTATTTCAATGCTTGCTATGTGATTCCACTGGTTACGATCAAATTCAAACAAACCTGATTGTAGTAATTTTGAGTGTAGTCTACAGTAGACTACAGTGATGGGCTTGAGTCCCGGAGCTAAGGTCCACCTCTGTAGTGAACCCAACCACCATTTAGAAGAGCTCCATGAGCTCTTCCCTTTTCATGCAAGCCAAACTTGGCTGTCGGCGGGAAGCTGCTGATTTATCGAACCCTAGCTATCCCTGCTTCAATTGGAAGAGGAGGAGAAGAGGATCGCTCCTGGTCGGGTCGAGCCTGACTCGACCAGCTATTTTTGTGACGGGCCGACAGCGTGGCAGATGTGGGGTCCACCATTATGGCATGGCATTCATCCCGATGCGCCACGTGGCATCATGGTCAGCTGTCGTAGCTGGCATTGGAACCGCCTATCAGTCACGGGATTTGAATCCCCGTGGGTCCCCCCATTATGTTAGGCTAGTCAGGATCCGCCACACGTACCTGTGGAGCTCGTCGTCACTTTGGTTGTCGGGTTAGTGGGACCCGTCGCACTAAAACGAAAGTAATTTAATTAAATTAGTATATTAATTTAAATAGTAACTTTAATTAATTCAAATTAAATTAATTAAATACCTGAACTTTAATCATTCATAACTATTAAACCATAAGTCCAAATATATTAAAAATATATCTCATTTTACTCAGAAAAATGAGATGAATAATATGGTAGTGCCAAATTTCTTATATGACTTCTATTTAATATAGTGACATTTTAAGACCTCCACACTTGAATCTAAGCCTTAGAAACTTTAAACATCCATAAATTTGTGCCTATTGACCCAAACCTAGTTAATATGGGTCTTATTTTAATCAGGAGAATATCTAGATTAATTTGATAGTGTTAGTTTTACTATTAGGTCAATATTTTGACTAATCACTTTTAGGACCCTTCCTTAACTACCCTCAATGACCTAGAAATTGGCTTAATCGCAACTTAGTCAATTTGACTCCAAATTAGGTCATTTAATATACCATTTAGATTAGAAAAACTTGATTAACAGTAATATGAAATAAAATTAAGGTTTTGACTCCTAGAAACCCTAATTAGCCATAATTACCCTAGAACTTGATTAGGTCATAACTTGATCAATTGGAGTTTAATTTAGGTCTACTCCTAGTTAAAGTACTCAATATGTTATAGGGAATCTACAGTCATTAAGTTTGCTGAATTTGGATACCAAATAGAAAAGTTATATTTTTGACCCTTTTATAAAACCTTAAATTACATAATTGAGCCCTAATATTTGAATGATCATAATTTAACCAATAGACATCAAATATCAATGTTCTTAAACTTTATGGAATCTTTGGACAGTAAATAATAAAAAACTGAATAAATTTTCAAACTTTATTAGCTAAAATTACTAAATTACCCTTATAAGTCAAAATCCTTAATTTTAACCTAAAGGACTTAATTATTATCCAAAATTGATGAACCTACTATCTATATTCATGTTAGATAGCAATGAATAATTTGGCATCAATAAAATTTAATTTAGAGCCCTTAATCAAAAAGTAGCATTTTAGACCCTTAGTAGGAGCAAAATGGTCATTTACCCAAAATTTAGGTTAAGTACCCTTAATCGCTAAAATATATTTTAAATCATTAAAATCAGTAATAAAACTAATTTGGAATCAATTTATAACCCTTAACCTCATCATTAAGTAATTTGATAAAAAATTCCATTAAAGGCTTGAAAATTCCTAAGTAAAACTAATCCACCCTAACTTAACTAAATTACATCTTTAATTTCCTTAAGTAAATTAAATTAACAAATGAAGATAAATTGCCATAATTTTCATCAACTCCTTGAATTATCTAAGTTTTCTTATTAAGAGCTTCTTAGAATCTATACTCCACCTTAGGATCTTTTCCTTAAGATTAGGAATAGATACTAGGTTCGATTTCATTCATTAAGTAAATAGGTTATTCAATGAATAAAGCCTTAGTATTATCAATTTTTAAATTTTTATACTTTAATTCTAATTATTTTATTTTTCAACTTTAAATTAAGATTAGGAGAATCATTCCATTAAGCTTGATTGTGCTAATAGAATTTTCCTTGATCATTAGTTCATAATTATACGTAAACTTTAGTCTTTAAGCTTTACCTTTGGATTATGGAGTTAAACTCAATTTGTGGTGTTTAATTCATAATCCCTAACTTTAGTGGATCTTGAACAGATCTTAGCTTAGAGCATCTAAATTCATCAAATATAATTTATTAATTACTTATTTAACTTATAAGTAATATTGATTGAATTAAATTAGAACTTAATTAGTTCTAATTTCTCTTAACACATAAGGCCATATTCTTAAATTATACTTGATAGTAGGAATTGGAGATCCTAAACTTAGATAACTTAGAATAGCTATAATTAATTAAGTAGATAATAATAGATATCACCTATGTGTAGTAGAGTCCCTTGCTTATTATTAATTTATTTGTTGCTTTTGCATTCCTTATACTTTATGCTATTACCTTGAACATGTCATACAAGATAACATTGTTGCATAAAACAAAAATATAGAATAATAAGGATAACATTTACATTGGGTTTAGTTTCTGGTCAGTTCTTGTGCACTCTTACCTCTACTGGATAGGGGGTAAAGAGAAATAAGAGATAACTTAGCATTACTCATTGAAGAGTGGTGTGTTAAGTTGGAACCCAAATAGTCTTGCAATCGTGCTTGACTTCTCAGCCACTTCTAGACATGTCCACAAAAGTAAAGTAAAATAACTAAAACTTATTGCATGTGTATTTTTTGCCTCCTCAATTATGTTTAGCCCAGAAAAGCTATGGGAATTTACTGTGGCTCGATTGGATAACCCTATGATATGGCAGCCTTTACATTCTTATTTACTGTTTTACTATTACCTTTTTTTCTTATTGCAATTAGCATTTACTTTACCTATTTACTTGTATACTTATAGGAAGCTGGATTATTTTACTGCTTACTTATATGTATCACAGTTAAATTACTTTCTTTTAAATTTGCATACTCCATGTGAGCATCAACATGTTTAGGATAGACTTTTTCTTTTAATTCTTTCCTTACTTTATTTATACATGTATTCCTTACCTTCTCATAGCCTTAGTATTGAGGTATGTTCTCTTACCTCAAATGTTGCTTAGTTATAAATGCTGTTATTTATAACTTTCCACATCACTTTGTATGCTTGTTGCACCTATATGCTTTGTTTATTTTATAGTCTAAGTAAATGAAATATTACAACCTAAAATATACTTAGATAATATGTCTAACAAGATTTTCTATTCTTAGCTGGGGCCCTGGCATTATGAAATTGACAATGTTAGGATCTGTTCAATTTGAGGAGCTTGTGCCTGTGGAGGAGCCATTCTTGGAAGAGGAGCATGGAGGAGCTAAAGAATAGCAAATATTTATTCTTTTATTTATGAGGATGAGAGTTGCAATTTTGTTTTCATAAAACTTATTTAAATGTTTATAATAATATAGGTTCCTATGACTATTTTCTTACTGTACTATTTATTCTAAGCTGCATTATTATTTTTCTTACTTATATTGTGGTGAATTGGATGTAGTATTTTGCCTTTCTTGCTTCCACACTCTGTGATTGTATATACTTAGTGAATAATTTCGCTACATATATTCAAGGCACATACTTCCCTTATTAATGGATTGATGATCTTACCTTAATATAATAATAAGTGATGGATTTGCTAGAGTGGCACACCTCCCCTTGACCAAATCTTGTGGATTCGGAAGCAGGGCGCCACACAATCAAAGTGCTTTGGTCCACAGATGGTATTGCGATTAAATGCTGGCTGTGGCATGGAGTATCGGTGGAAAATTTGGCAATCCAAGATACCTTTTAAGGGCTGTATGCAACACAGTATCAAGAACGATGATAATGTCGCATCGGGCCGGGCCAGCCCAGGCCCGCACGGTACGACAGTGCCAACCTAGCTGGGCCCCAGTATGACCCGTGCCTTTTGTTAAATGGGTCGAGCTGTTATATTTGAATTAGGAATTAAATTCCTTATAGAAATTAAATGATAAATTGGTTTAATTAAATAATCTATAGTTTAATTGATTTAAGAACATCTAAAAATTAATAAAATAACTTTAGTTATACTTATCCAAAATATATGATCCAATATGCCATTTTGATCAGAAAAATGTAAGGAACAATAATCTAAAATAAAATTCCTCTTTCTACAATTAGAATTTCAAATTTAGCCTAATAACTCTCAAATCTTAATTAGTAAATAATTAATTCATTTAAGGGCCAAATTGCATGATTAATGTTTTTGATTTCTCATGAGATATAAATGAACCCATGTATGCCTTCAAAATTATTTTAGTAATCATAAATTCACTAATCTCCTCTTAATTACCCTAGATCTTGATTAGTGTCTAATGACCTATTTTAACTTTTGATTTTGGCAAGCCTAGTGTCAATTGCTTTCTTATGTGAACTAGAACTTATCTGAGTTTAGTTATAAGTCCTAATCTATTGAATCACTTTTATTATCTTTGAAAAGTGACTAGTGCTAATTAAGCTAGCCTTAAGTCTAAATATGTCTTCTAAAGCCTCATTATTCTTATTAGACAATATTAAGCCTATTAGAACTGATTAGAATAAATTTTAAAGTCTATTTTTTAAAATCCTAATTTTACCCTTGAGAATAGCACTTTGGTCATTTTGACCAAAAGTCAGTTTACTCCCTTAAACCCTAGAACTAACATTAGAATGATTTAAATAAGGTAATTCTCTAGAACCATTTCATAAGCTTTTGCAAAGTATTAATGGATCTTAATCATTTAAGGCCATTTCCTCTTAAAATGCACATAATAAATTATTAAGATCTTGAGGTGAACTTATTTGATGAAATTGAATCTTATGAAATTAGTATTAGCTAGCTCATCTATAATTTAATTCAATCTTAACATTCTTCTTAAAAAAATATCTTAAATAGAAATCTTAAAGTCTAATCTTAATTTAGATCTTAAGTAATTAGATCTAAGTCCTAGATCTTAGATCTTTAATAGCCATTCATTAAATAAACTCTTTATTGAATTATATTATTTCATCCTTAAAATCCTTATTGATTAAATCCTTTGGAGTTCTCTTTTAGTGGGTTAAGTGAATTCAACCTATAGAATAATGATATTATTCTATAGATTAAAGTTAGTTCATAGATTCACAAATTTTTATTTGATTATTTTATCTTATAACTTTAGATTTAGCCTTTCTAACTAAGATCATATTTCCTTAATCTTTTAGCTCTTAAGATTTCTCTATCTTTAGATTAAGGGTTGGTGTGGTGAACTTAGATCCTTATGAGATTAGTACCTTGGATTCAGAGTCTAAACCTCAATTTGAAGTTTACACTTTAAATCCTTAATCTTGATTTACTTAAATCAAGAATTGGGTTGGATCTGTTAAAATACAATAATTAAGTTGTTGATTAAATTAGCTAACCTTTGTAGTTGCAATTCTGATTATGAATTAGAACTTATTAAGTTTTAATGTTAAATCTTAAGATTGTGATTCTAGGATTTTACCTGATAGTTGGATATTGGAGATCCTAAGCTAGTACTATCTCAGAATAGATAGAATGAATTAATAATTAGGCAACAACAAATATCACATATGTTAGTAGAGTTTCTTGCTTACTTTGAATTTGTTGTTATGCACACCTTGTGTTTGATCCTTTTTCCTTGGACATACTAGTTGGACATAGGAAATTTGATTAGTATGCTATGTAGGGTTTTGAAATGCATAAACATGATTTAACTTTAAACTAGCATATTCAGCTCTTCAATTATCAGTTTAGTAGAGTGCGTTCTAGTTAGTCAGCCTCTTTAGTTTAGTACTTTTGATATAGAATTAACTCGGAACCATCCATGCTAGGGCTTGTATGATGCATATCTGATTTTATAGTCTGACTTGGATCCACACATGTTATGGCTTGGATGATACATGTTGTACTTTCTGTACAGTGGCCCTGTTCTGGGCTGTTTCTATTATAGTGGTATAAATTTAAACACATTGCTACTTTTTAGTTTAGTTTCAATTCAATGTCTTATTTAGCCATATGTTTTTAGTTATGTTTTACTATTTTTAGTGTATTTAGATTGTTCATTTCAGTTCAGTGTTTCTAGTTCAGCTTTACTTAGTTCTTACATATATTAGGATGCTATTTTTGCTTCAATTTACTTTCTTACTTCCGTTCAAATTATTTTATGTAAATTAGCATGTATTTGTTTGATCATAAACATGTTAGGATGAGTTTATTTCCAGCACTTTCAATTATTTACATATTTTACTGCCTAACCTTATTACAACTTCTAGTTGAGGTATGTTATTTACATACTTCATTTTGTTTTATTGTAAATGTTTTATTTATAATTATTATATTCCTTTGTCGCTTGTTGCACCATTTTAATGCTTGCATGTTTAGTAAAATGTGATATCTTAAAAATCTAGTTTCATTAAATCAACTTAAAATGTACTTAGATGATTGTCTAACTGTAAGTGTTTCTTTTCTTTTCTGAGGCCCTGGCATTGTGATACCGACAATGTCAGATTCAGAGCTGCTCATGGAGGTAGCTTCAGAAAAAGAGCATATTCAAGAGGAGGACCTTTCTACTGCTATTGAGGCTTAGATAGACTTTCTTTTCTACTTGTGAGGACGAGTGTTCCTTTTTCATTTAAATTTAGTTTATAATAATTAAATATTTTAGATGTATTTACTTTTCAACACTTTTACACTGAGTTGAGTTACTATTTCTATTTTTATGTTATGGATGTGGATGTTATATTTCTCTTTTGCTTTCGCACTCTGATATGTTGAGGTATGACTTATAGTTTTCAGGAGACAAGTCTTTCAGCTAAGACAGATTGGGTTGATTCCTAACTCGAGTATAGTTAAGAGATTTACCTCAGTTGGTGACAGTCTTCACCATAATCATATTAATATTAGTATTAGCATGACCACAATGGGAATGGGGCTCCACAGTGTTCTCTTACCACTTGTAGTGTAATTTAATATGATCGTAGATCATCTTGTGAAGTAAGGATTTTGACATGGGAAATTTGAAGAAGAGTTCCATATGCGACAACCTTCTATGAATATTTTGATAGTATTGAATTTCAATGGTTTCAAGAGATTGGTGAACATGGAGGAGCTTTAATCAAAACTTCTATTTTGGATGAACTATGTGCAACTTGATTCATTTAGGAGGAGGATACGTAAGAAATTAATGTGGGTGCAGTCGCTATATTACTCTTATGAGCATGTTGGGGTTAGCTCTCATGTGACCCATATGAGATATGAGGTGGAGATTGTTAATTTGAGGAGGAAGGAAGTTGAAGTTTTGTTAAACAGCCATTTTTTAATAACCCTAAGTTATTACTTAGCTAAATTTTTAGCATAATCACATCTTAATTATCATTCCATAAAGCTAATCTTGTCATTAGAACCAAACCCTAGAATTTTGAAGTGATTTGGAGCACAATCCAATATTTGAAATATTTTAATAATATTTAAATTAATTAGAAAATTGAGATATTTAATTTGACCTCAAAATTGAAATCTGACTAAGCCATTGCACTCGTCACCCACAAATTAACTAGGGTAACATTTTGTAAGTGTTTGGAAGTCGTTATATTTTTCTAGAATATTTTAATATATTTAAATATCCCAAAATATAGAATAATTAAATCATCATCAAAATCAAAATCTGACTTTGCCATTGTGATCATCACCCCCAAATCAGCTAGGGATGATATTTTGGAAATGTTTGGAAGCCGTCGTATTTTCTCGAATATTTTAATGCATTTTAAATACCCAAAAAATTATGATAAATAAATTGATATTCAAATTAAAATCTAACTTCGATATTGAGTTCCTCACTCCCAAATTAGCTAGGGGTGATATTTTGGAATTTTTCGGAGCTCGTCTTTCAATCCGATTTTTAAAGCATTAATTAATTAAATTAAATTAAAATTATCAAAAATAAAAAAAATCCATTTCTCTTTTTCCTCTAGCTGGACCCGCTGCCTCTTCCCCATTCTTGTGTACACCCCTCCATTCCTGCACACGCAAGACCCCCTGTCTCCTTTCCTCTCTATTTTCTACATAGGTCCTCCCTCTCTATGCTTTTGATGGGATGACTCATGCTCATCCCATCCAAATTCATGCCATTCTTCCTCTTTAAAAAAGCCACTTCAACCTCCATTCTCCATTTTTTCTCAAGCTGCTGAAGGAACTCTCAAGCTAAAGCCCCCAAGGATTCATAGAAGAAACTTCCATTTTTGCAAGCTAAGGTACCTCTCATTCTCTCCATTGGTTTGATCCAATGGCTACTTCATTTTGTTCTTATGCTCATTTCGCATCCTTAAGAACTTGTGGTTGAGATATGGAGTTTATTAGAGCTCATTAAGATTGCAAATTTTAGGGTATATGATCAGTTCTACAAATAGGATTTTTGTATACATGAACCTTTAACTTCATTGTTTGTATTGTTAAAATAATTATTTCATGTCAATTTTGGTATCAATGGAAAGGCCTTAGAAAGACCTTTCCATCAGTATGTGGCACCGCACTTAAGGCGCCCTAAATCAAGATTATTTTGGTGCTAAAGAGGACATGTTTTAGTTTTCGCACAGGTAAAATCATCATCGAGCGCTACAGCGCGCCTTAGCGCTGGCTCTCGGCCAGGAGGTGCTTTAGTGCACCGCAGCGCCTACGTCTCGGGTTGGTTATGCCATAGCGCATCGTAGCGCGCCACAGCCCAAGGGGCACTATAGCGCATCGAAGTACCCAGCTGTCAGGAAATTTAGCACCGTAACGCCTGAAATCGCTATCGTGTGCCGCAACACTGAAATCCATTGCAGCACTCCGTAGCACCTAGCTCTCGGCCAGGGAGCACTACCACGCATCGCAGTGCCCGAGTCTCGATAATTTTGGCCCCACAATGCGGTGTAGCGCCTGGCTCCCGGCCAGGGAGCGCTATAGCGCGGCATAGCGCCCAGCTCTCACAATGGCTAGCGCCGTAGCGCCGGGCTCTTGACCAGTAAGCGCTACCGCGCGCCGTAGCACCTGAAAGCGCTGTTGTGTGACGTAGCACGCAAAACTGCCAAGTTTTACTCAAATTGCATATTTTTCATATTTTGATGATTCCAAAACTCTAATAAATCAAAAATATACCAAAATCAAAATTAGTTATAATGAAAATTATGCATTGATTAAATATAAATGAGATTTTTAAATCCATGCTTAGAATGCTTATAAATTTATTTGCTTAACTATATTTAAATTTTGAATTTCTTAAATTAAATTAAAGTGCTAATTGTTGTAGTTCATTATTAGTTAATGATAGCATTCATTTTCTAATAAACATCTTAATTTATCGTATGATCAAGATTTTTTAAGGAAATATTGATTTTGATATTAATCAACCTTAATTAGCTTCAAAGGAAAGTTGATCTAAATTGAACTTCTTATTTTGGCATTTATTAATCTACATGAATTCATTTAACTATTGCTAATTTTAGCATTTAAGTCTAGACTAGTAAACCATAAGTTCTTAAACCTTATAATAATTTATGTGATTTATAATCTTAACTTAACTTTAAGATATTAGATCCTTAGGAGTTGTTCATTTTATAAATCTAATTTGAATTGAATCATTCTATTCTTGAAATTCTTAATTATTTGAATCTTTTGAAGTTCTTATAGTGGGTTTAGGTTGATTCAACCAATGGAATAATGAGATTATTCTATAGATTGGGCTTAAATATTAGATTCTTAAGTTCTTGTTTTATTATTTTATATTATGACAACTAGATTTAGCTTTTTTATAAGATCATAGTTCTTTTAATCTTTTAGCTTTTAAGATCCTTTGCCTTTAGAATAAGTGTGGATGTGAACTCTTAGATCCTTAAAAGATTAGTACCTAGAATTTTGGTTTAAACCTTAATTTGGAGTTTGAACCCTAAATTCTTAAATCTTGATTGGCATAATCAAGATTAGGTTTGTGCTATCAAAATATAAAAATTAATTTGTTGATTAATTACTTAACCTTTGTAGTCATTATTCTGATTATAAATTAAAACTTGTAAAGTTCTAATGCTAATTGTAAGGTCATAAATCTGGGTTTGTACTAGATAGATGGATATTGGAGAACCTAAGCTTGTACTATCTCAGATTAGATAGAACGAATTAAATTAGATAATAGCATATATCACATATGTTTAGTTGAATTATTGTTGCTTCACATACCTTATATTTTAAGCTTTATATCGTAGACATAATAGTTGAACATGAGATGTTTTGATGAATATCCTATATTAGTCTTGAATGTATAATACCTCATTACTTAAATTAATAATTTAGTTTATTCAGTATATTTTAGTATACTCAGTTCATACAACTTTTCAGTGCTTAATTTAGAAGAGTGTATTCTATTTAGTCAGCCTCTTCAGTTTAGCACTTTTGTTATAGAATAGGCCAGTCC
This sequence comes from Gastrodia elata, assembly GCA_016760335.1. NCBI lineage: Eukaryota > Viridiplantae > Streptophyta > Magnoliopsida > Asparagales > Orchidaceae > Gastrodia > Gastrodia elata. The sequence goes on from CM028679.1 coordinate 1,563,034, forward strand.
TAGCTCTATAGTTAGCTAAGATAGTATTTGTTTGTTTCTATGAGTCTAACGAGGCCTAGCTCTACGGTTGGCTAGGATAGTATTCGTTAGACTTTTTAGTTCAGTGGCTTTGTTTAGCCAAATTTTGTTATGGCAGTGCTAGTTTAGATACATATATCTGTTCTGATATTTTAAGTCTAACCAGGCATAGCTCTATGGCTGGCTAGGATTGTATTTATTAGAATCTCTTTCAGTTCCGCGGCTTCATTTAGCCAAGGTATAGATATTATCAGTTATGTATATGTTCTGTTCACAGTTCATTTATAGTTCCTTTTAGTATAGTTATTTCAGTTAAGTACTTTTCAATTTCGTACTTGCATATTTTATGATGCTAATCTTTATTTCAGCTCTTTTATGCTTCAGTACAAAATTTTTTTATGCAAATTAGCATTTATTTAATTGATCATAAACATGATAGAATGAGTTTACTTTCAGCTCTTTTAGTTGTTATATATATATATATATATATATATATATATATATATATATATATATATATATATATATATATATATATATATATATATATATATTGCCTAACCGTGATTGCAGCTCTTTTAGTTGATATATGTTAATTTACATACTTCATTTTGCTTAAGTTATAAATGCTTAATTTATAACTATCATGCTCTTGTTGCTTGTTGCACCTTAAATACTTGCATACTTAGTAAAATATAATATCTTGAATATTTAGTCTTATTTAATCAGCCTAAAATATACTTAGACAAATTGTCTAACTGTAAGTTTTTCTCTTTCTTAGCTGGGGCCCTGTCATTGTGATACCGACAATATTAGATTCAGATATATTTGTTGAAATTGCTTCAGGTGAGGGGTTAGGTCTGGAGAACGATCTTCCTGCTACAGAAACTTAGCTAGTTTTTATTTTTGCTTGTGAGGATGAGAGAGTTTTATTTCATTAAGCTTTAATTGTAATAATTAAATATTCTGAATATATTTTTTTTATGCATTTTTCACATTGAGCTGAGTTACTGTATTTTCTTTCCATTACTGTGCTATGATGTGGATGTTATACTTTTAATTGCTTCCGCTACTTTGATATTTTGATGCTTAACCTCCAGTCTCGGGCGGCAAGCCTCTCAGTGAAGGCGGGTTGGGCTCATACCTGACTTGACCATAGTTTAGAGGGTTGTCGCGCGGGGACCGTACTCTCCGTAATTATGTTGATTTCAACATTATCATGATCGCGGGGGGGGGGGGGGGGGTTGCTGGGCCCCACACATTTGGATGTATTTCTTTTTCTGCATGTATTTCTTTTGTTTGTAATAATTAAATGTTCTATATGTATTTTTTTTTCTGCATTTTCCACATTGAGCTGAGTTACTGTATTTTCTTTCCGTTACTGTGTTGTGATATGAATGTTATACTCTTAACTACTTCCGCTACTTTGATATTTTGATGCTTGACCTCCAGTCTCAGGCTGCAAGCCTCTCAGCGAAGGCGGGTTGGGTTCATACCTGACTCGACCATAGTTGGGAGGGTTGTCGCGCGGGGATCATACTCTCTGTAATTATGTTGATTTCAGCATTAGCATGATCGCGGGGGTGGGTGGGTGCGGGGCCCCACACATTTGGACCAAGATGAGGTGGATATTATTGATTTCAGGCGCACCCAACCGCCCGTGAAGCTCAGTTGCTAGCGTATTTTTTGGCCCGATTTGAGAGGCCTATAAAACTATAAATAGAACGCTATAGTTAAGGCCAGGGAAGGTTTTAGTAATTTTTACAGCCCCCATAGGATTAAAGATTTCAGGCCTATAAAAATTTCATTATTGAGGGCTTGGGTGAAAGATTTTTGAAACTTTAATTGTATTATTCCTTCGGTATAGTAAAATTTATCTTTCTCTTTCCACTTGGACGTATGTGTTTATACCGAACCACATAAATCTAGTTGTTGTGCTATGATTTGCTGTTGTTTTGTTGCTGAATGTTTTTGTTGTGGTTGTTTGCTTGAAAATATTTTGGATTGATCCATAAAAAAGATTCTAACAATATGAACTGATTTGATTAAGCATTCCAAGCAGCACTCATCACAAATGACAAGCAAACAAGGATGCATATGATCGGGTAAAATTAATTGGGATAAGACTAATGATAGTGATTATTATTGCAGGCAAAGTTCGGTTTTTACTATGTGCTACTCTTAGCTCACTTGTTTCTGTGATAGATTTGCCACCCATTTTTCCAATGAATCTTTTTAGAACCATATTCCTTCGCTATGAACTCAAATAAATAATTCTTGAGATGGAAATTGGAAGCAGCCAGTCCCTAATCACACGCACATTGTCATCCTTTCCGGCCACAACACATGACTCGTTTCAGTGCAGTTTGCAAACCTACAAAACAAAATTTGTTAAAAGTGATTATTGCCAAGTTAAATCAAAAGTAGACAATATTTGAAAAGTAAGAAAATATCCTAGCCTAAGAGAAATCCTGATGAAAGCTCAAAGGATTGAAAAAAAACAAACATATATACAATAATTAATGGATCATAAGCATACCAAGAGATCAAGATCATCGAGACTGATTTTAGGAAACCCCGAACCCCTCGTGCACAGTGGAGATAAGTTCGTCGCCGCCGATGGAGATTCCTTCGTTGCCGCTCGTCGTCGGGAGCTGGCTTCGCTAGTGCGGTAACGTCGACTGTTCGATCGGAATGCTCGCGTCACCAATCCTTACACTACTTTGGACAATTTTAATATTAAATGGACAAAATAAACCCAATGCTTAAATACACCTTTTTTTATAACGTTTATACATCATTTTAACCTGATAGTGTGATGCTAGGAAATATGGATTCTTGCTTGCTGCCATTAGCCGAGCCTCTTCTTATATTGTTTAAATAGCTGCTGCGATTGCTGCCTATTATTTGCCTTCCTGCACTTTTTATATTGATAGTGCACTTTTTTTACTTTTAAGTATTTTATAATTATCTAACGATTCAATGTGGAATGAAATGGGCCATATCTTCCAAAATTCTCCAAGAAAAAAATCTTATTTATATTATTTAGGGGCTATTTGATTAAAGTAAAATGGGTGCAAAGTAAAAAAAAATTCGAGTAGGTTGTGATTACCAATGTTTGGTATAAAGTGAAACGAGTGAAATAATTTTATATTGTAATTCAATTTTGCAACAGAGAAATCTAGTTACGCTCGAATCGGGCGTAATTCATGATTACACGAAAGAAGTGGAGCAACCGAACGAATGGATCCTAATGAATCGAACGATTCGTTTGACCGAACCGTCCAAGCGAGCAGCCTAGCTAGGAGAAGTTCGAACAAATCCAACATCTTCTTCGGCAAAGTTCGAACTAATCGAACGATTCTTCGAACGAATTCGTTCAAATGTTAGTTTGCCCTAAATAAAAAAAAGTAATAAGTTTGCTCCTGCAATTTACTCAAAATATGATACTCATAAATAATTTCTTGCAAATAAAAAATTATTGAATTTTTTATAAAATTATCAAATAACAGTAAATTAACATGATTACACTATAAACATATTTCACTATAATCATATTACATTATACTCAAATTTCTAAATTTATCCTCCTAATCTTAAAAATTTATCTAAAATCCCTATTATTATATAAATTATTATTCCATTTAATATTTAAGAATAAAAACCTTTTTTAAATATCCTAACTTTAGATATAATATTATTATGAAGTTTTTGTATATCACACCTAAATAATTATCACCATTTTTAATACAAAAAAACATTAATTATATTTTTTGTTTATTTATTTTTTATTTCTTTATTAATAAATTTCACTTGCGCTTAAGTGTGGATTTGAGTCGAATTCAAGTGAGAAGTTACACTGGAGTTCGAGTTCACTGTAATTCAGTATCAATTCGAGTGAAATCAAATTCCAAGTTAAAGAACTGAACTGGATCGAAATCATCGAGTAGGTTTGAGTCAACTCAGAACAATTGAATTTCTTTCGAACAAGTTTGCCTGTTCTACTTGCACCCGATCGAATGCTTTAGCTTGTAGAAGAGCTTCAAGACAAGCCAGCCAGCCCTTTTAGGAAAACACCTGCAATTTTTTCTTTGCTGGAGGAAAGGGAATGGTCGGTTCACATTTGTCTTCTTTCTGAATTCGCCTCTGCTGTCTATCTTCAATCTCCATCTTGGAATGGCTACCTTCTCCACTTCTCATTTATCCTGCGGTGACCGTGCCTTTCCTTCCCATTATTCTTCCTTGCTTTTCTCCTCTACTTCTTCCCTTCCTCACTCTCTTGTTTCTATGTCAAGATGTCCTTCGTTATTGAAACCTCAGAGAATGCCTCCTCGTCTTCGCGCTCACTGCTTGAAGCCTGACTTAATAAATGAGAGGTGGGTGCTGAAGAAATAAATCTTTTTTCCCATTACATTTTTGTATTTGTATTGTCATTTGAAGGTTTAGGATTTATCTTCGTATATAGTGTCCATCTTTAATCGTAATAGAATAAGTCATATCAATAGCACGACAATTTCAGATTATGAAGCGTGCATTGTTCAGATATATATTGGTCTTTTATATTTACAGCTGAATAGAGGCAATGTGATCAACATGATTCAGGTTGGTTAGGTGGGATGAATGATCACTTCTAGGCGTAAGTCTCGAAATTCTTAAAATAATATCTTAAGGGCTGTTTTGCTGCAGTATTTATCAAAGGCTTACCCACGCATATTCCCAAATTATCAAATACAGAATAGTCATCCCATGATTTAAATGTTATTCGATTCCTCTGGCAGGGTTCCAAACTTTTGGAACAAGAGGAAAAAATACAAATTCTCTAAATCCTAAAATTTAAGGATTTGGTCATTTTGGAAAAGACGGGAAACATTGTGAACAACTGTATAAACTAACTCCAATTTTTTTGTAAGCAATGTTGCAACTCACACCATTTCGCCATAGATTCATTGGCTGATCACCTCATTTGTCTCCACCTGAAGTTGCCATGTTTTTTCATTTATGGCTGCCGCATTCATGCTAATTTGCAAATGTTTGCATTGCATACACATCACTATCTATAAATTTAACAGGTAGAAATCACCTCCTCCCGATCGATACATCATTCTCCTTCATAGGCCCTAAAAACTTTCCAACCCTTCAGTTAATGACCTGATAACATGCAAGGTTCTTGCAATCTGCATCATCAAAATTTTCAAATGCGTCTTCTTCTGTGCGATTAGAGGCAACGAGCTATAAAAGAAGGCAATGATTTGAAATATATAGCTTAGTGAATTGTGTTGTGGCCCAATGATTGATCATTTGGCTCTTGGGTTTGCAGCCTTGATGTGCCTAGAGTTTAAAGTTCACTGACCATATCTTTGCCCCATTAAGGTTCAACTTCTTAAAAAAAACTTAATAAAAATAATAGTAACTTTATAAAATATATTATTATTAGATGTTATTCAAGCTATCATGCTATGTGCCATAGTTAATATAATTTTTATTTTTTGCTATTTTTCTTCAAAAAAAAAAAGGTTATTTCATTGCATCACAAAGTATGTGCTATATTATTTGGGTTTTCATATATTTCATTAATCTTATTTAGTTTACCTAACAATTTAACTTGCACGTGTGCAACCCTGCAACAATGCCTTTGTTAAAAATTAACTACTTTAGGGTACTCCTTTGCTCCATGGATTCGATAACCCAAAGCACAAGTTTGAAAGTACTGTTGGCTTGTGGAAGAGCGTTCGATGCTATATTTTCAGGCTCTATTAATTGATTTGTTAGTATGTGATTAGGTTTGCTATGAAATGAACTATGATAGGCATGTTTCCCAACGATTCCAAATCATCAAATTTAACCCAATGTTCTATCCATCCATGTCTAGCCGTCAATAATGGTAAAATGTCTTTAAATTAATCAAACTTACTGATTTACGCAACACTATGCATAATTATTTAATGTCAATTTGTAGTCATGGTCTTGATTTGTTTTTGCGTCAATGTGAAAAGACTATGAAAGAAATTGCAATTAAGGGCATTCGTTGTGGATTAACAAGCACAAAACTTGATGCTTTCAAGGAAACTATAGTTTCTTATAAACAATACAAATGCACCATCAGATCTCCAAGATGTCCTAAATGAGGTCTTTTGGTAATTACTGTTAGAATAATATAATACAGGGAATAAACATGATGGTAATCCTAAACATGACATTTGGCCTAAATTTTTTTGCGCACCTAATCGACAATTAGGCACAACATATTTAGAGGCAATCACAAACATGAAAGTTGATTCAAGGCAATGTATTAATTGCTAAGCAAAAGTGGATGGGTTTGGATTTTGAACTTCATCTCCTAATTGCAGTGACACTATATGTGAGGAAATACTTCTAGCAGTTAGCTACATTTCAAGTCATTTGCTGTCATTGTTTTTATTGTTGATTCAAATGTGCATTGTTTAATTGATTTGTTGAAGCAAAGAGAAATCCAAAGCTGGCAAAATTTTAATGTTTTCTAGCTAAGAACATAATCTAAATGGGATAAAGTACACTCATTCAAGCCATGAAATCATAGAAATAGGTTCTAAAATATAGATCTACCTCATTCAAGGCTTGATTTAAGGGGCATTTTTCCTGAACATTGCACGCAGTCACTCTAATCAAATTATCATGAGCTAATGGGAAGAGAAAATTTTAAATCTGCACATTCCCATGCCATTCATAAAAGGTACTAAGGGCCTAATGCAAATAGCTGAGTGAAGATGGTTGAAAACACCTATCTAGGCCCAATGCACTTAAGATCAGAGGGGAAGAGGAAGAACTGAATCCAACATTGTCTATGTGAGCTCCCCATGCATTCCCCCAATGAAGAGAGGAAGGGAGATGAGGAGAGGAGGAGGAGCTCTTGGGGGGGCTAAAATGCCTTCTCTCAGCCCTAATCCTTGATTCAAGGGGTTACAATTCAGCATCAAATAATCTGGGCAACCCAATGCAAATCAATGGCTGGATATTTTTCAGCCCGTTTCTCCTTGCTTATGATTTTTTTGACTTCGTTGATACAATTGTACTACTTCGTATATATGAATCTTTTGGTGTAGATGGGGTTTATTGTTTGCAGGCAAACCAAAATCATGCCTGATGGGTATTGTATCTATATATATTGCTAGCATCCTTCTAATTTATATTTAGAAATATTAAGAAGTTCAGTTGCATTTTCTTTTATTTTGTACTTTTATTTTCATCTAGTTTTTATATTTTGAAATAATATTTATAGAATATTTTTTTTTTTCATAGAATCATTGATTTTAGCTTGCAAATTAAAGCACTCAGATTACCAATCACAACCATCAAATTACTTTGCACAAATCTCCAGTTAGAACCGTTTGTTGGCAGCACACGGTTCACCGCTACAGTCATTAGATCACTAGCTGGTTACAGCCATTATATTATAACTCATGGATCATTAGCCATAGCTGTTAGATGCATCACATAGGTCTCTAACTATAATTATCTAATTAAAGCATATGGATCATGGGCTACAACTATCAAAATCTATTCCATGGATCGCTAGTCAAGTCATTAGATCTTTTTCTCTAGATCAACATATTTATTATTCCAAGGTTTTATAAATCTAAATTAAAGATATATTTTTTGATTGTAAACATTAGTTATATAATACAAAAACAATTATTCTCACACCTTTTGTGCCCTAGTGGATGTGGTATTCTCGAATGTGGAGAAGGGTAACAAATTTTTGAAAAACTCTTCTTTTTGTTCCTGCATGAGGCCTCTATTAGTGTTACTTTGATAACATACTTTATTTAACCCATTTTCTTGCCAAATTTTTGTTTTTGTTTTTTCTAGGGTTTGGGACATTATTATAAATGTAACATGTTGGAAAATCTTTTGAGTATTAATATCTAGTGTTGGGAGATTCTAGTTTGCTTCAACTTTTTTTATAAATGACTTCGCAAGTCATACATGCTAAAATTTTATTTCAAAAAATTAAATTATCATTGCTAAGCATTTAAATAACCAGAGAATTTAGTTTATGATTATATTTTTATCAAATTCTCATATATTTTGTATTAAAGCATTTTTTGTTTTTAAAATTTGTGTAAATTTTAGACATGTCCATAGAATTTATATTCAAACCATATAGTAAACCTTCCCTTGATTTGTCCTGCATCAATCCTGATAAAATAAGTGTTGAGAAATTGGATCATGTTACTAGTTAGAGTGAACTACTTGGATATATTGGTTCTATCATGCAAAATAATGGCTAAATAGAGGGCAACATGATTAACATTTTCCAAGTAGATTGGATGAAGTGGTGGAACGCTAAAGTTTCACTCAACGTAACAGCTAGTTTATATAACATATGTAAGCGCAACAATGTTATATGGGGCTGAAAGTTTATCTACAATGCAAGTAAAAGTTCTATCTCACAATAATGAGAGAACAGAAGAAAAGTTCTTGCACATGGTTTATTATGCTTTTATAGCAACTTATATTTATCTAAAAAAATTTTTATGAAGGTTTGATATCTATACCCTTTGATGGCATACATGAATAATATAAGAACTATTCTTATTAATAGTAAATATCTGCTTAAAACAATTTATTGAATGTGTATATATCGTTCATGGATTTGAGAGGAAGAACTGTAGAAAAATAGTTAAGATATTTGAAAGTTTTGACAGCAAATAAAGAATGATTGCTGCAATGCACTGCATACTGATAAGTGTGTTTGATTTCTTTAGTAAGATTTATTTTTGATTATTTTTTTCGCTTTATTCAGAACTCAAAAAGCAACGATGCTACCCACCTTGGCTACTGACAAAAACTCTACGCCAAACCCATCTTTTAGGTGGCAAAGAGTCTTGCTGAAAGTAAGCGGGGAAGCACTTGCTGGGGATCACACTGGAAATATTGACCCAAAGGTAGGAAATAATTGTCTTACATTCTTTAGTATTCCATAGTGTTTCTGTATTATTTTACTTGCATTCTCATGCTTCAACACTCCCCTACTAGGGAAACGATCACATGAAAATTGTCTCATTGCTGGTATTGTTCTTCAGTTAAGCAAGCTTGCGTAGATTTCACTATTATTTTCTATTTGCTGCAGCTATTGTAGTGATTAATCTAAATTTAACATGAATAAACACGTACATTTACACTTAATAAATGTTGAACAATCTGTAAGCTGTACAAAAATGTTGTTTATCTTCACTAGCCTTGCCAAATGTTTGGGCCTGCAGTAGCAGTAGCAAATTCCTAGATTTGTGTTATTGCCATGCTAGCCACAGAAGAAATGTTGAGATTATCATATTTTATGGCTGATGTTTTGGTCCACATTTTATTTTGGCTACTGTTAAAAAGAATTAAGAATTTAATAGTACACAGAAATGCAAATATATTATACATTTATGTTGACTATCTGCCCCTTGTTTTGATGTTATTATTTATACCACAATGAACATTATTCTTTTTACCTGTTTATTAAGTGATTTTTAGTTTGTTCATGAGTATCTCTACCAATGTGAATATATGATATGCAGGTCTCAAGTGATTCCTGAACATGTTCTTGACTTTCTCTAGCACTGTTTGGTTGTTATGAGGCCTTCTATTTTGGACATTTTTGTTCTTAATTTGAATTTCGATTGTTCTGACATTTTATTTTAACTTCAATAATTTTTTCGAGAACTCTTAGTCTTATGTTCTCTTTTTCTTCATTAAACATGGATATTTTTTATAGTGTACTTCTCTGTATTGCATGCAGATTACAATGTCCATTGCCAAGGAAGTAGCAACTGTGATCAGACTTGGCATTGAGGTGTTCTTTTCTTTTTGATGTTTGTGATGCATATTTAGGTGATATTATTTAATAAGCATTATAAGAGCACCAAACACATGGTACTGTGGCAGATGTTTAATGTCCAATTTTTTTAATTGTAATTAGGTTGCTATAGTCGTTGGTGGAGGTAATATCTTCCGTGGAGCTTTGTGGGCTGGGTGCAGTGGGCTTGATCGCTCTTCTGCAGACTATATTGGGTATGGAATATTATACATTTTGAAATTTCTGATTGTATATGTGATGACCATGTTAGGTTTGTAATAACCAAACTAACATCGGATGCATCTTTTCATTTTATTGTGGCTCTATATTCTTATAATAAACTAAGTTAAACTTTTAAATAGTTTAACTATGTATATCATTCACTCAGCAATAAAATTGATTTGCAAATAATGAAATGAGAAATGCCAAAGTAATTATTCAATTCATTTCATGCCAAATATGATTTGTATTTAATTTAAACTTAATAAAAATTACATGACTAGGTTCTACGTACTAAAACTCTTGGCATTTTGCCATGGCTTGGGTCATGCACAAACCTATTTGTGAACATGTATAATCTTCTCTTTTGTAGTTCATTGATCGAAGTATTATGTATTTGAGTTTTTTGGGTTTTTCATAACCTGTCAAAACATGCTCTAACTATTTTGTTATGGGAAATTCCTACCTCGACCAAGTTTTGAAGTACAAATTCTCCATAATCATATTTCAAGGTCGCATTAACATCACTGGCCTCATGATTGAATGGCCATACCGTTCTTCCAACTTTTCTTTTATTCTTTAAATTCCTTTGAATGCTGACTAGTGGTTTCCCTTAAAATTCTCAAATTGATGAGTTCTTAAGGCTGTATTACAAGCATGCCAGCCTGCATATGAACTCAGTGGTATCCCAATTTTAAATCGAGCTTGAAAAGGATATGGGCTTGCTTTAGATGATTTAGCAAGCTGTCAATTCCTTGGGAATAGGTATAGATTCTTCATCATAATTTTATTTAGTGCTCAGTAATTAATACATATCATCCATCCACTATCCTTTTTCATGGCAATCTCGATCAGCGATCCGGAATGAATTGCTCGGTTTGATGAGTTTTTGCTCGAGGAGCTGGACTACTTTTATCTCTTCATTCTAAAGTGCCAAATTCAGTATATCCTCAGATTGGGTTGAGTTAAACATGAGTAGGATTCATAACGACTAAACTAGTGGGATAATCTTTTTAGTTTCTCAAATAACTCATTATCTATCTCAACCACCTTTATTAATTGCCAACCTTGTTGCTTGAGTAAATGGACTGGCAATCTTTTTTGTTTGTCTTCCATCCAATAGGTTGGCTGAACTTGTACCGACCTTATTTGGCTCAACTTTTCAGATAAACACCAGCATATGCTTTTGATAGGCATAAATTGTCTGCTTGATTTCTATTTTTTGGCCAGCATGGCTGGCATGTAAAACTCATTTTTTATAAAATTTGAACTTTTCCTCTTCCTTGACCTTAAAAAAATGACTTCTCGGTCTTAATGGTAATCCCAAATATCTACTAATATTATTGAAGCATGTTGTCGTCTCCTTTGGTAGAATTGGCTTCTTGGTTTTATATATAATAGTGTTAAATGTTAACTAATAAATATAACGAGGCATTGTATTACATAGGACCTCATTTATATATGTTTGGGTAATTGCAAATTTAATTCTACATTGTCATTTGATAGTAAGCTCAAAATCTCTTGGAATTTAGCTTGATGGAAAAGCACTCAGATGTAAGCTGTTTTAAAACCTTGTCTCTCCCCTTTGTTCTCAAAAATATGATTTTTTAGATAATTGAACCAAATATAGCAATCACTGCCTCTGGCTTGATTTGAATTTGGGTAGTAAAGTGTTTTTCTTACATCTTGAATTGCTAGACCTCGATAATTCTTTCCCATTCGACAATGCCTCAAGGAAATATTTGCCTCAATGTTATCAACTAACATAGCCGACACTATCCACCTTCATCACCATTTTCTTCCCATAAGTGTTCTTGAGCTTCTCAGGGAATAACTTTGGATATAATATCTAGCATTTATGCTGTTTGTCGTATGCATTATTATTCTTGGGTTTTCAGCATCTAGGGTTTCCTTCTTTTGTCAGCTAACTTACCAACTTGCTTTTCAACATAGTGCTTCTTTTTTATATTCTCTCATTTGCTCGAGAAGAATGCTAGCTTGGTTTTTATGTTATAATGTAGTTTTGAGGTATAATATCAAGACATCATCTAAAATGACTCGTTATAAGATCTTGCTGGTAAAACTCAGTTGTAAATTCTTGGATCAATTAGCCAATCCTTTGTCATGGATTGCCATTTTTTCTCTGTTTTTGTTCATGCCCCATCGGGTGATTAATGATAGAGTTGCTTGAATTGCTTATGGTTAAGATTTTCTTGTGCGGCCTTGACCCAGGTATTCCCCTAGATAAGAGTTTGCTTAGATAATTTAAGTTTTGAGAAAATCTTTTCTTTTGATGTAAATTTATAGAGGTCAAAGTAACTCTCTGTTTTCAATAGTGCTGTTTTAGGTGGGTAGATCGATGTTGGGCTTGACTTTGGGAAAACTGTCTTTTCTGTGATTCTTTCTCTTTATGAGCCGCCTTGTTCACTGATTCCAACAATTTGAAGATCTCTTTTAATGTTTTGTTTTAACAGATCTTTTTGCTGACAATTGTATTTTCTCTAGGGAAGACTAGTAAAAATACAATTAAAAATAGGATTACTTTTTCTCTATTGATTACTAGGGCTTAGCTAGAATTAGCATGATTTGCAAGGTTGATGATCCTTTAGCTCAACCAGAGCTATAATAGCTTAAGAAAGCATTTTTCCTTTTCCTGGGTTAAACTCAGGCAAGCAATAAAATTATTCTTGGGTTAATACATGCTTGATTCGGACTCAAGTAGCCCTGGCTGGCCTTTTCCAAATTGAAAACTTGGAGATGGGCTTCATCTTAATTGCTCGGCTATTGATGCTCACCTTCTGGCTAGGTAGTTTTGAAGGAAAATTAAGGAAAATTAATTTTCCTTAGTGAAGGAAAATTAAAGGAAATTAATTTTCTTAAATTAAAGGAAATTAAGTTTCCTTAAATAAAGAAAAATTAAAGGAAATTAATTTTTTATATATATAATTAAATCTCTCAAATATGATATTAAGAAACTGTCGCATTAATAACTTCCGTTTCGGGAATTATGGATTTGGAAGTTTTCTTTATGTCTTTAATTGAGAGATTGGAATTTGTAATTCTTGGGAATCAAGGATGGCTTATAAATAGGCGTTGATACATAAAACATGACATAAGATATAAGAGAAGATCTCCAAGAGAAGGTTTTGTAAGGGTTCTCTAATCTTAAATCATTTGTATTCCTCTCTGATTTTAGTGAAACTTTGCTCTCCTCCCCGTGGACGTAGGTGTGATCACCGAAGCACGTAATTTCTATCTTGTGGCTGTGATTAATTTATGTGCTTGATTTTCTTGCTTTAATTTTTCGGTTTCTCAATGTCGCTCAAGTTTCTTTTTGTTCCGCTTTTGGTTTAAACCCTATTCAATCCCAACAAGTTTGGCTAGTGGAGGCTTGTTGATGTTGCTTAGTAACAGGCACAATATTGTTCTCCTAATCAAATGAGAGTCAAAGAGAGGAAATTGGAAAATACATTAAGGCGAGGGACATATTTTTACTGCTCGGCTTTTTCTTGCAGTGTTGAATAGGTGCATTGTTGAATCATGATCTAAATGTCATATTTTCCTTGCTGAAGCAAATCATCAGGACAATCACTGAATCTGTTTGGACCATCAGATCATATTGAACACTCCAAACATTTAAATTGTTTGTGTGATCAACTCTGTTGAACTTCTGAATCCTTGAATCTTCTGTCAACTCCTCTGAATCTTCTCTCCAAAGCCGCCACCAGATCTCATAAATCCATCTAATCTGCTCCAAAACAATTGGATTTACTCAATCTCTCCTCCCATTATTGCTTGGTCTCCATTAAGTCACTTTGGTCATCACACCATTACTTTTGGTCAATATGCACCACTCTCTTTACTTGCTTCAACCAAATCCTCTATCTTGTCTATGCTTCAACAAATCGGTTCTTTCTGCACTGACCGTTCTTGGTTTTCATGCAGACATATTTCTCATCAATCTCGCTCATTGGTTTTCATGCCAATCACTGCCCTCTTTGAGTTCATCTCCCTCCTTGATCACAACACACCCTCCCTTGATCTTTGTACAATCACCCTCGTTTGTCATGCAGACTGCTTTTACACATCGCATCATCGCCCACCTTGGTAACGACGTCACCCCCATTCTTGGTCATGACACCTGATTTCATTGTCAACCAACCACCTTGATTTCCACATGATGTTTCCATTGGCCAAATGAGAACCCATTAACTTAATGGATTATATTTTTGAATTTGTATATTAGCTTATGAGAACCATCACTGACTTTACGTTTTGAATGGGTGACTAACGTACCTGTTCGTGTCTACCTGACACAGGCTGTGGAGCAATCTTATACATAAGCAGACATGCCAACAACTTTAATCTTTAAGCCTGAACAATGAGCATGTCGTGCCAAAAGGGTCTTCTTTTGTTCTCTTGCTTAGTTTTCATGTTCTAAGCGCTGTCATCAAACTTCATTACTACTGAAATTATGACAAAATTGTGTACTTTTGTACTGCATATTTTTCTTTGTCCGTACTGTTAAACTGTTCTCATAATTTGTGATGTTACCTTGCAAATTCATTTTTGATGTGATCATAGTTACTCAAATTCATGAAGAGATCTTTCATGTGATGGCGTTGCAATTTTGAAGTGCAATGCACTCTCTTGTAAGCATTGAATCTATTATCGCGAAAAGCTGATATTATATTTGATAGCTGCTTTAAAGTTTGTTTCTGTGCTTCAGCATGCTTGCAACAGTCATGAACGCAATATTCTTGCAAGCAACAATGGAAAGCATTGGCATCCCAACACGTGTCCAGACAGCATTTCGCATGTCTGAAGTTGCTGAACCATACATACGGAGAAGGGCTGTCAGGCACTTGGAGAAAGGACGAGTTGTTATATTTGCTGCTGGAACCGGAAATCCTTTCTTCACAACCGATACTGCTGCTGCTCTTCGTGGTGCTGAAAGTAAGTTTATTGCTTACTAAAGAAGCCTCAAGGAGTCTCAAGAAGTATTTTATCTTTTAAACCAAAATAAAGAAATATCTTGTTTTTTGAGTCTGCATTAATATCCAAGTACTGCTGCATTGTTCAATCAAGTCATTTTAAAATTCGTAAAGTAAGTGAAAGGGGTAAAGTTAAAATTGGAGATTATGAATTCATTAGAAAAAAAATAGAATAAAACAAACATGAAACCAATTTTTCTGTTTTTAAAAGGCTTCCTTTAGCTCAAAAATTATTTGATTATGGAAAACTATAAGATTGATTCCGACTAAAAAGGCGGACTGGTCCATTCATGATTATGATATTTAAATTTTTATTCTTTACAAACGTGTGAAACCTGAAAGAGTGAATTCTAATATTCTTCTCTTGTTTTTAGGTTAGATCTAGGCAGGGGGAATATAGTGTTTGAGGAAGATCTGCACGTCTATGTGTTACGTACAGAAAATTGGTGTGCTGCGGGCCTCTATGATTAGTAAACTGGTAGTTTGATAATTGGTCTTTTGCAGCCCATGTAAATGACGGTTATTGTTTCTGTGTTGCCATGGATTAAAATTTCATGGTCGTGTATAGCTCATGAACTTTTTTAATTATTGGACTTAGCGTTTTAAATTTACTACATTTTCTATTTTAGTACCACAAGAATGAATTCCAAGTTAGAGTGATAATTGGCTTGGGCTAGATGTTTATTAGGTCAACTACTTGAGGCTTGTAAAAGATGCATTTGACATAACAGAATTGCTATTTTCCTTTACTTTTTACTTGTGCCTTTAGGATGTTGGATATTTACAAATGCAGGACAGCTGTGATGATCAAGCTATTGGAGATGCTGTCTTTGCTCTAGTTTGATGCTTTATTTTATTATTAGTTATTTTTATTCTCTTACTTTTAAATTATTTATTTTATTTTTTGCAAGTGCTTCTAATTTTAATGAAACGTACAATCTGTTTTTTATGATGCACTCTTAATTCCAATGATATTGTGGGCTTCGATGCTTTAAAATTTTTGCCTATTTTTCAAATTAGCCGATCATTAAATTAAAATTTAACTTAATTTTTCTTCGAATTTTTACTATGCATCAAAGGAACTGGATTTCCTAAAATTGTTAGCCATTACAATTGTGACTCTCTGATATGTTCTGTTTGATCTTAAGCCATCTGCATCAATTTATTCAAAGCTCATGGTTGCATCATTATGCCAATTAAAAATATCAATCTAAGTCGCAGGTCGTGATAATAAACATCTACACTGTAAAGTGTTATAACCTTGTAATTTTTTCACTTCATTCTTTTTGATAAATTATAAGATTTTTATGTTACGATATTTTCGTCTCCCTTACTAGTAGTGGGGCTTGCTCTCATACTGGATAAGTATCATTAACTTTCTATGGGCTAACATGAAACCAAAATTAAAAGAGCTATTTTATCGTTCTTTGACCATAGATATTCACTATACTATTATATTTCTATTTTCTATCATTAAAATATGCGCATAAGAATTTCTTTGAAAGCAAAGATACAAATGACCAACACCAATTGTGACTTTTTGCAGAGCTTCATATATTTTGGATTATAATAACGAATCCTTTTAAGATTATCAAACCATGCTAATTCCCTTAGAGTTTCAAGTTATATGTTTCATTAAATTTTTTATGAATAAATCTAAGCAAATATTAAGCTGCAATTCACCATATATACTAATTGAAACTTTATACATGTCTTCCATTAATAAGGAATATTACAACTACTCTTTTGTCAGTGCTAATGCATTTTTTTTCCCAAGAAAAATCATGGAATGTTTGTTGAAAAACCTATCAAAATGGGTTGAAGTTAAATTATTGAAACAAATTATGAATAATAAAATTTCCTTATATGATATTTTAGATGCTGAAAGTGATTTACAAAAGTTAATTCTGGTCTTGTTGAATTAGAAGTACATTTACATTGCCATTTTCATGAACCTGAACCTACATTTTAACTAGATTTAGAATTTATATTTTAACGTTGAATTATGTAACCCGTCTTGGGGGTGTGGACTAGTGGAAGAAATCTTGAATTACCTCTTTGGGGACCAAGGTTAAAACCCCACCAGGCCCATGGAGAGCAGGCGGGATAGGTCATGTTGGAAAAAATTAAGATTGCAATCTTATTTGAATCTAATTAAGCTTAATCCTTTGCTTGATAATGGATTATCTCAAGATTTTGCTAATTAGTCTCAAAAAGGTTTACAGGAGCTTAGCCCCACCATATTATTCCTTAAGTGGATGCTTCATTAAACGCTCTTACTCGGGCACTTAAACATTGGTGATGGCCTTCAAATTTTGCCCACGTTATCAACCAAAAAAATTAATTTTTTCTTAAAAGTTGTGAGGCCTACAAATAAGGTTTGGCAGTTTAGAAAAAAGATCAATTATCTGTGTTAATGGTATGACCATGCCTTTAAAATTAATCCTAAAACTTTAATCTTTCAAGGAATTTTTGTATACTCGAATGTATAAAAAAAATAAATTTTCATAATAACAATATAGAGTATTTAATTAAAATAATATTAAAATCAGCACGCCCTATTTTAAATGATCAACAATGGTAGATGAAAATCAGCACGCCCCATGTAAAATCAGCACGCCCTATTTAAAATCAGCACGCCCTACTTAGTTTAGTTTATTTGGCTTAAGTTAAGCTAACTTTGATCTTTACAGAGTCTTAACAGTTTAGCAGCTTAACGTAATAAGTTTTAAGCTATGTTAAGCTTATTATTCGTAATTTTTGCATAGTAATCTCTATTGTATGTCTTATCTTGTTATAGACAGTTATGATATTGATTATGATAATCTTTTCTAGCTTGGAAAAATTCCTCTATAATTGATCGACAAACTCCGACTAATTGGTCTACCCAATCAATCGAACTTCATTCTGGAATTACTAAAATGCTCGAGATCACTTATCCAATATCATGATTTATTCTCACATGGCCAAAGACCAATGTATACAGACAATTGCTTGGCCAAATGATGTAAGGTTTCATTTACAATCACAATCTGTAAAATCTTGAAAATTATAGGCCAAATAATGTAAGATTTCATTTACAATCACAATCTCTAAAATCTTGAAAATTTATAATTGAGAAGATATAATCTATATGCTTGGCCATTGAAGAAATACCATGTCAGCATCTTCAACCATCAGAAAAGAACATTGGTGTATTATAATTACCTCTAATCAACCATAAAAAGAGATCTTTTCAACACTTCAAAAAACTTTTATTGAATTGATATTGCATTACCCTCACTTATATGGATGTTTAGAAGAATTCTCAGTTTTATTTATTTTTTATACTGTAAATAGCAGAGGGGTTAATTATATTCTATCTTACTTGGCCTTTCTTCATATAATACAAACACCTTTCGAGAGACCAAAGTGAATATAGGCAGTCTCTGGCAAATTACTATAAATTTGTCTTAGCTCTTTTATTTACTATTTTCTTACAACTTACTTTGCACATTAATTCTTGCATAAAATGAACTACTAAATCCCAAGACCTTTACATAAAGTTTTTTTTGATAACCTAAAAATATGTAAGATTTAATACTTGGGGGGATGTTCTGAGAATGAGTTTGTGTGCATGTGAGGTTTGATAATGGTAGATGAAAAGGAGAGGCAGAATACTATCGATGTTGTTTCTTCTGCAATATTTGACACATCTATACCACTGAAACTTCCAACCTTTATATTCACTTCAAATGATCTAGTTGCTCAGTAATGGATTATTGACATCATCGACATGTCAAGGACATTAGATTATGAATAAACTTGACTGAATTATTTTGAGTGTATGATTATGCGGGTTGGTACAACAAATCCATTGTTCACTACCTTGCAGACTGTAAACCTAAATACACAGTTTGGGTTGGAAATTGCAATGGTTTCTCTAGAGATTGCTGGAAGGAGTTACCCAATACATGCCTCTGAAGAATCTTTATCTAATACTACTATCAAATAAGAGCTTATCAATGAATGTACTTAATTGATGAAACTAGGGATGGAGATAACCTTGAAGACAAGCAAAAGAATTAGTTTCAGTTGGGAAGATTGACATTAAGAATGGTAGTCACCTTGGTAAAAGTTGCTACCATGTCGGGGATTCACATTTTTAAGCTTTGAGATGCATTGTAAATTAATTGGCCTTACTGACCTATTGTTGATATTAATATCAGTATACAACATAAGTGATGCTGTGAAGTGCAAACTTTTTTTCCAGAATGAGATGATTAAATTCCCTATCCTAAAAAAGCATTAGGAGCTTTATTCAATTGAAAGTTCATTTCATATCACTTAAGATTCTATAAGGCTTCTCAGCTATTAATGTTGATCGAGTTGAAAACAGCTGAGTCACTTTGGGACTGCATTTCCTGATTCACTCTGGCATTCAATGATGTATTGGATGAAGATGATTGCTTAGCTTATACTTATCCATGGGCTGAGGGAATCTTGGTTTCAATTTGTTACTAAGAAACCTCCTAAATTGATGACTGATTTTTTTTTCCAGAGCCCTGGAATATATGAATGCTAAGAAGATAACCAGACACATCCCACTGATCAGAGAAAAGGATGACATATTTCTTGGAGAGTTCTTTCCGACCCAGATTTAAGGGTTGTTTCCGGAGGAAGATGATGATGGATTTTAGTTTGAAGAAATAAGAACTCAGGGCGAAGCTTCAATGCTGGCACACTTAGAAAACTTCATCATATAAATGAACTACTTGTGCTCGAATGTAATTTTATTGAACTAGTCAGTGAGATTTAAAGCTAAATCATACTATTCCTTCACATAATCTGGAGAAATTTAAGCAAGGATGAATCCAAATATTGTTTGTACTATGCCAATGGTTACTTAACAAGTAGTTGTTATGCTTTGAAGGTATTGGATAAGTTGGTTAAAGAAGGCAAGCTTAAGGAGTTTGTTGTGGAGAGGCATAACTCAGGAAACTCAAGGGTGGATGACTAGGCATGGATCCTGAGTCTTCTCATGGGTAGCCAAGTGAAAGATTTTCCTCCAATGCTGATAACAAATAGTATTAATTTGGTGTGTGAAGCAGATGTAGATTATGAGATGGCTCAGAAGGAGCCAATTGAGCTAATCTTAAGAACTAACTTTGTATTCAATAGTTTTGATTATGAGGTAAACAGATCTAGAAGTATGGATATATTACAACAAGGCAATGCTTATTTTGATATCTTATAAAGAGAGTAGCATCACATTCTGAGCACAAATCGTGTCTTAGCTATTGATTAATATTGGTTGCAATGTTTATATAATTGGCTTGCATTTATTGTATTGGCTATGTTTATCCATGAAAAGTATATTCTTGGTGATCCAACAGTTAGCTGAATATTGTTGAGAGACATGCTTTTGTTAGCAAAGTATTCATCAAAGTTACTTGGGGAACTAATTGGTATTACAAATTCCACATTTATGAACTCATTATTAAATTCGATATTGTGATGACCCATGTTAGGTTGGTAAGAACCAAACTAACATCGGATGCATCTTCCCGCAGGATCATATTGGCAGTTAGATAAAATAGTAGTTAACAAACATTCAAGCCATTCACATAAAAGAAATGACATTCATTCAATTTAAAATAAAAATAATATCCAGAAATTATTACATAAAAATTTCATGTCCATTAAACTATTAATCCTAGAAGGGGCAGTTATTCTCCCGCGCTACGTCTCTAGGCTATATCAACCGCCTCCAACTGTATCTGATCTGGCATTATAAAAATAATGCCAGAGTGCACATTCTATATACAATGGATATTAAAAATATACTTAAAGCATAGCGGGAAGCAAAAAATGTTAATAACTGTAGGAAATAGTGTGTTTCAAAAACAAGAAGATAAATATGTCTCCTGCAAAATAACGGTTCTTGCACATGCCAAGTTTTCAAATAGAAAGCAATAATCGCATAAAAATTCATGTTTATGTTTATGTCTATGATATCATGAAGCAATAATAGTAGTTCTGTTGGGCAAGGCCAGAATTATGAGGCTGGGTTCATATGTATTTAAGCATAAACCTTCACCTGGACCCACTTAAGGATCTCAGATGGCAACGTGCATTTAAGCAACCTTCACCTGTGCCTCCCTCAAAGGCTCCAGATGGCACCCTTATAGCTCCCGAGGACTAGCCCCGTCCTTAACCTAATCATGCTCCGTTTTAGAACCCTTCTTGCAACATTCACAAGACACATAAACATTATTCAATTTTTCTTACCTCATTAGTAGTAAGAATAACATATTAAATACAAAATAGGTTCAAAGCGATGCATAAGCAACAAATAAAAGTAAAAGCATATAAAGTAATATCCAGTGTACCTTTGTGTTTGACTTAATTAGACGTTTCACTCACAATTTTGATGGATCTGCAAAAGTTAAAGTTGGAATTCTTTTAAACTTTGAAAGTGATGTTGTATTTCAACGGATCTTATTTACTCGATATACTACCTATATCCTTTTCAAACTCTTAAATTAAATCTTATAATTTAAAAGGTACATTATTATAATTCCTCTTAAGAGTCCTAAAATTGTCTTAGAGGTTTTAAAATATTTCAATTGTCACTAATTACAAATCATACTTAACTCGTCCAAATCCTATTATAGCACATGAATTTACAAATAATGAGTTATATTAGAATTTGGCTTAAAATCCTAAAATAATATTCCAATTAATCTAAGCTAGATTTAGACATCTAGGATTTGTAATTAATGCTAATAATTTAATTAAATTAAACTACTCACAAAAATTTCCACCTAAAATTGGAAATCAAATCAATTTATTATTTTCTAAATTCATTATTATTAGTATTTATTTATCATATAAATACTTATACCAATATATACATATATATGTATATATATTTATATATATTCATATATATCTATTCATATATATAATATTAGAAGATGTATATATATATTCATATATATATAATATTAGAAGATGTATATATATATTCATATATATATATATATATATACATTTATATATATATATATATATATATAAACCTAATTACGTTTTTAATCCTTAAAGAAAATTGACAGAGGTCGAGCGAGCAGAGCCTTACCTTACGGGCGGACGAGCGCACAGGCGAGTGCGGAATTGACGCCATACGCAGAGAGTCGGCACTGGAAGAGGTCAGCCAGCAAGGGATCGGCGCAGATAGGGAGGCCGAGTGGGTCGGCACTGCGTCGACTGGGGGAGGGCTATGCGAGTAGAGGTCGTCCGTCTGACTCACGGCGCTGCAGCGGGAGGAGGATCGAGCGGCTCACAGGTACGCTGTTTACACTCGAAGGAAGGGAGAGAAGGGCGAGAGGGGCTGTGAGGAGTCGAGGGTCGCCTGGTGTTTAAGTAGGGCGTGCGTATGTAACGCACGCCCGCCCCTTACGGCGGAAGTTACGGATTGGGCTCGCGCGCCTTCCGAAACTGTCGGCCCTCCATACCTTAGCCGACGTTTTTCTTAAATTCTGTCGGTTTCAATTGATTCCGATTTAAAGAGGTAAGTTATGCTTAATTAAATTGAGTATACTTTTAATTCCTATTCCAGTTTTAATTTGAAAAACTTCCAGAAAAGTTATTTTTAGCGGGAGATTTAACGGGAAACTGAATTTTGCGGGAGATTTAACGAATCGGAAATTCAATGCTTGCCTTTTTTAATGACCTAGGGTCATTACAGATATCCTCTGTAGTATAAAATAAAATCCATAGAAAACCACTTAATGTGCTTAATGCTATAATTTCCACTTGACATCTTGTTGTCAAGTTCAATGCAAATGGAAAATAATGGCGACAATGTAAGAGATAATGCAATATGTGCGGGCCAATTATATAAACATTGTAAACATGTTTATATAATTGGCTTGCATATATTGCATTAGCTAAATTTATCCATAAAATGTCTAGTCTCAATGTGTAATGTCCCGATGCTAGCTCAGCGAGAACTGTCCCGGTATTCAGGTGTTCACATACCGCAGGATCATATTGAGTAAATTGAGAGAGAATGGATACACATGTAAAAAAAAATTCTCATTTATTTCAATATTTCATATTACAAGATCTTTCATCGAACATCTCATACAAAAGTGAGAAAAATAAAATAAAAAGATAAAAGATAAGCAAAATAGAACTGTGGACCTATCAGCAAGATTGAAAGTTTTAAGAATTAGGGTTCTTGCGCGTAATCTCCCAGAAGCACCTGACCTTGTATTGCACAGAAAATAATACCGGGATTAGAATTCCCAGTAATTAGAGAATACTCTAAGTTCTGCAGTACACAATAATATTACACTTTTAAAAGATGCGATTAGCGGGAATAAACCTGTAATAAAATGCAAGAAAAGTAAAGCAACAGCGTAAAATAAGTGAAAGTTTCCTGTAACAAGTATTATCACAATATGTAGGTTACTGATGTCGTTTTTCCAGTAACCCACCACGAATGTTACTGATGTCATTTTCCAGTAACTAACCCCGAATGTTACTGATATTATTTTCCAGCAACAACCTCGAATATTAATGATATCCTTTTCCAATAACAACCCCGAATATTGGTTCAAATAACCAACCAAGCTACAACATGAATTTGGCTCGAAAGCGATGCTAAGCAGCAGTAAAAAAATGCAAAATGTAATATTTGTCATGTACTGGGAATCCTTTGTTCTTTAAGTTCGGATGAGTTATATTTCTCTCAATCTGCATTATGTTTCTGATATTTTAAAATTTAGTCAATATTCTTAGGAATAAATATTATTTTCTTTTAAGCCTTTGATTAATATTTTATAATTTTGCTCTTAAATTCTATTTATGATAATTCATTAATGAGAAGTCATTTTATCCCATTAATTAAAAATTAACCAGCTTGTAAGCTGAATCGCTCGTAAAATTTAGTTCGAGCTTGAGATTGAACTCAATTAACAAATCGAGCTTAAGCTCAAGCCGGAACGAACTCAAGCTCGACTTGGTTTGCCTCAACTCATAATGTAATATGCGTTAGAATCCTTCTTCGAAAAATAAACCTACAACATTTAAAAAAAAAAGTTAAGAGAAGAATATCTCATACCTTCAAGATTAGGATCGCTGAAAAATGGAGGGAGGTCGGAGTGGGGTGGTTGGACGGTTGGCTGGGGTGGCTATTGGCCGGCTGAGTTGGCTGGCTGGTAGCGGTAGGAGGGCGGCCGGTAGTGGCAGGTGGGCTAGCTGGCAGGAGGGAGAGGGCTGGGCTGCTGTGTGGGGAGAGGAGGGAGCTGATGGCTGTGGGAGAGGGAGGAGAAGAGAGGGCTTGGCTGTTGTCTGGGGAGAGGAGGGAGCTGCTGTGGGAAGAAAAGGATTGTTGTGGGAGATGTGGGGGAGAAGGGAGGGAGAGTGATTGAGGGTTAAATAGGTGCAGGGGGGACATTCCCTGCGCCAAAAAATTTAATGCGGAGGTCGCGCATGGCCTCTGGCCTCCTCTGGAGCGGAAGCTTCTTCCGCCAAAGGCGGAAGAATCTCAAACGGGATCGTCGGGGGGGGGAAGAATTTTATAAGCAAATTCTTAAAGAAATACGTAAACTTAAATTATTCGTATTTTTTCATCGTTTGACGTCCAAAAATAACGAAACTTGACACCGATGTATGTTACAATGTAACGAACATCCTCGCGCCGAAAATGTTCGATTCAGAACAATATTTTATTTTTTATTCTAAAGTTTAAACTTCGAAATTTTTTTGAGATCAAACCGACTCTTCGAAATTCATGAAACTTCTCGAGCAGCCTTTAAATAATATACCTAACATAACGACATGAAATTCGATGATGAATTCAGACACATTTAATTTTCGATATCCTCATTAGGAAAAACAAAATACCTCGGTGTATCATATGTGCGACATGAAATTTGATCTAAAAATTATTTAGGATAGTTGCTTGCCAAGGTTATTTGATCTAAAAATTATTTCTATCTATTGGTATTCTTGTTTGTCCTAAATCGAAATTCCCCGGAACCCAATTTTTGAGGCGGGAATTTGACCTAATTTGCAGACAAGGACATTGAGTCGTTACACAATGACCCAACAATTAGCCAAATTTTGTGGAGATATGTGCTTCTATTGGCAATTAACAATTATGAATTCATTATTATTTCGATATCCTCATTAGGAAAAACAAAATCCATGGATAACCACTTAATGCGCTTAATGCTATAATTTTTATTGGACATATTGTTGTCAAGATCAATGCAAATGAAAAAGAATAGTGACAATGCAAGAGTTATTTGTATCATGAAAAAGTTGTTAATAACGAGGGATATTCATGCATTAGAGAAGATAGAGATTATGAGGCTAACTGAAAGTCTTGAAGTTGAAACTATTGAAATGAGATGAAAGAAAACGACGATACATTTAATCTGTTAGCTAAACCAAAATGATCAGATGAGGAGTCGAAATTTCATTGTTTGAGGGAGTGCTTAAGGTATATTTTTGACAATTGGAATTTTTTATTTGTTGTTATTGAATTCCTAAGGTGATTCAATCATAGGTATTTGTTGTTATTGGAATTTTTTATTTGTTGTTATTGAATTAAAAGGTATTATTGTACTTTTACAAATGTTTGGACAATAATAAAAGCTTTCTCTAGATTTGGAATTTTGATATTTATTTGGGTGTAATTTGCCATCAATGTAATCTTACAAAACCTAAATACATTTCGCCATGAAACCCTCTAGCCGGTTGTGCAAGTTTAACGATGAGTGGTTAATTGGTGGGGCTATGTTTGGCTAGTTGCCGACTAAGGTTAGTGTCAATAAAGCTCAGTTGTGCTATGCAGCGCTGACAAAGCTTTAAGACCCACAAAAAATGCTTGTCGCTCAAGGATAGTTGCTTGCCAAGGTTAGCCAGTTGCTGGCGAACATCAGCCTAGGCCACCGCTCAATCAAATGGAAGAAGAGTTGCAAATGGTAGATGAAGCTTGCAAATCAAACAACCGTTAAACTCAGTTTTAAAAAATATCAAATTGTTTTGTATGGAGTGCTTAAAATATTTTGAGTAGTTCTTTAGGTAACATCCACCAACTTCGTATATATTTGTGTAGAAGGCCCATTACTCAAAAACAAAGGTAATTTTTTATAGACAAACCTTAACTATCAGTTGGTCCCAAATTTTCTTAAAGTCAAGGTTTTTGGGAATGCAGTACCTGCTTGGTTCTCTAATGGTATCATAGTATACCAATTGGAGAATGTATTGATTTCAAGAAAGTGAATGATATATGTCCAAAATACTCATATTCACTTCTAAATATTGATAACCTTGTAAACTCAATGGTCGAGTTTGATACAGTTAGTTTTCTTTGTGCTTTTTCAAGTTACCATGAATTTGAGTGATGTGGATTAATTAACATTCATAATCTTATATGACACATTTGGTTTTATAGTTTATCCTGTTGGCTAAGACTTACTATAACAACCTATCAATGGTTAATGGAAAATTTCTCGAGCCCGAAATTGTTAAAACTATAGAGGGTTATGTTGATTATGCTTAAGTTAAATGTCACTTAGAAGTAAATTTAATTGACTTAGATCATGAGAATCGCATTTTTATTGCTTCTAGAGTATTATTAGGGCACCTGATAACTCCAAAGGAATCAAATCTAACCCGTGCAAAGTACAAGCCATATTGAATGGTCGACTATCAACAATTCTCAAAAAAATGGGTCCACTTTTGGAACAATAAGATAGCTTTAGCTGATTCATTTTACATTAGGGAGAGTAGTATTTGCTTATTTAGGGAATTGAGAAGAGTTGGTGTATTTATCTAGACTAAGGAATACAACCATGATTCAGTCAACTTTAACAACTTCTTGTCACCTTACTTTGCTCCACAATTATGGGATATACCTATTTAAATATAGTAATTGGTAATGAAGTAGTAAAATCAAAATTAAAGAAAAATTTTATAGAGCAACTATACGACTAACTATGTTATATGGGGCTGAATGTTGGCCAACAACGAAGAAATTTGCTGATAAAATAAGTGTTACGGAGATGAGAATGCTTAGGTGGATGAGTGAGTATGCTTGTAAGAATAGAATGAGAAATGAGTTTTTTCTGTGGCATGGTTGGAGTGGCTCCAGTAGTGATTAAGATTAGATAATGCCACCTTATATGGTACAAGCATATTAAGCATAGACTGTGTGTGCCCTTGTTAGAAAAATTGAGTAGATATGAGAAGAAACTATTAGTAAGGATATTCTATATTTAGAACTTAGGGCTTCAATTTAATCATGCACAATGGAAACAAATGATTCATGTAATTGATACCACCTAGTGGGATTAAGAAATTGTGTTGTTGTTGTTGTTGTAATGTAGTAAAACCAGTCTTACTAAAAGAGCATAAAATAAACATATCCTAATCTCTTACTATAGTCATATAAATAGTTAGGGGAACTAACATTTCTCTTATTGAAATAAAATTTTTCTCTTCCTAAAACAACAACTAAACTCACCCAATTGTTTTATTTTTATAAATATGGTCATAATGGATATGGCATTAGAGAACATTCGCAGAAATATTGATAAAGCTCACTGACTCACAAAATGGAGTTTGAACCATCTACATTTGATCTTGAATTTGCACAGCTCCATAAAAGCACATAACATTGTTGATTTATAACCAACTCAACTCATGTTGAGTTGAATGACATGGATAAGCAGGAGTTAGTTGGGGATAGTAAACTTTGGCTTTGGTTCTTATAATGTGTAACAGGAATGTTGGACTAGGATATTTCTATATTATCCCGAAAAGATTATGTTATTTCCTCAGTACACTTAATTTCTCAGCTACAAATAAGTAGGCTGAATAAGAAGTCCTATTAAACAGTTTAATTCATTTAAATATGACTAAATAATCAATTTAAACGTGCTTTCCGATTCACAACTAATGTCAATAGTCTTAAAAATATCTATGAAACGTTTTTAAAATTTTACTTTAAGGCTATCATAAATAAAAACACTAAGTTAAATAACTTTGCAATTGAGCATATCTTGAGAAATGGAAATAAAGTTGTTGACTAATTTGAAAGGGTACAATGAGAAGTAATAAATTTTTTGTTGGGAGGTGCACGATGAATGTTATCGAATTTCCTTGTGTTCATTTTTGATCACTGGGAAAAATGCTATAGCTTTTGAAAGTGTTTTTAAGTAAACTCAAATCAATCTTAAATGGCTGATGAGAGTTATCATGAATGACTAAAATTTTGTTTTGTTATCTTCAAAATAATCGTGCTCCAATGATCTTAGTGATCATTTTCATTTATTGGTGCCACTCATTTTTAATGATGGTTTAATTCCGACTCATAAAGATTTGTATAGGTTTGAGCATGCAATATTGACTCGTTAGCCATGAATAAATCTTACCCATCAACAGACAAGCTATAGATGGCATTTAACAGACTAGTTAAATCATGGGGAAAATTATTTGATGAGTTAACATCATAATTGCAAAGAAAATAAATGCATTCAAGCTTACAAAATAGGAATAGCACAACAAATTTTCACAAAAAGTTTGGTTTGTTGTATAATCTTCAATAATTACAAATCATAAATTGTACATTCGTCCACGTAAAACACATACATTTGACAATGATTACAAGTATCTAGATGCTTTTCATACTTTTTCTTGATCGAGGAATAATCAAGTTTATATTAATTAGTATCCCTTTAATTTACAACTTTACCAATTAAGCGAGTTTTCAATACAACAAATAAAAGCCATCTCTAATCAAGTGGCTCGATAAGTTTCTACTTCAAGTAGTAATGTTTTTGAGTAAAGTGAAACTAACGAGAATATGCTGTATCGTTGCTCTATTATAATTGCCTTTTTATATTCCTTGGCTAAGGTGGCAGAATTTTGTAACATGACAACATAAGTTTTTAGCAAAATAACTTCAGAGTTGTGAGAAAATATTCTAATATCTTTTGCCAACCTCAAGCTTGTTTAAGCTCCTCTCTCAACTCTTCTTCTAAACTTGAGATCTCACCCCAAGCTAGCTCTGATATCATATCTCGCTGGTTTATTGTTCTTGATTTCTGCACACATTTTATTCTTAAATTTCTGTTTCACTCGACATCTTTATCTTGCTTATAAAGGATAGCTGTCTCAAACTTCATATAAAATGTTGCATCCCTTGACTCATTTTATATGTTTCTTTTGACACAGGGAATGTTAAGGATTTAGAGGCCTTTTCCATTGTTTTCTCTAATCTTATTTTTCTTTTTTATTTAAGTGAAATTTATTACTATATATTTTTTGCAGGGCATAAGTAGGTTCGGAAGGTCCTACAAACAATTCATCTTTTTTTTTGCCGACTCGAGATTGTTTTTGAATTCTCTACCATGGTCAATAAAAAATTTCAATGGCCACAACGAAATAGATTCTTCATAAGTGATCATTACCTCTTCTTTGATGCTACCATTGTTGTTTGATGTGGCTCATTTTTGTACAACAAAGTTCTTGAAGATATTCACAGAAGTGTAATATAGAAGTTTTGTATGGTTCAATTTTGTACAACTAAGTTCTTGAAGATATTCACAGAAAATGTAAGACTTTCCATTGAAAATCTTAGTTTTACAAGTGTCATTTTTGCAAGGAATCCTTCAACTTTTTGGGGAGCCAGTAATCTTGACAAGGTGGGCGCGTGTCAACCATTAACGAAACATAGGGCTAGTTCGATTCGAGTTCGAGCAAGTTAGCTCAGACTTGAACTCGAAATTTTTGAGTTGAGTACAGCTCGAACTCGATTCGAACTCAAATTGAGTTGAGTCAATTTCGATTCAAAAAAGTTTGAGTTCGAGTTAACACAAGGTTTATCTGAAATATATAAAATAAAAGCACTTATATTATTTATATAAGAAATTTCGCAGTCCACTGGTAATGGTGTGTCGATTTTATCCATTGAACTCGGGTTCAAATCTTGGAGGGGCCAAAATTATGTTTTTATTATAAAAAGATTTTCTTATAAAATAACATTTTTAGCATAAGGGAGAATCAAACCTGGATCGCACAAATAGAAGAGAGGGAGTGGATGGCTTAATAGACGGAGCTTTTAAGTATTTCTGCTAGTTGATAAGTTTTTTTTTAATTTATATATTTTGAGAGACTCCAACCCAATTCTATTCGAGTCGAGCCCAATTCGAACTCGGCTTGAATTGGGTTTGAATCAACCCGTTCAACTCTAGAATCAACTCGAAAATTTTTTAATCAAGTTCAACTTAAAATTCGAGCGAGTTTTGAGCCATTTTCGAGTTGTGTTAACTTGTTAACCCATATCAGAGCATGAACTAGTGTAATTCCTCAACCACCATCTAAGGCAAGTCCTTTGCATGCCCCTTTGCCCATGGTATTTGTTAGCTGCTGGATAGTTTGGTGCAGGTCAACTTCATAAAATCTTTGGGATCACAGGATGAATCGCTTTCAAAATATGAACAACATTGAGCCTTAGTCTTACTAAGTGTGGTCGACAATATAAATTATTTGTTTCCACATACTAGATAGAAACTTCTTTCTAGTTCTAAATATTAAAGATCCTTTTAGTTGTTACTTCATGCCTTTTTTTGTTTTCCTCTTCATCTTTTAACAGCAAATTTCATACAAAAATTTTCTATCGTGGGCACCAAAACAGCCTAAACCATCTAATTCGACATTCTCTATTCTTATTCACTATTTTAGCCACTCCAACCTTGCTACAGATAAACTCCTTTTGAGTATCCCATTCATCCACTTTAGCATATTCATCTATGTAAAACTTAATATATTAGTCAATTTCTTCTTACCCCATATTTGGGCTTGTGCAGCTTATTCGGCCTTATAACTACTCTATACATTTTTTCTTAATTTTGAGTGGGATTGCCCGATCACACAACTCTCCATAATAAGCACTTCTCCATTTCATCCCACTAGCTTGGATCCGACTTAATCATATCACCTTTCGTTTCATCATTACATTGTATAATTGAACTATGATATTCAAACCACTTTCTTCTTGATCGCATTGTCCAAAAATTTTTTACCTTGAGATTAGGGCTTCTATTATGATTAAACTTGCACTTCGAATATTACATCTTAGATTTACTAAGATGAAATTCTTTAGATTCTAAAGTATTCCTACTTAATTTGAGTTTTTCTTAACACCATCCCTAGTCTTATCAATTAGGAGAATATTATTTGCAAATAATATGCACCAAAGAACTTCTTGAATATATTTTGCAAGAACATCCATAATTAAAATAAAGAGAAATGGGCTTAGAGCAAATCCTTGATGCATTTTTACTATAACAAGAAAATCATGAGATAGACCACCTTGTGATCAAACACATATTATCTTTAATAAAACTTTAATACATGTTGCACATTGTTTTTATTTTCACTCTTGAAAAAATATCTGTTGGTACTTTATCATAAGCCTTTACAAGATTGATAAAGTTTAAATGAATATCTTTTTTACTATCCTCTATCAACCCTTTTAGTTAATGTATGATCTCCATGATAGATTTATCGGTCATAAAACCAAATTATCTGTGTAATTTTGGTATCCCATTGTAATATGAATTCAACCACTCTCCAACGTTTCAATTTATGACTTATTAACTAATTCCTTTATTATTTAAACAACCTTGAGCATTGCCTAATTGTTGTAATTAGGTGAAATAATGCTCCTCTCATCCGATAACCTTTTAGTCTTCAAAATTATATTAAATTATATGAGCAAGAATTTTCTTCTTATCTCTAACATTTCCACATCAATACAGATGTCATCTGATCCTACAATTTTGTCATTCTTCATCCTTTTCAAAGCATTCCAAATTTCAATTTTATGAACATGCTGAGTAAAAGTGCAATTAGTATCATTTCTATAATTAAAACTCACTCATATTAATTATTTTAGTATAACCTCTATTTTAAAGCTTAATAAATTAATTCATTCAACTTTGTTGAATATTTTCATTCTTGGAAAGAGTTTTTTATCACTATATATATATATATATATATATTTACTTGAATCAAGCTCTTCATTATATATTTCTTAATTTAGTTAGCTTATATGCCTTTCTCTTTCGATAGTATATAACTCATATAAAGTATTGAATATTACTATTTTTAGCATTAAGAATTACTATTTTGAATTCATGATAAATTAATTTAGATATTTATCATTTCTAATCATTGGTACATTTGATTTGAATCATTTATAACATTTTTTATTTATATTTGAATATCTTGTTTTTCTACCACCTAATAATTTTAATAGCAGATACTCTCTTTTTTTATTTATTAAGTATACTTGTAGCTACATTGCAATTATAATTAGCAGTTGAATTCTACATGAGAATTTCTTCACCCTCAGACTCCTATTGTTCAAGCTTTAAAATTAACTCTTAAATATATATTTTTTTAATATCTTCACCATTTAGCTTTTATACATATCTTAGGATTGGTTTTACTTTTCAGAAATTTAATTAAATTTAGCACTTTTATTTTTACAAAAAGTATTGTCATTTTCCCAACCTTAAAAATGTTCTAGTAATAAGTAGATATGAGGTGCCATGCTTTTTAGAATTGAGGAGATGATAGTCAAATACTACTAATTAGCCCTTCTTGGAAAGGTATCGAACACTACTGATCAGCCCTTCTTCTTCGGCTATACTCCTTGATGATTGATCTTTCCTTCGTTTGACACCTTTCCAAGAGTCACTCGCTTCTTTCAGCCATGCCCCTAGCATTAGCA
This sequence comes from Gastrodia elata, assembly GCA_016760335.1. Lineage (NCBI taxonomy): Eukaryota > Viridiplantae > Streptophyta > Magnoliopsida > Asparagales > Orchidaceae > Gastrodia > Gastrodia elata. The sequence goes on from CM028679.1 coordinate 1,595,888, forward strand.
CCAACACTACTGGCCCTTCCTCTAAGAGCATAAATAGCCATTCTTGCTGCTGCTTGACAAGATGAAATAGCCGCGCTCACTTATTAGATTCTGTGAATTTGTGATGAAATGAAATCCCCTTGGCTCGGGTAACTAAACTACCTTTCGCCTCATTTCTTTCACTCTGCTCTGGTTCAAAGAAAATTCCACTATACGTAACACAAGACTGAACCTGTAGCCTGGAACTCCTATTTCCTTTGAGCCTGGTGAGCAACTTACCACCTATTGCCTAGTCTTTCTTGTTTATGGCCTGGAGCCCCAAAAAGAAGCTAACTCGGGCCTTGCTTTCGTTTCGAGCAAAGTCCTTGGAAAAGAGAAAGGTAGGGTTAGGATTTTGGCTTTCGACTTGACTTTTTTATTCTGCTCCTACTTCTAGCCAAAGAAAGCAAGAAAGCAGGACTGACGCTGACCTCCAGGGAGCCTCCTTCCTTTCTGAAACCTAGAAGGAGAAGGGCGCGATGAAGGAGCGCACATCATAAGAGGCAATGTAATAGAAGAAGCAGACTTCGGGCATTCAAATTAGTGAAGTTCCTGTTCTTGAATGTCAAGCCTAGATGTCGGCATTTTCGCTATGAAAAAGACATCTCAATAAGAGACGGGTTGACTGAAGGGTGAAGGCATTTTTAATCCAACTCGAAATCTAATAATATCATCAAGCCACTTTGACGCCCAAAACTCCCATGTCTTCCGTTGGTCAACAAAAGTAAACTCTAGTTTTGAACTGTGAAAACGGCAAAAAATTCTTTCTTTTTTAAAAAGGAGTTTTAATATTTTGTTCGTAATGAAGAAAAGTCAGTCACAAGCAGCGGCAACGGAAACGTCACACCGTATTAACAAGGAGAAAGTTAACAAACGGTGCGAAGCAGAAGAGGCCGCGCAGTGGAATAGTGAGCCTAATATCAAGGCCCGTAGGGTGCGAAGCACATTCAAGTGCAAGTCAGGCTCATGGAGAAGTAGAGGTGCGAAGGATATATTCGACGCTAGTCGAATGTAGGGTACGCGGCCGGAGGCCGCCTACGTTATATTAGAAATATGTTCGATTAGCCTAGATTAGACTATCTGACCTCCTAACCTCCTCAGGTAAGTTGACTTCTATCTGTACTCGTTTTGATCTTTAGATTTTCTATTCTCGGCCGGACAGATATTCACTGCTCCCTATGGCTTAGGCTATAGGCTACCGCGCGCGGGAAAAATGAATCTTTATCCAATCGCTGCGCGGCCTTGCTTCTCTTTATAGAAGGCGTCCTTTTTTGTACCTCTTACCATTCTGCCATCGGGATCTGCCATCGGGATCTCTCTCTCTCTCTCTCTAGGAGAGGAGGCTGAGTCCTTGATTTTGGTTCCAGAGTATACACGAATTAAACAAAAGACTTGAAAATCAGTGGCGATTGGGAGTGAAAAAGAAATTGATCCTCATTGTGAGCACGCACTCCAACCTCCTATGGGGGAAGGTACGGGGCTATACCAAAGAATCTTGGCCGTCAACAGTGGAAAAACGTTGAGTCCTACCATCAAGAAAGACTTATTAGATCTCGCCTTCGAACCTTGATTCCTCTGCTCTTAATAAGCCAACATGAATTCTGAATTCCTGCTAGAGCAGATTTTGTGAAACTAATGTAATGGTTGGAAGGCCCCTATGATATGAATATGAGAAATGTCTGCATCGTTGGATCTTTGCTTTGAACTACTATTACATTCTAGATAATGTCTAAAATAGATAGAATATGAATTGATTAAAAGAGAGCCGCTTCACTAGGTTCAGTTCTTCTGCTAAACATATAACTCTTAGAAAATATTAAAGTTTAAATGCTAGATGTGCATATTTTAAGGATTTCGATGTTAGGTAAATATCAATTCATTTATGTTTTATTGAACTTGAGTTCTGATTTTCCAAGTCAATATTTAGAATTAACAGTAATTTTCATAACGACATTAAAATTCATACATTAAAAAAAGACTATTTTAACTAACTTTAGAGCTTTATGGAGCTATAGAAAATAAGCCGTGTTTTCTTTTTCTTATAAATACTTTTTATTGAATTTAATGCATTTTGTTTTTACAAATGTGGAGTTAAGTTCATTTACACTATTATCATTGAACTTACATTTGTTTTAAATCCTTTCTTACTTTGAAGTTTACTGTGAGGAATGTGAGCTTTCCTTTTAATTGGTGGTTTTGAAATCAACTGATTAATCCAAATGTACATGATTTTCAATTGGTGCATCGTTTAATAAATATTTATTTCTTAGAAGAAGTTGAGCCTCATTGAGACAAATATGGTGCATGAGATCTGAATTCTTGACCTATTAAAATGTAAATCCAAGAGCATCAACCACTAAACTGCAACATTTTTCACATTAATTAAAATATTAGAACTCATAAGCAATCTTTAAACTGTTTTCATTTCTTTCATCCGGACCAGAATGTGTAAGCACTAGAAGTGTTGCTATTGTATTTCAATTTTAACTATATATATATATACAGTTATAAGGCACCTGATTTGTGTTAAGACAGATTGTTGGAGAACACATAAATTTAATACAAGGATTTAGCCTTGGCTAGATCCTTGTTAATTAAGCTGAATGTAAATCATCAACTCACAGATGCTCCTGTTTTCTGTTTATTTGCTTGGAATATGTTTAGTCTTCCTAACATAAATGTTCACATGCTGTAGTTAACGCCCAAGTTATTCTCAAGGCAACCAATGTAGATGGAGTGTATGATTATGATCCCAAAACAAATCCGAACGCTCGCTTTCTTGACTCGCTGAGCTATCAAGATGTAACTACAAAGGATCTCTCAGTAATGGACATGACTGCCATCACATTGTGCCAAGAAAACAATATTCCAGGTAGCATCATTTCTTCTAACATTCCTTCTTATAATATCCTACCCTTGTATTTTATTAATTCACTAATAGTTCCGCATCTAATTGACAAACAAACTGGGAGTTGTAATTAAGCTTTTACTTTTTATCATTGGTGCTCTTGTTAGGAGTGAAGATAAAGAAGCAATATGGCAAGAAAAATTCTTTTCTACCCCTAAAATATGCTCTAATATCTCCCAGAGTAACAGCACTCATATGATAAAGGACTATTGATGAGTTAGTTTTGATAATATAGACTTTGGTCATATTATATATTTAAATTGAAATACATGCTCAGAATCTATATAGGTGAGTGAATATTGCTATAAAGCCACACTGAATGCATTCCTATCCATAGTTACACATCAAGCAAGCATGTAATCTGTAATGAATCTTGTGCTTAAGAGGTTTTAAATCAATTATTTGGGTTGGCTTTCCTCTTTTCTTAAACCTTTAAATGTATCTCTTAACATTCATCTGTTGAATTTAGTATGAGCACTTCCAAAATAAAAGTAAAATAAAATAAAAACAAAAACTTTTGCTGCTTTTGCAGTTGTCATTTTCAACTTGAATAAGCCTGGGAACATTGCAAAAGCCATAGTCGGTGAGAAGGTTGGCACTTTAATTGGCGGGCCTCTTAATGAGCTGCAAGCTTTTCACAGTACAAAAGCAAATGTTGAGGCCGTCAAAAGATTTTGAGGTGCATATAAAATAACTTTATTGAGATTATAATTTTTTTTTTTATGATTTATTATATATAATTTTAAAGCCTTCTTTACTGTATATGCTCATGCAGGTGTAGATTTGGAGAAAAATTCGTGGAATCATATTGACAGGTTACGAGTTGAACTCAATGGAGTTAGAGTATGATAATGGAATCTAATTTTACTGTTTTATTCTTTAGAAAATGAATTAATGCTATATATATATATATATATATATATATATATAAATTTTGTATATTTAGATGGTGTTCAGTTTGAGATTAGTTTGCTTGATGTAGGTACACAAAGCTAAATTTCAATCAAAACTGTTTATAAACTGCTTTGAGCTAGTTTAATTAAGCTTAAGTTGACATGCTTGAATTAATTAATTAGTTATGATAAGATCTTAAACTATTGTTTTGTAAGAAAATGTATTATATCCATGATTTAGCAGTAAAGCAGTTTCTTGGTGAAGCAAAACTTGAGTTATGGCAAAAGGAAAGCTTTTAATGTGTAGGGAATATTTCTTAATCAGAAATGCTTGGGTGCCTCATTTTTTTCTTAGATAATTAAATATTTTTAATGTAATTATAACAATAATTTTATTTTAATTATTATCAATTTAGTGTTATGTTTAGATGCATTAATTTGCTTATTATTTTTGTCAGAACTTTAAAGTTGACATATCTTCTAATCTAATTGAGAATTGAATTTAAAATTTGGGCAAGAAATTTATATTTTATTAGAAAATAATTATGGGGTAATGTTATTATTCAATTTTGAAATGCTCTTTTAGATGATATTTTTGCAGTAGGTTGAAAGAAATTCTCTTTGTTTGATTGGTTCTTCCATTTAAGAAATGCACATAAAGAGCCTTCTTTTAGTTGAGTTTCATGCTTTTTTTCAAAAATTGTGGATGAGTGCTAATGTAACTCTATGAGAAAAACACATGATCGAATACATAAGAGTTAGCATGCAAAGTAATATTCTTAATTGGCTTAATTTGATAGGTCACTCCAATATTGAATATCAGGCATATTAAGATTTATACATCTATTTCTTAAAAGAATTTTGGAAGGATCAGACTTTAGCTTGCAACTACTTACATCTTGAGTTATGACATTCTTGAATTTTTCTAATTAGCGATCACTCACCATCTTAATGTCACATGGAAATGCTTATGTTTTATACAAAATGCATATTGATAGAGTGTTTTTCTTGCATGAAGAGTGCCAAATACATTCCCAAATGTTCATACTATCATAAAAGGTGAACAATTTTAGTGTATTGGTTAAGCACTCTAGTCACAAGTTTCGTATATATGTGTGGTGTGTTTGATAGACCAAAAAGCATAGCTAGCCATTTGTATAAAGCATTGCGTATTTTGAATGCAGCCTTTCATTTATCATTATGGCATAGCCATATTGGATGGTTGGTAACTATTGGGTGGCAACTGCATTTTAGATAAAATTTGAACTAGTTTCATCCAACAAAGAAATAAGAAAATGATACTTAATGGTTAAGCTCAATTGCCAATGTTTAACACTTGTTTTTTTGTAGACTTAAAGAATTAGGTATATTATATAGGGATTAAGACTCAAAACGAAGTCTTTCTTATCTAGTTTGTCAATTCAGTTAAGTACGTTTCAATGTTGGATATATTAATTAGTTTTGAATTTGTAAAGAAGTCTATAGAATGAGAGATATCTCATATTAGTAATGGTTTATCTTAAAGCTCTTCGGGAGATGCAACAAGATTAGATAAATTTAGGGGAGTGGAGGGGGCTGGAATCACTTCTCTCGCATGAAGAAGATAAAAAAAAAGAAGAAAGTATTGAACGGATGACTCGTGAAAGAGTTGGTGAATCCTTATAAAACATAGTTAGTGTTAGTGCAAACTCATCTCTTATTGGCATGATTGAAGGCTTCTTCTAGTAGTATTTTCAGGCTCGATAGCTCTGCCACATGTTTAATATCTTTTGAGGTATATAACAATTTATTGCTAATGCTAATCAACCACAATAAATTGGCAAAGATCTTTTTGTCAGATGATCGTTCAAAATGTTAAGCCAACTTATTCTATTTTAAGATATCTTCTGATAGTCATCCATAAAGTACCATTCAAAGTTATCATTTATATATTGCAATCAATTTAGGATTTTTTTGGTATTATGAAGTGTTTAGAAGAATCTTTGGGATGATGGTGGTTTCTAAGATAATGGTCCTTGCTTACCAAAGATAGTATAACAATCATCTCATTGCACTTGGCATATTTATGTTGACCGGATACGTCCAATACCGAGTTTTTTTTTTTTTTTTTTTTTTGCAAAATTTTTGCCCTACACGACCTCATGAAATCTTATGATTATGCATTAATTTTGTAATTATCAAGATGGGATGCCACATTTATAAATTTCTAAAATTGGCTCTCCAAAAGATCATTAAGTCGGACGTAAATTTAAACAATGAAAATTATACATTTATACAAAAACACTCACAAACAGTATAAAGTTTTCTTTTTTGTTATAATCTTACACATGAATTTGAACCAAGCAAAAAGTGTACAAATGTAGCTTGACTCTTAAAATAATATATGAATTTCTTACCAATATCATATATATATATATATATATATATATATATATCAAAAGTCTAACATGCGTTTACGTCTAAAATTTGAAACCAAGGTTTTATTGCCTTTGTCAAAGAATGGGAACTCCGATTGCATAAGGGTTGGTGGTACCAACCTTCAGGCATGGATGCGCTGCCATTTGCCAGTGCCTGAAGAGCTTACTTAGTCCAGAGAGAAAAACAATGCAGAATTTTCCCTATATAAAGCAGCTATATATAGTTCTTTTATCTTTGTTTTCTTTTTGTTGTTTCAAAATGAATAATTTCTGAGTTATATATTCTTGAACTAGGACAAAATAAGAATTTGTCACAAAGTTTCTTAGCAAGAAGCTTAATTGGATTAGTCAAAGCTTAATCATCTACTTGTTAGACTTATTTGTTTTGCTAACTTGCACATTGTTATGAGGTGATCTCGCTTGAATTCACAAGATGGATACTAAACATTCCATGATACACCTTATGTGCCCCAAAACATGAAGTAGCAAACATCTAAAGGGCGACGACCCGAGGGTTTAGTTGAGAAGCTGACGAATGTTTGTCAAGACATAAATATATATGATTTGTTTAACTGAGATAGAGATGGATAAACTTAGAAGGGCCATGTCTTTCCCTGCAAGTTGGATAATCTGTCTATCCCTAGCAGGGGGTGGCCGAGTAGTCTTATGCATAAGGGTGAGATCATCTTCTATTTGAAATGTGTTGTTCATGATCTCCACTTCAGCTTACCACACCTCATTGCTGAGATGGTGACCACCTTATTCTACAACTGCATTCTTATTAGTGTTGGTGGACCCTAACTTTCTTCAATGACTCTTGGTAGAGCTATAGCTGAAGAAAGTCATATTGCTCCTTGTTATTCACACGAGCTGGAGACAACTTCTATGCTTGAGGGGTCACTGTTAAGATCTTTTGGTTGGTAAAGTACAACGATACACAAGATACCTAAAGCGGAATGACACTTGTAATGGCAACAACAAACCAAAGTCCAAAGACTTGAGGATCGGGGTGCGTTGACGGTTACCGAGCTAGCTTAGAAATCACAAAATCACAGTAAGAAAAATCACAGCACAAACAAATCATCCAAACACAAGCATATACTTGGAAAACCCAAAGATTGAGAAAAATCACGGAGCCACACAAATGAGAAAATCCACTATGAAAAACTTCAAGGCTTACAGAGTTACAAGAGCTATATCACCTCAGCATACATAGCTGTAGCTCTACACTTAGAATGGAGAAGAGAAGAAACTGCTACCTCCTGAAGTTTCTTCTTCAAACAACAAGTCTTTCTTGCTCAGCAGTTCCATAAGGTTTCTTCTAGGGTTCTCCATCTCCACAACCTCCAAAATTGATTGCTAAGCACTTAGGTTTTCCTCACTGCTTGGGCTTAAGTAGCCAGCTCCATTTCGAACCCAAAAAGTTCAAAATACCCCTCAGATTTCTTCAAATCGAGACCTGAAATAAAGCAGAACTCCGTCGACCGCTATAGCGCGCTGTAGTACCCGCGTTTCGATCTTGCATTCGCTGGAGCGCGCTGTGGCGTGCGGTGGACCCGTGTTTGATTCCGTTGTGGCGCGCTGCAGTGACCGCTTCTCGATTGCTGACCGCTGAGGCGCGCTGTGGCGCCTCAGCTTTGAAACTTGGATCCGCTGTGGCGCACTGCAGCGCTTGTGCTATTTTTGCATAGTGAAGTCTCCATAAGACAACAATTTCACCATTGGTTATAGAGTGAATTTGGAGCAAAGCCTGCAAAATAGAAAACCATACAGATCTCAGCACAATTGGTATCAGAGAGTGGTTCTAGAGTTTTATCAATTTGAGTGGAGCAATGGCACATGAAATGGGATACGTGATCGAAAAAGTGCAATGGAGCAAGCTTCATTGACTATAGTTTTTGCTACAAAGAAGTTCTAAGAAAATCAATGACTATGAGAGGATGAAGAACATGAAGTTCTTGACAAAGCAACTTCAGTTAACCTTGGAACGCTAAAAAGGCGGGTGAGCCACATCACGACCCTTACTAAAGTTGAGCCAAAGGGAAGAAGCTCCAATTGAAGATGGACCAATTGCAATCAGTCTCCAAGTGGGAGATTATTATGTTGTGAAGCCTAATTGGATTTATATAGAAGGTGCCAATAGATTTCTGGTGGTATTCTGGAAGGTGCATTTGGAAGATAATAAGGCATGCAATATTATATGTAAAGGTGATGTGGACATTCAGCTACCAAGTGGTGCAGTTTGGAAGCTAAGAGAAGTTAGGCTTGTGTCATGTCTAAGAAGGAACCTTATTTTAATTAGCCAATGACAGACCTAAATTACGTTGTCTGCGCTTGCACGCAAGTGTACGTGATTTGAAGTAATATGTGATGTTGATATCCTGAGATTTATCGTCATCTAAGAACGGTTTGTTACTTGTTGCTAGAGTGTATCCACTTTCAATAATGTTTAAGCAATAATTTGTTGGGGTTTTTTGATTCTAGAGCTATTATTCCTAAATTAGTTTGGTTTGTAATCAATTTGAGAAAATAGGGGAGAGTTAAGGTTCAAACATTGAGTTTATCTCAGTTATGTATAATAATTACTCTTCTTCTAATTCTATGTCAAGTTGAGCTGATTTATTAATCATTTTATTATCAAGAGATTTAGCTTTTTAATTTGAAGAAATAAACTTACTAAACCCTATCTAGTACTTTAAATGAACACATTAGGGTTCAATCTCAGCACATAGATATCCATGGGATCTCATCATGAGTAAAACTTACTCTTACATCTAAGTGAAAAATTTTACATTTTAATTTCTTGATCACACGGTCTTGATTCCATCTATGGCTCACACGCATCTATTCTTAATTTAGCTAAGGAAATAAGCTGCGAAGCTAAATGAGCTTATGTCACTTCACTCATAGCCTTACTCTCTCAAATATTATGCATAAATTAAGAGTGAGCTGTGGAGCTCTACAGATGGGTCACGACTCACATGCATCAAGTCCATACATTTATTTAGGATTGTAAATGGCTTACATAAGCTATGTGTAACGCCCCGCTAGTAGATTTGATATATCAATCTAACAACGGGTGTTACGGTAGTACTTAATATTGAGTTAGGGATTTCTAACCCAACATTGAGTACTACCTTTACATTATATGAACCTATGGGTAGAAGGAAACTCAAACTTTCTAATTTAAGCATTCATCATTCATAATATAAAAATATATACAACAAGAAAGAATAATTTAAAACTTCACAAAAACATTTAATAAGTTTAAGAATATAATCACTCATCCTCACTTAAGCAAAATAGTAAGTAAATAAGATCTTCAATCCAACTCAGGTTCTTCCTTAAGTGTAGCACCCGATCCACACTCCTGATCTACCGTATTTGGTTTATAATACTGCAGGGCACAGCTAATAAATGAAAAAGAGATTAGAATTTAAAATTCTAAGTACAATTTAAGGTTAAACTAAATACATTATTAAGCGGATATCACATTAGCCATTACAATTTATTTAAGCGGAGAAAAAATGCAAAAGATTGAGTAGAAAGGAAAAATACAATATCAGAGAGTGTAAAGAATGCAAGTAAGTTTGCTCAATAGTTTAAGCTATTCAATCATACATTAAATGTGTTAATAAGGCATAAAAATACTTAAATAAGTATGGGAGCATGAATATGTCCAAATAAACAAATGCTAAGTAATAGTGCAAGATAGTGTAGAAAAATATGAAAATGGTAAGTAAGTCTACATTGTAAGTATACAAAGCTGTAAAGTAAAGTGCTGCAACAAAGTAAGTAAATCATCTCAATCTCAAGGACTGAATAAATATAGTCATAAGACTATACAAATCAGTCACAATTAATAAGATTGTGAGAAATGCAATTTATGATTTACTTATCTTGTATTTTTGTTCTATGGGTGCAGAACAAGCAAGGAGTTGAGTACGTCTACTCAACTTATCTGAAAGTGGGGTTAATTGTAAACACATACATTCCCCCTCAAAAGAATTATGTGGTCTCCGGATATACCAATAGTCTGCCTAAGCTTAGTGACTTTTGTACTAAAATCTACCAAATAAAACCCCACTAAAAAATATATTAAATGTTTGTTATTATGCACAAAGTCTTAATGCATGTTTTAAAGGAATTAGTTTTCAATGCATTGCAACATTTCAAGGAACAACAAACTATTGAAAACCATGTGATATCTATTGTTTTTTATCTTTAATTATTTGTCCGTAATGTTTGGGACTAATAAGCCCCCTATTAACTTAGGCTTCATAGATTCCTAAGTTAATTGATAATAATAGAATAAAATTAGTGTTTGAAAGCAGTAATTTAATTAACTTTATGTAGTGACAATATAGTTATATTTATTTAATAAGAGATAGAACTTATATTTGCTGAATGTAAATTTTTCTCTTAAGTATTAATGTTCTCTATAGTTGAAAATGAATCCTTAACTATTCATATTCCTTAAGCATGACCTTTCTTTGAGGATTTCACATATTGGGTTCATAATAATTTAGGAATATAAGTTAAAGTTTATTTAATTGAAGATTTTTAGGAATTATGTGTCTTGGGCTTTTAAGGATTTCCATTTAATCTATGACAAAACCTACTTCTAATTGCATTTTTATAAGATTATTATTTAGCATTTTATTCTAAATAAGTGTAAATAGGTTACATAATCTTAACAGTCACATAATTAGAGTTCTAATTCTTATAACTATAAAGGTAATTAAATTAAGCATCTTATTATCCTATAGATTAGTATATCATTGATTTATTATTAACTATAGAGTTTATTTGAATCAATATATTATTTACTCAACTTAATATAGTTAACTTAATGAATTATCTAATTTGAATTCTCTATTGATAATTATTAATGGTCAATTCTTAATTATTAAGGATGATATTTTACTTTTGTTCTTGTAAGTAAACAATCTATCTTATGATGCACTTATTAAGGAACTATCTGTTATAAATGTTATTGTAAAATAGTGAAATTATTAATGCCTTAATTTAACATATTTAATTGATCCTAGCTTAAGGTGAGGACTTAAATTTTACTAATATAAATTCTTAAGGATCTAGTTAATGGCTTATTTAAAGAGACTCTTAACTATCATAGGATCATTTATGATATTTAGCCAATTGGTATGATAATTTGATTTGATCAGAATTTGGTCACAAATTAAGATATATCTTGCAGTTTGTTCCATTGTAATACATAAGGTTGATCTATCTAATTTTAATTAACAAACCATGAGCTTTATTATAATCATAAGGTTTTATTGTGATCTTATGATAATCTGATTAATAAATTTTTGTCTAACTTAATCTTAAAGATATTTGATAATAACTAATATTGGTGAGATTTCAAATTTATAAAGAAATGACTTATCCCTAAATGATCTTTATCTTATTAAATAATTATTTATATTTTGATAAATGAAACTATAGTTAATTAATATAATGAATAGTTCATGATTTACTTAGAAAGATTTTAGTCTATTTAGATGTTATTTGCTTAAGATGATGATTCAACACTTATTCGTAGATCACATAATTGATTAGGCTAATGTAACAACAGTTAATATTTTATATTATTTACTACTATAATCTTAGCAAAAGTTTTAAGCTTGCAAAGTGTTATGGTGATTCTCTATTAGATTATGAAGGATTCACATTGTATGTCTAAGTACTAATTATTTAAAAGCCTAAATGATATAGCACATCTTAAGAATATTATCAAAGTCCCAATAACAGGAGCCTTGGCTAAAGTTCAAGGGAAGAACTTGTAGGTGGGTTCAATTACAAGAGCCCAATCAAAAGCCCAATAAAGAGCCCAAATATTGGGCTTACCATTTGTATTTTTTTTATTAATATTGTACTTTTTTATTTATTAAGGCATATGTTTTGCCAGCCATGTCATGAGGTAAATATTTAATGTAAGTAGTTGGAGTTATTTCCTCACTAATTACCAATTACCCATCTTTCCCTTCAAAATTTCCCTCCAAAGCTCATAGGGCAAGAGACTTGTGATGCCTATAAATATGAGCTGAAATGTAATGTAATGAAATAACTTGAATGAAAGAATTTTGTGGTGAATAGCTCTCATATTGCTTGGTGCTTGGTGGTGTCAAGTTTATTGCCTATCTTTGGTGAGTTAGGTTGTTATCTTATTTATAATTTATTTTCTAACTATACTTTTAATCTCATAACCTCAAACCATCCACACATCTTCACCAGCATCTTAAGTTTCATTTAAGATTATTAAATCATTACAAAACACTCTCCAAACTCCACCACAACCTCCCAGCCAAATCTAAAAACATCTCGATCTACTCTTCTTCCCAACCCCTCGACACCCATCTAAACACCATCAAACCTAGACATCTACTCCAAATCCAAACTACATATCATAGGCTACCTATATTAATTTATTTCTAGCCTTTTAACCCACTAAAACTCCACCTAAAAAAGAGATATTTTGAATCAGCCCAAACTAGGCTCGATCTAGACTAGTCTTGGCTTTACTTTAGATAGTCCACTCTGAACCCATAACCAGCCCACCACAAACTTCATAAATCATCCTTAGACATTATTCTACCAATCCATTCAATATTTAAATATCTAATTCATCAAAAAAAGGCAACCCACTAGCATCATATTTTGGTATTAGAGAAATGGGCCATCCTTACATCGACTAGTTATGGGAAGGGAAGTGTTATTAACCCAATTAACATGAAAGGTTTGGGGATGAGGTTTAGCTTTTAAATTAGCTCTTGATATCGCATTCGTAGAGATAATATTCATTGCACTACCACTATTAATAACTAGCCTACACCTTCACTCATTGCACATAACATACATACTAAAAATATTCCTTCTTCTCTAATATTCTTCTTCATTCTTAGCTATTGTAAGGCATCTCATCAGATAAATTTGAGGATCATCCAAAAATTATCATCTAATAATAGGGTACCATCATAAGCTTCTTCTAAGGTTTCATTTATAGGGTCATGAACTTCATCTAACAATAAGATTTGTGCCTTACATTGGTTCTGCATGTGACCTCTCTTGTGACATTTGAAACAAATGTTATCTTTGATGTTATTAGAGCTTCCATCTTTGTGTGGATAATTTAAGTTAGAGGGTGTAATGGGTTTTGCAGTTGACTTATGATTTGAATTAAAAGTCACTTGAGCTCTAGTTCGTATTATAGAATCTGACTTCTTTTATTGTTCAACAAGTAGAGCATAATGGAAAGCTTCTTCTAAGGTTTGGGGAACAAAAGTTTAATCTCATTTCTAATTTCTATTCTAAGCCCAATAATAAATTTATTAGCAAGTTGCCACTCATTATCCTCACAATTAGTTCTAAAAACTAGATCCTCAAAAGTATTTAAATATTTTATTACATAAAGAGAGCCTTTCCTTAGAGTTAGCAATTATCATGATGTCAAGGACAATATTTTGACCTAAGCATTTCTTTCATCTCTATTAAAGTAAGATTTGTCCTTCCTAACCTTTGTTATTTTCCTAAAGTGTTTGCCCAATAAATCTTAGCATGACTAATCAATTTCATATTAGCAAAAGAACCTCATTGATAATCATCCATCCAATACTAATCAAAGAAGTCATCCATTTGGGTTAACCAATTTAAGAATTTGTTTGGATCATGTATGTCATCATAAGTAGGATCTTCAACTTTAACTCTCATTGAGGGATCATTAAAACTATTAGTAACTCATTGGTGGTCTCTCCTTTCTCTATTCTTAGGATTTAGTTGTCTTTGATGAGGTTGGGGAGGTGGTAGAGCATGGGGTTGGCAATCACTTGCATCTATGTATGAGCCATAATCTTCCATAGGTGCATTAAGGTTATGGATAAAATATGGAGTATAATTTTTATTATCTTACAAGAGGTTTAAGATGATTTTCATTTGATCTTTAATTTCTTGCATTTGAGTTTTATTTTTCTCAAATAATTCCATAGACTTTGTTTCATGGTCATCAATCCGAAGATCTAAGGAATCTACTATCTTGGTCAAGTTCTTGATTTGGTCTTGGGAAATTGACTTTGGTGCCATTTTTTTTTATAAAGAAATATGAGGGGAAAAAAATGCTAGATTTAAGAAGGTGAAATAAAAAATATAAATGTAAAAACAATATGAATTGTAAGTTAAAAGAACTTCCAGGTGAGGAGGGGGGCACTTGGCCACTTATGTCCCAAACTCTCCTTAGGCTGTTTACACCCTTTTGACAAAGCTCTTTTTAACTTTGCAATATACTAGGTTTTATACAATTATATTCTTATGTATATAAGTTTAACGCAAATGTATGTTTTTTTTTTTTTTTTTTTTTTTTTTCTAGATTTAAAAAGTCTTATTTTCTTAAGAATTACAAATTAATACTAATATTACCATAAATACCGAACATTGAAAGTAAAGAAGTTCATATAAATTTTCTTGTTCGCATCAAGGTAAAGGCTTCAATTTTAAGTGTAACACTCACTTTCCCTATTTTCATTCAAGTAAATGCTTAAGGTATGTTCACACAAAGATATTGGCTAGGCTATATAATAGTGCTCACTAATTGGAGTTCATGCACATACTATAAACTTGCAAGTAATATGACAAAATTTTAAGCAATTAATATGAAAAATATTAAGTCATAAAAATGATTAACTTACCTTGTAATTGTTGGCATGACTTAAAATCTTGTGGAGAAGATTTCACCAAAGTTTATTCTTCACGTCAAGATGTTTTTTTTTTTTCGACTTTCCCAGCCTCTCTCTAATACCAAAATATGTTGGCCTGAAATATGATGGCCTTTCTCTGATATCAAAACATTTTATTCCTCAATGATGATGTAGTTAATGTCTAAAAAGGATGGAGTTTGCATGTGGAGAACTATATCTCCTGCTAAAAAGTCAGACTGCGCAAGTGGAGGTTTGCTAACTCCTTCATATAATAAAATATCTTCAATATTAATAACATGATGAATTAGCATATCATTAGGCAAATCAAGGTGATAAGCATTATATCCAATTTTCCTAAGAACTTTGAAAGGGCCACAAGCCCTAGGATGTAATTTCTTATATTTGATATTATTATATCGCTTAATGCGGATGCGAATCAAAACATAATCACCTTTTTTAAATTCTTTAATTGATTTATTATGATTTGCCTTAGATACATATTTTTATTACTTAAAGTGATTTGTTGTCTTATAGAATCATGAAGGCTTTGAAAATCTTTGGCAAATGTGAATGCTGAATTAGAAAATGCATGAGAAGGAAGGTTGGCAGCATCGATCAGTAGTTTAGGATTATGGCCATACACCACTTCAAATGGAGATGTTTTGGTTTTTTGAGAAGTACTACTATTATATGCAAATTCAGCAGTAGGTAAATGTAAGTCCCAATTACCTATACCTTTTCCAATAAGGCACCTAAGTAAGTTTCCAAAGCTTCAATTGACAACTTCAGTTTGACCATCCATTTGAGGGTGAAAGCTGATGAACATTTTAATTTTGTCCCAAGAAGTTTTCATAAGGTCTTCCAAAAATATGAGACAAACCTGACATCTCGATCTGATACAATAATTGAAGGAAGGCTACGCAATCGCACAATTTCCTTAAAGAATAAATTTTCAGTATGGGAGGCATCATCAGTTTTAGAGTAAGGTATGAAATGGGCCATCTTAGAAAATCTATCAATAACCACAAATATGCTATCATGACCACGAGCTGTTCGGGGTAACCTGAGGATAAAATCTATTGATAAATCTTCCTAAGGCCTATGAGGAACAGGCAATGTCGTGTATTGGCCAGATTTTTGTTTAGTAGCTTTAGCCTGTTTGCAAGTTAAATATTGAACTACTAGTTTTTGAATCTCCTTTTAGGGAAGGCTAGAAAATTTTATTATCCATCAAGCATATTGTTTTATACTTTCCAAAATGGCCAGCAATTCCTCCTGAGTGCAGTTCAAAAATCAAAAACTCCATAAGATAAAACCTAGGAATGCAAAGTTTCTTTCCTCGATAAAGATACCCATTAATCACAAAATATATTGCATTTAAGGTTAGAGGTTTATCCAAGTGCTCCAAATAAATTAGATGAAAGTCCGGGCACACTGGGTACTCATCTTGAATTTGTTCAAATCCAAGAATTTTGAAATCTAAAGAGGAGATAGTTATTTCCACCCTTGATAATGCGTCAAAAGGTTTGTTTTCAATTCCTAGTTTATGTTTAAGGACAAATGAATAGTCTTGGAGAAATTTAACCCATTTGGCATGTCTATGATTTAATTTTTATTGAGTAGTGATAAATTTAAGGGCATGATGGTCTGAGTTAAGAACAAAGTCATTGGTAAGAGATAGTGTCTCCAATGTCTTAATGCATGAATGACAACATAAATTTCTCTATCATATATTGAGTATCATTGCTTTGCATCATTCAACTTTTCACTAAAGAATGCAACATGATGATTTTCTTGACTTAAAATTCCTCCAATTCCAATTCTAGATGCATCACAAGTCACTTCAAAGGTTTTAAAATAATTAGGGAGTCGACGGACTGGGGCTATTGTCATTAAAACTTTAATTTGATCTAAAGCCTTTTGAGAAGTTGGGGTCCAACAAAACTTGTCTAACTTTAGTATATCAGTGATTGGAGCAACAACAACACTAAAGTTTTTAATGAATCATCTATAGAATGTTGCGAGGCCTTGAAAACTCCTTACTTCAGTAAAATTTTTAGGAGTTGGCCACTCCATAATTGCCTTAACTTTAGTCGGGTCAAGTTTTATTACTTCTAATGAAATGATGAAACCTAAGAATATCACCTCAATTTGCAAGAATAAACTTTTTTTAAAATTAATGTATAACTTCTCTATTTTAATGGTCTCAAAAATTTGTCTAAGATGATTAAGGTGGTCTACTTTATTTGGGCTACAAATTAATATATTATTGAAATAAACCACCAAAATTTTTCTTATAAATGGCTTAAGAATAGTATTCATCATTCTCATAAATGTAGTAGGTGTATTCGAAAGTCCAAATGGCATGACCAACCATTCATAGAGTCCACCAGGGGTCTTAAAAGTAATTTTCCATTCATCTCCAGATCTAATTCTAATTTGATGACACCCAATTTTCAAATCAATCTTAAAAAAGAAGTTTGATCCTGAGATTAAGTCTAACATGTCATCTAATCATGGAATGGGAAATCAATATTTGATAGTGATTTTATTGATAGCCCGACCATCGATGCACATTCTCCATGTTCCATCCTTCTTAGGAGTTATTAGGGTAAGGACCGCACAAGGACTAAGACTATCTTATATAAATCCTTTCTCAAGTAACTCAGTGACTTGTCTCTTAATTTCTGCATATTCCGTGGGGTTCATTCTATAATGAGGAAGGTTTGGAAGTTGTGAACCTAGAACTAAGTCTATAGTATGTTGGATGGATTGAAGTGGTGGTAATTCATTTGGGAGTTCCTCCAGAGCAATTTCTCTAAATTCAAAAAGGAGAGGTAAGACCTCTTTAGGAATGGGAATCTCATTAATAATTAAGTTAACATCTTTTATATGTAAAAGGTGAACATTGGTCAGATCAAAAAATTCTTTTTTTAAGGTTCCAAATCCCATTGAGCTTACATCAAACGTTGAAGAAGAATGAGTAAATAACCTAGAACTAGGATTATGCATAGGATCCCTTATCATGATCAGCTGAAGCTTCGCTCCTTTCTTGATAGTGGGTTTTGGTTGAAGATCAGATGTTAGTTTATGTCGTGCTATAGACAATATCTTCTCTAGTGGTATGGTTGGCAAAATTTTGATAGTTTTATTGTTATGTTTAAAAATATATGTGTTCTCTCTACCATAATGAATTACACTCAAGTCATAAAGCCATGGTCATCCAAGTAGAATATGAGCAATATCCATAGGGAGCACACCATACCAAATTTTATCCTTATGACTACCAACCTTGATAGGAACTAAACATCGACTAGTGATGGGAAGCGAAGTATGGTACCATCGATAACTAACCTACACCTTTGATCATTGCACACAACATACATGCTAAATATATTCCTTCTTCTCCAATCTTCTTCTTCATTCTTAGCTATTGTAAGGCTTCTTATCACATTAATTTGAGGATCACCCATAAATTCTTCATCTGATAATGGGGTATCATCATAAACTTCTTCTAAGGTTTCATCTATAGGGTCATGAACTTCATCTAACAATAAGATTTGTGCCTTATATTGGTTCTACATGTGACCTCTCTTGTGACTTTTTAAACAAATGATTTATTTGATATTATTAGAGCTTCCCACTTTGGGTGGATAATTTAAGCTAAAGGGTGGAATGGATCTGGTAGTTGACTTATGATTTGAATTAGAAGTCACTTGAGTTCTAGTTCATATTATAGAAGATGACTTCTTTTGTTGTTCAATAAGTAGAGCTTAATAAAAAGCTTTTTGGGTTAACCAATCTAAGAATTTGCTTGGATTATGTGTGCCATCATAAGTAGGATCTTTAACTTTAACTCTTATAGAGAGTTCATTAAAATTATCAGTAACTCGTTGGTGGTCTCTCCTTTCTCCATTATTAGGGCTTAGTTATCTTCAATGAGGTTATGGAGGTGGTGGAGCATGGGGTTGGCAATCACTTGCATCTATCTATGAGCCATCATCTTCCAGAGGTGCATTAAGGTTATGGATAGAATGTGGAGCATAATTTTTAATATTTTACAAGAGGTTTAAGATGATTTGCATTTGACCTTTAATTTATTACATTTAAGTTTTATTTTCCTCAAATCATTTCCTAGGATCTAAGGAATCTACTATCTTGGCCAAGTTCTCAATTTGGTCTTGGGAAATTGACTTTGCTGCCATTTTTTTTATATAAAGAAATATGAGGTGAAAAAAAGTTAGATTTTGGAATGTGAAATAAAAAATATAAATGTAAAAATAATATGAATTGTAAGTTAAAAGAACATCCAGGTGAGGAGGGGGGCACTTGGCCACGTACGTCCCAAGCTCTCCTTAGGCTGTTTACGCCCTTTTAATAAAGTTCTTTTTAACTTCGCAATACATTAGGTTTTATACAAGTATATTCTTATTTATATAAGTTTAATGCAAATAAATGTTTTTAATTTTAATTTTTATTTTTTCTAGATTTAAAAAAGTTTTATTTTCTTAAGAATTACAAATTAATTTAAGTGATGAAAAAGCAACTAATATTACCACAAATACCAAACATAGAAAGTAAAGAAGTTCATATAAAGTTTTTTGTTTGCATCAAGGTAAATGCTTCAATATTAAATGGAACACTCACTTTCTATGCTTTAACTCAAGTAAATGCTTAAGGTATGTTCACACAAGAATATTAGGTAGGCTATATAATGGTACTCACTAATTGGAGTTTATGCACATACTATAGACTTGCAAGTAATATGAAAAATATTAAGTTATAAGAAGAATTAACTTACATTGCACTTGTTGGCATAACTTAAAAATCTTGTGGAGAAGATTTCACTAAAATTTATTCTTCATGCCGAAATGCTTTTTTTTTTTTTTCCGAGTTTCCCAGCCTCTCTCTGATACCAAAATATGATGCTAGTGGGCTGCCTTTTTTAGGTAAATTAGATATTTAAATATTGAATGGATTGGTAGGATAACATCTAAGGATGATTTTTGGGGTTTGTGGTGGGTTTGTTATAGGTTTTGAGTGGACTACCTAAAGGAAAGCCAAGACTAGCCAGATCGAGCCTAATTTAGGCTGATTCAAAATATCCCTTTTGTAGGTGGGGTTTTAGTGGGTTAAGGGTTTAGAAATAAATTAATATAGGTAGCCTAAGATTTGTAGTTTGGATTCGAAGTTTATGGCTATGTTTTATGGTGTTTAGATGGGTGTCGAGGGGTAGGGAAAAAGACAAGGTCGAGCTATTTTTAGATTTGGATGTGGAGGTTGTGGTGGAGTTTGGAGAGTGTTTGGGAGATTATATGGTGATTTAATATTTTTAAATGATACTTAAGATGCTGGAGAAGATATGTGGTTGGTTTGAGGTTATGAGATTAAGAGTATAGTGAGAAAATAAAATATAAATAAGGTAACAACCTAACTCAATAAAGATAGGCAATAAACTTGACACCACCAAGTACCAAGTAATATGAGAGCTATTCACCACAAAATTCTTTTATTCAAGTTACTTCATTATATTACATTTTAGCTCATATTTATAGGCACTACAAGTCTCTTGCCCTATGAGCTATGGAGGGAAAATATGGAGGGAAATTTTGGAGGGAAAGATGGATAGTTGGCAATGAGTGAGGAAGTAACTCCAACTACTTATATTAAAAAAAAATTTCATGACATGGCTGGCCAAACATATTCCTTAATAAATAAAAAAGTACAATATTAATAAAAACAATATACAAATGGTAAGCCCAATATTTGGGCTCTTTATTGGGCTTTTGATTAAGCTCTTATAATTGGGCCCACCTTCAAGTTCTTCCCTTGAACTTTAGCCATGGATCTTATTATTGGGCCTTTGATAATATTCTTAGGATGTGCTACATCACTAAAATATTTACATTATATCTCATATATTTTGATGAAATATTAATAAGATTTTAATTGATGAGATTGATCTAGGATACTAATTTTCATTCTAAATGTTTTTATTTAATCTCATAACAAGATTATGGTAACTTATATTTCAAAACCTAAAATTTCCTTGAAGATACTTACATAATCATAATGACAAGATTTCCTTAACTATCAAGATTCTAAAATTCAGCTAGGTATAATTATTGATGTCCAAAAATTTGTAAGAAAACTTTTGCAATTTTCTAAACCTAGGGTTTCCATTAAATACAATTAAGAGAGATGATATTTCATTTGTATCAAATTGCTACCAAATGCTTCATAATAAGTATACATAAGATTTATAATAAATATGAAACATTCTGAGTATGCATGCTTTAATTGAGTGACAAAAGTTCTAATTAAGGCTCAATCATCTTTAATGAACATTAAAAGTGATTACGAATAAAACTATCAAAATACAAATTTAACCTCGTATTAATATCTGTGGTCTTTTTCTGATCGATTTGCTATATAATTTTATTAGTTTTGGGTTTGTATTTTGAAAGTTACGAAACTTTAAAGTTTGTCATTTATTTAATTAATTTAAACTATTAATCTATTTAAATTCAATTCCTAAATCTAATCCATCGGCTGAAGCGCAGGGTTACTGGCCCAGTAAGACCAACGCGGGTCAGTCCTTTTCCACAGCTTGACCCACGATGCATAGGACAGCTCGATTCTTTTCAGTCCTTAAGAGATGGCACTCATCCCAGTATAGGTCCATGTGGGTCAGGTTTAGCCCAACTTGCTAGTTCAAGTCATCCCCGTTGAGCGACAGGGATCGAAAGTTAGGCTTTGCCTAGTTCATCTCACAGCTCCAGATAGAGCTCGATCCTTATGCCGAATTCAAGCTCTCTAATCAATCTTTACAATGGATTAGTAATCTTTATGTATGACTAGTTCTAATCCTCATATCTTGATGCCCTAGCAATCTAGGTTAAAATAGGATTTGGTACTGCAACATCATCAATAATTGTATAAATTTAACACTTAATTGCATTCAACTTAATTCGATACTAATGATTTGAATATGGAATAAGATTTGAAATGAGGTTAAAAGTTATAAAATATAAAATGGAGGAGTGCCTTAGACTGAAGTATTAGAGTTTCCTTCTCAGTTCATGACGCAGTTAGGGTTGTCGAAGATTTTGAAAAGTGGAAGGAAGTGGAGATAAGGTTGATCAGGGATAAATGTGAAGGGAGAGTGGGCTTGATTATGGCAAATTAAAACTCTTGGCATCATCTCTTGTGCGCTTCCATTGGTGAAGCTTGCGGTGACTTTCACGCACCTCACTGCGATTGAACGCAGCATAAACGACGTGAATAAGCCTTCCCATCTGAATGACTGAGATGATCAAACGATGCTGATTTGCACCGTCTGGTCAGACGTCAATTACTACTGCGGGTAACAGTGGACGATGGCACTGTTTGTAGAATTAAATTAATATTAATTAATTTAATTCTTAAATAATTTATGTTAATTAAAATTAAACGATTAAACACATTCAGAAAATTCTTAAGAATTTGTCCTTAACTAAATTGAGGGCGAGGAACTTGAAAATGCTATTAGAATTTCAATTAGATGTTGTCTTAAATTATTTGATTTTTTTGGGATATCAAAAATGCAATAAATATTCAAGAAATTATGACGATCTCCAAAACTCATCAAAATTTCACCCATAGTTAATTTGGGTGTGAGGAGTTCGATGGCAAAGTCCAATTTTTGATCTGAGATCAAAATAATATTCTCGTTTTTCTTATTTAATTAATTATCCAAATTAGGGTTTATGTCGTTTGATCTCCAAACTTGACCAACACTTCATGACTGGCTCCTAATAATTAATTAAGACTATAAGAAGAGTTTTGAGGTTTATTGGACTGATAAATAATGATTAACAGCCTTAGGTTATTACAGACTCCCCCTCTTAGAAGAGGTGTCCTTGACATATAACCCAATTTATAATTAAAAATGACATGAAGATAAATATTTAAGAATTTGAAGGATACCTCAATTATAAGAAGATTTCTGGAAATTTCTTTTGCATCATCTCTTCTCTTTCCCATGCGGCTTCACTGACTAATTAGTTCTGCTATAGAATCTTAACAATGAGAATACTACAGATTCTTAACTGCTTATGATCTCTTCCCTGTATTTCAATAGGTTTTATTTCAAAGGATAAGTCTGGTTGCAAATCAATCTTTGGAAATTGAATTTGTTTTTCTGGATTGATTAAAAATCTCCTTAAAGATGATACATGAAAAATATTATGAATAACTGCAAAGTTGTTGGGTAGTTTCAAACTATAAGCTGATGTCCCAACTTTTGTAATTACATAAAATGGTCCCACTTATCTAGGACTTAACTTCTTAGAAATACCAAAATGCTGAATTCCTTCCATAGGATTCACTTGAAGATAGACTTTATCCCCAACCTGAAATTTAGGGGGACAATGACAAAAGTAATGATAGTTCTTTTGTCCATCTAAAGTAGCTAACAATCTTGATTTAATTGTCTGAATCTTCTTGTTAGAATCTTCAACTAATTCAGATCCAAATAATTGAACATCTCCAACCTCAGTCCAAGCTAGTGGAGTGTTACGCCTTTTGCTATAAAGTGCTTCATTAGGTGCCATGCCTATACTGGCTTGGAAACTATTATTTTAGGTAAAATAAATTAGGGCAACATGTTCCTCCCAAAATCCACCAAAATTTAATATGTAAAGGCGCAACATATCTTCAAGAATCCGATTTACTCTTTCTATTTGTCCATCCATTAGCAGATGAAATGTTGTACTCATAGCCAAACTAGTTCCTTAATCTTGATGAATTGCTTGCCAGAAATGGGAGGTGAATCTACTGTCTCGATTTGAAACAATTGAGATTAGTGTACCATGATGGCAGATAATTTCTCTTACATACAATTTTGCTTACTTTTCTACTGAATATGTCTGACAAATAGGTATAAAATGGCCTGATTTGGTTAACCTATTGACAATGACCCAAATAACATCTAATCCATATCTTCACTTTGGCAGACCCATAACAAAATCCATAGAAATGTCAGACCACTTCCATTCAGGAATTTCTATTGATTTCAATAGTCCACCAAGCCTCTGATGTTCTGCTTTCACAAGATAGCATGAATGGCATTTGGATACATACGTTGTTATGTCCTTCTTCATGCCTGGCCACCAAAAGTTTTTTTTGGCATCTTGATACATACTACTGATCTCAGGATGAATAGTGTAACTCGAAATATGAGCTTCAGATAAGATTTTTGATTGAAGATTCTTAGGAACCCAAATTTTGTTTCCCATAAAGATAGTTTCATTTACTATATTTAATCGAGACTTCTTAGCACTTGCTATATCCATTTTTAATTTAATAAAATCAGTATCTTGCTTTTGACCTTCTACAATTCTGCTCCTCAATGAAGGCTCGGTACTAAATTTTGTTAACAAGGATTTTAATTTTGCAGTTGCGATAGGTTCAATACTTAATTTCTCAAAATCTTCTACTAGCAATTCACTGGATACTAAGGAAGATAAGACTACCTTTCTACTTAAAGCATCTGCTACCACATTTGCCTTGCTCGAGTGATAAAGGATTTTTAGATCATAACCACATGTGAATTCCAGCCATCTTCTCTGTCTACAATTCAACTCCTTTTGAGTAAAGACATACTTAAGGCATTGATGATTAATAAATATCTTGCACTTCACTCCATATAAGTATTATTTTAAGATTTTCAAAGGATAAACTATGACTTCCATTTCCAAATCATGGATAGGGTAGTTCTTCTCATTTGGTTTCAATTATCTTGAGGAAAAAGCTATAAATTTACCTTCTTGCATCAAGACACATCCAAGTATTGATTTTGAAGCATCAATGTTGTAACAACCCTAGGTTGTTACCCTAGCTAAAACTAGATTAATTAAGCTAAACCAAGGTTTGATTTTGTTTCCATTGGATTCAATGGGTCATTTAAATCTAAACCTAGAAGTTTGAAATCAATTGGAGCTAAATTGAAGAATTTGGTATTTTTGCCATTTTTTTTTAAGCCCTGAAAAAATACCTAAATTATTTTGATCTTCAAATTGAAATCTGATTTCATTTTTGAATTCCTCATACCCAAATTAGCTAAGGGTAAATTTTTGGGAATTTTTGGAGCTCATTTGGTCCTAAATTGAATTTAGATAATTTAAGATAATTATAAATTATTTAATTGGATTTATTTAAATTAATTTTAATTAAATTAAATCCTGGGATTCACTGTCTGGACCGCGGCAGATCCGCTGCGGGGTCCCGACAGCGGCGCACAGCTTTGCGCCTGTAGGATCGCTAGCACGCATCTCAGCGTGTTTCGATCCAGCGGCTCGCGCGTTCGACCAGATCCAGTATATCTCGACCGTTTCGCGGTTTTGAGATATGATCCAACGGCGCTTAATCTATCCGCCTTAAATAAGCCGATCACCCGTTCGATCCACGGATTAGATCTGACGGTCGATCTGATTCCCGCGATCAGTTGTTATTGGTCTGATGATCAGGACCGTCCATCGCCAACGGCTTCGCAGATCAGACGGCTACTGAGCGCCCCACCCTATTCATCGTCGTCCCGAGAAGATCCCCGACCCGACAGAAGGGAATTCACCGTACCTGCCACGTCGACCTTGTCTGACACTCCTCCGCCAGGTCACCTAGGCTATTAGGGACCTCTCATTTTTTTTGGCCGAACCACCTTGGCAGCCGGGAGGCCATGTCAGTAGCCCCATGGAGGCGAGCTGTGGAAACAGCTGGGCTGAGCCTGTGCCTCGGTCCCTGGCCTCGACAGCCACCCCTAGGCCTCCCTGAGCTTGTAAGTACCTCTCCAGATCGCACAGTGAGCTTCTTTTGCTCACTGTGAAGCTCTCCTTCCCCTCTGCCCTCTGTTCCTGGTGCTCCCAGATCCCCCGGCGACTGGACCTGCTGCTTCAGCTGATAGTGGGTGTGCGTCTGACGTTCAGACCCCCAGATTGTTCCCGAGATCACTTAGAGCCCCAGAGCAGTCTGCATTGTCTTCGTCACAGCAAACTGAGGTACAACCTGTTCTTCCCTCTTCTCTGTCGAGCTGGATTCAGCTCGTTTCGCTTCTTCACAAACCTTAGGTGCTGAGTAGGAGCTTACCTTAGCTCCTCCATGAGCAATCGAGTCGAAAGATGTGGCCTGGCAGTGACCCAGACGACGAATTCGTCGTCTGTGCGCACCGCCAGACGAGATTCCTGGTTCGCCTAAATCGGTGTTCCAACTGAAATTGATTATCCATTCGGCCCTAAGCACGTTTGGACAATGATGGTGAGCTGGTATCGAGGGTTGAGCCTGACCAGTTCGATCGATTCGACTGGAATCGACTGAACCAGTCGCAGGTTGAAACGACTAAAAATGCATAGTAGCACCCCGGCGATTCAGACCACCCGAGAGCTCCGTGTTTCGCCCTATCGCTTCCTCGTCCATCCCTGAACATGTAGGGATCGAGATCGTGGTGACTCGTGGACTCTGTGAGGAGAATTATCTCCTCACAGGTGCGCCAGTGGGAGGATTTCAGCCAAGTAGGCATCCAGCAATCCAGAGCTTCCCAGTTAGGGCTTCGGGGTTTAATCGATACGTCTTTGGTCAAGGAACGCATAGCCATCGAGATCAGGGCATGGCGTGGTCTCTGCGCGGCGAATTTTGCGGCGGAAGCTAACCTTAGGGCGCTCAGCGTCGGGCGCGAGTGGAAGGAGGAAGAAGAAGTTTTTGGGCCGGGCTGAGCCCCGATTCGCGTCTTTTTAATTTGGGCCGCGGTTATTATTAGATTTTCGAACGGCCTTTTTAATGGTTATGTATTAATTTAATTAAAACCTAAAGTTCTAATTTAAATAAAAATATAGAATAAATTAATTAAATAACTTTAGTTATACAGATCCAAATGGTATGATCCAATATACCATTTGAATCAAAAAAATTCAAGGAATCTAAATATAAAATAAAATCTTAGATCCAATGGTTGGATTAACAATTAATTGCCAAACCTTCTTTATTTTTAATTAAATCATATAAAATCATTTAGTTGTCCAATTTATGAGTTTAAGGGCTCTGATTGCTCCTTGTACTCTAAGGAATAATTCCAAACCCTTAAAATTAATTTTGGAATCACTCCTTAATCACCCTAATCATGGATTAGTGAGTTAAACCCTAATTAAGCCTCTATTTTGGGTGAGAATTGTTCATAACTTCACCTTAAGTCCATTAGAACCTAAGTGTAAGGTTGGATTGCCCTAAATTGCCTTAATTTCACCAATCACCCTAAGTGGCTTAATTAAGTGATTAGTGCTAATTAAGATTATTTATGTCATCAAAACCTAAGTTAAAGGTGTTTCCCACTTCATTAAGTAATTTGAATCACATTAAATAGACTAAAGCAAATTTGGGTATTTAAACCCTAAAATCCCAATTTTAGCCTTAAGAGGGGCATTTTGGTCATTTTGACCAAAATGTGATTTAGTGTTCTTTAAAGATTGAAAATTTTAGCAAACTACTATAAAGTAGATTGGAAATGTTCTCTGAAATCCTAGAATAATAATAGTGTTAATGTAATCATTAATCCATGAGATCTTCATTAAATCCTTAATTAAGATACTTAGATCTTAAGTTTTCCTTATAAAGATCATATGGCCTTAAACTTTAAATCTAATAATTGAAATGGTCAATTATCTCATTAATAAGTTCAGTTAAGATAACTTAAAAATTAAGTGTTAAAAGAAAAGTAATTGGAAATGTCTAAGAAAAAAATCATAGCTTAAGATCTAAAGTGACCAAAACTCAGACCCTTAAATCTTAAGTAATCTAAAGAGATTATCATGAGCTTAAATGTTAATCAAATTCTTAGAATTGTTAAAATATCATCTTAATGAGTTTAATTACAGTGATTATAAGCTTAGATTTTAAAAAGAAGCATAAATTAAAGCTCCTAAGTTAACATTTAGTTAGAAGTCTAAAGTGATCAAACTTCAGATCTTTAGATCTTTAGATCTTAGACTTAGATCTTCAATTTGAATTAAACCACCTCCAATTGAAATTCTTTAATGATTGATTGTTTAAACTTTTGAAACCTTCCATGTGGGTATAGGATGATTCAATTGATAAGATAGTGAAATCATCTTAAAAATTGAATATAGATCTTAGATTCTCAAATTCTTAATTGATTATTTTATCTTATAATCAGTAGAATAGCCTTTCACTAAGATCTTAGTTCCTAAATCTTTCAACTTATAGGATTACTTACCTTTAAATTGGGTAAATAGTGAGAAACCTAGACCCTTTTTAGAATGTCACCTAGGATTTGGGATTTGAACTCAACATAGGGTTTAAGTTCTAAATTCTTAAATCTTGATTTATTTAGTCAAGATTTTAGTAAGAGAGTAAAATATTAATAAATTAGGTCATTGATTTGCTTACTTAAGCTATATAGTCATCAAATGATTTTGGATTAGAACTTGTTAAGTTCCAATATTTGACTTTAAGGATGTAAATCTGAGATTCTACTCGATAGCTGGATATTGGAGATCCTAAACTTGTACCTTCTCAAAATAATTAGATTTGGTAATTAGATAACAATAGATATCACATAAGTCTAGATTGAGTCTCTTGCTTACTTTGACTAGACTGCTTTGCTTACCTTAATTTTTGAGCCTTATTCCTTGAGCATAATAGGAAAAGCTTAGGATATGGATGATACATCCTAAGCTAGTATCAGAATTGCATATCATTCAGTTTTGTCTTGTTTGCAGTTAGTAGAATATGTTCTAGCTTAGTTTGCCTCTTCAGTAGTAGTATTGTATAGACAGGACCCAGACCTAGCATATTTGGATGGCTAGGTTGGGGATTGATTGATTGATATTGGAGGCCCTGTATGTCCTATTGGCTGGTATGGCAGTACTGGGACTTAGGCTTATTACTACTTTAGCTGTATTATATTGTTTTGTTTTCTGGTTTACTTTGCCACATGCTTCAGTGGCCTTATCTTCAGTATTTGCTCGCTTTGCCACATGTCTCAGTGGCTTTACATGTTATATATTGCTTTGCTTTTGCCACATGTCTCAGTGGCCTTTCTTTTCATCTTAATCTGCATGTTGTATGTATACTTTCATGGCTTAGATATACGTATGAATGGCATGTTTAGGATGCTAGAATTTTATAGTATTCAGTACTTGTGTTCTTTTATACTCAGCATATTTTACCTTGATCATAATCATGTTAGGATCATGTTCATTCAGTAGCTGCAGTTATTTTGCTTTTAGCCTTACCTTGCTTATTTAGTGTTTTGTATGTCACTTCACATACATGTTGCATGCTATAAATAGATAGTTTATAGTAATCCATTTCTTTCATAGCTTGTTGCCCCTTTACTGTTTGCATGTGTAGTTAAATTAAATGTGATATCCTTTAATATTCAGTTAATTTAAATAGCCTAAAATGTACTTAGACAATTGTCTAACTGTAACTTTTTTATTTTGTTGGCTGGGACCCTGGCATTTGTGATACCGACAAATGTCAGATTCAGGCATATTCATGGGCAGTGTCGCTGAGGAGGAGCCAGTTCAGGAGGAGGGCCTTCCAGCTGCTGTTTAGATAGTTTTGCCTTGTTTATTTCAGTGAGGATGAGAGTCTTTCATTTTTCAGTTATTCATCTCAGTTTGTAATAATTAACTTTTTGGATGTACTCTACTTTCTGCATTGTGATGAGTTACTTTATTGCATTTTCTTTCCCTACTATGTATGCTTGTGGATGTTACTTTATTTTGTACCGCTTCCGCCACTTAGATATTTATATTGATGGATGTTATAGCACTTGGTGACAAGTCCTTGACTTAAGCCAGGTTGGGTTCGCCTAATTTCACTTAAGTGAGGGATTTGCCACAGTGGGAGCACCGTACTTCCTTAGTACCAGTACGGGGGCCACCACACATAGATAAGGTGCTTTTGATTTTGGTTGAGTGTCAGGTACTAGATCGATTGAGAATTCAACTTCTTAAATTAGAGGTAAGCATAGTCATTCATCAGGAAATACATCCTAGAATACTTTTACCACTTCCACTTCTTCAATTGGTGTTGGGTCCTTCACTTCACCCATAACTGTTATTAAGAAGGCTTCACATCCTAATCCAATTAATTACTTGGCCTTTACTGCATTGATTAATGAAGCACATAAACCAAATTTCCTGGGAAAGGATTCAGTCTTTTTCCCAATTCTTACAGTAACTTTTTTCTTAGGATAATTTAACACTGCCTCAAACTTGCTTAACCAATTCATACCAAGTATTATATCAAAGTTAACTATTTGCATAAGTATGAGTTTAGCTTCAAAGGCTAGATTACCAATTGGAATTTTTAATAAGCAAAAATAATTAGCATGAATCTTCGCTACAGAGGCATTTGCACTTACATAAATTTCCCTAACTTAAATTGTGGAAGGTTTAAACTTTGAGCACAATTTTCAAAAACAAAAGAATGGCTTGCGCCAAAATAAAATAATACCTTACAAAGTTGATTTTCTATATATAGTGTGCCTGAAAGATGACATAATAATTATACAGGAGATTTTTGGAATGTCATAACAAATTTTCACAATATTTTAAGGCTTACCTGATACAACATTGTTGTCTTCTTGAGCAACGACATGAATCAGGAAAAATATTCTTGGCTGACAGGCAGTTTTACGACTGCCTTTCCTTTTTGAGTATTCTTTAGATTTACTTGAGCAGGATTTGTCCTTTGCTGATACGAGATTTGAGGATTATATGGATGAGGAATAATCACTGGGCTTCTTATTGGAGCAGCATTCTATGGTTGATTAATTTTAACTCGATCTACTGTCCAACTGGCCTGGCAATCTTAGAAGAGATGCCCTATCCAGCCACAAACGTAGAATCTTCTGCCATAATGGTAACATTTACTATAAGGGTGAGGTCTTTTGCATTGATCAAAATGTTGAACTTGATGAGAACGTTGCTGTTGCTACTGCTGACAATGCTGCATATTGAAACTGGTTTGGTCTATTATGCTTGAATACATCTATTTTAGAAGGTGGGGGGGTAAGACTTTTGCTACTGCTCTTTCTGGATAAGATGGTGCTCGATCAATCTCACTCCCTCCCGGAGGTTTACAAAACTGATATGATGTTGAGCCACCAAATGATCTTTAAGTGGGTTTCGTAACCCCTTCAGAAAGTGGCTACACATTGTAGTTTTAGACCTTACTAAATCTGGAGTGAAGTGGGAGAGTTTTCTAATTTCAACTTCATACTGAAGAACTGTCCTATCACCTTGAGTTAATTGAATTAATTAATCATCGAGGATCGTCTGTGCTGAAAGAGGAACATATTGATTTTTAAATGCTTCCTCAAATTTATCCCAAATGATGTCCTCAACTTATCTACCAGCAAAGCGAGATCTTAATTCCCCGTCCCACCAAAATTCGGCTAAGTAAATTACTTCTCTGATAGGACACTTTATACTTGCCGAATATTTTTCCATGGGTCTCAGCCAATTTACTACTTCTATGGGTTGTACTGACCTATTGAAAGAAGGAGGGTTCAAACTATAATAACTCAGGTTATTATTAAGGTCAATTAGGACTAAATCAAATCCTATTTTTAATTCTAGTACTCTAATTAAGTCATTAGAAGTTCACGACAAATACAGTCTAAATCAGAGGTCAAATGGATCAAATCTTGATTTTGAGAATTTTAGTAACCCTGAAAATTGACCTCAAATCAAAAATCTAACTTTGTCATTGCGCTCATCACCCCCAAATTAGCTAGGGGTGATCTCTTGGAAGAATTTGGAAGTTATTGAATTTTTGACAAATATTTTAATATAATTTAAATACCCTAGACAATGAGAAAATTAAATGCTCATCAAAATAAAAATTTGACTTTGTCGTTGCATTCCTCACCTTTCAATTAGCTAGGGGTGATTTATTAGAAATTTTGGGAATGCATTTAATTAATCACATTTAATTTATAAAATCAAATTTAATTAATTTAATATTAATATATTTAAATGCAATTAACGGCGTCATTTACCTTTCTTCACGTTGTCTTCCTGTTACCGTCCAATTGGACGGTGCATCTTGAAGTTCGATCGCAGATCGAACGGTGGGCACATTTCCTTCCTCCTCGCACTTTTGCGTGAAACAAGGGCTGCATGCGGCATCGCGACTAACTAGTGGAGTCCGTCACCACTTTGTGGACTCCTCTAGAAGCCATATAAACCTATCACTCACCTCATTCTCCATCAAAAACCATTCGAGCTTGTCCGCGATGAACCAGAAGAAGGACCGAACCCTAATCTTTTTCGACCGTTCATTTGAGGTACCTCCATGTACCCTGATCTTCTACTTCTTGCTTTGTAATTACAATATTTCAATTCGATCTGTTATTTCACGCAATGAATTAGGTTTAGATCGGTTTGATCAGGTTGGATCGAACCCGATCGATAAAATTTTGGATCATGTCAAAGTTCCCTACAGTTGCATCTGTTTGGTCCGTCCTTGTTCGTATGTGCCGTCCTAGGGTTTGGTTCTATCGCCGATCCAAATCTCCTCTGCTCATTATTCGACTGTCGTTGAGGAGCTCTCGTCTTCCTCTTCAAGTCGGCATGCGGGCTTAGCCAAATCACCGTCGGGAGGCCGCCCCTTGAGTTTGCCCTAATTTGTCACGCTCAAAATTGGTTGGAGTGCTGATCAATTGCTCTGAGTCGGGTCGTGCCTAACCCGACCCGCCCTTCGCTGTCACGGCGGAGCGGTAAGGCTCACCCGTGTAAAATCGAGGGCGCGGGTCCCATAAATCTGCATCGATCCA
This sequence comes from Gastrodia elata, assembly GCA_016760335.1. NCBI lineage: Eukaryota > Viridiplantae > Streptophyta > Magnoliopsida > Asparagales > Orchidaceae > Gastrodia > Gastrodia elata. The sequence continues at coordinate 1,628,674 of CM028679.1, forward strand.
TCTCGTCGGATGGGACCTGCTGTTTGGTTGGCATCTATTGACTGGAGCCGTGGGACCCGCCACCTTCTTCATCATGCTGACTAGGAATTAGAATGAATTAAATAGTTATTTATATTTTAATTAATTCAAATTAAATCAAAATATTAAATCCCTCATAATTTACAAACCAATAATCCAGGCATAGTAATATTATATGCCATTGTGATATGCAAAAATCAAGGATCATTTTGGCATTGTCAATTTTTCCAATTTGATGCATATTTCACATAATGACATTTAGGATCCTTATTTAATTACCAAAATGCCCCCAAACTTTAAATGATCATAATTTTGCATACACTCACCAAAATATATCCAATATGGGTATCATTTTAAATAGGAGATCCTCAGGAATGTTCTAGTAGTGTTAATTTCTCTATTAGAGTGTAATTAGCCTAATCACAATTAGGACCTTACCCTAATTACATCCTTAAACCCTAGAATTTCAATTGATTATAGCTTAATCAATTGAGCTCCAAATTAGGTCTTCCAATACACCATTTTGATTAGGAAGACTTAATAATTATTAAACTGTAAAAATATTTAGGTTTTGGTGTTTAGTTTTCTTAATTAGCCCTAATCACCCTAAGACTTGATTAGTGAAAATTAGCAAAATTAGAGATCCAAATTGAGTGACTTAAGTTTTTGATAGCTCTTAGAGCAGAATGAAACCTAGTCGTATGGTTAGTTTTGTAATTTTGTGATTAATTTCACTAATCACTCATTAATCACCCTTAACCCTAATTAGGTCACAACTTAACCAAATTGAGTCCAAATTGGGCCTACTTCTAGTTAAGATAATCAGTGAGTTATAGGAAAGCTATTGCCACTGTGTTTGCTGAATTTGGGCATCAAATGGATAAGTTAGGTTTTTGACCTATTCTTAAAACCCTAATTTACATAAATAAATCCCAAAATTGATATGCTCATAACTTAATCATTAGACCTCATAATTTATTGTTCTTAGACTCTATGAAATTCTTGAACAATAAGAATGAATAAACTGAATACGACTTTAGACTTCATTAGATAAATTATCAAATTGTCCTTATGAGTTAATTTCTTTAAATTGAGCTCATAAGGATTAATAATTATCCAAATTTGATTTATTTACTGTCTTTCTCTATGTTAGATAGTAAATAATCATTTGCCATTAATAAATTCTAATTTAGAGCTCTATTTCAAAAAGTAGCTCTTTAAACCCTTAAATGGGGCAAAACAGTTATTTTGCCTAAATTTAGGTTTAAGTGCTCTTAAGCCCTAGATTCATAACCTAATCATTAAAATTAGTAAATGAAGTGATTTGGAATTGAATTCATTTAATTTTAAGCCATTAATTAAGTTTCAAATTAAAACCTTAAATTAATCTTAAGTAAATTCTAAGTAGTCTTTAAGCTTCATGATGTGAGATTTATCTCACATTATGCATTCCTTAAGTCTTCTAATCCATCATTTCAACTTTCAGTTAAGGTTAGTGCTTAAGTGTTCATCTTAGTTCCTTAAGATCTTCTTCCTTAGTAATAGGAATTGAATTAGGTTAGTTTTTCATTCATTGGGTAAATGTGTTACTTAATGGATGAAGCCTTGATTTTGTTAGTTTATAAATTTCCATAGTTTAATTTTGATTATTTTATCTCTTAACTTTAGAATTAAAAATAGAGATTCATCCTATTAAGTCTAATTTTTCTTAATAGGATTGCCTTAATCCTTAGTCCATGAAAATTGGGTTTTTAGCCTTAGTCTTTTAGGATCACCTTTGGAGTAAGTGATTAAACCCTAATATTTGGAATTTAATTCTTATTCCTTCCATCTTGATTTGTCTTAGTCAAGATGGGCTTGGGTTGCTTAAATCATTAAAATAGGTCAATTGATTTTTTGTTTAACTTATATAGTCGACATTGATTAAATCATATTAGAACCTGATCCGTTCTAATTATTTTCAACTTATAAGGCTGTGAGTCTAAATTACACTCAATAGTAAGAATTGGAGATCCTGGACTTGTGTAACTTGGAACAGATAGAATAGATAAATTAGACAACAATGGATATCACTAAGATTTTAGTAGAGTCTCTTGCTTACTTTGAAATTTGATGCTTTTCTTATCTTGTATTTGAGCTTTATACCTTGGGCATATATGGTGGATATAGGATATTTGATGAGTATCATATGTCAAATTTGAATTGCATAAACATTATTTGCATTGTTGTCGATGCTTTCAGTTTTTCTGATTTTCGGTTCAATAGAGTGTAACCTAATTAGTCAGCCTCTTAGTTCAGTTCTTTTGCTATTGTACCGGCAGGCCTAGGCCTATGCTTGGCTAGGATGGTATTTGTCTATCTTCAGCAAGTCTAACCAAGCCTAAACCTATGGGGTTTAAGATGGTATTTGTCTGAATCTTTGGTTTTAGCAGGCTAGTTTAGCCCTCTTTTGGTATGGAAGTACTAGTTTTAGGTGCACTTATACTCAGTGTTTCTGCCTTAGCCCAGTAGGCTAATTGAGTTTGTGCATATTTTAGTTCACTGTTTTTGCCTTTGCCCATTATGCTAAGTGTGATGTTGCTTGTTTTCAGTTCGAGTGGCTCGTTTGGCCATCGCAATTTTTAGTTCTGTATTTACTATTTTTAGGTCATATTTACTATATTTTAGCACTTTCTTACTTATTGTTTACTGGATTATAAATCATGTGGTATATATTATAATCTACTTTAGTTATCTATCTTATGATTGGGAGTAATTAAGCCCCTCAATTAATTCAGACATTCATCAAATATTTTAGACAATTGATACTTAATATATAAAAATAATAAAGAGGTTTTGAACATAGTGATTCGATCAAGCTCTTATTTCGGTGACAAAATAATTTATAGATATAGTTAATAGATTGAAATTAAAAGGATCCTATCCTATTGCTAAGCACTACAATTAACTAAACTATCTAATTAACTTTTACTCTATAGGATGATAAAACAACCTAACTTATGTCTATATGTTTCACTACTCAGGTTGTAAGTTTTCTTAATAACTACAACTACTCAAACTTCTAGGTTAACATTACTCATTTTAATCTTCCTATTTTCACTAATCATCTTAATGTTCTATACTTAAAACATTTCTTTCAACTAGCAACTTAGGCTGTCTTATCCTTAGATATTCCACTAGTATGTCAATTCTAGTCTATTATTAGACTTATTAGTTTTACATGGCTACTAGTCTAATGTTGTAAGGCTTAAGGGATATCATTACTTAAGTTACAAATATCTAGATCTATCTCACATCAATTTACTAATCTAAACATCACATCTATTTTCTTAATCATAAGGTTCTATGTCTTAGTATTACTATCACTATATTCATGAATTTAACTTTATTAACTACTACTTAAAGGTTCTAAGTCTTAATCTTTTATCATAAATAATTTTAAGCATTACACTTAATATGATATGGTAGTTAAATGTACACTAAGAAGGTCACACTAGGATACTTAAATTACTTATTAAGTTCAAAAGGGATCTAATCAGTAATTGGGCTAGATTGAGCATTACACTAATCCTCCTAAAGTGGCTTTACTTTATGATCTATGGATTCTCTCCTAGACACATGTACTACACTAATGTTTGCTCACTTACTATCATAAATAGTTCACAAGAACAAGGCATGGAAATTCTCTTATAACTTCTTCCTCCTAATAGTTAGGGTTCAATTTAAGTTTACTAGTACTAGGTAAAGATTAGTAATTCTAGTTTTTTCCTGTCCAATTCATCATCTAATGTTGTATAATATCATAAGCTAAGTTTTTTAAGCTATCATAGGGTTTAGGAAGCTTAAGTAGGAAAACCCTAATAATGTGAATTTAATATTAAATTAATCATGGGTCAAAAACTCATATTTTCCATTTGATATCCAAATAATATAAACAAAGTAACTATAGTTTACCTATATCATAATGAGTATATTGACTATAAGTATGATCAAATCAGATATCAAATGGCTAATCTAAGCCTTAATGATGATTAATGATAATTTGAAGATGATTATAAAATTAATTATTTAAATTGAAATTTAACACCATATTAATATCTTACATATTTTTCTGATCATTTTGGTATATAATTTCATTAAATATGGATTTATATTTTAAAAGTTATTAAATTAGTTTAATTTGAATTAAATTAAATAGGTCATTTATCTTTCCTAGGCAATTACACACAAGCACAACACTTGCGCAAGCCTGATGGATAGTGCCATGCGTGTCAGGGCCGACCTGCCTGGCATTGTTCATCTTCTGTCGGGGACTAAGGAAGGAGCTAAGGCTTCAAAATTCTCCCAATTCATGCCGAATCAAAATGTAAGCCATATATCAAAATAAAGCTAGAGTTGAGACCTACCTAATGCACCTAATAGCCTTATCTATTGATGGCTAAAATGTTTGGCCCTAACTCGTCTTTTTATTGGCTCACCCAGGGTTCACTTTGAAGGATAAATTCTCCCTCCACAGTGCACCCCTCGACTCGAGTAACTCATTGTTAGACGCCCTAGGTCAAGACATGTATTAACCCGAGTGTTGTTACCCAATTTTGAGTAGTCCTAATAGCTTAAGAACTTTGCATTAGCTTCTTAGTGACATTAGGAGCCAACCACTAAAATTTGGTATAAATTGAAGATCGTTTGATTTTGATGTATATTCTTAGAAATTTAAATAACTTGAAAATTAAGAGAATTAAATTGACCTTTGATTAAGACTTTGATTTAATTTTTGAGTTGCCCACCCCCAAATTAGCTAGGGGTGAATTTTTAGAATTTTTTAGAACCTATTTGATAGCTCAAATTTATTTGTTAAGATTTGCATAATTAATTAAAAAAAGTTTAATTTAAATTAAATTCTATTTTACCTGAAACCAAACAACTGCAATCCACTGTGTTGGGTAGACACAGGACAATGACCATGTGCGATTTTGGCCGTAAAGCCTTTTCCTCAACCTGATCGGATGATTGAGGAGTTTCCGATAAGTCCAGTAAGGTATGACCATTAGATCGAGTCATCAATCCAACAGCCAGAACACGACTGGGTATTGTTATCCTGTCATGTTCCTCTAGTCGGCCATTACATTACCAAGCATAGAGGCTGTAGCATTGGGGTTTAACAATTAATCAAATTGTAGCTAATTTCATAACTTTGTAATCACACATCCAAATATAATAAAATTATATATCAAAATAATTAGAAAAATATGTAGGACATTTATATGAGGCTAAATTTCCATTTTGTTAATTAATTTTTCTAATCACCTCCTAATTATTATTAAGTCTAATTAAGACTTAAATTAATCATTTGAACACCAAATTGACCATATTTACTACTATTGTACTCTATATGCTATAAGGAACATATGGCCACTAATTTCATGTCAATTGGACACTAAGTGATAAACTTGAGTTTTTTTGGACACTTGACCTAATTAATGCTATATTCACATGCTTAAGAATTTTACCAATTAGCATTCTAAACCCTAGGATAGCAAACCTGAACTTAGGTTAAGCATTGACAATACCCTAGGGCATGTCTTAAATATTGAAATACTTAGGTTGGTCGCATGGTAGTTTAGTTCTAGTAAACATAGGAAAGAACCTTAACATAGAAATGAAAAATTAGTTTGAGTTCTTATGACCTGGTTTAGTTCTTGATTATTATAATAGCTTTAAACCTTAAAATAAAAATAGATTGACTAGTTCACTATGATTATAAAATCCATTGGTATAACCCTTAAAAATGATAGATTGACCTTGGCCTAGCTCCATACATTCCTTAAGTGTATGTTTAACCCTGATCATCCTTGTATTAACATAGTAACTATAGATCATCATAGTAGCCTAACCTCATAACAAACCTTAGGACTCTTAGTGCATTGATTAGTACTTAGAAGCTAGTGGTTTGAAAACCATCCCTTAGCACCTTATATATTAGAACTATATTAGTATGTAGTTAGCCAAATTAGCATAATTGATGAGTTAGGATTTTTCCTAATCCTTAAATGCCCTAGTGAATCGAAGGCTAGTAAACATTTAACTTAAACCTTTTTAGTGGAGAACCCTAGCACTAGTCTAAGTCTAATAATATTAGCTTAAAAAAAGTCTAGTAGTTAGATAAGATTTTTAGTTCAACTTACATCTATACCTATAAATTATTTTGTCACTTAATAACTCTTAATTGAACTACAATATTCTAGAATCACAAAAACATATAGTATTATACTTTAATCAACTTAGAGATTGTTAAAGTCTAAGTCAATCGAGGGCTTGATTAGCCCAATTAAGGTAGATTACTAAATTAGATAATAATAGATATCACTTGATTTACAATTAGCTTGACTCCTTGAATGCTGCAACGCTTTGATATTACAACCTTGGACATTCATTATGACATTATGCATGAATAAAACTTTAAAATATTAAGCATAAGGGTTTTAAATAGTAGACTATTATGTCAGGGCAGGCTATGGAGTGATCTAGAAACCACGCATATCCTAGAGGGGAGCGTGTGTGCGTTATCGAAGACCATGCCTTACTTGGTTAAGCAAGCGTACTTAACTCCTCATTTGTTATGTAACTTTTCTTGCAGAACAAAACCTTAAACAAAATAAATAATTTAAGATTATATTTCTCACAATCTTATTGATTGTGAATGACTTATCATAATCTTATTACTATGCTTACTTAGTCTTTTGAAATTGAATTTTATTTTATTTTATTGTACAATACTTCTTATTGCTCATACATTACAGTCTTTATTTTACTTTATTTATAGTGTATGTTGTTTATTTACTTATATTTTTGCTTACATTGATCGCTTTTATTATTACGTAGCATAATTTCTAACAAATATATTAATGTATTCCTTCATGTTTCATATGCATGCTAGTAGTTTTAGCCATTATATATTAATTTTCTTCCTTAATTATTTTGTGCAGGCTAAACAAAACTACTTGTGAATACCAAACCTCCTTTATTTTACTATTTTTTCATACTCTTATACCTAATTCTTTTATTTCTTAGTGCATCATATACTCAAATAATTATAAATGGTTAATGTAATATCCACATAACTTAAAATAAATAACTTTGTGTAACCAAGATTTTTAAGTCTGGTCACTTATTTCTTATTTATTAGTTGTGCCCTATTGTATTAAATATAAAATATGGTATATCAAGAGCACCTCATGGAGCTTAAAGTTGGAGTTAATTTTGGCCTGTGGTAGTACCTTAAGAGAATTGTGTTTTATTCATATTTCTGAGGAAGAGTGAATTTTATTGCATTTTATAATAACTTAAACTCTGGATATTCTTTTTTTTTTTTTTTGTGATGGATATATTTTCATTTTTCTTACTATGCTTGGTTTGGATGATGGATATGAGTATTCTTATTTATGTTTGCCTCTTTTAAATTACTACATTTTCTTATCTCTAAAAGATTCTTAGCCACATAATACTTAATAGTGAGTTAGATTTCTACTAATTCAGTATTAAGTACTACTGTAACACCTAGTGTTGGGTTAGAGATTACTAACTTAGCACTAGGGCATAACAAGACCTACCCCGATAACCCTAAAATGGCATGTGATGTGGGGTAGAAGGCTAATTCACACTCGAGCTTGATTGAAGCTTAATAATCAATTTTATAGTTAAGAAAATAAGGTAACATAACTAAAATTTGGAATTTGTAGTATGAATTGAAGAGGTAATGGAGGTACCTCTCAATGAGTGTTGTTCACTTGGGTTAGTGATAAGTCCAAGATTTATTGCATAATAAAGCTGAAAAACATATAAATCTTTTACTTGAATAGCATGCTTTGATGAATTTTCAACAATTTCAGGGACAAAATAAGAAAATTGCAATTCTAGAGTAGAAGGAAGGATTATGGGAGAAAGCCACTGCAATGCACCCAAACGCACTGTAGCGCACCATAGCAGATGAAGTAAAAACTGAAGAACCAGGGAGCCATTTGCAAGGCCTGGGAGATGAATCGCTATACGTGCTTGAGCGGATCAAACCCGAGGGCTTGGTGCTGCCACGCACTGCAGTGGGCCCATCCAAATTTAGAGTTTGCATTCAACTAGAAGCCCTCGCTACAGCGGGCCAACGGTCTCAACCTGAGACACTGGCGCTACTGCATGCCATAGTGGATCCACGAGAAAAAAGAACCAAGAAGTGTGGATATAAAGCTAAACCACTGCAACGCGCCCATGCGTGCTAAAACGCGCTCAAGCGAAGTCTTCCCGAGAGCTCGGTGCTACCGCGCACCGCATTGAATCAAAAGGGAAGTGACTTAGAGGATGAATAACAAAGTGAACCGCAACAGTGCACTCAGGTGCGCCATAGCGAAGTCTTCCCGAGAGCTCGGCGCTACCGCGTGCCGCAGTGAGTATCTTTATAAAAGCCATACTGTAGCAAGAACTATTGCAGCGCACCGCAGCGCCCAATGCAGAATTTTCCAGGCAGAGCATTTATGGCAACCCAGGGAAGGCTGGAAATTCGAACCATTGGCCTTCCCTAGCAGCTTGGAAACTAAAATCACATTAAAATCTATTATCTTTCAAGAGAATAATGGAGTCCAATTTAAATGCTTGCCATAAATACAAGGAAGGGACAGAGGAGGCAAAATTTATGCCAAGGGGACTGAGGAGATCACTATAAATACTGCCATTTCTAACTAGGGAAGGGTTCCAAGTTTTGACATTCTAAGACCTAGAAGGAGGGATTGCTGTTGGGATAGAAGGAGAACTCTCCAAGGAAAGGTTCAGAGTACCTTTGCAAGATCAAGAGGAAGGAGAAGTACAAATATCTTGAAGTAAGGAAGAGAAAGGAGAAGAAGAAATCCAATGAACCCCAAAATTCAGGGCTGTTCCTAGTATTTTCTCTTTACTTTATCTTATTTCTTTTACAATCAAACAGATGTCATGGTTCTTATCTTTGAATGCATCTTTCTGTATTGTGATTGAAATGGAAGGCTAGACCCTCCTTAGAGAGGGTTGGGCCATAGTCATGTGATGAGTGTATGGCGTATGGCGTTGTATGTGGAAGATGCAATGAATAAAATTTGAGTTTAAAGTTTACATATTCTTATGTTTCAATTTAAATGCCTGAATTGTTTATCAAATAAAAATGTTTATTAAAAGACTTGTGATCTAATGCTCACTAATTGGAATAGAGCAAGGAGTGAAAGCAATAGAGCTGAGAGTTACGTGATAAGTTCTCAAGCTTGTTAGAACCACTTCTTAGGCTCATCCGAGAAGTTGAAGCTTATGAGCCAAGCCCCCCTCCAATCATGCTATACGACTCAGCAAAGTAGAAGGAGGGAGAGATCATCAAACACTCATGGATAATGTGACATAGTCCATTGGGTCCAATTAATTCTCTCCCTTAGCTAATCCGTGTGTGTAGCTAATGATGCTGATTGGTGGGAATCAATGTTTGTGAGATAACCCAATTAAATGTTATTTTGATAACTTAGACATAGGAATTCAAAAAAAAATCTAATGTGATCTCATAAGAGTCTATGTGCTAAGAAAGAACCCTAGTGTGTTTACCTTGCGCACTAGATTTAAATTAGTCAGAATTAGAGGACCAATCTAAGGAACACTATATTCACATGATTTGATTAGCATAATCCAAGTACTTTATGAAATTCAATGAATTAAACAAAACACAAATCCCTTACAAGTCACATGATAAAATCCCAATTCTCTCTTCTTAATCAATAGTATCTCAATTTAAGCTCTTTGCATTATTGATCTAGGAACCAAACAAAACACAAAAATGAGTCTTTTAAATATTATTGAAAGAAGGTAAAACTTAGTAACAAAACCATGATTCCCTGTGGACGATATAAATCCGGAACTAACTATTCCAAATTATTACTTCGGACCACAAACACTTGCTTGTGAGAGCAGACATATTTACAGTCTATCAAGTTTTTGGTGCTGTTGCTAGGGAACGGTTTCTAGTTTTGTATTATGTTTAATCTGCTATTAATTAGTGATTTAGATCTTACTTAACTTTGCATATAATTTTTAGTTGCTGTAATTATATTAGTGCCAATTGTAGTGTTAATTTAGATTTTTCTTTTGTTATTTTTTGTTGAAAAAAAATCAAAAATCTTGAAACTGTGCTAAATAATAATGCTGAAGTTCAATTTGCTAAAACCTATTAATGCTAAAACTAAATTACTGAAGTGCATTGTTAAATCTGATTTTTCTAAACTGTGCTGAATTATAATATCGAACTTGATTGCTGTAAGTTGCTCTTACTAGCCGTAATTTTTAACTTGCATGAGTAGGAGAAACTCTTATGAAATTTTTTTCGACCCTGAAATAGAAAGAACCTATCTTAGGGCTATGAGAGAATGAACACTTCTAATTCAACAATAGCTCGAAATGGAAAACATAGAAGAAATTCCTAGAGAACTAGCAGGAGAACAAAGACCTCTAAATCAATAACCCATAAGGGAAAACATAGAAGTAAATCTTAGAGAATTGTTAAGGGAACAGCAGGGTATAACACTAAGAGAATATGCAGTGCCTACTGTTAAAGGCATTCCCCATGCAATTTTTAGGCCAAACATAGAATCCAACAACTTTGAGATCAAACCATCAACTCTTAGCATGGTTCAGAACAACCAATTTGGGGGGTTAACCACAGAGGACGCAAATTCACATATCTCAAACTTTCTTGAGATTTGTGACACCCTTAGATTTAATAATATTTCTAAAAACACCGTTAAACTCTGACTTTTTTTGTTTTCCCTAAGAGATAGAGCTGAGAGCTAGCTTAGTTCACTACTGGGTAACTCTATTCGCACATGGGATGATTTGGCTAGGAAATTCCTAGCCAAATATTTTTCTTCGGTGAAGATAGCCTGGTTGAGAATTAAGATCACGAACTTCAATCAATTTGAAGGGGAGATATTATATGGCAGTTGGGAAAGATTTAAAGAATGCTTAAGGCAGTGCCCTCATTACAGGTTCCCTCAATGGATGCTAGTTCAAACCTTATACAATGGTTTGAACGCACCAATGAGGACACTCATTAATGTGGCCGCCGGAGACTCTCTAAGTAGTAAAACTCAAGAAGAGGCTTATGACCTTCTAGAGGAAATGGCAAATAATGCTTATCAATGGTCTAATGAACGGTTGAATGTGGGAAGAAGGGAAACTATCCATGTAAATGAAGTCAACTAGATTTCTGAACTAAGAAATCAAATTTTCCAACTAAACCATAGACTTGAGAGTATGCAACTAAATTCATTTCATGGGGATAATAGTGAAATAGAAGGTGTCAATGATGTCCTAAACTAAAAGGATAATGAAGGTAAGGATAGAAGGGGATTTGAGCAATCCTTTAGAGAGTTTAGGACTTCCATAATCAATTTCATGAACAAAATTGATGCAACTTTAAATCAGCATGAGCGCACTCTCTATAGCCAAGAGGTAACGGTTAAAAGAATTGAGCTAAAGTTAAAAGGAATAATAAGCCAATTAAATGAACCAGTCCTAGTTGAAGCAATAATGGATTAAGGGAATGAATTAGGAAATTCTATAATATTAAGAAGTGGGAAACTGATGGAACTTATTGTGTTTAAAAAATCTAAGAATACATCTAAGGCTTTAAGAAAAAAATCAATAGAGGAAGAGGATACTAATAAAGGAAAGAGAAGGAAGTGATGGAGGAAGCTCAAATTTAATTAACTAAATAACCTGAATACACTCCTCACATTCCTTACTCTCAAAGAATGGCAAGGGAAAAATTAAATGTCCAATTCCAAAAGTTTCTAAAAATATTTAAAACCATTCACATAAATATTTTTTTTTGCTGAAGCCTTAGAGAAAATTCCTGGCTACGCTAAGTTCATTAAAGACATCTTGTCCAAGAAAAGGAAGATAAATGAAAAAGAAACAGTTGCTTTGATTGAGGAATATAGTGCCATTCTTCAGTAGAAAATCCCCATCAAAAGAAAAGATCCAAGGAGTTTCGCAATTCCCTGCACTATAGGAAATCATTCATTTCAAAAGGCTCTATGTGACTTGGTGGCTTCAATAAATTTAATGCCATTCTACATCTTTAAGAAGTTGGGAATTGATTACTTAAAATCTATATCAGTCCTTCTTCAACTAGCCGATAGATTTGTGAAAACTCCCATGGGAATCTTAGAAAATGTTCTAGTCAAGGTTAATAAGTTTATCTTCCCTGCTGATTTTATTATCTTATAAATGGAAGATGAAAACTAAGAGATTCCTATAATTTTGGGTAGACCATTCCTTGTTACTGGTAAAATATTAAAAGATGTGGATAAAGAGGAACTAAGTCTTCACTGTGATGGAGAGGAGGTCAAGTTCAATATAAATGATACAGTGAAGCACCCAACTAAACTAAATGAAGAATACTGGAAAATTGATTTGATTGAAGAATTGTTGATGTTAGGAGATGTAGGAGAATTAGATTATGCAATCAATGAGGAATCTATAGATCTTGGGGTGAAGGTAAGATAGAGGAACTAATTGAGGAAATAAAGAAAATTCAACAGTCCATTGATGAACCCCCTGAATTAGAACTAAAACCATTACCAACTCACTTGAAATATATTTACCTAGGGGAAGGAACCTCACGTCCAGTAATAATTTTTTCATTCCTAAGCAAAAATTAAGAAGTTCAATTATGCATGGTTTTGAGAGAGCACAAGAGGGAAATAGGGTGGAGTATAGTTTACCTTATGGGGAATTAGTCCAACTTTATGCATGCACCGTATTCTCTTGGAAGATGATTCTAAACCCTCCATTGAACCTCAAAGGCATCTAAACCCAAACATAAAGGAGGTGGTTCACAAGGATATCATTAAACTCTTAGATGATGGAATAACTTTTCCTATCTTGGACATCCCTTGGGTGAGCCCTATTCATGTGGTGCCAAAGACAACTAGGATGACTTTAATTATTAATGACAACAATGAATTGATCCCAACTCAAATGGTGACTGGGTGGAGAGTTTGTATAAACTATAGGAGGCTGAATGAAGCGACTAGGAAGGACCACTACCCTCTTCCATTCATTAACCAAATGCTCGATAGGCTGGTAGGAAGTCCTTATTTCTGCTTTCTCGATGGTTATTCCGGCTATAATCAGATTTTGATAGCTCCAAAAGATCAAGAAAAAACTACTTTCACATGCCCCTATGGAACATTTGCCTTTAGGAGTATGCCCTTTGGTTTGTGTAATGCACCTGCCACCTTCCAATGTTGCATGATGGCTATCTTTTCTGATATGATTGGAGAGTTTTTAAAGATTTTCATGAATGCTTTTTTTGTGGTTGGTAAATCCTTTGACATTGCCTCACCAACTTAAGTAAGGTTCTTAAGAAATGTGAAGATACTAATCTGATATTGAATTGGAAAAAATGTCACTTCATGGTAGAAGAGGGAATAGTCTTGGGTCATTTAATCTCAAGAAAAGGAATTGAGGTGGACAAGGCAAAGATTGAAGTGATTGAAAAACTGCCACCACCTACTAATGTAAAAATAATAAGAAGTTTCCTCGGGCACACTAGATTTTATAGAATATTTATTATGGACTTTTCCAAAATAAGTTTGCCACTGTGCCGTCTTCTCGAAAAGGATGTGGAGTTTAACTTTGATGAAGACTGTGTGAAAGGGTTTAATGCAATAAAATTTGCCTTGATTTCAGCCCCCAAAATTTTTGCCCCTAGTTGAGATCTCCCATTTAAAATAATGTGTGATTCTAGTGATCTTGCTGTAGGGGCAGTCTTAGGTTGGCAGAGAGAGAGAACTCTCTATTCAATATATTATGCTAATAAACTAATGGATGATGCTCAAAGGAATTACTCTACCACTGAGAAAGAAATGCTTGTAATTGTTTTTGCTTTCAACAAATTCAGATCTTATCTCATTGGGTCTATCAAAATTGTATACATGGACCATGCTGCAATTAAACATCTTCTTCAAAAGAAAGAAGCAAAACCACACCTCATATGCTAAATTTTGCTTCTACAAGAGTTTGATCTTGAAATTCATGATACAAATGGTTGTGATAATATGGTGGCTGACCACCTCTCAAGATTAACCCATCTTCAGCATGAAGGAGGAGAGGAGATTTGTGAAACATATCCCAATGAGCAACTCTACCCCATTGTTGTGAGTATACCTCCTTAGTTTGCTAATTATGCAAACTATCTTGCAGGAAAGGTAATTCCAAAAGAGTTGAATTCTCAGCAAAGAAAAAAATTCTTTGCCGACATTAAAAACTACTTTTGGTATGATCCTTTCCTTTACAAATGTTGTGCTGATCAACTCTTGAGGAGATTTGTGCCTGAATCTGAAGTAAACAAAATCCTCTATCATTGCCACACATCCCCTTATGGAGGGCATCATGGGATTGACCGCATAGCTGCTAAAGTGCTGCAATCGGGGTTCTTTTGACCTAAATTATTTAAGGATGCAGCTATGATAAGTGCCAACAAACCAGACATCTAGGAAAGAGAGATGAGCTACCACTAGATAGAATATTTAAGGTTGAGCTATTTGATGTTTAGGGTATTAATTTTATGGGACCATTTCTGTGAAGACCTCAATATTGAGTAGTAACTAAACCCAACATTGGAGCATCACCATAACATCTAATACTGGATTAGAAGGAAGCTAACCTAAATCACTAGGTACTATATTTGGCCAAGGATCATGAAGATGATCTTAAGTTAAGATGGGAGAATAGGAGAAGAGAAAATGCACAAGATGAATATGATATGGTAGAAGTAATTCTAGTGCACATAATGGATTGATAATTATATCCAAAGATAAGTGATCATGTATCTAAAGAAGTAATTGAAATCAATAATAGTGAGAAGGGAAAGAATAACATGAGTCAATAATAGATTACAAGTAAGAATAGAAGTAAACCCTTACATATAACATTATGAAATTTATAATTATGAAGTTGCATATATAATTATGCTACAAGTAGGGATGGATACAATTAAATACATGTAGCAAAAGATTTTATGAGCATAATGAAATGCATGAACAATTATGCAACAATAAAGATAGATATGATATGCAACAATTAGTTCAATGAGCATGACATATTAATGAAATCCATTCACATATATATGTCCATTTATCCAAACCAAGCAATTTAAACAATATTGAACTAATTCCAAAATAAAATAAGTAAAGACAAGTAATTTAATTAAGTTATTACATGCCATTAATTAAATAATAAGTAAAAAATAAGTAAATATAAACTCTTTCTCACAATTAACCTAAAAGCAAGTAAAACTAATAAATGCGGAAGCAATTAAACTTTAAGTGCTTGGTCCAGCTCCACTAGCATCCAAGCGCACCTGGTCTATCACATTTTGGCATATAAATGTGATAGGGCAAAGCTAATAAAAAGAAAAGTATAGTTAGACTAATAGTCAAAGCACATTTTAAGATTGGGCTAAACATTTTATTATTCATTTTGAATATCACAACTATTTACAATTTAAGTATAAGCAGCAGTGCCGCATATGAATATAGAAGGAAAATAGACAATTGTGAAGAAAGACAATTGAAATTAAAGAGTGAGTTAGAATACTCACAAGTAGAGCCATTCTGGCCTACATATAATATAAGGGTAAGAGCATCCTAAATATGCTAGAAAAGTACTAATGTGTATATAAAAATAAATGAAATAAGCATGTAATGTTCAATAAACTTATGCTAAGTAAAGGAAAGAAGACAGTGAGGCGTTTAAATAGAATTATAATAACATTCACTGCAATTTAAATGAGCTCTAAGTAAGTAAAATACAGTACTAATAAATAAAGAAAGTGCAAAGCATAGTAAATGAAGAAAATCTTAGACTATAAGTCTAAGATACATATAGCCTATGACTATATAAAGTAAAATAGCTAAAAGCTATAATGAGTCTTTACAACAAACAAGATTATATAAGAACTCATATATTATGTAATTGAAGTTATTTTATGAAAGTATTCATTCTGCAGGTAAATACAGAATGAAGCGAGGAGTTAAACATGATTGTTTAACAAGTAAAGGAAAGCGAGGTTCAAAACAAATAACACTCACATTCATCCTCTGAGAATGTGAGGTCTCCTTATTACTCCTAATTAGCCTGACCTTGGCTTAACCAACAATGTAAGCCCCTGTAGTTTTTAATGTTTTAGTTTTATTTTTGCACAATGTCTTATATGAATGTGTCAAATGAAACAGGCTCAAAGCTAAGCAAGCATTCAAGAAAAATTCAATAATTGCAAACTATGTGATATCAAAAGTTATCTAATTTTAATGATTTACTTAATGATTGGAGCTAATTGAGCTCCCAATTAACTTAGAGATTAATCTCAAATTAATTGTAAATAATATAAGCAGTTGGGGTTTTGGAAAATAGTAATTAAATTTCATTTTTATGAGGTGGCAAAATAATTTATAAGTATAATGATGCTAGAAGAAACTAATTCTACTCTTATCCTAAACCATAGATTGAAATTGGTTAACTACAACATGACTTAGGAAACTAGTTTGGCAAGAGGCTAGCTATGAATTTATCAAATTGGAATAAGATGGGAGTTAGGGTTCTACAAGCTCAACTCATCTAATTAGGTTATATTGAAATGATCTAATCAAATTTAATATTAATCTAATTAGATTGAAATAGTTTGAGGAAGATCTAAGTGTATAGGAGAGGAAGGGATTGTAAGCTACAAGCTCTACAATTTTTATAAGTTAAGGGTTAATGAAATCAATTGGATTCATAAGCTATTCTTAACGAATTTAGGACTCCTAATACAAGTCCTTAAAGAACTTAAGTGAGGACTTAAGGAATAAGATGAAGTAGACTAAGCTTTAACCTAAATACTTAGGACTAAGACTAGAGAAACATAACCTACACTACACAAGCATTAAGATTAAACACACTTAATGGTTACAATATGTAGTTCTAGAGGATCAGCTACAAATCAAGTTGTAAATCAAACCTATAGTTTCTATCATAAGGTTACAAGATGAATCAACAATTTGCTAAGGATTCAAGCATCTAATTTAAGAGAACTAAGCTCAATCATGCAATTGAAATTGACATGGGAAGAAATTTAATGTGACATGTTAGCCACCATAAGGTTCAAACACATAAAATATGAAATTGTGAAATTAGGAAAATTATCAAAATTTCTCTAATTTAAGAGCCAAAAATCTAAAGTTATCAATTGTTGTCCAAATTAAATATTAAATGCAAATATGGAATCCTTATAGTATAAGGAAAAAAATAACATTAAGTATATCTAATCTGGACAACATTGAGTTTTTAGGGTTTGGGAGAACTCCTAATTATGGTTAAAAAATCAATATGAGATCTAGGATTCAAAACTTACATTTGATCTCATATTAATGTTACTCACATTTTTTTGAGTGAAATGAACTATTTGATCATTTAATTTGGACATTAAATGATCAAATTAAGTCACATTAATTTTTGGAATTCATTCAAAATTAATTAAATTAATCTAAAATAATGATTAATTAATACATTCACCAAAACAAATATTAAAATGCATATTATTAATCTACATGTTTTTGCGATCAAAATAATATATTATATCGCATATATAGGAGGCTTATTTTGCAAATTATGAGTGAAATGGAATTTATATAATTTAACTCATATTTTAATAAAATATTTCCTATTAATCCTTTTTATTCATTTATCCTTCTTATTTGATTCGGCGCCTTCTTTAAACACTGATGCCACATCAGAAGGATTTGGGGCGGTCCAGATGAACCGGTTGGTTTATCAAGGAATGAACCACGACCCCGTCTTCCCTGACGGAAGATGCACGCAAAAATGCTGGATTAGGTTCTGCTGATTCTACCCTACGAGTTATATCGGCACGAAATGCGAAGCTAATATCGAGGACTCATATCGTATTATGAAAACGTTGGTCCTGAGAACATTTCTAAGTTCAGCAAAACAAAAATACCCAATCCATTCTTACGGAGAAATTTAAAGCAAATATGAGAGATCAGATCAAGCTGGAGCTTTCACGATACAATTAAGTTGTATGTATAAAACTTCAGATTGAATCTATTCTGATATTAGAACTTGTTTGCAAAAATGCTAATTATGAATTACTACTAATGTGACATGAAAGGAAAGCACAAAATCACAGGTAGCTGATTAGGAGGTTTTGATGGGGTTGATGGAGGACGGCCAGCTGGAGTCGAGGACATTCGTACGCCATTCCTCTGCATGGAAAAGAAGCTACTGCATCGTGAGAAAGGCAAAGAAGAAGAATAGGATGTTAATATCAACCGTCCGTTCGATCACTCGGTCGAACGGTTAGATTAGTCTGAAAAGAATTGGAATATTAATAGCTATTTGATTTCAATTAGAAAGCACGGGGCCACCAGGATTCATTAATCCCGGTGTCCCGTGTTTTTCAAAAAATGGCGGGTCCGCGCAATTCCAAAAGCCGTTGGAATTAATAAAAAAAAAAAAAAAAAAAAAAATATATATATATATATATATAATTTGTTTAATTTAATTTCTTTATTTAATTAATTAATTACATCAATATTTTACTCAAAATTAAATAGCCAAAGAGACTCAAAAATTCCTAAATTTCACTCTTACTTAAGTAAGGCTGAGGAAATTCAAAAATATAAATGGATTTTCGATCGAATGTCAATTTAATTATCTTAATTTTCTGAGTATTTAAATAATATTAAAATATTCGGGGAAAATTCGATGGCTTCTAAGCAATTCCAAAATAACATCTAGCTAATTTGGGTGTGGTGAGTCCAATGGCGGACTCTGTTTTTGATTTTGAGGTCTAAATAAATTAGGCATTCTCAGAACTATTAGAAAACTAAAAAATTTTGAAAATTGTCAAATGATCTCTAAATCATATTAAAATTAAAATGGAGGCTCTTAATGCTATTAAGAATAATGAAAGAAGATTAAAAATAATTAGGTCACTAATTGATGGTAACTATATTAGGGTTGTTACAATTTTCAACCTCTAAATCAAACACATGCATTCTAGTGGGTGTTGAGTATATTTCAAAATGGGTTGAAAGGCTATGGGGTGAAGCACAAGGTAGCTACTACATACCACCCTCAAACTAGTATGCAAGTTGAAGTGTCAAATCGGGAGTTAAAGCAAATTCTTGAAAAAACAGTTTGTCAAAATAGGAAGGACTGGTCAACAAAATTGCAAGCTGCATTGTGAGCTTATAGAATAACTTTTAAAACCACTCTAGGAATGTCTCCCTACAAGCTCATGTATGGGAAGTCCTGTCACCTGCCAGTATAACTATAACACCAGGCCTTTTGGGCCATTAAAAAACTAAATTTTGATTTCAAACAAGCTGGAGAAAGGCAATTTTTACAATTGAATGAATTAGATGAATATGGCTGAATGCATATGAAAGTGTTAACCTTAATAAGGAGAAAACAAAAAATGGCATGATAAATTAATTAAACCAAAACATTTTCAACATGGAATGAAAGTACTTTTATTTAATTCAAGATTGAGATTATTTCCAGGAAAACTAAAGTCTAAATGGATGGGTCCATTCACAATAGAGAAGGTATATCGCCATGGAGCAGTAGATATTACTTCAAAGGAGGGGACATTCAAGGTAAATGGGCAGTAACTGAAACCTCATTTAGAAGAAAATGACTTGTAGGAGAAGGAAGGATGGAAGTTGCAAGACCTTCCTAAGGAAGGAATCACATAGGAGAATTCAAATGCGTTAGGCTGAGACGTTAAAACAAGTGCTCGGTGGGAGGCAACCGATGCCAATAAGGTTGTATTGTTTTTGCTTTCTATTTTTCCATTTTTCATGTTCAGTAGTAGTTTTTTCCTTTCGAATAAATAAATCTTGGACTGTGTTAAATCCCTAACTGCTGCTATGGTTTGCAAAGATCTTATTTTTTGAATTTACAATGTATGGATTCAATAAATAATTTAAATGTAAAGCCTTGAGTCATCAACTATCCTTAACCAAGGGTGAACAAATTAAGTGAAAATCTTAATACTTCCTAAACAAGGTAAAAGTCTTGAGCTGTCTTTCAGTCTATAACATTTTAAATGAACAAATGCTAAGTATCTAAGTGTGGGGGTGGGAAACCTAAGGAACCGAACCTAGTAGTTGGCAAGAATTGAGTGAATAAATGAGGGTGCTAGGCTCCCGTAGGACTTCATGACCACAAAAGAATTGAAACATAGATGAGGAAAAATGTCTCTCCCTTAAGCTAAGACAAGAATTTCTAAATAAATTAGGGATGAAGAAAAATAACTTTCCCAATGTGAAAATCTAATAATAACATGATGATGAAAATTATCTCTGCTAAATAATTTGATTTGTTCTTTGTGATTTATAAGAAGGAGCACAAATAGGACAAAACTCTTAGTCACTCATTAATGCCTAGCTATTGTTTAGGATACCTAAGGAAATTTCCTTCCATATTGAAGAATTATGCATCTCATTTGTTAAGGTTAGAGACTAGTGAAAGAGGCAAGGGGTTTGAACCTAGAATTGGAAGCTACTAGTGGCTAATATCTATGAATTACCTTAATTAAGCAGCATTAAGTGACAAGCAACTTCACATTGCCATCAAAAGTTGAATCGATACTCCTAAAGAACTAGAAATTTTATTTTTTAAGCTTACTCGAAGACGAGCAAGAATTTAAGCGTGGAGGTGTGAAAAGTCCAAGATTTATTGCATAATAAAGCAGGAAAATATATAAATCTTTTACTTGAACAGCATTATTTGATGTATTTTCAACTATTTTAGGGACAAAATAAGAAAATTGCAATTCTAGAGCAGAAGGAAGGATTTTGGGAGAAAACTGCTGTAGCGTGCTTGGGCACGTAGCAGCACGCCATAGCGGATGAAGTAAAAACTGTAGAACCAGGGAGCCGTCTGCAAGGTCTGGGAGAAGAACCACTATAGCACGCCATATCGTGCCACATGTGCTAGAGTGGATCGAACCTGAGAGCTTGGAGCTGCTGCGCACCGCAGCGGGTCCGTCCAAATTCATAGTTCACAATCAATTAGAAGCCCTCGCTACTGCAACGGTCTCAACCTGAGACACTGGCGCTACCGCGCGCCATAGCAGATCCAAGGGAAAAAAAAACTTAGAAGTGTAGATATAAAGATAAACTACTGTAGCGTGCCCATGCCCACTGCAGTGCGCTTAAGTGAAGTCTTCCCGAGAGCTCAGCGCTACCGCATGCCACAACAAATCAGAAGGGAAGAGACTTAGAGGATGAATAACAAAGTGAACCACTACAGCGTGCCATAGCAAAATCTTCTCGAGAGCTTGGTGTTACCGCGCACTGCAGCGGGTATCCTTATAAAAACCAGCTTGTAGCCAGAATCGTTGCAATGCGCCGCAGCGCCTTATGCAAAATTTTCCAAGCAGAGCATTTATGGCAACCTGGGGAAGACCAGAAATTTAAACCATTGGTCTTCCCCAGCAGCTTGGAAACTAAAATCACATTAAAATCTGGTATATTTTAGGATAATAATGGAGTTTAATTTAAATGCTTTCCATGAATACAAGGAAGGGAAAGAGGAGGCAGAATTTATGCCAAGGGGGCTGAGGAGATCAATATAAACCTTTTTAACTAGGGAAGGGTTCCAAGTTTTGACATTCTAAGACTTAGAAGAAGGAATTGCTGCTGGGAGAGAAGGAAAACTCTCCAAGTAAAGGTTCAGAGTACCTTTGTAAGATCAAGAGGAAGGAGAAGCACAAATAGCTTGAAGTAAGGAAGAGAAAGGAGAAGAAGAAATCCAAAGAACCTTGAAATTCAGGGTTGTTCCTAGTATTTTCTCTTTACTTTATCTTATTTCTTTTATAGTCATACTAATGTCAAGGTTCTTATCTTTGAATGCATTTTCCTGTATTGTAATTGAAATGGAAGGCTAGACCCTCCTTGGAGAGGGTTGGGCCATAGTCATATGATGAGTGTGGGACAAATGGCGTTGTATGTTGAAGTTGCAATGAATAAAATTTGAGTTTAAGGTTTACCTATTCTTATGTTTCAATTTAAATGTCTGAATTGTTTATCAAATATAAATTTTTACTAAAAGACTTGTGCTCCAATGCTCACTATTTGGAATAGAGCAAGGAGTGAGAGCAATAGAGCTGAGATCTACATGATAAGTTCTCAAGCCTATTAGCACCACTTCTTAGGCTCATCTGAGAAGTTGAAGCTTGTGATCCAAGCCCCCCGCCAATCATGCTCTGCAACTCAGCAAAGTAGAAGGAGGGAGATATCATCAAACACCAATGGATGATGTGACATAGTCCATTGGGTCCAATGAGTCCTCTCCCTTAGCTAAACCACGTGTGTAGCGCATGATGCTAATTTGTGGGAATCAATGCATGTGAGATCACCCAATTAAATATTATTTTGATAACCTAGATGTAAGAATTCTAAAATAAATCTAATGTGATCTTATAAGAGTCTATGTGCTGAGGAAGAACCCTAGTGTGTTCACCTTGCGCACTAGATTTGAACTTGTCAGAATTAGAGGATCAATCTAAGGAACATTATGTTCACATGGTTTGATTGGCATAATCTAAGTACTTTATGAAATGTAATGAATTAAATACAACATCAATCCCTTATGAGTCACATGATGAAATTCCAACTATCTCTTCTTAATCAATAGTATCTCAGTTTAAGCTCTTTGCATTGTTGATCTAGGAACCAAACAAAACACCAAAACAAATCTTCTAAACATTATTGAAAGAAGGTAAGACTTAGTAACAAAACCACCATTCCTTGTGGACGATATAAATCCGGAACTCACCATTCGAAATTATTACTTTGGACCACGTACACCTGCATGTGAGTGCAGACGTGTATTAACAATCTGTCAGTTAGCATAGCTATTTCCTATAATCACTCTTCCTCTGTCCTGATGTTGCCTATAGCTCAGATTCATCGAGAGGAATGAATTGGAAGTTTTACCATAACTTAAAAGCTTAGGAGAAGGCATCAGAGGATAGCCTCACTCATACACATTATGAGCCATGTTCACGTGTAGGGGAGAGGGGGGGACAAAGGCACTGTACGCGCTTATTGAACCCTTTGCCATCCAATCTTTCTAGTTATGCGAATGGATGGCGTTGATTGAGCCCACCATTTGATCAAATGGCAGATCAGACATCGTTAGCATGATTAAATGGATTTAAATTAATTTAAATATTTAATAGGTAATATCTTTTTAATTAATAAAAACTAGATACCCGAATGAGCTCTAAAAAATCCAAAACATTCACCTATAGCTAATTCGAGGGTTATGAACTCAAAATGAAGTTGGGTATTTAATAGGAGGTCAATTTAAGTTTCTTAAATTTATGATTAATTAAATGCATTAATATATTACATAAATTCAAACAACTTCCAAATTGTACCAAATTTTCAGAATTGCTCCAAACATCATTTGGAGACTATTGATGATGGTTTTAGCATAATTTGGATGTCTAAAACTAAGTAACAATATCGAGGTTGTTACAAATTTCTCCTCTCAAAAGAGGTGTCGTTCTTAATGCCCTAATTATCTTTTAACTATAAAGATTAGATCGGAGAGAAATTTCTCTAATATATAAAATCAAGTCAATTAAGCTACCCAATAATATTGAAGGAACATATAGAAATGCAGTTTCTATAAGCTCATTCTCAGCTAAATTTACAAATTTTATATTCATCTTTCACTTTTCTTTTATTGGTGATAAAATTGCTCTAATTTAATCATTCTAACTATACCCGAGAATACACAAGTTCAGGATCCACAAAATCCCACTATCCAGTATAATCTCATATTTACGGTCCTATAAAGATTATAGCATTAGAACTTAAATCAATCAATATTGCATAATAAGGTTAAATTGTTTAAATCCGACATCCTTTTTTACACTACTAACCAATCTCAATATAATCTATCAAGATTTGGAGTCAAGAGGTTGAACTCCAAATATGGGGTTTAGGTCTCTTAACTTATGATTCTAATTACTTAGAGACTAGAGTTTCTACTTGCTAACCTAAACAAAAAATTAATAAGATAAGTATTTTACTCCTAATTAATAAAATTTCTTACTTCCTCATGCTTCAAAATGATAAAATAAGATTACAATAATCTAGGATTGAAATAAACATGAACTTTAAATGATTAAAATTAAAAAAATAAACCTGATGTAGCCTTATTGTCTTCATTGGTAACTACGGGTGTTAGAGCATACACCTTTAGCAGTGCAACAAGTGGATTGACTGCCATTCTTTTCTGATTACTCCCACTAGGTGAGGTATATTTGTAAAGGCTAGAGCTTGAAATCTAATAAGAACTAAATTTCAAACTGATGAAGGATGTTTGATCTTTACCTTGTCGACAGTCCAACGGACTTGACATTCCCAAAACATATGCCCTTGCCTTCCACATATGTAACTCCTATTTTCTTAATGGTAGCACTTACCATAAGGATGAGATCTTAAATAATATTGCACCCTCTAACAATTTTGCAAGACTATCATGGTGATGCAATACAAGATGGTCCTTAATTGAGGTCTTTAGCCTTTGAGGAAATTACTACGCATAGCTTCTTCAGTCCATACCAAATCAGTAGCAAATCTTGATAGCTTCCTAAATTCTATTTCATAGGCTAGGACTATCTTATTGCCTTGAGTTAGTTGGATTAATTCATTTTCTATAATCGACTGAGAAGAAGGTAGAGTAAACTATTCTCTGAAGACTCCTTCAAATTAATCCCAAGAAGGTTGGTGGAATGGACACTTCTCTGAAGACTCTTTGGGCTTCTTATCCCACTGGCATTCAACTTCTTTGATGAACATGTGGATATTCAGGTGGATAACTTCACTGCCGGGGCACTTAATACTTGACAGGTCATTCTCAATAATCTTCAACCAATTGGCTGTTTTGGCGAGGGAAGCAGTTCTATTGAAGGTCGAGGGATTGAGTCGAAGGAATGCATGAAGTAATCTATCCATAGTTGAGCTTGATGCTACTTGATGATTTGGGGACTAGGTGGATTGAGAGCTCTTTAAGTTGCTTGAGTTTACAATTCTACCAGAATCTTCATAATCTCCACTAAGGTCTTGATTTCTACTGATGTTTAAGAAGAGTTGGAGTCTGCTGCCTTCTCGATAGAAATGGCAGGAGTGTTGGGTTTAGGATTTATTTTACTAATAAAATTTGACAAAAGATGAGTGAGAAAAGAAAAGGGAATTAAATAAAATGACCTAAAGTGACAATCTAACTAAATTATGTTACTCGATGATGATTGAATTATTAACCTATCACTAGAGTGCATTTAGTATCCTAAATTATTAATGCACTTACTTTACCTTTCCATGTTTATTTGTATGATTGGAAGGGTATTAGTTTATACATCTATATTTTCTTCCCTTAGATATGATGTGGTACCAACTATAACAACCCTATTTCTAGATTAGGTAGTCCAATCCAATACTAAGTTAGTGAGTCTTAACCCACTATTAAGCACTATGGGGAGCCAAGATGCATAATACTATATAAATACATATCATTCCATCCATCCAAAAAAGAAAGAAAAATAGATCACAGAATAGTAAAGTAAAATATCTAGAGTTAAATTAAAGTTATATAAATTTTGATGACGTAATGACACTCATCCTCACAAGATAATAAAGTAAAAAGACAAAAGGAAAAATATCTTCAAGTTGCATCTACTAGACATCTATCATATTTGATTTTTAATATGATATGGCAAAACCAACAAAAGCAAAAAAAAAAATATTATACTTAAATAGTCTAAGTGCATCTTAGGGTTACACTAAGTTATTTAGAGTTAGTGGATATCGCATTAACAATTCATAAGTATTATAAGAAGTGCACAATACAGTAAAAAGGAAAAGTAAGGAAATGATTGTAAAATAAAAAGTAAAAATGGTAAATGCAATAAATGAGAAAAGTTGATCACAAGATGTAGCAAATATATAAGTAAAAAGGTAGGTACAGCTATGCATATAAGTGTGCATCAAAATAATAGAAATAAGCACAACATAATACATGCTAAGTAAGAAGAAAATGTGAAGAAATGGAAATATAAATTGAAATACACTACAGAAATTTAAGTAAGAGAATGGTAAATGCAAGTAAGTTGTAATATATGAAAGTAAGGAGATCCCAATCTCAAGGACTGAATAAACTGTAAATACAGTCATAAAGATTGGAAGCTGTAAATTCTATTTATTTATCTTGATTGAAATATGTGTTTTTTTTAGTAGGAAAAATTAAAAAATAAATAAGGGGTTAAGCACGTATTCTTAACCTAGTAAAGAAGGTTTTTCTAATAACACACACTCCCCCTCTAAAATATTTGTGGTCTCTATATCACTCCATAGCCTGCAATGACTTAATAGTCCACCACATGAAACCCCTATGTATAATGTTAAATGTTTAATTTATGCACAATGTTCTTATAAATATTTTAAAGAATTTATTCTCATGCATTGCATCATTCAAGGATTTCAAAGAAAATCATAAACTATGTAATATCCAATGTTATCTACTTTACTAATCTATCCTATAATTGAGGCTAATCAAGCCCCTCAATTGACTCAAACATTTATCGAATGTTTCAGACAATTGATACATAATATATACAAATATTAAAGAGGGTTTGAAAGTAGTGATTTGACTAAAGTTTTATTTAGGTGACAAAGTATTTTATATAGAAAGTTGACAGATTAAAATTAAAAAGATCCTATCCTAATTCTATGCACTATAATTAACTAAACTATGTAATTAACTTCTACTCTATATGATGATAAAACAACCTAACTTATGTACTATATGTTTCACTACTTAAGTTATAGGTTTTCTCAATAACTACCACTACTCAAACTTCTAGGTTAACATTCCTCTTTTTAATCTTCCTATTTTCACTAATCATCTTAATGTTCTATACTTAAAACATTTCTTTCAACTAGCAACTTAGGTTGTCTTATCCTTAGATATTCCACTAGTATGTCAATTCTAGTCTATCGTTAGACTTATTAGTTTTACATGGCTACTAGTCTAATATGATAAGGCTTAAGGGATGGAATTACTTAAGTTATAGATATCTAGATCTATCTCATATTAATTTACTAATCTAAACACCAAGTCTATTTTCTTAACCCTAAGGTTCCAAGTCTTATTATTACTATTACTACATTCATAATTTTAACTTCATTAGCTACTCCTTAAGGTTCTAGTCTTATTAATATTTCATCATAAATGATTTTAAGCACTACACTTAATATGATATGGCATCTTATTTGACACTAGGAAGGTGATACTAGGTTACTTAAATTACTTATTATGTTTAAAAGGGATCTAATCACTAACTAGGCTAGAATGAGCATCACACTAATCCTTCTAAATTGGTTCTATTTTATAATCTTAGGACTCTCTCATAGCCACATATATTACACTAATGTTTGCTCACTTACTATCCTAAATAGTTCACAAGATCAAGGCATGGATAGTATCGTATAACTTCTCTCTCCTTATAGTTAGGGTTCAATCAGAGTTCACAAGTACTAGGTCAAGATTGGGTCATTCTAGTTATTTTCTTATCCAATTCATCATCTAATGGTGTATCATGTCATAAACTAAGTTTCCTAAGGTATCCTAGGGTGTAGGAAGCTTAAATAGGGAAAACCCTAATTATGTGAATTTAGTATTAAATTAATCAAGAGTCAAAAACTTATATTTTCCATTTAATGTTCAAATAATATAAACATAGTGGCTATAGCTTTCTTATAGTATAATAAATACAATGACTATAAGTACGATCAAATCAGATATCAAATGGCTAATCTAAGCATTAATGATAATTAATGATAATTAAAAAGTGATTAGCAAAATTAATTATAAAATAGAAAATTAATTCCAAATTAATGCCCTACATATTTTTCTAATCATTTTGGCATATAATTTCATTATATTTGAATTTATATTTTAAAATTTATTAAATTAATTTAATTTGAATGAAATTAAATAAGTCATTTACTGTTCTCTTTTTTCCTCGGACGCATAGCACCCCAGTGCACGGGCCCTCGGTTGCAGCATGCATGCAGGGTGACCGCATGCGCAGCCTAATGGAAAGTGCCACTCGGGTCGAGGGGCCAACTTGCCTGGCACTGATCATCTTCCTTCGAGGAACAAGAAGGAGGGATATAGGGTTTCAAAATTCTTCCTATTCAGTATCAATCAAGATGCAATCCATATATCAAAACAAAGCTAGAGCTGAGACCTACCTAATGCACCTAATAGCCTTATTTAATGATGGCTAAAACACTTGATCCCAACTCATCTTCCTCAGCTCACCTAGGGTTTACTGTGGAAGACAAATTCTCCCTCCACAGTGCACCTCTCAGCTCGAGTAACCTACCATTGGATTCCCTGGGTTAAGACTAACCCAGGTAACCCTATGCCAGCATATGACTTGGGGTATAGGGATATATTGAAACTTGAGCCCTAGATTGTACATTATTTTGCAGCTGAGGCTATCAAATGCCAATCGAGATCACTTGAGCTCAAAAATCAATTCCATAGCTAAAGAAATAAAGAAAAATATTTAGAATAAGGAATTTATGGTATGAATTGAAGAGGTAATGAAGGTACCTCTCACCAATGATGGTTCCCTAGGGTTAGCTCAACTGCCGTCTGGAATCACACTTCCTCTGTCATGTTGTAGCCTGTAGCTCAGCTTCTTAAGGAGGAATGAATTGGATATTTTACTATGGCCTAAAATCTTAGGAAAAGATGGTGGAGGACAGTCGCACAAGTACAGTCTTTGAGCCATGTTCATGTGTGGGGCAGAATGGGGACGAAGACACTGTATGCGCCTGATGAACCATGTGTCGTCCGATCCTCTCGATACCTTATTTTGATCCTACATCATTAATACATACATACAAATTTGTGCATCAAAAATAAAAATTTACTAATTTAGAAAAACATTTAGCATATGGAGGGTTTACTCTAGGAGGATTAGTCTATACAAACATTGTATAATCAATGGGTAAACTATAGGAGGAATAAGGATACTACATGTACTCCTGAGGAGAGTCATGTATTTTGATAATAACTCACAATTTTAGATAGTCTAGCAAACATGCTCGACTCCTCATTTTCTTATGTACATGCATGCAGAGCAAAAGTAAATTAAGATAAAATAAGCAACTGCATGTGTATTTTAGTTCAGTCCTGCTCAGTTTTAGCTTTTAGTTATTATTCAGATAGTACAACTTTACTTAGTTTTACATTCAATACTTTAGGTTTTTCAATATATATATTCTTAGTAGTATTTATTTGCAGTTCTTACTTAGCTATTTCAGTTAGTAGTTTATATATCACTCTAATTTTCTCTGTAATTTACTCATAATAAGTTAGATTAGCATGCCCTTTGAGCATATTTATTTTAACTTTTTTAGTTTTTATCATAGTATATTGTATATTTTTAACCTTTTCTGCAGCACTTCATATGGTATAGTATGTCACTATACTTTAGATTTTTCTCATTTACATTAGTATCTTTTACATGCAGTTACTTTTGTATTTAGTATTTTTGCACCACTTAAATTTATTATAAAAGATGTGATATCCTAAAATTGTAATCATAGTAGGCAGCCTAAAATATACTTAGAAAATTGTCTAACACGATATTTCTCTTTCTTAGCTAGGACCCTGGCATATGAAATTGACTTGTCAGATCTGAATGGTTTGTGTAGTCTACATTGAAGGAGGAGTGGGTGCACGAGGAGGAGCTAGTGGCTTATCCTTTACTTCAATTTTTCATTGTTTGAGAAATAAAATTTATCATTTTTTACAAATTCATTCTATATTAAATATTTACTTTGAATGTATTTTATTTTATTTTTTTGAGATGTATATATTGTTTTTCTTTTCTGGATAAATGGGTGTGGACAGATGATTTGTTTTCTGCACTTATCATTTCCTTTTATATGCACTCTTGTACTTCACCTTGATAGGATCTTTGGCTCATTAGTAACCATCCTCTCGATACTTGATTAGAGATAACTCTAACCTGACAATGGGGGCCATCACAATTAGTATCAGAGTAGGGTCAAGGCACATATGTATATAGCTCATATGAATCCACATTCCATTCATACAGTATTCTTATAATGGAACAATAAAGAACACTAAGTAAGATACCATAAGATAAATAACAAACAAAGAACATCAAAACAGTACTAACCTCTTAAATATAATTTGGAAAAATTATATTAATGCATTAGAAATGATTAAATTTCCCAAAGGACTTACAAATTTTAATCTATTTAAACAAATGGAAAATAATGTTTCTTAGTTAGATTACTATACTAGTTTGAATAACCAATACTGGGAGAACGACCATCAGGTCAGGATAAAGTACAAAAGTATTTGCTTTGGAGTATCACGAGCCAGAGTGAACATGCTTGATAGACTATTTCTGTACATCTGTGCTTACAAGCAAGTGCAAGTAATATTGGGATGGTGAGATCTCAAGATTTTAGCGTCCTCTGGGAATAGTATTGGTTTTATTACTAAAGTATACTAGAGTTCACTAATGTTTGAATTATGATTTGAGTTTTTGCTGATAGTTGGTCCTAATCTTAACAAGTAAGAGTTTCTTTTATTAGAAACTATTTTTAGAGAAAATAGGAAGAGTTAAGTTCAGCATGCAACTTGTCAAAAATTTATGTAAGTACTTTTCGATATCAATTTAGTGTTAATTAAATTAAACAAAATATTCTAATCAAGAGACATAATCTTCTATGGAGTGTGCCCCAAATGTACTAGGTCTAACTTAGTGCTCAGAGATACACATGTTAATGTTCAATCGCGGCACTTAGGTTTTCATGTGATTTTTAGTGATTGAATTCAATGCTTATGTCTAAGTTATGAAATTTACTATTTTATTTTCATCGCATGAACTTGATTCCACCAATGGCTCACATGCATCTATTTTAGGGTTAGCTAAAGAGATGACTCATTAGGCTACATGGGCTATGTCACTTCACCCTGATCTCATAATGAATCTTTCTCTTCGCATAACCATAAAATGAGCTATGGAGCTTTATTAGTGGCTCTTGGCATCACATGCATCCACTTCTCAGCTTAGCAAGAAGTTAAGCAATAACTATTGTCATGCACTGGCTTCTTACATAAGCTAATAGTGAGCAAAGGAGCTCAAAGATTATTATATATTCATGGCTTCATTAATTCACTAAGAACTAAAGGTTACACCGACCATTATTATGTAGCTAATGTTGTCATTGACATTAGTGATGAGGACACAAACATGTAAACCACTTGTCCTTAGTAAATCAGAGTTCAATGATTTTTACAAGTTTAAATCCAATCATTCATCAAGATAATTTTCATATTAATATTCACAAATCTAACTCATACATCACATCATTTAAATCTAAAGAAAAAAATACATTCATTGACAATTTGAAGAATACAACACTTTCTAATTCTTGACTTATTACATGCTTATGCCCAACCCTCCCCAAGAGGAATTAGGCTACCATTAAAGAGAAAATACAGAAAAGTTTACTTGCACTATAAGACCTTTGCATGGATTTTACAAGAAAGAAGATTAGTTAGAAGGTAATACGATACAAGGAACTGTTGTCGCATTCATCGGCTCATCTTCCCTTCTCACTACTCTTCTTCCTTGCATTTACTACTATGTCTTCTTTTCTTCAAAGCACAGCTTTTTTCCTCCATGGGTAGGGTGGAACTCTCCTTCTCTATCTCTCCTTCAGGAGCTATGTAAAATGTTCCTTAGCTTGGCCAAAATTAGGAACTATTTTCTCATCTTCAAGTATTTTTTTTATAGATTCTAGTAGTTTCAAAATTAATTCAGTCATTAATTATCCATTTAGAAAGTTGTGTTTTCCTTAATTAATTATTCCCTTATTCCGTTAGTAATGAAGAGTCCCAGTTGTTGGAATTTAAGTTTTGTTGTTGGGAAGAGTAAGTAAATTAACACATTGATCTTCCATTTATTGCCTTGGATATTGTTGTTGAGCAGATTTTACGATGCGTGCTACGGTGCGTGATAGCGCTTGTGTCTCTATTTTGTGACTGCTGCAGTATGCTATAGCATGTAAGCTTTAAGTTCTATTGTGCGGCAATGCGCGGTAGCACCAGAGTCTCTATCTTGAGACTGCTACGGCGTGCAGTAGTAGAATACTTTCAATTTTTTGCTAAGTTTGGGCACAATTGCTTCTGCTGGGGTGCACAGTAGCGCCCAAGCCTATGTTTGGTTCCGCTATGGCGCACGGTAGCGCCAGAGTCTCTGTCTTGAGGCTGCTACGACGCACAATAGCATGGAGTTCCATATCTTGGTCCGCTTTGGTGCATGGTAGTGCCAGTGTCTCTGGCTTGAAACCTCTACGGTGCGCGATAGCGTGGAGCTCTCTGTCTTGGTCCACTTTGGTGCGCGATAGCGCTAGTGTCTCTGTCTTGAGACCGCTATGATGCGCGATCATGTGGAGCTCTCTGTCTTGGTCCGCTAAAGAGCGCTGCAGCGGTTTTCTCCTAGAATTTCATATTTCAACCCCATTCAATTTAACTCCTCTTTTATCCTGAAAATAGTGAAAGCACATCAAAGCATACAATTCTAATAGAAAAGTGCTTGTTTTTGTTAACCTATTTTACTATAAATTTTAGATTTATCACACCCCCATACTTAATTTTTAGCTCGTTCTCAAGGAAGCACAAAATCAATTTTTCTAATTTTTTATATTGTACAATTCTAAAGGATTTGTGTGAAGTATTTTCATCATTTATATTGTTACTTAAAAAAGTGATTTAAAGAACATAAGTTCTAAGAAGTTTCATGCCAGAATCTCCCTCTCTTTTCATTACGCAAATCTCCTTCTTTCTAAATGTATAATGCTCGATTCCTAAATTCCGGGGAGAGATTTCTAGGATTTCTTGACTCAGAAAAAGCCAAATTTGGTATTTTAGAGTGCCAAGTGTGCTTCTTCTTATAAACAACATTGAACATTTTTTTTAGGAGAGATATTTCTCTTCATCTATTCTGGGATATAATAGGTCCTATATCTAGGTCCTATATTATTATTATATCTAGGTCCTATACTTGCAATGATTTATATAGCTTTTAAAAATTCTTACTTTTTATATTTTTCTTTTATCTATTCTGGGATTCCAATTGAATAAATAATAGCTTATACACTTTTATACTAATTTTCTCTCAATCCTACTCTAATACTAATTGTGGCGACCTGCCGCTCGGTCAGAATAGCTAATCTAGTATTAGGTACTCACTCCCCGGGATCATTTAAGAGTTTAGTATAATAGTATATTTAGAGGCATATAAAATTTATACTTTCATATTCATTGCAATATTTAGAAATACTAGAATAATAAAGGAAATCTATTCATTATAAAAATAATAATTATTTTACAAAATATGTTACACACTAAGAAAAAATTTAAAACTTTAAGAACATCAACATCTAAGTTGTTCATTATGCATCAGCTCCACCTCAAAGACTTGTTCCAGAGATTATTCTAGAACTACCATATATATATATATATATATATATATATATATCTGTGTGTGTGTGTGTGTATGTATATGATAGGTCAAACCAAGAAAAAGAAAAGAAAAGAAAAAAAAAAATTTGACACAAAGGTCTAAGTAAGGTTTATAGGATATTAAAAATTGCAAATTATATTAAGTGGCATGATTCTGCATGAGAAATATATACAAATAGAATATGATATTTAAGTATGATATGCTTGCAAAATTATCACGATTATAAATGCAATATACATATTTAAGATATGTGCTCATTTTGAAAGAAAATACAGCAATATATAATATTTATTATATTGTACAAAGTTACAGAATAATTGAGAAATTAGATACATCTATCTAACTATCTGAGATGTGGGTTCCTGACTGATTACACATTCCCCCTCAAAGGCTATGTGTAGTCTTCTTATTTCTTCAGATATCAGTAAATCCTGGCCTAACGTATTGGCTATATAGAGCTGAGATCAACCTGAATGAACCTATGATACTGATTTCTGATCATTTATTTCAAATTTTGAGCACAAAATCTCATATAAATATAACAAAGTGGGTTAAAGCTTAATAGCGATGCAAATACTGTAAATTAAATAATTAAATAAAAAAAATAATATTCTTCATTTTATTTTAGTATAAATATCAATATTAATATTATCTTGGCTATTTATCTTTATATATTAAAAATAATAATTTATTTTTTTATTATTATAAGTAATATATATATATACATATATATATATATATATATATTAATGAAAAAAATTATTGAAGTGAAAGTTGTAGAAATTTAGATGTATATATATAATCACTAAAATGAAAGTTACAGAAATTAAGAAATATATATATATATATATATATAGAAAAAAAAGAAAATAACAGAAATTAAAATTATAGATACTAAGAAAAAAAAAAAAAAAAAAAAAAATATATATATATATAGAAAAAAGAAAATGACAGAAATGAAAGTTGCAGAAATCATAAAATATATACATATATATAAAAAAAAATGACAAAAATAAAAATTGCAAAAATTAGGAAATATATACATATATAAGAAAATAATAATAATAACAAAAATGAAAGTTGTAAAAATTATGAAATATATACATATATAAAAAAATGACAGAAATGAATATATATATATATATATATATATATATATATATATATATATATATATATATACATATATATATATATTTAAGAAAAAAAGAAAATGATAGAAATGAAAGTTGCAGAAATTAGAAAATATATACATATATAGAAAAAAAAGAAAATGACATAAATGAAAGTTACATAAATTTTAGAAATATATGCATATATAAAAAACTAAAAATGATAGAAATGAAAGTTACAGAAATTAGAAAATATATACATATTATAGAAAAAAAAGAAAATGACAGAAAATATATGTATATATTTTATTATTAAAATTAGAAGAATAAATAAAAAGAATAGAAAATATTTCATTTCTTTCTCATTTCTTACTCTATATAAGCATAGAAGAGGCTTTACTAGAAGTCGATGGGGCGAATTGGTGGTGGCTAAGGAAGTGTAATAACCCTAGGTTGTTACTCTGTTAATTTCTAACTTAATTGAGCATTTATTTTGATCCCATTATCTTTAGAACATCAAGTTAAGCTAATCCTAAAAATTTAAAATCAATTGGACTACTCTAAGTCAAGATTGCATTTTGATCATCTAGAAACTTAGTTTAGACTTCAAATATTTTGATCTCAGAATTAAAATCTGATTGCATTTTTGAATTTCTCACCCCCAAATTAGCTAGGGGTGAAAATTGGTAAAATTTGGAGAATATTTAGATCATAAATCAATTTAAATTAAAATGGTCTAATTGCATTTTAGGATTTCCAACATTTCAAATTTGCATTCATACCCTTAAAACTAATTAAATGGCTGGGATTTGCTGTGTGGACCACGGGCAATCCGCTGTGGAGCCCGGGTCATGCGATAACAGTGCTTCCCCTGTATCCGCCATCTGCCCTATCAACTCGACGGCTAGAATTAGATCATGTAAAATCGCGGATCTACCGTCAGATGCGCCTCGTGAAATCCCATGGCTCGGGTTCAATCTGATCCGGCCATTAGGATTCAGAAGATCTAAGTCGTAGCACTTTTTCCTTCGATTAATCAGACGGCATCCGAAGGCCCTGCCACTGTGGATCTTCATCCCAAATGCACCCGTCCTCGACATGGAAATCCCCCATACTGCCAACTTCCCTCCCTGTCCCCCACTCGCACATCCATCTCACCATGCCGTTGGGAATCGTCTCTTTATGGCTAGGTGCCCCAATTGGGCCTCGTGGCCCGGCCGAGCTCGAATTGGAAATTCGAGAGCTCGACCATGGCTACTCGTTCGGGTCACCCCAGCCGAGCCAAACCCTCTGGAAGCTTCCTCTTTCCTTACTGAGGCTATAAATAGCCCCAGCATTGCTCCCTTTGTGACTTACTAATAAATTGAGCTCGGTTTCCCCTTCTCCATTACCATCTATTCGAAGCTTGCGTAGGTAATTCCAGGAGCTCTCAAATAGCTGATAGTAGGCTCTCATAGTGTTCAGGATCCTTTACGCTTTCTGGGAGCTCATCCAGTGTCTGTCTTGCCTTCTGCCGATCACCCTGAGCCATCTCGACAAACTAGGTATCCCCATTTGCAAGCCTTGAGTCAATAAGGCTCGAACTCTCTTCCATTTGATTTGCTTCGATGCGTATTGTCAACTTGAACTCACCATGATCGTAATTGTGCTATGAGCTATCCCCGATCGATCGAATCGATCGATCGGGCTTGGTCCGTAAAGAACCCTCGAGACCTAGTAAGGTCCCAGCATTCCAGCCCACCTCAGGCCCTCAGACTAAGGGGCTTCGATCTGTCTCGCTTCCCTGATGGTGTAGGGATCTAGCCCTGGGTCTGGTGTGGCCTATGTGGGAAGAATTGTCTCCTCATGGTAGCTCTATTAAGGGTGCTCTCAGGTGAGTAAGTTCTGGTCAATCCAGACCACCTCACAGAGGGATTCAGGTCCCCTTTGACATGCTTAGCTATGGTGAATGTGCAACGACCGTCAGTTGGCCGTGCCGTGGTCTGGATGCGTCGGAATTGGCCGATTAAGGTTTTCCTAATCGGGTCCTTCCGTCGGGGTGAAGCGCTGGGGACAAAGCCTCTGTGCGGGTCCAGCTGACCCATGACCCGTGCTGTGTGACAGTGCTGGGCCATCGGGTCAAGCTGACCTGCGCATTTTGTAAACGGGTCAGAACCCGTTTTAAATTAAATAAAACATATTTTGGAATTATTTTCCTTAAGAAAAATAGGGTGGATTAATTGGAAAAATATAATTTAAATTAATGCTATAACTTTTAATCCACAGATCCAAACCTTATGATATTATATATCAAATAAATCAAAAAATTATTAGGAATCTGAATATAAAATAATATTTAACTTTTAATGGTTGGATTTTTTGTTTTAACCTAATTATTGTAGATCTTAACTAGAGTTGATTAGCATGTATACTTATTCAAATTGCATGTTTAGGGTGCCATTAGTTTTCTTATAATCAATAGAATGAATGTACTAAGTAATTAATTTTTCTGATCTCTGTATTTCAATTTATGCCCTAATCTTATAAAACCATGATTAGTGAAAATTAGGGTTTCTAGCCATTGGATCTTAGTAAACTTAGTCTCTGATTATTTGTATGTTTGAATAGATCTTATGTGCCAAGTTGTAAGAAATTATAATTGCAAGATTTGTAATTAGGTGCTAATCTTTTTGATTTGATTTAGGGTTTGATTAGTAGTAATTACTTTGTTTTTCTGAATTTTTTTGTTAATAAGCTCCATAATAGTAAGGTAGATGTATTTAAACCATGCATGTCAATTTTTGATGTATAAATTCAACAAACCTAAATTGGAGAACTTAAATATCTTAATTAAACTTAAGAAGTCTTAAGACTTTGATCAAGCTATTAAACTTGATCTAAGTTTAAGATTGCCACCAATAATACATCCTTATTTCACTAATTTAACATTTGATCTATAAATAAATACTTGATCTTAATTAGACATGAGTAGGGGTTAAACCCTAATCTATTTGATTAAGATCCAAACTCTTAAACCTTTATTAAATGATTTGATTACAAGATAATGCAATATACATTATTCTAATAATGCACCTGATCTGATATTGATCTTAAACCATTGAACTAAAAATGATAAGGATAATAAAAAAGCCATGTGATTGAATAATCTGAATCTGAGCTTTGAATCCTTGATTTTCTCCTAAATAAGACTATTAGCATAAGATAATTAATAAAATCAATTTGATTAAACAAGTGACCTATCTCTAATAATAGTCTTGATTTATTCCCATGATTGTAGCATAAGAGGTGATCAGATAATTTTAATCATTGAATCTGATCACTTTGATTCAAGATAATAATCAAATCTTTAAGTGTTAGTTAAGTATTAGAAGGGTGAGATCTCAAGGATCTTACTAAAGAATCATTTCTAAATTATTTAAAAGACCTTAATTAATGACATATTGAGGTAGAAAAGACCTTTGAAAATTTATTAAGGTAGAATCTTAGATGATCCTTTAATCTTAGAAGTTGATCTTAACCCTTCGTGGTAGGAATCACCTAAGATACTTAGAACAACACCTCTCTTTGTGGTAAAATCTATATTGAGTGATAATTGATCACATCCCTTGGAGCCTTGTGTTGCATAAGAATTGATAGTATTGATAAATCCTTGTGGAATAAATAGAATTATTGAACCTTTATTATTGGATGGTATAGTAGGGTATACCCATAGTACTGGGTTATCCCAGTATTAATCAGGATTGGTTGATTCATCTTGGTATAGATTATGTCTGTGCTCTATCCTACAAGTTTAGTCGGGCATAGTCTCACTTAAACTAAATCATTTAATCCTAAGAGTGTTATGATTAGGGAATTTAGATCATTAGTTTATTTGAATAAAAATTGCCATCGAGTGATGCCTCCTATCGAAGATCGCTTCCATAGGTGAGCTTCAAGCAAACTACGTGATCGTAAACACCCTATTTGGAACACTAAGTGTGCTTGTGAATTGGGTATTTTAATAGCTTAGCTTGAGATACAAGTTTCCATCGGGTGATGCCTCCTGTCGAAGATCGCTTCGTTAGGGTGGCTTAATCAAACTAAGAGTTAGAAACTACCCTTCTTAAAAGTATGCTATATATGTGTGTATACCATCTTCCCATCTAATAATTTATAAGTAAATTCTCAGCTATAACCAGTCATCGTTCTAGAAGCTAGAAGTCAAAATCCTTTTAGCAAGATTCTGCATAATGGAGACCTTAAATTTAATATCAGTATTTCAAAGAATTTATGGATTTCTAGATTTTAATCATATAAAATAAAAGCATGGGCATGAGCATGAGCATGAGTATAAGGAATGATTCCTGTGGTGATGTATGAGTATCAGTGATGAATTATGGGTTACAAAATATTGCATACATTGACTGGGGAATTTCAGGATGCATCGGCATCATAGTAAACTGTATTCCCAACTGGATGTATGTGTACATTGGGTTGTACAACTCATAGCATTTTTGTGATAGTTCTGTTACATATCTGTGGCATACCGTATTATAACATATTTGGATGTATTATCCCAGTGGCATATAGTATAGCATTGGATGTTTTTACATTGGTTTTTAAGCATTTGATGTTTTATCTTACTTTTAGTATTCATATTTCAGTTCAGTTTTACTTTGTTCAGTCTTTATAAGTCAGTTACTCAGTGGCTTTACCATTATTTTCTACAGTTTTGTTTATTTTATTGTTTACTTTCATCTATTTTAGTATTGCTTAGTTTATTTGCAATGTGTTAGACTTCTTATCTAACATAGGGTACTTTTGGGATTCATTAATTTGCTAGGTCCCGAGCAACTTATTGAAACAGGGCAAGAGGACTTGCAGGAGATCCAGGAGGAGTACATGGAGCCTTAGTGGATCTGTCTTCCACCTTTTACTTTACTATTTTTGCTTTCAGTACTTTTGATAGACTTTACTTCTGCCTCATTCTAAATCAGTCTGTAATAATTCTGAATGTATTTTACTTTTTTTTCTAAGAAGAATGCTACTACTATTTTGTGATGAATGTATTCTGGATGTTTTGCTTTAGCTTCCGCACTCTGTTATACTACTACTATACTTAGTATTATAATGTGATCAGCATATTAGAAATGCTGATATTTTAGAACATATATTGGATTCCTTATTTATTTTTGATAATTCAATGTATGTATTAGTCTAATACTTAAGATAAGTACTCTACTCTTATCTTAAGTATTAACTCTCGATCCTACTATTGGGTTTGAGCCCGCAGCCTTCAGTGTGGCTAGTTTAGTTTGCATATTCGGGAAGAAGGGTTAGCTGTCTTCCCGAGTAGCGCACCGCTCCGTTACCAAATTATGGATTACCTCTTTTTGCGCACGACAACGGGTCGGGGCACTACAGGAAGAGAGGGAGAAAGCAGAGGGGAGAAGAGGAGTGGGGGAGGGGAGTGGGGGAGGAGAATTAAGTGGGGAGAGGGGTGATGTGGGGAAGATGAGAAGAGGTCGAGGTAGGGTGTATTTATAAGATTTTTAATAAATAATTAATTAATTAATTAAATTTTCTTTCTCCTCTATTATTTAGATGTGAACAAATTTATCATCTTCTTCATAAATGTTTTAAGTGTTCAATTTGGCTTTCTCATCCGCCTTCTTATCTCTTCTTTCTCTTTCATTTTTCTCTTTCTACTTTCTCTCTCTTCCATATCAGTTCCAGAAAATAACAAAACTTGACACGGAGGTATATCTTGATGAGAAAACACACTCACGCAAAAAATTTTTAATTTGGAGCAATATTTTATTTTTTTATTAATTTCTGAAGATAAAAACTTCAAAAATAATTATGGTCAATCCGAAGCTCTAAATTCGACAAAACTTTTTTTATAGCCATTTTATAATATTTTTAATCTAATGGCACTAAAATCACTGAATTTGGACTTGTTTTTTATTTTCCCAATTTATTGAATTAAAGAATTCAAAATTTAATTAAGGAGTATTCGTTATCCAGATTGCTCTCAAACTTGAGCATTACGTTCACAAAAATATACTTTATACGATAGTATTTTTAGTTTTCCCTAATTTTGAATTCACTCGGGGTTCTCATTTTTAAGTCAGGTTTTGTCATAATTATTCTAGTAATGACTTGGGTCGTTACAAACTCCCTTACTTATAAATAAAGTCATCCTCAACATCATGCAAATAAAATTTATTTATGGGTGAGAATAATACCTGACATATTGAACAATATTAGGTAATTCTTCCTCATAAAGTTTGCTCTTTCCCTAGTGGCTT
Source organism: Gastrodia elata (assembly GCA_016760335.1). NCBI lineage: Eukaryota > Viridiplantae > Streptophyta > Magnoliopsida > Asparagales > Orchidaceae > Gastrodia > Gastrodia elata. The sequence goes on from CM028679.1 coordinate 1,669,824, forward strand.
CTTCTAATGATGAATTCTTCCATTATACTCTTACCATTGGGATGCGGTGACTTTGTAATTTTCAATTCTTTGAATAAATGTGGAATACATTGTGAACGACAGAAAAATTATCTGGTAGTTTAAGCTTATAAGCGATGTCTCCAATTTTGGCGATTATTTTGAAGGGTCCAACAAATCTTGAACTTAACTTCTCAGCTATGCCAAACCTATGAACTCCTCTTATTGAGCTTACCTTTAGATAGGCATGATCTCTTACTTGAAATTCTAGCGTTCAATGTTTAGCATCATGATATTTCTTTTATCGATCTTGAGCTGTAGCAATCCTGCTCTTTATCAGCTAAATTTTCTTATAACACCTCAACTAGATCAGATCCATATAACTGAACATCTCCTACTTCAGTCCAAACCAATAGCATCCTACATTTTCTGCCATATAGAGCTTTATATGGGGCTATATAAATACATGACTGATAGATGTTGTTGTATACAAACTCCACTAATGGAAGGTGATCTTCCCAACAATTGCCAAAGTCTAATATGCTTAATCAAAGAAGATCTTTAAGTACTTGGTTTACTCTCTCGGTCTGACCATCTATTTGAGGGTGAAATGTTGTACTCATAGCCAATATTTTTGCCAAATCTTGATGCAATACCTTCCAAAAATGGGAGGTAAATCTGCCTTCATGATCTGAGATAATAATCGTAGGGATTCCGTAGAGTTTGATTATTTCTTTAATATATAACTTGACCAGTTTTTCCACTGAATATGTTTGCTTAATTGGAAGGAAGTGTGCTAATTTTGTTAGACAATCTACGATTACCCAAATTGCATCTACTTTAGTACGGCTTCTGGGCAATCCCATCACAAAATCCTTAGAGATGTCTGATCATTTTTGCTCTGGGATATCTAATAGATGTAGTAGTCCACCTGGTATTTGATGTTCTATCTTTACTAAACTACATACATGACATTTAGCGACATATTCAGCTACATCTTTCTTTAGTCCAAGCCACCTAAAGGTCTCTTTTAGATCCCAATACATTTTATTATTTCCAGGGAGCATTGTGTACCCTATGTTATGAGCTTCAGATAGAATTTGTTTCCGAATATATGAATCATTTGGAATCCAAATTCTTTCTCTATAAAAAATATAAACTCCTTTTTGCAGATGCAAGTCTATTACGCAACCATTTTTGATGTCTGCTTTTAGCTTGAAATATCTTTTATCATACTCTTGGGCAATTGTTATGCGCTGCATGAATGTAGCTCTATAGTATTATTTTCAAGTAAACTATTTAATTATTTTCTATTAATAGGTTTTATGCCTAACTTTCTAAATTCTTCCATTAATGAACTTACCATTATAGTATTTTGATCTGCCTTTATACTGACAGTATCAACTACTATATTAGCTTTACTGGGATGATATTGTATGTCTAAGTTGTAATCACTGATCAATTTCAACCATCGCCTTTTTCGGTAGTTCAACTCTTTCTGAGTGAAAATATATTTTTAACTTTGATGATTAGTAAGAATTTCACATCTCATTCCATATAGGTAGTGCCTCCATATTCTTAAAGTAAATACTATTGCTACCAGTTCTAAGTTATGCACTAGGTATTTCCTTTCATGAATTTTTAATTTCCTAGATGCTTATGCTACTACCTTTTTCTCTTACATGAGAACACATCCAAGTCATAATATGGACGTGTTAGTATAAACTTGATAATTTCTTGTCTCTTATGGTAGGGTTAGTACTGGGGCGGTTGTTAACACTTATTTTAACTCTTAAAAAGATTCCTCGCATTGCTGACTCTAAATGAATGGAATTGATTTTTGTGTTAATTTGGTTAAAGGTACAGCTATTTGCTAAAATCCCTTAATAAATTTTTGATAATACCTAGCTAAATCGAGAAAATTGTGAATATCTGTTACTGTCTTTGGTTGGGGCCATTCCTGAATGATACTTATTTTTTTTCTAATTGATCTTGATTCCTTCGGCATCCATTACATGGCCTAAGAAAGTTTCAGAATCTAACTAAAATTTACATTTATAATATTTGGCCTAAAGTTGATGATGCCTTAGAGTTTTCAGAATAGTTCTTACTTGTTCTTCCTTGCTCTCAAAATAAATTAAAATACCATTGATGAATATATTACAAACTTATCCAAATACTGTCTAAGAATTATTTGCATTAAGTCCATAAAGATGGACGAAGCATTTGTTTATACCAAATGACATGACCAAGAACTCGTAATGCCCATAAAAAGTTCTAAATGTTGTTTTTTAAATATCTTCTTCTCTGACTCTTATTTGATAATAGCCTGATCTTAGAACTATCTTGAAAAATATCTTAGCTCCAGCTAATCGATGCACATTCGCATCGAATCGTCTTTCTTCTTTATAAAGAGCTCAAGCTCTCCCTATGGTGACATGCTTTATCGAATAAAACCTTTGTTAATTAGCTCTTGTAGTTGTTCACTTAACTCTTGTAGTTCTTTGGGTGCCATGCGGTAAGGTGCCTTTGCTATTGGTAGAGTGTGAATTAACTCAAATGAGAATTTGATTTCTCTTAAATCTAGGCAATTCATCAGGGAATACATCTTCAAACTCCTTTATAATTTGAGTGTCTACTAAAGGAATTTCTTACATCTTTTCTCCTATCATTGTTACTAAGTATGCATTATATCGCATTCAAATTAATTTCTCTACTTGTGAAGTGTACATTAAAGATGCTGAAATGGCTAATTTTCCCATAATACTTTAGGCTTGCTCTCACCATTGATAATGACCTTCTTTCTTAGACAATCAACCATAAGTTTATGCTTGTTGAGTCAATTCATTTTTATAATAATGTCAAAATTTATTATAGGTAGTATTATTAGGTTTGCTTCATATGCCTTGCAATTAATTGGTATATTACAGACGTAACATTTTTGTGCACTCATGAGGGCACCAGATAACCCAATATTCAAGGCTTTAGCTAAGTTGTAATATGGTAATTAAAGAGTTTTGGCAAATCATTCTGAAATGAATGAGTGGCTTGCACCATTATCAAATAATGTGTCATAAGATTTGTCATTAAAATGTAAGGTGCCTAGGGTTTAAAATGAAAGATAATTCATACTTTATTTAAATATGAAAGATATTTATAAAAAAAAGTAATGTAGTACCTGATATGACTTCATTATCTTTTTGGCAAGAACTGGGTGAGGGTATTCATCCTCGCATGTGAAATTTGCTGGAGAGTACTTGGTCTTCCCCTTTGATTTACAATTGGTGCTTTAAAAGAAATGGGTGGACCTCTCTTATGCATTGGAGAACCTATAGGTACATGAGCTGGTCTGGCTACTAGTGTGAGTTCTTGCCTTCCAACTAGTATTAGTGCTTGTCATTATATCTGAGAAGGATGAGTGATCCATTGATTGTCCACTGTACAGGTTGCTTGACATTGCCAAAAGTTATGACTAGGTCATCCACACATATAACATATTCCGCTCCTGTGATAACAATTACCGTAAGGATGCGATCGGTTGTATTTCCCAGTAGGTTTGCTGAGCTATTTGATAAACTCCAGCTTGAGGTGGTCTCGACCTTTTGTATTCATTTTATTGTACATGTGCAGCCGGGGTTTTCTTTTCTTTGTTCTTAAACTTCTTCTTGTTCCCCATGTTCTACTATTTTTTCTCTTTCAAGCATGTCTGAGAATTTAGAGATTCAAAGTGCCATAAGCATTTTCTTGATAAAAAGTTTTAATCATTTTAAAAATTGACTGCATCGAGCAAAACTCCTTGCTCACTAGTAGTGGTGCATAATGGGACAGTCTTTGAAATTCAATTTTATATTCAGTGACACTACGGTTGCTTTGACATAACTCATGAACATATCTTCCATGATGGCTTGAGCAGAAGGAGGGATGTATTTGGCTCTGAAGGCTTTGACAAATTATTTACATTAGATATTCTTAGTATTTATTCCTACAAACTGTAAGCTTGTAGTGGTTTCCCACCAATGTTTAGCTTCTCCTTCTAACTTAACGATGGTTAATCTAATTACATATGTAGGCAGGCATTTCATACTAGTTAGTATTTTTCTTATCTTCTTTACCTAATCATCAGCATCCATTAGGTTTGCTTTTCTATTGAATACTAGTGGTTGGAGTCTTAAGAAGGCTTGAAGTAGTCCATCTATCTCAATGTTTGGAAAATGGGTTGTTAATAGTATAGAAGTAGGGCTACTTTTATGGGGTGTTTGTTGTATCTGAAGCCTTAAAAATGTTTGATTTTGTCTATCAACACGCTGTAATAAAGCATTCACAATATCAAATAACTTATCGACACAGCCCATAAAAGTAATGCTAGATATTGGATCTTCTAAGGGTGTTCTGAAAATCAAAGGAGAATCTTCATGATCCATCTAACAAATATGATTTTATTGATATACTTTTATTGGAGTACATTTACATAAGCATCATTATCAAATACTAGATGAAAACACAAGTATCCTTATTAGCTAGAAAATAAAAAAAAATAAAAAGCCAAAAGTATATTATTTTACCTAAGTCCTATATCTATTATATATTTTTCTTTTATTTATTCTGAGATTCCAATTACATGAATAATGGCTTATACACTTTTATATTTTCTCACTATTCTGCTTTGATACCAACTATGGCAACCCATCGTTGGGTCAACATAGCTAATCCAGTATTAGATGCTCACTTCCTAGGATCATATTGGGTTTAGTATAACAATATATTTAGAGGTGTATAAAATATATATTTCACATTCATTGCAACATTCAAAAATACCAGAATAATAAAAAAAATATAATCATTATAAAGATAATAATTATTTTACAAAATATGTTATACACTAACCAAAAATTTAAAATTTTAAGAAAATCAACTTCCAAGTTGCTTCATTATGCATCAGCTCTGCCTCAAAGACTTAATCCAGAGATTGTTCCTAAGCTATCACACACACACACACACACACACACACACACACACACACACACACACACACACACATACACATATATATATATATATATATATATATGTGTGTGTGTGTGTGTGTGTGTGTGTGTGTGTGTGTGTGTGTGTGTGTGTGTGTGTGTGTGTGTGTGTGTGTGTGTGTGTGTGTGTGTGTGTGTGTAATGGCCCCAATAATTAGATAGAAGATTAATCCAGATATTAGAGTGTTACCTTAGCACCCAACACTTGATTAGAAGAAAACTATTCAAGTGTTGATGCTAAGTGGCCAAGTCACTTTTTGAGAATTTGTTAAGTTAAATAAATGAAGATACATATAAATGCAATATTGCAAATATTTACAATGCTAAAAATTAGATAAATCCACTCATTCATCCCAAGCAGTTTCAAACATAGAAGATACAACACAGATTAAAAGAGTAAGCAAAAGTAACTTAGATAGTTTATTACAAATTTTAAAAGTAAGAGAAAAATGCAACATGTAAATCACTCTCTCTCTCACTATTCAAGTAATCTGTTAAAATCAAGCGGAAGCAGATTTCTTTATAAATTCTTCAAGTACTTGGACCTACATCACTTGGATAAAAGGGCTCTTGATCTATCATATTTTGGTATTTAAATATAATAGGGCAAAGCCAAGAAAAATAAAAGTGTAGTTAGACTAAACAGTCTAAGCACATTTTAAAATTGGTTATATTTTTAGATTAACAAGAAATCATAATTATAATTTACAAATTATAGTAAGCAGCGATGCTATAAAAGCTGTAAGGTATGGGAAAGTGAAGTAAGCATAACTGTAAGGAAAATAGTATGAGATTAATTGAGTAAAGATACTAACTTTTATTAAAGTCCTAGCTTATTATTGAAAATTGGTAAGGGAAATCATTTTAAAGGCTAGAAACTACTATGTGCATGAAATGAAAGCAATATATGATCAATTGGAATATATACTAAGTAAGCAATTGACATACAGTGAAGTATTAATTGAAGTTAAGCAACATACACTGTATTCAAATTAAACTGAAGTAAGCAATACACAATACTGAAAATAGAGAGTATAAAGCTAAAGGAAATGAGGAATTATCTTAGATTCTCAATCTAAGATAATCATAGTCTATAACTATAATATGAAAGCATAATTAAATAGTTATGAAGAGATCTTATAATTTGTAAAAGAATCTCTTATATTTTTAGTTAAAGTTACATTTAGAAATACCTCATTCTGTAGGAGTACACAACAGAATAGGTGAGGAGTCAAGCATGTCTGCTTAACCAGATACAATGGGGAAGTTGAACATTCATATTTACCCTCTCTAAAATGTGAAGTCCTAATATAAGCGCTTTCTTTTGTACTCAATTTGTCATAAGGCATTCCCCTTTAAAATTATAAGAAAATCTTTATTTATGCACAATGATCTTGAATGCATGTTCAAGAAAAGAGGCTCAAAGCTATGCAAGCATTCAATGGATTACAAAAATTGTAAAGTATATGATATCTTCTTGTTTATCTAAACTTTTAATAATCTACTCATAATTGGAGTTAATTAAACTCCAAATTGACTTATAGATATTTGATCTTAAGTCAATTCCAAAATTAATGTAAGCTTATTTTCATGAAACTTGAAATTAGGAAAAAGATAAATTAAATTCTAAGTCTTAAAATTCTTAGAAATTTTGGCAGAGTTTCCTTTGTTTTTATTTAATAAACAATTTTTCACAATCAATATAAGTCAATTTTTATTGACTATCTCCAGTTCTAAAGTAGAGTTCAATCCTTTTTATAGGATTGCTCATTTCCAATTCTAAAATAGAGTTCATTTCCAGTTCTAAAATAGAGTTTAACACTTTTACAGGATTGCTCATTTCAAGTTCTACAATAGAGTTCAATCCTTTTTACAGGATTGCTCATTTCCAGTTCTACAAATATATAAAACTGAACTAAGCAGTTTACTCATCCTATATAAAACATCTAATAAAAAGAAAATGCAGAAGTAATATTAGCATTTATAAGAGCAGCTTTATGTGGTATTTTACACATAGCATTTAATTTAGCATTCCTGTATTAATTTTACAACTTAACCTGCAAAGAATAACATCATTAAAGTTAGTATTTAAATATAAAAGAAACTAGATTTATTTAATTTAAAAGGCAGCAAATGATTTTATTAAAAGAAGAGCAGCATTTAAATCTCACTTGGACCTTATGACAGCATTTAATCAAATGTAAATTTCAAAGGCAGCATTTGTATCTTTACAAAGTAAACTATAATATTTGAATCTCCTAAATATATCGCAGCATTTAATTTTATTTGAAATATGGTAGCATTTATTGTATTCAAATGACATCATTTTGATTTTATAAAGTAGATAGCAGCAATTTGATTTTATGAGCTAGATAACAGCATTTATATAACATGAATTGCAGCAGTTTGTATGATAGCATTCAATCCCCTAATTCATGGCAGCATTACATTATTTTATTTAAACTAATATTGATTAAACTAATAACATTTGCTTCTTATAATTCATTCGACATTTTATTATATAAGGAATGGAAGCAATTCTATCATTATAGAATAAAAGACAACATTTAAAGATGGTAGCAAGAGATTTTTAAGATAGATTCACAGCAGTATTAAGATCCCTCAAATATAGATGGCAACTTTTATCCTTACTTTTATAAATTGAAATCAATAGATTCATATGAAAGATTTAACAGTATTTAGATCTTAATATATCATGCAGTTTACATTTAATTTATATTGAAATAATTGTCAGCATATACTATCTTAAATGGATAACAATAATTTTATCCTTAAATGATACACGGAAATATATGAATCTCATAAACTGGATGGCAACATGGAATCTTATAAGATACACTGCAGCATTCGTAACAACATTAAATCTTATAAACTAATAGCATCTTATTCATTCAATATTGCTAATTGCTGAAATGCTAACTCAGCATATATGGCATATAGTCTTCCCCATGATAAGTGATGGCATTTTGTTTTGTATTTGAAAAGACAGCATGAAATAAGTGACAACATTTACTCTTAAATGAATGATAGTACTTGATATATAATCTATTGATCTCATATTAAAATGAAAGATAGCATTTGATCATTGTGTCCTTATATAAAATTGGCAGCATTTGATTTATGAAAGCATTTGATTCATGTTGAACTTAAATAACAACACAATATTAAAACACTTGAGATCTCATTGATCTTCCTTTATGAGATAATTGGCAACATTAATTTCATTGAGATAAGGCAGCAATTATTTTTATTAGAAGAAAATGGTAGCATGCGAGACTAATAAGAGAAAACTGTAATATATGAGCTTATATAAGAATAAAAGATGGCAGCATAAAATTTAATATGGAAGCATTGAATGGCAGCAATTGCATAAGGAGCAGTATTTGATTCATTGAAATAACAACATTTAATTCTTATATGATAAATTGAAGCATTATAATCTTGTAAACTTATGGCAGCACTTGCTTTACCTTGAAATAAGTAGCAATAATTGTTCTCTCATGACAATGTTGAGATCTTATAGAATATGTATTGCAACATGTGTATTTATTAAAAGAATAATAACATTGATGCTTTTCTATCTCACAAATAGATGACAGCAATTCAATCCTCATGCAAACAATTACGACGCATGCACTACTTTCTTAATTGACCCAAAATCATTAAACATGAATGAACAATGATGTCCCTTAAGACAATAATTATTGCATTACTAGCCAGTGGAGATCATGGTGTTTAATACAAGTGAGAAAAGCAACCAATTATAATCAATTTTCCACATGTCATAATAAATTTTTCAAGCATAATGGAAGTATACTCTAGCCATCTAACAAACATGTGACAACAAATGCACTACATGACCTGATAATTATTTCATTCCATCAATCTTTAACATTTTAAAAAGATTGTTAGTTTCTAATTATGATATATTGCATCAACCTTTTGATAGAAAATGTTTAATATGTACAGTCTCTCCATTTTCTCCTCAAATAAACAATTTTGAGTTAAATTGCAATCTGCATATGAAACAACTAAAAACAACCAAAAATAATGATTCAATTGCATTAAAACTCGGCTGTAAAAATGATATAAAGCAAACATAGCAAAGCACCAAACTATAAAATTTACAGCAGTTAGGACCTTATTTCGTTGAATAGGTCGATATCCTGAAACTACAGTAATGCATCATATAAGGATAAACTAAAGTCCCATTAAAGTAATATGTAGTGGCCTTGACAATAAGAGGATTGAAATGGATATTTAAAAACTTTATTAAGTAGATTCAACAGGGCAAGGGAATCAAAAGTACACAAATTGATCATTCTTGCATTTTGTCAAATGACAATATATGAATTAATGAAGAAATGGCAGCATTTAAATGGCATCACTTAGATTTTATAGCAACAATTGAGTCATTTATATTATTGATGACAGAACATGACTTTATTTATAATTGATAACAGCAATTGCCCCTTTTTCACAGCTAATAACAGTAATCAATTCTTTACATAATAGCAATTGATTACATACATGATTATTAGCAGCACTTGAATTTATTGAAATAATTGATAGCACTTGGTTGGAAACATTAAATTCTCATAATAGCATAACTATATAAATAAGCACATGTAGAGGGGATGTCAGTATATATGAGTATGAAAAATGTACTTGCTTACATGTATGTACTAATTATTTTCATTTGTGACAATTGAAAATTTGCAATATTAGCAAACCTTAACAAATAAATATTATCTTACATTACTGATATTGCATTGCATTATCTATTGAACTAACTTGCATGTTTAAGAACCTTGACATGGGCTATACAGATTTGAAATAATAAATTTGTGTTGTCCTCAAAAAAAGGACAGTATAATGAAAGATATGAAGATAAAATGTTAATTCATATATATATATATATATATATATATATATATATAGATATATATATATATATATATATATATATTCAGATTTAACAAATAGACATAATATTTGTCTTTTTAATGGCAATTCATATCTAAAAAGTACAAGATCAATTTTGCCAAATTAAAACATATTCCATGCAAACAAAACATTGATACGTTGATTAGTTGGTGATATAGTAGAAAATCTATAACCAACATTGTGAATACAAGATTTACATAAAAAAATATTATTCTGCAAACCGGTATATTATTGAACCAATACACTTTATTCTGAGAGCTAGTTTATAGGCCAAAAATTTGATAACTTAGAGGTGAGTACAGAAATTGTTGACGCAAAGAAACTAATTATGACTAGTTTCAAATAATAAACATTATGCTGGCCATTCAGTAGAGCTTTTTCTCATATAAATTTGATCGTATCAATCGACACAAATATTAAGATTTTAGGGATCTTACAATAGATCTAATGAATAGAGTAATGGAAATATTTGAATCTTCTTCCCATATTGAAAGTATAGAAAATCAAATGATTCAACTGATATTAACATCCCTATTAGCATTTTATTTCTTGCATTTAAGCATATATAATAAATGGAATAAGAACCAGAAGATCGCGTGCTCATTACATATGAGTCGAACTCCGCATGCTCAATTCGACTAATTGGTTCTTAATAGGACATATAGAAAATTTAGGGATATCAATTTCTGATAAGAATTTAAGTGAAGGAAGTACCTTTATTCTATGAGATGCGGCGAATGAGGGGATCGGCGAGTGAGGGGTTCGGCTAGGGTTTTCTTACCTTTTGAATGAATCCCTCTGTCGAGAGAATGAATGCTCGTTGATAAAGAGTAGAGTCGGCATGGGTTCAAGCCTTCCTATTGGAGCGATCAACAGTGCTATCTACGCGTCGTCGATTGTTCGTAGAAGATAGGGACGGGGCTCTCGGGACGGGAAAGGAATCGCATGCGATAGGGTCGGCCAAAGATTAGGTTAAATTTTTAGGTAATGGATTTATCTTTATAATGATATATATATATATATATATATATATTAATTTATTTGATTAATTTATAAGTTTTATTTAATTAAAATTAAATGATGATATATTTCCAAACCAATTTTTGAAAAATTGCTTTTAAGCTAAATTGAGGGTAACAGACTCAAAAATGAAGTCAAAATTTTAATTGGAAGTCATCTTAATTATTTGATTTATCAGATTAAGAAAATATAATAAAATAATCAAGAATTTGACTATCTCCAAAACTCACCAAAATTTCATCCTAAGCTAATTTGGGTGTGAGGAACGCAATGGCGAAGTCCGTTTTTGATTCTGAAGTTTAATTAAATTTGGCATCTTCAGAATTGTCAGAAAAATCAAGAAACGTTGGAAATTGTCAAACGGTCTCTAAATCACACAAAATTTGAAGTGGAGACTCTTAACTCTATTGTAAGAGTAACGAAAGAGATTTATAGTTAATTAGAATACTAATTGATAGGTAACAACTTATGGGTTATTACAGTGTGTGTGTGTGTGTGTGTATATGTGTGTGTGTGTGTCTATGACAGTGAATGGTGTTGTAGCCCAGTGGTTGAGGCTCATGATTTATTATCCTAAGTCATGGGTTTAAATCCCACCAGCCACACATAAGCAAAAAAAAAAGGTGTATATGACAGGGCTACTCAAGAATAAAAAAAGAAAAAAAATATATTTAATTAGACACAGGTCTAAGTAAGGTTTGTACGATATCAAAATTTACATACAATATTAAGCGACAGGATTTTGCATGAGAAGTATAACAAATAGAATATGATATTTAAATATGATATTCTTGCAAAATTATTATGATTATGAATGAAATATAGATATTTAAGATATATGTTTATTTTGATAAAAATACAATAATATATAATATTTATTATAATAGATAAAATTACAAAATAATTAAGGAATTAGATATGTCTATCTAACTATTTGAGATGTAGGTTCTTGACTAATTACATATTCCCTCTCAAATACTATGTGCAGTCTCATTATTTCTCTATATATCAGCCTATCCTAGAATAATGTATTATATGTACAAACTTGAAATTAACCTGAATGAACTCATGATACTGATTTCTAAATAATTATTTCAAGTTTTGAACACAAAATCTCATATAAATATATTAAAGTAGGTCAAAGTTTAATAGCGATGCAAATACTGCAAATAAAATAACTAAATGAAAGAATAATATTCTTTATTTTAATTTAGTAAAAATATCAATATTAATAGTATCTTGATTATTTATCTTTATATATTAAAATAATAATTTATTTTTTTATTATTATAAGTATATATATATAAAGAAAATTGATTCAAATAAAAGCTCCAAAATTAAGAAATATATTTATATATATAAGTAAATGATAGAAATAAAAATTGCAGAAATTAGAAAATATTTACATATATAAGAAAAAAAAAATACTGAAATAAAAGTTGTAGAAATTATAAAACATATACATATATAGAAAAAAATAAAATGATAGAAATAAAAGTTGCTTAAATTAAGAAATATATATATATATATATTAAGAAAAATGAAAAATGACAAAAATAAAAGTTGTAGAAATTAGGAAATATATATATGTGTGTATATATATATATATATATAGAAAAAAATGACAGAAAAGTTAAAGAAATTAAAAAAAATATATATATATAGAAAAAAAAAATTAATAGAAATAAAAGTTTCATAAATTAGAAATTATATACATATATAGAAAAAAAGAAAATGACAAAAAGAGAAGTTGCAAAAATTAGAAAATTTATACATACATAGAAAAAAAATGACAGAAATGAAAGTTGTAGAAATTAAAAAATATATACATATATAAAAAAATGATAGAAATGAAGTTACAAAAATTAGAAAATATATACATATATAGAAAAAAAATGACATAATTGGAACTTTCATTTCTGTATTTATAAATAAAAGTTTATAAATACACCCCCACCCCCATCGCTGATGGGGCTCATGCATTGTACCACTATATAGGCACAAGCCAGTAGCTGCTTGATCAGGTCTAATAAATGTTAGTAGTCGATATACAATTAACTAAAATAGTGATTGCAACATTCAGATGCAAGATATGAAGGCTTGGTACTCCTTAGAGGAGTACATGGATCGCTCGGGTCTCATTGATTCCTCAAAGACCTCTAAATGTAGGCGTGGATTGATTCAAGCTCAATTCACATGAACGAATTGTGCACCCTGATTTTGAGGCTGGAGCTACCAAGGTGTGACCGCCAGAGGGCCTGCTAAGGGAAAAATCACTGAAGCAGACGTCGGGAAGAGAAGTCGAGCTCACACACAGAGGGAAGAAATAGGGGACTCGTTCGGGGCTCAACAGCTTCCACAGGCCCATGAGAAGGGTTTAAGAGTGTTAAGAATTTGTTAGGGGGCCATGGGTAGTGGGGAGAAGGCTTGGCAAGGAAGGATAGTGGCAGGCCAACAACAGTAGGCTGGCAAGGGGACACTGTGTAGACACAGGTGCGCAGGTGTGTACTGCAGATCGAGGTTGACAGGGCACATGCCCTATCTCTAGGCTGCTAGATTAGATCTAGTAGCCCAAATTTAATCAAAGAGAGTTATTAAATGATGGAACAAATATTGGTCATTTGATCTGAACTCTGTTCCAACGGCTGGGTCCGGATCTGGCAACAGAAGATTTACGCACTATTCGATCCAAATAAATGAACTGTATGATGGCTCTGATGATCCGGACCGTGTAGTTTGGATTAGAGTGGAAACTGATGGGTAATTTTGTTTTAGCTGCATAATTCAAAATTATAATATTTAAAAAATTTCAAATTTTGAAATACCCAATTCGACCAAATAGACTCCAAAAAATACCAAAACTTTTCCCCTATCAAATTTGAGTGCTAAGAATCCAAAAACGGGATCAAATTTTCTATCGCAGGTCAATTTAATTATTTTATTTTCTTAATTAAATAATTTAGCTAAAATGATCGATTGATCTACAAATCGAACCAAAACTTCGGAGTTTGCTTCTAATGATATTTAAAGTCTAATGGAAGAGGTTTTATACTGATTATGCTAGGTTTAGCCCTAGTAACAACTTTAGGTTGTTATAAAAGCAAAGCATGAAAATCACTTAAAGAAAGTCTTAGAAGTACTAAGAAAACACCAAATGTTTGCCAAATTAATATGCCACAAAATAGTGTAAATTTTGATCACATGCAAGTTTACATATTCTGAAGTAATATAAAGATGGTAAGTCCCAAATTTATTATCCTCAGGGATCATTTGATTGTTATTCTTCTAATGCTTAAGCAATTGAGATTTTAGTTTTGTTGTTAAATTAGATCTAAGCATGCAAAGCAATAAATTTAAAATTACGAGGATATATCAATGTTTTAAAGATTGCACAAAGCTAAGCCGATCAACTATGATTCAATATTTTTAGTTCTTATTATGTTTAAATTTGTTTTCTAATGAGATTGCTAAGCTTATTTTTCAATGGGCTTTGGATAGTTAAACCCATTAGTTGTGGAGACCCATCGCTATGTTAGCATAACTAATTCAGCATTATGCGCTCACATCCTAGGATCATATTGGGGCTCAGCATACCAGTGTAGTAGGAGTGTACAAAAATACACAATTTTACATTCATTTCAATATTTAGAAATTCTATAATAATAAAGAAATTTTATTAAAAATATAGATTATAGTTATTTTACAAAATTTTCCTATTACATACTAAGTAGAAATTTATACTAAGAAAATAAATATTTAGGTTTGCATCAAATTGCTCTTTCATCCTACATCAGCTCCTCTTCAATTACTTGTCCAGAGATTGCTCTTGATCTACCATATATATATATATATATATATATATATATATATATATATATATATATATATATATATATATATATATATATGATAGGACAAATTAAATAAAAAAGAAAGAAAGAAATTTAATTAGATACACAGTTTAAAGATAATAAAGCCGCATTAATCTATAAAAAAAATATGAAAGTATCGATAAATAAAATATTATGCAAAAATATGCCTGAAAGAAATTAGTTTAAATGTAATATTTGTTATTTAACTACACATTTCTCTTCAAAACCTATGTGTAGTCTTTTTATTGTTCCAGATATCAATCTATCATGACTTAACATATTGTCCTTATAGACTTGAGTTCTACTTGTATAAGTGCACGATACTTA
The DNA here is from genome assembly GCA_016760335.1 of Gastrodia elata. NCBI lineage: Eukaryota > Viridiplantae > Streptophyta > Magnoliopsida > Asparagales > Orchidaceae > Gastrodia > Gastrodia elata. Next base: position 1,685,032 of record CM028679.1, read on the forward strand.
TTTCTATTTTTTTTATTTCATGTTTTGAGCATAAGATCTCACATGAATAAGTGAATTTAAAAGTAAATAGTGACGCAAAAATGTGGTGAATAAAGTAATTAAGTGAAAAGTTGATATCCTAATCATTGACACAATAAAATGACTTAATTGAAATAATAGAAAGAAAAGAATAGTAATAATGATAATAATAATAATAATAATAATTGATAAAAATGAAAATTACTTAATGGAAATGGTAAAAAGAAAAATAATAGTAATAATAATAATAATTATTATTATTATTATAATTATAATAATAATAAAAATAATATTAAAAACAATAATAAAAATTGACATAAATAAAAATAATTTAATAGAAATAATAAAAAAAGTAATAATGATATAATAGTAATAACAATAATAATAACAACAACAACAATAATAATAATAACAACAACAACAATAAGAACAACAATAATAATAATAATAATAATAATAATTGACAGAATTGAAAATGACTTAATTTAAAAGAAATGCTATTTAGACCCGTTGACGCTACACACATAAAAACGCATCCAATAAAATTTGGACATATATCAATATAAATTTTAAAAATAATATTTATATTATTTTAATATAAATAAATAAAATACTAATGAAATGATCTCAAATTCTATTGGATGGGTTTTCTTAGGTGCCATGTGAGCGAGTCTAAATAACATTTTTCTTAATTGAAATAGCTTAAAGAAAAAAAAATTAACAATAATAATAATTAACAAAAATAAAAATAACTTAATTAAAATGACACATAGATAAAAAATCAAAATAATAATTATAATAATAATAACTTTAATAGTTGAAAGAAATGGACAAAGTTATAGAACATACGAGGAGTTAGATAAATTTATCTAACTATTTGAGATGTGGGTTCCTAATTTAACTACACATTCTCTTTCAAAATTGATGTTTAATCTCCTTATTAACTATAGTTATGAATGACATTCTCCTTCAAAATTGATGTGGGTTCCTAATTTAACTACACATTCTCCTTATCTAACTATTTGAGATGTGGCCTAATATATTGTCTTTATAGACATGAGTTCTACTTATATGAGCGTATGTTACTTATTTATATTTTATTTTATTTCATGTTTTGAGCATAAGATCTCACATGAATAAGTGGATTTAAAGGTGAATAGCGATGGTGAAATGTGGTGAATAAAGTAATTAAGTGAAAATGCAATATTCTTTATTTTCTAATAATAATAATAATAATAATAATAATTGATAGAAATGAAAATAACTTATATGAAATGATAGAAAGAAAACAATATTAATTATAATTATAGTAATAACAATAATAATTATTGACAAAAAAGAAAACAACTTAATTAAAATAATAATAATACTAATAATAATAATAATTAACAAATATTAAAATGACTTAATTGAAATGATAAAAAGAAAAATAATAATGATAATTATAATAATAGTAATAATAATAATAATAATAATATAATAATAATAATAATAATTGATAGAAATAAAATAATTTAGTAGATATGATAAAAAAGTAATAATGATGATAATAATAATAACAATAATAATAATAATAATAATAATAATAACAATAACAACAATAACAACAACAATAATAATAATAATAATAATAATAATAATAATTAACAAAAGTGAAAATGACTTAATTAAAATAGTAGAAAGAAAATAATAGTAATAATAATAATAATAATAATAATAATAATAATGATGATGATAATAATAATAATAATAATAATAATAATAACTATAATAGTTGAAAAAAATAAAAATAACTTAATTGAAATGACAGAAAGAAAAATAGATAATAATGGATGTCATTCATAATTATAGTTAATTATTTGAAACACTTTTGATGTTGCCTCATTTTTTAGCCTAAATATTTGTTACATAATATATATGATTTATGCATAAAAGTAAGAATTTAGTAATTTAGGAAAATATTCAACTTTTAAAGGGTTTTCACCCTGGGAAGATTAGTCTGTACAGACACAGTATAGTTAACGAGCAGACAATAGAAGGAATAAGGACTACATGTACTCCTGAGCAGAGTCGTGTATATTAACAGGAACTCGTACTTTTAGATATTCTAGAATACATGCTTGTCTCCTTATTTGCTTTTGTAAGTGCATGCAGAGGAAAAGTAAAATAAGATAAAATAAAAAATTGCATGTATATTTCAATTCAGTCCAATTCAAATTTATCTTTCAATAGTTATTCAAATAGTATAGTCTTACTCAGTATTGTTGTCCATATTTAAACTTTTTTCAATATATATATTCTCACTAGTATTTACTTTTAGCTTTTGTTTAAATACTTCAGTTATTAGTTTATATCACTTTGTTTGTCTCTGTACTTTATCTAAGTATAATAAAATTAGCACATATCCTTTGAGCATATTTGACAGGCCACAACATAGTGTCTTTTATTTACATGTAAGTGCGCAAAGTTTGAGGTAATAATGGAACAATGAGTTACGGATTTATCATCCTCAAAGATTAAAAAAGGTTAGCTAGTTACTGTTTTTCTACTAATGCTTAAATAATCAAAACTTAGTTTTGTCACTAAACTCAAACTACACATGAAAAATAAAATCTATAAATATGAGGATATAATCAAGTGCTTAAGAGATCATGGAGAATTAGGCCAATCAACTATGGTTTAATAAATTTAGTTCATGCTATGTTTGAATTGATCATGCCATGAGAATGTAAACTTTATATTTCAAGGGCTACAAATATTTAAAAGCAATAATAATCTCTCATGCACATAGGTCACTTACCATTGAAACCAAAGCTCATTTTTAGTCAATCTCATACGATACCCCTTGACTTCGGACCTTAATGTATAAATAATGGTTTCCTTAAGTCCTATCAGCATTCCCTATCTAGTGCAACTAGAATTAAATTTTCATCTCTGTTCTCATATGACATAGACATCTCTGAGTTCAAAGGGAAGCGTTTAGATCAATCTGCTCTAACAACCCTCTATTCGATCTAATGTTATGTCTATGTGAAATATTGCATTAGGAATAGAACAGAAAAGATGTGAAACGAGCATGTGCATATCAATCTTTGATTTGGAGTTCTACTCAGATCAAAGTTTTAGTGCTACTTGTATGGTATGCAATCACATTCATATACATTTTGTTCATAACTTATGGTTCGATCGAAGGTGTAGTGCAATGTGCAAATGCTCTTTAAAAAAATAATGATTTTTTTATTAACACAAAAGATTTTATAAAATGAAATACATGCATTCATTGTAGATAAATCATACATTCATACTCAACAATCACGTGTAAGTGTCTACTACATAGGTCAAGCCTAACCCTCCTTGAAAGGGGGGGTAATGGTGCCCTTAAAAAAGAATCACAAGCATATAAGGTTTTTTCTCTCAAAAGCATCAAGATTTCTTACAATAATATTGTGCAAAAAAAACAAAAAAAAAAGATAAAAGAAAAGATGTTAATGAAATAATATCCCAAAGGGTTCTCTTTGTCTTCAATTTGTTCTTCTTCTTCTTCATTCTATAACCCTTTAATCGCAACTTTCAGGTTTCTTTCTTTTTCTATCTTATGGTGGCTGAAATTTTCACTCATTGGAACTCTTATTTTCTCCCAAATCCATCCTGCTGACTTAGGTTTTTTTTTTAGCTTTTACACTTCTCTAGCACCACCCAAGGAAGGTCAAGAATCGCCTCTTTTCTTCCATAAGTATGGCATTTTGTATTTAGAATTTCATCGAGCGCTTAGGCGCGCCTGAGCATGTGCTTTACTTCAGTGTATATTTTTTGGCGCTGGGGTGTGCTTGAGCACCTATGCTTCCGTAGGGTTGGTGCTCAGGGCACGCCTAAGAGTGCATTGTTCTGTTATTTTGGCGTTTGGAATGTGCCTAGGCGCACATTATTCTGTCACTTCGGTGCTCATGGTGCACCAGAGTGCGCATTTTCTACCACTTCGCCCCTCGAAGCGCGCATTAACGTGCGTGTCTCTGCCACTTCTATGAAAAATATAATGGAACTCTATTATTTTTTTTACTTAAAACTATACGTTCAAATTATTACATTTTAATAATATATACTTATATACATATATTCAATTGATTTAGAGATTTATAATGTCTAAGTAAATTGGAGGCTTGATAGCCCGAATCATTAAGGTAAATAACTTAATTAAATAATAATGGGTATCACATGGTTCACAATTAATCTTAAAAATTCTTAAATGCTGAATCATTAAGACATTGTGTATAAATAAAACCTTAGAGTACTTTATATAGGAGTTTCATGTGGTGGACATTTGAGCCTGGATAGGCTATGGAGTGATCGGGAGACCACATATATTCTAGAGAAGGAGTGTGTGTATTTTGGAAGACCCTATTACTTTTAGTTAAGCTGACATGCTTAACTCCTTATCTATTCTATAACGTGCCCATAGAACAAAACTTAAATAAGATAAATAACTTAAAAATGCATTTCACACAATTTTACTATTTGTGAATGATTTACTATAGTCTTATGATTATGCTTTAGTCAGTCCATGAGATTGAATTTTACTTTACTTTACTTCCTCATACTTTTATACTATATTTTATAGTTTTACTTTTAGCTTCTTTGTAGTGTATGTTTACTTAGCTTTTACTTACATTTTTCTTATACTTGCTACTTTTACTATTACTTAGCATACATTTATCTTGAACACATACATGTTGATAGACTATAAATATGTCTGCGCTTGCATGCAAGTGTACGTGGTCTGAGGTAATAATTTGGAATGTAAGTTCTGAGATTTATCGTCCTCAGGGAATTGAGTATTTTGTTACTAAGGTATATCTACGTTCAAAAATATTTAAACTATGCATATTTTATTGAATTAGTTCCTAAATAAGTACAACAATTCTTAGTAGAATATAACTATGATAAAAGGAGAGGAGAGTTGAGGTCTCTTCCACATGATATGTTAGATGACTTATATATGATGATTCCTCAAACGTTCACTTTCCTTTATTAAATTTTTAATCAAGTGCACATTGTCCTCCTTAGAGTTTAACTCCAAGATTTACAAGTTCAAATCTTGTGCTTGAAATAAACACATAGTCGATTCTATTTTAACACAAAGACCCTTATAAGATTTTAGATTATTGGTTTTCCCCTCTTTCATTGATTATAGAAATAAGGGTTGTTCATTTAATATCTTACAAGCATTGATTCCACTAAGAGCTTCACGTGCATCATGCACAGTTTAGATAATGGAGTGACTTCATTTGGGCTCTATTACTATGTCACCACATTCATGAGCACTCAAAGAATCCACTCCATACCTCCACATATGCTGAGCAACGGAGCATATTTAGTGGGTCTTAGCTCACACGCTTCAACTCTTTAGTTGATCATAGATCAAGGTGCACTAAGCTCAAGAACTTTCTCACATAATTCTAAGATCTCATGTACTCATGAATCTAGCATCAAAACTAAGGATGAGCTATGGAGAACAAGACTTTTTAGTCATAGAAGTCATTTAGTCGTTTATCATTTGGACCACATTCAAGTTCACAATAATCCTTTTAATCTCTTTAACAAGTCATTTAAGTCAAAACTTTTATTAAAGCTTGAGGAAATTTTCATACACAAAAAATCTCTTTCAATTCATGTAGGATTGCCCCAACCCTCCCCAATGGAGGTTTAGCTCTCTATTACATTAGAGATAAAGAAGAACACATACATGGATAAAGACCCTTTCATGATCAACTAAGAAAAGAAAACACAAGACAAGAGTTCAAAGAATACTAGGAACATTCCTTTGATGAAGTTCTCCGAACTTATCCTTTTCTTGCACTTGGTTGCTTCTCCTAGGTACGTAGTGCTGCCTTTTTTCCTTCTTCTCCTTAGAAAGAGGAGTTCTTCAACCCTTGGAGAGTTCTCCTTCTCTTTTATGCAGCCCTCTTCTTACTTAGGATGTTAGTGAGCCAAGTTGGGAACCCTTCTTAAGTCAAGAAAAGTTGTATTTATAGAGGGGCTGCATTCTACTCCCTTTCCCTTAATTTTAGCATTTCCCTCTTACAAATCTGCTGTGATCATTTCAAATGCAACTTGAGGGGTGAAGTGACCTCCACTTTTTCATTCTTTAAACTTCACATCACTTCAAAATATTATTTCTCCATTAAAATTAAATCTTCTATAGAAGGAATGATGGCTGGGAGACAAGGAGCAGGTTGGGGTCTTATCCCAGCCACAATAAATGCTCTGTCCATAATAAATTTTGGCACACCGCTGCAACGCACTGTAGCGTGCTGTGGCACGCTACAGCAGTCAATTTTCGTCAACTGGTCCGTGGCGACGCGCTGTGGCATTCTAGATTTTTTTATGTTGGTCCGCTAGCGTGTGCTGTATCACTTGAGCCCCGCAAGCTTCTCTCGTTGTAGCGCATTGTAGCGCTAGAGTCCCACAAGTTCTCCCTCTATGGAGCGCTGTAGCGCCAGAGCCCTGCAAGCTTACCCGCTGTAGCGCGCTATTGCGCTAGAGTTTTGCAAGTTGGTTCGCTGCAGTGCGCTATAGCGCCAGAGTCCGCAAGTTGGTCTGCTATAATGCGCTATGGTGCCAGAATTTCGCAAGTTGATCTGCTGCAGGGCGCTCTCACGCCAGAATTTCGCAAGTTTGCCCGCTGTAGCGCGTTGCAGTGGATTTCTTTCAGAATTTTTTTTTTTTAAAACTTTCCAGAATTGTCCAGAATTTGTTGGTAAGCATTTTTCTTGAAAAGTAGGCAGAATTTAATTAAGGAAGCAGTTTCGATATGAAAATGAAATGAAATTTTCCTTTATTTATGATATAAATTATGGATTTATCACACCCCACACTTAATTTTTTGCTTGTTCTCGAGTAAGCTAAAAAAAATTATAATTTTTAGTTTCTTAGGTATGAGAGTCAATAAGTAATATGAATGAGGGTTTAATTTGCAATTCAAAGCTCATGCTTAACTAAAATGACAAGATCAATTAGCATCATTTAAATTTTTCTAATCTTAGTTATAAGTGAGGTTAATAGACTAATCTCCAATTAAATGCATTTATGCTTGGTGCAAGGTAATGGGGAGGGTTTCTTGGAGTTACTGAACTATGATTGTACTGAGTAATTAAGTGTTTGCTTATGTCATATGTGCTCCTTCTTATGAATAACAAAGATGTTTAAATTTTAGGAGAGATATTTTTCATCATCCTTTTTTATTTCTTTTCTTTGGGAGAGATATTTTTCTTCATCCCTGCTTTTATATATATTATTTTATTTTATTTTTTTTTCATTCATAGGGAGATATATTTTTCTTCATCCCAATTTCCAATCTTTGTGATCATGAAATTCTACAGGAGCTTAGCACACTCTTTTTAGATTACTCATCTTAATCACTAATTTTTATTCCAAAGCCTTCCCCCACACTTAGTCCTTAGCATTGATTTAAATTTTGGAGATTAGACTCAACCTAAAATCATTCCCTTGATTAGATGATTTGATGGTGTCAAAGAATTAGTCAATTTTTATTAAGCAACCCTTGGTTGATAATCAATTTCTTCATTGATATTTTTGTAACTTCCATAAACTTAAAAAATTTAGAAAAATTTGTCATTTGCAAGTTATAGGAAGATTTTAGGACAATGATAATCCATAATTTAATTCCTCAAAATAAAAATAACAACAACAAAAGAAAAATACAAAAAATAGCAATGCAATTAAGAAAAGATACAACCTATTTATTCTTGGGTTGCCTCCCAATAAGCGCTTGTTTTAACGTCTCAGCCTGACACGTGTAAGATCTCTTATGTGATACCTTCATCTGGGAGGTCCTGAAAGGTCCATCCGCCATTTGCTTATAAAATACTTTCTTCCAAGTACATCTTTAGACGAGTTCCATTTACTTTAAGAGTGCCATCATTTGAAGCTACTTCAACTGCTCCATGAGGGAAAACCTTAGTGACAATAAATGGTCCTATCCATCTTTATTTTAATTTTCCTGGAAATAATCTTAATATTGAGTTAACAAGCAGTTCTTTCATTCCAGGTTGAAAATATTTTGGCTTGATCAACTTATCATGCCATTTTTTTGTTTTCTCTTTATATAATTTCGTGCTCTCATAGGCATTAAATCTGAATTTGTCAAGCTCATTTAATTACAGCAGTCTCCGTGCACCTACTTTTTGGGAGTCAAAAATTAATTTTTTAATTGCCCAAAAGGCACGGTGCTCTAATTTTACTAGAAAATGACATAACTTACCGTAAATGAGCTTATATTGAGACATTCTTAAAGGGGTTTTAAAGGTAGTTCTATATGCCCATAGGGCATCTTGAAGCTTTGAAGACCAATCATTTCTATTTTGATTTACAATTTTCTCTAAGATTTGCTTAAGTTCCCTATTTGAGACTTCAACTTGCTCACTAGTTTGGGGGTGGTAAGGGGTTCCCACCTTATGTCTTACCCCATAGCTTTTAAGGATGCTTTCCAATTGTCTATTGCAGAAGTGTTTTCCTCCATCATTGATTAGGAATCTGGGTGTCCCAAATCTAGCTAGAATGTGTTCCTTGAGAAATTTAATAACAATCTTAGCATTATTGTTCACACATGCTAACTCCTCAACCCATTTGGACATGTACTTCACCGCAACAAGAATATACATATTGGTTGGGATAAGGGAAATGGGCCCATGAAGTCAATTCCCCAAACATCGAATAACTCCACCTCAAAAATTCCTTTCAAAGGAAGCTCGTCTAGCTTGCTTAAGTTTCCGGTTCTTTTGCACTTATTACAACTTTTGATGAAGTCAGCAGCATTTTTGAACAGGTGGGGCCAAAAGAATCCGGATTGAAGCACCTTAGCCACCGTTTGCTCAATCCCATGGTGCCCTCTATAAGGAGATATGTAGCAGTGATAGAGAATATTTTTGATTTCAGAGTATGGAACATATCTTCTTAGGAGCTGATCATTGCAGCATTTATACAAAAAGGGATCATACCAAAAATAATGTTTAATATCAGCAAAGAATTTTTTTATTTGTTGGTAGTTCATGTCTTTTGATATTACTCCTACTGCAAGATAATTTGCAAAGTCAGCGAATTAGGGAGATTATTTTGAAGCAATAACGTAAAGCTTTTCATCGGGGAAGGAATCACTAATTTTGGTCAAATTATTACTATCAATGTGGGTCAATCTAGATAAATGATATGCTAGCACATTTTTACTCCCTTTCTTATCCCGGATTTCTAGGTCAAATTCTTGCAAGAGTAACACCTAACGTATCAAGCGAGGTTTTGCTTCTTTCTTTTGAATGAGATACTTAATAGCTGCATGATCAGTATAAATAATAGTTTTAGACCCAATGAGATACGACCTGAATTTAGTGAAAGCAAAGATGACAGCTAGAAGTTCCTTTTCCGTGGTAGCGTAATTTTTTTGAGCATCGTCAAGGAGCTTACTAGCATAGTAAATTGAATAGAAGGTATGTTACTTTCGTTACCCAAGGACAACACCAACTGCAAGGTCACTCGTATCACACATTATTTCAAATGGGGAGTCCCAAATTGGAGTAGACATTATTGGAGCAGAGATCAAAATAGTTTTAATAGCATTGAAATATTTTAAGCAATTTTCATCAAATTTAAACTCAACACCCTTCCCTAGTAATCTACAGAGCGACAAACTTATGTTGGAGAAGTCCTTGATAAATCTTCTATAAAACCTTGCATGCCCCAGGAAGCTTCTTATATTTTTCACATTGATGGGAGGGGGAAGTTTTTCAATTACCTCAACCTTGGCCTTATCAACTTCTATTCCTCTCCTAGAGATTAAATGTCCAAGGACAATACCTTCTTCCACCATGAAAAGATGTTTTTCCTAATTTAAGATTAAATTTGATTCTTCACACCTTTTTAGAACTTTTCCTTGATTGATTAAATAATAATTGAAAGAGCTTTCGACAATAGGAAAATCATCCATAAGGATTTATAAAACTTCCCCTAACATATCAGAGAAAATAGCCATCAGACGGCGCTGGAAAGTACCTGAGGCATTGCACAATCCAAAGGGCATCCTTCTAAAAGCAAAAGTTCCAAAGGGGCAGGTGAATGTTATTTTCTCTTGGTCTTTAAGTGAAATCAAAATTTGATTATATCCTGAATACTCATCAAAAAAATAAAAATAGGGATTCCCTGCTAATCTATCAAGCATTTGGTCAATAAATGGGAGGGGATAGTGGTCCTTACGAGTGGCTTTATTTAATCTCCTATAATTAATACATACTCTCCATCCAGTTACCGTTCTAGTGGGGATCAATTCATTATTGTCGTTAAGAACTACTATCATCCCACTCTTTTTGGGTACCACATGTATAGGGCTCACCCAAGGACTATCAGAGATGGGGAAAATTATTCCAACATCTAAAAGTTTAATAAATTCTTTGTGAACTACTTCTTTTTTATTATGGTTTAATCACCATTGAGGCTCAATTGATAGAGTGGAGTTTTCTTCCAAAAGGATACGGTGCATATAAAGAGTTGGGCTAACCCCTTTCAGATCAGCTATACTCTATCCAATTGCTCTCTGGTGCTCTTTTAAAACCTTGCATAAAAGACTTTCTTGATGCTGAGTTAACAAGGAGGAGATTATTACGGGAAGAGATTCATGTTCCCCTATATAAGTATATTTTAAGTGTGAGGGAAGAGGTTTTAATTCTAATTCTGGAGGGCAAATTATAGAAGGTTGAATTATTTTCCTCTCCTTAATCAATTTCTCAATCACTTTCTCGTCAGTGGGGTCCTCATCCTCCTCCTTTGCTAGCATTCCCTCTTCTTCCACATCTCCCATTAACTAAGCTTCTTTGATTAAATTGATCCTCCAACAATTCTCATTGGGCTTAGATGGGTGCCTCATAGAATCATTCACTTAAAATTTCACCTCCTCATCCCCATATCGCAATCTCAATTCCCCATTATCGACATTAATCAAAGTTCTTCTGGTAGCCTAGAATGGTCTACCAAGAATAATGGGGATTTCTTGGTTTTCATTTTCCATTTCTAAGATTATGAAATTAGCTGGGAAGATGAATTTATCAACCTTTACGAGCATGTTTTCCATGATTCCTAAAAGGGTTTTTATGAATCTATCAGCGAATTGGAGGAGAACAAGGTGGGTTTTAAATGATCTATTTCTAACTTTTTGAATATGTAAAATGACATCAAATTTATGGATGCACCTAGATCACAGAGGGCTTTTTGGAATGATTAGCTTCAAATAGTGTAAGGGATAGTGAAGCTACCAGGATCCTTCTTCTTAATGGGAATCTTCCTCTAAAGGATTGCAGTACATTCTTCTGTCAATGCTATAGTCTCCTTTTCATCTATCTTTCTTTTCTTGGTAAGGATATCTTTCATACTTAGCATAACTAGGCATTTGATCTAAAGCTTCAGCGAAAGGGATGTTTATATGGAGAGTTTTAAAAGTTTCTAAAAATTTGTGGTATTGGGCATCAAGATTTTCCCTAGCCATTCACTGAGGATATGGTATGTTAGGGGTCACTTTAAGTTAATATCCAGATTGATCATTTTCTAAATCCCTTACATCATTCCTCTCATTTTTGTTCATTTCTTCTTCCTCCCCTTTTTCCTCTCTAGTTGTCATTATGTTTTTATGATTCTCCTCTCTCACAATCAGCTTTGTCATTTTCCCACTTCTTAAGATTATAGAGTTCCCTGACTCCTTTTCATACTCGCCAATGACTTCTACTAATGCTAGTTTCTCTAACTATTTCATTATTTATTTTAGCTTTTGTTCTATTCTTTTCACTGACTCCTCTTGCCTTAAAAGAGTGTGTTCGTGCCTGTTTAGCGTGGCATCAGTTTTATTCATGAAATCAGTTGTGGAGGTTCTAAATTCAATAAATAAGTTTTCCATTCTTTCAGTATTTCCATGATTCAGGATTACAGTGACATTTCTTAACTCACAATCTCCCTCCTGATAAGAATTTAAATACCCACATTTTAGCTTTTTATTGAGTTGAGAGATTTGGTTTTGGAGCTCAAGTTTGATTGGGTTAGATTTATTTTTATCAATGTAATCATTCCTCTGGAGAGGCCATTGATAAGCATTGTCCGCCATTTCTTCTAAGAGGTCATAAGCATTTTCTTGGGTTTTAATGCTAATAGAGTCTCCGGCGGCCGCATCAATAAGAGTCCTTGTTGAAGCGTTCAAGCCATTGTAAAATATTTGAACTTGCATCCATAAAGGAAACCCATGATGTGGGCATCGCCTTAAGCACTCCTTAAAATGATCCCATTCATCGTAAAGTGTCTCACCTTCTAATTGATTGAAGTTGGTTATCTCAATTCTTAGCCGAAGGTTAAAATGTGTGAGTTAGGATCTTCACTGGCTAATCCCCCAAACTGGTTATTTTGAACCATACTCAGCGTGGAAGGTTTGATCTCAAAGTTATTAGCTTCTATGTTGGGCTTCACAATAGCATGGGGAATTCCCTTAACAGTGGGTAGTGCATAGTCTCTCAGTGCTCTTCTCCTCAGCTCTCCTAAAGGCTCTCTAAGATTTTCATTGAAATTTTCCATAACAGCTCGTTGGTTTAGCAGAATATTTTGTTCTCTTCTAGCCTGTAAATAGGTTCTCTCAATCTTTGGATCAAAAAGATATTCAGTGCAAACTCTTCTATTCATGCAAGACAGATATTAGGCCATCAAGAACAAATATAGTAATAATGTTTAAAGATTCAACAAACTAAAATAACATAAAAGTAAATGGTTAGCCCCTATAATTACAAAATCAAAAACTATATTTATATACAAGAATTTGCTTAAATTACTAATTACCGATAGATTCTCCTTAATACGAAATAAGTATCAATTCCCCGACAACGGTGCCAAAAACTTGACAGACTATAAATACGTCTGTGCTTGCACGTAAGTGTACGGGGTCTGAAGTAATAATTTAGAATGTAAGTTCTGAGATTTATCATCCTCAGGGAATTGGGTGTATTGTTACTAAGATATATCTATGTTCAAAAATGTTTACACTATGTGTATTTTGTTGAATTGGTTCCCTAAACAAGCACAACAACTCTTAGTAGAATATAAATATGATAAAAGAATAGGAGAGTTGGGGTCTCTCCCACATGATATATTAGATGACTTATGTATGATGATTTCTCAAGCGTTCACTTTTCTTTATTAAATTTTTAATCAAGTGCACATTGTCCTCCTTAGAGTTTAATTCCAAGATTTACAAGTTCAAATCTTGTGCTTGAAATGAACATATAGTCGATTCTATTTCAGCACAATGACCTTTATAAAATTTTAGATTATTGGTTTTCCCCTCTTTCCTTGATTATAGAAATAAGGGTTGTTATTTAATATCTTACAAGCAATGATTTCACTAAGAGCATCACATGCATCATGCATAGTTTAGATAATGGAGTGACTTCATTTGGGCTCTATGACTATGTCACCTCGTTCATGAGCACTCAAAGAATCCACTCCATACCTCCACGTATACTGAGCAACAGAGCGTACTTAGTGGGTCTTAGCTCACACGCTTCAACTCTTTAGTTGAGCATAGATCAAAGTGCACTAAGCTCAATAACTTTCTCACATAGTTCTAAGCTCTCATGCACTCATGAAACTGACATCAAAATTAAGGATGAGCTATAGAGCACAAAACTTTTTAGTCCTTGAAGTCATTTAATCCTTTATCATTTGATCCACATTCAAGTCCACAATAGTCATTTTAATTTCTTTAATAAGTCATTTAAGTCAAAACTTTTATCAAAGCTTGAAGAAATTTTCATACACAAAAAATCTCTTTCAAATCATGTAGGATTGCCCCAACCCTCCCCAAGGGAGGTTTAGCTCTCCATTACACTAGAGATAAATAAGAACATTTACATGGATAAAGACCCTTTCATGATCTACTAAGAAAAGAAAATACAAGATGAGTTCAGAGAAGACAACACTTGGTTGCTTCTCCTAGGTCCGTAGTGCTGTCTTTCTTCCTTCTTCTCCTTAGCAAGAGGAGTTCTTCAACCCTTGGAGAGTTCTCTTTCTCTTCTATACAGCCCTCTTCTTACTTAGGATGTTAGTGAGCCAAGTTAGGAACCCTTCTTAAGTCAAGAAGAATTGTATTTATAGAGGGGCTGCATTCTACTCCATTTCCTTTAATTTCAGCATTTCCCTCTTAAGAATCTGTTATGATCATTTCAAATGCAACTTGAGGGGTGAAGTGACTTCCACTTTTTCATTCTTTAAATTTCACATCACTTTAAAATATTATTTCTCCATTAAAATTAAATTTACTGCAGAAAGAATGATGGCTGGGAGACAAGCAGCAGGTTGGGGGTCTTGTCCTAGCCACAATAAATGCCCTGTCCAGACTAAATTTTGGCGCGCTGTGGTGCGCTACATCGGTCGATTTTCATTAACTGGTCCGCGACGACGCGTAGTGGCGTTCTAGATTTTTTCTGATGGTCCGCTAGCGCTCGCTGTAGCACGCTGTAGCGCTTGAGCCTTGCAAGCTTCTTTCGCTGTAACGCGCTGTAGTGCCGGACTCCCGCAAGTTCTCCCGCTGTGACGCGCTATAGCGCTAGAGCCCAGCAAGCTTACCCGCTGCAGCGCGCTATAACGCTAGAGTTTTGCAAGTTGGTCCGCTGCAGCGCGTTATGGCGCCAGAATTTTGCAAGTTGATCCGCTGCAGCGCGCTCTCGCCCCAGGATTTCGCAAGTTTGTCCGCTGTAGCGCGTTGCAGCAGATTTCTTATAGATTTTTTTTTTTGAAAACTTTCCAGAATTGCCCAGAATTTGTTGGGTAGGCATTTTTCCTGAAAAGTAGGTAGATTTTAATTAAGGAAATAGTTTCGATATGAAAATGAAATGAAATTTTTTTTTATTTAGAATATAAATTATGAATTTATCACATGTTTCCTTCATTCTTCATGTGCACACTAGTATTTTAGATGTATAGTTGTTTTATTATTTCTTCCTTATATATGCAGCTCATTGTGTACTTATACTCCTTATTCATTACTCCTTTTGTACCTACTTTCTTTCATTGTTTTGTTCACCTCTTTTTATTATAATAGTAAATGGCTAATGTTATATCTGTTAAACTAAACAAATAAAATTAGAAAAACCCAAAAATATACTTAGACTTTTTAAGTCTAATCATTTATTTTTCTTTTATTGGTTGTGACATATTATAATAAAATCAAATACGATAGATCAGGAGTTTAGAGAAGAGCTTGGACCTGTGGGAGACCCTGAATTTTAGAAGCAGCTATGAAGACTCAACAGTTTTCCTTGCTTTTCTGTGATGACGAGAGTTTTTACAACATTTTAAACTATTTTTGAATAAGTATAACTTTGGATAATTTTAGCTTTCTTTATGTAACGAGTGTCTTTCCTTTCTTTTATTCTGGATGGTTTGGATGATAGATCTAATTGTATCATCATATTTTATTGTTTATTTTCTTTATCTCAATAGATTATTGGCCACGTAGTGCTTATTAGTTAGTTAGATTTCTAATGATTATGTATTATGTACTACGGTAACCCCTAATGCTGGGTTAGTTTATGGTTAACTTAGAGTGTTATAGGTCGGATTAACAGTTCAGTCTGATCCTAATCGTCAATCTGTTAATGGGTTAAGTCCAATGATCTGCAGTGTAACATGATTTAAATAATACCAATATGACGTTCATTTCAAATTCTTGATCTTACGACCATGATCAATCTTGTGTTTTATCTAATAATTCTAATTAATCTTTGTCGTCTATCATAATCCAATGGTTCTGATTCTTCTCACGGTATTCAATGATCATTGCCGACAGATTGAATCAGATGATTTAAAGGTCATTGATAATTCTATCTCTCAGAGAAAAAAATGCTAGTTTAAATAAATTTTAAATCTTAAGAAAGCTAAGAAAATTAATATAAATTAAATTTGAAGTTCAACAAGTATAAAATTTTAACAAATTGCGTAATTGAGAGCGGGAACCTATGAATAAAAAAAATTATGTTTGGTCATCAAAATGTTTTATTTTAATTTCTTAAGTTTAGATATTCAAAAATTCATTAGAGAGTTCACCTAGTCCAAATAATTTCAAATTTAGATCATTACTTCATCTTCGTATGCTTGATTTAATAGAATGGTCATTTATACTTTTCTCTTGGTTAAATGAGAATTATTTCAAATTATTTATTAGATTAGATTAATGTAAATTATGCGTATTTAACAAATTTTGGTTGTTACAAAGGCTACTTAAACTTGGACTTAACAGGAGATGCTAGCAGTAGATGAAGCATGATTGGTTATGTCTTTGCTATTGGAGGCACTGCAGTGAGCTAGTTATCAAGAATATGAAAACTTGTGGCCCTATGAAGAATTGAATTGGTGTGTATGTTGCCATCATGGAGACAAGCAAAGTGATAGGTTGGTTGCAAAGTGTCAAGGAGAAGTTGACCAATAAGCAAGAGAATAACAAGTTGCATTGTGACACCTATAGTGCAATTCATCTAGCAAATAATGTCGCTTTTCATACAAGAATGAAGAACATCCAAATTCACCACCCTTTCATCAATACACTTTTGAAAAAAAAATGCAGGAGAAAATACACACATATAAGAACTTAGTGGATATGCTAACGACAATGGTGACGCTTGAAAAACCGCAGCTAAGCTTGGTTTTAGATGGCCTTGGAACGTGATAATGCTGACGGGATTGAGCCTCCCATGCCACTATAAAATAATTTCTTGAAGAAGGAGAAGAGAATTTGATTCGTGCTCAGTGTTCGAGTGAGAGGTTATTGTATGGAAGAGTCTAGAGTACTTTGATTTGAGGTCACTCGGACAAAGAATGTACTAGTAATCATAGTGCGCCCAAGCACCACGGTGCCCATGCATGATTGCAAATGCATGGGGGCGCCCATGCATGATTGCAAATGAACTAAGCTAAACCAAGTATACCTCACAGACTCAATCTCAGATCAAGCTTGAAATGTATATTAGGTAAGATATTGGAACACAATTTATGGATTTGATTTGAGCACAGCTAGGTTATGTTTTTCATGGATTAGGGATCTTTTATCAAGCCATCAAATATTTGAGCAAATCTACGAGCAAACAAAGATTAATAAGCAATTTTCTAAATAAAATTTTTTATATGAAGCTAAGACATATATGATTGTGATCTACAATTCATCATAAATGAAGTTAAAACTTTAAAGAAGCCAATTATGCAAATGATACCATCTAATTACTATCAGCGATAAAAATATGCAAGCTTTTCTTAATAAGCCTAAAGATAAATGAGAAGATATATAGTTTAAATAACAAAGAATTGAAAAAACAATCTACATTTATAAACCCTAATTGATGCATTTCAATCTCAGGATCTTGCTCTTCTGCCATATGTTCGTTCCTCTAAACACATTCGAACTAGTGTTTGAAGAGATCCCAGACAGGCGCAGCTGGAGAAGGAAGGAAAGAAGGGGTCGGTAAATACAAGCCGCTGCCGGATGCCCGGCCGCCGTCCAAGCCGGTCGGGCTCAGGTCGTACAGGAAGTTGAGAAAACCGGGATCGAGGTAGGACGGCGAAAAGAAACCGGGCGAAACCGGAGGCAGCGAAGCGGGAACAGGGGACAAGATCCCGGGGTTGGGCGCGGGCCGGCTCGTCCCCAGCCGGTCGGGTTCGGCCTGCTCCTCTTCCGTGGGCCGAAAGTTGGACCGGGCTTGTGCCGACGCGTTGTGTATTGCGGCCAGCTTAGCTGCGGGGGAGATCGAAGGCTGGTCGGTTCCTGGTGGACCGGTGAGGCGCTGAACCAGGCCCATAAAATCGGCGAGGTCCACGTGGATGACTTTGGGAGAGATGGTGTATATGATGACCGGCTCTCGAGGCGCCAGCGGCGGTTTCTTGATCTGGTGGGAGTCTTTGCTGACACGGAGAGGAGCTGGGCGCGGGCCTTGAAGCTGGAGCTCTCGCCGCGGGGACTGATGGAGGGGGCAGTTGGTATCCATGAGAGAGAGAGAGAGAGAGAGAGAGAGAGAGAGAGAGAAATCGGCTAATGGAAGGCGGTTTAAGAAGGAAGAGAGGAGGATTTGGTCAGCGTCAAGGGCAGGAAAGCGCCAAGAGGAGGATTTGGGGATTATGCCTGAGGCTTTACGGCGAAAAGAATTAAATGTCAAAGGAGGAAGGGCTATCAATTGGGGGTGGGGGGGTTCTTCAAAGCAGTTGAGCAGCGATGGGATAATTTTGACATTAAATAATGGTTTACATTTGGCAGTTAGTTCGTCGTCGTCTCCGAACTTTCCATCGACCTGTATTTACTATATATTTATATTTAGAAAAACAATTAAATAACATGTGGCTTCTTATTAAGTTTTCAAGATTATCCATTATATATTTATTTTTTTAAATTAACTTCTTAAGAAAATAAGAGTTTTTACATACATAACATAAATTTATTTCTTCATTTGCATATTTCTTAAGAATAAGTTTATGTTTTGTATGTAAAAATCCCAAAAAATAATATCCTTCCTCACAATATTGTGTTTTTAGATTGAAAATATGTTTTTTTTGTATACATATATGTATTATATAATTTTATTCATAAGATACTCAATTAGTAACTTCTTCAATATATACTTTTGTTTTTTTTTGTCAAGATTTTGAATATAAATAAAGTATGTTAAGCAATTTTAAAAATATAATTTTTGTTCTTTGTAGATAGATTAAATTATTCCTCCATGTGTTGGAATTTTATTTCTTAATTTTAGCAGCAAATGAGCGATAAGATATATGATGAATCCAGTCCTAATGAAGCGCCCAGGCATGAGCTCTAGTAATGTTAGGCTAAGATGTCGGTGCCCAGGCACCTAAGACATGAGAGCACGGGTGCTCCTAAACTCCTTTTGAATATTGTTGAACCACGCCTGTGTGCCATAGATGATTTCAACACCAGTATAACTAGAGCAAGTGTTTGCGTGTAAATCAGATTTTTGGGAATATCCCAAGTCATTTTTTGATATTGGGTGGCAACCAAGCGTTGGAAAAAAAACTCTATATGAAAAAGAAGGATATTAACCCTTGTTTGAAGATATTGATTTTGATGAAAGCACTATGGGACATCTAGGCACAAGGTTTATGGAGAAAAAACTCTATACTAAGAAGAAGAATATTAAAATTAAGGTGTATAATTCAAAGAGTATGGACTTAAAGTGTAATGACCTGATGTTGGATTAGATGTCCTGACCCAATACTAAGTATCATTATAGTATTTAATACTAGATTAATATGTCTTAACCCACTATTTAACACTAATAAAGGCAAATGGCTTATAAGATAAAAAATATAGATGCATTTCATACAAAGTGACATACATTATCAAAACATTTATCCAGATAAATTAAAAAAACATTCATTTTAGATTATAAATAAATAAAATATCCAAATTTGCTAAGAGTTACAACATTTCAATATTTAAAAGCTCACTCATCTTCACATAACAAACATAAATATAAAATAAGTAAAATAATTAGATCTACTCCTGATCCTCTAACTCTGCTCATGGTTCACCTGCTAGCTCCACTCCAGGCTCCTAGTCTACTGTATTTGGTTTTTAATATGATAAGGCACAACAATAAAAAAAAAGTTCTAATTCATATGTCTAAACACATTTTAGGGTATTTATATAATTTTAGTTATATGATATCATATTTAGCAAGCAATAGTAAAAGTGAACAATACATTTATAAAGGAAATATTAGAAATAAAAGAAATTGACAAAACAAGTAAATACTAGTAGGTGTACTAATACACAAAACCTACAAAAGACTAGTTAAGCAACATTAATATACAAGTATGAGTTGTATAGATAAATTCTTGCAACCTAAAGGCAAAGTAAAGATATTAAAAAGTAAAACTAAACTGCATTAAATAAATATAAATTGTAAATATAAAATATTGTTATATTTATTTTATGTTTTGTTATACGGGTTCATACAGAACAATGAGGAGTTCATTATGTTTATCCAATTATATGTATCGGGGTCTCCTGTATAACCACACATTCCCCCTTAAATATATGTGTGTTCTTCTGATCACTTCATAGCCAATCATAGCTCAATAATATCTATACAGACTAATCCACCTTGAGTAAAACCCCTTCTCAAATTTAATTATAATTTATGTTATGCATATGAGTATGATTAATTGAATAAGATTTTGAAAGCATTACTACATTCCAAGGAATTTGTCAAATTAAATACAAAACATGTAATATATGTTTGTTGCTTAATTTAACCATCTATCTAATAATTGAGATCAATTGAACTCCCAATTGACTTAAGGCATATGCTTTAGTCAGTTGTAGCAAAATATATACTTATATAATGCTGAATTATAGTTTTGAAAATAAGATTTGATAGAGATAAAATAATCATTTATAACTACCCATTATAATCTATAGCTACAATTCTAAGGGTCTCCTTCTTGAATAGTATTCCAACATTATGAGGTAAAATCTATCTTAAGAAAACTAATTGAAAATCTAAGGTTCATTATACCTCAAAGACTTCAGGGGTTCTTGATCTCACATGTAATTCATCTATTAAAAGGTAAGTCTTATGCTGATTTTAAGTTATCACTCTCAAAATCTAAAAGCTTACTCAATAGGTTCCCTGATGGTTTAAGCTAATTTGAATCCAATTATTTCTCTACTCATACTTGTATTCACTGAGGCTAACTCTCTTTAATTGATAATTTGAGAATGAGTCTAGCCCTAAACCCTTTAATTGGATCTAGATCTAATTTCATTTATAACATGCACTATAAAGTTCTAGTCTCCTACTAGATGATCTATCCCATTAACCCATCAAGGCTCAGTTCACTTAAAATACTTACTCCATCCTTTTACCTAACATATATTTCTTACTTAAATGGCAAGACTGGCATTCACTAGATTTTCATAAGTGTCATCCACCGTTTATGCTTACCTAATGATCAGTCGATGTAATGACTGGTTTAAACTATTTTCTCCTAGGATTCTAAGTTCCTAATAAGCTAAAACATGACTTAAGGTTCAAAATCAACATAAAGTAAAACTCCTAAAAATCAAATTTTCTATTTAGCATCAAATCAGTTTTAGGTCAGTGAATCTACCTTTCCTATAGTGTGTGTGATGAATAAAATGATAGTAAGTAGGAATAAATTGGAGTCAAATTGACCTAATTATGTACTAACCTAAATTACTTAGAGTTTAAAAAGTTATTAGTAAAAATATCATTCAAACAAAAAAAACTAATATTATCAGAAAATTCCTTATATATTTTTAATCACTTTGAGATAAAATATTAGCATATTTGGAAAAGTAATTAATAAGTTATGGACAAAAATGAAGATGGAATTAATTTATTTAATTAAACCTAAATTTGCCTACACATGCATGCGTGTTAGCTTGCACCGCTACATGCAATGAGCATCCTGCGTGTGCTGCATGAAGGCCCTGTACATCCCTCCGAAAGAAGAGTCGTAGCTTGAAGATTAGGGTATCACAATACTCCACTTCCAGTATTCCTTAGCTCTCATGCCACACATCAAAATGAAGCTCTTGTTAAGACCTTCCAAATGCCCTTAATAACTCTATGTGAGCATAAACTAATCTCTCTAATGAAATTTAGATTTTTTGACCCCTTATGGTTTATTTTAGAGGGAGAATGCCCCTTATGGTTTATTTTAGAGGAAGAATGCTCCCTCCACTAGACACCATTCGAGTAGCTCTAGGTCCCATCATGTTCCTTAGGACAAGGATGACCCAAGGAATGCCTGTATGATATTGGGGACCGCTTTGCACATCGAAGTCCAATGGAAGCTCGGGCATTGTACATTATTATACAGGCCCAAGGTGATCGCTCTTCAGTTGAACTCACTCAATCTAATTAAAGATGAAATTGTTATATTGTGGAGACCATTCAGATCATCATGGAGATTTTAATGGGGATCCTGTGAGCTTTCGAGAGGTTTTAAGGCGATTCAAAATAAGGTTGGAAGTTTTTAGCTACAACATAGATGCCACAGCATGCCATGGCAATAGCAGACTAAGACCAGGGCACTGCTTCACGCCCTGGCAAATGGAGTTTAGAGACCAGGTCGCTACAGCGTGCCACACACTGTAATGCGCTCCAGCATAAGGCATGCTAAGAGCAGATCACTGTAGCATGCCCTAGCACATGGCTACCTGAGGCTTGGGTGCTATGGCACATTGTGGCACCTGACAGATTTCAGCTCCAGTTCAGGTTATTCCCTAAGCTTATTGAGGGGTATTTGGACCAATTAAGGTTTAAAATATAGTTAGATACTTAAGGGAAACTTAGAGAAAAGTTTCATAGGGTTGGCATTTGAGTTTGAGAGCGATTTGTCTACTGTGGGAGGAGATTCCAAGGAGGAACCCTAAGGGAGAGCTGCTACATAAAGGAGATCATGTATATTAGAAATGACACTCCATATGGTGGCTATTACTTCCCTCTTTCATCCTAGAGTAAAAACTAGTGTTCATTATTGAGGTTATGCTTTTTATAATTCTGTACACTTCAAAATTCATAATGGAAATTTCTATATGGTGTGGCTCCATAGTTTTTTTTTTCATTCTTAAGTTTTCCACATAAAATTTGTGATTGTTTGGATGTGCTACATGCATGTGTAGTGATTCATTTTCTTGTTATTTTGTGATGCTGTGTTTTTCTTGGTAACCGTCAATGTATCCCCGGTCCTCATTCGAGTGCACTCAAAAACCTTTTCCACTGCGGTGTGCTCGATTTACAACAAGTGGTATCAGAGAGATAAGTTTCTTGTTGATTCTTAGGTTTGTTATTTGAGTGGGAGAAATGGCTGATGAGATGAGATACAAGATTGAGAAGTCCAATGGCACGAACTATGCATTTTATAAAATGAAAATGGAGGATTTACTTTATCAGAAGAAATTGTATCAACCATTGAGTTGAGCCAACAGAAAATCTGCATTTATGTTAGATGAAGAATGAGAAGTTTTTGATAGAACAGCATTGGGTTTGATTCATTTATCATTGTCTTCTTTTGTTACATTTATTATTGCTAATGAGAAAACTACTGTATATCTCATGGATGAATTGATAAGGATGTATGAGAAGCCATCGACTTCTAAAAAAGTGTTCTTGATGAAGAGACTATTCAATATGAAGATAATGGACAGTTGTTCTATGACTGAACTTCTCAATGGGTTCAACACTATGATGCGCTAATTGAGTTTTATGGGCATGTGGTCTGAGCTCTGTTATTCCTCTCATCATTATCAGATTACTGGGATATGCTGGTTATAAACATTAGTAATTTGTCTGTAAATGCATCATTGAAATTAAGAGATACGAAAGAGATCCCATGGGGAGACATCTACTTCAGTGTTGAATGCTGAAATCAGAGGAAGACATGTAGACCAAAGATATAATAGAAACATGTCTATGTCTAGACGAGAAAAATCAAGACTCAAAAAGCAAAGCTGGATTGCTAGAATTGTGAGAAGGCAGGTCACTATAAGAAAGACTGCCCTACCCTAAATAAGCTAAGTGGTGGAGGCAAGGTAATGTGCCCCATCATGAATATTTCACCTGAAGAGGATCAGGATGCATTGATCTTCTCACTTGTCAGCACGTAGTCTTGGGTGGTGGACTCGGGCGCATCTTTTCATGCTACTTCTACGATGGGTGCTTTCAAGACTTACACCAAGGGTTACTTGGGTAAGGTATATCTTGGTGATGATATGGCATACGATATCATTGGCAGAGTTTATATGGATGTTTAGCTACCAAGCGGTGCTGTTTGGAAGCTTAGGGATGTTAAACATGTGCCTTGTTTAAAAAGAAATCTAATACTTATTAGCCAATTAGCCAAAGAGGAATACAACATATGCTTTACAGGAGACTCATGGAAGGTCACCAAAGGTGCACTCGTTGTTGCTTGGGGCAACATGGAAGGTACACTTTACATGATCAATAAATTGTCTATTTCCATTACAGCTGCAGAACAAATAGATGTAGGCCTATGGTGCTAGACGCTTGGATATATGAGTGAAAGGGGTTTGAAATCCCTACAATCAAAAGAGAAACTCCAAGGATTGAAGTCAATAAAGTTGAACTTCTATGAAGATTTTGTGTTGGGCAAGCAGAAGAATGTTTCCTAAATAAAGGAAAACATTCTGCTTATTTTCCTACAATTACAAGAGAGCTGAAAGGTAGAAAACTTGAGTTGGTGCATGATGAATCCATAATTTATATCCTAAATAAAGGAAAAAGCTCATTTATTTCCTTATTTTAAACAACCATCTTGATCAAAATCTGCTTATTTTTAGGTAAAAAGTGAGCTCAGCAAATTCTGAGAAATTCTGGAGTGTTTTTACATTATCTGGAAGGAAACTGCTGCAGCATGCTACTTGCATACAGAAGACTCTTAACAAGGACATTACTAAATTCTGGAGTATTTTTGCTACTGCCCGCCACAGCGTGCCCTAGAGCGCTGCAGCGAGTGAGTTTGCGAAACTCAACCGCTCCAGTGCAACACAACGGGAGAGTTTGCGAAACTCAATCACTGCATCGTGCCACAGCAGGAGAGTTTGCGAAACTCAAATCGCTGCAGCTCGCCACAGTGGGAGAGTTTGCGGGACTCAATCGCTACAGCGCGCCACAACTGGAGAGTTTGTGGAACTCAATCGCTGCAGCGCACCACAACGGAAGTGTTTGAAAAATCAATCGCTATAGCATGCTGCAGCGGGCAGGTTCCATAACTTAAAAGCACCACAGCGCGCTACAGCAAATGAGTTGTAAGACTCAATCGTTACAGCGCGCTGTAGCGGCGCTGAATTTCTGTCTGTTCAGGGCATTTATTGCGGCTGGGACAAGACCCCCAACCTGCTCCTTATCTCCCAGACACCATTTCTTCTACAGCAGAATAGTTTTTTAACGGGAAAAATGAATTTTTGAAGTGATGTGGAGATTAAAGAATGAAAAAAAGATTATCTTATCATGCCTTAAGTGGGATAGGCACTCATTATTGTAGAATTTTGGAGGGAAGATGCAGAATTTGAAGGGAAAGGAAGAAGATTGACCCCTCTATAAATGCAGCTCTTCTTTACTTAAGAAGGGTTCCCAATTTTCATCCAACAAGTTCAATTTTTAGGGGGCTGCATAGAGGAAGAAGGAGACCTCTCCAAGGGAAGTGCAAAGAACCATTGCTATAGGAGAAAGAATCGGAGGCTGCACTAAGGAGCTAAAGGAGAGGAGAAGAGGAAGAAGAAGAGAATTCTAGAGAACCCATTAAGGGTTGTTCTTAGTAAACTCTAATCTTGCTTTTACTTTTCTTTGAGTGGATTATGAATGGGTCTTCATCCTTGTATTTTTTCTTTTTTTCTTTGCTGTAATGGAAGGCTAAACTCCCTTGGGGAGGGTTGGGCTAAGCCCATTGTAAAATGTAAAGGAATGAATGATGTAGAACTTCCTTAAGCATTGCTCTAAAGAAAATTTGTTCTTGAATGACTCAATGAAATCGTCTTAAGAACAAGTTTAGTAACAAATGAAAATCTTTTGTTATAAAAATATAGCTATAAATACTAATAAACAAAATGAAAGTCTTGTGCTCCATAGCTCATTGCTTAGTTTAGAGCAAAATATGTGTGAAAGAGGAGCTTATTAAGTGAAAATTTCTTGAGCTTTTTTGTACCATATTTTGTGCTCAACTAAGGAGTCGGAGCGTGTGAGCTAAGACCCATTAATTAAAGCTCCGTTGCTCAGCATACATGAAAGGAGTGAGTGGATTCTTTGAGAGCTCATGAATGACGTGACATAGTTCTTGAGATCTACTAATTAAAACTATAAATTTTGGCAACCTAGACATAGAAAAACTAAAGTGCTCTTCTTGCGATCTCATGGGAATCTTTGTGCAGAAATTGAACCCTAGTTTGTTCATCTATCGCACAAGATTTGCACTTGAAGGATTTAGATGATAACTCTAAGGAATACAATGTGCACTTGATTAATTAGCTTAATAAAAAAGAATGAAATGTGCTTGATAAGTAATATAACTTGAGGCCCCCATCCTTTCACATGGAATAAGCCCAACTCTCCTCTTTACTTTATATAGTTTCTTAGATCTTAATTATTGCCTGAACAATTGAACAAAATCAAACTGGATTCGTACCATTTAAACATTGTTGAAATTAGATATAACTTAGTAACAAAACACCCCATTCCTTGAGGACGATAAATCTCGGAACTCTCCTTCCAAATTTTTACTTTAGACCACGTACACTTGCGTGCGAGCACAGACATGTATTTCACAGTCTGTCAAGTTTTTGGCGTCATTGCCGGGGAATGGTAATTGTTTTGTATTAAGGAGAATCTACTAGCAAATAGTGATTTAAACAAGTCTCTTTGCATATATATTTTCTTATTTCCTTAGTTTACTTTTCTTTTAATTTTCATAGATTTTATCTTATTATATGGAATACTCAAATTTCATGGGTGTGCACAATAATAATCAAGACTCATGTATTTGGTGTGGGGGAACACATTCAAATTTTGTTTGTAATACAAACAACCCTTTTGCACATTTGAGAACAAAATCAATTAATGACATTAAGTTTGATCATACCTTGCAACACAATTACACTCACTCTGATATGAACTTTAACAACACAAATTGGATAAGTGAGCAGTCTTATTTATAAGAATTGGTGGAAGATTCTAGTTGTTATGTGAATAAAAATTTGCACAAAATTGAACCAACCTTGATTAGGCATGAGTTTAATCTCGAAGATCAAGAGCATATATTAAAATCAATTGAGGCTAAGTTAGAATTTATATTGTAATAATTAGCTAACCATGTCCAAGAAGTTATCATAAATGAACAGATAAAAGATCAAGCTGAAGAAGTGCTGATTTGTAGGGAAGTCACTTTAACTCAAACAAACAATGAAAATGAGAAAGAGTTGGAGTATCAATTTGAATTAAACAACTTGAAAATGTAATAAAATTTTCAAACAGAAATAGTTGATCAAATGCAATCCAAAAATTATGTCTCCTACACACCTTAAATGCATCTACCTCAATGTTTAACATTAAGTGATGCATTATTTGAGGATAAGCAAGGTAAATTAACTCAAAATAATGAAGGTGTCAAAACCATTTGTGATATCTCAAACCTCAACAAACCTCTAAGCAATATTGATGATTATTATGTGTAACTTGATTTTGTTGAGAAATGCTTTGATGTTACTCCTAAGGAAATTGAATTTTTTGCCTTTTTACAAAATGAAATTGAAAATGATGAATTTGATGAATTTGATGACAAACATAAGGCAAGAAATAAAAAGAATAAAAAGAGAAATAAAGAGAAGAACTATTGTAAGTTAAAAGACGCAAGCTGGGACTGGAAAGAAAAAAATAGTAGAGCTATCATTCATAATGATTACATTATTAAACAAGCTCGTACTCATCCTAAAGCCTAATGAAAATCTAGAAATAAATTTTAAAGGGATACAAACTATTTTTGATCAGGCTGAGGACATTTAACTAAGCACTAGTTGGGAGGCAACCCAACAAATACTTTTATATTTTTGTTTTTTTTCAGATTCTGAGTAATACATGTGTGCATCAATAAAGGAGAAGAAGGAATCTCGAGCATGAATGCAGTAATGACAAATTATCATTATTCATATCTAGTTATTTTATTCCTTACTACTCTTAGTAAAGTATGTTCATTTTGCCTATTTGAAGAAATAAATTATGGATTTTAATATTTTCCCAATTTTTCTATATTATGTATGGACTAAATTTTCTGAACTTTTCAAGATTATGGAAGTTACAAGAATATTAATGTAGAAATTGATTATCAACCAAAGTTTTCTTAACAAAAAAATGACTAAATTTATTAATAGCATTAAATCATCTAAACAAGGGAATAGTTTCAGGTTGAATCTAGTCTCCAAAAATTTTAATAAAATCAACACCAAGGTCTAACTGTGGGGGAAGGCTTAGAAATCAAAACTAGTGATGATATTGAGTGAGCAAAAGAGTGTGTTAGGCTCCTGTAGGACTTCATGATCACAAAGATTTGGAATTGGGATGAAGAAAATTATCTCTTCCTAAGAATGAAAAAGAAAACAAAAATATGGATAAAAAAAATATCTCTCCCAAGGAAAGAAATGAAATAAAATGATGAAAAATATCTCTCCTAAAATTTTAAATATCTTTGTGATTCATAAGAAGGAGCACATATGGCACAAAACTCTTGATTACTCACTACTATCCTAGTTCAGTAATTCTAAGGAACACCCCCCATTACCTAGCACCAAGCATTACAAACTTAAAATTGGAGACTGGTTTATCAACCTTGGTTCATAACCAAGGTTAAAATACTTTAAATGATGCAAAATATTCTTGTCATTTTAATTAAGCATGATCTTTGAATTACAATCAAACTCACATTGACATTACTTATAGAATCTCATACCTTAGAAATGAAAAAAAAAAATTATTTTTTGAGCTTACTCGAGGATGAGCAAGAATCTAAGTGTGGGGGTGTGATAAATCCATAATTTATATCCTAAATAAAGGAAAAAGCTCATTCATTTCCTTATTTTAAATAACCCTCTTGATCAAATTCTGCTTATTTTCAAGTAAGAAGTGAGCCCAACAAATTCTAAGAAATTTTAGAGTGTTTTTGCATTGTTTGGAAGGAAACTGCTACAGCATGCTATAGCGCACTGTAGTGCTTCACGGCGCACCACAACTACTTGCATACAAAAGACTTTTAACAAGGACATTACTAAATTCTGGAGTGTTTTCGCTACGGTGCGCCACAGCGTGCTCAAGCGCGCTACAACGGTTGAGTTTGTGAAACTCAACTGCTACAGCGCGCCACAATGGGAGAGTTTGCGGAACTCAATCACTGCAGCATGCCATAGCAGGAGAGTTTGCTGAACTCAAATCGCTGTAGCGTGCCATAGTGGGAGAGTTTGTAAAACTCAATCACTGCAGCGTACCACAGCAGGAGAGTTTGCGGAACTCAATTGCTGCAGCGCGCCACAATGGGAGTGTCTGCGGGACTCGATCGCTCCAGCACGCCACAGCGGGAGAGCTTGCTGAACTCAATCGCTGTAGCATGCCATAGCGGAAGAGTTTGTGAAACTCAATCGCTACAATGCGCTACAACGGGCAGGTTCCATGACTTAAAAGCACCACAGTGTGCTGCAGCAAATGAGTTGCGGGACTCAATCGCTACAGTGCGCTATAGTGGCGTACCAAATTTCTGTCTGTTCAGGGCATTTATTGTGGCTGGGACAAAACCCCCAACCTGCTCGTTGTCTCCCAGCCATCATTTTTTCTACAGCAAAATAGTTTTTAAAAGGAAAAAATGAATTTTTGAGTGATGTGGAGATTAAAGAATGAAAAAGAGAGTGTCTTATCATACCTCAAGTGGGATAAGCACTAATTGCTGCAGAATTTTGGAGGAAAGATGCAGAATTTGAAGGGCAAGGAAGAGGATTGACCTCTCTATAAATGCAGCTCTTCTTTACTTACGAAGGGTTCCCAATTTTCATCCAACAAGTTCAGTTTTTAGGGGGCTACATAGAGGAAGAAGGAGACCTCTCCAAGGGAAGTGGAAAGAGCTATTGCTATAGGAAAAAGAATTGGAGGCTGCACTAGGTAGCTAAAGGAGAGGAGAAGAGGAAGAAGAAGAGAATTCTGGAGAACCCCATTAAGGGTTGTTCCTAGTAAACTCTAATTTTGCTCTTACTTTTCTTTTAGTGGATCATGAAAGGGTCTTCATCCTTATATGTTTTCTTTCTTTTCTCTATTGTAATGGAAGGCTAAACTCTCTTGGGGAGGGTTGGGCTAAGCCCATTGTAAAATGCAAAGGACTCAATGAATAATGCAGAACTTCCTCAAGCATTGCTCTAAAGAAAATTTGTTTTCGAATGACTCAATGAAATTATCTTAAGAACAATTTGTGTAACAAAATATTATGTTATGAAAATATAACTATAAATACTAATAAACAAAATGAAAGTCTTGTGCTCCATAGCTCATTGCTTAGTTAAGAGCGAGATATGTGTGAAAGAGGAGTTTAGAATTAAGTGAGAAGTTTTTGAGCCTTTTTGCACCATATTTTACGCTAACTAAGGAGTCGAAGCGTGTGAGCTAAGACCCATTAATTGAAGCTCCGTTGCTCAGCATACGTGAAAGGAGGGAGTGGATTCTTTGAGAGCTCTTGAATGATGTGACATAGTTCATAGAGCTCAATAAAATCACTTCCTTATCTGAACTGTGCATGATGCGCAAGATGCTCATTAGTATAATTAATGCTCTTGATATCTGCTAATTAAAACTGTAAATTTTGGCAAACTAGGCGTAGGAAAACTTAAGTGCTCTTCTTGCGATCTCATGGGAATCTTTGTGCAGAAATTGAACCCTAGTGTGTTCATCTCTCGCACAAGATCTGCACTTGTAAGATTTAGAGGATAACTCTAAGGAATACAATGTGCACTTGATTAATTCGCTTAATAAAAATGAATGAAATGTGCTTGAAAAGTAATACAACTTGAGGCCCCCATCATTTTATATGGAATAAGCCCAACTCTCCTCTCTACTTTAATTAGTTTCTTAGATCTAAATCATTGCCTGAATAATGGAACCAAATCAAACTGGATTTGTACCATTTAAACATTATTAAAATTAGATATATCTTAGTAACAAAACACCCCATTCCCTGAGGAAGATAAATATCGGAACTCACCTTCCAAATTATTACTTTAGACCACGTACACTTGCGTGCGAGTGTAGACGTGTATTTCACAGTCTGTCAGTGCATACAGATGTAGGGGGACCAGCTCCTACTTCTTCCATAGGTGAAGCCACATACTTCATCATCTTCATTTATGATCGTATGAGGAAGGTATGCATTTACTTTCTAAAACATAAATTTGACATGTTTGATGTAGTTGAAAAGTGGTTAGCTTTGGTGGAGAATGAGACAATATTGAAGCTTAAGTGCTTGAGATCCGATAATGGCACTGAGTATTGTGATAGAGAGTTTAAGGAGTTCTATTCCTTGAGAGCTATCAAGTGATAAATTATAGTTCCAAGAACACCACAGCAAAATGGTGCTACAGAACAATGAACAAAACAATGATAGAAAGAGCTAGGAGCATGAGATTGCATGCGGGTCTCCCAAAGTAGTTCTGGGGGCTGAAGCTATTAACACAACTATTTACTTGATAAATCAGAGGCTTTTGTACCCTTAAATAAAGGGATTCTCAAGAAGGCCTGGAGTAGAAAGGAGGTGAAACTGAACCACTTCAAGGTATTTGGATGTTCATCTTATGTTCACATTGATGCAAAATCTAGGAGCTCGCTTAATGCTAAGGCGATCGAGTGCACATTCATTAGAAATGGTGCGGGCAAGTTCAGTTACATATTCTGGGATAATCAGAATTAGAAAGTTATTAGAAGCAGGGATGTCACTTTCAATGAAAGTGAAATGTACAAAGATTGTTTTGGAGTCAGAACTGATTCTACGAATACACTAGATGGTGAGCCCCGACACATAGAGATTGATGATAATGTTGAGTCAGATGAACGTGTACATGAAGATACCCAGGAGGTTATTAATGTTGAACCATAGACACCCATATTACAAAGATTTACAAGAGTTACAAGACCATCACAAAAGTATACTCCTTTTTTTATCTGCTACTAGCAGATGGTGATGAACTAGAAAGTTATGAAAAGGTTCTTTAGGTGAATGATTAATTAAGTGGGAGGCTACCATGGATGATGAATTAGCATCACTCAAGTCAAATGGGACATGAGAGTTGGTAGCTCTACTAGCAGGGAAGAAAGCTCTTCAAAATAAGTAGATTTATCGGGTGAAGGAAGAACCAAATGGGAGCAAGCATTACAAGGTGAGGCTTGTAGTAAAAGGCTTTCAACAGTGGCATGGGATTGACTATAGTGAGATATTTGCCCCAATTATAAAGATGACAACCATCAAGGTTGATTTAAATATTATTGCAATTGAGGATTTGCATCTAGAGCAAAAGGATGTTAAAATTGTGCTTCTTCATGGAGAGCTGGAGGAAGAATTGTACATGCAATAACCAGAGGAGTATAAGACTCAAGAGAAAGAAAAATGTGAGCTAGGGTGCAAGCTCAAGAAGAGCCTCTATGGCTTGAAGTAAGCACCAAGACAATGGTACAAAAGATTTGATAGGCTTATGTCTAAGTCTGGGTACAAAAGATGTCATACGTATTACTTTTTATATACAAAATAGTGTCAGTCCTCCTATATCATTCTGTGAATGTATATGGATGATATCTTGATAGCATGATCGGGTATGGAGGAGATAAAGATGTTGAAAAAGTTGATGTTAAGGGAGTTTAAAATGAAGTACTTGGGGCCGGCCAAATAGATTCTTGGGATAATAATCAATAGGGAGAGAAGTGCAAGAATTCTGAAGCTATCTCAGAAAGATTATGTTGAAAATGTCCTAAGAATATTCAACAAGAGCAATGCAAAGCTAGTGAACACTCCCCTAGCAAGTCACTTCTGTTTATTGAAGGAACATATGATGAAATCTAAAGAGGAGAAGAAACACATGCTGAAAGTTTCTTATGCTTCAGTAGTTGGAAGCTTGATGTACGCAATGATCTGCACTAGATTGAATAATGCCCATGCAGTGGGGGTGATTAGCATATTCATATGAAACCTAGGGAAGCACAATTGGGATGTAGTTAAGTGGATATTAAGGTAATTGAATGGTACAACATATAAAGCTATATGCTTTGGAAGATCTGACATTTCTCTACAGGGCTATGTAGACTCAAATCTTATAGGAGATGTTGATTATTGTAGGAGCACTACTGAACATGTGTATACTTAGGAAGTGTAGTGGTAAGATAGATCTCTAGGTTAGAAAACATTATAGCTCTATCTATCATGGATGTAAAATATATCTCCATTACTGAAGAAAGTAAGGAGATGATTTAGTTGAAGAATTTTATGGCAAAATTAGGCAAGGAGAACGGAAATGTGAAGCTCTATAGTGATAGTATGAGTGTTATACACCTAGTAAATAATACAACATTTTATACCATGACAAAGCATATACAACTCTGGTACTATTTCATCAGAACAATGTTGGAAGAAGGATGACTAGGATTGGAGAAGATTCACACTTCTAAGAATCCTGCTGACTTTCTTACAAAGGCAGTAATGGCAGAGAAATTGAAGCTATGTGTTATTTCAGTTGGCCTAGATATGTGACAAGAGAGCAAGAGTGAGCCACAACACATTCTTGATAGAAAATGAAGAAGACAATGAAGAATGAAGATAAGAGAAGAGATGATTATAAAAGATCTCCAAGTGAGAATTATTATGTTGTGGAGACCATTCAGATCATTATGGAGATGCTAATGAGGCTTTGGTGAGCTTTTGAGAGGTTCCTAGGAGATTTGTAACAAGGTTGGGAGTTTTCAGCTACAGCATAGAAGCCACAGTGTGCTAATGTGTGATAGCACACAGAACCTGAGAGGGAGGCACCATATCACGCCATGATTATAGCAAACTGAGACCAAGGGGCTGCAGGGCGCCTTGGAGGATGGAGTCCAGAGACGAGGGTGCTACGGTGCACCGCGATGCGCGTATAGCGCACCTCAGTGCCAGGATTTCTGAGACCATGGTTGTAGCGGAACAGTGTGCTACTCGGGAAGAACTGTTGAACCTCATCGAATAATCCTGCTAAAATAATTGCTACTTGACTAATCAATAAGACAAGCATAAAACTTTATCTTAAGTATTAGATAATATAATATATATATATTAGATTATATGTGAAATATGAGGAATCCAATCTATATTAGTATAACAGCATTTCTATTATGCTGATCACATCACAATACTAAGTAGAAATAGTAGTAAACATAGAGTGTGGAAGCTAAAGCATACATCCAGAAATATTCATCATAGAAGCTAAGTAAGGCATTCATCCTAGAAAAGAAAAGAAAATACATCCAAAGTTATTACATATATTTTACTTAATGAAATTATAGAAAATAGTCTAGGTATTGTACTGAAAGTAACTACTGCAGAAAATAAAGGCTGGTGAAGAGTCCTCTAATGCTCCATGAACTCTTCCTAGATATCTTGTGAAGGCTCTTGATCTGGCTCCACAAGCTGCTCTAGATCTAGCAAATTGTCAGATCCTAAAAGTACCATGTGTTAGATATTAAATCTAACACATTAAAAGCTACTCTAACAGTTATGGTTATTCAGTATTTATCATTTAAATAATTGAAGTAAAATTGTAGGAAAGACAGTAAAATATCTGAAAGCTCAAATAATGCAAATCTGAAAGTAAAACTAAAACTGCAAACTGAATACTGAAATATAGGAAAAATAGTAAGTAATATGAAACTGAGTAAATAATGATTTAAAGCCACTGAATTCATAATTATGCATCTGAATCTGCCACATAACTATATGCCGCTGATATTCTGACTTGGTGTCACATGATACCCCATAGATCCTAAGTGAGCGAACGCTCCGCTAATAGAGTCCTTAGGTGAGCCAAGCGCTCCGCTAATACTGACATGACTTATGCATTTATGATATGCCAAGGCTTTAATGATGGCATACTTTAAATCATCAAAATCTAGAAATCAATTCAATATCAAATATTGATTCCATTTATCTCTATTATGCAAAATTCACCTAAATGAATTATGACTTCTAATTCTAATCCACTAAATGATATCACTAAGATAACTCATAGACTTGTCAAATGAAGATGTTGTATATATATAGTTGCTATGTTCCTAAGAAAGATGGATTTAACAGTTAGTTTGTTTAACTTCACTTATCAAAAAGCATGACGATAAGGGGCAGAACTCGGTCACAGTTTATTCTTTCAAACTAAGTTATTAAGTATCCTAGTTAAAGGCATACTTATAAGATCCTAAGAAAGGTAACTTGAAACACTTAGTTTGATTAACTACACTTAATAAAATGCATGATAATAAGAGGCAGAATTCAGTCTCAATTTATTCTCTTAAACTAAGTTGCTCAGTCCTCTTGGACTTGGGATGTTTATCCTAAACTGAATAATACTTATCTAATTACCTAAGATAAGACCAAGAATCTATAATTCTATTCAGGGAAAATCAACCAACTCAGTTTTCTACTGAAATAATTCAATTCTATGGATATACACTATCACCTCCAATTGATAGTTCTATAGATTTTAACAATTCTATTTAATAATTAAGGAATATCAAACTAATGAATCTATTCTCCATTATAGTGAATCCTACACAAAGGTTCCAATGATGTGACTTAAAAGTCAACCAATTTAGGATATTACCACAAGGAAATAACCTCAATCTAAATTATTAGGTTACCCTACCACAAGGATCTAGGATTAAGTATCTAAGGCTAAGAATGTGCATATAAGCTCCTACCTCAAGATTTAATAATAAGTTCTTCCTACCTCAATAGCTCATCTATCGATAAGACTTAGCAATTATAGAATTATTATCACTAGATAACAACCTTAAAGGTCTAGCACTAAAATGTACAAATTATAATATAAGATCTAAGATTTATATTAAGTTTTCAACTTTTATTTTATTAGACTGAATTACACAAATTAGATGGGTAAGCCCATCTGATCACAACATATATTATAATTATGGGATAGAATCATGTAATTTATTAAGAATTAATCATTTTGCAAATTATTATCATTTAATGATTTACCTTATACTAAGTCTTACTTAGGAGAAAATCAAAGATTCAAAGGTATAGGTTCAGATGATTAATCACATGAATTCATTATAGATCTTAATACTTCTATTTTAATGGTTTAAGATCAATGTCAAATCAGTATGTATTATTGAAATCATACAAGTGCTTTAATTATTCAAATCAAGTGTTTTACTTATGGTGATTAAGGCTTAGACCTTAATCTAGACAAGTTAGGGCTTAACTCCTAACTTGACCAAATTAAGATCAATGGTTTGGTTTATTGATCAATGACAAAATCAATGAATTATTAGTTCATTATTGATGTCCATTTTCAATTTAAGGTTACATTAATTAACCTAATCAATTTTTAAGAGTCCTTAAGGTTTAAGATTGATAATTATCCAATCAATCATGAATTATATGTCCAAAACAAATTTAGAGGGTTCTAACATGCATACTACTGTTACTAAATGTTACATTATTCAAAACATGGAGCAATTAAAGCTAATCAAATCCTTAAAAAATTCAAAATGGATTAGTACAATAATTACAAAATTAGTTATCTAAATTACAAGCAATTTGGCCATTATGTTCTAATTAATCAAATAGGCAATCAAAAACTATAACATTACCATTTGGCACAATTTATTTCAGTGAAACTTTGGGAGATTTAGAACATGCCAATAGAATAAGAGATAGATTCCATATTAAAAATTGCATATATATATATATATATTCACATAATGCTTGATTCCATTATAACCAGTTTTAGCTTTGGTATATTTTTGCAATATTAGGGTTCTAGGGTCATACAAATGTGGAAAATATTAAAATAAATCAAAACAGGACAGTTCCACACAATACGGCGCCCTACGGAGCGCTGTAGCGCCTCTTGACCGAGAGCCAAGTGCCACAGCGTGCTACGGCAGTGGCTAGCCTAAGACCTAGGCACTACCGCACATTGTAGTGCCCCCTGGCTGAGAGCCAGGCACTGCGGTGCGCTGTGGAACCAGTCAACCTGAGACTCAGGTGCTATCACGCACTGCAGTGCTTTCAAGTGCTAAAGCGAGAGCCACGGCGCACTGTAAAGCTCCTTGGCCGAGAGCCAGGAGCTACGGCGCACTATAGCGCCCAACGGTGATTTTGCATGGGCAAAATATGAAACATGTCCCCTTTCGCACTCAAATACTCTCGATTTATGGAACCTCACGTGCGGTGCCATATTCCGATGGAAAGGTCATTCCAATACCTTTCCAATGATACCAAAATTGATACAAAAGGATCTTTATAATGAGTAAACAATGATGCCCTATCTATGTGTATACAAAAATCATACAACTTTTGACTACATTTTAATGGATAAATCGAGCTTCGATCGGACTCATTGAGTATGATTGAGGCTTGACGATCAAACCTAGACTCCATTTAAGTTTTAATAATATTTAGATAATTGTATTTTTGGGGTTTTGTGGCTCCCAATTAACAATTCTAAATTTTAAATTAAAGATACGATATTGAGAAGAAGGGTGAGTTGGGGTTTCAGGATGCAACTTGTTATGGGACTGGTGTAAGTACTTCTTTCCATTTAATTTTTAGTAAAACTTATTAGCATTCCTTAGATTGGCCATCTAATTCCAGCTATTTCACATCTAGTGTACAAAATAAACATACCAAGGTTCGATCTCAGCACATAGACCCTCATGTGATCGAATTTAGTTAATTAAGATCTCAAACGTCTAGGTTATCAAAATAACCATTTTAATTCAGCGATCACATGAACTTGATTTCCACACAATTAGCGTTACATGCTACATGCGCAGTTCAGATAAGGAAGTGAATTATTATGCTAAGTAGATTATGTCACATTCATCCACAAGCATTCAATTATTCCTCTTCCTCCTTTCACGTATGCTGAGCTACAGAGCTTGATTGGTGGCTCTTGGCTCACATGTGTCGACTTCTCAATTGAGCTCAA
The DNA here is from genome assembly GCA_016760335.1 of Gastrodia elata. NCBI lineage: Eukaryota > Viridiplantae > Streptophyta > Magnoliopsida > Asparagales > Orchidaceae > Gastrodia > Gastrodia elata. Next base: position 1,722,893 of record CM028679.1, read on the forward strand.
AGAATAGTGTTGTTATGCTCAAGAGCTTGTCACTGGGCTCTAAGCACTAACGCACACATTCCTAGCTTTACGCCAATTGGTGAGCTATGGAGCTCTTAAGTAAGTTATCTAATATCCCTTTCATCTTAAGCTCAGGTGTTTTACAACGAGAATCCCCGCACAACAAATATATATTCGTGGCGAGGACCTTTATGTGCACTCCCTTTAACTCAAGATGTTTAGTTTATTCGATATTATCTTTGTTATAAACCATTTATAAGAAAAATATCATAAACATTCGTCACATGCATGCTTACACATGAAACACATCCACATCAAAAGATAAGGAATTTTATTAGTTAAAGAAAATTAATACAAGAATCATATGTCCCTCTACTTGTTACATGATTCTAGCCCAACCCTCCCCAAGGGGGAGGTTAGCTCTCCATACCAAAAGAAATATATAATATGGAACACAAAAATATGAACCCTTACATGGTTCTACTGTAAGAAAGGAGAGGCTAAAGAAGAATACTATGAATTAGCCTTAGCGTTCTCCAACTTTCCTCATGCTCTCCAACTTCTTCTCTTTCAGCTCCACAAATTTCCTTCCCTTCTTTCTCCAAATGGAATTCTTCTCCTTCCTTAGTTTGGGTTCTTCATTATTTTCTCTATAGCAGCTCTAAATTTCTGATCTTGAATGTCAAAGAAAAGAACCCTCTATTAGTCTTGCATGTAAGCTTATATAGAATTACCCATAGCCCTTTGGAATAAAAAAATGTTTAACTTTTCAAAATATTTCCATTAATGTTTCTTCATAAATTGATTCGGTTAATTATCTTGAGAATGCAATGAATAATGAATAGAATAGTTAGGGAAGGAAAAAGAATTAAATTTTTTGTGTCCTTCCCTATGTTACATTTATTGTTGATTCTGGCTAAAAATTTGGAGGGCGCTGCAGCACGCTATAGCACCTAACTTTTCAAATATCAAAAGTTCAAGCACTACAGTAGAGCTTAAATTTTATTTCATTTCTATGTTTAGCCTCTTAATAAGCCATTGATATGCATTCTCAGCCATTTCTTCCAATAAATTGTAAGCCTCTTATTGGGTTTTGTTGCTCAGAGATCCTCCCGATGCTGCATTTATGAGCGTCCGAGTGGGTGCATTCAATCCATTGTAAGATGTTTGAACCTGCATCCACTGTGGAAACCCATTATGTGGATAGCGTCTAAGGGACTCCTTGAAGTATTCCCAGCTATCATACAAAGTCTCTGTAACAACTCAAGTTGTTATCATAATCAATTAGGACTAATCTTAGTTCTAATCTTGATCTTAAGTGGTAATCAAGTCATTAGGAGTCCACTTCTAAGACCCAGTATAAATCAGGAGTCAAATGGATCGAATCCTGATTTATGGAAAATCCAGAAAACCTAAAATTTGACCTATCTAAATTGACCTCAAATCAAAAAATAGACTTCGCCATTACGTTCATTGCCCCCAAATTAGCTAGGGGTGATGTTTTCGTGTCAATCGGAAGTCGTCAAAATTTTGACGAATATTTTAATAATATTAAAATGCCCCGAGAATTGGGAAATTAAAATACTCGTCAGAATCGAAATCCGACTTCGTTGTTGCGTTCCTCACCCCTCAATTAGCTAGAAGTGAATATTTGGTGATTTTTGGAAATCATTCAATTCATTAATAAAATTAAAAAAATTTAACTATTAAACTAATTTAATTAAATCTCAAAAATAAATAAATCCTCCTATCGTCTTATTTTCCTTCCGCCTAAAATCCCTAAATCGCACGCAAGGGCTCGCTTCTCCACTCAATCGGCCGGCACCCCCCCCCCTCGAGCGAGCGAACGTTCGACCGCTCGCAACTCCTCCCCCTCGTGCGACACGTGTGCGCCGTTGCCTTGGAGCCTCCGCCACTCGACGAGTGTCCTCCCCTCTTCGTGCGATCCGTCGGCTACTTCCATTATCTCAATCTTCCTCTTAACCGGGAGCTCGCTCGATCCCTCTGGGGTCGCCCCACCTCTCCTCTCCACTCGGCCGACCACCTCTCCATCTCCACGGCCAAGCTCCATCCAGCCAAGGGCAGCCGTCTCCTTCTCTCTCGGCTTGGCCGAGAGCTCCTCTTAGCGCGTCAAGCTGGCCTCGCCGTCGACTCCAGGTACTCCACTTCACTATCTTCTTCTTGCTTTACCCTAATCTAATTTATCTAGAATGCTTAAGCATTCCAAATCTCTTGCTGAGTTAAACGAGTATGAACAAATGCTGATCAAAATTTTGCTCTGTGATATTTTGAATTCAGGAAATTATGTTTTTGTTATTTAATAACCTTATCATCAATGACCATTACATAATTTCAGATGTTAAAAGTAAGCAGATTGATCTTTTTGTTATAAGTTTGTAGGTTTTAAAGTCAGGATTTGAGAAGTTGCAGCCTACCTGCTTATATAAATAAATGTTTTGTCAAGCCTTGGAGCCAATCATGTATTTTATTTGTAAGTTTAATAACCGGATATGAAATTGAAGAATCCTCAAATAATAATAAGCATATGAGAAATAGTATGATTAATAACATTTGCTAGAAAAGAATGAGTTATATTTTTTCTAAAAAAAAAATTCAACGCCTCTCTATTAATCTCAGTCATAGTAACTCTTCAAACTTTTGAATGTTGTTAGTATTATCTTCATTAAAACATAAATGATCGTTAGAAAAAAAAAAGGGTATTGTTTTAAACAAAACAAGAACAGCATAGGTTTCCTGAGAAATTTTTAGGCCATCCTTTATACAAGCTATTACTATTGAGCATAATATTTTGAGAAAGTTGATGAATGAACTGTTAGAAATCAACATTATCACCATACTTGCAAAAATACTTTCATTATTATTATATTTTTTTCTTTTAACCATTTAAAACTATAATCTCTACAGTCTTTCAATAGAATAAAATTCATTATTATGAGCAACTTTTGCTTGATGTTCGGTAGTATATGATAAAGGGGTTGTATGATACGTGAAATGTTTTCAGCTAAATATGTATGTAATGCATATTTTGATGTGTTTTACTTAAGATACAAATAACCATAACTCTTTCTTTTTTGTATTTTGTGATGTCAAGCCTATAATAGCTAGTTGAAATGGTGTCCATAGGAATTAAAAGTATTAAGAAGTTACAGTGAAACAACAGATTTTGTATAAATACGTTATCCTTATTTATATTGCAACAGTTTGCTTAGGTTTAAAATTACAAAAATAATTAGAGGATGATGTTGGAAACTATTCATAATAGTGTTATTTAAGTTTGATTAAATGTAATTCAAGTATTTGGCAAAATTCGGATTTGATTTAAACTCTATGTTTTATTCATTTATGAGTTGGCTAGGTTTTGTTAAAATAATTATTATGTTATTTTGAGCACGTTTCTTGTACTTGATCATTTTGTTTGTTGGTCAAGATAAACTAATATCTATGCAATGAAATATATGGGCTCTAAATATTTCTCTTTAGTTGCAACCAGTAACATGTAAGGCCATTTAAATTTATCAAAAACTGGACATGCTTCTTATAGTATTTGGTATATAAGTCCAAATTAGAATTTGGCTTGACACCATATGAAAGTATTCGGAGCATATCCTAACAAACATTGAGATTGATCTCATTATATCAAGAAAAATGTTGAGAACTAATGTGCTACGTTGTCTCACTGATTCATTAAGTTGTCTCATTGATTCATTAAGTTGTAGACATCCTAATAAAAGAATTATGATGAGGATAACTTAAAGCATTCTCTGAAACGCAAAGACGCTGAAACTTCACAAAAGGCAATGCAAGCTTCTTCATCATATTAAAAGAATCAAGTGCTGCTTTGGATATTTATTGCTTATGTAAGGATGAGATTAGAGTCCGAAGGCTGAGTGCATGGCTTCAATTTGCTTCTTAAACCAAGTTGGCGGGAATCCGTTTCTGTTATATAAAATTTATCTTATGTATCCAGTTAGATGTTGATTGATGTATTGATCTTTGATATTATAAAGCATTAAAATGTGATACTTTGGCATATTAGTGATATTTAAAGTATAAGATTTGGTTATTTATATATATACAGGGTGCGCAAATGAAAAGAGTTGCATTAAGAGAAGTAAGCTCATTAAGGCATAATTATGGGTCTCAATAGAAAGAAAAGAAAAGGGTTTGCAAAGATTTATAACCCGAATGTTTAGCTAAAATTATTTTGATTGTTTTTGTATAGCGTATATATATATATATATATTATTTTTTTTTAGTTTAAACTTGTAAGTTTTATTAATCTAAAGTCAAAAGATACAAGATGGGTTGGGGGGTTACAAGAGAACCTATATTTAAAAAAGCCCAAAGCCAACCTAAAATCTGGTGACCCCAGGGAGTATCCTAAAAGGGTCACCCAAACCAGAAAATACAAAGTCCAAAACTTGAAAAAAGAAATAGTCCACTGGCCTCGCACATCATCAAACCGTCTAGCCACGCAACCAGGTTCCAACATGCCAAAGAGTCTCAGTACTAGTAACTGTATATATAAACGGCGTACCTGCAAGCTACGAAAGCCCAACAAATCGAATCCTGGAAAGTCATGAGTTGCGCCAAGCATGAAGAAACAGAACATTTCACAGCAGTCAAACAGCCAGACGAATAGACCATTCCCAACGAAATCACAAGCTTTACGAGCGCAGAAATCAGCAATTGCATTAACCTTAAAATACTTTATGCTCAACATAAGATACGGAAGAAAATTTGTTAGAATAATTCGCAGGTAAAACCAATTGCAGACACAGAAATGTTCGCAACCATCCATCACAATAATCAAAGCAGATTTGGATCTAAACCATAAGTCCAAACCATCTGCGTAACCCTCAGGAGTCCTCACATTATACGAATCCGGCCCATTTATCATTAAACCACGGCAACAAGAGAAAGAAAAAATCGCAATAAAATCACAACCATAGAACCTTGGACTCTCTAGCAAAAGGTACCCAGCCATTTGGCAAGTCCAAAGAAAATAGAACCTTTTTCCAAAGAAAATAGAACCCATCAGCATCCGAATTAAAATCAAAAATATAAGAAGACCGGGCAACATTTCCCAGATCCTGGACAATGGTACAAACGCCATGAAGGCGGGCCCCCACCAGAACTTGAAACAACGAGGACTGCGGCACACCAACCTTCTTGCGGTAAGGACCTACGCCAGGCTGGAAAATCTGCTGCTCAACAGAACATAAACGCCTACCTGCTTCCTGACCATTAAAAAAATATTGCTAAAGGGAACATTCGTCATATGGAAATGACAAAGCCCGATCAAATGGAACCTGCTCAGCCCGCTAATGAAACCAATATAATTAAGGGACTTCGACATTAAATAAATCAGAAAACATAATTTTATTGATATTAAGCCAGCATATCGACTTTGTCGGAAAAGACTTTATGATGAAAGTAATTTCAGCAATAATATTCATTTTCAATTTAGACAAATACCATTCAGCTAATATTTAAAATCTTTAAGGCTATGTTCATTTCAAGCTAATCTTTTTCTATCCAAAAGTAGTCCGTCTCTCTTCTTCTATTAAAGATATGATGCATGAAGGTGCCATATTACAATTTGGACGGCCTATAAGTAGGCAACCATTGTAATTGTGCGTTATGCCTTCCTGCTGCTTTACTATTTCAAAAATAAAGTAATTCAAATTAAACTTGCTTATATTGGTCATAAAAACTATAATTTAACTCTCTTGTTATAAAAGTCATGTTGAAATATAAAACTTAATCAGCAACACAAAATAGATAATGATAGTTGCAAGTTGAATAAGAAATAATATTGAAATAAAATTAATATCAAAGTTGGTGTATTCAATTACAGTCTGTCTTCTTTTGCAAGATAAACAAGTTTAAGCTTCTTGGTATGAGATCAATCTCATATCATGCCTTCTTAAACTCCTCTAATCCTCTCTATTTCATTCTCAACCTTCCTAATAATATTAGTTATGATTTATGTCTAAGTGTTAATCTTAGTGATTAAGAGCTATTTTCTTAGGATTATGAATAGATCATAGGTTAGAATTTATTTATTGAGTAAATTGGGTTACTCAATAGGTGAAGCCCTGGGTTCTAATAGTTTTATAGATTTTCTTAGTTTGTTAATGATTATTTAATCTTTCAATCTTATAACTAAGAATAAAAATCTATCTTATTGAGTATGATTTACTCATTAGGATTTGCCTTAATCTAATTTTGTAAGAATTGGATTATACACCTTAGACCTTTAGATATACATTTGGATTGAGTGATTAAACTCCATTATTTGGAGTTAAATCCTCAATCCTTTTATCTTGATTGATTAATCAAGATGGGTTGGGATTATGATAAAATATCAAATTAGGTCGAATAATTTATTTAATTGAATACTATAACCGACGTTGATTCAGTAAGATTAGAACCTGATCAGTTCTAATTTCTTTTAAATTTATAAGGCCGTGATCTAAGTTACATTTAGACTAAGGATTGATGATTCTTAATCTTATGTAACTTAGAGTAGATAAAATGAATTAAATTAGAAAACAAATGATATCACCATGCTTAGTAGAGTCCCTTGCTTATGATTTGATTTTGTGCTACACATTCCTAGATTATTTGTGCCATATTTCCTTGGATATATCATAAAAGATTCTGATGCATAAATAAGATTTTGGGAAATTACGGAGACTCCTTAAATTCCTTATAAAAACATTAAGGTAAATTTTTTAAGATAAAATTTGTATGTGTTAGAGCTGCCTCTCAATTATGTCTTTTGCCTATGCCTCCTTGTTGACGCTAGGAGAAGATTTTGCTTATATTTTTTGCCTATGCCTCCTTATTGACGCTAGGAGAAAATTTGTTATGTATTTTCTGCCTATGCCTCCTTGATGACGCTAGGAGAAAACCCTATATTCTGCTTATGCCTCCTTAATGATGCTAGGAGAATATAGCTTTGTGCCTTAGCCTCCTTGTTGACACTAAAATCCTTTTAATATTCAGAATGCTAAATTAGCCTTTTTCTATATGGTAGTTAGTACACAGATATTCTTATATAGTATTGATATATATATTTTTAGGATGTTGGATTTATTGCTATCATTTATATGTATCATTACTGAGTTTATTGTATTTTAAATCTGCATAAGCTTATGATCATCAGCATGTTTAGGATGTAGTATTTTCTTTTAGTACTTGTTCAGTTACGTATACTTATATGCCCTGCCTTGTTTAGCTTACATTTGAGGCATGCCTTAGCCTCCTTTTTGCTTAAAGTTATAAATATTGCTTATAGCTTTTTCCTCTATTCTGTTATGCTAGATGCTCCTTTACTTGATATAATTATTGCTTGGAATAAGTTAAATGGTGATATTACAAAACATATAGAATTTATCATCCTAAAATGTACTTAGACAATTATCTAACAAGATTTTCTTTTTTTGGCCGGGGCCATAGCATTGTGAAACCGACAATGTCAGTCCTTGAGCCATCCGAGGATCTAGTACCTACGGTGGAGCCACTTCAGAAGGAGCATCAGTCCAGAGTTGAAGAGTTTTAGTATAAGTTTCCATTTCTGTGGTAAGGATGAGTGATATTCTCTTTCATTCAAAGTTATGTAAAATTAATATAATAATTCAGATCTTTAATGTATTTTCTTTTACTTTATAGTTTTACTCTGAGTTGCATGCCATATTATGATGGAACCGGATGTGCTATGTTATCCTTCTTGCTTCTGTGCTCTGAAATGTTATGATTTAGTGATTCATTCTATTGCATGTATTCTTGGCATATCTCTCTCTTATTAGTAGATTGTGGATTATACATAATCCAATGATAAGTGAGGGATTTTCCAGAGTGGCACACCACCCCATTAAGTCTAATGAGGGTGGGGCGCCACAGTCGCCCCCTCAGCTTGGCAGAAATTAGTTATTTCAATTCTCAGCCTAGCGATCTTAGCACGTGGGAAATATTTAGCTAGGGACTTCCTAGCTAAATCATCCCAAGTGTGAATAGAATCACTGAGCAAGGAATTGAGCCAACTCTTAGCTCTATTTTGCAGGGAGAATGGGAATAGCCTAAGTCTTATGGCATCATTAGTGACACCGTTATATCTAAATGTGTCACATATTTTCAAAAAATTGGAAATATGTGAGTTGGGTCTTCATTGGCTAATCCCCAAACTGATTATTTTGCACCATGCTGAGGGTATATGGCTTAATTTCAATGTTATTAGTAGCTATGTTTGGTCTCACAATTGCATGATGGATTTCCCTAACAATGGGTGAGTAAGGAATAATCTCTCAAGGGTCACCCTACTTATTCTCCTACTCCTCCAATTGAATCATCTTCTAAGTTTTCCATTGTAGGCTGATTTCTATTTAGCAAATATTGTTTTCTCCTAGCTTTTAAGTAAGTTTGTTCAATTTCAGGATAAAAAAAAGGTGTTGATGTTTTCTTTCCTAATCATGTAGTTCACAAATACAGCTAGATAGAACAACTAAAGCAATGCAATCTAGCAGTTCAAAAAATTGAAATCAAAAGAATGACTAAATTAACAAAATTTAACTACTAAATATGATTTCAAATGATAAAAAGTAATGCATGCAAGAAAGATAATTCTAAATCACTATTTACTTGTAGATTATCCTTAATAAGAAAAATATCATAAACATTTGTCACATGTTATACAGGAAACACATCCACATCAAAAGATAGGAAATTTTATTCATTAAAGAAAAATGGATACAAGCACCGTATGTCCCTCCACTTGTTACATGACTCTAGCCCAACCCTCCCCAAGGGGGAGGTTAGCTCTCCATACCAAAAGAAATACATAATATGGAATACAAAAACATAAACGCTTGCATGGTTCTACTGTAAGAAAGAAAATAGGAGAAGTTAAAGAAGAATACTAGGAACTGCCCATAGCATTCTCCAGCTTTCCTCATGCTTTCCAACTTCTCCTCTTTTAGCTCCTTGAATTTCCTTCCCTTCTTTCTCCAAATGGAATTATTCTCCTTCCTTGGTTTGGGTTCTTCATTATTTTCTCTATAGCAGCTCTGAATTTCTGATCTTGAATGTCAAAGAGGTGAACCCTCTCTTAGTCTTGCATGCAAGCTTGTATAGAATTGCCCACAGCCCTTTAGAATCAAAAACTATTTAACTTTTCAAATCCTTGCCATAAATGCTTTTTCATAAATTGATTCAGTTAATTGTCTTGAGAATGCAAGGAATAATGAATAGAACAGTTGGGGAAGGCAAAAGAATTAAGTTTTTTGCGTCCTTCCCTATGCTGCATTTATTGCTGATTCTGGCTGAAAATTTGGCGGGCATTGTGGCACGCTGTGGCGCACTGTAGCGCGTAGCCTTTCGAATTCAATCCGCCCTAGCATGTTGTGGCGGATGTATTAAATTTCAGTTTATTTCTGTATCCGACCCTTTTGTTCCGCTGTAGCGCACGATAGCTCTTGACTCTTCGAACTGAATTTGTTGTAGCGTGCGGTAGTGGAAATATTAAGAATTATGCTAAGTCCAATTTCGCTACAGTGCGCGGTAGCGGTGAAACCCTTGGGTCTGATCCGTTGTAGCGTGCTACAGTGGATTAATAAATCTTCAATTCATTTTCACTCAGCTGTGGCGTGCGATATTGCTTGAACTTTCGAATTCAATCCACCTTGGCGCACGACAGCGGTTCTATTAGATCTTCAATTGCTGAGTTTGGTTTTATAAATACCGCAATGGCGCGCGGTAGCGGTTGAGGTTACGAGTTCAATCTTCCTTGACGCGTGTGGCGCGCTTAGGCGCGCAACTGTGGTTTTCTTCCAGAATTTCCCCTGCTTATCTTTTTTGCCTGAAATATGGGGAAACAAATCAAAGTAGACCATCTTAATATGAATTTGCTTATATTTCTTCTTTTATTTTATCATAAAACTTAGACTTATCAAGGAGCATGGGCTTGGATGGGATGAGCATGAGCCATCCCATCAAAGGCATGGCAAGGGAGACTTCTTGAGCTAAAAATGGAGGAAGGGGGATGGGGAGTTCTTGTGTGTGCTAGAAAGGGAGGATAGGGGCGCTGGTGTCGTTCACAGAAAGTGGAGGTGGGTCCCAAGCGTAGAGAAGAGAAGGAGAAAAAATTGCTTTAAGAAATAATTAATTATTCTTTCTATTTATTTTAACTAACCCAATTTCTCTAATTAAAAATTGGATGAATAAACGGACTCCGAAAAGTCTTGAAAATTCAAAACTAACTAATTTGTGGGTGAGGAACTCAACGACGAAGTTAGATTTTAATTTGGAGATTAATTTATTTATCATAATTATCGGGGTATTTAAATACATTAAAATATTTGCAAAAATCCAACGACTTCCAAATACTTCCAAAATATCACTTAGTAAATTTGGGGGTGACAAGCGAAATGGCAAAGTCAGATTTTGATTTCAATGTCAAATTAAATATTTTAATTTTTCTAATTAATTAAATATTATTAAAATATTTTAAATATTTGATTGAGCTCCAAATTGCTTCAAATCTTTGGGGATTAGTTTTAGTGACTATATGAACCTAATGGAATGATAATTATGATGCAATTAAGCTAAGTAACAACCTAGGGTTGTTATAAGGGTGCTGCAATGCGTTTTAGCACTTGGCTACCCGAGGCTTGGGCGCTATAGTGTGTTGTAGCGCCTGACATATTTTAGCACTGGTTCAGTTTATGCCCTAAGCTATTTGAGGGGTACTTTGAATTAATTGGGATCCAAAATAGAGCTGGATACTTAAGGGAAACTTAAGGAGTAGTTTCTTACTATTGGCATTTGAGTTTGAGAGGGCTTAGGCTGCTGTGGGAAAATATTCTAAAGAAGAATCCTAAGAGAGAGCTATTGTGCAAGGGAACTCTTGCATATTAGAGAAGACACTCCAAGTGGAGGCTGATACTTTTTCTTTTCATATTAGAGTAAGAGCTAATATTCATAATCGAGGTTAAGCTCTTTATAAATATGTACTCTTCAAGACTCATAGTAGTAATTTCTGTGTTGTGTGGCTCTATGTCTTTTCTCATTCTTGTGATTTTCATATAAAATTTGTGATTATTTGGATGTGTTTGTGGTTGTGTTGCATGCATGTGCAGTGATTCATTTTCTTGTTGTTTTGTGATCCCGTATTTTTCTTGGTAACCGTCAACGCATTCCCGGTCCTCGTTCGAGTGTGCTCAAAAATAGTTTGTGTTCGATTCTCAATAGATATTTGATGGATCATGAATAGCAATAGTCATACAAAACACAATTATAATGATTTTAAGGTAAATGGGTAAGGTAATTGGGATACATGATGTCCGTCAGTCACTAGCACACCGAACTCTATATTTGCCCTGTTTCCATCCCCCAAGCTCCCCAATGCCAGAAGGTGGAGAGGTGGAGAGGTGAATCCTTGTGGCTCATCCCCCTCATCATGGTGTTTTTGTGGAACAGCACGGGGATGATGATCCAGGGTCAATCCTGACCCTCGATCCTTCAGATGGCTCCAAATCAACCCATCTGTTAGATTTATTGCGCAAATCTGCGAACGACTGATTTTCTGTCATTTAAATTCCAATGGCTACTTGCTTTAAATAACTATAATTTAATTAATTAATTAATTTTAGCTTATTTAAAAAAATACAAAACACAAGCCAAATGATCTCAAAAAATTCTCAAAATTTTATTCTTAACTAATTTGGGTGTGAGGAACTCAAAAATAAAGTAGAATTTTTTATTGAAGGTCAAAATAATTCTCTCATTTTCTCAGTTAATTAAATTGATCAAAATATTCATCTCACTCAAATAGCTTCCAAACTTCACCAAAACTTCACGGTTTGGTCTTAAAATTATTTTAAAACAAATGAAGAGATTTTTAAGTTAATGTGATGATTAAAAATTTAAGTAACAACCACGATTATTACATAAACACTAAGAAAATCAATGTTGGGAAATTTAAATAATAAAATATTAATATTATACTAGTTCAAGTTTAATTTTAATAATATTGGAATCTTCATGTATTTTTTAAGCAATTAAATTTATATATAGCATGTTTAACAAAAATAGAGGCCAAGGTTGAATATAACACAAATTAAGCCACTTTGAGTAAAATCTAAGATCTTTGAACTGGATCAAAAATTTAAATCTAAGTAAAATTTAAATCTAAGGTCTTTAAATCTACTCCTAGATCTCTAGCTCCCCTCCTGGCTCACTAGCTAACTCAAATCCCAAAATGCTGACTTCCCGGACAAAAGAAAGAAGAAAAGTACCTCGTGATACACAATAAGTCCAACACATTAAAAGCTACAACTTACATTTATAGACTTAAGAGATTAATATTTAAATAACAAAACAATACTATATGAAAATACTGAAATAACTGAAAAGTATAACACTGTACATAATTGAAAATAAGGTAAAATAGTAACTAAGAGATAGGGTTCTAAAAATAGAAATCTTTAAAGAATCAGAAACTAAATAAAATGCAGAAAAAAAATTGTGATGTATGTGACTAGATATACATATATATAACTGAACATGCCGCAAAATATTATGCCTCAAATATACATAACCATGATATCACATGACATCCCACAGAATCCTAGGTGAGCAGAATGCTCGGCTAACAGATCCTTGGTGAGCATAACACTCTGTTAATAACCCCTAGGTGAGCACAATACTCTGTTAATATAGTGACTTGCTTATGCGATTTATAATATGCCAAGGCTTTAATAACTGTATGTTTTTAAGACATTAAAACTAGAAAACAATATAAACCATTGTAAATATCCATTTGTGACCACAATTTAGAAATTAACTAAATGAACTATCTCGACCTATTCTGGTTCAACTGAATTCAGTATTTATTATATAGCGATATTTTACAACATCCTAAATCATCACATGTGAAGAGTACATATGCATGACTAGTATGTCTTAGGAAGGGTGACTTGAACACTTAGTTTATTTAACTGCACTTAATAATGCGCAAAATGATAAGAGATAGAATCATTTTGCAGTTTATTCTCTCAAACTAAGCTATCAAATTCCCAACCTATAACACACCTTGAATTTGGAATATTTATCCAGAACTGAATTGTACTTATCAAATTACCTAAGATAAGACTGAGCCTCTATAGTTCTATTCAGAGTAAATCAACCAATTCTATAGTCTACTGAATAAATCAATTCTATGGATATGCACTACAATCTCCATATGATAATATGAAGGTTCTCATTTTAATAATATATTAAATGATCAAGGATTTAGAAGCTAATGAATTATTTCTCCATTGGGGTGAGTCCTACACAAAAGGCTCCAAGAATGTGGCATCAATGCTACTCAACTTAGGATACTACCTCAAGGGATAATCTCAGTCTAGTCCCTTTAAGTTATTCTACCACAAGGTTTAGGGACAATCATCTATGGTTATTAAGGTCCATCTAAGGTCCTATCTCAAAATGAGACAAATAAGGTATTTCCTACCTCAAAAATTAGCTTACTTAAAGGTATAGCATTTACTTTAAATTTAGAACTATCTTTATATTTTAAAGATCTAAAGTATTAATCTTCACATTTAAATCACAGTAAATTTCTAAGATAATGAAGCTCCATGTAAAGTTACAAGTTCAATCACATGATTTGGATGCAATAATCCAGTATCCAGAACTATCATATTATAATTCAATCCCACACTCTAATTATGGGGTAAAACCATACATATTATTGAAGTTGATTGTTTTGCAAATCAATCTTATTTTAGAGATCAATTTATGCTAATTGTCTTATTTATGAAAAAATCAAGGATCTTAAGATTATATCAAGATATATAGTCACATGGGTTATTCATAAGATTTCAACCTTCTAGATTACTAGCCTAGAGTCAATATCAAATTAACAACTATTAATTGATTTCATGCAAATTATTGAATGCAAAATTCATGTTTTCAATTTTAAGTTTAACTTACTTTTGAGATTTACCATGTCAAAACCAATTATGACATAATTATGGATATTTATGCAAAAATTGACAAACAAGATTGTCATTAATTTCTTTATCAATTATTAAGGCTCAAATTAGCAATATGTTTCATTTTGATTAATTTAATTATCCTTATTATACTAATTAGGGTTTTCTCCTTAATTAAGATAAATTTAGAAATCTAGATGTCCAAATCAGAAAGTAGATTCTCTAACATGCATACTACTGTATAAGAAGCACATATAAGTCTAATTATCCAAATCAGAGAACATTAACTGCTAAATTATTACTAATCAAGTCCTAGAGGCTTAGCATATATAGAAATTAGAATTAATTGATACTTAGAAATCAAGTTCTACCTAAAGATGTTAGCAATCAGAGTTAAGATATGCAAATTTGGAATTGCATAAACCCTAATATTTATTAATCATGCAAAACATTGATCAGGGCATAATTAATAAAATATAAATAAAAAAATCATCCTACTTATCACATGCATTCTATAAGACCTAAGTGACCAAATGAAACCTTAATCATAGTTTGGGTGATTAATCATACTAATATTCACAAATTACTTCAAAAGTTCAATTAAGAAGTTATTTAAATAATACATTCAAAATATTTTTAATTAAATTTAATTTTTTTGATTTATTTTCCTTAAGAAAAATAAATTTGATAACTCATTTTATTATTTAACAATGTCAGCCCAAATACAGAAGACGCAGGTCGGCCGGACCTGATGGTTTGTTACTGTCACACTGCGCGGGTCACGGGTCGGCCCAACCCGCACATTCCTTTGACTTCCCCCGTATTCCCCGACGCTTAAGGATTTTAAGGTTAGGGTCCGAGCCCAATTGCTGGGTGCTCCCACCACGCCATGGCCCAAACCCAATCGCTACACAATTAGGATGCTGAGGCACATCGAAAGCACAAAGAAGCCCTCTGTGAGAAGGCTAGAGACATCTGAAACTTACTCACCCAAGGCCTTATTTTAGGGTTTACTGTGGAGGTCAAATACTCCCCATAGAGCCCATTAAATCACATAGGCTTAATCCCTATGCCTTTAGAAAGGTGAGACGGATTGAACCCACATGAACACAAGTCACGGAGTGTACCCTGACACTAGGTCCTTACTCGAACCCAGCCTCTTGAAGAAATGTTAGCCCAATTGATTATATAGATTAATTAAGGCTAACCCAGACCTTAGGAGTATTGCATTGGGTTAGTTTAGCTTAGGAATACAATTAGGAATCAAATAAAAGGAATGTTGAGCCCACTAGACTCAGCACAAAGAAAGAGATACCTGGTTTGACGGGCTGTAGGCTCGGCTTGATTGATTGAGGGGTTCCAGGGACTAGCTAAGCTTTAGGAAGTAGCTAGGGGACTCAAACTTTGAGTGCACACCCTCTGATTTTAACTAGCCAAAGCAAAGGGTGTTTGGCGAGCTTGCGAACAGTTGGGATTGAGAATTGGGAGAGGAGGATAATGGGAATCTCACAGTGATCAAATAGCAAACTGGGAGTGCTGGGGTGCAGCTAATTGGGCTGGATCAACCCGAGAGCTTAAAAGTCAAGGTTGAGCTCTGAATTTTCCAAGATTGGGGAAGTCAAGCTTCGAGACCCATTCATAGCATCCAATTGATTCGAGAAGGTCCCTAACAATATTGATGACGTGGAGGAGGAGTGGGGGACAAGTTCTGCGGTCAGGGTACGGAGAATTTTCTCTGTCGGGCACGGGACTCTCGGGATAAAGATCCACAATTACGGGAGTGGCAGGAGCCATCTAATTGATCGTATGAAAGACATAATAATCCTGATCTCCTGGATCCTAACAGCTAATGACGGGAATGATCTGGGCCGTAGGATCAACGGGTAAAATCTAATGCCTGAGATCTAGCGCCGTAAAGAATAAATCTATGCTATTTGATTCACGGGGTGTGGCGGCCGCCCCTTTTAATCATAAGGATTAGGGTGTGGTCGTCACTAAGCACATCCCTTACTTAACATTAGGATGGAATTTAAGACTCTAATCCAATCTTAAGAGAAATATGTGCTTTTCATAATAAAGCAAAGGATAACAATCACTTAGCGAGTATACTATGAAATCAGAGTGCGGAAGAAAAGTACCAACTAAAGTAATCATCCATTCATCCATATTACAAAGTAAAACATCCAACTTAGAATGTAGGAAAATTAAAGTATAATTTAATCCTGCATTATTACAAACATTAAAGTTAAAAGAGCTGTAATAAGAAATAAAGTCTCTCATTCTCTCGAATGCAAAAGTAAGTAAACTAAGAAGCATAATATGCTAGACTTCATTAACCTGCACTTCTTCTTGGACCTGCTCTTCTAAAGGTTCAACCTCCTTAAATAGCTCAGAATCTACCATTATCAGTTTCATAATGGTAGGGCCCCATCCAACAAAAGAAAAATTTAGTTAGACAAAATATCTAAGTACATTTTAAGGCAATCATTTTTATGTATTTTAAAGATATCACAATACTAAGCAACATAGGAGCAATAAAGCATCCAAGAAAAGTAACAAAGAAAAGTCCAAGTAATATAATCAAACTAAACATGCCAATTTATGGAATAAAGTAAGAGTACTGTACTAAAAATAAAATCTAGCATCCTAACATGCTTATAAATAAATTAAAGTGACTAAAATAAAAAGTAATATAATTATAAAATGCTTGTAAAATAAAAGGAAGGTAAAGTATAAAGTAAAGTGTGGAGATACTTCTACTTAGTTCTACCAAAAAGTAAAGTCCATCTGCTCATCTAGGAGAAACATCCTAGATTAAAGTATGTTGTGCTAGGAAAGTGTCCTAGTCACAAGGTAATGTCCATCTAATCATCCAATAAAGTGTCCCAGGCAAAAGTAACAAGCACTAGAAAAGTGTCATAAGCAAAAAGTAACACACACTAGGGGAAATTCTCTAGGCAAAAGTAACAAGCACTAGGAAAGTGTCCTAAGCAAAAGTAACACGCACTAGGGGAAGTTCCCTAGGCAAAAGTAACAAGCACTAGGAAAGTGTCCTAGGCAAAAGCTATCCTAAAGTAAAGTTATATTAAATGATAGACTAAGTAAAATATATCTCATAAGGTGTATTAAAGTTTGTTTTATTTAATTTTTCTTTTTAAGTTATGCAAATGCTATAAAAATGTAATTCACACACAGAACAAGTGAGGAGTTGAGTATATCTAGTCAACCTTTCTATAATTGGGGTCAAAATAAACACACATAAAAAAATCACCACATGAGATATGCTTAAAACCAAGATTATAGCTGAGCAATGGTGAGTTTACCACTAAGATGAATGAAATAGCCATGAAGTTTAATGTCAAGTACTAAAATTCAAAGTCTTTAAATTCTTAAAATTTTTGGCAGAGTTTCCTTTGTATTTGCTTAAAATAAATAATTACAATATTAATATATAAGTCAATCTATTGACTATTTCCAGTTCTAATATAAGTCAATTAATTGACTATTTCTAGTTCTAATATAAGTCAATCCATTGACTATTTTTAGTTCTAATATAAATTAATCCATTGACTATTTCCAATTATAATATAAGTCAATTCATTGACTATTTCCAGTTCTAATATAAGTCAATCCATTGATTATTTCCAGTTCTAATATAAATCAATCAATTGACTATTTCCAGTTCTAATATAAGTTAATTCATTGACTATTTCCAGTTCTAATATAAGTCAATCCATTGACTATTTTTAGTTCTAATATAAATCAATCCATTGACTATTTCTAGTTCTAATATAAGTCAATCCATTAACTATTTCAATTCTAATATAAGTCAATTTATTGACTATTTCTAATTCTAATATAAGTCAATCCATTGACTATTTTCAGTTCTAATATAAGTCAATTCATTGACTATTTCCAGTTCTAATATAAGTCAATCCATTGACTATTTCCAGTTCTAATATAAATTAATCCATTGACTATTTCCAATTCTAATATAAGTCAATCCATTTATATTAGCATTTGTATAAGATAACTTACAACATTTGATTTTTAATTTATAGCAACAGCACTTATTCACTTAGATATGATAATATTTTTTATGAATAAAGCTGCAATAATATTAATAATTGAGAGCAACAAAACAAAATGAATAACATGATCTAAAATATATGACTTGTGCTTTTTCAGCATGTTTATCCACTTCAATATGCATTTTCAACAATATTATAAAAGAAATTATACTGTGACATAAAATATAATTCATCATAGCAATTTGTATAATTATGTAATTAATTAAGCATCACAATTCTAGTTACTAATTAAATTATTCTGCCCTCTTAATAGCGTCTCATAGTAGGAAGATATATGCAGCATTTGATTTTTGTTTACATAATACATGGCATCACTTAGATTCTTATAACATAAATGGCAGCATTGAATGGAAACATTTGATTTTTAATGCTTAATGAATTGCTTGAGAAGCCATGCATATGTACCATCACTGCTTGCAGTTTGTAAAAAAAGTCTACTTCAGTAATTGAACTTCTGGGCAATCAAATCTCCAAGTTTTACTTGGGTGCACAAAAAGGAGTTTAACTCGTCCATATTTCAAATTTAAATAATTTTATTATCATTTAGGGTTTTTCTAAGTAGCACTATGCATGTCGAAACAAATTCATATTAACCATGCTTTAAAATCCTAATCTATAGATTTTCATCAACGCTCAGTAGGCATTAATTTTTAAAAATAAATATTTAACTTTTCTATTTCTAAATATTGAATTAGTTCCAAAATCACTAGACGATTAAGAAATATCATCATTCAATCCAAAGAAACAAAAAATTATATTTTCTTAAATTTTAGTTTTAAAACATAAAGCTTATGTACCACAATTGTGATAAATAATAACCGAAGATTCTTATGAATACATTTAAAACTTTTCAAGAGATTGCACAAATATTAAGATATG
Source organism: Gastrodia elata (assembly GCA_016760335.1). Taxonomy (NCBI): domain Eukaryota; kingdom Viridiplantae; phylum Streptophyta; class Magnoliopsida; order Asparagales; family Orchidaceae; genus Gastrodia; species Gastrodia elata. The sequence goes on from CM028679.1 coordinate 1,741,884, forward strand.
TGTTGAAGTGGGTGACATGATTAGTTGAGTTCTTTGTTGTGTATTGTGTGTCCTTGCACAAGATGACAGATGAAATGTTGCTTAAAATTGAGCCAATGTTAGCCCAATTTGTATGAGATTTACAAGGAAAATTTATGTGATGTGTGCCATAAGCACAACATTGTGACAACGATGATAGTGTCCCATATTTGGAAAAATATGCATCACATGCCATGTTGTACAGCACAATTTTTTAATTCAAATTGTTAGCATACATATCAGCTTTGTTAGTGAAGTAGGACAATATCAATGAAAGTAAACAAAAAGTTAATGATTGGTATGATAAGATCCTCCTACATGGATGGCTTAAGCCAAGCTCATCACCTCTAGGCCAGTCACCTAGAGCTTTGTCCAGTCGGTATAAATTGGCCAACATTAACCAACCTCCATGAGCCAACAATTTACATTAGCTGACCACCATAAAATAATAAGTTAATTGGTTGAAACCACTAGTCAGTTTACTAACCTTAGACACCTCCTTTAAATTGATCTACCATTCAACTATTTGTCTACCCGCTTTATCTAGGACGCTCATATCTACATCACGCATTTGCATTCAAACTATCCAACCCATGTGTAGCCTGGCCTGTGTATGCCCAGCATGTGTGCAGCTGAGTGATGTACTACTCACCTACTTGTCAATCCGCTTTATCTAGACCACTCGTATTCACACATTACGCATTTCCATTCAAACTATCCAACCCGTGTGTAGCCTGGCCTGTGTATGCCCATATATAATTGAGATCAATATGCATTACCTTACCAGTATGTCACCCAATATATACCAAGCCTTGAGAAATTGAGATCACCTTATGAATATAAGAAAAAAGTGAAAAATAAAATCAATATGCATTACTTTACTAGTAAAAGCAAGACATGCATGAGATACTTGGCATAATTATATCAACAGCATGTTACTAAATACATGCTTCTTTCCCAAACAAGAGTACCAAAAGCATGATAGATCAAATAACCGCCCATGTGTACTCAAAAGTAACAAAACAAAATTCATAAAAACATTAAGACACTCAATGGCACATATGTAGAAAACTGATCAAATTAAGTGGCATAACTCACATAATTCAATATAGACAAACTAATGAAATCTATAGCACAATTTCACATTTAAACAACTTAGCTTAGACTTGTATAAAAAAGCATGCCATAGTGCCAAACAGCATGAATGCTGAACGAGTATTCATTTAAATTAACTGTAAGCCCAGCAATAGCTTAACTGTAGCTTATTTATTTTTTTTTTCAAATCTGAATAGCATCGAGTTTTCATCATTGCATTTATATAAAATCAGTCCTTTTTAATTTTAATCACTTAAAAACCAATTATACTACATCTTTCTGAATCTCTTATTCGACATTTTAAAACCCTAAATCATATGCATACTATATTAAGAAGGAAAATCGGGAGGAGTACCTGAGTTGAGTATTGAAGGGTTGCTGCTATGGTTTAGAAGATCGTTTGCTTTGTGTCATTTCGGAAACTTGCCAAGACTTGCAAATCGAAGAGGTGAGGTTCGAATAAATAAGGAGTTAGCATCGGCTTACCTCCATACGACTAAATGGGCGATGTCGATCCTTGACAAGGCCTCCTATCGACGAGGGCAGCGGCGCGAGCCACGCGTCGTCGCCTCTCTTCTTGCTCGCTCGAGGGATAGGGTGGAGAGGGCTCGGTCTCGATGAGGATAGGAACGGGGAGTCAGTCGCGTGCGAAGGGATTAGGGATTAGGGTTTTCCGATTAAAGGATATAATGAAATTATGTATCTATCTGTATATTTATATATTGTATTATTTGATTAATTTAGAAATTTTGTTTGATTAGAATTATACGAAAGTTTTGAAAAATTATTTTTTTTTAAGCTAAATTAGGGGTAACAGACTTAAAAATGAAGTCGAAATTTTAATCAGAAGTCATCTTATTTATTTCATTCATCAAATTAATGGAAATATAATAAAATAATCAAGAAATTTTGACTTTCTCCATAATTCATCAAAATTTCACCTCAAGCTAATTTGGGTGTGAGGAACGTAATGGCACACTCTAATTTTCGATTCGATGAGCATTTATTTATTTTATTTTTCAGGATATTTAAATAATATTAAAATATTCGATGAAAATCCAACGACTTCCAAATGTATCCAAAACTTCACCCCTAGCTAATTTGGAGGTGGTGAACGCAATGATGAAGTCAAATTTTTGATTTGAGATCAGAATAAAAATTCAATTTCTAGGGTTTTAGAATTTTTTAGAAATCAGAATTTGCACTATTTGATTCCTGATTTCATCCAGATCTTAGAGGTAGGTTTTAAATGACTTAATTAAGATACTATAACCATAATTTAGACTTAGATTAGTCTTAATTAACCTAAGTAACAATCTGGGTTGTTACACGGGGTAAGGTCAGATGCAAAATAAATCCGTTGTCATGAGACCTGGGTTCCGCAATGGGTCACCCGTTGTCCGCACAATAAAACCCAGATGGGAATTAGCAGATGAGGGTACAAATGCAATTATGAAAAGATGGAGACCCCTTTGTACAATTTTCCTTATTTGAATTAAATTCAATTATGGCCTAAATGATCTCCCAAAATTCCCAAATTTACACCTCTAGTTAATTTGGGAGTGTGGAATTTAAAAAGGCAATCAAAATTTAGTTTGGATATCAAAAGATTTTGGCTATTAATTAGGGTTCCTAATTTGACAAAATTACCATATGCTAATAATGTTTGAATGACCCCAAAATTTTAGGGTTAGCTCCTAATAACCTTATGAATGCAATGGATTAAATTTCAAGGTGAGGGTTAAGTTTTAGGTTAAGCTTGGAAACAATACAAGGTTGTTACGGACTCCCCCACTTAAGAATGATGTCGTCGCCAACACATCCTAAGAAAGGAGAAGAAAGTGCAAAAATTTTAGAACATAACTAAGAAATTAGGAGTACCTTGGTTTTCAAAGAGCCTTGGATATTTCTGCTACATATCGACCCAAGTGGATTTTTTGAGAGAGTGATTCCTCCATTGTACTTTTACCATGGGAATAGAGCAATTCCTTAGCTACTTCTAATTGTAAGCTAAGACTCTGATGGGCTCTTCCACATATGAAAGGTTCAACTTAAGGGATATTGCAGGAAGTTGAACTAGATGTGAAGGATCACCAAGACATCTCTGCAATGATAATATATGAAAGATGCTATGTACTGTAGAGAAATATTCAGGGAGCTTCAACTTGAAGGCTGTAGTGCCTATTTTGATGCCACTTTGAAAGGTATAACATAGTGGGACTAAGCTTCCTAGACACACTAAAATGAAAAATACCCTTAATAACGCTGAAATCCAAGGGACGATGATGAGCATCGTGATATTTAATCTAGTGATCTTGCGTGACTCTAATTCTTTTCTGAATTAACTGCACTTTTCTATTCGATTCATCCATTAGATCAGATCCAAGAAGTTGAACACTGCTGATTTCAGACCATGCAAGTGGAGTTCTGCACTTCCTACCATATAATGCTTCATATGGTGCTTTGCTGATACTTGCTTGACAACTATTATTATAAGCAAACTCTATAATAGGAATGTCGTCTTCCCAAAAACTGCCAAAATCCAAAATACATAATCGCAATATGTCTTCAAGAACCTAATTGACTCATTCTATTTGTCCATTTGTTTGGGGATGGAAGGTGTTGCTCATGGCCAAAGTAGTTCCTAGGTCTTAATGTACTACTTGCTAGACCTTATATGTAAATCTTCTATCATGATCTAACACTATCGATCTTGAAATACCATGGAGTCTGAAAATTATTTTGATATATAGCTTAGCCAACTTTTCCACTGAATCTATTTGATGTATAGGAATGAAATGAGCTGACTTGGTTAATCGATCAACTATCACCTAGATAGATTTAGCTCCAGATCTTAACATAGGTAAACCCATGAAAAAATCCATGGAAATATCTATAACGCCCTGTCCCGTCACTGCACGTAATTTGGAATAATTTACTAAACAATTGGTGGCAGAACAGTGCTTACTCGGGGAGGATTGCTGAACCTCCCCGAAATTTACAGGATAAAGATTGAGCTGCTACTGAAACTCAACCCCAAAAGGGAAAGAAGGCTGGGAACTAATCTTAAAGATAAGTGTATGATCCTTATCTTAAGTATTAGGTAGGATGCTTATGTACATTGGATTATGAGTGGGTTAAGGATCCAATTTATGTGAGTATTAGAGTTTCACATATGTTGATCCCATCACAATACTAAGTATAAGTAGTACGTAATACAGAGTATGGAAGCTAAAGCACACATTCAAATTATTCATCACAAAAGCTAAGTAAATAATTCTTCTCAGAAAAGAAAAGAAAAATACATTCAGAATTTTTACAAATAGTTTACTTAAATGAAATAATAAAAAATTGTCTATCTACAAAATTGAAATAAGCTAGTTCATGAAGGTATAATGCTGATGCAAAGTCCACTAGTGCTCCACGAGCTACTCCTATATCTCCTGTGAAGCCTCCTGATCCTGCTGCACAAGCTACTCTGGATCTAGCAAATTACAGGATCCCAAAAGAACCATACATTAGACAATAAGTCTAACACAGTTAAAGCTACTCCAAATAGTTATAGTTATAGTTATTTAAGATTTAATAATTAAGTAATTTAAATAAACTATAGAAAAGAATTAAGCAAATTAAATAAAACTGTAGAAAATATATTAAACCAGCTGAAAATTCTAACGCAGTGCAAAATTAAAAGAAAGGCAAAAACCAAGAGTGAAAGCTGAGTATTTAAAAGAAGAGAAAGTAGTATGAAAACTAAAATCGAGTAAATGTTAAAGTAAAATTGTATTGTATACCACTAGATATGTATATATATGCATCAGAGTATACCACAAATATGCCAGACTCATTGTCATATGACATTCCACAGATTCCTAGGTGAGCAAACACTCTGCTAATAGATCCTAGGTGAGCACATCGCTCCGCTAATATCCTATGTGAGCACATCGCTCTGCTAATGCTGATATGCATTTATGATATGCCAAGGCTTTAATAAATATATGCTTTTAAAATTATCAACATTTAGAAAATAGATCCAAACCAAGTACTAAATCCATCTATCTCCATTGTGCAGAATTTAACTAAATGAATTATAACTTTGATTCAATTTTATGATTCTTACTACAACTATACCCTAATTCATCACATGGAGAGGTTGCATACACTGAAGTTAGCATGTTCTAGGAAAGGTGACATTAACACTTCGTTTGCTTAACTGCATGTATCAATGTGCACAAAGATAAGGGACATAATCTTTTTATAATTTATTCTCTCAAACTAAGTTATTAAATCCTCAACTTATAAACATAACTTAAGGTGTCCTAAGAAAGGTAATTGAAACACTTAATTTGCTTAATTGCACTTATCGTGTACACAAAGATAAGGGATAGAATTCTCTTACAATATATTCTCTCAAACTAACTCATTCCATCCCCTACTTATAACACACCTTGAACTTGGGATGTTTATCCTGAACTTAACTATACTTATCCAGTTACCTATGTTAATACCAAGACTCTACAATTCTATATAGGATAAATCAACCAATTCTAATATATGTTAGCTAAATTCAGTTCTATGGATATGTATTATCATCTCCATTTGATAATACTACTAGGTTAATTCTAACAAATCTATTTAAAATCAATGAATACAAGCTAATGAATCCATACTCCATTATAATGGGTCCTACACAAAGGTTCAAAGGATATTGCCTAAAATCCATACAACATATGGTACTACCACAATGATTGATTTTTCAATCTAAAATCTTTGGAAAATTCTACCACAATGGCTTAAGATTATTTACTCTAAGGCTATAGGGTTCATCTTAGCTTCTACCGCAAAGTTATACAATAAGCTCTTCCTACTTCAATAGTTCACTTATTCAAAAGGGTTGACAATTTAATTGATCTAACATTATCCTTTGAGTACAGGAAGATTCACTTAAGTTCAAGCTATAATCTAAGATATTTACGAATTTTCTTAGACTTCTATTCTTTAACCTATGGCTTGGACTATAAAAATCAAATGAGTAACTCATCACTTTCTACCCAATTCCTATACTACAAATATGGGATATAAATCACGTAGATTAAAGAGAATTGATTGATTTATAAATCACTCTTATTTTATAAATCAGATAATGATAATAATCTTACTTATGAGAAAATCAAAGATCTAAAGGTTAGATTCAGATGATCAATCACTTGAGTTTGTTATAGATCTTAATTCTTCTAGTTTATAAATTTAAGATCAGTGGAAAATCAGTAAGGGTTGATTGAAATCATGCAAGTTCTTTAATGTCTAAATTAAGTGTCTTTGTTCAAGTTGATTAAGTCTTGAGACTTAATATAATCAAGTTAGGTTTTAATTCTAGACTTGGCCAAATTAAGATTTATTTATATTAATCAATAAGAAAATTAGTAAGTTCATTGTTAATTGGCAGTGTTCAATTTAGTATTAAATCAATTATTGATTTCATTAATCAATTTCCTTAAGACCATTAGAGTTTAACCTTGTTTAATGTCAAATGAAAGATTTAAATGTCCAAATCAGAAATTTAGTATCCTAGCATGCATACTACTATTAAAAAAATGTATAAATATAACATAAATCAAAATAAAGAGTAAATAAGGCTTAATCAAGTCCAAAATAGATTAGCACATAACTTTAAATTTAACCATCTAAATTTCATGCAACTTGGCCATTATGTTCTGAATAATCATGCAAACAATCAGAGATCTTAAAATTTCAATTTGATTAACTATAACCCTAATAGCCACTAATCATGCAAATCAAAGATTAGGGCATAATTAACAAAAAATAAATCAAAAAACTATTCCACTTAGCACATGCATTCTACAAGGTATAAGGAACTTAATGAGACAAAGATCATAAGGTTTGGCTAAGCATACATGCTAATCTTCCTTAATTAATTTCTAAAGTAATTAAGTTAAATTAGAAAATATATTAACAAAAAGTGTGATATTATTTTATATTCTAATTTCTTATGATTTTTTGAACAAAATGGTATATAATTTCTTAGGGTTTGGATTAGTACACAAAATATTATTCAAATAATTTATTCTAAATGTTTTCAATTTAATTTCCATTAATCCAATAATTTTCCTTATGGGAAATATTTCCTAGATTCTTTAATATTAAACGAGATCAGCCCGATTACAAAAGGAGAAGGTCGGCTCGACCTGAGGACCCGCCACATTTGCACATGTGGGTCACGGGTCAGCATGACTTGCATAGTGGTGTCATCCCCGACTCGCCATCCCCTACCTCTGACTAATTAGGAAAACCCTAATCACTAGATTCCCAAGCGTATAGGCCATAGCACAACCTCCCGAGGATCGCCACATGTTCACTATGACCAGACAGATCGATTGGGACCCTAAGCCCAAATTAGGAGTGCCTGGACCACTAGAAGGCTATTACCCTTAAATCCTCCTTACATGCTTTACTGTGGGGAGTTAATACTTTCCACAGAGGCCATGCCAGGCTAAGGGCACATTGGCTACACCTTAAGGAAGGTAAAGCGCACCTAATATTTATACTGGCATGGTCTAGAAGTGGTTGGAAGTTTGGGGCCTTACTCGGCCCAGCTTCCCTAGAGGACGGTAGCCTGATCAATCGATACGATCTATCGAGGCTAGCTCAAGCCTCAGCAATTAATACATTGAGTCTGATTAGGTTAGGAGATGAATTACAAATCAATTGGAGCAAAGTATTGAGCCTGAGAGACTCAATATCGCTGGAAGAGTACCTCGACAGATGGGAAGAAGCTAGATCGGCAAGTTGTATGTGACTGGGACTGAAATAGGAGCTGGGATGATTGCTACTAGTCTCCTCAATATCTGACAAAGTGGTAGGAAGCTTGAACACCAAGCTTGACCCTCAAAAACATCAAAAACTAGAGGTGGAATGCAGGTAGGTCGCAGGTGAGATAGTAGATGACAAGCAAATAATTAAGCACTAGGGGAGATCCTTCAAACAAGTGAGTCACTAATGGAGATTCCCATGCTATTTATAACTTGGGGGATCAGAAGAGGGCTCGGGCTACTACCCATGGCTGGCCCAAGGCTTGAGGGTTTGGGTTAGGGCTAGGCGAGGGCAGACCTGGAACTTAGGGTGACCAGACTATTAGGATTGGGGGAGGTAGTGGGGAGAAGAAGGGATCCCCGTACTGCCATGCTAGCAGTGATAGCAGTGTCTATCAGGCTCGATAGAAATTCTCCGGGATGAAGATGATTATATCTTGAGGGATCGGGAACCATCTGATGCATCAACCATTCAACTCATATGACTCTGATGCGGCTTATTTAATAAACGATTACAGCGAGATTGTCAATCGTTGGATCTTTGAGAGTGATCCATTGGCTGATGGGCCATCGAAGCATGGAGCACTGATGATGGAAGCATCAAGGTGCCAAGATGCGTGATAAGCGATCTAGTAGACACGGAAGGCTGAGCTGCTGTTGGGGCCCCGTAGCGAATCTACCGCGGTCCCGACAGCGGATCCCGACTGTTAGAAGGTATAATTGCAATTACAAATTAATCCCAACCATTATGTATAATTTTCCATTTTAACTTAAATTAAATTAAGGCTTAAATAATCTCCAAAAATTCTCAAACTTGCACCCCTAACTAATTTGAGGGTGAGGAATTCAAAAATGATATCAAATTTTGGATTGGACATCAAAATATTTTGGTAATTATTTAGGGTTCCTAATTTGGTAAAAATGCCCATTTAACCTAAAGAGGTCTGGTTGACTCAAAATTTTTAGGGTTAGGTTAAAATGACTAAATGAATAAAATAAGATAACTATTAGATCATGGTTAAGCTTAGGTTAAGCTCTGAAACAACCTAGGGTTGTACAATATTGAATCATTTCCATTCAAGAACTGCTAGAGGATGAAGGAATCCTCTAGGATTTTAGTGTTCAACCTTGACAAGGTTATAGGCATGACATTTTGCCATGAATTCTACCATGCTTCTTTTCATACCAGGACACCTGAATGATTACTTTAAATCTAGGTACATTTTCATGCTCCCTAGATGGACTTGATATCCCAAATTATGACCTACAATGAGAATCTTCTGATGTATGTGTTTGGGAATCCATGGATGATTTTCTTGATAAATTACATTTCCATGAGCTGCAGATCATGGCAATGGCCACCTTTGATTTCGGCCTTGAACTTCAGATAGCCTTTATCTTTAGTTTGAGAGACGGAGATATCTCTGTAAAAGGTGGGTTCCATGGTGCTCTGACTTAACATCATGCTCAGCATATCACTATGCATAGAAATAATGTCAAGCTTACAGAATGCTTCCTCAATCATGCTTTTAACAATCATGGCACTGAGTGTAGCATAATGGCTATGAGAATCAGCCACAATGTTCACTTTGTCAAGGTGATACTAAATGTTTAGATCATAATCATTTATCAACTCTAACCAGCTTCGCTGTAGAATGCTGTAAAGATAGTGACACCTAATTTTCAAAGCGAAGACAACGGGGGCAAGTTTGAGATCATGCATCGAATAATTTTTTTCATGCGGCTTAAGCTTACAAGAAGTGTATGTGATTAACTTTCCTTCTTGCATCAGCATACATCCCAAACCTATTTTAGATGCATCTGTGTAAACTTGGTAGTCTAGAACCTCTTTTGGCAAGATAAGAACTAGGGCAGAAGAGAGTGCATTTTTTAATACTTGGAATGCTTCTTCACACTCAAGACTCCAAATAAAATGTACAACCCTCTGAGTCAACATTGTTAATGGAGAGGCGATCTGAGAAAATCCTTTAATGAACTATCTGTAATAGCCGACTAATCCCAAAAAGCTTCTAGTATTAGTCACTGACTTTGGCTGCGACCATTCATGAATAGCACTGACCTTTGTCACATTCTTGAATAGCACTGACTTTTCTTGATCAACTCTAATACCCTAGGCATCAACGACATGACCCAAAAAGGCTACTAAGTCAAGCCAGAACTCACAGTTAGAGTACTTAGTAAAAAATTGGTGGCTGCACAATTATTCTAGTATGGCTCTCCAGTGGTTTTCATGTTCCACTTTATTCATCGAATCAATCAGGATATCGTCGATAAAGAAGATGATTTTTTTTTCTAAAAATGACTTAAATACACTCTACATTAGGTCCATAAAAGTAGACGGTGCATTCGTTAGAACAAAATAATTTACTGAAAATTCATAATATCCATAATGTGTCCTGAATGTTGTCTTTTTGATGTCTTCATCTTTGACCCGTAGCTGATGGTAATCGAATCGCAAATTAATCTTAGAAAATACCTTGGCTCTAGATAGTTTGTCGAAGATGTCATTGATTCGTGGTAACAAATATTTAATCTTGATTATTACCTAGTTAAGTTCTCGATAGTCTTTACATCTATGCATAGAGACATCCTTCTTTATAATGAAAAGAATCGGTGCACCATAAGGAGACGAGCTAGGCCAAACGAGACCTTCCTCCAGCAATTCCTAGAGTTGCTTGTTTAGTTCCTACAATTCATTGGGCTCCATACAGTAGGAAACTTTGGAAATATGTTGCGTTCTATGAATTAGCTCGATTGCAAATTCCAATTCTCTGACAAGTGGGAGATCGAGTAAGTCTTCAAGAAAACATAAGAAATTTGCATATGATACAATTCTCGTAGATAGGGACATCATCATTCTTCTCACCCAGCATTGTCACTAGGTAGGTATCACATCACTTTCTGACTAACTTCTCAGCCTTCATGGAAAATATCAGTGAGGCTTGGGTACTGAACTTGCCTACGAATGTTTTGGCTTGGCCTCCACTGCCTAAGGTGATTTTCTTCTTTTAGTAGTTAATTGTAGTGCCATGCTTACTTAGTCAATTTATCCCAAGAATCATATCAAAATCCGCAATTGGGAGCACAATTAACTTGGCTTTGAAGTCTTGCTCACCAATGGGGATTGATACGCTATAGAACTGCTAGGCTTGCATACGAGCTCGAGAAGGTAACCTTATGCTTAAAGAATTTGCTAAATGATAGGATGGTAACTTAAGAGTTTTAACCCATCTTTCTGATACGAAGGAGTGACTCGCTCTGGTATCAAAAAGAGAATTGCATAATATGCCATTAATTTCTAGAGTGCCTGTGTTTATAGTAATAATAAAAAAATTTACTGGCACATTCAGGGAATAAGGTAGCAAACAGAAGCAAGAATTAAAATAATTTAAAACATACTCGATATGACATTATTGTCCTCAGGAGCAGACGCAAGAGTCAGCATATAGACTCTAGCAGGAGCAGAGGGTTGACGATTATGCCGTGCTCGGCCCTGACGATTATAGGCCTGAGTAAAAGCAGGAGCATTTCTGGGTGCTGCAGCATGAGCTGGAGGTGGCATTACACCCAAGGTGGGGGTATGGCTATTCAGAGGTCGTGAACGGAATACTCGATATCGCTTTGAATGGATGATGGGCACCCCATCGATTGTTTTCACAGCATCGCATCGGTAGAAATAATGGCCAGGTTTGTCGCAAGTGAAGCAGACATTCCTCTGATGTTAACACTTTCCATAAGGGTGGGGATGCTTACATTCTGAAACATTAGCTTGAGATTGATTAGCTTCAATATGGAAGACTTTGGCTACCTTCTGATGTCCAAAGGTCTCTCTTCTGGTCTACATGAAATGAGCTTTTATCTTTTGATCCGTCTGACTTTAAAAATGCTCTTGAAGTTGAGATGCGTCAACCAACTCTGAGAAATATCTAAATTAATGAGAAACTAGATGTGCTCGAATTGAATCTCGCAGTCCTTTCAAAAATCTACTACACCTTAATGCTTCTAATCTTACAAGGTTCGAAGTGAAATGGGACAGACGCCGGAATTCAAGTTTGTAATCTGGAATAGATCTTCCACCTTTGGAGAGATTAATCAGTTCGTCCTCCAGGATGGTTTGTGCAAACACAGAGATGAAGGCTTCTTTGTACGCTTCCAGAAATGATTCCCATGGGATGTCCTCAATTTTGTAGTCAGCAAACTTAGTGTTTCTCTCATTGTCCCGCTAGTATTCCACTTCGTCCTCAAATAGGTGTGTGACCAAGTGGATGGCTTCATAATTAGGACACTTGATGTTGGTGTGGTTCTTCTTAGCTAGCTTCAGCCAACTGATGGTGTCCATGGGGTTCATTACCCAATTAAATTTTGGTGTTCTCAGTCTTAGGAAGCTACGAAGGAAACCATCTACGAAGAAGTGCGGGACATATGGGGCTGCCATATGGATGACAGATGATTGCTACACAGTGAGGAGATTACAGTTTCTTGGGCCTATTTGTGGAGCCCTGTACCCTCCGTGGTCATGCTAATAATGAAATTAACATGATTATGGCAAATACAATCACCATGTGACAACCCTACCAATGATAGTCGAGTCAGGTATGAACCCAACCCGCCTTAGTTAAAAGACTTGCCACCTGAAACTGAGAGTCATACATAAAAATATCAAAATTGTGGAAGCAAGTAAGAGTATAACATTCATATCACATCATAGTAAAAAAGTAAAAATAGTAACTCAGCTCAATATAAAAAATATAGAACGTAAATACATCCAGAATATGAAATTATTACAAACTGAATTTTAAAACAAAAAGGAACACTCGTCCTCACAGCTGAAAATAGATCTAACTAAGCTAGAACAGCATGAAAGTCCTCCTCTTAGCCAAACTCTTTTCCATAAGCAATCTCAATGAACATCTATGAATCTAATATTGTCTGTATCACAATGCCAGGGCCTTAATTATAAAAGAAAAAAGAAAATAAACTTATAGTTAGACAATTATCTAAGCACATTTTAGGCTGATTTAAATGAAACTAAGTTCTTAAAGTATCACATTTTCACTAATCATTTAAGTAATTAAGGTGCAACAAGCCACAAAAAATATGATAGTTATAAATTAAGAATTTATAACTAAATGAAGCAAAGTATATAACTAACATACCTCATCCAGAAGCTGCAACAAAATTAGGCAATAAATATATAAATAACTAAGAAAATATAGAAAGTAAACTCATCCTAATATGTTTATGATCATGAGAATACGTGCTGATTCATATAAAGGAAATCTATGTTGAAATATAAAAGAATTAAAAATAAGACCAGCATCCTAGAGTATGCAGGAAATAAGCAAAGCTGAATTGAAAATACTGAATTGTAGTTTATTGTAAAAGTGTGCAAGAAATAATAAAATAATAACTAAAACATATGGTTAAACAAACCACTGAAATGAAATTGAACTGAAGAGTAGAAGTATGCCTAAATTAGTGTTGGCATAATATAAATGGGTCAAACATAGCCACTACATAAAAAGTTCAACATGTATCCCCTTAAGCAACCATAGAGCTAGGTCCGAGTTGAACTTATAGAATGAAACATGTAACCCCCTAGCCAACTATAGAGCTAGGTCCAAGTCTAATCTATATCAAAAGAACTGAATTAAAGAGGCAGACTAAGTTAGGAGGCACTCTACTAAACTAAGAACTTAATGAAGTTAAATCATATTTATGCAAATTCAAACCTAATATAGGATACTCATCAAATGTCCTATGTCCAAGGAAAAAGGCTCAAACATATAAAGCAATAATAGTCAAGGAAATCAAGGGACTTAACTAAACATATGTAATACCTATTGTTATCAAATTTAATTTGTTCTATCTAATTTGAGCTAGTACAGGCTTAGGATCTCCAATATTCAACTATCCTATAAAATCCCAGATTTGCAACCTTCAAATTAACATTTAAACATAACAAGTTCTAATTCATAATCAGGAATGACAACTACAAGAGCTGAGTAAATAAATCAATGACTTAATTAATGTATTTTAATAACTCAAACCCAAATCTTGATTATGTCAATCAAGATTAAGGATTCAGGGTTTAAACTCTAATTTGGGATTCGAACTTGAATCCAAGATACTAATCTCTAGGGATCTAGTGTTCGCACCCACACTTCAGCTAAAGATAGAGAATCATAGAAGCTAAAAGATTAAGAAACTATGATCTTAAAGAAAGGCTGAATTTATAATTATAATACAAAATAATCAAATCATGATTTTGTGCTACGCATTCCTTGGACTTTGTGCTTATTTTTTGTTGAACATATCATATAAGAACAACATTTTTGTATGAAAAATGAAAACTTAGAATATTAGGAAAACATTTGCATTTGGGTTAAGTACATGGCGGATTATGGTGCATATTACTCCAATGGATAGGGGTAAGGAGAGATCAAGAAACTTAACATCACTCATTGAGGAGAGTGTGTTAAGCTTGGGACCTATTCACTCTTGCAGACATGCTTGACTCCTTAGCTATTTTTAAAATTTCCCATAGAAACAAAGTAAAATAACTAAAAGATATTTGTATAGTATTATCTGTCTCTTCAGTCATATTGTACTATATTGTGATATTATGTCTGCCCTAGCCCATAAAGGCTACGGGAATATATTGGGCTGGATTGGCCAATTCTTTCTGATATGGCAGTTTGTACATTCTTTATAGTTTTTCAGCTTACTGTTTATTATGTTATTGATGCATTTTATTTGGTTAAATGTATTTTTCTTATGTTACCCACTTACCCGAGTAGATGCCTATATAGGATGCTAGACTTTACTATTTATTATATGTAGCATTTTTAAATTTATATTTTAAATTAGCATAAGTCATATGATCATTAACAAATTTAGGTTAGACTTTTCTTTACAATATTTTTACTTACTCTATTACATATCTATGCCATACCTTATTTAGTTTACTTGAGATGTGCTTTTGCCTCAATTCTTGCTTAGTTATAAATATTATATTTATAACTTATCCTCATCCTATTGTATGCTTACTTGCTCCCATGTTAGATAAATATTTTATTTTGTTTAGAGTAAAATGGTGATATTAATGAATACTTAATAAATTACTTGCCTAAAATGTACTTAGATAATTTGTCTAATATAATTTTTCTTTTATTTGCTGGGGCCCTGGCATTGTGAAACCGACAATATTAGGTCTTATTCAATTTGAGGAGCCAGTGCCTGAGGAGGAGCCTTATTTAGAGGAGGTGTAGCAGCCTAGTGCAGAAGACCCTTAGTTGCCTTTTTATTCATTATGAGGACAAGTGATAATATCATTTTCAATATTTTAAACTTTAATTAAATGTTGTAATAATATAGGTACTTGTGACTGTGTTTACTTTCTGCATATTATTATTTTCTGAGCTTTTTCATTTTATTTCATGGTTGATGTATGGTGAATGGATGTAATCCTTACTTCTTATTGCTTTTGCACTATGTATGAATATATGAATTTAGTGACTAATTTTCATAAATATTCTGTGCACATCTTTCCCCTATTATTAGATTGTGGACCTTACCTAATCCAATGATAAGTGAGAGATTTGCCAGAGTGACACTCCACTCCTTAGCCTAATGATTGCGGACCTAGGGAGCGGGGCGCCACAGTTGGTATCAGAGAATTCTATAAAGAGTCGGATTGGAACTCGCATTCGACTCTACCTGATGGATTATTCTTCTGCCAATCAGTCACTAGCTAAATACCAGAGTAACATCCAAGCACCATAATCATGAGCTCAAAATAATAAGAGTATAGAATGGAAAATGCATTCATAAGTAATAGAACTTAATTAGGAACAAACTTAAGTATAGTATGTAGCTAACTAATTCAAATTAAACCTTCATGAGATTTACAAGATCAAGAACTTGAGATGTTAGGACTTAACTTTCGTATTAAGATGTATAAATCCCTATAGAATTTTCAACCAACAATTAGGTCTTAAATCACTCTTAAGTAGTTACCTTCCACTTTTTAAATTTTGTCTCCGTAAGGATAATAACAGCACAACTTACCTTTTATAATCACTAAAGCTAATGATATTTTCCTTAGGAGTCTAAAATATACATTATCCCCAAGGTAAGTGGGAGTGCATCCTAGACGTTCATCTTCCACTCCCCTTGCTTTCCATAGTTTCTCTGGAGATATTAACACTCTGGGTAAAGCTGCTAAGAGCTTTAGTAGAAAGTGATCTAAAGTAAAAGTGATAGCATGTTATAATATTCTACTTTCTAGATTTCTGAAGATGTATTGTCCTTAATTAAGATTCTAGCAAATCAAATTCATGAATCCCGAACTGAGCCCCGCTCCTACTCCCTCCAACACTTCATCCAGCGAGGTAAGTGCTTTGCTGGAAGTGATCAAAATAATGGTGGAATCCCACCAAAAACAAGCAAAATTCAGCTAGAGACAGGCTAAGAAGGTCGCAGATGCTCAGGCCAAGTAGACCGCAAGAATGGAACGGCTACTGATAGCTCAGATAAGCCAGAACCGCACCACATCAGAAGTTGCCCCAATGTTACAATACTCTCACAAGCATCACATACAATCTGCAGAAGGACTTTTGTACAGCTTCCTCTGCCTGAGACCCCCTACCTTTAACGGGAGTCTCTCTGCAGTTGACACCGCCACCTGGATACAAATGGTGGAAAAAATGACAAGCATCAAGTGCCCAGACTCAGAGGTGGTCTGTCTTACTACCCACCTCCTATAAGATGAGGCTGAATACTGGTGGGACACCACCCATAGCACACAGTTTGTCGAGGTACCACTAGAGGACATTACATTGGATGAATTCATTGAGGCTCTCCAGGCTTCATTCATCCCTCTATTTGCTAAACACTGCTTGGGAGACATGTTCTTAAAATTATAATAGGGTGACCAATCTGTATCTGCATATGAAGCAGAATTTTATCGTGTTGCAAGATTCTCTATCCGCTTAATCCCTACTGAGCCAGACCACTGCCACCGATTTCAGAGCGGTTTGCGACCCTCCATCAAGAGCCAAGTGATCCTATTGTGGCCGCCCCTTAATCGTCCGGATCAAGAGGTGGTCATCAACGGGCAAACCTTCACTTAACATTCAGATTAAGGAATGGTCCTTCTTAATCAAATGCTAAGGGAGGATATACTCTAAAGAGGGAAAGAGCAAAGGAGAGCCAATCACTAAATGAGTATACTATAGTATATCAGAGTGTAGAAGAAAGACAAGTAATAACATCCATACAATCCAAATAAGAACTATACAACTCAGAATACATAAGCATGAAAAGTAAAGAAGTTTAAACCTATATTATTACAAAATAACCTTTAAGTTTAAGTAGTAAGGGAAAGGTAAAGTCACTCAGTCCTAACAAAGTAAAAGAAAAGCTAAGAGTCTTCTCCTGCACGCTCCTTCTCTTGCATCAGATCTTCAGAATGTTCCACAACCTCGAAAAGCTCAGAATCTACCATTGTCGGTTTCACAATGATAGGGCCCCAGCAAATAATAGAAAAATCTAGTTAGACAAAATGTCTAAGTATATTTTAGGCTATAAATTTGTTAATTTTAATGATATCACAATATCTAAGCAGAGTAGAAGCAGTAAAGCATCAAAGAAAGGTGACAAAGTTATAATTAATATAATTATAACTCATACAAGGTGTGAGGTAAGCACGTACTTTAACTCAAGCTATAGAAAAGGGTTAAATAGCACATAATAAAATCTACTAAGCACAAGAAAATTCCTAAGTAATATGATCAACTTAGACATGTTGGTTACAATATAAAATGAAAGTACTAAAGTGAAGGTAAAGTTCTAACATCCTAACATGCCATAAAGTAAAAGTGAACTGCTGAAAAGTACAACATACATGTAAAGCTATAAGTACTAAGGAATTATTGTATATAATTATACTGAACTATAAAGCAAAAGATATGCCAGAACTATAAAGTAATGGTAAAGTAAATGTAAAGTAAAGGTATAAAGTAAAGTGTGGAGATACTCCAACTTATTCCTGCCAAAAAGTAAGGTCCATCTAGAAAGAGTCCCAGATTAAAGTTAATTCCATCTGAAAAGTACCTGCTAAGCATTTAGGAAAGTAGTCCCAGATTAAAGTATCACGTACTAGGAAAGTTGTTCTAGGCAAAAGTAACACGCATTAGAAAAATTGTCCTAGGAAAAAGTATCACGCACTAGGAAAGTTGTCCTAGGCAAAAGTAAGACGCACTAGGAAAGTTGTCCTAGGCAAAAGCTGTCTCAAAAGTAAAGTTATACTAGAAGGCGGACTAATAAGACATAACTCACAAAGTTATTTTCATTAAACATTCTCCTTAAGTTATGAAAATGCCATATGAATGTATTCAAAGTTTAACATAGAATATTCATCTAATATTCCATATTTCATATAATGTGTCCAAATGTATAATGAAGTCCAAAACAAGGAAGGCATAGCATACAATTTTTAATGAATAAAATAGCACTAAACAACTTTGTGATATCATTTTGTTTTCTAATTAAGTTGGTCTATATAATCTGAACTTATACAAGTTTAGGATCTCTAATATCCAGCTATCAAGTATAAATTCAGAATATCGATCCTACAAGTTAAGGGAAGTTAGAACTTAATTAAGTTCTAACATATATAAATCACATGACGCTTAATTAAGTTTAAATAATAAATCAAACATTTTAATTGATAATCTTACAAATCTCAAACCAATCTTGATTAATATAAATCAAAATTGGGGGATTAAGATGTTAAGATCCAAGTATTGGATGTTAACTACCTAATCCAATAGGTTCTAATCTTAATGGTATAAAGTTAAACACAAATCTCATGAGCTATAATTAAGGCTATCTAATTAAGCAAAATCAAGCTTTAAGAAGATGGATATTTAATCTTAAATCTAAGGTTTTAATACAAAATAATCATAAATAAAAAATGAAATTCTAGAAAGTTATAAAACTAAGGTTTCATCTATTAAGTACCCATTTACTTAATATATGAACTCTAACCTAATTTCTAAGCTAGATCCTAAGGAAGTAAGATCATATAGATTTGGAGGAAAACCCTAAGAGAATAATTAAACTTTATGTTTGATATTATTTAATTACTATTATTATGAATTTAACTTAAGAAAGATATAAGGTGAGCTAAATTCACATTATAAGAGGTGATTTTTAGGGTTTTTTATAAATTATTATTTTAATGAGTTTAAGGTTGTAAGAATGTTTAAACCTAAATTTGGGCAAAATGACCATTGTCATTTTGCCCCTACTTAAGGATCTAAAATTCATCTTTATGAATTAGGGTTTAAATTTGAACTTTATTCAAATGGGGTGCTTACTTACTGTCCAATATGAGTTTAGACAGTAAGTACATAAATTTTGGTTATGTATTAAGCCTTATATGATCAAATTAAGTAATTTGACATATAAGGGTAAATTGGTAATTTTGCTTAATGGAATCTAAATTTTTCTAACAGTTTATTATTGCTTACTGTCTAAGGTTTCTATAGAATCTAAAATTATTAAATTCTGATAAGTATTGGCTAAGTTATAGCCAATACAAGCTTAAGGGTAAAAGAGTAATTTAGGGTTTCTTAATGAAGGGTCAAATTCTTAACTTTTCTAATTGGTGTCCAGATTGAGTAAGATTAGTGGATGTAGATCACAAATGACCCACTGATCATATTGACTAGTGGTAGGCTCAATTTGGACTCTAATTAGCTAAGTTATGGCCTAATTAGGGTTTAAGGTGATTAGTAAGTGATTAGTAAAATTAATCATTGAATCACTAATCCAACCACATAACTAAGTTTTATTCTACCCTAGCAGTATTCAGAAACTAAAATTTCTAAATTTCGATTATTAATTACGCTAATATTCACTAATCAAGTTTTAGGGTGATTAGGGATAATTAAGAGATCTAACCATTAGATTTAAAATATTTTTATAGTTTACTGTTAATTAGGTCTTCTTAATCAAAATGGTATATTGGTAAACCTAAATTGGAGCTCAATTGACAAGTTAAGGTCAATTAAAGTTCTAGGGTTAATTAGGATAATTATGATTAGGTCTTAAAAGTGATTAGGCAAATATTAATCCAAACAGAGAATTGAACACTACTAGATTGTTCTAGAGGTTCTACTAATCACTTTAAGACCTATATTAACTAAGTTTGGACTAGTGGTTGCAAAGTTATGAGCTTAGGAAGATTAAGGTTTGGGTCCAAAAGTGATTAGCCTAAATATGTCTCAAATAACAAAACCAATACTACTAAATTAATCATTAGGCTTTGATGATTACTTTAAGACCCATATTGAGTATGTTTGGGTTAAAAGTTGCAAAGTTATAGCTAAATGAATTTTTGGTAATGTATTTTAATTTATTTAATACTCCTAAATACTACTATATAACATATTGCTCCTACTGAAATTTGGATGGCACCATAATATTCCTCTATTTTTGTGGATCACAATAGTATATTAATATGTTAAATTTGGAGTTGTAATTTATGAGTTATTAATATTTGAAGTTTAGTAAATTAATTTAGTTAATTAGATTTCAATTTAATACTGATTTTAATTAAATTAAATTTAATTCATTTTGTTACAATGGTGGGACCCACAACCAGTGTAGCGACAATGACAGCAGGGGACAGCAGGAGTCATGCGTCGGCCTGGCATTCACTGGGCTGAGCTGAGCGGGACCCACGCCTCGATCGGACTGACAAAACAGGACGCACGGCATCACTGGATTGGCTGAGGGTCTGCGAAAGGGCCCCACCCTTCTGCGGCACTGACGGGGGCGTGCCCGTACAATGATTGCACGACACATGCCAACCTGCCCAAACTTCCACTCGGGATGGGTCGATCTCGACCCGCTCGACTTCACCTTCTCCCTTCCACGATGACGGATTCTAGGGCTGCCCTTTTGGCGATGCAACCAGCAGAGAGGTGACTCGGCCCGCCTGAATTCGAGTAGAGCGTGGTCAGAGCTTCCTCTCATGTGTCTAACCAACCGCGGGGGTGGACTGAGTGATGGATAAGACCTAACCCTAGGCGACCTTACATGAACGTTGAGGATGAAATCCCACTATGGATCCTTCTTAAAATTTATTCGATCGAACCATTAACATTTAAATCAACTACTAAAATATTACAATCCACCTAGTGAAATAAGCATATAGAGTTTCATATAGTCAATCGATTGAATGAATGAAAATTGGAGCGTACCTTGATTCTACGGTGTAGAAGAAAGGATCCCATGAAGAGGAGATGCGAAGTCCCGAAGATCCTAGATCGAAAGAGAGACTGCCTTTTGACTATCTTAGCCCAAATTAAGACTTAATGCTGGTTGTAGAGCGGTGAGGTGGCGAAATCGGCATCTGCACATGAAGGAGGGTGCCGCGTGCCCTCGATGCGCCACACGCAGGCTGGCTAGGAAGAAGACACGTGAACTGTTCGATCGTTCGATCGAACGGTCCGCAGTTATCGTTACTCTAACGGCGCGGCTTAAGTAAAAAAGGAATGGCTAGTAACGCCATTTCGCCTTTTAAAATTTTTAAATAAAAAAAATAAAAATTAAATAATTAAATATATCTATATATATATATATATATATATATATATTAATTTTAAACTCCTTTTATTAATTGCATTTAATGAGTTTGGCATATTTCAAAAATCTTCAACAAATCACCCCTAGCTGTTTGAGAGGTGAGGAATGTAACGGTGCCATTGGATTTTTGTTTCGACAAGTATTTATTTATTTATTTGATTTTTCGGGATATTTAAATAATATTAAAATATTTGCTGAAAATCTAACGACTTCCAAATGCCTCCAAAACTTCACCTCTAGCTAATTTGGGGGTGGTGAACGTAATGGCGAAGTCAGATTTTTGATTTGAGGTCCAATTAAATAGGACAATTTCTAGGATTTCTAGATTTTCTAGAAATCAGGATTTAATCCATTTGATTCCTGATTTGAACTAAATCTTAGAGGTGAGTTCCAAATAACTTAATTAAGACACTAGAACTATAATTAAGACTTAGATTAGTCCTAATTGAACTAAGTAACAACTTGGGTTGTACAGACTTCGCCACTTAAGAACAATGTCGTCCTCGACATTACTCAAGTGAGAAGAATAAGGTATAATGCAAATAACAAATTGAACTGAAAAGAAGTTAAGAAAGTACATGAATTAAATAGATTAGGATATTTTTGCTGCATATCCACTTCTTTCTCCCAAGTGGATTCTTCTCGCATACCATTTTTCCATTGAACCTTAACCATTAGAATAGATTGATTTCTTAGCTGTCTCCGATCGCGAGCTAAGATTTTGATTGGTTCTTCAACATAAGATAAACCTGGCTGGATTAATACAGCTGGAAGTTGCACTAAATGCGATGGATGTCAAAGACATTTTCGTAATGAAAACATTATGAACAATAGAAAATTCTTTAGGAAGCTGTAATTTATAGGAAGCAGAGCCTATCCTTTCTAATACTTCAAATGGACCTACGTAGCGAGGGTTAAGTTTCCCAGCTACTCCAAATTGAAATACTCCCTTTATAGGACAGACTTTAAGATAAGCAAATTCTCAAGTATTGAAATTTAAAAGATGATGGTGAGCGTCGTGATATTTGCTTTGATGGTCTTGTACAACTTTAATTCTCTGTTGAACTAATTGCACCTTTTTATTTGTTTCTACAACTAAGTCAGATCCAAAAGGTTGTACACTACTAGTCTCAGACCAAGCAAGCATAGTGCTACATTTTCTTCCATATAATGCTTCACGGGGTGCCATACAAATGCTTACTTGATAGCTATTTTTGTAGGAAAACTCTATAAGAGAAATGTGATCTTCCCAGAAACCACCAAAATCCAAAATGCATAGACATAAAAGATCTTCAAGAATTTGATTAGCTCATTCTATTTGTCCATCTGTTTGTGGATGAAATGCAGTGCTCATAGCCAATGTAGTGCCCAAATCTTGATGCACTGCAATCTAGAATTTGGAAATGAATCTACTATCATAATCTGAAATAATTGATCTTGGAATGCCATGGAGTTTGATATTTTCTCTAATATATAGCTTTGCCAGCCTTTCCACTGGATCTGCCTATCTCATTGGAATAAAATGGGCCAATTTGGTTAATTGATCAATAATGACCCAAATAGAATCAGCACCTGATCTAGACTTAGGTAAACCCATAACAAAATCCAAAGAAATATCAAGTCATTTCCATTCTGGAATACATAGAGGGTTAAGAAGTCCCCCCAATCTTTGATGTTCTGCTTTAACAAGATTACAAGCATGACATTTTGTCATGAATTCTGCCACACTCTTTTTCATACTGGGCCACCAAAATGATCTCTTCAAGTCTTGATACATTTTTGTGCTCCCCTAGTGTACTTGATAATCTGAATTATGGCATTCTATAAAAAGCTCTTGATGCATTGACTTGGGAATCCATATACAATTATCTTGATTTATCACTATCCCGTGTAATTGCAAATCATGACAGTGACCACTTTCAATATCCATTTTTAACTTTAAGTATTCATCATCTTTAGTTTGAGAGATAGAAATGTCTCTATGAAAGGTGGGTTCTATATTAATATAAGCTAATATTGAGCTCATCACTTCACCACACATAGGCACAATTTCCATTATTTGGAATTCTTTTGTTAACGAACTTGTAGCAATCATTTCTGATAATGTTGTACAATGACTGAGGGCATCTACCACCATATTTGCTCTACTCGAGTGGTATTGACTTTATAAATCATAGTCACTAATCAATTCAAACCATCTCCTTTGGCGACAATTCAATTCGCGTTGAGTGAAGATGTACTTTCAACTCTGGTGATCAGTGAAAATTGAACATTGAACTCCGTACAAATAATGATGCCATATTTTCAATGCAAAAATTACTGCAGTAAGCTCTAAATCATGTACTGGGTAATTCTTTTCATGAGGCCTCAACTATCGTGAAGCATATGCGATTACTTTTCCTTCTTGCATTAATACACATCCTAATCCTATTCCTGAAGCATCAATATACACTTGATAGTTCAAGCCTTTTTTAGGTAGAACAAACACTGGAGCAATAGAAAGTGCATCTTTTAGAGTTTGAAATGCATTCTCACAGTTAGAACTCCAAACAAATGGAACAGCTTTCTGAGTGAGTTTTGTTAATGGGGAGGCAATTTGAGAAAAGCCTTTAACAAATTTTTTATAGTTCCCTGCTAAATGAAAAAAGCTTCTTATATCTGTTATTGTATTGGGCTGTACCCAGTCTTAAATTGCACTTATTTTCTATGGATCTACTCGAATTCCTTGAGCATCCACAACATGGCCCAAGAAAGCTACGGAACTTAGCCAGAATTCGCATTTAGAAAATTTTGCATAGAGCTCATGGTTACGTAAAGTTTCTAATATTATTCTTAAATGATTCTCATGATCACTCAGGGTCTTGTAATAGATGTGGATATCATCAATAAACACTATAACAAACTTATCCAGATAGGGTTTTAGGACTGGCTGCATCAAGTCCATAAAAATTGATGGTGCATTTATGAGTCCAAAAGACATCACAAGAAACTCATAATGTCTGTATCATGTACGAAACCCTGTTTTCTCCACATCTGAATCCTTTACTTGAAGTTGATGATACCCTAATCTTAAATCAATCTTGGAAAATACTACAGCATCGAACAATTGATCAAATAGGTCATCAATTCTAGGTAATGGATATTTGTTTTTAATAGTGACCTTGTTAAATTCTCTAGAATCAATACACATCCTTATAGAACCGTCTTTCTTTTTGACAAATAAGACTGGTGCTCCCCAAGGAGACATACTAGGTTTAATAAAGCATGTACTTAGGAGTTCTTGTAACTAGTCACTAAGTTCTTGTAGTTCCTTAGGAGCCTTCTATATGGTACTTTAGAAATTGGCTGTGTATTAGGAATTAGATTTATTGCAAATTCTACTTCTCTTAGCAGAGGTAACCCTGGTAGATCTTCTGGAAACACATCAAGAAATTCTTTAACAACTCTGATTTCTGAAAGTGGGATATCTTCTTTACTTTCACCGATCATGGTGACTAAGAATGCAATGCAACCTTTAATTACCAATTTTCTGCTTGAATTGCATTAATTAATGAGCCTTTAGTACTAAACCTCCCTATGAAAGTTTCAGCAACAACTTGTGACAACAAAGTAATCTTATTTTGTTGACAATTAATCATAGCATTATGTGCGCTAAGCTAATTCATTCCTAATATGATATCAAAATTTGCTATAGGTAGAATGATTAACTTGGCTTGAAATGTCTTCTTGTCCAAGGGTACTTGGAGATTACAAAATTGAGTTGTGCTAAGTTGGGTTCTTGAAGGAAGCCCAACATTTAAAGTTCTAGCCATCTTACAACATGGCAACTTCAGACTCTTAGCAAAGCTTTCAAATATAAAGGAATGACTTGCTCCCGTATCGAATAATATTTTGCAAGGATAGTCATTAACACAAATGGTTCCTAAATTAAGCATACTTAGTTATGATTATTAAAATTTACTAATGCTTAGAATAAGAATTCAGAATTAAATATGCGTACCTATTATGACGTTGTTGTCTTCAGTAGACTCCACTGGAGTAAGGGTGTAAACACTAGCAGGTCCAGATGGCCTTCTAAAGACTTGTTGTTGAGGAGGCTTGGAGGTACTAGGTTGAGTTGTATTACTTCCAACCTTCCTTTGAGTTGATACCGTGGGTTATTGAGAAGACATAATGGTAAGAGGTTGACTACGTCGATTGAACGGAGTAGGATTAAGAGCTTGATTCCCCTTAGGATGATTAATACGTGCATCATTGATTGTCACACCGTAATTGCATTGTCGATAGAAATGTTCCTAACTTCCACATGTGTAACAACATTACTGAATACTGGTGGGATAATCTCCGTTGTACACTATTTGCTAAATATTACATTGAGGAGATCCCTTGGGAAGAATTTGTAGAAGCATTCCGGGCAGAATATGTACCCCATTCAGTTCAGAATAACTTGGGTGATATATTTTTTTAGACTGAGGCAAGGGAACAACACACTCTCAGAATATGAATCTGAATTTAGACGACTAGCTCAATTTGCACCAGATATGGTGCAAACAGAGTGCACGTTGCCATAGATGTATAAGTGGACTTCAAGATTCAATAAAGGATCATGTGGTGCCACTGAGGCTGTCCAATTTTACAGAACTGATCGAGACAGCTCGTGTTATAGACCAGCATCAATCTCAGAAAGAATCTAAAAGAACTTTCAGCTCAGCCTTGTACAAGGATAATAATCCCAGAAATACGAGATTTTCTTCAAGAAAAGTTTATCAAATTGAAGCAGTCCTACACCCTCAGATCCGTATAATGGGTGCACAAGACCTCATCCCTTCGGGAAGTGTTATCATAATAAGTAATGTTGTTACACATGTGGAAGGAAGGGGCATTTCTAACAACAATGCAATTTTGATGTGATAATCGACGGTGCACGAATTGACCATCCTAATAGAAATCAAGCTTTTAATCCTACTCCGTTCAATCGTAGGAGTCAACCTTTTACCATTATGTCTTCTTAGCAACCTACAGTATCAACTCAAAGGAAGGTTGGAAGTAATATAATTCAACCTAGTACCTCCAAGCATCCTCAATAACAAGTCTTTAGAAGGCCATTTGAACCTGCTAGGGTTTACACCCTTACTCCAATAGAGGCTACTGAAGACAACAACATCATATCAGGTACATATATTTAATTCTGAATTTTTATTCTAAGCATTAGCAAATTTGAATAATCATAACTAAGTATGCTTAATTTAGGGACTATTTATATTAATGACTATCTTTGCAAAATATTATTCGACACAGGAGCAAGTCATTCATTATATCTGAAAGCTTTGCTAAAATTCTGAAGTTGCCATATTATAAGATGGCTAGAACTTTAAATGTTGGGCTTCCTTCTGGAACCCAACTTAGCACCACTCAATTTTGTAATCTCCAAGTACACTTGAATAAGAAGGCATTTCCGGCCAAGTTAATCATCCTACCTATAGCAAATTTTGATATCATATTAGGAATGAATTGGCTTAGTGCTCATAATGCTACGATTAATTGTCAATAAAAGAAAATTACTTTATCATCACAAGATGCTGCTGAAACCTTTATAGGGAGGTTTAGTACCCAATGCTCATTGATTAATGCAATTCAAGCTGAAAAGTTGGTAATAAAGGCTATGTTGCATTCTTAGTCACCATGATTGGTAAAAGTAAAGAAGATATCCCACATTTAGAAATCAGAGTTATTAAAGAATTTCCTGATGTATTTCCAGAATATCTGCTTGGGTTACCTCCACCAAGAGAAGTAGAATTTGCAATAAATCTAATTCCTAATACACAGCCAATTTCTAAAGTGCCATATAGAATGACTCCTAAGGAACCACAAGAACTTAGTGAGCAAGTACAAGAACTCTTAAATAAAGGCTTCATTAAACCTAGCATGTCTCCTTGGGGAGCGTCGGTATTATTTATCAAAAAGAAAGATGATTCTATCATGATGTGTATAGATTATCGAGAATTGAACAAGGTCACTATTAAAAATAAATATCCATTACCCAGAATTGATGACTTATTTGACCAATTATCCGGTGCAGTAGTAATCTCCAAGATTGATTTAAGATCAGGGTATCATCAGCTTCAAGTAAAAGATTCATATGTGGATAAAACAGCATTTTGTACATGGTACGAACACTATGAGTTTCTAGTGATTTCTTTTGGACTCACAAATGCCCCATCAATTTTTATGGACTTGATGCAGCGAATCCTAAAACCCTATCTAGTTAAATTTGTTATAGTATTTATTGATGAAATTCTCATCCACTCCAAGACCCTGAGCGATCATGAGAATCATTTAAGAATAATATTAGAAACTTTACGCAATCATGAACTCTATAAAAAATTCTCTAAATGCGAATTTTGGTTAAGTTCCGTAACTTTCTTGGGCCATATAGTGGATGCTCAAGGAATCCAAGTAGATCGATAAAAAATAAGTGCAATTCAAGACTGGGTGCAACCCAAGACAGTAACAGATATAAAAAGCTTTTTAGGCTTAGCAGGGTATTAAAGAAAATTTGTTAAAGGCTTCTCTCAAATTACATCTCTATTAACAAAACTCACTCAGAAAGCTGTTCCATTATTTAGAGTTCTGAATGTGAGAATGCATTTCAAACTTTAAAATATGCACTTTCTACTGCTCTAGTGTAACAACCTAAGTTGTTACCTTAGTCAATTAGGATTAATCTTAATTTTAATCTTAATCTTAAGTGTTAATCAAGTCATTAGGAGTCAAATTCTAAGACCTAGTCCAAATCAGGAGTTAAATGGATCGAATCCTGATTTCTGGAAAAATCCAAAAACACTAAAATTTGACCTAATAAAATAGACCTCAAATCAAAAAACGGACTTCATCATTGTGCTCATTGCCCCCAAATTAGCTAGGGGTGATGTTTTGGTGTCAATCGGAAGTCGACAAAATTTCAACGAATATTTTAATAATATTTAAACACCTCGAAATTTGGGAAAGTAAAATACCCATCAAATCAAAAATCTGACCCCGTCTTTGCATTCCTCACCCCTCATTTAGCTAGGGGTGAGTGTTTGGGAATTTTTGAAAGTAATTATTTAGTTATAAATAAATAGGTTAATTGGATTATTTAAATTATTTATATTTAATATTTATTAAGCAGATAATAGCGTCGTCCCCGTGTCGTTTCCCCGCCGACGGCTCCGTCAAAACTCCCATCTGATCAGATGGGAGTTGTGCGTCGTTCGATCGCGTGATCAAGTAGCGCTGCGTCTTTGTCCCCCAGCGCCTGGCTGCCCTCGACTGCTCCGTCAAAACCTCATTAACCTGCCGGCAGCATCCCACGCAGTGAACCTGCCCTCGACCGTTAACCTTCCAGGTACTGGATCTCCCCCTCCTCGTACCGTTTTCTCTTAATTATTACTCGTATCCTTATTGCACGCTTAGGATCGATGATTGATCGGCTTCGATCGGACTCGATCAAAGCCGATCGAAGCAATTTGGCGGCAGGGTACAGTGGATACTATTATGACCCATTGCCGCCGAGCCCAAAGGATTAGGGTTGAGTTGTGCTCGCAATTCTGAGCTCCTCCGACGCAGGTTCGAGCACCGGCGTGTAAGCCTCGTTGAGACCTTCCGTCGACTGTGCAGGTCTTGACGCCTTGGTGCCGGAGTGGCCGTTGGCGGTTTGCCCTAGCCTCGGTAGGATGAGGAAAAGGCAAAGCCTCCGGGTCGGGTCGGGTCGACCAGAGCCCGACCCACTCGCGCGTGGGTCGCCCGTGGCGGCTAACGCAGCGCATGTGGGGCCC
Source organism: Gastrodia elata (assembly GCA_016760335.1). Taxonomy (NCBI): domain Eukaryota; kingdom Viridiplantae; phylum Streptophyta; class Magnoliopsida; order Asparagales; family Orchidaceae; genus Gastrodia; species Gastrodia elata. The sequence goes on from CM028679.1 coordinate 1,771,324, forward strand.
GCCAGCGTGGGACTATCCCAGAGCAGCGCATGGCACCTTCTGCAGGCGCGGCAGTGGTGGACCCCGCGGTCAACTATGCTGACCTCGCATGGGCCCCACCGTCTCCCCGGTCGCCCGTAGGCCAACACATGTCGCCTGTGGGGGCCCGCTCGTAGACGCTCGTCCAACCTGAGGAAGGCACGTGTTCTGGCATGGGTCCCGCCACTTGCACAGTAATGATTAAATAGATAATTATATATATATATATATATTTATATATATATATTTATATATATATATTTATATATATTTATATATATATATATATATATATATATATATAATAAGTATATACATATAAAGTTATAAACATAACTAATAATATACTTAGTATATAAGTACTATTAATATATTATTATTAACCTAATTAGCCAATTAAATATTAGTTAATTTACATTTAATCAGTTCACTAATACAAATTAATTGCTAGTAACTATTAATTAATTTAATTAGTCATTAAGATTAATTATCATCAATAATTAAATGTTAGTTAAGTAGTATTATTAATTTAGTAAATAATTATATTATTGATATATTACTTATGATTAGGTTAATCTAAGATTAGTTAGTTAATAATTAAATAGATATCTATTCGTTAAACAATTTAATCAGCAAGATTAAATTAACTAATGAGGTTAATTAACTAAGTAATTAATTAAATTAAACAGTAAATAAATTAAAATAACATATTAATAATTTAGATGATTAATTAGTACTGATTAATAAATAATTAAATAGTAAATATAATTATTTAAAGTAATTAGGTTTATCTAATTAATAGTCAAAATAATAATAGTTAAATAAAAAATTAATTAATAATTAATTAATAATTGGTGATAATTAATTACAAATTATGAATAATTAATTGACTAATTAATAATACAATAAATTCATTTTAATTTTAATAGCAAATAGTAAAATAATACATTTTGAATAAATGAATAGTAATTTATTTAATTTAAATTATTTAATTCAAAATTTAAAAGTTTAATAACTTTTTGTAGGATGATCCAAACATAGTCAATATAGGTCTCATTTTACTCAAAAAAATAAAATGAATCAAATTGCGTAATTCAAAAACTAGTTTTGGGGTACCTATAGCGTAGTATCATTTTTGGACCTAAATAAGCCCTCACAACTTTTAACCTAATCATCCAAGTATAGGCAATATGGATGTTAAAATATTTTGAAAAATAGGCCCATTACTATAGAAGTATTAGTTTTTCCATTTGAAGCTTAGTTTGAAAAGTAAAATTTATGACACTACCCTGAAAATAACCAAAATGCCCCCAGACTTCAATTGACCATAACTTAGTCAATTCAACTCCAACTTCAAAAATTCAAAGTGTTAACTAGCTTTGAATTTCAATGTCATCAATAAATTGAAATAATATTTAGGATCTGAACCCTGGAAAATAAAAAAATGACAAAAATATGCATAACCTTAATTAGGCCATAACTTGACCATTTGAAGTCCAAATTAGGTTTACTTTCTGTCATCATACTCAGTATATTATAGTGAAGCTGTAAAAACTGAGTTTGCTAAAATTTAACTTTAAACGGAAAAGTTATGGCCTAATAAAATTAGAACAATATAGAGAAGATTAGCATGGCGCAAGGATGACATGCATAAATTGAGAAATGGACCAAATTTTTAAGGTCCCGCCGTCTCCCTCGGTCGCCCGTAGGCCGACACATATCGCCTGTGGGGCCCGCCCGCAGACGCTCGTCCAACCTGAGGAAGCCACGTGTTCTGGCGCGGTCCCGCCACCTGCACAATAATGATTAAATAGACAATTATATATATATATATATATATATATATATATATTAAAAATTTTAAAAGTATAACACACACACACACATATATATATATATATATATAATAAGTATATACATATAAAGTTATAAATATAATTAATAATATACTTAGTATATAAGTACTATTAGTATATTATTATTAACCTAATTAGCTAATTAAATATTAGTTAATTTATTCTTAATCAATTCACTGATACAAATTAGTTGCTAGTAACTATTAATTAATTTAATTAATAATTAGGATTAATTAACATCAATAATTAAATGTTAGTTAAGTAGTATAATTAATTTATTATAATTATATTATTATATTAATTATTATGATTAGGTTAATCTAAGATTAGTTAGTTAATAATTAAATAGATATCTATTGGTTAATCAATTTATTTAGCAAGATTAAATTAATTAATGAGGTTAATTAACTAAGTAATTAATTAAATTAAATAGTAAATAAATTAAAATAACAGATTATTAATTTAGATGATTAATTAAATGTGAGTAATTAGTACTGATTAATAAATAATTAAATAGTAAATATAATAATTTAAAGTAATTAGGTTTATCTAATTAACAATCAAAATTGTAATAATTAAATAATAAATAAATTAATTATTAATTAATAATTGGTGATGATTAATTACGGATTATGAATAATTAATTGACTAATTAATAATATTGTGAATTCATTTTAATTTTAGGAGCAAATAGTAAAATAATACTTTTTGAATAAATGAATAGTGATTTATTTGATTTAAATTATTTAATTCAAAATTTTTAAAAGTTTAATAACTTTTTGTATGATGATCCAAACATAGTCAATAAATGTGTCATTTTACTCAGAAAAATAAAATAAATCAAATGGCATAATTCAAAAATTAGTTTCGGGGTATGTATAATGTAGTCACATTTTACGACCTAAACAAGCCCTCATAACTTTTAATCTAATCATCCAAGCATATGCAATATGGGTCTTAAATTAATCAAATAGCGAAATTAGACTATCCGATTGGAGATCAAACGATCCGTGGGCATCGTCTCCGTTGCGCTCATGTGTGGTGCATTAAGCCCGCACGCGGTGCTCCTCGACCAGCCAGGTGGATGCCCCGCCACTTTAGAGCTCTTCATGTCAATGATTTAACCTCGCTAAGCCTCCATCCTCTCGAGTGTTCTTAAGATATGTCAAAAACTGAAAGCCTAGAAGAGGAATCGACTTGATTAATTTGAAACCATCGCAGTCAACAGTCAGGTACACATCCTATCTCCTTCTATACTCAAGCAAAATTTTAATTTCTAGTTTTGTATTTCATTTTCATAAATCTGATTGTCGATCGAGTGGTTTCGATCGGGTTTAACTTAACCTTATTGGCGAGAATTTAGGTTATATCCACAGTCGACAACCATAGCTGCCCCATCCCGTGCCCTAAGAAAATCTAGGGTTCACTCATACTAGTTGAATAGGCCATCTCCTCCGATGTCTCACCTGCCATTGGGTAGATCCCATCAAACTCTTTCAATCAAGGTGTAGATCGGCCCCTGTCGATGGCAACTAGACTACCAATTTTGGAACCTTAAACACTCAGGCATACATTCTTCCTGCGTCTGTCGAGGATGGGTCAGGTCAGGCTCAACCCGTAAGCCACGGATCGCTGGCGTGGCTCTACAGGCGTGGGACCCACCGGGCGTGATTCTGCACAGTTTTGGTTCGGTGGTCCCGCAGTCAATTTACTGTCATTTGTGGACCCGCCTGCGCTCCGTTGTCGAGTTCTAATGAGACGTGTGGACCACGTGGGTCCACTTCCTGCTGGTTGTTTACTCGGTCAGCCTCAGTGGGCCCACTGCTATATATTAAAATAAATAGAATTTAATTAAATAAAACCAGTAGTGTTCAATTTAATTAATTAAAATTAAATTTATTGTAAACTTTAAACATCAATAACTTGCAGAATATAAATCCAAATATAGCAAATAAATATATCATTGGAATCAAAAAATTATGAGGAATTTATTAGTGCCATTCAATTTTTAGTAGGATCAATATTTCACTTAGTGACATTTAGGGCATTGCAATTATTACAAAATTATCATAAAACTTCACTTACCCTTAACTTTTGGTGTGTTCACCCAAACATACCCAATATGGGTCTCAAAGTAATCAGCAAAGCCTAAAGATAATTCCAGTAATATTAATTTTTTTGTTTGAGGCATATTTAGACTAATCACTTTTGGACCCAAACCCTGATCTTGTAAAGCTTATAACTTTTTAACCACTAGTCCAAACCGAGTTAATATGGGTCTTAAAGTGATTAGTAGAATCTCTAGAATAACCTAGTAGTGTTCTTTTCTCTATTTGGATTAATATTTACTTAATCACTTTTAGGACCTAATCTTAATATCCCTAATTAACCCTAGAACTTCAATTGACCATAACTTGGCCAATTGAACTCCAAATTAGGTCTTCCACTATACCATTTTGATTAGGAAAACCTAACTAATAGTAAACTATAAAAATTATTTAGATCCAATGGTTGGATCTCTTAATTAACCCTAATCACCCTAAAACTTGATTTGTAAAGATTAGTAAAACTAATAATCCAATTTGAGTGATTCAATTTTCAGAGAGCTTCTAGAGTATATTAGAACCAAGTGATTTGGTTGGTTTAGTGATTTGGTAATTAATTTTACTAATCACTCACTAATCATCCTAAACCTTAATTAGGCCATAACTTAGCTAATTAGAGTCCAAATTGAGCCTACCACTAGTCATTATGATCAGTAGATTATTTGTGATCTACAGCCACTAATTTTGCTCAATTTTGATATCAATTAGAAAAGTTAAGATTTTTGAACCTTAATTAAGAAACCCTAAATTACCTTTTTACCCCCTTAGCTTGTATTGGCTATAACTTAGCTAATACTTATCAAAATTCAATAATTTTTGATTCTATGGAAATCTTAGATAGTAAGCAATAATAAACTGACATAAAATTTAGATTATATTAGGTCAAATTACCAAAATGCCTCTATGAGTCAAATTTATTAATTTGATCTCATGAGGCTTAAAAATTACCCAAAATTAATGTAATTGCTGTCTAATCTTATATTATATAGTAAGAAACACTAAGCCACTGGAATTTTCCAATTTAGAGTCCTAAATCAAAAAGTAGATTCTTAGAAGGGACAAAATGGTCACTTTGCCCAAAATTAAGCTTTAATGTTTTTAGGCCCTAATTTAATGTCCTAATTTCTAAAATCAGTAAGTTAATAATTTAGAATGAAATTTCATTTAATTAACCCATTAATTAAGTTCTAGCTAAAATCCTTAGTTTTTCTTACTTATGAATTCTTTCCTTAAGCCTTTACCTCTTTTCCTTAACCCTGCTTATAACATTAATTAGGATTGGAGCTTGAGTATTAATCTTAGTATTTAAGAGTTCATTTCTTAGGAATTAGGATTAGCTCTTAAGTTAGAGTTCACTTATTGAGTAAAATGGGTTACTCAATATGTGAAGTATTGAGTTTATTAGTTTATAGATTTTTAGAGTTTATTAAGTGATTATTTGATCTTTCAATCTTAGAATTAAGAATAGAGATCTAGCCTAATGAGTTGATTACTCATTAGGATTTACCTTAAATCTTATTCTGTTAGTTTGGGTATTAAAACCTAGTCTTTAGATTCACCATTTAGATTAAGTAATTGCACCCCAAGATTTGGAGTTTAATTTTTAATCCTTTCATCTTAATTTGGTTAATCAAGATGATTTGGGATTCTTAAAATTATTAAAATAGGTAGATTGACTTACTTATTTAACTTATAGTCGTCAGTGATTTAGTCAATTAGAACTTGGCCGATTTTAATTATTTTCAACTTATAAGGTCGTGAATCTAAGTTACACTCGATAGTAGGAATTAGAGATCCTGAACCTGTGTAACTTAGACTAGATAGAACGATTAAATTATATAGCAAATGGATATCACTTGTATCCTAGTAGAGTCTCTTGGTCACTTCAAAAATTGATGCTATGCTTATCTTGTTTTGAGCCTTATATCTTGTTCACATGTATTAGGTATAAGACAATTGAAAAATATTTCATGTCAAACTTGTTTTGCATAGTAGCATTTGCATATGTCATTATCATTGCTGAGTTGAACATATGATTATTAGAATGTAGCTTAATTAGTATACATTTTTTCGTACCTATACTTTAGTACAGGCCAAGCCTAGACCTAAGACCGGCTAGGATGGTATTCGTCTGTCTAAAGCAAGTCTAACCAAGCCTAGACCTAAGACCAGCTAGGATGGTATTCCTTAGACTCATATCCTTTTCTCCCTTTGTCGGCAATACTAATTTAGGTGCATTTTTACTTTAAGTTGATTATCTTGTTTAAGTCATAGTATTTTCAATTTGATACTTTCTGTTCCAGTCTATATTTCAGCACTTTTTTATTTACTATTCTTCTGCATTTACTATCTTTACTTCTACATATATAATGCTAGTTATACTTATTGTTTACATTCATAGGATGTTAGTCTCACTTTTAGATACTTAATTATTTCATATATGTTTTTATTTTATGTTAATTAGCATGAATTTATGTTGATTATAAGCATGTTTAGGTTGAGTTTCCTTTCAGTCATACAGTATTTAGTCTTTATTTTATAATTAACCTTATTGCAGCTATACTTGGAGGAATGTGCTTACTTCCTATTTTGTTAAGTTATAGACTAATTGTTTATAACAACCTTTTTCTTTCATATGCATTCTGCTCTTACACTTGTTTGTATGCTACATTTTAATGGTGATATCTAAATAACATAATAAATTTGCAGCCTAAAATATACTTAGATATTTTGTCGAATTATATTTTTCTTTTGTTGGCTGAGACCCTATCATTGTGAAACTGACAATGGTAGACTCTGATCTATTTAAAGTTGTAGAGCCTTCAGGAGAACTGCCTTTGGAAGAGGAGTGTAATACTGAAGATCCTTAATTTTCTTTTTGTATTATGAGGATGAGTGATTTATTCTATTCCTGCTTTAACTTTTAAATCATATTATAATAATACATGGTTAATTTTACTTTTTATTGCTTTACTTATTCTGATTTGGATATTTAGTTCTTCTTACATTATGATGAATGGATGTTATATTTTTTGCTTCCGCACTCTGTTTTCATGTATCTTTCATTTAGTGAAATTTTACCTTGAGAATGGCAAAGTACTTAATTATGATGGATCATGATGTGTGCTTAAATTAATTATAAGTATGGACCTTATCATTTAGGTGACCCCTCCACCGTAATCATGTTAACTTAAGAGTTAAGATGACCACGGTGGGGCGGGGCCACCACAATTAAATAGTAAATAAATTAAAATAATAGATTATTATGTTAGATGATTAATTAAATATGATTAATTAGTACTGATTAATAAATAATTAAATAGTAAATTTAATTATTTAAAGTAATTAGGTTTATCTAATTAATAGTTAAAACAATAATAATTAAATAATAAATTAATTAATAATTAATTAATAATTGGTGATAATTAATTACAAATTATGAATAATTAATTGATTAATTAATAATACAGTAAATTCATTTTAATTTTAGGAGCAAATAGTAAAATAATACACTTTGAATAAATGAATAGTAATTTATTTAATTTAAATTATTTAATTCAAAATTTCAAAAGTTTAATAACTTTTTGTAGGATTATTTAAACATAGTCAATATATGTCTCATTTTACTCAATATAATTTTAGGAGCAAATAGTAAAATAATACACTTTGAATAAATGAATAGTAATTTATTTAATTTAAATTATTTAATTCAAAATTTTAAAAATTTAATAACTTTTTGTAGGATGATCCAAACATAGTCAATATAAGTCTCATTTTACTCATTTTAATTTTAGGAGCAAATAGTAAAATAATATATTTTAAATAAATGAATAGTAATTTATTTAATTTAAATTATTTAATTTAAATTATTTAATTTAAAATATTTAATTCAAAATTTTAAAAGTTTAATAACTTTTTGTAGGATGATCCAAACATAGTCAATATAGGTCTCATTTTACTCATTTTAATTTTAGGAGCAAATACTAAAATAATACACTTTGAATAAATGAATAGTAATTTATTTAATTTAAATTATTTAATTCAAAATTTTAAAAGTTTAATAACTTTTTGTAGGATGATCCAAACATAGTCAATATAGGTCTCATTTTACTCAGAAAAATAAAAGGAATCAAATGGCGTAATTTAAAAATTAGTTTCAGGGTACGTATAATATAGTGACATTTTTGGACCTCAATAAGCCCTCACAACTTTTAACCTAATCATCCAAGTATATGCAATATTGGTCTTAAAATACTCTAGAAAATAACCCCATTACTATAGAAGTATTAGTTTCCCCATTTGGAACTTAGTTTGAAAAGTAACATTTAGGACCCTACCTTGAAAATGACCAAAATGCCCCTTGACTTCAATTGATCATAACTTGGTCAATTCAACTCCAAATTCAAAAATTCAAAGTGCTAACTAGCTTAGAATTTTAATGTCATCAATAAACTGAAATAATATTTAGGATTTTAATCCTAAAAAATAAGAAAATGACAACCTTAGTTAAGCCATAACTTGCCTATTTGAAGTCCAAATTGGGTTTACTCCCTGTCATCATACTCAGTATATTATAGGGAAGCTATAGAAACTGAGTTTGCTAAAATTAGACTTCAAATGGAAAAGTTTAGTTTTTGTCCTATGTTGACCGACATAATTGCCGAATTCCCTTAGAAATTGAAATAGCTATAACTTAGTTATTTGACCTCAGAATGTAGTATTCTTAGACTCTATGGAATTCTTGAATAGTAATCAATAGTAAACTGTACAAAAATTTAGATTCCATTAGGTGTAAATTATAAAATTGCCCCTTAAGTTAAAAACCTTAGTTTGGACCTATGACCCGTTTCTTATCCAAATTGAGCGTACTTACTGTCTATCTTCATGTTAGATAGTAAGGAATCATTTGAAAATAAGAAATTTTAGTTTGGAGCTCTAAATTAAAAAGTCATTTTTCTTGGACCTTTAAGTAGGGGCAAAATGATCATTTTGCCCAAAATTTGGGTTAAGCATCTTTAACCCTCTATATTTTCTTTTAAGTCATTAGAACTAATATTAGAACTGTAATAGAATCATCCTAAGTGTTAAAATTAGTTATTAGGTCAAGATAGTTAAATTTCCTCAAAGTCTTTTCTTAGGACTTTACACCTCACATTAGGACTATTCCTAAGACTAGGACTAGATCATATTTTAGATTTCATTCATAAATAGGGTTTTTCAATGAATAAATCTTTTGTTTTATTAGTTTCTAGATTTTACAAATTATTTTGATTATTTTGTCTTTCAACCTTAGATTAAGGATAGGAGATTCATCCTATTAAGTTTGATTTACCTAATAAGATTTACCTCAATCATTAGTTCACAATTAGATTTAACTTAGATCTTAAGTATTACCCTTAGGATCATGTGATTAAGCTCAATCTCGTAGTATTTAATTCATAATCTCTAGCTTGGTAGATTTTGGACAAGCTATTAGCTTAGAACGTCTAAACTCATAAACTAGGTTGTGATGATTTCTTATAGTCGACATTGATTTAATCGTATTAGAACATAGCTAGCCCTAATATTTTATAACCTATAAGGATGTACTTCTAAGTTACACTCGATAGTAGGAATTGGATTTCCTGAACTTGTGTAACTTGGAATAGTTAGAACATTTAAATTAGATAATAAATGGTATCACCATATTTAGTAGAGTCCCTAGCTCCTTACTTGATTTTTGTGCTACGCAATCCTTAAATTTTGTGATCATTTTTCCTTATACATATTATATAAGAAAACATTATTGCATGAAAATGAAGACTTAGAATATTATGAAAACATTTGCATATATGTTCAGTTCATGGTGGATTATGGTGCACATTACTCCAATTGACAAGGGTAAAGAGAGATCAGGATTCTTAACATCACTCATTGAGGAGAGTGTGTTAAGCTTGAGACCCATTCAATCTTGCAGACATGCTTGACTCCTTAGTTGTTTCTAAAATTGTCCACAGAAGCAAAACTAAAATAACTAAAAGATGTTTGCATAGTATTATCTGCCTCTTCAGTCATACAGTATTGTTATGATATGTTTGCCCTAGCCTATAAAGGCTATGGGGATTGATATATATATATTGGGCTAGATTGGCCAATTCTTTTTGATATGGTAGTTATATGTTTCCTTCAATTTTTAGCTCACTATTTATTATGTTGATGATGTATTTTATTTCAGTTAGCTGTATATTCCCTATTTTACCTGCTTACTTGAGTATATGTATATATATATATATAGGATGCTAGACTTTACTACTTATTATATGTACCATTTTCAGATTAATATTTTAAATTAGCATATGTATATGATCATCTGCATATTTAGATTAGACTTTCTTTTCAATATTTTTACCTATTGTATTACATATGTATGCCCTACCTTGTTTAGTTCACTTGAGGTGTACTTTTGTCTCACTTATTATTTAGTTATAAATGCAATATTTATAACTTATCATGTTTCCCTTCAATGCTTACTTGCTCCCATGCTAGATAGATGTCTTATTTTAGAGTAAAATGGTGATATTAACAAATGCTTAATAAATTACTTGCCTAAAATGTACTTAGATATTTTATTTAATAAGATTTTTCCTTATTGGCTGGGGCTTTGGCATTGTGAAACTGACAATGTCAGATATTGAGTAGTTTGAGGATCTTGTACCTAAGGAGGAGCTTTACTTAGAGGAGGTGTAACAGCTTGGACCAAAAGATATCTAGTTCCCTTCCTATTTCATACTGAGGATGAGAGTTATTTATTTTATTTCATAAACTTTATTTAAATGTTGTAATAATACAGGTACTCATGACGATGTTGACTTTCTGCACATTATTATTTCCTGAGTTATATTACTATTTCTTACTTGATGTATGGTGAATAGATGTAATATTTACTTTTCATATGCTTTCGCACTCTGTATGTATATATAGATTTAGTGACTGATTCTCTTAGTTCTTCTGTGCACATCCTTACCTTAGCAGTGGATTGTATATCTTACCTAATCCAATGCTAAGTGAGGGGTCTGCACGAGTGACACTCCGCTCCATAGACTAATGATTGTGGGCTTAGGGAGCAGGGGCGCCACATATAGTGTTAGTTTTACCTTAAAAAGGCTTGAACTATCAAGTGTATACTGATGCTTCAGGAACTGGATTAAAATGTGTGTTAATGCAAGAAGGAAAAGTGATTGCATATACTTCATGTCAATTGAGGCCACATGAGAGGAATTACCCAGTACATGATTTAGAACTTGCTGCAGTAATTTTTGCATATAAAATCTGGCATCATTATTTGTACAATGTTCAATGCTCTATTTTCACTGATCACCAAAGCTTAAAGTACATCTTCACTCAATGTGAATTGAATTATCGTCAAAGGAGATGGCTTGAACTGATTAGTGACTATAATTTAGATATTTAATACCACCCGGATAGAGCAAATGTGGTGGCAGATGCCCTCAGCCGTTGTACAATATTATCAGCAATGATTGCTACAAGTTCATTAATAGAAGAATTCCAAAACATGGAAATTGTTCCTATTCAAGGTAATGTGATGAGTTCAATATTAACTAACATCAGTATAGAACCCACCTTTTATAGAGATGTTCTTATCTCTCAAACTAAAGATGAAGAATACTTAAAGTTCAAGATGGATATTAAAGGTGGTCGACATCATGATTTATAATTGCACAAATCAATGATTTATCAAAATAATCATATTTGGATTCCTAATTCCATGCAGCAGGAGGTGTCAATAAAAGGTCATAATTATGGCTATCAAACTCATCCTGAAAGTTCAAAGATGTATCAGGATCTGAAACAGTCTTTCTAGTGGCCAGGGATGAAGAAAAATGTGGCAAAATTTGTTGAGAAATGCCATGCTTATAGTTTGGTCAAGGCCGAACACCAGAGACCTGGTTGCTTACTCCACCCTCTTGAGATTTGTAAATGGAAGTTGCTGGACATATTAATGGACTTCGTGATAGGCTTACCTCGTTCAAAATCTAGAGCTAATGCAATTTGGGTAATAATTGACAGATTAACTAAATCCGCTCATTTTATCCCTACCCGGTAGACAAACTCAATTGAGAAACTTGCCAAACTTTATATTAAAGAAATAACCAGGTTACATGGAATCCCTAAGTCAATTGTATCTGATAGAGACAGTCGATTTACCTCAAGATTCTGGCAGGCTGTGCACCAAGATCTAGGCACAACTCTAGCATTAAGTACAGCTTTCCATCCACAAACAGATGGTCAGATAGAACATCATCGTTCTTTAGAATTCAAAGTTTGGGACTTCACTTACTTTAAAGTAAGTCCTATGAAAGGAGTCTTCAGATTTGGCATAACAGGGAAGCTTAGTCCCCATTATGTTGTCCCATTTGAAATATCAGCAAAAATAGGTTCCTCTACCTATCAACTAAATCTTTCAGATGATATTTTAGCAATTCACAATATATTCCATGCGTCATCTCTAAGGAAGTGCCTCAGGGATCCATCACATCTCATTTAATTTCTAGAAATTCAAATACAGCCAGATCTGACATATGCTGAAGAACCAATTCAGATTCTAGCTCGTGATCGCAAGCAATTGAGGAATCGAGCAATCAATATAATCAAAGTCCAGTGAAAGAATTGTTCTTGTAATGAAGCCACTTGGAAAAAGGAATCAGATATACGAGTCAAATATCCTGGACTCTTCAATAATCCATGTATTCTTCTGAACATTCTAAACTTTCAAACTTAATTCATGTTTCATTCTTATCTTCTTCATTCCACTTGAGTGATATCGAGGACGCAATCATTCTTAAGTGGGGGAGTCTGTAATAACCCAAGTTATTACTAAGGTCAATTAGGACTAATTCAAGTTTTAATTATGATTCTAGTATCTTAAATAAGTCATTTAGAATTCACCTCTAAGATCCAGTCCAAATCAGGGATCAAACAGATCAAATCCTAATTTCTGGAAAATCTAGAAACCCTAGAAATTGTCTTTTTATTTTGACCTCAAATCAAAAAACGGACATCACCATCATGCTCATTGCCCCCAAATTAGCTTGGGGTGATGTTTTCGTGTCAATCAGAAGTCGTCAAAATTTTGACAAATATTTTAATATTATTTAAATTCCCCAATTCAAGTAATTAAATACTCGTCAAATCAAAAATTTGAGTGCGTCGTTACGTTCCTCACCCCTCACTTAGCTAGGGGTGATTCATTGAAAATTTTTGGGATACATTAGATCAATTAATTTTAACTAATAAAATCTATATAAATAAATTAATTAATATATTATTTAATATGCTTAACGGCACCATCCACCATAAGTAAAGCCGTCACCCTCTCTGCTATTAGATCAAACAGTAAAATTGGACCATCTGATTGGCGATCGAATGGTTCGTGTGCATCGTCTCCATCGCGCTAATTTGTGGCGCACGAAGCCCGCACGCGGTGCTCCTCAACCAGCCAGCTAGATGCCCCGCCGCTTCAGAGCTCTTCAGATCAACGATTTAGCCTCATTAAGCCTCCATCCTCTCAGGTGTTAATGAGATCTATCGAAAACTAAAAGTCTAAGAGAGGAATCGACTCGATTAACTTGAAACCATCGCAGCCATCAGTCAGGTACAACCCCATCTTCCAATTATTCAATTGATTAGCTATATGTTAATCTGTGTACTTATCTCTTTAGATGGATTGTAACATCACAGTGTTTGATTTAACTGTTATCGGTTTGATTGAGCAAAATTTAAGAAGGGCCCTATCCACCGTGAAGGTTCACTTAGGGTTAAGTGTTACCCGTTGCTCAGTTCATCCCCATGCCCGATTAAGCACTTAGGAGGAAGCTGTAACAACCCAAGGTTTTTAATCACCACTTAATCATCCAATTAACTTCAAATCTCTTTTATCAAATCTTAATTAGTCTTTAAGATCAATTTCCAAAGTCCTATTCAAATTTGGAATTTAAACGAACAAAACCCTAATTTTGGGTAATTCCTAAAATCAAGAAAATGAGAAAATTAATTTGACCAGATTAAAAATTGGACTTCACCATTGCGATCCTCACACCCAAATTAGCTTGGGGTGAAAATTTGATGAGTTTTGAAGATAGTCAAAATTTCTTGATTATTTTATTATATTTTCATAATTTGATAAATGAAATAATTAAGATGACTTCCGATTAAAATTTCAACTTCATATTTCAGTCTATTACCTCCAAATTAGTTAAAAAGCAATTTTTCAAAAAATTCATTTAGAAATATATTACAATATAAATTTAATTAATAGAAATTCTAAATTAATTAAATAAAATACTACATTTATATATAAATGTATATATATATATATATATAACTAATCGCATATCAACAAACCCTAAATCCTGATACCCTTCGTCTGCGACAAACCCCTCGCCCTATCCTTCGAGCAGCGAAGGGAACGAAGAGAAGTCGCCGCTCAACCGAGGCGTGAAGCAATGATGCATGGCTTCCACCGTCACCTAAACCAATAGCCGTTCAAGTAAGGATCAGGATAATCTCCACGATCTCATCTAGCCGCAAGTCGCATGCAAACAGCCAAAAATTTTGATCTATGTAAAGAGTTAAGGCCATACTTATGCAATCTTTATTTAGACCTTCGATATTTTCATTATTGACAGCAAGAATCGCAAGCAATAGGCGGATTAAAACTTCCTAAACCTTAAAGTTGCGACTCAGGTACTCCTCGCGAATTTTCCTTCTTAATATAGTATGCATATGATCAATGTTAATTTAGGGTTTTAAATTGTCAAATAAGGAATTCAGTAGGAAGTAATGTAATTGGTTCTTAAGTGATTAATACTTAAAAGGACTGGTTTTATATAGTTTCTTAATCATGAGAAGAATAAGGAATTGTAATAATGAAAATTCGATGCTATTCAAATTTGAGATAAAATAAGCTAACATCTTTGTCATATTGTCATAAAGTCATTGAAGTAAGCATTTCAATTATTCTATTATCGTTTCAATAATCTTTAAAAGTATGATGGTATTGTAGAAGTGTTGGAAATATTATAGAATGGAAATAGAGAAGTTAATGATGCAAAGGTGGGTTCATAATTATGATAGTCAATATGAACTCATTTATTTTTAGTTTGTAAAGAGAAATAGAATATTGAAGATATAATATTAGTTATGTGATTGATCCATCTTTTGAAAGTATTTCGGTATTGTTTGGGTTGCACATATTTTATAATTAGAATTAATATTACAGAAAGTTGAAGGCGTATATTTTATTGATGTATAGAATACAAATCTTATTTTATAATGAAAAATTTGTATATAATTTTGTTCTGCTGTAATAATGGTAATATCATTAATTTCATAATAAGCTTGCGAAATGTCTCCTTAATGGTTTTAATATATTACAACTTGATAAGTTGTGAGGTAGGGGTATGTATCTTGATTTTCTAAATTATGAGCTAACTCTAAAATTGAAATGTATTATATTTCACTATTGGTAGTTTAAATTTTGAAGATTAAAAAGGTGTTTACATATGATAATATGCTAGTTGTGATTTTCTGACCATAGAAATTTAATTGCAAAAATTGGCTAAGAGGCTGTTGATGGCAACAAGAGTTGGGCTGTAGTCTGGCGTTTTCCTTAAAATTTATAATGGAAGACGTGACTTCATATAATATACTCCAATTTATATGCCTTCATGTTGTTTTGTTACAGCAACTCAAATCAAAAACAAAATTTATATATGCCGATATTGGGTGTTGACCTGAAATATTGCTAGAACTAACGAACCCACATTGAGCTGTAATTAGTGTTTTGAATATAATATTTGGTGCATCATAAGCTTCATACCTTTCAGTATACTAGTTATGGCATGTCATTTTGATACCCAGACTTCTTACATTGTTATGGTATGTTTTGAGCATCTGTGACTTCTTTTAAAGTTGTTGAAGTTGATTTGGCTGAATTATGTGGCATCCCTCGGGAATCCAGCTGTTAAGCTTATATTATTTGTTCAAAATTGCCGTCAATACTGAATTATACTTCTACTATTATTTCCTTTTAGAATAGTGTTCTTTATAGCATCAATACATTTAGAAATAGATGCTGGGATGGTTGTTATCAACTATAATACGCTTATGGATTTTGCCATAATGTCCTGCGAGATCTCCTCTTGCCACTAGTACTCCACTCGATTCTCCTTCTCATTATAATCAATGATAATATAGGGTTTTATGATGTCAAATGAGGAAAGGATATGGTATTGCTCATTCATTTCTTAAAGTGATTTCATTAAATCGTTTACATACATCATTATTTATAGTTCTTACCAATCTAAATTTTTTTGATTTTTATGTGATTCTAGATGATTTATTTTATCTTATTTTATTTAAGGTTCCACAAGATGTATATTGTATGATCTCAATAATAGCTTGTCAATTTACAGTAAAGAATGTTAAAATAGGCATCACTTAAATTGCAATTGAGTTTTAATGAATTATATAGATTGAACTCTTTCAGATTTCTTATTCCATATGAGCATTGAGTAATTTTCTTATGCTTGTATTTACTTCTTTGAAAGTAAAGATGTTATATAAATTTTAAAACATTTTTCTGATAATTGTCATATGAATCTAAAGGCTTAATTAATCTTGCTTATTATGCGTCACTTTAATTTCATTTATTCAATCCTCGTTATCATTCATAGTCTGCTAACGACATTACATGTTAAAAGCATTTCTAACCATTTATATTAATTATGACATGAATTATGACTGAATTGCATTGGAGCAATTGCAACCTTATTTAAACTTGCTTAGAAACATATTGATACTCCCTTAACATATTAGGAACTTAATTAACCAATTGCTTGGATTATTGAGATGGGAATAAAGTTGTGATGGCAATGATCTCTATGTTCTTATTTGCTATCTTTACAAAATACAAACGAGTCATTTAAATTTGAGTGTCTAAATGTGGCCTAGTGAATATATATATATATATATATATATATATATATATATATATATATATATATATAAATGATGTTTACTCATATTCATATGCTGGCATGAAATCTTAAATATTTTTTTATGACTTTAATTTGATTTATGTTTCATCATGTAGAACTGCTGTATTATGAAATTGTTTTACATTTGTTATTTTGAAGATGTAGATACAACATATTAAATTATCAAAATTTGGAGGCTCGACAAATGAAAACTTTTTAAGTGATATTTTATTAAGCAGTGGTGAAAATATTCTATTTATTAGATTAATTATTGATACACAATCTATCCAAAAAGATAAAGGCACAAATAACTCCAACCTGAGAGCTCTTCCCATGACAATTAAATGTTGATATTTATATATCTCTATTCCATTTTATTTAGGCCTATAAATGCAAGAATTTTGATTAAGATTTTTAAATATCATTTTTAGAATCTATTTTTTATGGCTGGTCTTTGTTTTTCATGTATCTTAGTTATTTTTCACTACATCCATGCGATCTTTATTTTCGCTATATCCGATTTCTGTAGATATTCATTGTTCTAAAAGGATATTCAGTCGTTAAGGCCTCCTGCCGCTGCTTCTTTGTATTAGCTAAAATTTGATGTTATTTAGCTGCCCTTCATCTAATACCTTGCTGTTACTATCACTTTTATTGTTGTCCTTTAATAAACATATGCAGAATAGGTTTACCCTATCATAATTAATTTAAATATTTGTTATTGTTAATTTATTTGGATAATTATGAAGAAGCTATTGACGCAGCACATTAAAGCAATTTGAGATCCTTTATAAGTCATGTTAAGACATTATAAGCCTAATTGGGTTCATATATTCCTGAGTTACTTTGGTAATGTGGATCAGTCTCAATTCCACATTATAAAAATTTAATGTCAGAGTCTGATCTTCTTTAGAATACCCTGTTGGTCTAATTATTATTTCAATATTATTGAAATTCAGTATTATGAAATGTCATTTAATAGCATGCTTGCTTTGCCATTCTAAACTATAATTACATCTAGTTGCAATATAAGTCATCAATTTTCAGTCCCATGGTTCCATTAAGAGAGCTTGAAAGCAAGATAGTTTTAAATTATGAATCATTATGTCCTAAAAATAAAATGAATCATAATTATACTAGTACTTAATAGAGTCATCATTCTTAAAGACACCCATACCAAGAAAGCAGTGGAAGTATGCTATAAGTAAACTAGTGCACTTAATGGATTCCTCTTTATTTATTTGTATACGACTTATTTTTATTTATATTTAGATAATTCAAAAAGCTTTAACAATATTCTGTAGTTCAAATCTTGAACATTGACTATCATTTGTTTTGTAAACATATTTCTTTTAGTCCACTTATTATAAATTGCTGGAGAAAATATCCATTTACTGATGAATTAATTTGTCAATTTAATGATTTCTTATATGCCACAACTTAAATTTTATACCCTTAAGATGAAAATTGCCGTAGTTAAACTCTTATAATGCATATTGCATCACTTATTCTACACTCCTTTGAATTTTTCCTGCCATACATTTAAACCGCTATATTTAAACTCTTATCATGGCATTTGGAAAGATATGGTTATTTTAACTAGATTTGCAAAACATACAAAATCTTCTTTACTTAGATATAGGCTTCTTAGATAATAATTCTGTTAAAAATAAGATTTGCTGTTTTTGCAGTATATTTTCTTTAATGTTTAAATTTTGGTTTTGTGTAACTAAAATTTTGATTAGAATTAAGTAATGATACTTCAGATTTATTCATGAATGTTGTCATTCCCTTTAGATGAAATTATATATTGCAGATTTCAATTTATGGGCTACCATTCATTTTAAATCAAATGTTGCCATTTATATCCAAATGTTGTCATTCTTTTATAGAATTAATAGGTTGCCATTCTCTTAGTAAGATCATACGATGCCAATAATTGTATATGAGAATATATACTGTAGTTTCACTTATTAGTATTACATGCTACTATTTTAGTATATAAGGCCAAAATGATTAAATGTTGCCATTCAGTTATGAGATATAAATGATATCATATATCATAAATTGAAAATCAAATGCTGCAAGTTATCTTATACAAATGCTAATATAAATTGATATTCTTATATTAGAACTGGAAATAGTCAATGGAATGACTTATATTATAACTAGAAATAGTTAATAAATTAACTTATATTAGAACTGGAAATAGTCAATCGATTGACTTATATTAGAATTGGAATTAATTGATGAATTGTATTGATATTATAAAAAGTATATTTTGAGAAAATACAAAGGAAATTCTACCAAAATTTTTAAGAATTTAAGGACTTCGAGTTTTAGACTCATATACTTTATATATAGAAATTTCATACTTAGAAATGCAAGTACTTATAATCATGTGTTATATTTTCTTAAATTACACATTTTACATGTTAAATACTTAGAATGTTCATATGTAGACTTACAAGAACTCATATCAATAGCTTTTACATATATCACATGATTAATTTTCATTCACATATGCATTCAATGTTTCATTATAGTTCCTTTAATTCTTAACTGACATGCCATATCACAATTTGGATGGCCTAAAAATACGAGTAACCATTGTGAATATGAGATCGTTAGAATGAAAATCAATAAAAAACAATGGATATCTTATGGTTTTACAAATATTTTGATTAAACCTTTGTGCTTCAACGCATTAAACTTAACACCTTGATTGTGCATAAATAATATTTTATAAAATTTTCAGAGGGGTCTAATGGAGGATTTAGTACAGCTGTCATTTGCCTGGGCAAGGCTATTGGTGTATCTGGAGACCACATAAATCCTTTGAGGGGGAATGTGTGTGTTTGTTTTGACCCCATGTACAGATAGGTTGAGTAGACGTACTCAACTCCTCACTCGTTCTGCGCCCATAGAACAAAATTTCAAGATAAATAATTCAACATTTTATAAAATTTTCAGAGGGGTCTAATGGAGGATTTAGTACAGCTGTCATTTGCCTGGGCAAGGCTATTGGTGTATCTGGAGACCACATAATTTTTTTGAGGAGGAATATGTGTGTTTATTTTGACCCCATATATAGATAAGTTGAGTAGATGTACTCAACTCCTCACTTGTTCTACGCCCACAGAACAAATTATAAGATAAATAAATGATAAATTGCATATTCTCACAATCTCATTGAATTGTGTATTACATACTCAGTCTTTAGACTGAAATGAATTTTTCATGATTAAATCTTTCCTAAATTTATAGTACAAAATTTCATACAAATTTCTTTTATTTATTTATTTAGCATACAAATCTATTTGAATATATTCATGTTTTTCTTCAAATTGCAAATAATTCAAAAGCTTGTAACATAATTATTGCAGGATTGGCAAACATACTCTAGCATTGTGAGCACATTTTCTTATATACTTTTCTTACCATTTTCATGCCTATTGCACCGCTATTTTTTTAAATTGTAATGTAATATCTGCATAATTAATGTTTAGCCTACTTTTAAAATGTACTTTGACTTTCAAAGCCTAATCACTTTTTCTTTTGGCTGTGCCCTGCCGTATTTAAAAACCAAAATACGGTAGATCATGAGCAAGGAACAGGACCTACAGTTAAGGAAGAAGCGTAGCTGTAGTCGGACAAGAGAAATTTACTTTTTTTTATATGAGAATAAATTTATGAACACTTTGTAAATTATAAATATTTTGTCATGTTGTAAACTATTCTTTCATGCTGTTTGAATTTTCATATTATAAATAATGAATGTTTAAGTTAGAATAATTGAATGACCTTCTTCTCCCCATAGATCCATATAATATAAGGTAGTATTAAATATTGAGTTAGAATCTCCTAATTCAATATTAAATACCACCATAATACTCATTGTTAGATTATTAAACTCTAATCTAATAGTGAGGCATTACAGAAGCCCTGACCTTGCTCTTTACGAATCTAGGCAAGCCAAACCACCCCTCCGCTGGATGCGCCGTCAAAAGGGAAGCCCTGGATCTGTTATCGCAGAAGGAGGAAGATGGCTTCGATCGGGTCGAGTTCGACCTGACCCGTGTACAGTCTCGGGCGGGTAGGCATGTGTCATGCGATCATTGCACGGGCACGTCTCTATCAACACCGCGGAAAGGTGGGGCCCTCTAAAAGCACGACGGTTAGATTTGCGGGACTCGGCTGTCACCCGACCTGGGCTCCACAGAGGATCACCTGTGATTCGCACAGTGGATATCGACCGTTTTAATGAGTATGGGATATATTTGCAATTTTAAAAAGTTAAGAACCCTTATATGCAATTAGATCATTTTAATTAAATGTGAATTATGGCCTAAATGATTTTCAAATTGCACTAAACTTTCACCCCTAGCTAATTTGGGGGTGAGGAATTCAAAAATGCAATCAGATTTTAATTCTGAGCTCAAAATATTTTAGGTCTAATCTAGGGTATCGAGACTAATCAAAATGCTTTTTTGGGCTTAGAGAAGTCCAATGGACTTCAAATTTGCAGAATAGGCTTGAATTAATATTCTAAAAGCAATGAGATCAATATTAAGGAGTAGTTAAGCTATAGATTAGCTGGGTAACAACTTTGGGTTGTTACAGACTCCCCCACTTAAGAACGATGTCGTTCTCGACATCATCTTAAGAGAGAAGACAATATGCAGAAATTTGAAGAATAGAAATAAAATTTAGAAAGTTAATGGGTACCTGAATTTCAAAGAGATGGGGATACTTTCTTTTCATATCCACGTCTTTCTCCCAAGTAGATTCTTCTAAAGAGTGATTTCTCCACTGAACCCTTACCATTGGGATCGAGCGATTTCTCAGTTGCTTTTGATCATGAGCTAAGATCTTAATTGGCTCCTCCGCATAAGAAAGATCCGGCTAGAGAGACACAGCTGGAAGTTGAATTAGATAAGATGGGTTGCGAAGACATCTCCACAGAGAGGAGATGTGGAATACACTATGGACTATAGAGAAATCTTCAGGAAGCTGCAATCAATAAGTTGCAGAACTAATCTTCTCTAGGATTTCAAATGGTCCGACATAGCGGGGACTTAGCTTCCCGGCTACACCAAAACGATACACGCCTTCCATCGGGCTGACTTTAAGATACGCAAAATTTCCAACATCGAATTTTAAAATACGATGATGAGCGTCATGATACCTGCTCTGGCGATCTTGAGCTACTTTGATTCTTTGTTGGATTAGCTAAATCTTACGATTAGTTTTTTCAACTAATTCTGAACCTTATAACTGAACATTGCCTGTTTCAGACCATGCTAAAGGAGTGCCGCATTTCCTGCCATACAGAGCTTCATATGGAGCTATGCTAGTACTTGCTTGAAAACTATTATTGTATGCGAACTCTACGAGAGGAATATGATCTTCCCAAAAGCCTCCAAATTCTAGAATACATAGATGAAGAAGATCTTCCAAGACGATTGACTCTTTTCGTTTGACCATCTGTTTGAGGATGAAAAGCGGTGCTCATGGCTAGAGTAGTTCCCAAGTCTTGATGCACTGCTTGCCAGAATTTGGAAGTGAAATGGCTATCTCGATCAGATACGATAGATCTGGAAATTCCATGGAGCCTGATAATTTCCTTGATATACAACTTTGCTAATTTCTCCATAAAATCAATTTGACACATAGGAATAAAATGTGCTGATTTGGTCAGTCGATTGATAATGACCCAGATTGAATTGACACCGGATCTAGATTTAGGTAAACCCATAACAAAATCCATAGAAATGTCGAACCACTTCCATTCAGGAATTGCCAGAGGATGAAGAAGTCCTCTGGGCTTTTAGTGTTCGGCTTTAACTAAGTTACAAGCATGACACTTTGCTACAAATTTAGCCACGCTTATCTTCATTCCAGCCCACCAAAATGATTTTTTAGGCCTTGATACATCTTAGTACTGTAACCAGAATTGTGACATTCTACTAGAATCTCTTGATACATGAATTTAGGAATCCATAGGCAATCTCCTTGATAGATTACCTTACCTCAAAGCTGAAGATCAAAGCGACGGCCACTTTTGATGTCTACTTTAAACTTCAGATAGTCTTCATCCTTAGTTTGAGAGATGGAGATATCGTGATGAAATGTGGGTTCAACTAAACTCATGGATATCAGTGTGCTCAACATAGCACCTCGTACTAGCCTGATTTCAAGCTTTTGGAATTATTCTTCTAGCAAACTTAATGATATCATGGAAGATAGAGTAACATGATGACTGAGTGCATCTGCTACTACATTTACTTTTCCTAGATGATATTGGATACTTAAATCATAGTCAGTTATTAACTTGAGCCATCTTCGTTGTCGGTAGTTTAGCTCATGCTGGGTGAAGATCTACTTTAGCTCTGATGATCGATGAATATGGAATACTGGATGCCATAAAGATATTGATGCCAGATTTTCAGAGCAAAAACTATGGCTGCTAATTCGAGATCATGGACAGGATAGTTCGTTTCATGTGGTTTTAACGGACGAGATGCATAGGCTATAACTTTTCCTTTTTGCATCAGCACACATCCTAACCCTATGCCAGATACATCGGTATAAACTTGGTAATTAAGGCCTTCTTTAGGTAAGGCAAGAACTGGTGCAGAGGAAAGAGCATCTTTTAATGATTAGAATGCTTTCTCACACTCTGGACTCCAGACAAATGGTATTGCTTTCTGCATCAACTGTGTGAGAGGAGACGCAATTTGTGAGAAACCTTTGACAAATTTTCTATAGTAGCCTGCCAGTTCTAAGAAACTTTTAATGTTGATCATGGATTTTAGTTGTGACCAATCTTGAACTGCCCTCACTTTATTTTGATCGACTTTGATTCCCTGAGAGTCAACGACATGACCCAGAAAAGCGACTGAGTCAAGCCAAAATTTGCATTTGGAATACTTAGCATATAGTTCATGGCTTCGGAGCTCTTCTAGTACTAATCGCAGATGGTTCTCGTGATCTATTTTACTTTTCAAATAAATCAGAATATCGTCGATGAAGACGATGATGAATTTATCCAAATACGCTTTCAACACGCGCTACATTAAGTCCATAAAAATGGACGACGCATTTGTTAAGCCAAATGACATCACCAAAAATTCGTAATGTCCATAGCGGGTTCTAAATGCTGTTTTCTCAACATCTGAATCTTTAACTCGTAATTGGTGATATCCAGATCGCAAATCCATCTTTGAGAAAACCTTAGCTCCAGATAACTGATTGAATAAGTCATCGATATGAGGTGTAGAGGATACTTATTCTTGATAGTTACTTTATTTAATTCCCTATAATCGATGCACATTCTCATCGATCCATCTTTCTTCTTAACAAACAAAATTGGCGCTCCCCAAGGAGATGAACTTAGACGAATAAGACCTTTCTCCAACAGTTCTTGAAGTTGCCTATTCAATTCTTGAAGTTCTTTTGGTGCCATACGATATGAAACCTTCGATAGCGGTTGGGTACCGGGAATTAATTATATAACAAATTCTACTTCTCTACTGGGAGGAAGACTGGATAGGTCTTTGGGGAAAATATCAGGAAATTCACAAACTATATGATTTTCAAAAATAGGCATGACTTCTTTCTTCTCTCCCAACATCATTACGAAATACTCATCGCATCCTCTCCTGACTAGTCTTTCTGCTTTCATTGCATTGATCAACGATGCTTGGGTGCTAAATTTTCCATCGAACAATTTTGATTGACTTCCACTGCCCAACATTATTTTTTTCTTTTGGCAATTTATGGAAGCACCATACTGGCTTAACCAAGTCATGCCTAGGATTATATCAAAGTTTGCGATTGGCAATATAATTAATTTAGCTCCATAATTTTGTTCACCAATAGGAATATCTATGTTGCAGAATTGTTGGGATTGCATACAGGCTCCGGAAGGTAACCCAATGATCAACGAGTTAGCTAATTGATAGGTTGGTAGCTTAAGAGTTTTAGCCTAATTTTCTGATACGAAGCAATGACTCACTCCCGTATCGAAAATGATGTTACAAGATTTATCGTTTATTGATAATGTGCCTATGATTAAGATGACTTAATAAGAATGGCTACTCAAATATTTGAAAGTACTGAAATGGCAAAGACTGATTACTAAAACAGTAAGAACTGAATAAAACTAATTTAAGGCGTACCTGAAACCACATCGTTGTCCTCAAGAGCAGAGGCGGGAGTTAACATATATAACCTTGAAATCCTTCTTATAGATGGGCAGCCTTGATCAATTCAGTCAGAGTCTTGATCTGACAAGATACTAAGTGGGCTTTAATAGAGTCTCTCAGACCCTTCAGGAAATGGTGACATCTAGATGCTTCTATTCTAACTAGATCTGGAACAAAATGTGACAATCTCTGAAATTCCTACTCATAGTCAAACACTGAATTATTTCCTTGTGTGAGATGGAGGAGTTCATCCTCCAGAATTGCTTGAGCTGATGCTGGTATGAACGCTTCATGAAACGCTTCCAAGAACTTGTCCCAAGGAATGTCCTCTACTTCATAATCAGCAAATTTGTTGTTCCGCTCGTTCTCCCACCAGTATTCAGCTTCTTCTTGAAATAAATGACTTACTAGGCGGATGGCTTTAGAGTTAGGGCACTTGATACTGGCCAAATTCTTCCTGGCCATCTTAAGCCAGTTCATTGTGTCCATAGGATTCAGCGCTCCGTTGAACATAGGAGTTTGGAGACGAAGGAAACTGTGTAGGATTCTGTCACCCGTATAGTATGAAGATGATGAGAATCCTAATGGGGGTGCAGGTTGTTGTCTAACTGAGTGGATAAGAGTGTGTGTCTCTTGCACCTATTGCACATTGCTATCTATTAAGGCCTTCACTAAAATGACCATAGGGTTGAACTCCTCAGGTCCGCCTGACAACGTGACTGTATTCTTAATTATAATAGGAGCAGATGGAGAGCCAGGATTGATGACTGTAAATACAAGTATGAATTTAGAAACATAAGATTTTACTATAATTTTATTCATTCATTTCTTCCTCAAAAGAGAGGATACATGGATCCACAAAACACATAACTGAGATGAAAGAAAATGACATAATAAGATCTCTAAAATATAGTTACAATATTCTATCCAAAAGGCAGCATAGAAGTCATCATATGTGACTATGTGGCTCCTCCGAGCTAATATCCTATAAACCCAAAAATACCAACGACTCGCTGATCCCCTCAGTAGGATCTCTACGATCTCCAGACGATACTCCTCCGGATAGGTTGTCTCTCGAAGTGCGATAGTAATGCGATCCAACCATTCTCTGGCGAGTGCTGAAAGACTGGTGCCTCCAAAGGATAAATTGATAAGGATTTTATCTAGCACCTCAACTCCTCGAGGTGACACTCCATCGACGACTGCAACAACCCAGATTGCTACCACTATCAATTAGGACTAATCTTAGTCTTAAAAGCTAATCATAAGTACTAATTAAGTCATTATGAGTCAACCATCAAGACCCAGTCCAAATTAGAAGTTAAACGGATCAAACCCTTATTTTAGGAATTTTAGGAACCCCAAAAATTGACCTATTTATTTTGACCTCCGATCGAAAAATGGACATCGCCATTGTGTTCATTGACCCCAAATTAGCTATGGGTAATGGGTTCAGGTCAATCGGAAGTCATCAAAATTTTGACGAATATTTTAATAATATTTAAATACCCCGAAAATTGGGAAATTAAAATACTCGTCGGAAACAAAATCCGACTTTGCCATTGTGTTCCTCACCCTTCAATTAGTTAGGAGCAATTTAATCAGAATTTTCTGAAACCAATTTATAAGTCATTTTAATTAAGGAAATGTGGTATTAATAATTACTTAAATAATAGTTTTTTTTTCTTTTTATTAAATTCCTTAAATCTTCTTCTTCTTTTTTTTCCTCCGTGCTTTTTTTTTCTCCTCTCTCAATCGCACGCCCTACCCTAAATCGAGCCGCCGACCCCTCTCGTGCGGCCGCCTCTGCCCTCGCCTCTCCTCCCGCCACATGTCTTCCTCTCCTAGGACTCCCCGTCGCCTCGCCTCGCAACCTCCGCCTCCATATCCCCTAAAAGCCGAAGGCTTGCGTCTCTTAACCTCTCGGCCGACCACCTCTCCACCTCCTAGGGGCTCGAACTCAGGTGCCGACTGCTCCTGGAGGTCACTCCTGCGAACGCTAGGTTAGACCGATCCTTCTCCATCTCCACGGCCGAGCTCCATCCGGCCAACCGCCGCCTCCTTCCAGGATGCATGTGGCCGAAACTCGCCCCTCTCCTCCATTCGGCGTTCGACAGCGAGGAGTCGCCGAACTTCCTTCGACGCCATCAAGGTACCCACTTCACCCGTCGATTTCTTAAATTCAGATCCCTTGCGATTTCTTTGCTGAAAGCATTAAGATGATTATACGATCAAATGGAGTTATAATAACTTGATGAGTTGAATTTCTTTGGCCTAATGCTGCATGAGAGAAAAGAACAAAGAGAGTTCATGGAAGATAGATGGTTGAGGCTTCAGCACTCACCGATTGCTTTCTAGGCTTCAGCACTCACTGATTTTTGCTACCGTGAGGGAAGAAACTTGGTTTTGAAGTTGATTTTCTATCAGATTTTCATGTTCAATTCAATCATAGGCTTCTTGAATGGCTTGGAAGTTTTATTTGGTTTGATCATTTTTTTTTTTTGAACTATAGAAAGCTTTAGAAGCCATTACTGTGTCTTATGTGTTGCATAGTGGCCTGCCTTGCGCATTGGTGCTTGGCGGGGGAGCAAGTAACAACTTCGAAGTTAGAGAACATAATATACAACCATGTTTAGCCAACCCATTTCAAACATCATAATAAATTAATAGGGCCTTTTGATATCTCTATTAGTTATCTAATAAGCTTTCGAAGCTCTCAAAACTTCTAATTTAACAAATATAACACCCAAATATTTTCATGCATAATAAGTGGTACAATACTCTTTAATCAGTTAATGGGGATGATATTTTAAACTTGGGTAAAACTAGGCGCTAGTTTTGTAATTATTGAGGTTTGGATGCTGAATATGTAAATGATAAAGAAGTTTCCGTGCTACGTAAGAAGAGTTCTAAAATAAAGTAAACTAAACTAAATTACAGAAATAAATTAATCATTTGATCAAAATCTAATTTTTTATATAATGCGAGCATCATTAACTTCACAATGAAATTGTCTACCATTGCGTTTGCACCGTTGGTCAAAGCAATCAAAACAATATTTTACCAATGCCATGTTTTTCACCTCACATAATCTGAAAAGAAAATTATAATAAGCAAACAATGTTAATTAAATACTTTATTTACCTGAATTTTAGTGATTGTATATATAAATCAAAACTTATGTTAATCTTAGTACTTTGTGATTGGATTAGCTGATTAAGCATAGTTAGGTAATATTAAACAGCAGTATTGTAATCTAGTTTAATTGGAATATATATATATAACCTGATAAATCGAGATTGATTAAGCAAAATTTAATTTTTCCTAAGAGTAACTAGACTAAGTTGATTTAATACAGCACACATTATTTAACTAAATTATTATAAATTGGTTAGTTAATATTATTAGAGTAACTTAAATAACAAATATTATATGATAATTAATGTTTAGTAATTAGTTAATTTAAATATGTAATAACGAATCAATATTAAATTTAACTAAACGATTTATTAATAATTAATTAACGTACTATTAATTATAAAGTTATATATATATATATATATATATATATATATATATATATATATATATGTATACAATTGAATATATATGTTGGTCAGAAACCTTAAAATATAAATATATATATACATTGTATATTCATGAGACAGAACCTTAGTTAGTTAGGTAAATACATATATATTTTAGTAACTTAGTTAATTAGTATACATGTGTGTGTGTGTATATATATATATATATATATATTCCTATCTAAATTTAATTGGTTGCCGACGCCATAGCTGAATAATTATCGGATAGTTGAGGTTTGTCATAGTTTAGATGAGCGGTGTTTGCATAATGCCAGTTCATACTGTAGTATTATGTTGTACATAAATAACATAACCGAATAGTCGATGGTATGGATGCTTCCTTAGACGACATTGTACAACAGTGCCATTATGCAAACTATTTTGCCTTTTTCGTACGCTCTTTTACTTATGGAGGGAATGTAAAACATGGAACATGAATAAATGCTACAATGAAAATTTTACCATTGTAAACATAATTATAGATAATAGTATGTATATGATTTAAACAACTGTTGAATCATGAAGTCATTGATAATGAGTGCTTTTCCTAAAGATTAAGTCGCTTAAGAGCAAGGAATTTAATTGAGCCGGAATTCTAAATTGATATTCCAATCAATTTTTATTTACTTCTCAGCTTGTTTTTATTTATCTAGTTTGGTTATCTTAACTAAATTTAAATTGGAGTTAATTAAATAATAGAATAAATGGCATCATTAATTAAAAATAAATAATCAATAATAGCAATAGTAAAACAGCGGATTGAATAGTAATGAGCGGATTGAATAATAAAACAACGGATTGAATAGTAAAATAGCGGATTGAATAGTAATGAGCGGATTGAATAGTAAAACAGCGGATTAAATAGTAAAACAGCGGATTGAATAGTAAAATAGCAGATTGAATAGTAATGAGCGGATTGAATAGTAAAACAGCGGATTGAATAGTAAAACAGCGGATTGAATAGTAAAATAGCAGATTGAATAGTAAAACAGCAGATGGAATAGTAAAACAACGGATTGAATAGTAATGAGCAGATTGAATAGTAATGAGCGGATTGAATAGTAAAAACAGCGGATTGAATAATAATGGAATTATGAGTTGGATTGCACCCTTTCTTTTTCTGTAAAATAAATAAGTATTAAGCTTCATGATGTGAGATTCATTTACATCATGCCTTCACTAAATCTTATAATCTTTCAATTAAACTTTTCAACCAAATTAGTTAAATTTCTTAAAATATTCTCTTAAGTCTTTTTCTTTAGGATTGTACACCTCATATAAGGATCATTCCTAAGACTAGGATTAGTTCATAGGTTAGAGTTCATTCATTGGGTAAATGGGTTACCCAATATGTGAAATCTTAGTTTTATTAGTTTCTAGACTTTTCCATTATTTTACAACTTATTTTGATTATTTTGTCTTTTAACTTTAATTTTAAGATAGGAGATTTATCCTATTAAGTCTGATTACTTAATAAGATTTGTCTTAATAAGTAGATCTCTTTTAGAATAAAACCTAGAACTTAGGTCTTCTCCCTTTGGATTATGAGATTAGGCCCAATTCTCGTGATGTCTAATCCATAATCTATAGTTTAGAAGATCTTGATCAGATCTTGGATAGAACGTCTAAATTCACCAAAATTAGGACGTATAATTTATTGATTCAACTCATAGTCGTCTATCTGATTGATCTAGATTAGAACCTGATCAGTTCTAATCTTTTTTTAACTTATAAAGACAAATTTTTAAGTTACACTCAATAGTAAGAAAATGGTGATCCTGAACTTGTGTAACTTGGAATATTTAGAATGGATAATTAGAAAATAAATGATATCACCATATTAGTAGAGTCCCTTGCTTACTTTTGATGTTTAGTGCTACGCATTCCTTGTATATTTGTGCCATGATTCCTTGAGCATATCATATAAGACTTTTGATGCATAAATAAAATATTAGGAAAATATGGAGACTTCTTAGATTCTTTGTGAAAATATTAAAGTGATTGATTAAAAATAATGATTATATGTGTTAGAGCTGCCTCTCAATTATGTCTTTTGATTGCCTAGTCTCCTTATTGACACTAGGGGAAGACTTTGTTTATAGCTTCTATTTGCTTAGTCTTTTTGTTGACATAAAGAGAAGATTCATTGTGTGTTAATTGCCTAGTCTCCTTGTTGACACTAGAGGTACACAGTTTTGTGCTTTAGCCGTGATGGTGCTAAGATCTGTGATATTCGGTGTGCTAGATTAGCTCTTTTCTGTATGGCAATTAGTACACAGATGTTTACATATATGCAGTTGTGATATTGTTTACTTTTCAACATTTTTATTCAGTCAGTTATTTTCTTTATACTGCTTATATATTTTAGGATGTTAGAATTTTGCTGCTATTTATATATATATCATTATTGAGTTCGATCATTTTAATTTGCATTTTTTTTTTATCACCAGCATGTTTAGGATGTAGTATTTTCTTCCAGTACTTGTTAGTTATTTATACTCATATGCTTTACCTTTTTAGCTTGTATTTGAGACATGTCTTAGCCTCTCTTTTTTTTGCTTAAATTATAAATGATTATTTATAGCTTTTCCCCTTCATTTTTGTATTGCTAGCTGCTCCTCTATAGATGATGCTTAGAATTTGTAAAATGGTGATATTACAGAACATATAAAATGTATCAACCTAAAATGTACTTAGACAATTGTCTAACACAAGATTTTTCTTTTTTTTTTGCTGGGGCCCTACATTGTGAAACTGACAATGGCAAATCCTCTTTAGTTAGACGATCAAGAGCTAGGAGTGGAGTTATATCCAGAGGAGGAGCCTTTGGAAGAAGTAGTTGTTTAGCTTTAGTTTCATGTGAGGATGAGAGTATTTTCTTTTATTTGAACTTTTAAATGTTATAATAATACAAGTACCTATGACTATGTGTTTAGATTACTATGCCTTTTGTTCAGAGTTGTATTTCATTATATTTTACTGTGATGCTTGGATATTTCTCATTATAAATCGCTTCCGCACTCTGTATGAATTCTTATTAAGTGACTGAATATTTGATTCTATGCTTACTCCTTTCCTTATTAGGTGGATTATGGATTTCATCCTAATCTAATAATAAGTGAAGGGTTAGCTAGAGTGACACACCACCCCTTAGCTTAATCTTGTGGATTAAGAGGTGGGGCGCCACAACGACCCTTCCGTAGATCTGGCCATCTCGGAGGTCGTCTATCCAGTAGTCATCAAACCTCCTAAGGTGAAACCAAAATGCTGACTGTGAGTATTCCATCCCTAAAATAACTCAACTTATAAGTATTTCATTCACATTTTATCATTACCTTCAAGTTTGTTCAAATCCTAAGATGTCAATTTTGATATTAAGAATATGCATAGTTTCAATCAAGTTATTATGTACGTTAAATTCCTAGGGTGTCATTATTCTAGACATAGTCAACCCTTTCCTTTCTAAGGTAACTTAATGAACATTTGAATGTTTGCTTTTCATTACACTTAATCTCTTGTGATCTTGGCCTAATACAGAGAACAGATCATAAAGTAGATAGGGGCAAACTCCTTATCTGACACTTTATAATATTTCTCTGATACTAACTGTAGTGCCCTGCCCCGTCGCCGCGTGCAAATGACAAGTATGCTCAGATCAGCGATGGAGCAGTGCGCTACTCGAGGAGGGAGCAACTGATAATAGTATCTCCCCGAATAGGCTAAAAGATAGAGCCACACTGAAGGCTGCTAACTCAAACCTAAGAGTAGTATCGAAAGTCAATACTTAAGATAAGAGTAGAATACTTATCTTAAGTATTAGACTAATAAATACATTGAATTTTAAAGAGGTAAATATGAATCCAATATATGTTATCAATATATATCAGCATTTCCAGTATGCTGATCATATCACAATACTAAGTATAGTAGTATAACAGAGTGCAAAAGCTAAAGCAAAACATCCAGAATACATTCATCACAAAGTAGTAGTAAATATTCATCTCATAAAAGAAAAGTAAAATACATCCAGAATTATTACAAACTGATTTAAAAGATGAAAAGTAAAATCTATCTGAAGTACTGAAAATAAAACACTAAGTAAAAGGTGGAAGACAGATCCACTAAGGTTCCATGTACTCCTCCTGAATCTCCTTCTATAATAACCTTCAGTTGCTACCCTACTAATCAATAGCTTAACTACTCCTTAATTTTTATCTCATTACTCTTAGAATATTAATTTAAGCCTATTCTGCAAATTTGAAGTCCATTGTACTTCTCTAAGTTCAAAATGGTATTTTAATCAGTCTAGATGCCCTATATTAAACCTAAAATATTTTGAGCTCAGAATTAAAATCTGATTGCATTTTTAAATTCCTGACCCTCAAATAGCTAGGGGTAAAACTTTGGTGCAATTTGGAAATTGTTTAGGCTATAATTCACATTTAATTAAAATGGTCTAATTGCATAAAAGGATTCCTAACTTTTTAAAATTGCAAATATATCCCTTACCAGTTAAAACGGTCAGGATCCGCTGTGTGGACCATGGGTGATCCGCTGCGGAGCCCGAGTCGCACAACAGCGAAGTCCCGCAAATCTAGCCGTCATGCTTAAGGAACTAATGGCCAAGATCAGAACCCGTGGAATCACTGATCAGCCAACGGATCTACCCAACCAATCTTACAGCCTGGATTACCCCCGCGATCAGCTATTAGGATCTAAGCAATCCAAGCCGTTCCTCCATCTGATCGATTGATCAGATAGCATCTGAAGGTCCCGACACTAGGGCGTATGATTTATTGATTTAACTCATAATCGTCTATCTGATTGAACTAGATTAGAATATGATCAGTTCTAATCCTTTTTAACTTATAAGGACGAATTTCTAAGTTACACTTGATAGTAGAAAAATGGTGATCCTGAACTTGTATAACTTGGAATAGTTATGATGATTAAGTAGAAAATAAATAATATCACTATATTTTATAGAGTCCCTTGCTTATATTTGATATTTTGTGCTACACATTCCGTGTATTTTTGTACCTTAATTCCTTGAGCATATCATATAAGATTTTTGATGCATAAATAAAATGTTTAGAAAATATGGAGACTCCTTAGATTCCTTGTGAAATTATTAAAGTGATTAATGAAAAGATAATGGTTATATGAGCTGCCTCTCAGATATGTCTTTATTACCTAGTCTCCTTATGTCACTAGGGGAAGGACTTATTTTGTTGTGTGCCTTGTTGCATAGCCTCCTTATGTCGCTAGGGGTACACCATTGGTGCCTTAGCCGTACTGGTGCTAAGATCCTTCGATTACTTTGTGTGCTTAGTTGCCTAGCCTCCTTATATTGCTAAGGGTACACCGTTGTGCCTTAGCCGTACTGGTGCTAAGATCCTTCGATTACTTTGTGTGCTTATTTTCCTAGCCTCCTTCACAGTTTTGTGACTTAGCCATGATGGTGCTAAGATCTTTCTATATTCGATGGGCTAGATTAGCTCTGTTCTGTATGGCAGTTGATACACGGACATTTATACATATGCAGTTATAATGTTTGTGTACTTTTTAGCATTTTTATTTAGTCAGTTACTTCTTTGTATTGCTTATATATTTTAGGATGTTAGAACCTTACTGCTATTTATATGTATCATTGTTGAGTTATTTTATCTTAATTGGATGTTTCTTTTGATCACCAGCATATTTAGGATGTATCATTTTTCTTATAGTACTTGTTTGATTATGTATATCTATATGCCTTACCTTGCTTAGCTCACATTTGAGGCATGTCTTAGCCTCTCTTTTTGCTTAAGTTATAAATGATAGTTTATAACTTTTCCTTCCTTTTGTATTGCTTGTTGCTCCCTTATATATTGTTGCTTAAAAGTTATAGAATGATGATATTACATAACACATATAAAACTTATCAGCTTAAAATGTACTTAGATAATTGCCTAACTAGATTTTTTTCTTTTTTTGGCTAAGGCCCTACATTGTGAAACTGACAATGGCAGATCCTCTTCAGTTAGACGATCAGTGTGGCGGTTGCCCCTCCTAATCATAAGGCTTAAGGAGTGATCGTCACTAAGCACATCTCATACTTAACATTAGGTTGGAATTTAAGACTCCAATCCAAGCTTAAAAAAAAGAGGTGCTTTTCTAAATAAAGTAAAGGTTAACAATCACTTAATGAGTATCAGAGTGCAGAAAAAAAGTAGCAACTGAAATAAATATCCATACTATAAAAAAAAGACATCCAGCTCAGAATATATATAATGCAGGAAAGTAAAGCACAATTTAGTCCTGTATTATTACAAACATTTAAAGTTAAGAACTGAAAAGAAAAGAGTCTCTCATCCTCACAATATAAAGTAAAGTAACTAGTAAGAAGACTAAGGTCCCTCAGTAGTCTGGACCTCCTCCTAGATCTGCTCCTCTGCAGGCTCAATCTCTTCAAAAAGCTCAGAATCTATCATTATCAGTCTCATAATGGTAGGGCCCCAGCCAATAAAAGAAAAATCTTGTTAGACAAAATGTCTAAGTACATTTTAAGGTAATAAATTTTAATTATTTTAATGACATTACAATTAGAATTAAGCAAAACATAGTGGCAAAGCACAAAGAAAGGAAAGAACAAGTTATGAGGTAGAAATATACCTCAACTCAGGCTGCAATATAAGGTAAGTAAAGTACAAGGTAAATTTACTAAAAAGTACAAAAAAAAGTCCTAAGGAATATGATTAAACTAATATGCCAGTTATAGTATAAGTAAAAGTACTGTACTAAAAATATAAAGACTATCATCCTAACGTGCGCTCAAGTGAGTAAAACGGTTGACATACAAAAAGTTCTGAAATGTAAAGGAACTGCAAAAAATGAAAAAAAAATATGAAAGAAAGAAAAGTGTACTGAAATGGTAAAGTAAAGTAAGTCTGAAGTGTAAAAAAAGTATGTAAAGTAATTGTAAAAGGTCTGAAATGTAAATATAAGTAATGTAGATTAAAGTACTGTACGTGTGAGATACTCTTACTTAGTCTGCCAAAAAGTAAAGTTCATCTGATAATCTAGGAGAAACATCCCAGATTAAAGTAAAGTTCATCAAAAGAGGCATCTAGGAGAAACATCCCAGATCCTAAAGTAAATCCACAAAGTATCTAAAGGGCATATAGGAGAAACATCCCAATGCCAAATAAAGTACCATAAGGGAAATTCCTTAGGCAAAAGCAGTCCTAAAGTAAAGTCATACTAAGTGGCAGGCTAAGTAAAATATAAACCACCAGTATAATGTTGTTTATTAATATTTCTTTTAAAATTATGCATATGATGTATGATTGAAATTCAAAGTATATTATAAAGTATGTATCAAGTATTAATGTTAAGTATGTCCAAAAGTATAAAAGGCTCAAATGACAAAGAAACCATGGCAATTCAAATCAATGAAATAATTTAGCACTACTCAAACTTTGTGATATCACCTATTTTCTAATTTAAACGTTCTAACTACTATAAGTTACATAAGATTCAGAATCCTCAATTCCTACACTGTCTGTAACTTAGAATCACGAACCTACTAGTTAAACATAATTAGGATTAGCTACATCCTAATTATAAATAAATCCAAGTCGCCTACAAGGTTAAATAAGTAAATCAATCATCCTGTTTTGTTATTTTATAAATTCCAAACTAAATCTTGATTAGCTAAATCAAGATTTAAAGGATTAAGAATCAAATTCCAAAGAATGAAGTTTAATTCTTAAAAGTAGGGTTATCATAAGGACTAAGGTTTAATCCCATCTCATAGATTAAAGGTTAAGGCAAATCCTATTGAATTAAGTCAAGTTCAATAGGATAGATTTCTAATCCTAATTCTAATGTTAAAATATTAAATAATCAATTAATAAATTAAGAAAAATCTAATAAACTAATAAGATCAAGGTTTTACCTTAATGAGTAACTTATTAACCCATTAGATGAATTCTAACATAAGATCTAATCTTAGTCTTAGGAATTAAGGCTCTTTAAGTACTAAGAGTATCATTCAGACACACATCCTAACTAAAGTTATAAGATTTAACGGATGATTTAAGAAATTCAAAGGAAATTAAAGATCTCTATTTTACTTAAGATTTTTACTTAGACTAAATTTAGGATTTTCTTTGAATTTCTAATTTGAGATTTGGAATTTATCTAAATTATAGTCTAAATCACTTTACTTACTATATCTTATAATTTAGGAATGAATTTAGGACTTAGAAACATTAAACCCTAAATTTAGGCAAAATAACCATTTTGCCCCTACTTAAGGGTATGAATTTCACCTTTATGAATTAGGGCTTAATTCTAGATTTTAATAATGTGGAATGATTACTTACTATCTAATATGAGTTTAGACAGTAAGTTCATTAATTTTGGTTAAGAATTAAGCCTTATAGGGTCAAATTAAGGAATTTGACCTATAAGGGTAATTTAGTGATTTTACCTTAATGATACTTAACTTTTATGTTAGTTTACTATAGGTTATGCCCTAAGGTTTCCATAGAACCTAAAATTATTAAATTCTGATGTGTATTGGCTAACTTATAGCCAATACAAGTTTTAGGGTTTAAAGGGTAATTAAGGATTCTTAATTAAGGGTCAAAAATCCTAACTTTGTCATTTGGTGTCCAAATTAATAAATTTTAGTGGCTGTATGTCACAATTGATCCACTGATTATAATGACTAGTGGTAGGTTCAATTTGGACTCCATTTGGCTAAGTTATGGCCTAATTAAGGTTTAGGGTGATTAGTGAGTGATTAGTAAAATTAATCACCCAATCACTAATCCAACCCTACAGTTAGGTTCTAATAGGTTCTAGGAGTTGTTTGAAATTTGAATTATCTAATTTAGATTATTGGATTTGTTAATATTTACTAATCAAGTTTTAGGATAATTAGGGGTGATTAGCAAATCTAACCGTTGGATCTTAAATATTTTTGTAGATTACTATTAATTAGGTTTTCTTGATCTAAATTGATGTTTGGATCACCTAATATGGAGCTAAGATGACCAACTTATGGTTATTTGAAGTTCTAGGTCAAATTAGGCTAATTAGGGTTAGGTCATAAGTGTCATTAGGCTCAAACTAATTCAAACAACAAAGTGACCATTCTCAGATTATTCTTTAGGGTTTTGTGAGTATTTTAAGACCCATATTGGGTATATTTGGATTAATGGTTGCAAAGTTATAGTGATTTGAACATTTGTAACAAAATTTGAATTATTTAGTACTCCTAAATGTTAATATGTTAAATACTTATCAAAATTTAAATTTGACAATCTCAGATTATTCCTTGATTTTTGCTTATTAATTTAGAATATTTGATTTCATTATTTGGATATGTATTGACTAAGATATTTAAATTTAAAGTTTTGGTAATTAACTAATATCAATATGTTGAAATTAAATATTTCTGTTTAATCTTAATTCTGTATTTGAATAAAGTTGTCTAGTATAGATAATACACAAAGTTATATTATCACTTATTTGTGTCTATTTTTTTGTTTATTAGTTTTATAAATATGTTTATGTAGTTACTTAATTAAATTGGTATCTGTTTATATACATAATTAATTATTTATTAAATGATACAATTATTATTATATGTTATTTTATTTTATTTATTTCTCTGCATCTGACTGCAGGAAGAGACGGAAGCGGGCCCTACGCACACGTGGCGCAAAGTCACTGGTTCAGACAGCCTATGTGGGTCCCACTGCCACTGTTAATTAAGACAGCGGCGGCCCCACAACATTATAAACGGTGGCCTCTGCGTACGCCACTTCACCCCGCGGGCTCCATCAATGCAGCCGATGCAACGCGGGGCTCGGGTCAGGCCCGGGTCGACCCGGCCCGGCCCAAAACTCTCTCGGGCCATCCGCAACAACTCCGAACATCGATGCCTAGGGCTTCGATTTTGACGGCCGAGACGACACCAGTGGAGGCCGACCCTTACCTGGATCGAAAGGTCTCCACCGGTGTCATTTTGACGGCCGAGACTTACATTCGTCCCGATACGGCACGTTAGGGTTAGCCATTTCCGAAGCTGTGCCTCATCTCTGATGACGTTCTGGGTACCGATCGAAAGGTCTTGAAGACTTAAATTAGTCTTAAATAACTCTAGTAACAACATAGATTGTTACAATCAGGATCTTGGTGTGGAGCCATATTCGGAGGAGGAGCCTGTGGAAGAAGCAGCTATTTAGCCCCTTCTATTTTTAAGTGAGGATGAGTGCAATTTTATTTTTATTAATTGGAACTTAAATTGATGTAATAATACATGTACTTATGACTGCGTATTTAGATTTTATGCTTATGTTATGAGATGCATTTCTTTATACTTATGTTGTGATGCTTGGATGTTTTATATTAAAAATTGCTTCCGCACTCTGTATGTTTACTTAAATAGTGACTGAATGTTTGATTCTATGCTCACTCCTTCTCTTATTAGGTGTATTGTGGATTTCATCCTAATCCAATTATAAGTGAAGGGTTAGCTAGAGTGACACACCACCCCTTAACTTAATTCTTGTGGATTAAGGGGTGGGGCGCCATAGGAGGAGAGGCGCTCGACCGAGTAGAGGAGAAGGGAATTAATTTAGGTTTTGGTTGTTAGGGTTTGGGAGGAGTTAAATATAAGCAGCCCCAAACATTTAGGAGCATTGGATCGTGATCGAGCGATCACGATTCGCTTGAAACTTCTAGACTTTATTCAATCGCCAATTGAACTCCAAAAATTATAAACTTAGCATCAAAACGAGCGTCTCGACGAGACAAACACATACTTTCAAAAATTAATAAATTTGGAAAGTATTTTATTTTATATTAATTTTTAAGTAAAAACCTTTAAAAGTTTGCTATGATTAATCCAGAGCTTGAAAAATTACGAAACTTAAAACATAACTTTCTCATATGATGCATAACTTAAATATACAAAAATTTTAAATTCCGATTTATAGTTTATCTATTATCAACTCTGAAAGTCTAAACTTTCCGAATTTATTTAGGATGATCTGGGATCCTGATTGCTCTCAAATTTTTGCAGGAGGGTCCCCTTAAAATGCTTTATTTGAGAATATTTTTATTTGATTTTTATTTGACTTAACTCAAAATCTTATATTTTTTATTAATCTGGTTAGGTTTAGGCCTAATCGGTATGATAACAACATCGGGTTGCTACAGACTCCCCACTTAAGAACGATGTCGTCCTCAACATCACTGCTTAAATCAAACAGACAAGAGTCAAATTCAATAATAGTGATTAGCACAAGAAGATTTCTAACATCCTTATTTGGTATGATTAAGTTTGATATAGAATGCTATAACTTACAAAATCGATCTCATCATAAATACTTATTGTTTACATAGCTTCAAAATTCATCACCAACTTTGAATACAATAATTCTTATAATGGCCCTCAAGACTTAATTCAATCATGATTTTATCTCCTCAAAAATTTCTTAATCACTAACACTTGTTATTTTAGAGAATAGAATCCACCAACATAAGTTTGAGGAAGGTTTTCCAACACATGCAAATTTTAGATTTGGATACCATTCGATCGATGTATTTTTCTTCCATTAAACCTTATGCATGAGGCATTGATATTACCAATCCGTTAACTTCTCAATTTAAAAGATAGAATTCAATCATCTTAAGCAAGTAAACCTTTATTTATTTTGATTCAGGTTCAGCTATGTTTGACAAATTAAAATAATAAGATTTGCAAATCATTGATTCAATTTAATACTAAATCACAAACATTTCTCTTTTCATTTTTTCTTTTTACAACGACAAGTAATTTAATTTGCCTAAATATGACTTAGGGAATGATTGAACTAGAAAAACTTAAATTATAGAATTCCAAATAATTGAACAAGATATTTTCACCAATATTGGTAATATATAAAATTCGCATTTGGAATACTTAGCATATAGCTCACAGGATACTTTTGGGATTCTGTAATAACCCTAGGTTGTTACCCTGCTAATATATAGGTTAATTACTCCTTAATTTTGATCTCATTACTTTTAGAACACTAATTCAAGCCAATTCTGCAAATTTGAAGTCCATTGGTCTTCTCTAAGTCTAAAATGATATTTTGATTAGTCTAGATGCCCTATATTAGACGTAAACTATTTTGAGCTCAGAATTAAAATCTGATTGTGTTTTTGAATTCCTCACCCCCACATTAGCTAGGGTGAAAGTTTGGTGCAATTTGGAAATCATTTAGGCCATAATTCACATTTAATTAAAATGGTATAATTACATAAAAGGGTTCCTAACTTTTTAAAATTGCAAATGTATCCCTAACCCGTTAAAACGATCGGGATCCGCTGTGCGGACCGCGGGTGATCCGCTGCGGAGCCCAGGTTGCGCGACAGAGGGGTCCCGTAAATCTAGCCGTCGCACTTAAGGAACCAACGGCCAAGATCAGATCCTGTGGAATCACGGATCAGCCATCAGATCTGCCCGACTGATCTTACGGCTCGGATTGCCCCCACAATCGGCCATTAGGATCCAAGTGATCCGAGCCGTTCCGCCATTTGATCGATCGATCAGACGGCATCCGAAGGTCCCGACAATGTGAACCTTCGTCTTCCTCTCACCCACACCTGACAGAAGGAATCTGGTCGATTCCAGACAGTCAAGCCCTGCCCCTCACTACCCGTTCCATCTCAGCATGCCATTGGGGATCTTCCCTAAATGGTATATCGGTCCCGATCAGGCCTCGTGGCCTGGCAGAGCTCGAATTGGAAATTCGAAAGCTCGGCTGTGGCCCAGTCTCTCGGGCCTCCCCAGCCCGATCCATCCCTCTGGAAACTTTCCTACTTCCTTGCTAAGGTTATAAATAGCCCCAGCATTGCCTCATTTGATCCTTTCTGATCAATTGAGCTCGATCCTTCTTCTGCCATTGCCGGTCTGTAAGCTTCCTCTAGGCGATCCCATGAGCTCTCGAACTACTAACAGTAGGCTCTCTTGGAGTTCAGGATCCTTTGCAGTATCTGGAAGCTCAGCTAAGGCTAGCCGAACCCTCAGTCGATCACTCCGAGCTCAGCTGATGAACCAAGTACCCCCTCTTGCTCAGTCTGAGCTAATTGGGCTCAGACTCCCTTCCATTTGACTCGTATCACTACGTATTATCGAATCAAACCTAATGCCATCGTAATTGAGCCATGAGCTAGCCCTGATCGATCGAATCAATTGAGTGGGCTAAGTGCTTAAGGAACACCTCGGGTGAGTAAGCTCCCGGCATTCCAGACCACCTCAGACCCTCAGACCAAGGGGCTTCGATCCGTCTCACCTCCCTGAAGGTGTAGGGATCGAGCCCTGGGTCTAGCATGGCCTTTGTGGGGATAATTGTCTCTCCACTGTAGCCCCATTGCGGGAACTCTCGGATGAGTAAGGTATGGCCGATCTAGACCACCTCACAGAGGGCTTCGTGTCCCCTTCGATGTGCCAGACCAAGGTGAATGTGTAGCGACTGATGGTTAGTCGTGTCTTGGTCGAGATGTGTCAAAATTAGCCAATTATGGTTCCCCTAATCGGGTTCTTCCATCAGGATGGACGCTCGATGACGAAGCCCCTGTGCGGGTCAGGCCGACCCGTGACCCGCGCGGTGCAACAGTCCCAGGTCTTCGGGCCTCGGCCGACCTGAACCTTTTGGATTCGGGCGGAACCCATTTTAATTAAAATCCGATTAATTGGATTTAATTCCTTTAAGGAAAATAATTTAATTAATCAAATCATAGGAAAATTTAATTGGAAAAATACAGAATGTATTAATTGAATAACTTTTAATCCACTGGTCCAAACCCTATGATATTATATCTAAAATTGATCAAAAAATTCTCAGGGATCTGAATATAAGATAATATTGAGCATCTAATAGTTAGATTTTATATTTTTGCCTAATTATTACAGATCTTGATTAGTGATTAGCATGAATACTTATTCAAATTGCATGATTAGGATACCATTAGTTTTCTTATGAATAGTAGAATAAATGTGCTATGTAGTTTATTTTTTTTTATTTCTGTATTTCAACTTATGCCCTAATCTTGTTAAACCATGATTAGTAAAAATTAGGAATTGTAACTATTGGATCTTAGCAAACTTAGTCTCTGATTAATTGTATGGTAATTTAGAACTTATGTGCTATATTGCATGAAATTCTGATGGTTGGATTTGTATATATGTGCTGATAATTTTGGATTGATTTAGGGTTTGATTAGCACTAATTACTTTCTGTTTTCTGAAGTCATTTGTTAATATGATTCATAACAGTAAGTTAGATGTATTGAAATCATGAATGCAAATTTATGGTGTATAAATTGAATAACTCTAAAATTGAGAACTTTCTTAATTAGCCTTAAGAAATCGTAAGACTTTGATCAAGCTGTTAAGACTTGATCTAGGTCTAA
The DNA here is from genome assembly GCA_016760335.1 of Gastrodia elata. Taxonomy (NCBI): domain Eukaryota; kingdom Viridiplantae; phylum Streptophyta; class Magnoliopsida; order Asparagales; family Orchidaceae; genus Gastrodia; species Gastrodia elata. The sequence goes on from CM028679.1 coordinate 1,814,597, forward strand.
GATTGCCACCAATAATACATCCTAAATTCACTAATTTTGCATTGATTTATAAATAAATATTTGATCTTGATTAGACATGAGTAAGGGGTTAAATCCTAATCAATTTGATTAAGATCCAAACTCTTAAATCCTTAATTAAATTGACTTGATTATAAGATAATAAAATTGACATTATTTCAATAATGCATCTGATTTGGTATTGACCTTAAACATTTAAATTAGACATGTTAAGGTTATTAATAAATCTATATGATTGATTAATCTAAATCTAAACTTTAGATCTTTGATTTTCTCCTAAATAAGACTACTAGCATTAAAAGATGATATAACTAAATTGATTTAATAATTGATCTGACTCTAATAACATGTTTGATCTGACATTATTTTAAAATTCTCCCATAATCTTAGAATAAGATATGATCAGATGACTTAATTATCTGATCTGATCACTCTAAAGCTTACTATTAAATAGAACCTAAAATGTTAGCTTTAGAATTAAGGGTGTGAGATCTTAAGTATCTCAGCATAAGATTATCTTTGAAATATTTTAAAGACTTAAATTTAAATATATATTGAGGTAGGAGAATTTTGTATAACTCATTGAGGTAGAAGCTTAGATGATCCTTTAACCTTAGAAGTTGATCTTAACCCCTCGTGGTAAGAATCACTTAAGATGTTAGAATGACACTTTTCCTTGTGGTAGAATCTATATTTAGTGATCCTTGATCACCTTTTTCTTGGAGCCTTGTATAGGACTTACCTATTTAGCATAAGAATTAATAATCTTGATAAATCCTTGTTGATTAAATAAAGTTATTTGAACCAAGGTCATTGGTTGGTGTAGTATGGTATACCAATAGTACTAGATTTCTTCAGTAGTATTCCGGATAGGCTAATTCACTCCAATGTGGACTTATGAGTAGGTGCTATCCCGAGGGATTAGACAAATACAATCCCATTAGAGTAAATCTCCCAAGACAAAGAGTGTATTAAATAAGTACTCATTCCTTAGTTTGATTGAAATACAAATCGCCAATGGGTGATGCCTCCTAGTGAAGACCGCTTTAATAGGTGTGGCTCAAATAAATTAAGTAATTAGAGTCACCTTCTTTAAGACACTAAGTGTGATTGTGAGTAGGGAATCTTAATAACTTAGCTTGAGATACAAATCACCAACAGGCAATGCCTCCTATCAAAGATCGATTCGTTAGGGTGGCTTAATCAAACTAAGTGATAAGAATCACCTTTCTTACAAATGTGCTAAATATGTGTATATAATCATCCCATCTAATGATCTTTAAGTAAATATTCAACTTTAACTAATTATTGTTCTAAAAGCTAGGAGTCAGAATACTTTTAGCAAGATTCTGCACAGTGGAGACCTGGAATTCATTATCGGTGTTCAAAGTTTTGTGGATTTCTGAATTTTACTCATATAGAATATAAGCATGGGTATGAACATGAGCATGAGTTTGAGGGATTATTTTAGTAGTGATGCATAAGTATCAGTGATAAATTATAGGTTACGGAATATTGCATACATTGACTGGGGAATTTCAGGATGCATCGGCAGCACCATATTGTCTTCCCACCTAGGTGTATGTATACATTGGACCATACGACTTATAGCCTCTTAGTGAAAGTTCTGTTACATACCGTATCACACCGTGTTGTGGCATATTTTGGTGCATCATTCCAGTGACATATAGTACACAGTATTGGACATTTTTCATATTGAATTCTGAGCATTTGATATTTTTGTTTACCTTTAGTATTCTGTTTCGATGCAGTTTTACTTTGCCTAGTCTATACAGTTTCAGTTACTTAGTACCTTTACTATTATTTTCTTTAGTCATGCTTACTTTACTGTCTATTACATTTACTTTAGAACTGCTTAGTTAGTTGCGATGTGTTAGACTTCTTATTTAAAACGGGGTACTTTTGGGATCCGACAATTTGCTACATCCCGAGCAGCTTGTGGAGACAGGACAGGAGGACTTACAGGAGATCTAGGAGGAGTACGTGGAACCTTATTGGATCATCCTTCTACCTTTTACTTACTATTTTATTCTTAGTACTTCATATAGACTTTACTTTTCATCTTTTAAATTAGTTTGTAATAATTCTGGATGTATTTTACTTTTCTTTTCTAAGATGAATATTTACAATTACTCTATGATGATTGTATTCTAAATGTCTTGCTTTAGCTTCCGCACTCTATTATACTACTATACTTAGTATTATGATGTGATCAGAATACTAGAAATGCTGATATATATTGATAATGTATATTAGATTCATATTTACCTCTTTAAAATCCAATGTTCATATTAGTCTACTACTTAAGACAAGTATTATACTTTTATCTTAAGTATTGACTCTTGATCCTACTCTTAGGTTTGAGTCAGCAGCCTTTAGTGTGGCTCAGTCTTTTAGCCTATTCGAGGAGATGCTATTGTCAGCTGCTCCCTCCTCGAGTAGCACACCGCTCCGCCATTGATTTGAGTATACTTGTCGTTTGCGCACGGTGATGAGGCGGGGTGCTACACAGTACTACTTCAAGCATACTTCTACTTTTAATTCAGTTCTAGTTTAGTGGCTAGTTTAGCCATCTATTTTACTTGCATTTTTATCGTTTTAGGTTCGCTTTTACAGTTCATTTCAGTTCAGTACTTTCAGTTTTGCATTTTATTTAGGATGTTGGTTTCATTTAGTTTTTGTATGCTTCAGTTTATATTTATCTATGAAAATCAGTATGTATTCATATAATCATAAGCATGTTAGGATAAGTTCATTTTCAGTACTTTCATTTATTATATATTTACTGCTTAACCTTATTACAACTTCTGATTGAGGTATGTTACTTTACATACTTTACTTTGACTAGTTATAAATGTTTATTTATAGCTATCATGTAACAACCCTAGTTGTTACTCAAGCAAAATTTAAATTAATTAAGCCAAAACAAGCTTTGATTTTGATTCCATTATACTCAATGGGTCATTTAAACCTAACCCTAGATATTTGGGATAAATCGGAGCCAAATTGAGAATTTTGGTATTTTTTGGCTATTTTAAGGCCTGAAAAATACCTAAATTAAATTGATCTCCAAATTAAAATCTGATTTTATTTTTGAATTTCTCATACCCTAATTAGCTAAGGGTGAATTTTTGAGAATTTTTGGGGCTCATCTAGTCCTAAATTGGATTTATAAATTTAATAGAATTTAATTTAATTATTAAATAGGTTAATATTAATTAAATTAAATGTTTAATTAAATTTTTAATCTAGGATTTGCTATTGGGACCATGGCAGATCCGCTATGGGGTCCCAACAGCAACGCGTGGTATCTAGCCAATTGATGCGCTAGCACGCATTGTAGCGTATTTAATCCAACTGTGGGATCCCATCTGGGTTAAGATCTAATCCTAGGCGTCGAATCCATCCCACATATCTGACGTCTGGCATTCGTCCCATTTAAGTAAACAATCAGAGCCTTCCAATCGTAATGGTCGATCCATCAGATGGAGGACAAAGACCCGAGCACTGTGGATCTTCGTCTACCTCTCGCCCGTCCGCGTCTAGTCCCCCCCCCCCCCCTCCCCGACAACCAAGCGACCTCTATCCCCCATGGCAGTATGGGAAAAGCCCCGATTTTCCCCTTCTACCCTCGGCGCGACATCTTGCCGGATGCCTTCTCCCTGAATTGCCCCTGATAGTTTCAAGCCAACCCATTGCTTTGGTTCTCTCCATTGTCCAAGCCCGAGTCACGGCATCCACCCTTGGGGCCTCCTTCAGCCTATAAATACTCCCAGGGTCTCACAGTGAGTCCCTTTGCTCACTGTGAACCCTCAATTCGCTAACTAAAGTCCTCTAGAGCCCCCATCCTCTCGGTGATTTTCCGGCATTCCCAAAGCTTTAAACTGCTGATAGAGGGTGCGTGTCTGGTGTTTAGATCCCCTGCTAGGTTGCTGAGATCTTCTGGAACCTCCAGCTCATCTCAATTCCCCTCGGCCGTGCCTGCAAACCTGTCTTCAGGTATAGCTTCTCCCATTGAACTCAGTGAGTTCAGTTTTCCAATTACACTTTTGGATGAGCCCTGGATGTTGCTTAGATTATCTTAGCCACTTAGGGAACCCAATGTGATTGTCCTTAGGGTCTGGGCTAGTCTATCGAGATTGATCGATTGTCTGGTTTCCACCGCGATCTCGCAGTCGAGCTCGAGTAAGGATCTGATCCAGGGTATCCCAAAGCCCGTGGCCAGAGGGCTTTGATCCGCCTCACCACCAGGATGGTGTAGGAATCAAGCTCTGGCCAAATGATTATCTTTGTGAAGAGAATTTCCTCCTCACAGTAAACCCTAGATGATGTAAGTAGGGCCAAACCCATCGAATAGCCATCTGACGATCCAGTGCGCCCTAGAGAGGGCTTAAGGGTGGGATCGATTCCTCTAAACTTCAGGAATGTGTAGAGATTGAATTGAGCCACCGTCTTCACTTACACATCGAGAATTTTGGCGCTGAATATTTCCTTAGGTCTGGGCCGGTCGTGAGGAAGGAGACGAAGTCACGGGTGGGGCCGACCCGTGACCTGCATCTTTTGCATTTCGGGTTACCGCTTAATTCCAAAAATTCATATTTATTTTCCTTCTAATAATTGATAAATTAATAAATATAAATGCATTCTTTATAGTCCCAATTTAAATAAACATACAGATTAAATTATTTAAATAATATTAATTATACTTATCCAAATGGTATGATACCATTTTAATCAGAAAAATACAAGGAATCCAAATATAAAATAAAATTAAAGATCCAATGGTTAGATTTTAATAATTGCCAAATCCTTTTCTGTTCTTATTTAAATCATATTAAATTCAATAAATACCCAAACATGTTGATTAAGGTCTCTGATTGCTCATGAGACCATAAAGAACCTATATAGACCACTAAAAGTAAATTTGGAACTTTAATTTCATTAATCATCTCCTTAATTACCCTAATTTGGGATTAGTGATTTAAGCCTTAGATTAACTTTTGATTCTGGTGAACTAAGTTCCTAATACCTTATTAAAGATAGTCAAACCTATAAATGCAAATGGATCACCCTAAAATACCCTAGTTTCTTTAATCACCTTAATCGGCTTAAATAGGTGATTAGTGCTAATTAGGCTAATTAGGTTACCAAAACCTAATATAAAGGTGTATCCTATTTCATTAACTAATTTGGGTCCCATTAAAATAGATTTGAATCAATCTGAATGGTTAAATCTTAAAATCCCATTTTTAACCTTAAAAGGGGTATTTTGGTCATTTTGACCAAAATGTATTTAAGCACCCCTTAAGCCTTGAAAATTTAGCAAAATATCCCTAGTTAATATGTTTAACACCTTTCAAAAAAAAAATCCTGTGTTGATGATATTAAATTAAGTAAAGAATCTTAAAATAGCTTACTTAGATCTTAAGACTTTAAGTGTTCCTAAAATCACATTATCTTAAGAGCTAAGTTTAACTATATCAAGGTACTAAATACTTAGCTAATAGCTTAATTAAATTGATTCTTGAGCTTGAATCTTAAAATAAATACTCTTGTAAAATCCAAAGTCTAAATCTTAGCTTAAGTCTAAAGTGATCAAACATCATATCTTAGACTTTAGATCTTCTAATTGAATTGGGCTACCTCCATTTGGAATTCCTTAAGTGATTTATTATTTAATTCCTTTGCAGCCTTCCATGTGGGTGTAGGATTGATTCAATCTGTAGGATAATGTAATTATCCTAAAAATTGAATATAGATCTTAGATTTTTAGTTCTTACTGATTATTTTATCTTACAACATTAGCACAGCCTTTCATTAAGAATATAGCTTCTGGATCCTTTAGCTTATAGGATTCCTTACTTTTAAATTGGGTTTTAAAGTGTGAACCTTAGATCCTCACTAAGGATACTACCTTGGATTCAGGATTTGAACACCAAGTGGGGTTTGGATCCAGAATCCTTAAGCTTTGACTTACTAAATCAAAACTTGGGTTAAGAGAGGAAAACAATAATAATTAAGTCATTGATTTGCTTACTTTAACTTCTTATAGTCATCATATGATTATGAATTAGAACTTGTTAAGTTCTAATATTAATAATAAGGTCATAAATCTGAGGTTATACTCGATAGCTAGATATTGGAGATCCTAAACTTGTATCTTCTCAGAATAGTTAGATTTGGATAATTATACAATAAAAGATAGCGCATAAGTCTAGATTGAGTCTCTTGCTTACCTTGACTTTGATTGCTTTGCACACCTTGAACATTGAGCCTTATTCCTTGAGCATAATAGGAGAACTTAGGATATGGATGATACATCCTAAGTTAGTATTTGAAAAGCATAACATTCATTCAATTCTTTTAGTGTTTTCAGTTAGTAGAGTATGTCCTAGCTTAGTCTGCCTCTTCAGTTCTAGTTTTGTTATAGAATAGACTCAAACCTAGCTTGATGAATGTCTAGGATGGATACATGTCTTATTCTATAAGTTCAACTCGAACTTAGCTCTGCAGATGCCTAGGATGGATACATGTTGAACTTTCAGTTTAGAGGCCATGTATGGCCTGCTCTATTATGGTAGCAATATGTCTTAGGCTTACTGCTTCTTTAGTTTTGTTCTTAGTATTGGTCTTGTTTTGCCACATGCTTTAGTGGCCTTTCTTTTAGTGCTTGACTTACTTTGCCACATGTCTCAATGGCTTTACTTTTGCTCATGCATGTACTTAGTTTACTTCTGTCATATGTCTCAATGGCCTTTTACATATCAATCTGCATGCTTGTATATATGCTCTTATTGATTTGTATTAAATATTGGCATGTTTAGAATGCTAGAATTGTATGTCTATTTTAGCACTTGTATTCTTTATATACTCAGCATGTCTCCATATAATCATAAGCATATTAGGATGTGATTTATTTCAGTAGTCACAGTTACTTTTGTTTCAACTTCACCTTGTGTAGTTTCATGTCTTGTATATTATTATTACATACTTGTTGACTAGCTATAAATGATTAGCTTATAGCTACCCCTGTTCCTTATAGCTTGTAGCACCTTTTTAATGCTTGCATGTGTAAACTCTTAAATGTGATATCTTAAATATTCAGTTCACTTAAATAACTTAAAATATACTTAAACAATTATCTAACTGTAACCTTTTTCTTTTGTTGGCTAGGGCCCTAGCATTTATGATATCGATAAATATCAGATTCAGAGTTGTTCATTGGCAGTACTGCAGGATTGGAGCCAGTGCAGGAGGAGGATCTTCCTACTGCTGCTTTGATAGATTTTCCCTTTTTGCAGTGAGATTGAGAGATATTTTCTTTCATTTAATTTAGTTTGCAACAATTAAATTCTGGATGTATTTACCTTTCTATATTTGATCTGAATTACTATTTCTTTTACTCTCTTATGCTATGTTGTAATGTGGATATTATATTATACTATTTCTTGCTTCTACCACTTTGATTTGTATTGATGTATGTTCACAGTTTCTTCTCCAAGGTGACAAGTCCTTGGCTTAAGGAGAGTGGCGTCCTACCTGACTCTACTTGAGTTAGAGATTTGCCACCAAAGTGGAGCACCGTACTCCCCGCAGTTATGCTAATATCAGTATTAGCGTAGCCGCGGGAAAGTACGTTGTACCACAGTTGGTATCAGAGAATACCATAAGGTGTCAGAATGGGATCTATGATTCCTTTCTACCTAATCAACCATTCTTCTAAGGTGCAAACATCAATATGTAACATCCATAACATAGTATTATCAGTAACTCTTTGAATAATTGTAGAATGAAAATACTCATATCTTGAAAATCTCATTATCTCTAATTTAACAAAACTTAGTAACTTCTCTTATAGTCAAATGGATTCTGGAGAGTCTGACATGGACTATTATCTGCATACCTTCAAGTTGGCATGGAGCTATAGCTCTAATGGAGATAAGAGAGTAACTAGCAGATTGAAGGAGTTTCAATAAGAGGGACCTTAGTCTTGGACAAACTTCTACATCAAGCAGTGTACCGAGGATTTGACTTTCCTATATATGCCATGGAGTGGTTGAGCCGATTGGAGTGCATCTTGATACATATAGAGTGTCCTGAGTCACTCTACGTGGACATTATGATGGATATGATGCTGGATTATGCAGGAGTCTGGTGGTACAAAACTGTTGCAAAGCTCAAAAGGAAGCGTACGAGGAAGCATCAGGAAATGACTTTTGAGGACTTTTGTGTGGCGTTTAGGGCTGAGTATATTAAGGATGTCTGAGTGTTAGTTAGAATAATTGTCATCTTTTGACTTACATGATTCTAGTAGAGTTATGCTTTTTGACATTTTCTAAATATTATGTAGTCCTTTATTTCAGCAAGTAATGAAAATTTTTTATATCAATCACGACTTTAAATGATTGTCTTCCTTTAAGAAAGTTCTGAAATATGGTTTGTATTGTTTAATTAGAATGAATCCTGGATCACCACCTGCTGTCACTCCTATCAAGAATATTATCGCATCCAATAGTTCTACCGATGAAGTGGCTCATCTGCGGGCCATGGTAGCAACCTTGCTAAAAAACCAAGCCCAATAAGCGATAGTCATGCGAAAATGCTGAATGATCATTCCGTTCCAGCCGCTGTTGCTATTCCTGCTGACCCTGTTCCGCAACATACATTCCCTTCACATCACTCGATGGACAGTCTTCTCCACAATTTCTTAAGACTGAGGTCTTCCACCTTCGGTGGAAACCTATCGCCAATGGACACAACTGATTGGCAAAAAGCAGTAGAAAAAGATCTTATTAGTCTAAAGATCCCAAACTCTGAAGCCATCCATCTCACTACACATCTATTTCATTCAGAAACAGAATATTAGTGGAAGGAGGTCAGAAATACCAAGTTTGTTGACTATAAGTTGGAGGACATCCCTTGGGACGAGTTCGTTGAAGCATTCAAAACTGAATTCATTCCCCCGTCTGCACAAAACATCATCGCAGACACGATTATAAGGTTGACTCAAGGGAGTCGTTCCGTTGCTGACTACGAAAGGGAATTTTGTAGGTTGATTCACTTTGCTCCAGAAGTTACTTATTCTGAACCGGCTAAGTGCCACCGCTTTCTCTGTGGACTTAGAGACTCACTGAAGGATCAGATTGTTCCACTCCACCTAACTAGCTTCTTTGAGCTAGTGGAGACAGCTAAGGTGATTGAGCATCATTAATTTGAAAAAGATCTCAAGCAAAAGGCGCAATCAACAACTAACCAGCATGAAACCTTCAAGAGGCACAGGCCTGATTCTGCAAAAGTCTATCAATTGGAAGCTGCACTGACTGCTGAGCCCATTCAAGGCTGTAATAGGCCTCATCCATATGGCAAGTGTTATCACTTTGGCCATAAGTGCTATAATTGTGGGTGAACATGCCACAGGTTCTACCACTGTGCTCATACAAAAACATTGGATGGAGTTCCAATGAAACCATATTAGAAGAACCAGGTGTTCAGAGCAACTCCACTAAATAGGAGAGAGCCAAATTTGGCCATAATGCCAGCCCCTGCACCTAAAGCTGCTCCAGCATATCCATCTGCTCCTACATCCCAGAATAACCCCAGGAGGCAGACAAAAAACTGTCCTGCCGGTCCTGCGTGAGTTTATGCTTTAACACCTCTCGAAGCCACAGAGGACAAAAATGTGGTTTCAGGTACATATTTTTAAGCTTCTCCTTTGTTAATTGCATTCCTGTACTTTAATTATTGCAATTTGTTAATGCGATTCGTATGAATAAATTAGGCACACTTTACTTTAATGATCAGCTCTACAATGTGTTGTTTGACACCGGTGCTAGTCATTCATTTATTTATAAATGATTTACCAACATCCTTAAACCACAATTGTACCACTTAGCAAAATCCTTAAGCATTGGACTTCCATCATGAGCCCAACTAAGTGCCAATAAGTTTTGTAACATCAAAATTCCATTAAATGGTTAGGAGTTTAACTCCAAATTGATCATACTGCCATTACCAAACTTTGATATCATCCTTAGAATGAATTGGTTCAGTGACAATAACACCATGATAAATTGTTTGAAAAAGAAAGTCACTCTTCATTTCCAGGGCAAGTCTAAGACTTTTATAGGAAAGACTAGTACACAGTTATCATTAATAAATGCTATTGAAGCTGAGAAATTGATCAGTAAGGGCTGTGATGCTTTTCTAGTCACCACGATGGGTGAAGCAAAGGAAAGTATACCTCTCTCAGATTGTAAAGTAGTTAAGGAATTTGTCGACGTATTCCCAGAATATCTGCCTAGTGTACCTCCTTCCAGAGAAGTTGAGTTCTCTATTGAACTAGCTCCAGGTACCCAGCCTATATCTAAAGCACCATACAGGATGGCACCTAAGGAATTGCAAGAACTCAGCGAACAACTATAGGAGCTCTTGAATAAAGGCTTTATTAGGCCGAGTATGTCTCCTTGGGGAGCACTCATTCTGTTTGTAAAGAAAAAGGATGGATTTATGCGAATGTGCATAGATTATCATAAACTAAATAAAGTCACCATAAAGAATAAGTACCCATTACCTAGAATTGATGATTTATTCGACCACTTATCTGGAGCTGTCATATTCTCTAAGATTGACTTAAGGTCTGGATATTATTAATTGCGAGTAAGAGAAGATGATGTAGGAAAGACTGCTTTCCGTACTCATTATGGTCATTTTTAATTCCTAGTGATGTCTTTCGGACTCACTAATGTGCCATCAATATTCTTGGATTTGATGCAGCGAGTTTTGAAACCATACTTAGATAAGTTCATGATTGTCTTTATCAATGATATTCTCATTTATTCCAGAACCTTAAAAGATCATGAATAACACTTGAGATTAGCATTGGAAACTCTGCGTGAACATCAACTGTATGCTAAGTTCTCTAAGTGTGAGTTTTGGCTTAAGTTCATTGCGTTCTTGGGACATGTAGTCGATGCCTAGGGTATTCGTATAGATCAGAGTAAAGTGAGCACTATTCAGGACTGGGTTTAGCCTAAGTCAGTCACCAATATTAGAAGTTTCTTGGGATTAGCTGGATATTACAAAAAGTTTGTTGAAATTTTTTCCCAGATCGCTTCACCTTTGACTAAGTTAACCAAAAAGTAGTTCCGTTCATTTGGAGTACTGAATACGAGGAAGCATTTCAAACTCTGAAGGATGCACTCTCTACCTCTCCAGTTCTTGTCCTGCCCAAAGAAGGCTTGGAGTATCAGGTATACACCGATGCCTCTGGGATTGGTCTAGGTTATGTGGTAATGCAAGAGGGTAAGTTAATCTCTTACGCCTCTCGACAATTAAAACCCCACTAGAGGAACTATCCAATTCATGATCTTGAACTTGCCACTGTGATCTTTTCCTTAAAGATTTGGCATCACTATTTATATGGAGATCTTCACTGATCATCAAAGCTTGAAGTATATCTTCACTTAAAGAGAATTGAATTGTCATCAAAGAAGATGGTTGGAACTCATCAGTGATTATGATCTCAGTATTCAGTATCACCCTAGAAAAGCAAATGTAGTGGTCGATGCTTTTAGTCATCATACTACTTTATCTTCCATGATCACCTCCAATTCTTTAGAACAAGAATTTCGTAAGCTTGAAATTTCTCTAATTAATGGCGATATGCTAAGTTCGCTTCTGGTAAACATCAATGTGGAACATACATTCCACAAAGATGTTTCTATCTCGCAAACCAAAGATGGTGTTATCTGAAGTTCAAAGCAGATATTGAAGGTGGTCTTCGTCATGATCTGCAGTTGCAGAACGGTGTAATTTATCAAGGTAATTATTTGTTGATTCCCAAATCCATGCATCGTGAAGTGTTAATTGAAGGCCATAATTCTGGGTATCATATTCACCTAGGCATCACTAAAATGTACTAGGATCTAAAGCAATCTTTTTGGTGGCCTAGTATGAAAAAGGATGTGGCTAATTTTGTGGCCAAGTGTCATGCCTGTATTCTAGTAAAGGCTGAACACCAAAGACCTGGTGGTCTTCTGCACCAATTAGAAATTCCAGAATGGAAATGGTTCGATATATTTATAGATTTTGTTATGGGATTGCCCTGTGCTAAATTTGGTGTCGATACAATCTGGGTTATAGTAGACCGCTTAACAAAATCAGCACTGTTTCTCCCTATCCGTCAGACTAATTCTGTAGAGAAGTTAGCAAAACTCTATATCAATAAAATTATCAAGCTGCATAGGATTCTGAAATCAATCATATCCGATAGAGTTAGCAGATTTGCTTCTAAGTTTTGGCAAGCTGTGCATCAAGATCTTGGTACTACACTAGCCATGAGTATAGCTTTTCATCCTCAAATGGATGGTCAGACTGAAAGAGTGAATCAAGTTTTGGAAGATTTGCTTAGACTTTATGTTCTTGATTTTTTCGGTTCTTGGGAAGATCATATTCCATTAGTGGAGTTGCCTACAATAATAGTTTCCAAGCCAGTATTAAAATAGCTCCTTATGAAGCATTATACGGTAGGAAATGCAGTACTCTGCTAGCTTGGTCAGAAATAGGAAGCGTTCAACTTTTTTATTCAGAGTTAGTTGAGGAAACTAATAAGAAGATCCAATTAATTCAACAGAGAATTTGTTCAGCTCAAGATCATCAGAGCAAGTATCATGATACTCCTCATCGTCTCCTAGAATTCAATGTGGGAGATTCTGCCTATTTGAATGTCAGTCTAATGAAGGGTGTCTACAGATTTGGTGTAGCAGGGAAACTTAGTACCCGCTATGTTGGACCTTTTGAGATTTTGGCCAAAGTAGGATCATCTGCCTACCGATTAAATCTTCCTGATGACTTTGTAGCTATCCACAATGTGTTTTATGTATCATCATTAAGAAGATGTCTCAGAGACCCTTCTCATCTCGATCAACTTCCAGTAGTAGAAATCTAACCTGATCTTTCTTATGCTGAAGAACCAATCAGAATCTTGGCTCATGGTCAGAAGCAGCTAAAAAATCACTCAATTCTCATGGTTAAAATCCAATGGAATAATCGATCCTTAAAAGAATCTACTTGTGAGAAAGAGGTGCATATGCATAATAAATATCCACAACTCTTTGCAAGTCCAGGTACTGTTCTTTTCCTTCCTATTTGTTTTATTTAAATTTTCAGTCCAGCAGTACTTTCTCACTAAGTGATGATGGGAACGACATCGTTCTTAAGTGGGGGAGTCTGTAACAACCCTAGTTATTACCCTAGCTAAATCCAGATTAATTAAGCTAAAATAAGCTTTGATTTTGATTCTATTAAACTCAATGGGTCATTTAAACCTAACCTTAAAAGTTTGGAATTAATCGGAGCTAAATTGAGAATTTTGATATTTTTTAGCTATTTTAAGGCCTGAAAATACCTAAATTAAATTGATCTCTAAATTAAAATCTGATTTCATTTTTGAATTCCTCATACCTTAATTAGCTAAGGGTGAATTTTTGGGAATTTTTGGGGCTCATCTAGTCCTAAATTAGATTTATGAATTTAATAGAATTTAATTTAATTATTAAATAGGTTAATATTAATTAAATTAAATATTTAATTAAATTTCTAATATGGGATTTGCTGTTGGGAACGCGGCAGATCCGCTACGGGGTCCCGACAGCGACTCGTGGTATCTAGCCAATGGATGCGCTAGCACGTATCCTATAGTATTTAATCCAACGGCAGGATCCCGTCCGGGTTAAGATCTAATCCTAGGTGCCGAATCCATCCCACGTATCTAACAGCTGGCATCCATCCTATTTAAATAATTAATCAAAGCCTTCTAATCACAATGGTCGATCCATCAGACGGTGGACGAAGACCTAAGCACTGTGGATCTTCGTCTACCTCTCGCCCATCCGCGTCTGGTCCCCCCCCCCCTCCGATAACCAAGCGACCTCCAGCCCCTGTGGCAGTACGGGAAAAGCCCCAATTTTTCCCTTCTGCCCTTGGTGCGACGTCTTGCCGGTTTCCTTCTCCCTGAATTGCCCCTGACCATTTCAAGCCAACCCATTGCTTCGAGCCGAGCCATTGCCCTAGCCCGAGTCAAGGCATCTACCCCACGGGCCTCCTTCGGCCTATAAATACCCCAAGGATCTCATAGTGATTCCCTTTGCTCACTGTGAACCCTCAATTCCCCAGCTGAAGTCCTCTGGAGCCCCCGTCCTCTTTGCAATTTTCCAGCATTCTCGAAGCTTCAAATACTGATAGAGGGTGCGTGTCTGGTGTTCAAACCCCCTGCTAGGTTGCTGAGATCTTTTAGAACATCCAGCTCATCTCAATTCCCCTCGGCCATGCCTGTAAACCAGTCTTCATGTATAGCTTTTCCCATTGAACTCAGTGAGTTCATGTTTCCAATTACACTTCTGGATGAGCCTCTGGATGTTGCCAAGATTGTCTTAACCACTTAGGGAACCCAATGTGATTGTTCTTAGGGTCTGGGCTAGCATATCATGATCAATCGATTGTCTAGTTTCTGCCGCAAGCTCGTAGTCGAGCTCAAATAAAGATCCGATGATTCAGGGCATCCCAAAGCCCGTGGCCAGAGGGCTTCGATCTGCCTCACCACCAGGATGGTGTAGGAATCGAGCTCTGGCCAAATGATCATCTCTGTGAGAAGAATTTCTTCCTCACAGTAAACCCTAGATGCTGTAAGTAGGACCAAACCCATCAAATAGCCATCTGGCGATCGAGTGCGTCCCAGAGAGGGCTTAAGGGTGGGGTCAATGCGTCTGAACTTCAGGAATGTGTAGGGATTGAATTGAGCCACTGTCATCACCTACACATCGAGAATTTTGGCACTGAAGATTTCCTTAGGTCGGGGCTGGTCGTGAGGAAGGAAACGAAGTCACGGGTCGGATCGACCCGTGACCCGCGTCTTTTGCATTTCGGGCCGCCGCTTAATTCTGAAATTTCATATTTATTTTCCTTCTAATAATTGATAGATTAATAAATTTAAATGCATTCTCTATAGTCCCAATTTAAATAAAAATATAGATTAAATTATTTAAATAACTTTAATTATACTTATCCAAATGGTATGATCCAATATACCATTTTAATCAGAAAAATGCAAGGAGTCTGAATATAAAATAAAATCAAAGATCTAATGGTTAGATTTTAAATAATTGCCTAATCCTTTTTTGTTCTTATTTCAATCATATTAAATTCAATAAATACCTAAATATGTTGATTAAGATCTCTGATTGCTCATGAGATCATAAAGAACCTAACTAAAAGTAAATTTGGAACTTTAATTTCATTAATCATCTCCTTAATTAGCCTAATTTAGGATTAGTGAATTAAGCCTTAGATTAACCTCTGATTTTGGTGAACTAAATTCTTAATACCTTATTAAAGATAGTGGAATCTATAAATGCAAATGGATCACCCTAGAATGCCCTAGTTTTTTTAATCACCTTAATCGGCTTAAATAGGTGATTAGTGCTAATTAGGCTAATTAGGTTACCAAAACCTAATATAAAGGTGTATCCTACTTCATTAACCAATTTGGAACCCATTAAAATAGATTTGAATCAATGTGGATGGTTAAATCTTAAAATCCCATTTTTAACCTTAAGAGGGGTATTTTGGTCATTTTGACCAAAATGTATTTAAGCACCCTTTAAGCCTTGAAAATTCAGCAAAATATCCCTAGTTAATATGTTTAACACCTTTCAAAAAATAAAAATCCTATGTTGATGATATTGAGTTAAGTAAAGAATCTTAAAATAGCTTACTTAAATCTTAGGACTTTAAGTGTTCCTAAAATCACATTGTCTTAAGAGCTAAGTTTAACTATATCAAAGTACTAGATCCTTAGCTAATAGCTTAATTAAGTTGATTCTTGAGCTTGAATCTTAAAAGAAATACTCTTGTAAAATCCTAAGTCTAAGTCTTAGCTTAAGTCTAAAGTGATAAAACATCGGATCTTAGATCTTAGACTTTAGATCTTCTACTTGAATTGGACTACCTCCATTTGGAATTTCTTAAGTGATTTATTGTTTAATTTATTTGTAGCTATCCATGTGGGTGTAGGATTGATTCAATCTATAGGATAATGTAATTATCCTAAAGATTGAATATAGATCTTAGATTCCTAGTTCTAACTGATTATTTTACCTTACAACATTAGCACGGTCTTTCATTAAGATTATAGCTTCTGAATCCTTTAGTTTATAGGATTCCTTACCCTTAAATTGGCTTTTAAAGTGTGAACCCTAGATCCTCACTAAGGATACTACCTTGGATTCAGGATTTGAACACCAAGTGGAGTTTGGATCCAGAATCCTTAAGCCTTGACTTGTTAAATCAAAACTTGGGTTAAGAGAGGAAAATAATAATAACTAAGTCGTTGATTTGTTTACTTTAACTTCTTATAGTTGTTATATGATTATGAATTAGAACTTGTTAAGTGAGATTGAGAGCTGGTTCAGGAGGAGGATCTTCCTACTACTGCATTTGTGATACCGACGTTAGTTATTATTATTAATATGCTTATGGGGAAAATGTTAAGGATTGGAGCTGGTGCAGGAGGAGGATCTTCCTACTACTGCTTAGATAGATTTTCCCTTTTTGTAGTGAGATTGAGAGATCTTTTCTTTCGTTTAATTCAGTTTATAATAATTAAATTTTGGATGTATTTACCTTTCTGTATTTGATCTGAGTTACTATTTCTTTTATACTCTTATGCTATGTTGTGATGTGGATGTTATATTATACTATTTCTTGCTTCCGTCACTTTGATTTGTATTGATGTATGTTCACAGTTTCTTCTCCAGGGTTGGGTCCTACCTGACTCTACTTGAGTTGGGGATTTGCCACCATAGTGGAGCACCGTACTCCCCACAGTTATGCTAATATCAGTATTAGCGTAGCTGCGGGAAAGTATGGGGTACCACATATCATGTTTCTTGTGGCTCGTTTCACCTTAATTACTTTCATGCTTAGTAAAACATATGATATCTTGAATATTTAGTATGAGTTAATTAGCCTAAAATGAGCTTAGAGAATTTGTCTAATTGTAAGTTTTCTCTTTCTTGGCTGGGGCTCTGGGATTGTGATACCGATAATATCAGATTCTGAGCTATTCGTTGAGGTTTCTATAGGAGAGGGGCTTGGTCAGGAGGAGGAAGTTCCTACTGTTACGCATAGCTAGTTAGCTTTATTTTTAGTTATGAGGATGAGTATTTCTTTTCTTTTAAATTAAGTCTGTAATGATTTCATATTCTGGATATATTTACTTTCTGGATTGTTATATTGAGCTGAGTTATTATTCTACTTTCTTTACTATGCTATGATGTGGATGTTATACTCTTTTTTTCTTCTGCTACTTTGATATTTTCATGCTTGACCTCCAGTTTCAGTTGGCAAGTCTTTTAACTAAGGCGGGTTGGTTTTATACCTGACTCGACTATAATTGGGAGGATTGTCACAGATGGTGACTATACTCACCATAATCATGTTGATCTCAGTATTAGCATGACCGTGGAGGGTACGGGGCACTTTTCATCCTCCCCTTCTATGTAGATTGAGACCGTCCTCCTCCAAGCCTCACCGGCTATAACAACCCTAGTTATTACCCTAGCTGAATTCAAATTAATTAAGCTAAACCAAGCTTTAATTTTGATTCCATTAGGTTCAATGAGTTATTTAAAACTAATCCTAGAAGTATGAGATCAATCAGAGTTCAATGCAGTATTTTAGTATTTT
Organism: Gastrodia elata; assembly: GCA_016760335.1. NCBI lineage: Eukaryota > Viridiplantae > Streptophyta > Magnoliopsida > Asparagales > Orchidaceae > Gastrodia > Gastrodia elata. Next base: position 1,832,378 of record CM028679.1, read on the forward strand.
TGCCTATTTTTAGATCCTAAAAATTAGTTAAATTGATTTGATCTCTAAATTAAAATTTGAGTTCATTTTTGAATTCCTCATATCTCCTCATATCTCAGTTAGCTAAGGGTGAATTTTTTGGAATTTTTGGAGCTTATTTGATCCTAAATTGAATTTAGAAAATTATTTGAATTTAATTAATTAATTAAAGGATTTAATTTATTAAATTATTAATTAATTAATATTATTTAACTGTGGGATTTGCTATCGGGACCACAGTAGATCCGCTGCGGGTCCTAACAGTGGCGCATGGGATTCGGTAAATGGATGCATTAGTACGCATCATAGCGCATCCCATCCAATGGCGGGATCTATCCCATGGTGAGATCTAATCCTAAAGTATTGGATCAATCACACGCATCCGACGACCATCTCTCAATCCACCATTTTCCATTTAAGTAACCTATCTAGACCATCTGAAACCAACGGTCGATCCATCAGATGGCGGGCGTAAGTCCTAGCACTGTGGATCATCTCCTTCCCCTCGACCGATTGCACGTTTGGTCCCCCCCCCCCCGACAACCCAATCCTTCCAGAACCATGGAAGTACGGGAAATACCCTGATATTTCTCTTCTACCCTCAGGCGCAATCGTCTGCTGGTAGTGCTCTCCCTAAATTGCCCTTAGCCATTTGAACGGAGCCTTACATTACGCTTGAGCCATTCTCCAAACCCAAGCTCTGGCATCCACCCCTGACCTTCACACTACCTATAAGTACCCCTTCAGCAACACAGTGAGTCCCTTTGCTCACTATGATCCCTCAATTTTCCTTAGAAAATTCTCTGGAGCTCCTTGTCCTCCCGTGGAATCCAGGCATACCAGTTGTGGTGAACTGTTAATAAAGGGCTAAGTCTGGTGTTTAGACTCCTTGTGCTTCACCTTGACTTACTTGGAAGCTTTGGTTCACTCCAATTCCTTCTCTGCCAAGCTTGCAGCTCCATTCTAAGTACACCTCCTTCCCAACTGAGCTGTGTGAGCTCAATCTTTCAATCCAAGCATTTGGATAGCTCTGTGATGTTCTGGATGTTTTTCTTTAAACCGTAGAATGTTTGGAATCAGTTAGAATAGGCCTAATTTAGTCTCGACAGTGGAGATTCACTGTCTGGACAGAGTTCAGTCTATACAAGTGTCGGCACTTCTCTAGAATCTCGAGCCCCAATTCCTTCTGATTTCAATTCCTGGTCAATCATGTGAGCTACCCGAACCCAATGTGATCTTTCCTAGGGTCTGAACTAGCTTAGCGATATCAATCTGATCGTCCAGGTTTCGTCGAGATTTTGCAGTCGAGCTCAAGTAGGGATCCGGCGATCCATGGCACCCAAATCCTCGTGGCCATGGGGCTTCGATCCGCCTCACCACCAGGATGGTGTAAAGATTGAGCTCTGGCCAAATGGTTGTCTCTGTGAGGAGATTTACCTCATCACAGTAAACCTTAGATGCTGTGATTAGGTATGAACCTATCGAATAGCCATCTAGCAATCCAGTGCATCCCTGAGAGGGCTTCATGGTGGGATCGATACGTCTTGACCCCCGAAACGTGTAGAGATTAACTCGAGACATTGGCACCGTCTGAGTATCGAGAATTATGGCGCTAAAGTTTTCCTTGGTCGATCTATCATGAGGGATGTGCGGGGACGATGACACTAGTACATCGGGCCCGGCTAGCCCAAGCCCGCGCGATGCGACAGTGCCAGCCTAGTCAGGCCCCGCTCTGACCCACGCGGTCTGATAATCAAGCCAGGCTAATTAAATGACTTTGGAATTATTCCTTTTCTGAAAAATAAAGGATAAATGAATTTAATTAAATACCCTATGATTCAATTAAAATAAACATTCATATTAAATTAATGAAATAACTTAATCAATACTTATCCAAATGGTATGATCCAATATACCATTTTAATCAAAAGAATTTAAGTAACAATAATATAAAATAAAATTCAAGATCCAATGGTTAGATTTTAATCAATTGCCTAATCTTTCTATGTTCTTATTTAATTCATAATTAATTCATTAAATGCCTAAAAATCTTGATTAAGGTCTCTAATTGTTCATGAGACTATGGAGAACCTATGTAGGCCATTAAAAATAAATTAAGAACATTAAATTTGCTAATCACCTCTTAATTCTGCTAATATTGGATTTGTAAATTAAGCCATAATTAACCCTCTGATTTTGGTGAACCAAGTTCCTAATACTTTCTTGAGAACCTTATAACCCTTCTATGTGCTTGGATTATCCTAATGTGCCCTAATCTTCCTAATCACCCTATTTGGTTTTAAAATGTGATTAGTACTAATTAGGCTAATTATGATATCAAATCTTAAGTTGAGTGTTTCAATCATCTCATTAACTAATATTAAGTTTATTAAAACTGATTGGAATCAATTTGAATATTTAAGTCTTAAATTTCCAATTTTAGTCTAAATATGGGTATTTTGGTCATTTTGACTTGTGCCCCTAAACCCTAGAAACTTTAGTAAAGTGTTTTTAATCAATAATGAAATCTATTAGTATCATTTCCTTAACTTTTGAGCCTAATTAATCCAATTGAGTTAAGTTAATTTTTCTTTTTCTTAAGTGATCAAACCTTTGATCTTAAACTCTTAATCATTTTGATCTAATTATGACATCATCTTGGAAATCCTTAATTGATTTAAGTGTCTAATTCATTTGAAACCTCCTTATGGGTGTAGGATTTATTCAACCTATAGAATAATGTGATTATCCTATGGATTAAATATAGATCTTAGGTTCTTGTGTTTTTAATTAATTATTTTGTTTTTTGATAATAGAATGACCTTTCATTAAGATCTTAGTTCCTTAATCTTTCAACTTATAAGATTATGTACCTTTAAATTATGGTTGAGTATGGACCATAGATTTTCAATAGGATAGCACCTTGGATTTAGGATTTGAACCCCAAGTGTGGAGTTTAAGTCTAGAATCCTTAATATTGATTTGCATAATCACGATTTGGGATAAGTGAGAAAAATATAACAATTAAGTCGTTCATTTATTTACTCTAATATTTTATAGTCATCATTTGATTATAAATTAGAACTTGTTAAGTTATAATGTTAACATTAAGGTCGTGAATCTGGGATTATACTCGATAGCTGGATATCGAAGATCCTTAACATGTATCTTTCTCAGAATAGTTAGACTAAATTAAAGTAGACAACAACGGATATCACATAAGTCTAGTTGAGTCTCTTGCTTACTTTGACTATTGCTGCTCTGCATACCCTGTATATTGAACCTTTTTCCTTGGACATAATAGGTGAATTCTGAATATTAATAATGTATCCTAAGTTAGTATTTAAAATTCAAAACATTCATTCATTTCATTCAATTAAGTAGGGTGTGTCTTAGCTTAGTCTGCCTCTTCAGCTCCAGTTTATTATAGAATAGACTCGGACCTAGCTCTGTGCTTGGCTAGGATGGATACATGTCTTATTCTATAAGTTCAACTCGAACCTAGATCTGATGATGTTTAGGATGAATACATATCGAACTTTCTGTTTAGAGGTCTTTATGACCTAATTCTGTTATAACAGTACTATGTCTAGGCATGCTTTTACTTCAGTTCAGTTCCAGTACTTCAGGTTGTTTTGCAACATGCTTCAGTGGCTTTACTTTTTAGTGCTTTGGCTTCCTTTGCCACATGCTTCAATGGCTCTTACTTATTTAGTTCTGCATACCTGTATTTTTATTCCAATTTAGTATTTATTAAGTATTGGCATGTTTAGGATGCTAGTTTTGTATACTTTCTTCAGCACGTTTCAGTACAGTTTTCTTTTATAAAATCAGCATATACTCATGTGATCATAAGCATGTTAGAATGAGCTTACTTTCAGTACTTTGTAGTTATTTATACATTTTAGCCTTACTTCGTTCAGCTTCATGTTTAGTATGTATTTTGCATACTTAGTTGTTTAGTTATAAATATGTTATTTATAGCTATTCTATTCTTTATTGCTTATTGTACCTTAAATTAGTTGCATGCTTAAAGTATTAATGTGATATATCTAAATGCTCAGTTCACTTAATCAGCCTAAAATGTACTTAGATAATTTGTCTAACTGTAATTATTTTCTTTTGTTGGTTGGGGCCCTAGCATTTGTGATACCGATAAATGTCAAATTTGGAGTTGTTTGTTGGTGGTTCTACTGGGGAGGATCTTGGACAAGAGGAGGATCTTCCTATTACTGCTTAGTTAGATTTCATTTTTTGCTATGAGAATGAGAGCTCTTTTATTTTCAGTTAAATATTATGTCCGTAATAATTCTTAATATGGATGTATTTACTTTCTGCACTTTGAGCTAAGTTACTATTGTATTTACTTTTCTATACTATATTGTGATGTGGATGTTATGTTATATTATTTTCTGCTTCTACTATTTTGATATGTTGATGTGTGCTCTCAGTTTTTAGGTGGCAAGTCTTCTACTCAAGGTGGGTTGGGTTATACCTGACTCTACTTAAGTTGGGGATTTGCCATAGTTGGAGCACCGTGCTCCTTGTGATTATGTTAATATCAATATTAGCATGGTCGCGGAGGGCACGAGGGCCTCACAATTGGTATTAGAGAACACCGTAAGGTGTCAGAATGGGATCTGTGATTCCTTTCTACCTAATAGATCATTCTTTTGAATGGCACACATCATGATATAATATCTATAGCATAGTAACATCAGTAACTCCATGAAAAATGTAGAATGAAAATTATACAATAAGATTTAGTCACCTCTAGATTGAAATAAATTAATAAATTCTTCTATTATAGCCAAATGGATCCTGAAGAGTCCAATTTGGACTATTATCTCTGTACCTTCGAGTTGGCTTAGAACTGTAGCTTCAAGTAGAGACAAGAGAGTAAATGGCAGATTAAAGGAGTTTCAGCATAATGAGTCCAAGTTCTAGACAAACTTCTTAACCAATTAGCATATCGAGGGCTTGACTTCCCGATCTATGGAAAGGAGTGGTTGAGCCGAGTGGAATCAGTCTTAAGGCACATAGAGTGTTCCGAGTCCATTTGTGTTGAAATTGTAACATATCAGATGCTGGATTATGCAGGAATATGGTGGTTCAACACCATTAGAAAGCTCGAAAGGAAATGTAAGAAAAAGTATCATGAAGTGACCTTTGAGGACTTTCATTTTGCGTTTAGTGTTGAGTATATTAAGAATATTTGAGTGTTAGTTAGCCTGATAGTCATTTCTCGTTACTTTATGATTCCTATAGTATTATGATTTTTGCATTTTCTTCATCTCATGTAAACCGTCATTTCAAAAGTAATGAGAATTTTTGGCATCTTTTTAAGCTAGAACTGTTGTCCTTCTTAAGAAAATTATGAATTTAGATATATATTGCTCAATCATAATGAATTTTGAATCTCCTTTTGCGGCTATGCCTATTAAAATTATCGTCGCTTCAAGTAGTTTCTCCGATAAAGTAGCCCACCTTCGAGGAATGGTGGTAACCTTATTAGAGAACCAAGCCCAGCAAGCACTGGTTATGCAAAAAATATTGTCCGATCACTCAGTACTAGCTACTAATGTTGTTCTTGCTGTTCCAATTCAGCAAAACACTTTTCCTTCTCACCACTCTATAAATGGTCTCCTTCAAAACTTTTTGAGACTAAGGCCTTCCACTTTCAGTGGGAACTTGTCTCCGATGGACACAGACGACAGGTTGAAAACAGTCGAGAAAGACTGAATCAGTCTGAAGATCCCAAATTCTAAAGCCGACCATCTCACAGCGCATCAGTTCCATGCTGAAGCAGAGTACTGGTGGGATGACATCCGAAATACTAGATTCATTGACTATGAACTCAATGACATCCCTTGGTGTAACAATCCTGGTTGTTACCCTAGCTAAATTAAGATTAATTAAGCTAAGCCAAGTTCTAATTTAGGTTTCATTAGGCTCAATGGGTTATTTAAACCTAACCATAGAAGTTTGGAATCAATCGGAGCTTAATTGAGAATTTTGGTATTTTTGCCTATTTTTGAACTCTGAAAAATACCTAAATTAATTTGATCTTCAAATTAAAATTTGATTTTATTTTTGAATTCCTCATGCCTCATTTAGCTAAGGGTGAAATTTTGAGAATTTTTAAAGCTCATTTAGTCTTAAATTGGATTTAAAAATTTAATATAAATTAAGTTAATTAATTAAATGAATTTTAATTAATTAAATTATATATATATATATTATATCTATGATATGCTGTCGGGACCGCGGCAAATCCGCTGCGGGGTCCCGACAGCGACGCTTCGACCCGCGCCAAATGATGCATTAGCATGCATCCAAACGCAACCCATCTAATGGAGGGATCTCCTCCATGGTAAGATATAATCTTAAGTGTCGGATCCATCATGCGCATCTGACGGCTATCATTCCATCCACTTAAGTAATCCATCAAAGTCGTCCGGAACCAACGGTCAATCCATCAGACGGCTGGCGTGAGTCTGAGCACTGTGGATCATCTCCCTCGCCTCACCCGCTCACGTCTGGTCTCCCCCCCCCAACAGCCATATCTTTCCAGCCTCCGTGGCAGTACGGGAAAATGCCAAAATTCCTCTCCTACCCTCGGCGCAACCTCTTGCTGGTAGTAGCCTCCCAAATTTGCCCTCGATCGTTGAACTGAGCCTCCCCTTCAACCTGAGCCAAGCCATGGATCCTAAGCTCTGGAATCCACCCCCATAGCCTACTAATGCCTATAAATAGCTTCAGGACATCACAGTACTGTGATTGCTCAATTTCCTAACTAAAGTCCTCTGGAGTTCTTGTCTCTCTCGATGAATCCTGACACCTCAGTAGCTGTAAACTGCTGATCGAGGGTGTGTGTCTGGTGTTCAGACCCCCTGCTAGGTCGCTGCAATCCCCTAGAAGCTCCAGCTACTCCTAACTCCCTTCAGCGTGCCTGCAACCCCATCTTCAGGTACAGTTTTTTCCCACTGAATTTCAAAAGTGACAGACTGTAAATACACATCATCGTCTTCCACTGACACATATGTCATCTCAGTAGGGTAGCACATCTTCGGTATGGGTGCACCGATGGGAGGCCTTGGCAACATGGAGGTGTCCGATCCGCCGTGCAAATTCCAATCTTCAAACAACATCATGAGGGCTTCATGAAATTCAGATATGAACTGGCATTGTTGGACGTATTCCTGTTTGAAAAACCCCATATCGGTAGCTAAAGCCTTACTAAGCTCTGCATTTTGATTGTGGAGGTGCATCAAGAGTTGGTTTGTGAGATGTGAGTCAGAAAGTGCAGATGCTTCCCCCTTTGGGCCCCTTCTTTTCTTAGGCATTTTACGTTCACTTACTCGGACGTTAAGGTTCGAGGGGTGCAGGGCAATGTTGGGGGGAGCAATGGCATCGAAGAAGAGGATTTTTACCCCTTGGGCTTTGCATAACCCAGAAATTAAAGACTCAAAGGCCAATGCCACGCATGAACCCTTGAGAGCTTTCCAAAGCTGCTCAAAGATTACGCTTGAAATGCGAATTTCGCCCGCCCTAACCAACGAGCAAAAAAGAAGTGCTCGGGCATGGGTCACTTCAATTAAGTAACTCGTGAGCATGACATAGCTAGAAATGAAGACTAGCCATGCACTACTCGTCTCCGTTAATTCGGAGCGAGGAATGTTGGTGAGTCCCCCTTCCCACTCGGTGTCATCATTGACGATTTCTGCAACAAGAGCGCGGGGGTCAAAATGAGAGTCCAAGAGATCAGAGTATGACAAAGAGCTTACCTCCTCCAACCCATAGAATTGCTCTATTTGAGTAATTTTTAGGGTAACACCCTTTCCCCGACAGAAGATTCGCTGTCCGGATGCATCAATTGCATTGGCATACACTTCCTGGATGATCGCCATGTATGTGAGAGCTCTCTTGGTCACAAACTCTTTCCATCCTCTAGGAGTGACCTATTCATAAGGGATGGGGTAGGCAATGCTGAAGCTTCTCTCCGGGATCAACTTCCGTTGGGAAGTGATGGAGGTGTAACAGTGCTCGGCCTCCGCCGAGGAGAACTTCTTCTTATTGAAAGTTCCTCCAGAAGAGGAAGCTTCAACATCCTTCCTAGCAATTGCTTTCTTCCCAGAATACATTGCTTTGGATGAGAGTTTTAGGATGATCAAGAGCTCTAAGAAGATAAAGAGAATGTGCAAGGATAACCCCCCCCCCCATTCCATCTTTATTTATAGCCCAAATATTCAAGGCAAGAGAAAATGGTTAAATGGTCTTTCTCATACCATTAATGTGGTGATCCAAGTGAAGGGGGGGGCAGCTTTTTCAGCAACTTTTGACTGCCTTGGGAACCCAAGGGTCATGACTTGTTGACTGTATATTCCCAAGGCAGAAAATCTGGGCAAATCGCGGCAAACCGCTGGAGCGCGCTGTAGCTTGTGATCGCGGGTTTGGGTGCACCCGGGCGGAAAATGGTTCCGTGCGCTGTCGCGATGCCGTTTATGTGCAGATTTCCCGCTGCAGAGCGCTGACGCAAAATTTCCGCTACAGCGCGTCGCAGCGCAAAAAAAATTTTTTTTTTTTTTTGGATGCCTCCGAATAAGCACTTTGTTTAACGTCCTAAGCTAGACTCTCTTAAGATTAATAAGTTGGATCCGATGGTTTCATTTTCCATAGGCTAAGGATGTCCGAGTGAGCACACCCCTCTTGGTGGCTCGAACCCTGTTCATCTTTAACCTCAACTAAAGGATCCTTCTTTTTGATTTCATGATTTGTGGGAGTCTTTTTCTTTCTTTTTCCCCGTCGCATTTTTCTCTTTTTCACTCCTTCCTTGCTCCCCTTTTAAGAGGAAGGAGTAAAATAGCCATCAAAAAAATTTTCTTCTATCGTCAGGTCTCCTAGAACATTATCTACCCATAATCTCTTTTTTCTAATTCTTTTCCTGATTTCTACCTCCATTTTTTTCTTTTTAAAGAGAGTGGGTTTTAAATCAATCACTTCTATTTTTTTCTTAATACTGACGCTCATTATACCGCGACTTACATCTATAATAGCCTTAACACTCATCAGAAAGGGTCTCCCAAAAATAATTGTTGAATTTTTATTCCATCTGTCCCATTCGCACACCATAAAATCAGTTGGTACAATAAAATTTCCTAGTTCCACAGCAACATTTTTGATCATTCCCATAGGAGTTAGGGACTCAAGATTAGCAAAATCTAGAATCAATGAGGTGTATTCCATCCCTCCTACTTTTAATTTCTCATATATGTGGTAGGGCATAACATTAACTGAGGTGCCTGGATCACGCAAGGGATCTACAAACACTTCATTTCTTATTACGCATGGAATGCATAACCTCCCTGGATCGTCGCATTTGGGTGCGGTTAGCTTTTCATTATCATTTCCTTTTATTCTTTCCTCTACCTCTAATCCAAAATTTGTTGCTCTCTCTTTTTCATCATTCATTCCTCCTGATACAACTTTAGAATAGATCACACTCACTAATTCCCTTGGATTTATTTCAGTAGAACTAGGTAAAGCCCCATGCTGCCGAGAGGTCAGCTGCTTGGAGATTTTCCCCAATTGAGTTTCAATATTTCTAAGGGAGGCTTCTATTCCCTGGATAGAAGTCTCGTGGTGTGTGATAGTTGCCTCAGTGCGGTGCATGAATTGGGTTGTTTCGGCCTTAATTACGTTGAATGCCCCTTCTAGATTGTGCTGGTAGTTGTGGCTATTGTTACTATAATTCATTCCTTGTTGGTTGGATGAATTCCCTCCATATTGATTTGCATCATTATTGTTATTACTCCATGAGAAATTTGGATGGTTCTTCCACCCTGGATTATATGTGTTGGAGAAGGGGTTTTTTGTTCAGTTGTTGTTTCTTAAGTAGTTGACTTGTTCTGTGTTATTTTGTATAAAAGGGTTGTTCAAGTTACAGCTCTCACTATTATGTCTCCCTCCGCACAATTCACATTGTACCTCAGAAACCACGTGTAGATTCATCCTTTCTATCTTTTCATTCAAGACATGAATTTCTTGTTGCAAAGCTGTTATTTGATTTGACTCATTCACTTTAATGGATTCTTTTTTAAGCCTTTCAGAAGGCCATTGGTAAGCATTGTTTGCCATTTCTTCCAAGAAGTCATAGGCTTCCTCTTGGGTTTTACCACTAATGGATCCCCCGGCGGCCGCATCAATGAGTGTCCTCATTGGAGCATTCAAACCATTGTAAAAGGTTTGCACTTGTATCCAGAGAGGGAACACATGATGCGGGCAATGTCTGAGGTACTCCTTAAAGCATTCCCACCTGTCATAGAGAGTCTCACCTTCCATCTGAGTAAAGTTGGTGATCTCAATTCTCAACTGTGTAGTTTTAGCCAGAGGGAAGTATTTGGCTAAGAATTTCTTAGCCAAATCATCCTGAGTACGGATAGAATCGCTCGGTAAAGAGCTGAGCCAACTCTTGGCTCTATCTCTCAGTGAGAAAGAAAATAGCCTCAATTTAACTGCATCTTCAGAGACACCGTTAAACTTGAAGGTATCACATATTTCAAGAAAGGTTGAAATATGTGAATTTGGATCTTCAGTGGCTAATCCTCCAAACTAATTATTTTGTACCATCTTTAGAGGGTTTGATTTCAAAATTATGGGCTTCTATATTCGGCCTTACAATCACATGGGGAATTCCCCTAACAGTGGGCAGTGCATAATCTCTAAGTGCTTTACCCTTAGGCTCTTTTAAGTTTTCAATGAAAGTGTCCATCTCAGCTTGTTGGTTTGATAAATTTCGTTCTCGCCTAGCTTGTAAGTATGTTCATTCTATTTCAGAATCAAGCAGATATTCAGTACAGACTCTTTTACTCATACAAGTTTCAATAAGGCTTATTAAGAACGATTTAGCAATAAAGATCAAACAAATTTTTTTTTTAGAAATGAAAATAAATAAAAAAGAAATATAAAATGTTAGCTTGATAATTACAAAAGACAATGTAAAACTACTAATATAAAAAAAAATCAAATGCTTAAATCGCTAGCTACTTATAGATTCTCCTTAGTTCAAATCAAAAAAAAAAAACAATTCCCCGGCAGCGGCGCCAAAAACTTGACAGACTGTAAATACACGTCTACGCTTGCACGTAAGTGTACGTGGTCTGAAGTAATAAGTGGAAAGTGTGACTTTTCGGGAATTTATTGAACCACAGAGAATTGGTTGATTTGGCACTAAAGTATATCTATTCTCACTAATGTTTAAGCTATAGTATGTATTAGTTGGTTGGTCTAAAATTAGCACAAATATTCACTAAGTAAAATAGCAAGATTAAAGAAAGAGGAGAGTTGGGATCATCCCACATGCAATAATACAATACTCATGTAGATTTATTTCTCAAGCTCTATCATTTAATTTAATTGAAATCAAGTGCACATTGTTGTCCTTTAGTCTAGCTCAACGACTTATAAGTTCAAATCTCGTGCACAAAATGAACTCACATTCGGTTCTACTTTAGCACAAAGATTCTTGTAAGATTCTTGAGATTTAAAGATAATTCATTTTCTCTTTATTCAAGGAGAGTTTAAATTTTTTTAAATCTTAGGATCTCACAAGCATTTATTTCCACTACGACCATCACTCGCATCTCACATAGTTGAGATGAGGGAATCACATGTTGGGCTCAACGACTATGTCACTTAGTTCATGAGCACTCAGCACTTCATTACTCAATCTCAATTATGTTGAGCTAAGGAGCTCATTTAGTGGGTCTTAGCATCACTTGCATCAACTCTTTGGTTGAGCTTAGATTGAGGTGTGTTGAGCTCAAGAACCTTCTCACATGGTTCTAAGCTTTCATGCACTCAAAATCTAGCATCCAACCTAAGGTGAGCTAAGGAGCACAAGACAATTAGATCTTGGATTTTTTAGTTCTTTTCTCATAAACACATCAAGACTAATTAGATGAAAATTTCTTAGTAAGGCATTAAAATTACAAATACATTATGCTTGAGGGAAAATATTCATACATCAATATTACATCATGCAAAATGGGACTTCATCCCAACCCTCCCCAAGGGGAGTTTAGCTACTCATTACACAATAAAATAAGAAAGACACATACATGGATAAAGACCCTTTCATGTTCAACTAAAGAGAAAATACAAGATTGAGTTTAGAAAATACTAGGAACGCTCCGTAGAAGTTCTCCGAAATTCTTCTTCTCCTTCTAATTATCCTCTCCTTAGGTCGCTAGTGCTGCCTTCTTCCTCTTCTCCCTTTGCAAAAGCTTGCCTTGCCACCCATGGGGAGTTCTCTCTTCGTTTGGCTCTCCTCCTTACTTAGTGGATTTTTGCTAAAATTGTGAATCCTCATCTAGTCAATAGGAGGAGTATTTATAGGAGGGGGGAGGCTGAATTCTCCTATTCATTTGCAACCAAATTTTCCATAAAGAATTCTGAATTCATCATTGCAATATTTTTCCATTAATGGTGAGGTGACAATAATCTCATTTCTTTACCCAAAACACCACCTCAAAGCTTCCCTTTTTAACAAAAAATGGCTGCTGTAGGAAATGGTGGCTGGAGACAAAATTCAGGGTAGAGGTCATGTCTCCAACCGCATTAAATGCAGTGTCTGAGAAAAAATTTAATGGGCCGCTGCAGCACACTGCGGTGTGCTTTAGCATACCCTGGTCCCTAGCATATTAGCCAAGTCCCCTCTGTAGACCGTTGCAGAGCGCGATCGCGCGCTGTAGCATCGATTCCACAAAGACTATTCAATTAGTTCTTTTTCCTACTTTTATAGATTTAGAAATATTTTTGCGGCAGACCGTTGCAGCTTGCGACCGCGCGCTGTAGCGGTGAATTCCTCGAAAAACACTGTTCAATTAATTTGGCTGCCCATTTTATAAAGTCAAGTATTTTCGCTGCAGACTGCTATAGCACGCGACTGCGCGCTGTAGCGGTGAATTCCGTGAAAAACACTGTTCAATTAGTTGGGCGGCCTGATTTATATAGTAAAGTATTTCCACTATAAACCGCTGCAGCGCGCCACCGTGAGCTGTAGCGGTGAATTCCACAAAAAATATTGTTCAATTAGTTGGGCTGCCCGATTTATAAAGTCAAGCATTTTTGCTATAAACCACTGCAGCGCGCGACCGTGCACTGTAGCAGTGAATTCCGCAAAAAACACTGTTCAATTAATTTTCGTAAATTTTAGATATTTTCGTTGCAACCCACTGCAGCAGTTTTCCTTTAGTAAATTTTTAAAAACCTGTAGAAATGCATTATAACTCCTTTGGATTCCATTTCTCTGAAAAAGATAGAAAAAATTAATTTTAGGAGCAGCATAAAGATCTTAAATAGATGAATTTTCCCCTTTATTTAGATATAATTTATGGATTCATCAATAAGCTTAGCCTATTAATCTGAACTCTCAATTATTGCCTCTGATATTGTCTAGCTTCCTTAGCCCCCTAGGGATCTAACCCAATCATTCCCAGGGTCTGAGCTAGCTCTGATCGATCGTATCAATCGATCGAGCTAGCGGCCGAGCCATGGCTAAGTCCGAGTAAGGACCCAACGATTGGCTGCGCCTCAGGCTGCAAAACCTTAGGGGTTTGACTTGCCTCACCTCACTGATGGTGCAGGGATTGAACTTCATCCGTTTAGTGGCTTTTGTAAGGAGAATTACTCCCTCACAGTGAACCCTAACTCCCCTCCCTTAGTGCATCTCGGTCGAGTAGCACCCTGGTGATCCAACGTGTCCCAAAGGTGTGCCGTTGAGATCAAGGCACGGTGTGGCTTGTGCGTTGAGAATTGGGTATCTGAAGTTAACCCTAGGGATATGGATATCTGGTATAGCCACGGGGACAATACACAGTGCCGGGCCGAATCAGACCCCGACCCGTGCGGCTTTGATTTCGGGCCGCAGATATATTATACAATTTTGGAATTATATTTCTTATGATTAATATTTGAATAATAATTAACGTATGGTTCTGATTTAAATAAAAATATAGATTAAATTAATGAAATAACTTTAATTATACTTATCCAAATGGTATGATCCAATATATCATTTTAATCAAAAAAATATAATGAATAATAATATAAAATAAAATCAAGAATCCAATGGTTAGATTTTTAATTATTACCTAATCTTTTTTTGATATTATTTAAATCATATTTAATTCATTTAATGTCCAAAAATATTGATTAAGGTCTTTGATTGCTTATAAGACTATAGAGAACCTATACAAGCCATTAAAGATGATTTAAGAACCCTAAATTTGCTAATCACTTTTTAATTACCTTGAAATGAGATTAGTAAATTTAGCCTTAGATGATTCTTTGATTTTGGTAAATCTAGTTCCTAATACCTTATTAAGTATAGTAGATCCTATAAACGTATTTGGATCATCCTAATATGCCTCAATTCTCTTAATCACCTTAATTGATCTCTTAATATGATTAGTGCTAATTAAGCTAATTTAAATATCAAAAACCTAAGTTAAGTATTTTACCCACTTCAATAATCAATATAAAGCTCATTAAAACAGACTTGAATCAATTTAATTGATCAAACCCTAATTTCCTAATTTTAGCCTTAAGAGGGGCATTTTGGTCATTTTGACTAGAGAATGGTTTAAGCACTCTTAAACCCTAGAAACCTCAAGTGAAGAGAGCATAATTAGTAATGAATGATATTAATATCAATTGCTAAGCTTCATCTCCTCATGAATGAATCCTAGTGCTTAAGTCCTAAAATCATTAAGTAAATCCTTAAGATCTTAAGTGATCCTAAGACCCTTCATAAAGAATTTGCTAGATCAATGCTAAAGCTAAAGTTTCTAATCCTAGTTATTTATCAAAGATTATCCATAAATTATAGTCCAAATGAATTATCCTTTTAAAATCCTAAATCTGGTCCTTAGCTTAAATCTAAAGCGATCAAACCTTAGATCTTAGCTCTTCGACTTTAGATTATCTGATTGAATTGAATTACCTTCTTTGGAATTCCTTAATAAATTTACTGTTTAATCCTTTGAAACCTCCTTGTGGATGTAGGATTTACTCAATCTATAGAATAATATAATTATCCTAAAGATTGAATATAGATCTTAGATTCTTACTTCTTAGTTGATTATTTTATCTTATAATATTAGACATGACCTTTCATTAAGATCTTAGTTTCTAAATCCTTCAGCTTATAAGATTTTGCATATTTAGATTATGCTTAAGTGTGAACCCTAAATCCTTATTAGGATATCACCTTGGATTCAGGATTTGAACCCCAATATGGAGTTTAAGTTCAAAATCCTTAGTCTGGATTTAATTAATCAAGATTTGGGTTAAGTGAGAAAAACAATAATAATTAAGTCATTAATTTATTTACTTTAAACTCTTATAGTCCTCACTTGATTATGAAATAGAACTTGTTAACTTCTATTGTTAACATTAGGATCGTGAATCTGAGATTTTACTTGATAGCTGGATATTGGAGATCCTAAACTTGTATCTTCTCAGAATAGTTAGATTTGGATAAATTAGATAACAATAAATATCACATAAGTCTAGTTGAGTCTCTTGCTTACTTTGACTTTGATTGCTCTGCATATCTTGGATATTGAGCTTTTTCCTTGGACTTAATAGGTAAGCTTAGGATATGGAATATACATTCTAAGTTAGTATTTGGAAAACATAACATTCAGTTCTTTCAATGCACTCAGTTCAATAGGGTATGTCCTAGCTTAGTCTACCTCCTCAATTCTAGTTTTATTATGGAATAGACTCGGACCTAGCCCAGTGCTTGGCTAGGATGGAAACATGTCTTATTTTATAAGTTCTACTCGGAACTAGCTCTGATGATGCCTAAGATGGACACATGTTGAACTTTCTATTCAGAGGCCCTGTATGGTCTGTTTCTGTTATGGCAGTGCTATTTCTTAGGCATACTCTTACTTCAATTTTGTACTTTGTTTTGCTTTGCCACATGCTTCAGTGGCCTTACTTTTCAGTATGTTCAATTGCCTTGCCACATGCCTCAGTGGCTTTACCCTTTTTAGCTCATTTCTGTACGTAGCATGCTTTGTCACATGCTTTAGTGGCCTTTTATATATTAAATCAGCATGCTTGTGTATATGTTCTTATTGAGTAGTGTTAATTATTGCATGTTTAGGATGCTAATTTTATATGTTTATTTAGCACATTTCAGTACATTTTACTTTTGTGAAATTAGCATGTATTCACATGATCATAAGCATGTTATAATGAGTTCTTCAGTACTTATAATTATTTTTGCTCTTTAGCCTCACCTTGCTTAGTTTCATATTTTGTATGTTACTTTACATACCTGTTGTTCAGTTATAAATAAATAGTTTATTGTAACAACCTTAGTATTATTACCTATCTATTTGTGACCTAATTGACTTTAATCTTTTTCTATTAGTCTTATAATAGTATTAGGAGCTTCCATTTCAATTTTTGTGCGAATTGGAGATCATTTGTCAATTTCTAGCATTTCCTAGTTTTCTGATAATTCTAAGAATGCCTAAATTATTTAGACCTTAGAATCAAAAACGGAGTCCGCCATTGGACTCGGTAGCTCCAAATTAGCTAGGGGTGTTGTTCTAGGAATTTTTGGAAGTCGTTGAATTCCTAGATATTTTTATTTTATTTCGAGCGCTAATTAAATTAAGTCAAAATCAGGATCCCAATTCAAGCCAAATAAAAATAACATCTTATAATACCTTTTGAGGGGATCCTACTATGAAAGTTTGAGCCCGTTTGGAATCTCAGATTGTCCTAAATAAATTCGTGAAGTTTAAACTTCAAAGGCTAATAATATAAAAAATATAATTTGGTATTTGGAAATTTTTGTATATTTAAGTTATGTATCAATTAAGGATTCTATGTTTTAAGTTTCACTAATTTTTAAACTCCTGATTTATCGTAATTAATTTTCAAAAACTTTCACTTAAAAATTAATATAAAATAAATTACTCATTAAAATTAAATAATTTTTAGATGCGTGTGTTTGTCTCGTCGAGACGCTCATTTTGGCACCTAGTTTGTAATTTTTGGAGTTCAAATGGCTTCAGATCTTAGCTCGAAAATTTCAACCGTTTATTTTCAATCTAATGGCTTATTTAGATCATAATTTTGCTTAAATCTCTTCTAACCTATTCCTTTATTATTTTCCTCAGTGGTTATTTCCTTCATTCCTCCTTCGATCGAATCCCTATCACTCGACTTCGGCTTGCTCCCCTGTCCCTCTCTCGGCCGGAGGCCAAGAGGCTGCGCCTCTCCCTCTCTCTGCAGAAGGCTAAGAGGTGGTGCCTCTCCATCGCTTGGCAGAAGGTCGAGAGGCCCTCGCCTCCTTGCTCTCAGCTGGAGACCGAGAGCAGCCACTAGCTCGTCGGCCTTCTCCTCTTCATGGCTGAAGACAGCCCTTCCCTGTCGCCGATCCATCCTCTGCTGAGCGTTCCTCCATTCTATGATCAAGGAACTTTCCTTCCTTGGCCGAGCTCCCCCCTTCTTCCTCTCTTTCTAAACAAAAGAGTTGAGGGAACTAAGGTACGCTACTTCCATTCTCATTTTACTTTAATCCCATTAATTTGGTATTATTGTGGACTAGTCCACTGTTCAAACTTCATCATTCAGAACGAACTCTTTAAGAGTCTGTTCGACTATCATGACTATTGTAAAAGGGAATCACACACTTATTTTATAGTTTATGTTTTCAATCATACAAACATTCACTCTTAATGCAATTATTTTTCCTTAATTTATGAGAAAAATCTCAACCCAAATCTCTTCATTTTGCAAATATTATGCGTACAAATTTTATTCTTGTCTGTGTAAGCTTTCATAACCCTCAAATATTAATTTTAAGGATCGTCAATTTTAATCATTTTAAAAGTAAAATGGTGTATCATGCATAATCGAGTTTGACTGCAGGAGAATCAAAATTAATTTAACCTATATTTCTGAATGTTCTGTAATGCCCATAAATTGATTTTTAGGGCATTCTTCCACATTCCTTATGATTAGGTCTAAAAGGATTGATTATGTTTAATTCTAAGGCTGCTCGATGGTTTTCCTTTTTGTGCTGTTGATTGTGCCAAAAAGAGTCTTAATCCGCCATCGATAGGATGCCCTATAGCTCTCTCTTCGTACAGTCTCCCACAAAACATGTCGTTCACTCAGGATAAGTTGCATGCACAGGTTCTCCATCGCTGCCAGCGCCTCAAGATCTGTAACAGTCACTTTAATAACTAAACAGAGAATGAGTTAATGGTTCTAAATAAATATAAATGAATAATAAATTATCAATCTCATCATTCAATCGCTTATATCTTTATTAATACAAATTCAAATTGTGCAACATTATGTACCATTTCATTTTTGTTTCTTCCATTAGGTGAATTGATAAGTGATTTTTAATTCATCTAAGATAGGCGAGATTTTTGGATATAGCCAAAAGGTAATTCCTCCTTATGCTCCTCTTTGATTTATCGAGATGTTTTAGTTGAGAAATTGCATGGAGAAGAAATCATGTGATTAATTAGAGTTTGGTTCTATATCATCGAATCGTGCATTAACTCCTTCAACTTTTAATTCTACATTTCTGTGAAGATCCCGATTCAAGACTTTGTTCTTGTTGATTTTCTTTATCTTCGCAAAAGAGATGAGAGAAGTAATGAACCAAACTGAAGAGACCCATTAGATTTCTTCTCAAGCTCAAAATATTTGCATAAAGGTATATCCACATCTAAAGTATTTATAGTCTTAAAAAATTCCATCCATAATGAGTTTAATATAAACTTGACGAGCTGTTATAAATTGTTACGTAGGATAAGTGAGTTTCATTTTAAACTTACGGAGTGATAGCCACTATGAATAGATATAAGTAAGATTTTAATTACTATCATTCATATAATACGTTTAATAGTAGGATTTAAATCTTGGATGAATATGTTAATTCGATTGGTGAGTTTTTAATTCAATAAAATGATGAAAGAAATATAATCATAAGGATTTATCTTACAAATTCTTATTTCAGATAAATTCAATTTAGTTCCATTAATATTTAATAAATTAATACCTTCACAAACTTCATTTATTATATTACTTCAGAAATATTCTATTCAATTATTAATGTCAATCCATTTACATGAAAGTAATTAATAGAGATAAGGTGCTAGAAATTATATCTTATCAATTAAGTTTTATTAATCATTAATTATAATGATTGATTAAATTAACTATTATATCAATAATACTTCATATCATAACTTGATCCATTCAAGTCTAATTTTAATGATCAAATAGATCATTTCACTCACAAAAATGTGAGGAACATTAATATGAAGTCAAATTTAGGTTTTAAATCCTAATTTTATTAATAACTTTTAAACCCTAATTAGGAGTTCGAAAACCCTAAAATCCCAACATTGTCTGATTTTGGCCTACTTAGTGTCATTCTTCTCCTTACACAACAAGGATTTCATATTTATGAATTTTATTTCATTTGGACAATAATTGGTGATTTTAGGTTTTGGCTTTTTAATTAGTATTACTTAAATAATTTCATAGTTTCTTAATTTCATGCTATAAGTGTTTAAAGCCCTAAGATAGCAAACTTATTTTACTATTTTCTTCCCATGTCAATTTTCCATGACATGATTATTTTTGAGCTTAGTTCTCTTAATTTAATTGTATGAACCTTTAGAAAATTGCTTGGTTCATCTTTCAACCTTAGGATATAGCCTATAGGATTGATTATACCTTAAATTGTAGGTGATCCTTTAGAAGTAGATGTTATATCCATTAAGTGTGTTTAACCTTAATGCCTATTTAGTGTAGGTTATGTCTTCTTAGTCATAATCCTAAGCAATTAGGTTTGAGCTTAGTTCTCATTTTCTTTCTAGATATGTGAATCAATTGCAATTCGCTTGATTCTCCTTTCAACCCTAAGGTAGAAACCCTAGGATTAATTTACAACATGAATTATAGTTGATCTTTAGATTTATTAGTTACACCCATTAAGAGTAGTTAGTCTTAATGCCTTAGTAATTGTAGATTATTGAGTTAACTAGGACTAGCCTTTAGTGATTAGATTGGAGCCTAATTTATTTATCCTAATCCTTAAAGCCTTCTCTTGATTATTTTAAGAGATAGTAATAGGAGTCCTAATTTACTTAGAATAGTTTAAGAATTCTATTGATTTCCTTAATCTTTAACTATTAGAAAGCATAGAACTTATAGTTCTTAATCTCTATATTTACTTACTTTAAACCTTTCATTTTATATTGACCTATAGCTAGTTTAGTATTTGATTTGGATAGAACCTTCAAACTACAACCTAGCTAGAGAACTTTAGTGGATTAAATCTTAACTTTCAATTCCTTAAGTTGATAATTCTTAATCTTAATCCTTTCTTACTAGTCATCTAAGCCTTGATTTAATTATCATAATTGAATCTTACGGCTTAGAACTAGATTAAAACTAGCTTCTTTTTGTATTGATTATACTTAAAAATTATTTTGTCATATCATAATAAATGAAATGAAACTATTATTTTCAAAGCCCTAATTACTACTATTAATTATAATTAACTTGAGATAAATATCTCAAAGTTGATTTGGAGCTCAATTAACTCCAATCATTAAGTAGATCATTAAAATTAGATAACTTTGGATATCACTTGGTTGAAATTATTGAATTTTTCCTTGAATGCTTACTTAGCTTTGAGCATTTTTCATTTGAATCATCAATATAAGACTTTGTGCATAAATAAAACTTTCACATTTAAAACAATAGGGGTTGCTAATTGAAGTAGCCAAGGGCAGGCTAAATTAGAGAAATAAGGATCCTCATATTCTGAAAGAGTGAATATTTAAGTGTAAGTTACATTTAAAACTCCGTTTTCCAATACAGGCTAGGCAGATGTGCTTAATTCCTCCTTCATTCTGTAAGTCCCTGCAGAATGAGACCCTTCTAAAAATAACTTCAATTAAATAAGATGTGAGATCCTCTACAATCTTATTGATTGTGAAGACTCATCATAGCTTTTTAGCTGTGTTCCCTACATAGTCCTAGGCTATGTTTATCTTAGACCACGAGTCTAAGATACTTTCCTTACTATGTAAGCTTTACACTCTCTATCTTCAGTATTGTATTTTGCTTACTTACAATTTGTTTAGAATACAGTATATATTACTTAATTTCAATTAATACTTTACTGTCTCTTTTACTTACTCAGCATAAGTTTATTGAATATATACATGCTTTATTTCATTTACTTTCATATGAACTTTAGTTTCTTTCTAGCCTATTTAGGATGCTCTTACCCTCATTTCAATTACAGGCTAGGATGTTATTTAAGTGAGTATTCTAACTCACTTTGCCTTTTTCTTACTTATCTTTTCCACACTTGTATGCTTACTTTCTTGCACTCTTGCTTATGTAAATTTTGTAACTAGTAGTGATATCCAATGGAATTAATATAATGTTTAGTCTAATCTTAAATTGTGCTTAGACTGTTTAGTCTAACCAGATTTTCTCTTTTTTTAGCTTTGCTTTATCACATTTAAATGCCAAAATATGATAGATTATGTGCACTTGGAGATTAGTGGAGCTGGACCAAGCGCTTAAAGAAATATAATTGCTTCCGCTTAATTTATTCAATTCTTGCTTTATATTAAAAGTGAGAGCGAGATTTTCATTTAATTACTTTCTAATGGTTATTCATGGCCTATATTAATTAAAGTCTTTTACTTTGTATTTATTATGCTTGTGTTGTAAGTTAAATTCCTCACTTAAATGCTTGGTTAGAGATGAATGGATATATATAGATGAATGGATACTTCAATAAAAATTTAGTTGCATACTTAACTGAAAATTTAGTTATCATTTTTTTATTTTCTTATAATTGTAAATGATGTAGGATGTGAGTACCTTATGATAGAAAATTGCTTCATATGTTTTTGTCACTTCACTTTATATTAGAATTGAAAATAAGCAATCCCATGTAACGGATTGACTTTATAATAGAACTAAAAATAAGCAATCCCATGTAATGGATTGACTTTATATTTGAATTGGAAAGTTTCTGTATTTTAAATTAATCTTCCATTTGAATGGAAACTTGTATGTCTACACTACATGTGTTTTTTTAGCCATTTACAGTAGAAACTCTGCCTAAATTTTTAAGAAATTAATGACTTAGAATAATTTGGAAAATTTGTAGATTTATGTTTCACATGTTAAATATTTTGAATTTTTCATATCTAGAATTGCAAGTACTCACATCAATTATTTTTAAATTACATTCCTATATGTTATTTCATACATTGCATCTTCATATATATTTCATATAACACATTTCATAAAATTTCTTCCAACTTAACTTAAGAACCTCATCTAAATCCTTGGCCAAACACAGTATCTAATGATTTGGATTAGTTTCTTTCTAATCTAGTATTAGATATTGTGGTGGCGTATCAATGTTGAGATTTATTATCACTCAATATTGGGGTCATCAAAGTTGGAATCAGAGCCAAGTTAAGAAATTTAAGTTCAGATAAGGATATCCATTCATCCAAAAGCAAACAATATTATATAGTAAAGACAATTAAATGACATCTTAGGCTAGTAAACACCTTATCTTATTTATGAAAAACTTAACTTAAATTGTAAGAACTCTTAGATATTAATCTTCAAGTCGATCTAGACTTTTAATATAAAATGTTCCTTAAGCATTTTTCAAATTTTACTACAGAGATTCCTAGTATTAAGGAATACCCTTTCTATTTCATAATTCGCAAGTTGTCTTTCTTTATCTTTAAATTTTGAATCATCTATATTGAAGTGGTATCAGTCTCCAATTGTCCTTTATATTTAGCAAAGATCAAAACCTTGTTATCTATGATGAAGACCTTGTGGGAGATGTTGTAAATCTTGGGTGAGTTGCAAGATCAAGCAGCTCCTAGAGAAATTAATCTGCCTAATTCTCAAATCTTTCATGCCAATCATAAAGAAATTTTAAGTTTAGTTGTGGATGGATTCCTCTATATTTTTAATTTAACTCAATCCTCTGACCTTTGTTGGGTCTGCTTCTTCCATTGAAGCAACCAATTGGGTGATGTTAAATTAAGAAAGACCTTTCATATATTAAGTGCCATAGCAGCTAAACTATCCGCTTAGCCACTAACTTGTTCGTCAAAGATGTCAAGTATTGGTGGAATAGCTAGCTGAATTCTTTAGTGCTGAATTAGTGTTGAGGAGATTTCTTGGGCTGAATTTGAATCGATCTTTAGAGAAGAGTTCATTCCTCCTTCTACTCATGTAACGGCCTCCTCTTGACCGTCGTCAAGTAACACTAGCTCAACTACGATCAAGTGGTGGTTATCACTAACACCACAAATAATAACCAATATATCTATGGCATTAATCTGAAGATGAGCAAAGTCTTAGGCAGAAACATAAGTAAAGCAGTGCATAAAATAAGGAAAAAGGCATTCAAGCACTATACACATCTATCCATTCATATACAATATAGAAAATGCAAAATAATAAGAGAGGAACTCATTTATTACATTTAATTAAATATGAACAATATAAATTTTAATATCTGAGCAAGTTCTCCTTCTTTACAAAATATCAATCTCGCCTGACCTTCTATCACCATCACACCCCCAAGCACAAGGTCTGAGCTAACACCTGATGCAACCATATGTACATATATGACAGGGCCTAGCCAACAAAAGAAAAATAATATTAGACTTATAAAATCTAAGTACAATAACACTGTAACATAGCATATACTTACATTTAAAAGATGTTATTCAACATAATAATAAGAGAGAAATCAAGCTGCATAAATACTATAAAATAACTGAAATTATACAATTGTACAAAATTGAAGCAAGGTTAAGTAAAAGTAAAGTAAACTGCAGAAAAGCTGTAAAGGTACTGATAACTGAAACTGTATAAAACTGAGTAAAGTAAAATTGAACTGAAATCTAAATTCTGAAAGTTAGTGAAAACATCAAATATTCTGAAACCAATGTAAAAATGTCCAATGTTATACTAAATGTCATCGGGATCATGCATCCAAATATGCCACAACACGGTATGCCACAGATATGTAACAGGACTATCACTGAATGGCTATGAGTCGTACGGTCATATATATATATATATATATATATATATATATATATATATCCAGTTGGGAATACAATTTGCTGTGATGTCGATACATCTTGAAATTTCCCAGTCAATATACACAATATTTTGTAACCCATAAATCATCACTGGTACTCAAACGTCATCACTGAAATTCAAACATCATTCTTATGCTCATGCTCATGCTCATGTTTCTATCCTACATTAGTTAAATCCAGAAATCCATGAATGCTTTAAACTTGATAATGAATTCAAGGTCTCCATTGTGTAGAATCCTGCTAAAAGAATTTTGACTCCTAGCTTCTTTGATACCAGCTGTAGTGCCCGCCCCATTGTTGCACACAAAAGACAAGTATACTCAAATCAATGGTGGAGCGGTGCACTACTCGGGGAGGGGAGCAACTGACAACACATCTCCCCGAATAGGCTAAAAAAATGAGTCACACTGAAGGTTGCTGACTCGAACCTAAGAGTAGGATCGAGAGTCAATACTTAAGATAAGAGTAGAATACATGTCTTAAGTATTAGACTAATACATACATTGGATTTTAAAGAGGTAAATATGAATCTAATATTCATTATCAATATATATCAGTATTTCTAGTATAACAGAGTGCGGAAGCTAAAGCAAAATATCCATAATATATTCATCACAGAGCAGTAGTAAACATTCATCTTAGAAAAGAAAAGTAAAATATATCCAGAATTATTACAAACTAATTTAAAAGACGAAAAGTAAAGTCTATCTGAAGTACTAAAAATAAAGTAGTAAGTAAAAGGTGGAAGACTGATCCACTAAGGTTCCACATACTCCTCCTGAATCTCCTGTAAGTTCTCCTACCCTGTCTCCACAAGCTGCTCAGGATCTCGCAAATTGCCGGATCCCAAAAGTACCTTATGTTAAACAAGAAGTCTAACACATCGCAACTAACTAAGCAGTTCTAAAGTAAATGCAATAGACAGTAAAGTAAACATGACTGTAGAAAATAATAGTAACTATGTAACTAAAACTATAAAGACTAGGCAAAGTAAAACTACATCGAAACTGAATACTGAAGGTAAATGAAAATATCAAATGCTCAGAAATCAATGTGAAAATGTCCAATATTGTACTATATGTCACTGGAATGATGCACCCAAATATGCCACAACACGGTATGCTATGGTATGTAACAGAACTTTCACTAAAAGGCTATGAGTCATACGGTCCAATGTATACATACACCCAGTTGGGAAGACAGTACGGTAATGCTGATGCATCCTAAAATTCCCCAGTCAATGTATGCAATATTCCGTAACCCATAATTTATCACTGATACTCATGCATCACTACTGAAATAACCCCTCAAACTCATGCTCATGGTCATGCCCATGATTCTATTCTATATGAGTAAAATCTAGAAATTCCCAAAACTTTGAACACCGATAATGAATTTCAGGTCTCCACTGTGCAGAATCCTGCTAAAAGGATTCTGACTCCTAACTTCTAGAATGATAATTGGTTAAATTTGAATATTTACTTAAAGATCATTAGATGGGATGATTGTATACACATATTTAACATGTTTGCAAGAAAGGTGATTCTTATCAGTTAGTTTGATTAAGCCACCCTAACAAAGCGGTCTTCGATAGGAAGCATCCCCCGTTGGCAATTTGTATCTCAAGCTAAGTTATTAAGATGCCCTACTCACAATCACACTTAGTGTCTTAAAGAAGGTGACTCTAATTACTTAGTTTGTTTGAGCCACACCTATTAAAGCAGTCTTCGCTAGGAGGCATCGCCCATTAGCAATTTATATTTCAATCAAATTAAGGAATGAGTACATGTTTAATACACTCTTAGTCTTGGGAGATTTACTCTAATGGGACTGTATTCGTCTAATCTCTCAGGATAGCACTTGCTCATAAGTCCAAATTGGAATGAATTAGTCAATCCTAAATACCACTGAAGAAATCCAGTACTATGGGTATACCATACTACACCAACCAATGACCTGGGTTCAAACAACTCTATTTAATCAATAAGGATTTATCAAGATTATTAATTATTATGCTAAATAGGTAAGTCTTATACAAGGCTCCAAGAAAAAGGTGATCACAGATCACTAAATATAGATTCTACCATAAGGAAAAATGTCATTCAAATATCTTAAGTGATTCCTACCACGAGGGGGTAAGATCAACTTCTAAGGTTAAGAGATCATCTATTCTTCTACCTCAATGAGTTATACAAAATCCTCCAACCTCAATATATATTTAAATTTAGGTCCTTAAAATATTTCAGAGACAATCTTATGCTGAGATACTTAAGATCTCACACCCTTAATTCTAAAGCTAACATTTTAAGTTCTATTTAATAGTTAGGTTTAGAGTGATCAGATCAGATGATTAAGTCATTTGATCATCTTATTCTAAGATTATGGGATTTAAATCAAGGATATTATTAGAGTTAGATGAATTATTAGATCAATTTAGTTTTATTATCTTTTTATGCTAGTAGTCTTATTTAGGACAAAATCAAGAATCTAAAGTTTAGATTCAGATTAATCAATCACATAGATTTATCAATAACCTTAACATGTCTAATTCAAATGTTTAAGGTCAATACTAAATCAAATGCATTATTGGAATAATGTCAATTTCATTATCTTATAATCAAGTCAATTTAATTAAGGATTTAAGGGTTTGGATCTTAATCAAATATATTAAGATTTAACCCCTTACTCATGTTTAATCAAGATCAAATGTTTATCTATAAATCAATGCCAAATCAGTGAATTTAGGATGTATTATTGGTGGCAAACTTTGACCTAGATCAAGTCTTAACAGCTTGATCAAAGTCTTAAGATTTCTTAAGGTTAATTAAGAGGTTTAAGTTCTCGATTTTAGATTTATTCAATTTATACACCATAAATTTGCATTCATGATTTCAATACATCTAAATTACTGTTATGAATCATATTAATAGAAAATTTTCAAAAAACAAAAAGTAATTAGTGCTAATCAAATCTTAAATCAATTCAAAAGGATTATCATATATATACAAATCCAACCAGCAGAATTTCATGCAATTTGGCACATAAGTTCTAATTTACCATACAATTAATCAGAGACTAAGTTTGCTAATATCTAATGGTTACAAGCCCTAATTTTTACTAATCATGGTTTAACAAGATTAGGGCATAAGTTGAAATACAAAAATAAAAAAAACAAACTACTTAGCACATTCATTCTACTAGTCATAAGGAAACTAACAGCACCCTAATCATGTAATTTGGATAAGTATTCATGCTAATCAACCATAATCAAGATCTATAATAATTAGGCAAATATGGAAAATCTAACCATTAGATGTTCAATATTATTTTATATTCCGATCCCTGAGGATTTTCTGATCAATTTCATATATAATATCATTCGGTTTAGACTAGTGGATTAAAATTTATTCAATTAATACATTTTGTATTTTTCTAATTAAATTTTCCTATGATTTGATTAATTGGATTATTTTCCTTAAGGAAAATAAATCCAATTAATCGGATTTTAATTAAAACGGGTTCGGCCCGAATCCAAAAGGCGCGGGTCAGCCGGGGCCCAAAGACTTGGGACTGTCGCACTGCGCGGGTCACGGGTCAGCCCGACCCACACAGGGGCTTCATCCCCGAGCCTTCGTCCCGATGGAAGGACCCGATTAGGGGAACCCTAATCGACCAATTACAGCACATCCCGACTACTGCATGACTAACCATCAGTTGCTACACATTGACCGTGGTCAGGCGCGTCGAAGGGGACCCAAAGCCCTCTGTAAGGCGGTCTGTATTGGCCAGACCCTACTCACCCAAAAGCTCCCATAATGGGGCTACTGTGGGGAGAAAATTCTCCCCACAGAGGCCATGTCAGACCCAGGGCTCGATCCCAACACCTTCAGGGAGGTGAGACGGATCGAAGCCCCCTGGTCGGAGGGCCTGAGGTGGTTTGGAATGCCGAGAGCTTACTCATCTGAGGTGTTCCTTAAGGACTTAGCCCGCTCGATCGATTCGATAGATCGAGGCTAGCTTACGACTCAATTACAATAGCATTAGGTTCGATTCGATAATACACAGTGATACGAGTCAAATGGAAGGGAGTCTGAGCCCAATTGGCTTAGACTGAGCAAGAGGGGGTACTTGGTTCGTTAGCTGAGCTCGGGGTGATCGACTGAGGGTTCGGCTGGCCTTAGCTAAGCTTCCAGATGCTGTAAAGGATCCTGAACTCCAGGAGAGCCTACTATCAACAGTTTGAGAGCTCTTGGGATCGCCTAGAGGAAGCTTGCGGACCGGCAATGGCGGAATAACGATCGAGCTCAATTGATTAGCAAGGATCAAATGAGGTAATGCTGGGGCTATTTATAGCCTTAGCAAGGAAGTAGGGAAGTTTCCAGAGGGATGGATCGGGCTGGGGAGGCCAGAGAGACCGGCCCATGGCCGAGCTTTCGAATTTCAAATTCGAGCTCGACCGGGCCACGAGGCCGGATCAGGACCGATATGCCATTGAGGGAAGATCCCCAATGGCATGCTGAGATGGAACGAGTAGTGGTGGACAGCGCCTGGCTATCTAGAATCGGCCAAATTCCTTCTGTCATGTGTGGGCAAAAGGAAGACGAAGGTCCACAGTGTCGAAACCTTCGGATGCCATCTGATCAATCGATCAGATGGCGGAACAGCTCGGATCTCTCAAATGCTAACAGCCAATCGCGGGGGCGGCCCAGGCCGTAGGATCTGTCGAGCAGATCCGATAGTTGATCCAAGATTTCACGGGACCTGATCTTGGTCGTTGGTTCCTTAAGCATGATGGCTAGATTTGCGAGACTCCGCTGTCGTGCGATTCGGGCTCCGCCATGGATCACCCGCGGTCCACACAGCGGATCCCGGCCGTTTTAACGGGTAGGGGATATATTTGCAATTTTAAAATGTTAGGAACCCTTTTATGCAATTAGACCATTTTAATTAAATGTGAATTATGGCCTAAATGATTTCCAAATTGCACTAAACTTTTACCCCTAACTAATTTGGAGGTGAGGAATTCAAAAATACAATTAGATTTTAATTCTGAGCTAAAAATATTTTAGGTCTAATCTAGGGCATCTAGACTGATCAAAATGTTATTTTGGATTTAGAGAAGTCCAATGGACTTCAAATTTGTAGAATAGGCTTGAATTAATGTTCTAAAAATAATGAGATCAAAATTAAGGAGTAGTTAAGCTATAGATTAGCAGGGTAATAACTTAGGGTTATTACAGATTCCCCCACTTAAGAATGATGTCGTCTTCGGTATCATCTCATTAAGGAGAAGATAACATGCATAAATTTGAAGAATATAAATAAAATTCAGAAATTTAATGAGCTATATGCTAAGTATTTCAAATGCAAATTTTGGCTTGACTCAGTCGCTTTTCTAGATCATGTCGTCGACTCTCAGGGAATCAAAGTCGATCAAAATAAAGTGAGCGCAGTTCAAGATTTGTCATAACCAAAATTCGTGGTCAACATTAGAAGTTTCTTAGGACTGGCAGGCTACTATAGGAAATTTGTCAAAGGCTTCTCACAAATTGCATCTCCTCACATGAAGTTGATGCAGAAAGTAGTACCGTTTGTCTGGAGTCCAGCGTGTGAAAAAGCATTCTAATCATTAAAAGATGCTCTTTCCTCTGCACCAGTTCTTGCCTTACATAAAGAAGGCCTCAATTATCAAGTCTATACTGATGCATCTGGCATAAGTTTGGGATGTGTGCTATTGCAGGAAGGAAAAGTTATATCATATGCATCTCATCAGTTAAAATCACATGAAAAGAATTATCATGTTCATGATCTCGAATTAGGAGCCATAGTTTTTGCTATAAAAATCTGTCGTCATTATCTTTATGGCATCCACTGTTCCATATTCACCGATCATCAGAGCTTAAAGTACATCTTCACCCAGTGTGAGCTAAACTGCCGATAGCAAAGATGGCTCGAGTTAATATGCAATTATGATTTAAGCATCCAATATCATCCAGGAATAGCAAATGTAGTAGCAGATGCGCTCAGTCGTCACGCTACTCTATCTTCCATGATATCATCAAGTTCGCTAGAAGAAGAATTCCAAAAGCTCAAAATTAGGCTAGTACGAGATTCTATATTGAGCACACTAATATCAATGAGTTCAGTTGAACCCACATTTCATTGTAATGTCTACATCTCCCAAACCAAGGATGAAGACTATCTGAAGTTTAAAGTAGACATCGAAAGTGGTCGTCGCTTTGATCTTCAGCTTCGAGATAAGGTAATCTATCAAGGAGATCGCCTGTGGATTCCTAAATTCATGCATTAAGAGATTCTAGTAGAAGGTCACAATTCTGGTTAACAAGTACATCCATGCGGTACCAAGATGTATCAAGACCTAAAGAAGTCATTTTGGTGGCCTAGAATGAAGAAAAGCATGGCTGAATTTGTAGCAAAGTGTCATGCCTGTAACTTAGTTAAAGCCGAACACCAAAAGCCCGGAGGACTTCTTCATCCTCTGGAAATTCCTGAATGGAAGTGGTTCGACATTTCTATAGATTTTGTATGGGTTTACCTAAATCAAGATCCGGTGCCGATTCAATCTGGGTCATTGTCGATCGACTGACCAAATCAGCACATTTTATTCTTATGCGTCAAACCGATTCTGTGGAGAAATTAGCAAAGTTGTATATCAAGGAAATTATCAGGCTCCATGGAATTCCCAGATCTATCGTATCTGATCGAGATAGTCATTTCACTTCCAAATTCTAGTAAGCAGTGCATCAAGACTTGGGAACTACTATAGCCATGAGCATTATTTTTCATCCTCAAACAGATGGTCAAATGGAAAGAGTCAATCAAGTCTTGGAAGTCTTCTTCATCTCTGTATTCTGGATTTTGGAGGCTTCTGGGAAGATCATATTCCTTTCGTAGAGTTCGCATACAATAACAGTTTTCAGGCAAATATCAGCATGGCTCCATATGAAGCTCTGTATGGTAGGAAATGCAGTACTCCTTTAGCATGGTCTGAAATAGGCAGTGTTCAGTTATATAGTTCAAAATTAGTTGAGGAAACTAATCATAAGATTCAGCTAATCCAACAAAGAATCAAAGCAGCTCAAGATCGCCAGAGCAGGTATCATGATGCTCATCATCGTATTCTGGA
The DNA here is from genome assembly GCA_016760335.1 of Gastrodia elata. Lineage (NCBI taxonomy): Eukaryota > Viridiplantae > Streptophyta > Magnoliopsida > Asparagales > Orchidaceae > Gastrodia > Gastrodia elata. The sequence goes on from CM028679.1 coordinate 1,863,773, forward strand.
ATTCGATGTTGGAAATTTTGCGTATCTTAAAGTCAATCTGATGAAAGGCGCATATCGTTTTGGTGTAGCCGGGAAGCTAAGTCCCCGCTACGTCGGACCATTTGAAATCTAGAGAAGATTGGTTCTGCAGCTTATCGATTGCAACTTCCTGAAGATTTCTTTGCATTCCATAGTGTATTCCACATCTCCTCTCTGTGGAGATGTCTTCACAACCTATCTCATCTAATTAAAATTCCAGTGGTGTCTCTCCAGCCGGATCTTTCTTATGTGGAGGAGGCAATTAAGATCTTAGCTCATGATCAAAAGCAGCTGAGAAATCGCTCGATCCCAATGGTAAAAGTTCAGTGGAGAAATCGTTCCTTAAAAGAATCTACTTGGGAGAAAGAGGAGGATAAGAAAAGAAAGTATCCCCGTCTCTTTGAAAATTCGGGTACCCTTTAATTTTCTGAATTTTATTTCTATTCTTCAAATTTTTGCACGCTGTCTTCTCTCTTGAGATGATGTCAAGAACGACATCATTCTTAAGTGGGAGAGTCTGTAACAACTCTAGGTTATTACCCTGCTAATTTATAGCTTAATTACTCTATAATTTTGATCTTATTGCTTTTATAACATTAATTCAAGCCTATTCTGCAAATTTGAAGTCCATTGGACTTCTCTAAGTCCAAAATGGTATTTTGATCAGTCTATATGCCCTAGATTAGACCTAAAATATTTTAAGCTCAGAATTAAAATCTGATTGCATTTTTTAATTCCTTACCCCAAACTAATTAGGGGTGAAAGTTTGATGTAATTTCAAAATCATTTAGGCCATAATTCATATTTAATTATAATGGTCTAGTTGCATAAAAGAGTTCCTAACTTTTAAAAATTGCAAATATATCTCTTACCAGTTAAATCGATCGGGATCCGTTGTGCGGACCACGGGTGTTCCGATGCGGAGCCTGGGTTGCGCGACAGTGAAGTCCCGCAAATCTAATCGTCACGCATAAGGAACCAACGGCCAAGATCAGATCCCGTGGAATCGCGGATCAGCCATCAAATCTGCCCGACCGATCTTACTGCCCGGATTGCCCCTGCGATCGACCGTTAAGATCCGAGTGATCCGAGTCGTTCCGCTATCTGATCGATCGATCAGACGGCATTCGAAGGTTCTGACACTATGGACCTTCGTTTTCCTCTCGCCCGCACCCGACATAAGGAATCTAGAAGATTCCGAATAGCCAGGACTTGTCCCCCATTACCTGCTCCATCCCATCATGCCATTAGGGATCTTCCCTCAATGGCATATCGGTCCCGATCGGGCCTCGTAGCCTGGCTGAGCTCAAATTGAAAATCCAAAAGCTCGGCCATGGCCCCGTCTCTCGGGCCTCCCCAGTCAGATCCAATTCTCTAGAAACTTCTCTACTTCCTTTCTAAGGATATAAATAGCCCCAGCATTGCCTCATTTGATCCTTGCTGATCAATTGAGCTCGATCCTTCTTCCGCCGATCCTCAAGCTTCCCTCTAAGCGATCCCAGGAGCTCTCGCACTAATAATAGTAGGCTCTCCTGGAGTTCATGATCCTTTGTAATATTTGGAAGCTTAGTTAAGGCCAACTGAACCCTCAGTCAATCGCCTCGAGCTCAGCCGACAAACTAGGTACCCCCTCTTGCTCAGTCTCAGCCAATTGGGCTTAGACTCCCTTCCATTTGACTCATATCACTGTATATTATCGAATGGAACCTAATGCTATTATAATTGAGCTGTGAGCTAGCCCCGAGTGATCAAATCGATCGAGCGGGCTAAGTCCTTAAGGAATGCCTCGAGTGAGTAAGCTCCCGGCATTCCAGACCACCTCAGGCCCTTAGACTAAAGGGCTTCCATCTCACCTTCCTGAAAGTGTAGGGATCGAGCCCTAGTTTTGGTATGGCCTCTGTGGGGAGAATTGTCTCTCCATAATAGCCCCATTGTGAGAGCTCTCGGGTGACTAGGGTCTGGCCGATCCAGACCGCCTCACAGAGGGCTTCGGGCCCCCTTAGACGCGCCAGACCACGGTGAATGTGTAGCGACTGATGGTTAGTCGTGCCATGGTCGGGATGTGCCGGAATTGGCCAATTAGAGTTCCCCTAATCTGGTCCTTCCATCAGGACAGAGGCTCGGGGATGAAGCCCCTGTGCGGGTCGGGCTGACCCGTGACCCGCAAGGTGCGACAGTCCCGGGTCTTCAGTCCCCAGCCAACTCGCGCCTTTTGGATTCGGGCCGAACCCGTTTTAATTAAAATCCGATTAATTGGACTTATTTTCCTTAAGTAAAATAATCTAATTAATCAAATCCTAGGAAAATTTAATTGGAAAAATACATAATATATTAATAACTTTTAATCCACTGTTCAAACCATATGATATTATATATTAAATTGATCAGAAAATCTTCAATGATCTGAATATAAAATAATATTGAACATCTAATGGTTAGATTTTCCATTTTTGCCTAATTATTGCAGATCTTGATTAGGGTTGATTAGCATGAATACTCATCCAAATTGCATGATTAGGATACCACTGTAGCGCCCCGCCCCGTCGCCGCGCGCAAAAGATAAGTATACTCAGATCAGCGGTGGAGCAGTGCGCTACTAGGGGAGGGAGCAACTGACAACAGCATCTCCCCGAATAGACTAAGAGACTGAGCCACACTAAAAGCTGCTGACTTGAACTTAAGAGTAGGATTGAGAGTTAATACTTAAGATTAGAGTAGAATACTTGTCTTAAGTATTAGACTAATATGTACATTGAAGTTTAAAGAGGTAAATATGAATCCAATATAAGTTATCAATATATATTAGTATTTCTAATATGCTGATCACATCACAATACTAAGTATAGTAGTATAACAGAGTGCGGAAGCTAAAGTAAAACATCCAGAATACATTCATCACAGATCAGTAGTAAACATTCATTTCAGAAAAGAAAAGTAAAATACATCTAGAATTATTACAAACTGATTTAAAAGATGAAAAGTAAAGTCTATCTGAAGTACTAAAAATAAAGTAGTAAGTAAAAGGTGGAAGACTGAACCACTAAGGTTTTACATACTCCTCCTGGATCTCCTGTAAGTCCTCCTGCCCTATCTCCACAAGCTGTTCGGGATCTAGCAAATTGCCGGATCCCAAAAGTACCCTGTGTTTGACAAAAAGTCTAACACATCGCAACTAACTAAGAAGTTCTAAAGTAAATAAAATAGATAGTAAAGTAAACACGACTGTGGAAAATAATAGTAAAGGCACTATGTAACTGAAACTGTAAAGACTATGCAAAGTAAAACTGCATCAAAACTATAACAACCCTAGTTGTTACTCTAGCTAAATTCCAACTAATTAAGCTAAACCAAGTGCTAATTTTGATTCCATTAGACTCAATGGGTCATTTAAACTTAACCCTAGAAGTTTGGGATCAATCGAAGCTAAATTGAGAATTTTATTATTTTTGCCTATTTTTGAGCCCTAAAAAATACCTAAATTAATTTAATCTCCAAATTAAAATCTGATTCTATTTTTGAATTCCTCACACCTCAATTAGCTAAGGGTAAAATTTTAGGAATTTTTGGAGATCATTTAAACCTATTTTGGAATTTATTTAATTTGGTTCAATTGCACATAAGGGTTTGAAACAATCCCTTATTGCATATCTACCCTTCCCCCAATGGTCAACTGACCCCAAATTGCAGGTGCCATCTGGGCCGTTCATCCCACAGATCTGATCCAACTGCCCGTGCTTTCAATCAGGATCCGTCTCATCTCGATAGTTCCACGATTCCAATATTTTGATCCGATGGCATCTGAGTATCTATCTTAAGTAGGTCAAATCGCTCGTCAGATCTTTAGATCTGATCTGATGGTTGATCCAGCCTCCTTGCTCAGCCATTAGGTGTCAGGAGATTAGAGTCATTCTGCGTCAACTGATGATCAATCAGACGGTGCTGGAGTCTCCCGCGACTGTGGATCGTCCTCCTCCTAAGCTCGCGCCCGACAGTCGAATCCCTTCATACAGCCACGTCCTCAAACCAGTCTGCCACTCCCGTGCCATGTCAGAGAGGCTGTTGCGACCTTGCCCTCGTCTCCCTAGCACTCCTAGCCAAGTCGAGGCCCGGTCCACTGCAATTTTGGAAATTTAGGGAGCACCCTCAGGCCAAGCCTATGCCATAGTCCCCGACCTCAGCAGCCACCCCAGACCTTCCCTCAGCCCATAAGTACCCTTGGGTTGTCACAGTGAGTCCCTTTGCTCACTGTGATCCCCAAATTATCCAGCTAAAGTCCCTAGAGATCTTGACATTCTCGACAATTTCTGTTGCTACGAACTGCAGATAGAGGGGGTGGTCTGGAGTTCAGACCCCCTGCTGAGCCTGTGCGATCATCTGGAGGAGTCTGAGCTTCTTATATCACTTCTGTTGCCTCTGTAACCCCTAAATTTAGGTACAACCTCTCCCACTGAACTCATTGAGTTCAGCTTTCCATTAAAGCTTCTGGATGAGCCTCTGGATGTCGCCTAGATTTCCTTAGCCACTTAGGAAACCCAATATGATTGTCCAAAGGGTCTGGGCTAGCCTATCGTGATCGTTTGATTGTCCGGTTTCCACCGTGAGCTCGTAGTCGAGCTCGAGTAAGGACCCGTCGATCCAGGGCACCCCAGAGCTCGTGGCTAAAGGGCTTCGATCCGCCTCACCATCAGGATGGTGTAGGGATTGAGCTCTGGCCAAATGGCTGTCTCTATGAAGAGAATTTCTTCTTCACAGTAAACCCTAGATGCTGTTAGTAGGGATGAACCCATTGAATAGCCATCCTGAGATCCAGTGCATTTTAGAGAGGGCTTAATGGTGAGAATGATGTGTCTCGATACCAGGATCGAGTAGGGATTAAATTGGGTTGCTGGACTCGCCTAATCGTCGAGAATTTTGGCATTGAAAACTTCTCTGGTCAGCCATCACGGATGGTATGTGGGGACAATGACACTGTCGCCTTAGGCCGGGACAGCCCAGGCCTGCGCGGCACGACAGTGCCGGCCCAGCCGGGCTCCGCTCTGACCCACACGGTTTGCTAATCGGGCCAGGTTAATTAAAGGAATTTGGAATTATTTTCCTTCTGTTAATTTTTGGATAAATAGATTTAATTAACTATCCTATGATTCTAATTTAAATAAACATTCAAAATGTATTAATGAAATAATTTAATCAATACTTATCCAAATTGTATGATCCAACATACCATTTTAATCAGAAAATGCAAGGAATAATAATATAAAAAAATCAAAGATCTAATGGTTAGATTTTAAATAATTACTTAATCCTTTTTTTTTTATTTAAATCATATTAAATTCATTAATTAACCAAAAATATTAATTAAGGTCTCTGATTGCTCATAAGACCATAAAGAACCTTTGTAAACCCTTAAAAGTGATTTAAGATCTTTAATTCTGTTAATCACTCCTTAATTACCCTAATTTAGGATTAGTGAATTAAGCTTAAGATTAACATCTGATTTTGGTAAATCTAGTTACTAATGCTTCATTAAGTATAGTAGAGTCCTTAAATATGTTTGGATTATTCTAGTATGTCTAGATTTCCTAAATCACTTTAATTGGCCTTAAATTTAGATTAGTGTTAATTAGACTAATTAGGTTATCAAAACCTAAGATAAGTGTGTATCTTACTTCATTAACCAATATTGAACTCATTAAAATAGATTTGTATCAATTTAGATAATTAAATCATATAATCCCATTTTTAGCCTTAAGAGGGGTATTTTGTTCATTTTGATCAAGATATGTTTAAACACCTCTTAAACCTTGAAAATTCAATAAAATATCTCTAGTTAGATTATTAGCACGTTTCTAAAATCTTATATTAATAATATTGATATTAAGTGAAGAAATCTCAAGTTAGCCTTATTAAGATCTTAAGACCTTAAGTGTCCTTACAACCCTCTTTCTTAAGAGTTAGGCCTAATTACCTTTAAGTGTTAGACCCCTAGTCTAATAGCTCAATTAAGCTGATCAATAAGCTTGAATCTTAAGAGAAATATTCGTGTAAAACTCCTAAGTCTAGTTTTAGCTTAAGATCTAAAGTGATCAAATCTTAGATCTTGGACTTTAGACTTTAGATCTTCTAATTCGATTAAATTACCTTTATTTGGAATTCCTTACTTGATTAATTGTTTAATCCTTTTGAAACCTTCCTTGTGGGTGTAGGATTAATTCAATCTATAGAATAATGTGATTATCCTAAAGATTGAATATAGATCTTAGATTTTTTATTCTTAATTGATTATTTTATCTTATAACCAGTAAAGTGACCTTTCAATTAAGATCTAAATTCCTAAATCCTTCAGCTTATAAGGTATTACTCATTTATATTATGTTTGAGTGTGAACCCTAGATCCTTATTAGGACACTACCTTGGATTCAGGATTTGAACACCAAGATGGAGTTTAAGTCCAGAATCCTTAATCTTGATTTACTTAAATCAGGATTTGGGTTAAGAGAGGAAAATAATAATAATTAAGGCATTGATTCATTTACTTTAATCTTTATAGCCGTCATATGATTATGAATTAGAACTTGTTTAAGTTCTAATGTTAACATAAGGTTGTAAATTTGAGATTATACTTGATAGCTGGATATTGGAGATCCTAAGCTTGTATCTTCTCAGAATAGTTAGTTGAACAGATTAGACAACAATAAATATCACATAAGTCTATATTTAGTCTCTTGCTTACTTTGACTTTGATTACTTTGCACACCTTGAATATTGAGCCTCATTCCTTGAGCATAATAGGTAAAGTTAGGATATGGAAGATACATCCTAAGTTAGTATTTGAAAAGCATAGCATTCATTCAGTTCTCTCAATGCTTTCAATTAGTAGAGTATATCCTAGTTTAGTATGTCTCTTCAATTCTAGTTTTATTATAGAATAGACTCGGACCTAGCTCTGTGGATGTCTAGGATGGATACATGTATTACTCTATAAGCTCAACTCGAATCTAGCTCTGCGGATATCTAGGATGGATACATGTTGAACTTTCAGTTCAGAAGTCCTGTACGGCCTAAATCTGTTATGGCAGTACTATGTCTTAGGCTCACTTTTATTTTAGTTCAGTTTTTAGTATTTGTTTTGCTTTACCATATGCTTCAGTGGTCTTTCTCTTAGTACTAGACTTGCTTTGCCACATGTCTCAATGTCTTTACTTTTGCTCATTCATGTACTTAGTTTACTTTTGCCACATGTCTCAGTGGCCTTTTTTATATTAATCTACATGCTTGTATAAATACTCTTATTGTTTAGTATTAAATATTGGCATGTTTAGGATGCTAGAACTATATGTTATATATTTATTTCAGCACTTGTGTTCTTTATATACTCAGTATGTATCCATGTGATTATAAGCACATTAGGATCAAATTTATTTTAGTAGTTACAGTTATTTTGCTTTTAGCCTCACCTTGTTTAGTTGCTGCTTTGTATGTTACTTTATATACTCATTGATTAATTATAAATTAATAGTTTATAGCTATCCCTCTTCTTGTAGCTTGATGCACCCTATAATACTTGCATGTTTAAAACCTTTAAATGTGATATCTTAAATATTCAGTTCACTTAAATAGCCTAAAATATACATAGATAATTGTCTAACTGTAACCTTTTTCTTTTATTGGCTGGGGCCCTGGCATTTGTGATATCGACAAATGTCAGATTTAGAGTTGTTCATTTGCAGTGCTGCAGGAGAGGAGCCGGTGCAGGAGGAGGACCTTCCTACTGCTGCTTAGATAGATTTTCTTTCTTGCAGTGAGATTTTGAGAGATCCTTACTTTCATTTAATTCAGTTTGTAATAATTAAAATCTGAATGTATTTACTTTTCTGCATTTAATCTGAGTTACTGTTTCTTTTACTCTCTTATACTATATTGTGATGTGGATGTTATATTATACTATTTCTTGCTTCTACCACTTTGATTTGTATTGATGTATGTTCACAATTCTAGGTGACAAGTCCTTGGCTTAAGGCAGGTTAGGTCCTACCTAACTTTACTTAAGTTGGGGATTTGCCACAGTTGGAGCACCGTACTCCCCGCGATTATGCTAATATCAGTATTAGCGTCGCCGCAGAAAAGTACGGGGCTCCACGGAAACTGAATACTGAAGGTAAACAAAAATATCAAATGCTCAGAAATCAATGTGAAAAATGTCCAATGCTATACTATATGTCACTGGAATGATGCACCCAAATATGCCACAATACAATATGCAATGGTATGTAACAGAACTATCATTGAAAAGCTATGAGTCGTACGGTCCAAGGTATACATACACCCAGTTGGGAAGACAGTACGGTGATACCAATGCATCCTAAAATTTGCCAGTCAACATATGCAATATTCCGTAACCCATAATTTATCATTGATACTCATGCATCACTACTAAAATAATCCCTCAAACTCATGCTCATGTTCAAGGATCACTATATATAGATTCTACCTCAAGGAAAAGTGTCATTCTAATATCTTAAGTGATTCCTACCACGAGGGGTTAAGATTAACTTCTAATGTTAAGGGATCATCTAAGCTTCTACCTCAATGAGTTATACAAAATTCTCCTACCTCAATGTATATTTAAATTTAGGTCTTTAAAATATTTCAGAGACAATCTTATACTGAGATACATAAGATCTCACACCCTTAATTCTAAAGCTAACATTTTAGGTTCTATTTAATAGTTAGGTTTAGAGTGATCAGATCAGCTGATTAAGTCATCTAATCATATCTTATTCTAAGATTATGGGATTTAAATTAATGTGTTATTAGAGTCAGATCAATTATTAAGTCAATTTAGCTCTATTATTTTTTTATTCTAGTTGTCTTATTTATGAGAAAATCAAGGATCTAAAGTTTAGATTCAGATTAATCAATCACATAGATTTATTAATAACCTTAACATGTCTAATTCAAATGTTTAAGGTCAATACCAAATCAGATGCATTATTGGAATAATGTCAATTTCATTATCTTATAATCAAGTCAATTTAATTAAGGATTTAAGAGTTTGGATCTTAATCAAATAGATTAGGGTTTAACCCCTTACTCACGTCTAATCAAGATCAAATGTTTATTTATAAATCAATGCCAAATCAGTGACTTAAACCTAGATCAAGTCTTAACAGCTTGATTAAAGTCTTAAGATTTCTTAAGGTTAATTAAGAGGTTTAAGTTCTCAATTTTAGATTTATTCAATTTATACACCATAAATTTGCATGCATGGTTTCAATACATCTAACTTACTGTTATGAATCATATTAATAGAAAAATTTCAGAAAATAGAAAGTAATTAGTGCTAATCAAATCCTAACTCAATCCAAAATGATTAACACATATATACAAATCCAACCATTATAATTTCATGCAATTTGACATATAAGTTCTAATTTATTATATAATTAATCAGAGACTAAGTTTGCTAAGATTCAATGGTTACAAGCCCTAATTTTCACTAATCATAATTTAATAAAATTAGGGCATAAGTTAAAATATAGAAATTAAAAAATTAAACTACTTAGCACATTCATTCTACAAATCATAAGAAAACTAATGGCACCCTAATCATGCAATTTGGATAAGTATTCATGCTAATCAACCCTAATCAAGATTTGTAATAATTAGGTAAAAATGGAAAATCTAACCATTAGATGTTCAATATTATTTTATATTCAGATCCCTAAGGATTTTTTGATCAGTTTCATATATAATATCATAGGGTTTGGACTAGTGGATTAAAAGTTATTCAATTAATACATTCTGTATTTTTCCAATTAAATTTTTCTATGATTTGATTAATTGGATTATTTTCCTTAAGTAAAATAAACCCAATTAATCAGATTTTAATTAAAATGGGTTCGGCCCGAATCCAAAAGGCGCGGGTCAGCTGGGGCCCGAAGACCCGGAACTGTCGCACCGTGCGGGTCACGGGTCGGCCCGACTTACACAGGGGGCTTCGTCCCCGAGCCTCCATCCCGATGGAAGGACACGATTAGGGGAACCTAATCGGCCAATTTTGGCACATCCCGACCACGGCACGACTAACCATCAGTCGCTACACATTCACCGTGGTCAGGTGCGTCGAAGGGGACCCGAAGCCCTCTGTGAGGCGGTCTGGATCGGCCAGAGCCTACTCACCCGAGAGCTCCTGCAATGGGGCTACTGCGGGGAGACAATTCTCCCCACAGAGGCCATGCCAATCCCATGGCTTGATCCCTACACCTTCAAGGAGGTGAGACTGATCGAAGCCCCCTAGTCTGAGGGCCTGATGTGGTATGGAATGTTAGAAGCTTACTCACCTGAGGCGTTCCTTAAGGACTTAGCCCGCTCGATCAATTCGATCGATCAGGGCTAGCACGCGGATCAATTACAATATCATTAGGTTTAATTCAACAATACACAGTGATACGAGTCAAATGGAAGAGAGTCTGAGCCCAATTGGCTCAGACTCAGCAAGAGGGGGTACCTGGTTCGTTGGCTGAGCTCGGGGTGATCGACTAAGGGTTCGGCTAGCCTTAGCTGAGCTTCCAGATGCTGCAAGGGATACTGATCTCCAAGAGAGCCTACTATCAGTAGTTCGAGAGCTTCTAGGATTGCCTAGAGGAAGCTTGTGGACCTACAATGGCGGAAGAAGGATCGAGCTCAATTGATCAGCAAGGATCAAATGAGGCAATGCTGGGGCTATTTATAGCCTTAGAAAGGAAGTAGGGAAGTTTTCAGAGGGATGGATCAGGCTAGGGAGGCCCGAGAGACCTGGCCATGGCCGAGCTTTTGAATTTCCAATTCGAGCTCTGCCAGGCCACAAGGCCCGATCGGGACCGATATACCATTTAGGGAAGATCCCCAATGGCATGCTGAGATGGAACGGGTAGTGAGGGGCAGGGCTTGACTGTCTGGAATCGACCAGATTCCTTTTGTCAGGTGTGGGTGAGAGGAAGACGAAGGTCCACATTGTCGGGACCTTCGGATGTCGTCTGATCAATCGATCAAATGGCGGAATGGCTCGGATCACTTGGATCCTAATGGCCGATTGTGGGGGCAATCCGAGCTGTAAGATCAGTCGGGCAGATCTGATGGCTGATCTGTGATTCCACAGGATCTGATCTTGGCCGTTGGTTCCTTAAGTGCGACGGCTAGATTTACGGGACCCCTCTGTCGCGCAACCTGGGCTCCACAGCGGATCACCAGCGGTCCGCACAGCGGATTCTGACCGTTTTAACGAGTAAGGGATACATTTGCAATTTTAAAAAGTTAGGAACCCTTTTATGCAATTATACCATTTTAATTAAATGTGAATTATGGCCTAAATGATTTCCAAATTGCACCAAACTTTCACCCTAGCTAATGTGGGGGTGAGAAATTCAAAAACACAATCAGATTTTAATTCTGAGCTCAAAATAGTTTACGTCTAATATAGGGCATCTAGACTGATCAAAATATCATTTTGGACTTAGAGAAGACCAATGGACTTCAAATTTGCAGAATTGGCTTGAATTAGTGTTCTAAAAGTAATGAGATCAAAATTAAGGAGTAATTAACCTATATATTAGCAGGGTAACAACCTAGGGTTATTACAGAATCCCAAAAGTATCCTGTGAGCTATATGCTAAGTATTTCAAATACGAATTTTATATATTACCAATATTGGTGAAAATATCTTGTTCAATTATTTGGAATTCTATAATTTAAGTTATTTCTAGTTCAATCATTCCCTAAGTCATATTTAAGCAAATTAAATTACTTGTCGTTAGTAAATAAAAAAAATGAAAGGAGAAATGTTTGTGATTTAGTATTAAATTGAATCAATGATTTGCAAATCTTATTATTTTAATTTGTCAAACATAGCTGAACCTGAATCAAAATAAATAAAGGTTTACTTGCTTAAGATGATTGAATTCTATCTTTTAAATTGAGAAGTTAACGGATTGGTAATATCAATGCCTCATGCATAAGGTTTAATGGAAGAAAAATACATCGATCGAATGGTATCCAAATCTAAAATTTGCATGTGTTGGAAAACCTTCCTCAAACTTATGTTGGTGGATTCTATTCTCTAAAATAACAAGTGTTAGTGATTAAGAAATTTTTGAGGAGATAAAATCATGATTGAATTAAGTCTTGAGGGCCATTATAAGAATTAATGTATTCAAAGTTGGTGATGAATTTTGAAGCTATGTAAACAATAAGTATTTATGATGAGATCGATTTTGTAGGTTATAGCATTCTATATCAAACTTAATCATACCAAATAAGGATGTTAGAAATCTTCTTGTGCTAATCACTATTATTGAATTTGACTCTTGCCTGTTTGCTTTAAGCAGTGATGTTGAGGACGACATCATTCTTAAGTGGGGAGTCTGTAGCAACCCGATGTTGTTATCATACCGATTAGGCCTAAACCTAACCAGATTAATAAAAAATATAAGATCTTGAGTTAAGTCAAATAAAAATCAAATAAAAATATTCTCAAATAAAGCATTTTAAGGGGACCCTCCTGCAGAAATTTGAGAGCAATCAGGATCCCAGATCATCCTAAATAAATTCGGAAAGTTTAGACTTTCGGAGTTAATAATAGATAAACTATAAATCGGAATTTAAAATTTTTGTATATTTAAGTTATGCATCATATGAGAAAGTTATGTTTTAAGTTTCGTAATTTTTCAAGCTTTGGATTAATCATAGCAAACTTTTAAAGGTTTTTACTTAAAAATTAAAATAAAATAAAATACTTTCCAAATTTATTAATTTTTGAAAGTGTGTGTTTGTCTCGTCAAGACGCTCATTTTGATGCTAAGTTTATAATTTTTGGAGTTCAATTGGCGATTGAATAAAGTCTAGAAGTTTCAAGCGAATCGTGATCGCTCGATCACGATCCAATGCTCCTAAATGTTTGGGGCTGCTTATATTTAACTCCTCCCAAACCCTAACAACCAAAACCTAAATTAATTCCCTTCTCCTCTACTCGGTCGAGCACCTCTCCTCCTGTGGCGCCCCACCCCTTAATCCACAAGAATTAAGTTAAGGGGTGGTGTGTCACTCTAGCTAACCCTTCACTTATAATTGGATTAGGATGAAATCCATAATATACCTAATAAGAGAAGGAGTGAGCATAGAATCAAACATTCAGTCACTATTTAAGTAAACATACAGAGTACGGAAGTAATTTTCAATATAAAATATCCAAGCATCACAACATAAGTATAAAGAAATGCATCTCATAACATAAGCATAAAATCCAAATACGCAGTCATAAGTACATGTATTATTACATCAATTTAAGTTCCAATTAATAAAAATAAAATTGCACTCATCCTCACTTAAAAATAGAAGGGGCTAAATAGCTGCTTCTTCCACAGGCTCCTCCTCCGAATATGGCTCCACACCAAGATCCTGATAGTAACAATCTATGTTGTTACTAGAGTTATTTAAGACTAATTTAAGTCTTCAAGACCTTTCGATCGGTACCCAGAACGTCATTAGAGATGAGGCACAGCTTCGGAAATGGCTAACCCTAACGTGCCGTATCGGGACGAATGTAAGTCTCGGCCGTCAAAATGACACCCGTGGAGACCTTTCGATCCAGGTAAGGGTCGGCCTCCACCGGTGTCGTCTCGGCCGTCAAAATCGAAGCCCTAGGCATCGATGTCCGGAGTTGTTGCGGATGGCCCGAGAGAGTTTTGGGCCGGGCCGGGTCGACCCGGGCCTGACCCGAGCCCCGCGTTGCATCGGCTGCATTGATGGGGCCCGCGATGTGAGGTGGCGTACGCAGAGGCCACCGTTTATAATGTTGTGGGGCCCGCCGCTGTCTTAATTAACAGCGGTAGTGGGACCCACATAGGCTGTAGGGCCCGCTTCCGTCTCTTCCTGCAGTCAGATGCAGAGAAATAAATAAAATAAAATAACATATAATAATAATTGTATCATTTAATAAATAATTAATTATGTATATAAACAGATACCAATTTAATTAAGTAACTACATAAACATATTTATAAAACTAATAAACAGAAAAATAGACACAAATAAGTGATAATATAACTTTATGTATTATCTATACTAGACAACTTTATTCAAATACAGAATTAAGATTAAACAGAAATATTTAATTTCAACATATTGATATTAGTTAATTACCAAAACTTTAAATTTAAATATCTTAGTCAATACATATCCAAATAATGAAATCAAATATTCTAAATTAATAAGCAAAAATCAAGGAATAATCTGAGATTGTCAATTTTAAATTTTGATAAGTATTTAACATATTAACATTTAGGAGTACTAAATAATTCAAATTTTATTACAAATGTTCAAATCACTATAACTTTGCAACCATTAATCCAAATATACCCAATATGGGTTTTAAAATACTCACAAAACCCTAAAGAATAATCTGAGAATGGTCACTTTGCTGTTTGAATTAGTTTGAGCCTAATGACACTTATGACCTAACCCTAATTAGCCTAATTTGACCTAGAACTTCAAACAACCATAAGTTGGTCATCTTAGCTCCATATTTGGTGATCCAAACATCAATTTAGATCAAGAAAACCTAATTAATAGTAATCTACAAAAATATTTAAGATCCAACGGTTAGATTTGCTAATCACCCCTAATTACCCTAAAACTTGATTAGTAAATATTAACAAATCCAATAATCTAAATTAGATAATTCAAATTTCAGAAAACTCCTAGAACCTATTAGAACCTAACTGTAGGGTTGGATTAGTGATTGGGTGATTAATTTTACCAATCACTCACTAATCACCCTAAACCTTAATTAGGCCATAACTTAGCCAAATGGAGTCCAAATTGAACTTACCACTAGTCATTAGAATCAGTGGATCAATTGTGACATATAGCCACTAAAATTTATTAATTTGGACACTAAATGACAAAGTTAAGATTTTTGACCCTTAATTAAGAATCCTTAATTACCCTTTAAACCCTAAAACTTGTATTGGCTATAAGTTAGCCAATACACATCAAAATTCAATAATTTTAGGTTCTATGGAAACCTTAGGGCATAACATATAGTAAACTAACATAAAAGTTAAGTATTATTAAGGTAAAATCACTAAATTACCCTTATAGGTCAAATTCCTTAATTTGACCCTATAAGGCTTAATTCTTAACCAAAATTAATGAACTTACTGTCTAAACTCATATTAGATAGTAAGTAATCATTCCACATTATTAAAATCTAGAATTAAGCCCTAATTCATAAAGGTGAAATTCATACCCTTAAGTAGGGGCAAAATGGTTATTTTGCCCAAATTTAGGGTTTAATGTTTCTAAGTCCTAAATTCATTCCTAAATTATAAGATATAGTAAGTAAAGTGATTTAGACTATAATTTAGATAAATTCCAAATCTCAAATTAGAAATTCAAAGAAAATCCTAAATTTAGTCTAAGTAAAAATCTTAAGTAAAATAGAGATCTTTAATTTCCTTTGAATTTCTTAAATCATCCGTTAAATCTTATAACTTTAGTTAGGATGTGTGTCTGAATGATACTCTTAGTACTTAAAGAGCCTTAATTCTTAAGACTAAGATTAGATCTTATGTTAGAATTCATCAAATGGGTAAATAGGTTACTCATTAAGGTAAAACCTTGATCTTATTAGTTTATTAGATTTTTCTTAATTTATTAATTGATTATTTAATCTTTTAACATTAGAATTAGGATTAGAAATCTATCCTATTGAACTTGACTTAATTCAATAGGATTTGCCCTAACCTTTAATCTATGAGATGGGATTAAACCTTAGTCCTTATGATAACCCTGCTTTTAAGAATTAAACTTCATTCTTTGGAATTTGATTCTTAATCCTTTAAATCTTGATTTAACTAATCAAGATTTAGTTTGGAATTTATAAAATAACAAAACAGGATGATTGATTTACTTATTTAACCTTGTAGGCGACTTGGATTTATTTATAATTAGGATGTAGCTAATCCTAATTATGTTTAACTAGTAGGTTCGTGATTCTAAGTTACAGACAGTGTAGGAATTGAGAATTCTGAATCTTATGTAACTTATAGCAGTTAGAACGTTTAAATTAGAAAACAGGTGATATCACAAAGTTTGAGTAGTGCTAAATTATTTCATTGATTTGAATTGCCATGGTTTCTTTGTCATTTGAGCCTTTTATACTTTTGGACATACTTAACATTAATACTTGATACATACTTTATAATATACTTTGAATTTCAATCATAGATCATATGCATAATTTTAAAAGAAACATTAATAAACAACATTATACTGGTGGTTTATATTTTACTTAGCCTGCCACTTAGTATGACTTTACTTTAGGACTGCTTTTGCCTAAGAAATTTCCCCTATGGTACTTTATTTGGCATTGGGATGTTTCTCCTATATGCCCTTTAGATACTTTGTGGATTTACTTTAGGATCTGGGATGTTTCTCCTAGATGCCTCTTTTGATGAACTTTACTTTAATCTGGGATGTTTCTCCAAGATTATCAGATGAACTTTACTTTTTGGCAGACTAAGTAAGAGTATCTCACATGTACAGTACTTTAATCTACATTACTTACATTTACATTTCAGACCTTTTATAATTACTTTACATACTTTTTTTACACTTCAGACTTACTTTACTTTACCATTTCAGTACACTTTTCTTTCTTTCATATTTTTTTTTCATTTTTTGCAGTTCCTTTACATTTCAGAACTTTTTGTATGTCAGCCGTTTTACTCACTTGAGCGCACGTTAGGATGCTAGTCTTTATATTTTTAGTACAGTACTTTTACTTATACTATAACTGGCATATTAGTTTAATCATATTCCTTAGGACTTTTTTTTGTACTTAGTAAATTTACCTTGTACTTTACTTACCTTGTATTGCAGCCTGAGTTAAAGTATGTTTCTACCTCATAACTTGTTTTTTCCTTTCTTTGTGCTTTACCACTATGTTTTGCTTAATTCTAGTTGTGATGTCATTAAAATAATTAAAATTTATTACCTTAAAATGTACTTAGACATTTTGTCTAACAAGATTTTTCTTTTATTGGCTGGGGCCCTACCATTATGAGACCGATAATGATAGATTCTGAGCTTTTTGAAGAGATTGAGCCTGCAGAGGAGCAGATCCAGGAGGAGGTCCAGACTACTGAGGGACCTTAGTCTTCTTACTAGTTACTTTACTTTATATTGTGAGGATGAGAGACACTTTTCATTTCAGTTCTTAACTTTAAATATTTGTAATAATACAGGACTAAATTATGCTTTACTTTCCTGCATTATATATATTCTGAGCTGGATGTCTTTTTTTTATAGTATGGATATTTACTTCAGTTGCTACTTTTTTTCTGCACTCTAATACTCATTAAGTGATTGTTAACCTTTACTTTATTTAGAAAAGCACCTCTTTTTTTTAAGCTTGGATTGGAGTCTTAAATTCCAACCTAATGTTAAGTATGAGATGTGCTTAGTGACGATCACTCCTTAAGCCTTATGATTAGGAGGGGCGACCGCCACACTGATCGTCTAACTGAAGAGGATCTGCCATTGTCAGTTTCACAATGTAAGGCCCTAGCCAAAAAAAGAAAAAAATCTGGTTAGACAATTATCTAAGTACATTTTAAGCTGATAAGTTTTATATGTGTTATGTAATATCATCATTCTATAACTTCTAAGCAACAATATATAAGGGAGCAACAAGCAATACAAAAGGAAGGAAAAGTTATAAACTATCATTTATAACTTAAGCAAAAAGAGAGGCTAAGACATGCCTCAAATGTGAGCTAAGCAAGGTAAGGCATATAGATATACATAATCAAACAAGTACTATAAGAAAAATGATACATCCTAAATATGCTGGTGATCAAAAGAAACATCCAATTAAGATAAAATAACTCAACAATGATACATATAAATAGCAGTAAGGTTCTAACATCCTAAAATATATAAGCAATACAAAGAAGTAACTGACTAAATAAAAATGCTGAAAAGTAAACAAACATCATAACTGCATATGTATAAATGTCCGTGTATCAACTGTCATACAGAACAGAGCTAATCTAGCCCATCAAATATAGAAAGATCTTAGCACCATCATGGCTAAGTCACAAAACTGTGAAAGAGGCTAGGAAAATAAGCACACAAAGTAATCGAAGGATCTTAGCACCAGTACGGCTAAGGCACAACGGTGTACCCTTAGCGACATAAGGAGGCTAGGCAACTAAGCACACAATGTAATCGAAGGATCTTAGCACCAGTACGGCTAAGGCACCAACGATGTACCCCTAGCGACATAAGGAGGCTATGCAACAAGGCACACAACAAAATAAGTCCTTCCCCTAGTGACATAAGGAGACTAGGTAATAAAGACATATCTGAGAGGCAGCTCATATAACCATTATCTTTTCATTAATCACTTTAATAATTTCACAAGGAATCTAAGGAGTCTCCATATTTTCTAAGCATTTTATTTATGCATCAAAAATCTTATATGATATGCTCAAGAAATTAAGGTACAAAAATACACGGAATGTGTAGCACAAAATATCAAATATAAGCAAGGGACTCTATAAAATATAGTGATATTATTTGTTTTCTACTTAATCATCCTAACTATTCCAAGTTATACAAGTTCAGGATCACCATTTTTCTACTATTAAGTGTAACTTAGAAATTCATCCTTATAAGTTAAAAAGGATTAGAACTGATCATGTTCTAATCTAGTTCAATCAGATAGACGACTATGAGTTAAATCAATAAATCATACGCCCTAGTTTTGTGAATTTAGACGTTCTAATTAAGATCTGATCAAGATCTTCTAAACCTATAGATTATGGATTAAACACTACAAGATTTATGTTTAATCTCATAATCCAAAAAGGATAAGACCTAAGTTCTAGGTTTTATTCTATAAGTGATCTACTAGTTAAGGCCAATCCTATTAAGTAATCAAACTTAATAGGATGAATCTCCTATCCTAAATCTAAGGTTTAAAGGCAAAATAATCAGAACAAGTTATAAAATAAAAGAAAAATCTATAAACTAATAAAACTAAGGTTTCACCCATTGGGTAACCCAATTTACCCAATGAATGAACTCTAACCTAAGATCTAGTTCTAGTCTCAGGAAAGGTCCTTATAGTGTAGTATTTAAGACTTAGAAGAATCCTGGAATCTGATCTAAGGGTTGATTTCACTCACTTAAATGTCACTAATACAATTATAATATTAGTTTTAGAGTTTTTAAATGTTAACTAGAGGTTAAAAGTACTTGGTCCAATCTTAGAGTAAAATGACTATTTTGCCCCTACTTTAAGGGTTAAAAAGTCAACTTTTGATGTAAGGGTCCAAATTGAAGTTTCTTAGTTCCAAAAGATTCCTTATTATTTAACTTGAGGGTAGAAAGTAAGTACACCTAAATTGGACTCCAAACGATCAAGTTATGACCAAAATGAGATCAAGGGTAATTTGGTTTTTTACCTAAATTTCTATGGTTCATATCCTAAATATTATTTTAGTTTATTGATGACATTGAAATTCTAAGTTAGTTAGCATCTTAAATTTTTGAATTTGGAGTTAATTGGACTAAGTTATGACTATTTGAAGTCTATGGGCATTTTGGTCATTTTTCACTGAGAATTCTCTGTCCTGATGTCCAAATGAGAAAACTAATACTACTACAGTGATGGGGCCGCTCTCTTGAGTATTTTAAGACCCATATTGACTATGTTTGGTCAACTAGGTCAAAAGTTATGGGGTCCTATAAAGGTCCTAAAATGCTACTTCGTTATGCGTACCCCGAAACTAAATTCTGCATTACGTCATTTGATTTCTTTTATTTTTCTGAGTATTTTAAGATCTATATTTGCTATGTTTGGATCATCCTACAAAAAGTTATTAAATTTTTAAATTTTACTATTTAAAAATACAATTTATATTATTTCACTATTTATTTATTCAATCTGTATTAATTATTCTTAACTTATATTTAATTAATATTATTATTAATTAAAGACTAATCTATTATTTAACTCATATATTTTAATTACAATTCATCTAATAATTACTATAGTTAATTAACTAATTGGTTAATTAATGATAGTTTAATAATTAACTTAATTTAATCTATTTAATATTCCTGCAATTAATTTACAATTTAATTAACCTAATTTAATTAAATTATACTAATTAATTATTTATTCATTTTATTGCAAACTAATTGTTGTTAATCATTAAATTCTTTTAATTATAGTATATATAAATAAATGTATATATATATATATATAAATGTATATATATATATATATATATATATATATATATATATATATATATATTATGTATAGCTAAAGTTTTTGACTATATAAATATTTATACACATTTATCCTAAAATTTCTTACTATGCTTTTATATACAGATATAAATGTATATTTATTCTAAGATTATTTATAGTTATATATAGGTTTTATTATATTCACTGTCATATATTTATTATTGATTTAATGTACTAATTTAGCTGTTAAGCACTAATCCTAATTAATAACTCAACCTAATTAACTCTTAATTCTTTATCTAGCTAATCTTTATATATATATATATATATATATATATATATATATATATATATATATATATATATATATATATATATATATATATATACATAAAAGTATGTTAATTATATATATATATATATAATAATTATATATATAATTTTATTTGACTTTTCTGCAGATTTGAAGGCGGCGGGACCCACCAAGACGCGTGACAGGCCATGGTTGGCCGCGGCAGAGGAGGCGGGTCCCACCCTGCCACGTGGCAGGCGCTTACAGGCCGAAGGCCTGCATGTGGGCCCCACAGGTGCTCGTCAGCTGACGCGAGCCGCGCAGGAGCGGGCCTCACGCTTCGAACGCGGCACTGCACGCGAGCCGCACGTGCGGGCCTCGGGCAGGCCCGGGTCGGCCCGACCGGCCCTGATGGCGCTCTTCCCCGGCTACGCTCCGTGGACGCCGCGCTAGGGAATGGGATTTGGAGGTCTTAACGCCGACGATAGGTGCTAACCCGCATGGCGATATGAAGGGCTGGTCCATGGCTGTCCATCGGCTACTAGTCTGGTCCCTGAGGTGGCCGGAGCTACGAGAAAAGCTCAAACCTAGCAGCTAGGCGTTGGGATGGCTAAGATAACGATATATACTGTATAAGGAATGCCAAATTGATTCAATCGAATCGCTTAAACGTTGATCGATCCCATTCAATCGACAATTATGGGTATGAAATAGGTATACAAACTGAGAACGCGTTGATTGAATAAAGGAATCGGGAGATCGACGTACCTCAAAGCCGACGGTCGAGGTTCGCAGAGGCGACTTCGAGCTTCCTCAAAGAGCGCTAGGGTTCCCTCCCGTCACTCGAAGCGAGCCGAGCTGTTTATCGGGCCCTCGACGGACCCATCGAGATGCTCCCGGGCTCAGACTGGGCGGCCGCGGCGGTGCCCTCTCGCGCTGCGACACGCGCAGGAATCCTTCGGGACGACTCGTCGTGACCGTTCGATCGATCGATCGAACGGTCACGAACCCCCGTTTGATTGGACGGACAGGATGACGGCGCACAGAAGAAACGGGCGACCGCGTGGGACGGCGTCGTTTGAAAATATTAATATTATTTAATATTTAATAAATAAATTCCTAATTCAATTTAAATTTTTAAATTGATTCTAGAAAATTTCCAAATATTCACCCCTAGCTAATTGAGGGGTGAGGAACGCAACGGTGAGGTCGGATTTTTGATCCGACGAGTATTTTGATTCTCGATTTGTGGGGTATTAAATATTATTAAAATATTCGTCGAATTTTTGACGACTTTCGATTGACACGAAAACTTCACCCCTAGCTAATTTGGGGTTAATGAGCGCAATGGAAAAGTCCATTTTTTGATCGGAGGTCAATTTAAATAGGTCAAATTTTAGGGTTTTTGGATTTTCCAGAAATCATAATTCGATCCATTTGACTCCTGATTTGGACTAGGTCTTAGAGGTTGACTTCCATTGACCTAATTAGCACTTGTGATTAATCTTAAGACTAAGATTAGTCCTAATTGACTAAGGTAACAACATGGGTTGTTACACCTCCTCTATTCGGCTGAGCGCTCTCCTCCTCTCCAAGGCCGAGCGCTCTTCTCCTCTCCATGGTCGAAATCAACCCCTCATTACTTTCATCTGCGGATCTCCTGCTAGCAGACCACCTCTTCACTTCTTCGTCCTGGCCGAGACCCAGCTCATCCTCCAGTTCGACGAGGCGTCAAGCCGAGAGCTCTCCATGCTGACCGATCAGCAGCCGAACAGCATCAGCCCTCTTCTTCCATCCGCCAAATCCTTCTCCTCATCATGGCCGCACCCTGCATGGCTGAGCCTTGCTTTCCCCTCTCCTTGGAAAGCCAATCATTACCTCATTAGTCGATCATTTCGACATTTTGGAGGTACAAATTCATACTTAAGATTGTATTGGTTGTGATTAAATGTTTCATGTTCTTAAACTGATGCTTGGATATAAACATAAATGCTTTGGATCTGATTTTATCATCTCTTGTAATTAACATCAAATGCATGCATGTGTTGATATCAAATAAATATCATAATAATAGCTTTCATTGTATTGTTATTATCGGCGATATTGAGTAAGACATCATGCATGTGCTTTGTCCAATTCGTAATCGATTTAAGTTAGGCTATGCATCAATCATGTCGATATTGTTCATTCAAGCTTGAATAAACTTTATTTATGCGATTGATTGAATCTTAGTAAAGATGCAGAAATCCTTACCTAATGTTTGAGTATAATTTCTTTGATTTGCTCATATAATTAATATTTAATGCTTTGTTTAGGTTGTTAACTGCTATCCTTATAAATCCATATGCATGTAGCCTTCCTTATAGTGGCTAATTAATTTTGTATTAATGGCTTATGTGGATGTTATACTTACATGTCTTCTAAAATAATTAATCAAATATCATTAAGTCGAAGTAACTCTTATATCATTTGCTGTAAGATCTAAAATTAGCATCTCAATCAAATATCTGCGAAGTAATATTGATTATCTTTAATAATGGCATAATGATGTTCTATTTTTATCCTAAGGGATCGTATCCTTATTCTTCCATCCATTTACCAGGGATTGATTGTGATCGAAGTATTGTATTCCATCTTGTAACTCCTTTTCTTTTAGCATGTTGTAGTTTAGCATTCTATCTTTAGTATTAAAAAATAAATTGGCTAGAATCCATGTTCATAAAGGAGTAAGCAAAATTATTAAAGAAATTATCATCTAATAGCACTTGGTCCAATTGCTACAGGTGTTGTGAATGCTGCCTCCTCCTAATCAAATCATTAAATTATAAGCTAATATGGCATGTGCCAGGTACGTAAGTACTTAGAACTTGTATTGAGTTCTATTAAATTAAAATTGTTTATTTAGTTCTATGTTAAGTGCGTACATCACTTGCATAATTCTTATTACTGTTTTTGTGCATTTTACTTTCTCAAGTTCTATGTTAACTTTCATATATTTTTGCGAGTTGTTTTAAAGGATTAAGATGTTTTAATTCTATTATGATTGCTTAATTTCATTAAACTGTCATTTATCCCTTATTAAACTTAAGAGATCTTAAGATATTTATCAAGTGATTTACACTGGATCTAGGTCTTAGATTGCCATCAATAATAAATCAATAATTCATTTGATTTGCTGTTGATTTGTAATATCACTATTGGTCTTAAAGTGAGAAGGTAGGGGTTAACACCTAATCTATCTAATTTAGACCAAAACTCTTAATCACTTAATAAATCAACTTGATTGTAAGATAATTTGACTAACATGATTCTAATGATCTATTTGATTTGGTATTGACTTTAATTCATTGAATTAGTAGTGCTAATGAAATATAAGAACCTGTATGATTAAGCATCTAGACTTGAAACTTAAGATCCTGGATTTCCTCTTAAATATGACTATTAGCATGAAATCAACTATAAAATCTATGATGATTCATTATAAGATCAAATCCTAATAAGATTCTTGATTATATCTCATAATTGTAGTCTAGAACTCGATCAGATAAGGCTACCCATTTGATCTAGTTAACTAAACTTAATGAATAATCCTATATGATTATATTGAGTGTTAGATATGTGAGATCTTGATGACCTTGCATTAGGTTTATTTGGTATTATTAATAACCTTAACAAATGATGATACATTGAGGTAGGAAGGACTTTGGCAATTATTTGAGGTAGAATCTTAGATGTTCCTTTTTACTTTAGAAGTTGATCTTACTATCTTGTGGTAGAACTCACCTAAGCTACTTAAAGTGAACCCTTTTCCTTATGGTAGAATTTATTTTGAGTGATCTTTGATCACATCTTTGGAGCCTTGTGTAGGAATCACCCACCTAGCATAAGGATGGATAGTCTTTATAAATCCTGGTGAATATATAGAATTGCTGAACCCTGATTGTTGGATGGTATAGTAGAGTATATATTACTGGGTTATTCCAGTAGTATTCGGGAATAGTTGAGTCACTCTAAGTAAGATTTATCTTTAGGTTATCCTGCGGGTTTAGGCGGATACAACCTCACTTGGAGTAAATCAATTGATCCTAAGAGTGTATTAAATGGGGGCTCATTCCTTAGTTTAATTGAAATACAAATCGCCAACGGGCGATACCTCCTAGTGAAGACTGCTTCAATAGATGTGGCTCAAACAAACTAAGTAATTAGAGTCATCTTCTTTAAGACACTGAGTGTGATTATGAGTTTGGCATCTTAATGACTTAGCTTGAGATACAAATCGCCAACGGGCGATGCCTTCTATCGAAGAACATTTCGTTAGGGTGGCTTAATCAAACTAAGTGGGTTAAGAACCACCTTTCTTGCAAATGTGCTAAATATATGTATACAATCATCCCATCTAATAATTTTTAAGTAAATATTCAATTTTAACCAATCATTGTTCTAGAAGCTAGGAGTTAGAATCCTTTTAGCAGGATTCTACATAATGGAGACCTTGAATTTATTATCGTGTTTAAAGCATTCAAGGATTTCTAGATTTGACTCATGTAGGATAGAAACATGAGCATGAGCATGAGCATAAGCATGATGTCTGAATTTATGTGATAACATTTGAGTACCAGTGATGATTTATGGGTTACAAAATATTGCATACATTGACTTGTATTCCCAACTGGATATATGTATACATTGGACCGTACAATTCATAGCCATTTAGAGATAGTCCTGTTATATATCTGTGGCATACCGTGTTGTGGCATATTTGGATGCATGATCTCGATGACATTTAGTACAACATTGGACACTTTTAATTGGTTTTAGAATATTTGATGTTTTCACTAACTTTTAGTACTTAGATTTCAGTTCAATTTTACTTTACTCAGTTTTATATAGTTTCAGTTATTCAGTACCTTTACAGCTTTTCTGTAATTTTCTTTACTTTACTTTTACTTGACCTTGCTTTAATTTTATACAGTTGTATAATTTTAGTTATTTTACAGTATTTCTACAGCTTGATTTTTATCTTATTATTATGAGGAATAACATCTTTTAAATGTATGTATATGCTGTGTTACAACTTTATTGTACTTAGACTTTATAAGTTTAATATTATTTTTCCTTTGTTAGCTTGTCCCTGTCATATATGTACATATGGCAGCATCAGGTGTTAGCTTAGACCTTGTGCTTGGGGGTGTGCTGGTGATAGAAGGTCAGGTGAGATTGATATTCTACAAAGAATGAGAGCTTGCTCAATTATTAAATTTTATGTTGTTCATATTTAATTAAATGTAATAAATGAATTCCTCTCTTATTATTCTGCATTTTTTATATTGTATATGAATGGATAGATGTGGATAATGCTTGAATGCCTTTTTCCTTATTTTATGCAATGCTTATGTTTCTGCCTAAGACTTTGCTCACCTACAGATTAATGCCATGGATATATTGCTTATTATTTGTGGTGTTGGTGACAACTACCACTTGATCATAGTTGAGTTAGTGTTACTCGACGACGGTCAAGAGGCGGTCGTTACGCTAGCATTGAAGCAATTGGAGCTTCTGCTTTTCCCATAAAGTCCAATTGTTGTTCAGAGCTTCCCGGTGACATCCTCTGCTATGAACTGCTGATAGAGGGTCCGTCTGGTGTTCAGACTCCCTGTAAATATACATTACTGCTTGGTGTACTCAAAAGCCCCTCCGTTCCTCTCTATCGCTGTAGCTTTTCATTCCATGTACCTGCTCTTTCCCCAGTGAGTTATGTGAGTTCATTGTCTTTCCTACGTTAGATGTATGTAACTCCATAGATGCTTGGGAAATTAGGATCGTCTGTAATTGAATTGGGAATCACCTATGAATGACGAAGGCTCGGTAATGCTGAGCATGGTCGAGCAGGGTTCATTGTTCCGAGACGATTCTAGAAATAGCAGCTCGCGTAAATGGCCCCAGTGAAGGGTCAATTACTATGTGATTTCATTCCATATCGATCTTACAATGAATCGATACGGTTTGAGTAACCCAAGCTAGCCCGATTCGAGCCATCCTCACTAGGACCATTTTAATAAATGGCCCAAGTAAGGATCCATAAATTTAGCTCTCCCCGAGCCCAATCGATATGAGATTTAGCTTTATGGTGAGTCAGGGATGGTGTGGGGTTTTATTTGAATTAGTTTGGTGGTCTGTGGAGGGAGAATTTCCCTCTACATAGGGTTCTATTGGTCGCCTACCTCCCAAATAGGGATTGGGTGTTTCAGTCAGGCCTTGATAAGGGTTTAGGGTTTGATCGATTGGTCTCGAGCTCAGTAATGTGCATCGATCCTCCTTGGTTGTCGTCATGGTCAGTGGAAGATGAATTTGGATGATTATGGTTTGTCGGGGCCAGTCGCGAGGAAGGAGACGACAACACGGGTTGGGCCGACCCATGACCAGTGCTATCCAACAGTGTTGGGCTTCTATGCCTAATCAACTCGTGCATTTATGGATCAGGCCGGTACCCGTTTATTATATTTATAAATCTTCTTAGTATATATTTTCCTTAAGGAAAATAGGTTTGATTAATTAAAATAATGCAGACTAAATTAATTTGATAATGTTAGATCCACTGACCCAAACCCTATGATACTATATATCATTTGAATCAAAAAAATGCAAGGAATATTAATATAAAATAAAATCTAAGATCTAATGGTTGGATTTTATAAAATTGCCTAATCCTTCTCTGATCTTAATTAATTCATAATTAATCTAATTAATGTCCAAAAATTATGATTTTAGTCTCTGATTACTCATAAAACTATGGAGAACGACATGAAAATGTAATAGAGAAACATGAGTCTAGTTGAGTCTTTTGCTTACTTTGACTATTGTTTCTTTGCACACCTTGTATTTTGAGCCTTTTTCTTAGACATAATAGGTAAACTCATGATATTGATACTGTATCCTAAGTTAGTAATTGAATAGCATGAACATTTAATCAGCTCTTTCAGGAGATTCAGTTCAGTAAAGTGTGTCCTAGCTTAGTCTACCTTCCCAGTTTCAGTTTTGTTATAGAATAGACTCGGACCTAGCTCTATGCTTGGCTAGGATGGACACATGTATTATTCTATAAGTTCAACTTGGACCTAGCTTTGATGATGTTTAGGATGAATACATGTTGAACTTTCTATTCAGAGGTCCTGCATGGCTTATTTATGTTATGGCAGTACTAGGTTTAGACATACTTTTACTTCAGTTCAGTTCTAGTACTTTAGCTTGCTTTGCCACATGCTTAGTGGCTTTACGTTTATTTCATTTCAGGGCTTTGGCTTTTTTTGCTACATGCTTCAGTGGCTTTTACTTATTAGATTTGTATACATGTATATTTATTTTAGTTCAGTATTTATTAAGCATTGGCATATTTAGGATGCTAGTTTTGTATACTTAGTTTAGCACATTTTAGTATAGTTTTCCTTCATATAACTAGCATGTATTCATGTGATCATAATCATATTAGGATAAGTTTTACTTTCAGTACCTTGCAGTTAATTATACGTTATAGCCTCACCTTGTTCAGCTTCATGTTTGGTATGACATTTGCATATTTGGTTGTTTAGTTATAAAAATATTATTTTATAACTATCCTGTCCCTTGTAGCTTATTGCACCTTAAACTACTTGCATATTTAAAGTAATAATGTGATATCTTTAATTATCAATTCACTTAATCAGCCTAAAATGTACTTAGACAATTTATATAACTGTAACCTTTTTCTTTTGTTAGTTGGGGCCCTGGCATTTGTGATATCGACAAATGTCAGATTCGGAGCTATTTGTTTGTGGTTCTACTGGAGAGGAGCTTGGGCATGATGAGAATCTTCCTGTTGCTGCTTAGTTAGATTTCATTTCCTGTTGTGAGGATGAGAGCTTTTTTCTTTTCATTTAAATATTCAGTCTATAATAATTCTTAAATCTGGATGTATTTACTTTTTATACTTTGAGCTGAGTTACTATTGCATTTACCTTTCTATACTATACTATAATATGGATGTTATATTATATTGTTTTCTACTTCCGCTACTTTAATATATTGATGTGTGTTCTCAGTTTCAGGTGACAAGTCTTTTGCTTAAGACGAGTTGGGTTATACCTTACTCTACTTAGGTTATGAATTTGCCACAGTTGGAGCACCGTACTCCTCATGATTATGTAAATATCAGTATTAGCATAGCCGCAAAGGGTATGGGGCCCCACAAACACTCTAGGGGTTCTACCTCAGCACATATATTCTTATGAGATCATAATTAATTTAATTTTAGTTTCCTACATCTAGGTTACCAAAATATTCTCTTAGTTCATTGATCTCACAAGCTTTGATTCCAACAAATCAGTATTATGCGCTACACACGTGGTTTAGCTAAGAGAGATGATTCATTGGACCCAATGGACTATGTCACATCATTCATGGGTGTTCGATGATCTCTCCCTCCTTCTACTTTGCTAAGTCACAGAACATGATTGGAGGGGGCTTGGCTCACAAGCTTTAACTTTTTGGATGAGTTTAAGGAGTGGTGCTAATGGGCTTGAGAACTTGTCATGTAGCTCTTAGCTCTATTGCCCTCACTCCTTGCTCTATTCCAATTAGTGAGCATTGGAGCACAAGTCTATTAATAAAGATTTATATTTGATAAACATTTCATGTATTTAAATTGAAACATAAGAATAAGTAAACATTAAAATCAGATTTTATTCATTGCAACTTCAATATACAACACCATACTCCTTACTCAGCACATAAATTCAGCCCAACTCTCTCCAAGGAGGGCTTAACCTTCCATTACAGATTCAATACAGCAAAATATATAAAAGAACATGAACCTTGACATCAACTCACAGATCAAGATAGGGATGAGAAATAATACTAGGAACACCCATGAATTTTTTGGGTTCTCTTGGTTCTTCTCTTTCCTTCTCTATCTTTCTTCACGTTCCTCTGCTTCTCTTCCTTCTTGAACTTACAAGGTCGATCTGAAATTCTTCCATGGAGGGTTCTCTCTCTTTCTCCAATAGCAACCTCTTTTAGGGTCTTAGAATATTGAAAAAAATGGAAACCTTTATATGGCATGAAAATATTTCTTAAATAGGGAAGCTCTCATCCCTTTTGTATTAATCCTGAGTGACTTTTCATCTCCCCCCTTGCTTTAATGCAAGCCATTCATATTTTGTTCCAATAATCCATTGGAATTTATCAAACTTTAAAATTAATTCATTTTTTAAAAGGCTGGGGAAGGCCAAATGTTGGAATTTATGGCCTTCCCTATGCTGTTATTAATGTTAATTCTGAGCATTTCTGCGTCGACCGTGATGGCGCGCTGTGGAGCGCGGCAGTGGTCCCAACTGGTTCTGTTGAATATGGCTTTATGTATGCTATTCTGCTAAAGATTCACCGTAGCGCACTATGGCAGCTTCGATCCAGACATTGTTCCGCTGCAGCGTGCTGTGGCAGCTTCGATCCAAACACTGTTCTGCTGCAGCCAGCTATCGCGAGTCGAGTTAATTCATATTCTTGCCACAACTCGCTGTGGCAGTTTGAATTTTGAATTCACTGTTCAATTAGTTCTTATAATGTTTTAATTGATATTATTGAAATATCATCATGGCCCATTGTGGTGCACTACAATGGTTATCTTCCAGGCTATGCAGGTCAGGTTCCAAATCTCTTTTTTCTACTAATCCGCCATGGCCCGTTGTAGCGCATTGTGGCGCGCTATAGCGGTTTTCATCCATAATTTATTCTTTTAGCTCCAGCTTTCCTTCTTTTCAATTTTTCCTGAAAATGTAAGAATTATAATCAAAGTATGCAGATTCATATGGTGTTTTGTATGGTTTTACTCACTTATTATAATAAAAATCTTGGGTTCATCAACGATCTTGCATCAAAACATAACCAATTATTACTTTAGAGGCATCAGAATAAACCTAAAAATCTTTACCCCTTAAGGTAGTACAAGAACTGGCGCATAAGTTAACAAATGCTTTAACTTCTGGAAAGCTTCTTCATAAGTTGTGCTCCAGATGAATGGCACTTCCTTCTTAGTCAACTAAGTTAACGGTGCGACGATTTGAGAGAATCCTGAAACAAATCTTCTGTAATATCCATCGGGTCACAGAAATTTGCAAATTTCAGTTACAATTTTAGGCTGCACCCACTGCTGAACAGCTTGAATCTTCTTCTGGCCACCCCAAAAGCCATCAGCATCAGTCACATGACCCAAAAATGCCATATAATTGAGCCAAATTTTGCACTTCAAGAACTTTGCAAATAGCTTATGATCTCTCAACAACTCAAGAATGGCACGCAGATGCTTCTCATGCTCAGCAGCTGACTTAGAGTAGATCAATATGTCATCAATAAAAATGATAACAAACTCATCGAGCTACTGCATAAGAATTTGCTGTATCAGGTTCATGAAAATAATGTATGCAATACATAAAAGAAAAGAACTAATTATCTTCTACAGCTCGATCCTTCTCCTGAATTCGATTTTCAGAAGGCTCCAAAACCTCAAATAGCTCGGAGTCTACCATTGTTGGTTTCACAATGATAGGGTCCCAGCCAACAAAAGAAAAATCTAATTAGATAAAATATCTAAGTACATTTTAGACTACAATTTTATTATGTTAATTTAGATATCACCATACACTTTAGATTTAAAACAAGCAGTAAAGGAGCAAAACGCATATGAAAGAGAAAGGTAGTTATAAACAAAAAGTTTATAACTTAAACATAAAGGGAAGTAAGCACATACCTCCAAGTATAGCTGTAACAAGATTACTAAAAAAAATAAAGACTAAGTATTAATATAACTGAAAGGAAACTCATCCAAAATATGCTTATGATCAATATAAACTTATGCTAATTGACATAAAGTAAAAGGTACATAAGAAACAATTAAGTAACTGAAAGTGAGACTAACAACCTATGTATATGAAAATAACAACTAAGACTAGCATCCTAAAAGTAAATAAAACTAGTAAATACAGTAAGACAGTAAGTAAGTAAGTGCTAAAATGCAGAAAAGTAAACTAAAAGTAGTGAACTGAAACTGTCCTGGCTACTCAAGCCAATCAAACTAAAAGAAAATATCAATCTCACTTAGCCGGATGGGCTAAGGCAGAAGAACAAAAGTAGAGGTATACCTAAGATTAGTACTGTCATATCAGAATAATGACTCCTCAAGTCACATCAAATCCAATATATTCCCTTTTTCCAACATACTAGCAAATGAACCACTAGGTGAACTTTACCGACAAACTAGTGTTCATTCTACTAGGCTGAATCAAATATGTTATCTCTTTTCGTCAAACTAGTAAGTGAAACACTAGGTGGACTTCACCGACAAACTAGTGTTCCTACTACTAGGTCGAACCAACACTGATATATCTTTCCGACAAACTAATAAGTGAAACACTTGGTGGACTTCACCGACAAACTAGTGTTCTCACTACTAGGTTGAACCAAATCTGAAGAGGCAGACTAATTAGGTTTCAAAGCACCAATAATGAAAATGATATTTATGCAAATTTAAAGCTGACACAAGATACTCATCAAATATCCTATGTCCAATACATGTGACTAAGGTATAAAGCTCAAAGTAAGGTAAGCAAAGTACCAAATATCAAAGTGAGCAAGAGACTCTACTAAAATACTAGTGATATCCATTGTTGTCTAATTTATTCATTCTATCTACTCTAAGTTACACAAGTTTAGGATCTCCAATTCCTACTATTGAGTGTAACTCAGATTCATGACATTTTGAATTGAAAATAATTAGAAATGGCCAAGTCCTAATTTGATTAAATCATTAATGACTATAAGTTAAATAAATAAATCAATTGACCTACTTTGATAATTTAAGAATCTCAAGCCCATCTTGATTAAGCCAAATTAAGATGGAAGGATTAAGAATTAAACATTAAGTATTATGGTTTAATTACTTAATCCAAAGGTGATCCTAAGAGACTAAGGTTAAAACCCAATCTCATAAAGAATATATTAAGGCAATTCCTATTAAGTAAAGCTACACTTAATATGATGGGTCTCTAGTCTTAAATCTAAAACTAAAAGATCAAATAATCATTAATAAATTATGAAAATCTATAAACTATCAAAACCAAGGCTTCACCTATTGAGTAACCCAATTTACTCAATAGATGAATTCTAACCTAAGTCTTATTCTTATTCCTAAGAAAAGAGCTCCTAAGCACTAAGATGAACTCTCAGACATAAAAACTAACTAATTTTAATTTGAAAGCTTACTTTAATGACTTGAAGATTTAAAGGAAGGCATGATATGAGATGGATTTTACATCATGAAGCTTAATACTTAATAAAAAGAAAATCTATCACTCGACTCTAATTTGTTACTATTCAATTCGCAATTTACTATTCACTTCACTGTTATTCATTTTGCTAATTTGGCATTTAACGATTATATTTCAACACAGTTTCCATAGTAATAGGGTTTAAAATTTTTAAATTTATGGCCAACATAAACAAATTTGATTTGAATTGCTATATTCTTAAAACAACTAAATAACAGAAAGATTTAACGCATAATTACAATGGTTGTCTAATCATAGGCCATCCAAGTTGTAACATGGCATTACAAAGAAAATTTATGCATTTGAAATGTAAGAAAAATTTGATAGCAAGCATAGATATTCCTTAAGAGAGATTTGAATTACTTATATAGGTACTCATATGACAACAACAAAATTTGTTTATTCTTCCCTTCAACTTAGCATTTACACTTACAATTGAATTGATATAAAATCTGAAGAATATATACGTGCATAACTAAATACTTAATAAACTCTTTTGAGATTGATTTAAATTTAAAAGCATTCATGATCATTTTGTAGTCATATAAAGCAAACTTAAATGCATTTAGGGATACACACTTTTAATTTAATAAGCAGATTTATCTAGTATTCACAACCTTGCTCATATTATACTAGTTTGGAATTAATAATCAGCCTGTTTAAAGTTTAACAATATGTTCGTTTAAGAATTATAATATATATACTAGAAGCATGTTATTGACTGAATTCATGAAAAGCTGGATAAAAATAAAATGTTGATTTTTTATAATGCGATTAAACATTTGAGATTTTACATATCAGAAAAAAACAATTCACAATTCGCTGCAATTACTCTAAATACAAACTAAATTCGAGCAAGCACGTTATATGCTACACATGACTCATCTCTTTCAACATAATAAAATGATCAAGTACAGGAAACGCGCTCAAAATAGACTAACAATTATTTCAATAAAATCACTTAGGATGCTTAAAATAAACTTAAATAAATATATATATATATATATATATATATATATATATATATATAT
Organism: Gastrodia elata; assembly: GCA_016760335.1. NCBI lineage: Eukaryota > Viridiplantae > Streptophyta > Magnoliopsida > Asparagales > Orchidaceae > Gastrodia > Gastrodia elata. The sequence continues at coordinate 1,897,768 of CM028679.1, forward strand.
ATATATATATATATATATATATGTATGTATATATGAACAAGGAAAATGAAATAAAATTGTAATATGGTACCTACATGTTTTATAACTTTAACACAAGAAGTGAGAAGGACAGCTTTTGGATAGCAATAAGATTAACTTTACTAAAACTAAAAAAAATGTGCATTTTTAACTTGAAGTATATCTCAAATTCAATTCAGGCCTGACCATAATAGACTTGATCTTTGTGAGTGTATGCTCATATCCAAAACAAGCACTATTTTGTGAACCGACAACATGATTTGTATGAGATGCAGTGTACAACAATCTAAAATAATCGCTGCCACATTTGAAAAAAAATGAAAGTATGCAATATTTTGATATATATAGCCTTGTAGGTGAAATATCCAAAAGAGAGAAATATGTATTTACTGCCACAAGAGAAATGAAGCACAAAATGTCATATTGCACTATATCGAGGAAACATCATGAGCACACATAGCACTGCTGTAATTACCCACATCATGTTTTAACTTCGCAAACCAAACATACCAAAAGCAAAACCCAACTAGAGACCACTCAACTCATATTGAAATAAAAATAAAACAAATGTTTGTTGTCAACAAAAATATATTCTAGGAAATAATTGGTACCATCCAAAGCACACATAATATACAAAACAATAGTCCACTGTTTCTTTTTTCTTTTTTTTTTTGGTTATAATCTCATCCTCGTATAACCAATAAATAACACAAGCAGAACTTTCTTGTGAAGCATGTTTATGAAGCGTTATCATCAGCAAATTGGTCAAGGCAAAATAAAGTTTTCATACATGAAGTAGTCAAATAAAAATTTCTCTAATTATTTACGCTAACTTCTAAATAAAAGAGTCTATAATTGATAAAGCTATAAGGAAAACTTAATTGAATTTAATCAATGAAAAACAAAAAAAACAAATCAAAGTGCTATAGCGCAGGCTTTAAGAATAAGATTCCAAAATCTTAACAAAGAAGGAAAGGAATCACTCTTCTATCCCAAAAAGTAACAACTGTAATTAGGAATTGGGATCAAATAATATATCTCTATTATAAGCAATTAGATAAATAAAAAAAAAAAAATTTGATAGTTGGAATCTCCCAATCAAGGCTAACTGTGCCCCTTCATAATTTCATTTAATCTGCTTAATTGGTTATCTAAGCTTGTGATACAGGTTCTGAAATAAAGCAATAGAAGAACGCACTAAATGAAATTAATAAACGAGATTAAAGCATGCGCTTCCAATCAGGCTCGAGGGAGAATAGGGGGGTACCTTGATGGCGCCGAATGGAAGAGAGGTCGAGGCTAAGGGGAGGCGTCGCTCGGCACCACATGCGCGGAAAGGAGGAGGAGATGCGAGGCTCGACTGAGAGGAGAGGGGACACGGGGCCTAAAGTCATCAACTTTTAAGAGATACGAGGCAGAGGTTGCGAGGAGGCGAGGCAACGCTTGACGAGCGAGGGAGAGGAGAGATGTCGAGCGCACAAGAGGGAAAGAGAGGAGGTGTCGGCCGAGCGTACTAATGACCTTGAGATTTAGGGCATGCAATTTTTTTTTAATATGAGAATGAAGGAAATATATATATATATATATATATGAATTTATTTAAATAATCAATTTTACTTATTTTATTAATTGATTTTAGTTAATTGAATGATTTTTAAAAATCACTCAATATTCACTCTAGCTAATTGAGGGGTGAGGAACGCACGGCGAAGTCAGATTTTTGTTCCGACGAGTATTTAATTATTCGAATTTTCGGGTATTTAAAATATACTAAAATATTCGCTGAAAATCCAATAACTTCCAAATGCATCCAAAACATCACTCCTAGCTAATTTGGAGGCAATGAGTGCATTGGTAAAGTTGAATTTTTGATTTGAGGTCAAATTAAATAGGTCCATTTCAGGATTCTTGAAATTCTCAAAATCAAGATTTGATCCATTTAACTCTTGATTTGGACTAATCTTAGTGATAAATTCCTAATGACTCCATTAGAGTACTAGAATCACAATCAGGACTTTGTTTAGTCCTAATTGACCTAAATAACAACCTGTGTTGTTACAAAATGACCTCCAAAAATTCTCAAAAATTCATCTTTAGTTAATTTATGGGCGAGAAATTAAAAAATGTAATCAAATTTTAATTTGAAGATCAAATTAATTTATTTAATTTTCTAAGTCAATAAATTGACAAAATAACCAATTAATCCAATCAAATTTCAATGAATCCAAAATTTTTAGGATTAGGTTCTATTGACACATTGAGTCTAATGACACTTATTGCTCAACCCATATTTTTATAAATGACACTTCAATTCATCACAACACCTAAATTGGAATACATGTCACTCTAATATTTCAAAAACTTTTCCATTCATTTTCATCTTCCCCTTCTATATCTTATATTTACATATCCTAAAAAATAATAATAAGGAAATCAAAGAATTTTGAAATGCTAATAGGATTTTGTGGTTTGGGCTCATGTTTGCACTTTCATTTTATGTAAAAAAAAATTAATTTAAATATTTTTCACGTGTTTTATTAATTTTGATTGATAGGCATAAAGTAAACAAATTTTATATTAAGAAAATATATAAGATTTAATCAGGCCAATCCTGAACCTGAATAGAAGCTTGCTGAGAGATGGTTAATGATGGCTTGAGTAGGCCATCGAAGCCTTGTGTAGGTTATAGGAGTTGGTGAAACTTGATAAGTTGGTGATGGAAGGGCAACCTCAAACTAATATGAAAACCTATATATGGGCTAAGGCTAGTCTTGAACCAATTTTGGCGGAGGTCAGTTGTGGCGGCCGCCCCTTAATCAACTAAGATAAAGTATAGGTCATCAACAGGCAAATTTTCAAATGTTAAGGGAAAGGTATGCCCTATAATAGAGAACAAAATAGACAACCACTGAATGAGCATACTAATATATATATCAAAGTGCAGAAGAAATACAAATAATAACATCCATACATCCAGAAAAGAACTGTACAACTCAGAATACATAAACAGAAAAGTAAAAGTAGTTAGAACATATATTATTACAATGCATTTAAAAGTTTAATAAAGTAAAGTAAAGTCACTCAATCCTCACAAATAAAAAGAAAGTATTAAGAATCTTCTCCTGCACATTTCTTGTAACCCAGGTTGTTACCCTAGTTAAATAGGACTAATCATAGTCCTAATCTTGATCTAAGTGTTAATCAAGTCATTAGGAGTCATCCACTAAGACCTAGTCCAAATCAGGAGTCAAATAGATTAAATCTTAATTTTTGAAAAATCCAAAAATCCTAAAATTTGACCTATCTAAATTGGCCTCAGATCAAAAAACAGACTTCGTCATTGCGCTCATTGCCCCCAAATTAGCTAAGGGCGATGTTTTCGTGACAATCAGAAGTCGTCAAAATTTTGACGAATATTTTAACAATATTTAAATGCCTCAAAAATTGGGAAATTAAAATACTCATCGAATCAAATATCTGACATCGTCGTTGCGTTCCTCACCCCTCAATTAACTAGTGGTGAAAACTTGTAATTTTTTTGAAATCAATTTAAATTATTTAAATTTAATAGGAAATTAATTAATTAAATATTAAATTTATATTAATTATTAGAGAAAAGACATTATCGGGCCGGATCCCCGCTGCCTTTCGAATCCGACCTGAGATCGTGTAACGGATCCGGATCTGAAACCCACGGATCCGATCCGCGAGAGCCGTGCGATTCGAGCCTATCCAACGGCCCGTAAATCGTCTTCCTCTTCGAACCCTCCGCCCCCTCCACGCGGCCTTCCGCCGCTGGCTGAGCCAATCCGGTGGCCCCGAGGCCTCGGAGCTTCCGTCTGGAGGCCATTAAGGACCTCAGGAGCTCCCACCTGAGGTAACTTTCTTCGCGATCGAGCCAGGTAGTCGTCCGAGCCCTAAGAGCACCTCAGCCGTTGAACCTCAGGTATTCCTAACTCCCTTGATTTTCACTCATTAACTGCGATTCAATTTGGTATCATTATTCCATGCGTATGATTGTCGAATGTGCGGATCCGATTGATCGATCGAGGCTCCGATCGATCTGATTTGGGCAGTGATCCACAGTCGAAACCGTTAAAGTCTCCTCGCCAAACCTAGGAACCAGGGTTAGCTCTAGCTCCCTCCCTCGTGCGCTTCCGGCCTCCGGACCGGTCCCGTCGGGTAGGTCTTGTCGAGACCTACCCTCGGCCGTGCGGGCTGTTGTCTGTGATCGCCGATACCGTCATCGAATCGGAGCCCTAGTGTGCTGCCTCGAGGTCTCATGCGAGAGGAAGGCGAAGCGCCTCTGGACCGGGTCGGGTCGAACCCGACCTGCGCGTGTCCCGAGCAGGCCGTCCACGCGTCTCCTTCGCGTTGCTGCGAGTCCCGCTTGCATCAGCGCGTGGGCCCCGCCCGCGAACCCGCGTCGAACGGAGCGCTGCCACGTGTCTCGTGGGCCCGCCGCTCTGTCTGCACCCAATCCTGGGCTGACACGTGGCATGGTGGGGCCCGCCGCATGTCAACCTGCATAAGACAATTAAATATTATATAATTATATTATATATGATTATAGTTATTAGACCCATTAAAATCTAATTAAGTGTACTTAATTATATACATATAGTTAGTGTATAGTATTTTATATACATTATGTTAATTAGTGAGTTAGGTTAGGATTAGTTAATGTCAATTAATGGATTTAAGGATCCATTAACCTAACTTAATCATTTTAATAAATACATCTATATCAAAACAAAAAGTTTTAATGATTATTAGATTAATTAAATTAATTACACAGCAGCAGTAGTTAATTAAATGAGAAATATTGGTTAGACCCACTGAGGTGGCACCCAAAAAAGCCTATCCAATAGGATTTTTTTGGTGCATGAGCTTTTTTGGGTGCATTCAATACAAACTTTAAAAAATTATATTTGTATTATTTTAATGTAAATAAATATACACTAATGAAACATGCCCAAATTCTATTGGATGGGTTTTTTTGGATGCCACGTAAGCGGGTCTAAATAGCATTCCTCTAATTAAATACATAGTAATATATATATATATATATATGAAAACAGTTAAATTAAAAATATTAGATTAATGTATAAACTAATATAATTAAACTAATTGATTAATTAATTAATTATTAAAAAGTTAATATATATATATATATTAATTAAATAACTTAGTCAATTAGCATATAATTTTAAGATAGTAATTAAATATAAAATAGTAAATAATTTAGATTTAATTAATATTATTTAATTAATTAAATAATAAATTTCAATTTAATTGAATAAAAGAATAATAAGTTTAATTAAATTCAATTTAAATTAAAACTTTAAAGTTTAATAACTTTTTGTACAATGATCCAAGCATAGCAAATATAGGTCTCATTTTACTCAGAAAAATAAAATAAATCAAATGACGTAATTCAAAAATTCATTTCGAAGTATGTATAACGTAGTGATATTTTATGACCTATATAAACCCTCACAACGTTTAACCCAGTTGTCCAAACAAAGATAATATGGGTCTTAAAATACTTAAGAGAATAGCCCCAACACTATAGAAGTATTAGTTTCCTCATTTGAAGCTTAATTTAAAAAGTAATATTTAGGACCCTACCTTAAAAATGACCAAAATGCCCCTAGTCTTCAATTGACCATAACTTGGTCAAATCAACTCCAAATTCAGAAATTCAAAGTGCTAACTAACTTAGAATTTTTGTATCATTAATAAACTGAAATAATATTTAGGATTTAAAACCTAGAAAATTATAAATGACCAAAATACCCCTAACCCTAGTTAGGCAATAACTTAACTATTTGATGTCCAAATTGGGTTTATTTCCTGTCAACACAATCATTATATTATATGAAAGTTATAAAAACTGAGTTTGCTGAAATTAGACATTAAATGGAAACGTTCTATTTTTGTCTTCCGTTAACCGACAAAATTACCGAATTGCCCTTATAAATTGAAATAGCCATAACTTAGCCACATGCCCTCAGAATGCAATGTTCTTGGACTTTATATAATCTTTGAATAGTAACCAACAGTAAATTGCATAAAAATTTAAATTCTATTAGGAGTAAATTACTAAAATGCCATTTATGTCAAAAATATTAGTTTAAACCTATAGGATCTGTCTATTATCCAATTTGAGCATACTTACTGTCTATCTTTATGTTAGATAGTAAGGAATCATTTGGCAGTAATAAAATCCAAATTGAAGCCCTAAATCAAAAAGTAGCTTTTTAGATTCCAAAGTAGGGGCAAAATGATCATTTTACCCAAAATTTAAGTTAAGCATCTTTAAACCCTATATTATCTTTTATGTCAATAAAATTAATATTAGAGCTATAATAGAATCATTATAAATATTAAAATTAATTATTAGATCAAATTTGTAAGATTTCCTAAATAATCTCTATAAGTCTTTTCTTAGGACTTTACACTTTATACTAGGACTATTCCTAAGAATATGACTAGCTCATATGTTAGATTTCATTCATTGGATAAGTGGGTTATTCAATGAATGAATCATTAGTTTTTTTTAGTTTTTAGATTTTACAAATTTCTTTGATTATTTTGTCTTTTAACCCTAGATTCAAGATAGGAGATTCATCCTATTAAATTTAATTTGCTTAATAAATTTTACCTTAATCAATAGATTACTTTTAGACTAAAACCTAGATCTTATGTCTTATCCTTTTTGATTATGTGGTTGAGCCCAATCTCATGGTGTTCATTCCATAATCTATAGTTTAGTATATCTTGATCAGATCTTAGATAGAACATCTAAATTCATCAAATTAGGACATTACGATTTATTGATTAAACTTGTAGTCGTACTTAATTGAATTAATTAGAACCTGATCAGTTCTAATCCTTTTAACTTATAAAGTCGTGCTTCTAAATTACACTCATATAAATTAGAGATCCTAAACTTGTGTAACTTAGAATAGTTAGAATAGTTTAATTAGACAACAACAGTGTCACCATGTATATAAGAGTCCCTTGCTTACTTGATTTATTTTATTACTATGCATTCATTATATTTTGTGCTTACTTCTTTGGACATATCATGTAAGAAAAATTTGTGCATGAAATGAAAACATAGAATAATTAGGATAACAGTTGCCTTGGGTTCAGTATATTCAGGTAGGTTCTGGTGCACATTTATCCTAATAGACAGAGGTAAGGAGTAATAAGAATACTTAACATTACTCATTGAGGAGTGTGTGTTAAGCGTGGAACCCGTATGGTCTTGCAGACATGCTTGACTCCTCAGCTATTTCTGGATGTGTCCACAGAAACAAAAGTAAAATAATTAAAAGATTTTGCATTTGTATTTACTGCCTCCTCAGTTATGCCTTACTATTCTGTCCACCCTAGCCTAGAAAGGCTATTGGAATTTCTATCTGGGCCCGGTTGGCTATTTTTCTGATATGACAGTCTTTACATACATGTTTCAGTTTTAGCTTAATGTGTACTGTATTATTGATGCATATTTCAGTTAGTTGTATTTCTTTACTTATTTTCTCACTTATACATATTTATAAGATGCTAAACTTTATTGCTTACTATATGTACCATATTTAGACTTACTGTTTTCAATCAGCATATATTATATGATCATCATCATGTTTAGGATTAGATTTTACTTTTAGTACTTTTACTTACTACATTATATATGCATATGCCAATTCCTTGCTTAGTTTATTGAGGTGTGCTTTTGCCTTACTTTTTATTTAGCTATAAATATTGTATTTATAACTTATCCTGCTCCTTGTACGCTTACTTCTCCTATACTCTTAATTCACTTTTCATTGTGTTAAGTATAAATTGTGACATTAAATATTCATTTAAAATATTCAGCTTAAAATGTACATAGACAATTATCTAATAAGATATTTCTTTTATTGGCTGGGGCCTTGGTATTATGAAACCAATAATGTCTGATTCAGATAGATTTGAGGAGCTAAGTGCTGAAAAAGAGGAGCCATTCATAGAGGAGGAGCACCAGCCAGGAGAGCCAGACGTTGTCTAGTTCCTTTTTAGCCTTCTGTGAGAATGAGAGATTTTATTTTAGTCTTTTAAACTATTTATTAAATGTTATAATAATATAGGTACTGTTACTATAATTATTTTTCTGCACTTTATTATTTACTGAGCTATAGTACTATTTCTTACTTGATGTATGGTGAATGGATGTAATATTTATTTTATTTTGCTTCCGCACTCTGTATATATGTCAGATTTAGTGGCTGATCTTCTTAATTATTCTGTGCACGCCTTCTCTTATTAGTGGATTATGGATCTTACCTAATCTAATGATAAGTGATAGATTTGCCAGAGTGACACACTACCCCTTGGGTCTAATCCTGCGGATCAGGGGGTGGGGCACCACACTCCTCCTCCTAAATGAGCTCTTCAGAAGGCCCTACCTTAAACAACTCGAAGTTTGTCATTGTCGGTATCACAATGACAGGGCCCCAGACGAAGAAAAAAATATGATTAGACAAAATGTCTAAGTACATTATAGGTTAATCATTTTATGAATTAAATGATATCACAAATTAACTTAGTAATTTTAGGAGCAGTAAAGCATCAAAGAAAAAGTGGTAGAAGTTATAATTAACTTAATTATAACTTAAACAACATATGAGGTAAGCACTACCTCAACTCAAGCTGCAGAAGAGGTTAAGCATCAAAATAATAAAAATATACTAAGTATAAGAAATATCCTAAGTAATATGATCAATTCAATACATACTAGTTTGTAATACAAAATAAAAATACTGAGCTGAAGAATAAAGTTCTAAAATCCTAACATGCTTTCAAATGTAAACAAAATACTAAAATAATACAATTTACATGAAATACAATAAATACTAAAATACTGCAAATAACTAAAAGTGTTGTATAAAAAAATATGCTAAAAATATAAACTAAAATATTCTAACTCATATTGATATATTCTTACTTAGTCCTATTAAAAAGTAAATGTTACTTAAATCCATCTGAACATCATAGACTAAATATCATCTTTTAGAAGAAATTCCCTAGTCAAATACCATATTCTAGGAGAAATTCCCTAGCCAAAAATATTATATTCTAAGAGAAATTCCCTAGCCAAAATATCATCTCAAAGTACTGTCACATTATCCAGACAGACTAAGTAAGATATATTCCACAAAGTTTAAATGAAATTTATTAACTTAACTTACCTCTTTCAGCTATGAGTATGCTTTATGAATGTATCAAAATTAATATAGAATATCCATTTAATATATTATGTTCTATCTAATGTGTCACAGTATAAAGTTTCAAAATAAGGAAGTAAAGCATTCAAATTCAAGGAATAAAATAGCACTAAACAAACTTTGCAATATCACTGGTTTTCTAATTAAATCTTTCTATATAATTTGAATTTATATAAGTTTAGGATTTCCAATATCCAACTATCGAGTATAAATTCAAAATATCGGTCCTATAAGTTAAAATAAATTATAACTAATCAAGTTCTAATCATATTTCAATCAATGATGCTTAATCAAGTTAATAAATAAATCAAACATCATAATTGGTGATTTTACAAATCCCAAACCAATTTTGATTAATACAAATCAATATTAGGAGATTAAAATGTTAAAATCCAAGTATTGTATTTTAACTTCTTAATCCAATAGGTTCTAACCTTATGGTAAAAAGTTAAACCCAACTCTCACGACCTATAATTAAGGTTAGTTAAGTAAAATTAATTTTAATTAAGTAAAATTAATTTTAATAAGATGGATCTCTAAGCTTATTCTAAAGTTTAAATACAAAATAATCATAAATAAAGGATAAAATTCTAAAAAAATTATAAAACCAAGGTTTCATTCATTAAGTAACCTATTTACTTAATGAATGAATTCTAACTTAAAATTTTAAATTAATTCCTAAGAAATAAGATCCTAAAGGTTGGAAGAGAAAACTTAAGCTCTAATTTTAATCTTTTTAAATTATCATTAAGATATAATTCTCTAAGGAAGATATAAGGTGAACTAAGTTCATCTTATGGAAATGTAATTTAAGGCTTAAGAAAATTTTGAAGTAAATTTTAGAGTTTCATTAAAATGAGAATTTATGAAGTTTAAACATCTTAAATGATTCCAAATTAGGCATAATACTAATTTTTAGAGGTTTAATTATTTTAAGGATACTTAAACCTACTTTAGGGAAAAATGACTATTTTGCCCTTACTTAAGGGTCTAAAATTTAACTTTATGAGTTAGGGCTCTAAATTGAAATTTATTAAAGGAAAATGATTACTTACTGTCCAATATGAAGATAGATAATAAGTACATCAAATTTAGGTAAGTATTAAGCCTTATGAGATCAAATTAAAGAATTTGACTCATAAGGGCAATTTGATAATTTCATCTAATAAAATCTAAATATTCTATTAGTTTATTGAAATTTACTATCTAAGGTTTTCATAGAACCTAAAATTACTAAATTATAATAAGAAATGGCCAAGTTATGGCCAAAACAAGTTTTAGAGTTAATTATGGAAATTAGGGTTTTATAAATGGGGTCAAAAACCTAACTTTTCTATTTTAAATCCAAATTTAGTAAACTCAATATCTATAGCTTCTATATAACTCATTGAGTACTTTAACTAGGAGTAAACCTGAATTGGACCTCATTTGGTTATGACTTAATTAGATATTAGGTGATTAGTGAGTGATTAGTGAGATTAATCAATAAACCAATCATACCATTAGGTTCTAATTTATTCTATGAGTTATTAGAAAGTAAAATTACTCAATTTGGATCACTAATTATGCTAATATTCACTAATTAAGTTTTACAGTAATTAGGATTTATTAAGAGATCTAACCATTCGATTTAAAATATTTTTGTAGTTTATTATTTATTAGGTCTTCCTAATCAAAATGGAATATTGAATGACATAATTTGGAGCTCAATTGATCTAGTTATGGTCAACTGAAGTTCTAAAGTTAATTAAGGTAATTAGGGTTAGGTTCTAAAATTGATTAAGCAAATACTAATTCAAATATAGAAATGAATACTACTATGTTATTTTAAAAGTTTTTTTGATCTCTTTAAGACTTATTGATTATGTTTGGATTAGTGTGTGAAAAGTTATGAGCCTTTAAAAATTAAGATTGGATCCTAAAAATGATTAGTCAAATTATTATTCAAACAGTAAAATTAATACTATTAGAATATTCCTGAGAGTTTGCTGATTAATTTAAGACCCATATTGGGTATGTTTAGGTAAGCACACACAAAGTTACGACTAATTGAACATTTGATGCAATTTTGTAATTATTTAATACTCTAAATGTCATTATTTTAAAAAAATGATCCTACTGAAAATTGAATGATACCATAATATTTCTTGATTTTTGTTGATTAAAATGATATATTTATTTGCATTATTTGAACTTATATTTTGTAAGTTAAAGATGCATAAAGTTTGAAATTAATTGAATTAATTTAATTGCATGGATATTATATTTACTATTTTATTAATTAATTATTTTGATTAATTAATACACCTGTTATTATTAATTAATAATATTCTCTTTCTGTTTAATATTTTATTCTGCATATAAATATATATATATATATATATATATATAGTTAAAGTAGTTACATATATACATTTTTCTAATTTTATTTTTGCTGGTGGGACCCACGTCGTCAGTCGGACGAGACTGCAACTGGACTCATCTCCACGTGTTTAAACGTTATTTGATGGAGGTTGATTAGCGGGCCCCATCACCTTACGTCAAGACAGACAGCGAGACCCGCTGTTGTCCGATGCATACGACATGTGGCCGATTACAGGGGTGACAGCAGAGCTTGCGGGATCCCCACTCGCCTCATGCAATGCTGATGCGTGGCCAGTTCGCAGGCGGAGCGAACCGGCCGGGTTCGATCCGGTCCGTATTGATCCGGGTCGAACAATCGAGGCCCTTCATCTTCCGCCTCTTAGGGTTAGGCGAACGACGGAACCCAAATCCTCGATCACGAACTTCATGCGATCGAGCCCTCAAACGATTAGCAATCTATGATTATTACTTTACAGAAGGTAAGAGATTGCGGGAGGTACCTTGATCAAGGAGCTCAAGAAGGTTAGGGTTCCGCAGTAGGTGCTTAGATCGACTTCAGCATTCAAAGGGGTGAAATCGAGTCAAAAGGATAGTCAGGGGTCTTAAACTAATCTTAAAGCGGTCGAGATAATCGACAGAAGTCATCTGGAACAGCGAGGCCGAGCCAGGTAGCGAAGGCAGCCGACGCGTGTGCGAACGCGGGACACGCATTGCGAACCCTTGCTTTGCAATGGAGACGATCTCATGATCGGACGGTTCGGGAGATCCGTTAGTTCGAATAACAAAAGCGGATAGAAAGAAACGACGTTAGCTTAGGACTGACGGCGGCTGTTAAGTTCAAATTTAAATAATAATATTATTTTATTAAATTAAATTCATTTTATTAATGCCAATTAAATAATTAAATGCACTTAGAAAAGTTCAGGTAAATCACCCTTAGCTAATTGAAAGGTGCTGAACGCAACGGTGAAGTCAAGATTTTCGTTTTGACGATTATTTATTTATTCAATTTTTTTAAGTATTTAAATAATATTAAAATATTCGACGAAAATCCAATTACTTCCAAATCCATCCAAAACATCATAGCTAATTTGGGGGTGGTGAACGCAATGGCGAAGTCAGATTCTTAATTTGAGGTCAAATTAGATAGGTCAATTTCTAGGGTTTCTGAAAATTCCTAAAATCAGAATTTGATCCATTTGATTCCTAATTTGGACTGAATCTTAGAAGTGAGCTTCTAATAACTTAATTAAAGCACTAGAATTATAATTAAAACTTGAATTAGTTCTAATTAACATAAGTAATAACCTGGGTTATTACATCGATAAACTTCAATGTTAGTCTGCAACTTGCGAGGGCTATCAAGATCATTATGGGTCAATGGATAGCCATCTCAATTTCTTTTGTCATATAAAACTCTAAATATTACTCTTTTTTGAGCATTATTATAGCGTGCATCTAAGAAATGCTCTAATTTTAAATTTTTTTAATTTTTTTTTAATTTTCAAATACTTGCAGATATTTTAAGATAAACATATTATATTTATTAATAGAAATGCTAATAAATGTTAATAATGTTGTGGTTCAATAGATAAGATTTTGAGTTTGAATATATTAAAAGCCAATAATTCAAATTTTATCAGACCTATTAATTATAATATAAAAATTACTAATAATTTTTTTAACATTATAAATAATATTGTGATAATTTTGAAATTAAACAGGTTTTATAAGTCGACAAAATTTATTAGGTTAACTTAAAAAAAGAAACTTTTATTTACGCGCTGCCATAAAACCCTTTCGCTCCGTCACTCGTCGTGGTCGTCGCATCACTTCGGCTTCGGTATTTCGGAAGCGTTCAGCAGCCGCACCTTCTAACTTTCAGATCTACTCGTATGCCATATATCTTTCTCCCTTTTAACTTCTTAATGTTAGTTTTGTTTGTCATAACTTGTATGTTTCTGTTGCTTGTTCTGCTCCACAGTTTCGTTCAAGTTTCTCTTTTTTGTGGAATCGTTCATATAAAGTTTTTTTGTTAATTTGGCAATCAATACTCCTTTATTGAAACTTTAAAGTTGGCTGTGTATATTGCAGAGATTTGTTGGTGGTTTGGATGTTAATGTCTGAATCGTGATCTAAAAAAGAATCGAACTTTTGAATAAGAAACTTTTAAGATGTATGTGATTTTCTAGCTTCTGCTATATTTTGATTAGTACGATTGACACAGACCTAAAACTTTTATCATTGCCTTATCAATTTCAATATTTTAAGAGGATGCGTGCTGTTACAGCAATTAGAACTACAATATTAACTCTTAGTTAGATTTAGGGGATGTTTGGCTTGCAAGTAATTCAATTTTAGGTAACTTTTAGTTTGAGGTAGTGTTGGACTAAAGCAAATTTTTGGGGGATTTTGTTTCCCCAAAACTGTCAAAATAACATAAGGCATAATTGCTTTATGAGTAATGTTGCTGCAAAACAGAAAAAAAACCCTTTTTGGTGCTCACTGCATGCTCCAGGTTGGCCTGCAGTGACCCTTTACTGCTATTGTTGAACCTTACCAGCTGGAAGACAATTGCAGAATCGATTGGTTGACTGTTGCTGGTTCAGCGCTGGCCCTTTTCGTAGCTGGGTGTTGAAAGAAAAAACGAGTTTGGGGCCTTTGTTGGACGGCACAAGTATTCTGGCCACAGCTGTCCATCATTGTGGCTACTCAGCAATTGCCGCAGCTGATTGACCATTGCTTCTGTTGGCCTAGTGTTTTATTATTTTTGTTTTTATATTTTTTTGTAATAAAACTACTAAATAAAAGTTCCAAGCACCTAGCATGTTTTTTATACAATATTTTTTTTTTCAAACAATAATTGACTTTACCATTACTTTATTTTGGGATTTATTTTACTCCAGGACAAATAACCCCCATGTGCTATTGGTTATAGAAACCCTTGTCTACATTTTACTCTATCAAATAATATTTTCTCCCTAAGCTCTAAACATGCGAGACTATTAGTAATTGCTTTACACTTTTGTGGTCTTTCTTGTTTTCTTTTAATAGGAACAAAATTGTAGAAGTCAACTCTTTTAATTGGAGCATCCAATTATCTATGCTTAATATGTTTGAATATTCAAAGATAATTTTTTTCAAGCTTTTTAACTTGAGCTACTTTAGCATTGCCATGTATTTACTATGATCTCATTGCATTCTTTCATATATCTACTTACCTACCTTCTCATTTCTATGTATACAATACTTATTTATTAATTTTTATGTTGAAAGATTTACAATAATATTTTCTTTGTAAGCCAACTTGACATTATTGATACTTCAACTATTTTATTAAACTTAATTTTAAGTTTGAGTTGAATCTGTTGATTGTACAACATCCTAAATGAGCTCCCCTTCTTTATCCAATTTACTGGGATCTTGTTAAATAAACTACTCTGTATTGTCATTTATTTCTTTAGCAAAATGAAGATATCTAAACTTCTCACACTTTTTAACAAAGTGGTATTCAATTTTTATATTCTCAGTGTTATAAATTTTATTATAGCGCAATTTCTACATCCCATGTTTTATTTGAATCAACTAAGAAACTATTTTAGATTCTAAGGTGCTTCTATGTTGAAAGTCCTGATTAATGTTAGAATGCTTCTATGTTTTCATTAACATATTTCATTAGCATATTCACTTTTTTTAAGTTAATGGTTGATTATGTTATAGCTTATTTTTGAATGGTGTGTTTTTATTTACTTGGTCTTTTTACTAGCTGGTATATCTCGATTTACCAGCTAAAATGGATGATTAAAGCCCACTTGAATTGCGTATGGGCTGTTGAACAAAATTTTCACTTGAATTGTGATGAACCTATTAGTTGGGCTCAAATTTACTCTAAGTTGCATGAAAAGAAAAGATTATGTTGCCAGAAAGGCTTTGTAGCACACTTGGAAAACTTGCAATTGGGGAAGAAAAGATAGGAATGATCAAGTTATCTTAATATATGAAAATAGTTTATCTGACATGTCTTCGAATATAGCATGTTCATACAAGACAATAACATCTAAGATGTTCACATTTAGCATCAAAGACTAGGTCTCCCTTTAATAAATGTATCAAGACGCTGCATCAAATATGTCTTTGATGTTTCTCTTGCTGAACAACAAAGAGTACCTTTTTCTTCTGGCAATATTTGAAGTAGTCACATTTTTGAACTTATATATGTTGATGTGTGGGAATCATACAAACAGTACTCCTTTTTTGGTGAAATTAAGTCTTCACTATTGCTAATGGCTATCATAGAGTTGTTTGGACATATTTGATGCAGCACAAAGCATAAAATCTTCACATCTTGCAAAAGTTTTGCAAAAAGCTAAATTAATATAAAATTAAGGTCGAAATATTAAATCAGGCAAAATACTACTTGATTTTTAAGCGCAAATTGCAAAAATTCTTAGTGAATTAGGAATCTTGCATCGAAAATATTGTGCTTATACACCTTAACAAAGTGGGATTGTAGAAAAAAAGCACAAATGCTTGTTACAAGTGGTTAGAGCCTTGATGTTTCAAGCCTCTTTATTTATAAAATTTTGTGGGGGGGGGGGGTTCCACACTTACTGTTACTTCCAATATAATTAAATTCATTCATCCATTTTACAGTAGAAAGCACCTTATGGAGTTTTATATAGTCACCCTCTTCCTCACACTTTGCTTAAAACCTTTGGTTGCTTTTGCTTTGCTGCAGATGTTCTTCCTTTTAAGTATAAATTTGATAGAAAATCAAACTTTTTGAACTTGAAAACTACAATTATTATTTCAAGAGATGTATTTAATTAGAATAATTTTTATGATTATAATTGTTAACATGTCTGTTTTTCTAATCTTTGTTATGAACTTGTGCAACTCTTACAGATCGCTTTCTGGGATTTCAACGTTCATCTACATTGTGGTCAAAGAAAATTTTTTCAAATCTTACAATAAAATCTTGCTTTTAACTAGATTTAAAAATTTTAAGCCTGTTAAAAATTGTAGAAATTTGAATATTTCTTTTGATTCTTCATTTGCAAATTTTTATTTTATTGAAAATTTTCTAAAATTAGAATTGTTTTCTTTCAAGATGGTTTTTGGAGATGATGTATTTTAAGGGTAAAGAGATATTATTGCCCTTTTTTATTTGTTCAAATCTATTAGAAATTTTTATTCTAATTTGGTTTTAATCACAATACATTTAAATAAGAAAAAATGTAAAATTTAAAGGGGTGATGCATTTGTACATTTTCACAATAATTCCAAAATTATTAGGCCTAATATAAACATCTTAATTTGACATAAAGGCTAGTATAAGATATCTGGTACTGATTTGCCAATGACACTTCAAGGGTTAATGGTTTGGTGTTAACTTTTAGCAGGCCTTTGGAGCTGGCTGCTAGATATATTAAAATTGAAAATTGGTTTTTTTATTTAATGAATAAACCCTAAGAGCATGGCAACTCATTAACTAAAATGTCTCTCCATGAATTCCGTTCTTTATCTTTTAACGGAGCAACACAGTATTTTTTGGCAACATGTTAATGGCTTAACACCATTTTACAAAGTTTATGGTGGCTTTAATGATTTTGTTCCTTAGAATTTTTTTTTTAATATATTTAGTTGATTGCCCATTCTTGGAGTTTATGAATTTTAACTCAGGTTGCGTTTAAGCAGCTTTTTGGCTATTGCACTTAATATAAAACTCTCCTATGTTTCGTTTCTGTCATTTGTCGCGGTGCTTGTCTGCTTATTCAAAAAGCAACCCCTTAGAATGTAGTTTATAGGAAACATTTTCTAAAGTGTGGCTTAATTGCTTTCTGCTGTTTATCATATGAAAGTTAATGTCCTAAACCATCTACCACCACCTATGCTTATCAACTTGACAATCGTCCTTTTGCCTGCTGACTGTTTGTCCACTATCATTGACTACTGTTGATGTTGTGCACAGTAGTATGACAATAAGCCATTCAAATAGCTACTACAAATGCTTTTTTAGTAGCAGCTTTTTCTGCAGCAACCTTTATAGATAACCACAGCTTCACAACAATTTCTTTCGATAACCGTAGCTTCACAACATCTAATTTAGATAGTTGCAGCTTCATGTCATTTTTTTTTAAACAGCCGCAACTGTTTGGAGCCTTAGGGTCCTCTTGTCTGAATATTTGAGAAATTTTGTCTTAAAAATATTTTTTTGCTTTTAATGATGCTTGTGCAAATTGTTTTTTTCTTCTGTGTATTTGCAAATATTATATACATGAGAGATAATAAGTGATAAATAAAGTTTAATTGCGGTCTTGATGCTTTTTGTGTCCCAGCTGTTATGCACCAGTTCTTTGGTTTGAAATCTGTATTCTGCTCACACAATTATCACTGCAGGAAATATATATTTTGAGATCATTAAAATCAAAAGGTTTTACCTTGCTGGTTCATTGGATTAACAAATTCCACATGGTGTTTTGGTGTTTATTTATTGTTATTATTATTTTATAAACTGGTTTCTGTTTGGTGTTTCTAGAAATGTATGCATCGAATGGGAGAATGATATATTGAATGTGTTGAAACTTTGATCACGAGGGAATTTATTATATTTATGTGTCCTATAGATGCTTTGGGCGTAGGGAATGAATTTAAAATGGCAAAGATGCTCTTCGAGTTGATGCGATATGATTCTTCTTATGAAATATTTTAAGGGCTGCTAGAAAAAGGAGAATAATATTTTGAACTGCGGGAGTGCTATGAGTTTTGGATATACATGTGTGTTTGGTACTTGTCGGTGTTCAAGTGTATTAGAGATGAAGAGGGTATAACCATGCAGTTTATTTTAAACAGATTTATGAATTGTTCATGTTGTTTCCTATTGACATATGCTACCATCATGTAGATTTTCAGTTAATGTCATGATATAGTTGCAAACAGCAAAGCTAAAAACCATGCTTTGTATGATATCACTGTTGACTATCATCTTTTAATAGTGAATACACACTCTTGAAACAAGGACATTGCTTTCGGAAGTGTTGCCACCCATTCACAACTGAATTTTTCTTACTTGGAAGAAATAAAAGCTTCTTTCATTGTTTGTATAGTAATTATAGTGAGCCTTGACTATGAATTAAAAAAAACATAATTATGGATGTATATTACTTGATCATAAAGAACATAATCAAAAGATGCTTTTGAGGCAATCATCTTAATGAAATTAGCCAGACGTATGAAGGATTTTTGTGTAAACTAATTGTGCTTTTGAAGGGTGGAAAAACCATATACTAGAGAGACTTATACTGTTTGTGTGATAACTAGAACTCTTGTAAGGTGTTTAGTATGTTTAGTAAAAGTTGCTGTTTTCATCATTTCTTGTTTTAAGGATTAATTGATATATATATATATATATATATATATACTTGGCTCACATTGAAAAGTGAATCACACTAGTACTCATTTTACACATTGCCCATGCTATATCTATATATATATATATATGCTTGGCTCACATTGAAAAGTGAATCACACTAGTTCTCATTTTACACATTGCCCATGCTACCTTATCAAGTCTATAGCATTTTTGTTTATTAGGTTGTGTAGCAAAACTAATATATATATATATATATATATATATATATATATATATATATATATAATATCCATTGCTAAGGAAAATGAAATAAACAAACTTTGATCAAATATGTGCATTGACAATGAAGATATAAGATGTAAATTAAAGATTAAGATTTTGATAAATTATTAATTATAGATAAAATGTTGAGAAAATATTAATTATTTAAATAAAATTGATGTTGAGAAGATATTAATTACTAAACAGAAACTTTAAAAGTTTTTTTTTTTGTAGAAATTGAACTAAGACTTGGTTATTGTAAAGGGAATCATTGTTGGATTGGGTTATACCTCTAGTTGCAGTTTTTTGTATGAAACTATTTTAGAATATGACAAAATGCAATGACATTTTTCTATTAAATTTTAAAATGACTTGGTTGTTCGCTTTGAAGGAACGCATAAATCATGAATTTTGTCTCTAGAATTTTTTAAATAAATTTAAAGAATAATGGGGAATATTGCAATAGTTTTGTTTGCAAATCTTTTTTAAATGAACTTTTTTAAAATTGTGATGATGCCAATTGATTGTAAATGATGCATTTTAGCATCAATATGTAACAAAAGAGATTTAAATTTATGTTTATCTTAGAGGAGTTTAACTCATAGTCGTACAATAAAATTATGGGCAATAGTAAAGGAATTTAAATTCAAAAAAAAATAATAGTTCTTGAAAATAAATTTTATCTTATATCAGCATGGGTGAAAGTAATATGTTTTTTGTGAATTTGGAAGTTTAGATTTGGCCCAAGGAAAACTAAGTTTGATTTATATGGTTGAGTCAAATTTGGTGCGAGATTGGATGATCTATTTTATTTAAAAAGCTTGCCTCAAAAGCTTTATGTAAAGGCATGAATTGAGGACACAAAGGAATTTTACAATAATTGTGCTTTTGAAGGATGGAAAACATTGTGCTAGAGGCTTATACCGCTTGTGTGAAAACTAGAAATCTTGTCAAGTGCTTATATATATATAGCAGTAATAAATCAACAAACATTGATTAAATAAGAGCATTAATAATGAATATATTATGTTGTTACTTGTTGTAGTTTTAATCATTTTTTTTAAAGATTTATCTTAGCTTAGTTTAGCTAATTTTGAATACTTTAGCATAGCTTAGTTTATTTAATTTTTCATCTTATTCGGTTTATCTAGTTTTTAGTTTTAGAAATCAATAAAAATATTTAAAATAAATAAGTCAAAGTCAAAAGAATAATTTTATCAGCTTAGCTAAATCCTAATCTAGTTAGTCCTAAATTATAACTTTGAATTGAAGAGTCCCTTGAGTGAAATTGTTCTATAGAAGAATATTAGAAAGTGTAATAATATATTTTAAATTGATTGAAAATGATTCATTTTATTAGCAAAATTTATCAAAAGAGAATTTTAATTTTTTTTAAATTATAGTAAAACTTGTATTCGTACAATAAATATATGGAAGATTGTAATGGAATATATATTTAGAAAATTATGATAGCACTAAAGTATGAAATTTGTCTCATACCAACATAATCTACTATTAAAGCTATTTGGTATGCTCAAGCAGTTAATGAAAAGGTGTTGGCTACATTTGATGAGCCAGAAGCTGGTGGGGGGTTTTTGAATTTCGTTGTATAACAATTTTTTCTTATAAAAAATTGACTAAAAGTTAAAAATTTATCTGGTCAAAATAATTCTGTGGATGTGTTTTAGTTCTTGTATGACTATCATTTTATTCAAAATTTATTATTAAACGCTTAGCACCCAATCTGTCAGTGATGCATGTCTGTTTGCAAATATTTCATTTTATGATTATAGTTAAATGTTACAAATAGAGTGATCTGGATCAGCAAAGCAAATTTGTATTTTTGCAGAACAAATCGACCTACATATTTCCCAAATCTATTTGTGAAATGTTAATGCTACTACGTTTCCAAATTATGTAATAAATTTAATAATTACAATTTTTGCTTCTTAGAAGATTAATTGATAATCAATTTCTTTGACCAAGATTGAAGAGAAGCTCTAACCTTGGGTAGTCCCTGATAGACTTGGATGCATTTTTTATACCTTCTATTAAATTCATCTGTCATCAGCCGTAGAATCATACAATTAAGTTTAATATATGAAAACATGCTTTTGATATTATTTCAAAACAAAAATTGTATTTACTTTTAAAAAATTTAATGAAATGATGTACCAGAACGATTAAATCAATCTTAGGCGAAGAAGTTTTGGTCATGCTTCTTCCAATGCACGGTCACATTTTGGATTTGCTAGTTCCAGTGTGTTATAATTAAAAAATCTGTTACTGATCTTGTTTTGGAAGGCCTTGTTGGCTATTATGATGTTCATCATTCAAAAGAGAAGCACTGCCTTCAATGTATTGACTAACGATTGAATATAGGTGATGAACATATTCATGTTGCATCTGCTATGAATACAGTAACGGTGATTTTCTCAGCAAATATAATATTTGGAGTTGTTTGGGTTATTTGCCAAAAATCATTTATGATCTATATTTCTGTATCATCTGTCCTGTTCTTGTGGGTCAAAGTTGATTAGGAAAGAAAATATGGTTTCATGGAAGTTATCCACAAAAAAATATATGGAGTTTTAGTTTTTTGGTTCTTTTTAACAAAAAAACATAGTAATTTTACCTGGTGTGTGTTGTGAAATTTATCCAAAGCATTTCTTATATATCATTTCTATGTTTGCATATCATTGTTGGCCAAGAATGAAATTCTATTGCATTACTAACTGTGATTATTATTATTTACACTTTTGGGCTCTCTCACTGTGACTTATCTGCTGTTTGATATTGATCTCTTGTTTTGGTGTGATGTTTTTACCCTTTTACAGTAGAGGTTATCTTTGTTATGTAAATTTTTTTGACTGTTGGCTCAAATGAACATTCGTTGATCAAGATCTAAAAGCATCTTGCTTCAGTTGTCACACCCATCTTACACAGATTTGCTATCCTGAATTTGAATAAAGCTTTGATGTTCACTTCAGCTGTAAGCAAGCATTAATACATCATTGTTGTGTGTTTCCAGTTTCTACCTGTTCATTTGTAATGGGGGATGTCGAAGAGTACCGTTGTTTTATTGGAGGGCTTTCATATTCTACTACTGATAATGGTTTGAAGGATGCATTTGGGAAGTTTGGCCATCTCACTGAGGCTAAGGTATACTTGATTTTCTTTTAAACCCAGCTCAGTTTTTCTAATTATTTTAGGTCAAAATAGTCTTCGATTATCTGGAACTTGTCCTTCTTAGTTCATAGATTTTAAAATTTCAGAACAGCTTTCCAATTTTTTTTTGCTTGGAAAGAATAAATCACTCGAACTCGTTCAAATTACTTGAAAATATGTACATAACAATGTAATGGAGGGGTGAATGGGTAATTTTGTTACCAAACAGCTTCCCGATGTTATTTCATTCATCACTACTTCTCCAGTCTCTTTTCATTTTCTTCATGATTTTTTTTGTGAAATGTTGAAATTTGTCCAGTCTTTTAATACCAGAATTCCCGTTGTCTAAAAAAACGGAATGAACACTTATCATAGCTTGGCTGTTGATCTGAGGATCAATGATATACTTGTTAATCTTTTTAATTTTATTTAGACCTATAGCGAGAAATTATGTCAAATATTCTTTTTCATTTTTTTGAGAGTGCAGGTGGTTGTTGACAAGTTTTCTGGCCGATCTCGTGGATTTGGTTTTGTCACATTTGATGAAAAAAGGGCGATGGAAGATGCCATTGATGAAATGAATGGAATGAGCCTCGATGGACGTTCTATCACTGTAGACAGAGCTCAGCCACAAGGATCGAGCCGGGATCGTGATGGAGGGCGTGACTATGATCGGGACCGAGACCGGGATCATGATCGTGGTGGCCGTAGCTCTGGTGGGGGCCGAGGTTCTGGCGGTGGAGACTGCTTCAAATGTGGCAAGCCTGGTCATTTTGCTAGGGAGTGCCCTTCCAGTGATGGAGGCAGGGGGGATAGATATGGTAGTAGTAGGGATGACAGGTATGGAGGAGGTGGCGGTAGTAACCGTTACAACTCTGATCGTGGCGGAGATCATTATGGTGGTCGCAGCCGTGATCGTGCTTATTACGGTGGATCAGGCAGTGACCGCTATAGTCGTGATCGTTCTGGCCCTTATGAACGCCCAAGTGGGGGCAGTTATCGCAGCTAGGTCATTGGTCACTTTTGTTTCTGGTATGGTGTATTTTTGTGCGTCTTCTATTTCTAAATTGCATGTATATAAAAACACTGCAATCTTTTATGTGATTTTGCAGGCAGCGGGGATAAATGGAGCTGCTGTCTATAAAAGCATGTTGCACTTGTCCTTTCTTGACTTCATCAGCAGCAAAAATGTCTTATTATTCTGTAGGTGTTGATCTTATTAAGTGGAATGTTACACTGGATGATCTGTTATGTTTTTCTCTCAAATGTTGGTATATGCTGATTGCTTCTTCTATTGCTTCTTAATGGTACTTGGCACTATATGCGAGTTATTTTGCTGTTGCACTTCTTTTCCCGCTCTCTAGCTGGCGCTCTTTTGTTCTTTATCTTGATTCAATAGAACCCGTAGTGCTGAAATTTTCACTCTTCAAAGATCAATCTGGTTTGTTCGTGTTACCTATATAGATACATACAGGTAAGTATTCCTTTAAATATTTCCCTGAGGTAGTTGATTTATTTCATGATCCTTTGAGTGATATATTAGCTGTGTTTTTGGCAGGCTACTACTGTGGATTGTGTCTGTCATGACTCTTTTTGCTCTGGGTTACTTGATTCTTTGTGGTGTTGGGTTGCTTGATGCTAGAGCCAACTAAGTCTTGACATTTGTTGGAATATATGGAAAAAAAGTTTTTCTGCTATTTTAAACCAGTTGGTCACTTGTTATCTTTGGTTAAAATTTGAGGGAGAGAGCCTGATTTGTGATATGCATTCCTGCAGACTGGTTGAATCAGTATTTTACTGTATTTTGAGGATTTGCTATGTCAATGTGCATATCTATTGAGTTCTGGGTTGTCTTCCCCTCAGCTGTCTCAGTCAGAGACTTTGTCCGAGCTCTTGTGCTGTAGTGGTCTTCTTTGATCCAGTTTTATACAAAGGCCACATTTGTTTTTGACAAACATGATGATGTCCCAACAACTCTTTGCAAAGCTTCTAAAAGATAGAGCGAAAAACAAAAAGGTAGTTAGAGAGGTCACCTGGGTTCACAACTGCATGTCACCAAAATTTTGCTTTCTGCATGCATTGCTGCTCATTAAGAATCAGTGGGGAGATGTGTGGTCATTGTAACAGCACTCTTTCTTCTTTCTTCTTGAAACTCATGCAACGAAGTGCTAATGTTAGGCCTTGTAAGTCACAATCTTTCAATTAAGAAACGACGGTCTTGATATTGATTTATAAACTGCTTAAATTGCTTGTGTCGGACATCTCATTCTAGTATACCGGCTTTTTTTCCTTGGTGTTTGACATTTGCGTTTATAATTTTTTTATATTATTTATATCACATTAATTTGTTGGTAGTTATAATATGCTCTGCATTGAATGACTTATTAATCTTTATTGCTAGTTAATATTTTAGCTATATATTTTGAGTATATGTAATTTTTTAGTGATTATGCTAATTTTATTATTTTTTCTGAACTGCAACAAATGTCTTTTGTAGTCTGTTTTATGACGAGTCTTACCCTATGGGGCTGTTTTGTAGTAGGAGTTGTGCTAGTAAAATCTAAAATTTAAAAGAGCCATTTGGGTATAATGTTAGTATACAATATTATAGTTGTTTTTCCTGAACAAATTCAAGAGGAGGTTTCTTGGTGAATGCTATTTACATATAACTTTCTATTACTTGATAAGACTAGCGATGGAATTGATGGGGGCTGAATGTGGACAACAAAGAAGAAACTGATAAATTATGTGTTTACAGATACTAGGATGCTAAGGTGGATGAGTGGCTATCCTCATAAGATAGAATGATAAATGAGTCCATTTTTTGCACGCTGAATTGGCTAATAGTGGATAAGATTAGAGAATGTCTTCTTAGATGATTTTGGTATATCAAATCTTTTGAGCCCCCTGTAAGAGAATTTGAGTGTATGGATTTTGCCTATGGTAAAAGAGGAAAAGGAAGACTAGAGAAGATCTGGGAGGAAACCATTAGAAAGGATTTTCTCTATTTGGAACTTTGGGAGGGGATTCAATTTGATCCAGCACATTGAAAATAAATGATTTATATAGCCAACCCCACTTAATGGGACTAAGACTTGCAGTTGTTGTAGTTAGCACACAAAAATCCACATCCTTTGATGTCAACGCAACGCAAAATATCGAAGGACAATGCTGCACTCCCAATCCATCCATAATCATCCAAAAGTTATGGAAATGGGCCTGTTATATTTCTTAAGCATTGGGATAATTGGAGATGATAATGGGAATGCATATCAGTTTTCAATGTGAAAGGAAAATGTTGTATATCCCTCAATTAATTCCCTAATCATCTTAGAGGAACATGGCAGGGCTCATTTTAATCAATTTTGCTTGACTCACTATACTTTCTGCACTATAGGATGATGATTGAAGGATGATGTTGGGGGCAACATATCATTTTTTAATATGAAATGTCAATGATACTCATCCCCAACCATAGCCCATTCATCACACATTGGGGGAAGCCTTATCATATGGTCTTTGGGATAAATGGGAGATGATATTGGGTGAAGCATATGTTTTTCAATGTGAAAGGACAATGCTCACTTTATTCAAGTTCATGCTCCTTAACAGTTTGGGATGATTAAGGATGATATTAAGTGAAGCACACCATTTTCCAGTGCTGAAGGACAATGCTGAATTTCCTTCAGTTTATCTTTCAATTGTACCAGAACTAGGACACATTGTCGGGCTTTTATCATTTTTGTTAGCCGTGTTATTGTTCTTGAAATTTTGTGATGATTTTATCTATCCTGCACAAAGAGGGATTGGACGGTTATATTGTTGACTATTGTAACCAACATGACCTGGGAAATTATTTTCCCGATTTGGCAATGGTTATCCAATGGACAATTTCTAGACCACCTTAGCTTGAGTACTCAATCAATATTTTAAAATCTGTGACAAGAATAATTCTTCAATGTAGTCCACATGAATTATCAAACATCAATTGATGTAATGCTTTGTTTGCCGACACAATTATTAAGAAGACACGTCCTTGCATGGAAGGGATGCCACATCAATTTGTGCAACCATTTGAGGTTCTATTTCGTGGAATATAGATAATTTACCCTCGGCAAGCTGTGACCGCAATAGCCATGATCATCGTTATGAATCCCCATGTCAAGGCTAGCACGTTAACCATACACACACACACAAATATGGGCATAACTCGAGCAATGGATGTGATGCGAACAACGCATAGAAGTTGGAGCCAACGGTGTCGAGGGGTGGTGGAGGTGCGACTATGCCGACAATGTGAACGGTCGCTTCCTTACCGGTTGGAGCGCAGCTCCATAATCTTCACGCACGACGAGTGGCGAATGTCCGACTCCCAAATTTTTTTGAGATGTCTTGATGAACACCTCATCTAAACATATCATATTTCTTCGAGGTAAGCAACTTTACTTAGAAGATTTGGATTTGCCAGGTAAATCCCATGCTGGATTAATTGATGCGCGTCATGTTTTTATCAATTTCGAATGAGGATTACTCTAGGATTTTCTCCAAAGGATTATACTTCTTCGAAAATTGCCCAATTAAGTCCTTAAATGGACGACTTTTGATGTGGGATGTGAACCACCGATCGTTCTGATAGGATTAATTTTTCTCTCAAGATTCATTTGATTACACATTCCATTCATTTTGCATTGGGATTATAATTTGAAAAATCTTTGAAAGTAGATTATGCGACAACTAATTTGATTAGATTGTCGGTGGCTCGGGTGTTAATTGAAATGAATTTTGCTGAACAATTTGAATCCAAGATTTGGATTGGAGAAGAAAAAAATGGATACTTCCAAGAGTGCATATTCGACAACATTCAATCTTATTGTTTGCACTACTTGACTATTGGCCATGATGAAACACAATTTTTCAGCTTCACTCTCATCTTTTAGAAATGAAGTGGAGCACACGTCAGAGGATAATGTTAATAAACTTGACAAAATGAAAGTAAAACATAAACATGTATATGTGCCAAAGAGGAATCACGCATCATCGGTGGAAAGATTAGACACTTGTTGGGAATGTGATCCTTGCCACAGTTGGTTCGGCTCCATCTGGCTCAGTTATAGGCGACACGACGGGTGCTGAAATTTCAGCTCCTTGTCCTTTGGATGATGGAGAAGATGGTCCTCAGGTAAATAGGGTGACCGAGATGGCTGAGCCTATTGGAGGCAGTTTTGTTAATTAAGACAATCTTTGAAATTTTTTTTGTGGATTATCATGGCTATTTTACAGAATTGTGGCAAATTGTGAGATGGTCTAGTTGTGTTTGATCACCAAATGAGAAGGACGAGGTGGATGGCTCAGATGGAGTTAAATGAAGTGACTGAGTTAAATAGGTTGATTGAGTTTCCGTTGGCTAACTCATCTGATAATATTGTGGATGACAAGACAATGGTGGTCCGAATAAAGCACGGACTCCTTTGGTATAGATGGATATCTAGCATGTTATTATAAGAGCCCCTAATCAAAGCTTCAGAGTGTGCTATTGATGACAACTGACAATTGAGGAGGGGCGAGGGGATAATTGATGTGATCCTTGAGGATGAAGGTTTGATGGGATCCCCTTCAGAATGTCTACAAGATTATATTGATGGAATTCCTATTGTTCAGTGGAGGCGAGAAACAGTGGAAAACACCTCTTATGGTGCATTAACTTCTAATGTTCGATTGAATCTTAACCTGCATGCGTAGGATATTCATCCGGTTGTGCAGGGAAGGCCTCAATCTCTTTCTGCACCGGTTGATGAAAGTGAGTGATAAAAACCTTGAGATGAATTCAATTGAGTTAAATGATATTATTTCATATTCAGAGATATACTTTATTGATTTCCTTGCTAAGAATAAGTGAAAAAAAAGTAGAAGAGAGCTGAAGGTTCTAGATCCAATAAAAGATCAAGCTATAACTTGAGGAAGAGGTGCATCTCTAAATGGGAGAATTGGTTCCTCTAGCGTGGAGACTCTTAGCTATTGCTGATATTTATTCTTTTAGATCTTGATTGGAGTAGTGGTTATTTTTTTTTTTTTTCTTTTCGGTTGTTTTTTATTTCTTTTTTTATTTCCTTGTTTGAGATCACTAACTTTTTATATGTTGTACACCTTTCATTTCGAATTTATAAAATGTAAAAGGTTTATATATATATATATATATATATATATATATATATATATATATATATATATATATATAGACATACACACACGAACAAACATACAACACGTTATGTGATGTTGCAGGCAGTGGGTACTAGATGGAGCTGCTGCCATCCAAATTATGATGTCGTCATCCTTTTTCAATGCTTGGGCAGCAACCAAAAAGTTTTATTATGCTGTAGTTCATCGTATTTAGTGGAGTTTTCATTCAATGATCTGGTATACTCATCTCACTTAGTGGAATGTTACTCGATGACCCTTTATGTTTTTCTCAAAGTTTTGTTACATGCTAAATGCTTCTTATTTGGGCCTGCCACTAAATTAGAGTTATTTTGCTGTTACAACTTTTCTGACACCCTAGCTGGCTCATAGCTCTTAATCTTGATTCAATAAAGTCTGTAGTGATTGAAATGTTTGCTCTTCAAAGATCAATCTGGTTTGATTGGGTAATTTATATAGATACATACAACGTACCACTAAGTGTTCTTTCAAATATATTCTTGAAGTATTTGAATTTTTCATGATTCTTCCGACTGATATAGTAGCTATATATTTGGTAGGCTACCACTTGAATTTAGTCTCATGAACTCTTTTTGGTCTGGGTTACTTGACACAGTTTTCTTGCTCTTATAAATGTTTGGTCACTTGAGAGTTTAGGGGTTATCCTCCCATCAGCTGTTTCTTCCATCGATGGCACTTGATGTTGTGATATTGGGGTCCTCTCTGATTAGATTTATACAGATACGACCTTTGGTTTTGGCAAATACCAGAACGCTTCAACCCTTTAAAAAGTTTTTATAAAAAAGGGAAAATGCAAAAGGATAATGAAAGAGGTGATCTGGGTCCACAATCAATTGCATTGCATTGATTCCTGCTTTTCTGCATTAGAACTCACAAATTGTCAAATTGGGGAGAGATGTGGGGGCATTGATTCTTGCCTTTTAAGTCATCAATCTTTCAATTACAACTGCAATATTAGTCTGATTTATGAACTTATGGAATGACTTCAGTGTTTAAATTGGTTGCGGTGGGCATCTCATTTTTGGTGTACTACCTTTTTTTTTTGTTCATTGATGTTTGTCATTGTTATTTATCATTTTTGTATACAACTTGTAATCTTATTACTATTTTGATAATATATATGCTTAGCATGGAATGACTTTTTGATCGTTGTAGCTAAAGTTTTAAATTTAAACTGTATAATTATATATACTAAAACAATGGGTGATTATGCTAGTTTTTCGTTTCTGGCTGCATCAACTCGTTTGTCATTTGTTTTATAGTAGCTTAGTCTTCTGGTAGCAGGATGTAAGTTGGATTTGTACTAGTAATAATTGCTTTATTTCCAAAGAGCATTGTTTGGATAGCAGTTAGCACACAAAATTCTCATCCTCTGTTACAAATTGCCAAAACAGTAAACTGTCAAAAGACAATGGTGCATCTCTCTCTCAATCCATCCCCCAATCATCCTAACAATATGGAGCATGGTGGGGTCTACTTTAATCAAATCAATGGGCCCTATTGTATTTCCAATTTCTTGGGATTATTGGAAGATGATATGAGGGGAAGCACATGCGTTTTCAGATAGAAAAGCAGTGTTATTGTTTGGTGGGATTTAGTTTAATAAAAATTATGGGCTCCATTATACGATGATGTTGCAAATCACCCATTTTCATGGTCTCCACTATTTTTCCTATTTTTTGGGATGATTGGAAGATAATGTTGGGGGATGCATATCATTTTCTAATGTTGAAAGGCAGCTTACACATTCTTCAACTCTTTTCCCAATCATCCCAAGTCTAGTCAATATGATTTGGCTCCCATGAATCAATGCCAGCATCTCAAGTTTGGAATGTCTGAGAGACAATATTATTAGGTGAAGTGTATCGTTTTCCAATGCTAAAGGATAGTGGTATGCATTCCCAATCTGCCTCCCATTATCTCAAACTTGGGCAACATTACAAGTCTTTATTCAATTCTATATTGCCTGTAAACTTTCAGATGATGTTGGGTAAGCATATCATTTTCTAATGTGAAAGGATAATGTTACAAATCCCAAAATAATCTTCTAATCATCCAAAATTGGATAATCTAGTGAGGCTTCAATCAATTTTGGGAGCTCCATCACTTGGGAGTAATTGGGGAAAGCATATTGTCTCCCAATGCTAGGGGATATATTTGGATCCATTTTAATTAATTTGGGGTCTCCATGTTTTCTAAATATAGGGATTCATAGAAACAATAAACAACACCAAATCATAGTTTGGCTACAGAATATTGTTTCCATTGTTTTGTGTTAAAATCACGCGGTCTTACGGTGGAACATCGAGGAAAATGTTGAATCGGGGGAAAAATTTAGGTGAGGTGCACCTTATACACTTATATTGTGTGGGAGGAGAATGGAGCCAGGTGGAAGCGAATAAAAAAAAAAACATTTGTTTTTCTTCCCCGCCAAAATGCGTCATTTTGACGCATTTTTGTCTACGGTGGGGGAAGTGTACTACCTTCTTCTAATAGTGTATGAACCATTTGAGAAGGCATTTTCTAATCTATGGAACATATTTGGGCCCAATTAGTATATTATGTGGGTTCCATTTTGTTTCTTACACTTAGGATTATTGTTGGTACTATTTTTGTGTTTTAGGTTAAACCCAAAATGTACTACTATGATTTGAGGGTATTCTTCACGTTGAAGAAGCTTATTTTAGATTTGAAGACTAATTTTTTGTCAATTTGATTTGGATTATGATAAGTGCATTAAATCAATTTTATCTCTTAAAGAACCAAGCATTTAAGTCTCTTTATTTCTTATGATCGTTAAATGAATTTTGGGATTCAATTTAAATGTCTTTACTAATTAAGCATTGAATTGGGATTTGTTAACCGATTAACAGTCTATATTTAATTAGATGATTTTGATAATATAATTAAATAAAAATATACCATTTCAAAACGATCATATCTCTTTTTCATACTGTTAAATCGAATTAATTACTTCATTAAATCAACATTTATTGAAAACAATTTCGTTAATGATCATTTAAAATCTTTGAATGATAATTATTCATTTTGCATGAAATATTATTTAGGGGATGTTTGGTTTGCTAAAGTAATATATTTCTTGGGAATGAAAGATATGGGTGGGGTGTTTGGTTGGCAGGATTTGCCAATAATTTGATTTCAAGAAAGCCTTTGGGGGAATTGGATTCACAGGCAATTCGATTGTCCCGCTGCTTCACTCCACTAGAAAAAATGTTTGTGATTTCTTTCGGTTCGCGCTTCTACCTGCGCTCGGAGATTCTTCTCGTCAACAATTCTTGTGGTTGCGTTTGATTTTTGCTGATATCATTCAATTGCTATGTTGTTGTATATCATCTTTGTGTGATGGTTGGTATCAGTGAGGGGACTGTTGACGGTCTGACAAGCAAACAACTCTGTTTCCTCATTGTCTTTTTTTTGTTTGGTGGTAATCTCATAATTATTTCATTCCAAAAGAGTCTTGATTTCAAGTAAAATATTTTTTACCAAATAACTGTGCAACAATCTTACTATAGTGTAATCAGATTACACTTCAAATACATTATGCTGAACAAAATTTTAAACTCCTTTTTGTATAAAATCATATGTTAATTTGGTCAGTTGGATGTTCAAATTTGTTGATTGTTAATCGTCCGATTGGTCATTCGACATTGTGTATAATGCTCTATATAGATTTCAATTCAATTAAAAACTTACGAGCTCAAAGGAGATCAACGGTGATTTAAGGCTTAATCAATGGATCAAATTGTAAGATCCATTTCAAGACCATTCAAGAATTGATCCTTTGGAAAACACTAAGACCCTAATTTTTTCAGAACAAAGAAGAAGATATTAGAAAGATCATAGGAGGTCCAATCTCTACTTCTCACGTATATTGTCAATTTTGTCGAAAGAGAGTGGGGAGAGATCATAAGAGCTCATATTCAAGCACATGATGCCCTCATTATCACTTGAGGGATGTAATTGTAGCATTTTTGAAAATGTAATCGGTCGGTCTGACCAGGTGTCTGATGAGCATGGGATCCGATCACACTCGCTTTGTTCCACCCATACCGAGCTGTAGAAAAAGTTTAATGATTTTCAGTTGTATAGAAATATAAATAATGCTATTTGGACTATTTATTTATACTTTTGTTATTATATATATAATTTATGATTTGAAGCCCATTTTGTTGAAAGAATCATACAGTTCTTCAGTGTTTTTTTTCTTGAAGAATTTTAACTCATCAAGAACCTATAATAAATCGGCTGAAAAATAACATAATAAAACAAACTTAAAAAAAAAAGGCACTCTATTTTCAAAAGAATCATTAATTATAGCAGGTCTTCGGTGGATACTACGGTTCGCCATAGAGCCCCAAGTTCGAACCACGGGGTGCTAAAGCGTGACATCGCGCCAGCACGACGCTCCGCGACGCATCGCGGTGCCTCGCCCTCTGCGGCTAATTATGCAGGTTGGAGTACCTGAACTTCCATCGACTTGTCTCGGAACACCTCGGGACCTCCCGGAAGCCGATTCGAGTTCCAATGGGCACCTCCACGATGATCGAAAAGGTCTCCACATCCCAACAATCTCCCACTTGGAGACCTATTGGGATCATCCCTTATTCAATTTTGGATTTTCATTATCTTGTTTCATCCTTATTAAGAATGTGGTGTGGCTCACCCCTACTCTCTCATCAAGTGCCAAGGCCAACTAAAAGCAGCACATTGCTTCATTTTCTCTAATGTTATAGCTTTTGTACATGTCAGCACTATTCTTGAATCTTCTCCAATCCTACCTGACCTTCTTCTAACAGTATCCTAATGAAATGGTACTGAAGCCGTATATGCTTTGTCCAGGCATGAAATGCAACAATATTTGCGAGGTGAATCGTGCTTATACTGTCAATGTAGAGCTTTACATCCTCCTACTCCTTGCCCAATTTTGCCATAAAGCTTTTCAACTAGATAATCTTCTTGCCTCCGTGATGACGACGTACTCAGCCTCCATGGTGGATAGAGCAACAATGTTTTGTAGCCTAAAGATCCAGCTCTCCTCTGCACTTCCTAATGCAAATGCATATCCAGTAGTGCTCCTCCGACTATTAGCATCTCCTGCAAGTTCTAAATCTACAAATCCCTGTAGAGTAATATCAGACCTACCAAAGCAAATTGATTTGTCTGCTGTTCCCTTTATATACCTCAAAATCCACTTGACCATGTCCGAGTGGTGTTTCCCTAGATTTCTCATGAATCTACTGACCACTCTCACTGCATGTGCAATATCCAGTCTCATGCAGATCATCATGCACATCAAGCTCCCAACCGTTGAAGCATATGGAACCATTCTCCATGTGTTCCTTCTCCTCTTCAGTCTTCAATATTTGATTTTTTGATAAGATGAAGTGTCTTGTTAGGGGAGTGCCCACTGGCTTTGCCTCGCTCTTGTTGAATATGTTTAGCACTTTTTCAATATATTCATTCTGAGACAACTTCAGAATTCATGCACTTATCTCTCTATTGATTCTCATTCCAAGAATTTACTTGGCCGACCCTAAGTCATTCATGTCAAATTCCCTTAACATTTGCTCCTTTAGCATCTCAATCTCCTCCATATATGATCCTACAATCAACATATCATACACGTACAACAAAATTATGATTTAGGAGGACTTACACTATCTCATATAGCAACACTATCTCATATAGCAACAGTGATCTGTCTGATACCTCTTTTACCCAATTTTTGTCATGAATCTATTGAATCTCACGAACCATTTCCTAGGCGCCTATTTTAAGCCATAGAGATTCTTCTTGAGCTTGCATATAAGCTATTCTTTGCTTTTTTCTTAAGCCTTGTACCACTGCAATTGTTGCATGTACAATTCCTTTTCTAGCTCTCCATGTTAGTCTTTAAATCAATTTGTTCAATGTAAATATTCAACTGTAACGATATTCAGCACTACCCTGATGGCAGTCATCCTCACAACTAGAGCGAATATCTCAATGTAGTCAACTCCATGCCATTGCTGAAACCCTTTACTACAAGCCTCACTTTGCGGCGTTTGCTCTCATTCGGTTCTTCCTTCAACCGGTAAACTCACTTATTTTGAAGGGCCCTCTTTCCAACTGGTAGTGCAGCCAACTCACATGTTCCATTTGATATGAGTTATGCCATTTTAACATTCATGATAGCCTACCACTTGATAAAATCATCCACTTGAAGCGCATATTCAAAGCTTTCTGGTTCACCACCACATGCTAGTAACAAATAAAATAAAGAATGCATACTTTTGTGGTGGTCCAGTGACTCTTGTGGATCTCCATAATATGGGTGTTTGTAGTTCAATCTGCCTAATACTCTCCTGAGCATCTTCATGTACATGCTCATTTGGCTCAATACTGTTATCAACTTCCATGTGTTGGAGCTCACTATCTAGAGCAACCATGGAATCAGCCCTGACTCTAAAACAATCTTTGTGCATCTCACTTTTATTAAAAGTGTCATTTCTGCTTTTAACAACCTTCTAGTTCGAATTGTCCCAGAACCTATAGCCATTACTTATGAATATTTTTAAAATTGAGGGGTGCTTGAGGTGGAATACGAGGTTCCTTATCAGTGAATTTGAACCCTTGGTCAAGAAAATTTTCAGTTATTAGGGATCCGAAGGCAAGGGCTGTTGTAATGCCTCATCCCATCGCTGCGCACAACAAAGAGATTAAGGATAATATGATCGGCAGGGAAATGATACGTTACT
Source organism: Gastrodia elata (assembly GCA_016760335.1). NCBI lineage: Eukaryota > Viridiplantae > Streptophyta > Magnoliopsida > Asparagales > Orchidaceae > Gastrodia > Gastrodia elata. The sequence continues at coordinate 1,933,203 of CM028679.1, forward strand.
CGGGAAGAGCTGGACTTCCCATAATCTAACTTATTTCTGAGCACTAATCCTTAAGATAAGTGTAATATCCTTATTCTAAGTATTAGTTGATGTACTTATACACATTGGGTTTAGAATAATGATGAGTAAATACCCAATGTATTTGAGTATCTTATATAATTTTTATGTGGATCACATCACAATACTAAGTATAAGTAGTAGTAATAATAGAGTGTGAAAGCCTTAGCATTCATCCATAATATTTATCACATTAGCCAAATAAAAGTATTGTCTAAAAAAAAAGAGATAATACATCTAGACTTATTTAGTACAAATCATGGCTTAAATAAAAAGAAAAGTAAAATCCCTCATCTCACAGTAAAAAATAAACTAAGATAGTAAGTAAGTGCTAAACTAGCTAATGCTTCTTTATCTCCTCCTGAATCTCATGAGTTGTCTTCAAAGCTGGCTCCTCTAACTGCTCAGGATCTAACAATGTCGATTTCACAATGTCATGACCTCAGCCAAAAAAAGAGAAAATTTTATTTGAGAATAAGTACATTTTAGGCTACAATTAATAATTTCGTACATTTAAGAGATTTTACTTAATACAATAAAATAAAAATTAAACTAAAGAAGATTGAAGTAAATTGAAACTATAAATTTAATGCTAAAACTGAAAATAGGAAATATTGTAACTAAACAAAAGTACTGAAAGTAAATCAATTGAAATGAAATTGTAAATTAAAATAATTGAAAGTAAAAATTGTGTCGTATGCCACTGTATATGTATCTGAATATGCCATTCAATTCATGCCACAAATATGCATAACCTTGATGTCACATGGCATCCCACAGATCCTAGGTGAGTAGAACTGCTCCACTAATTATATGATGTGCTTATGAGATTCATGATATGCTAAAGGAGTTTAATACACAAAGTGCTTTTAAATTATTAAAAATAAAAAGTAGACAAACAAAAGTAAATATCCCTTCTTCTTCTCTAACTATTTTGCCTAATTCCTTTGATATGCTCATTCACTCGGAATGCTATACCAATTATACTATTTAACTGCTCAAGCTATAAATCCAAATTTAATTCTATTGAAATCAATATTTACTCAACACTATGCTTTCATAGGATCCTAATTCATCACATATTTAGGAGTACATATACATGATTAGTGTGTCTTAAGATGGGAGACTTTAAACACTAGTTTGTTTAACTGCACTTATCAATGCACTCAAAGATAAGTGACATAATCTTTTTATATTTTATTCTCTCAAATTAAGCTGTCCAATCCACAACTTATAACATACTTTGAACTTGGGATGTTTATCCTGAACTGAATTGTACTTGTCTAATTACCTAAGATAAGATCGAAACTTATAGTTCTATTTAGGGTAAATCAACTAATTCAATATCTTACTGAATCAAGTTAGTTTTATGGAAATGCATTATAATTTTTATGTGATGATACTAATGTTCTCATCACTCATAATTATGGCAAACTAATTTAGAACCAAAGAAATTCAAACTATAGAACTACACAAATGGCTTTAAGAAAATGACATATAAGTCATTTAATTAAGGATAACTACCACAAAAGATAACGATCTAAGTCTCAAAGGTTATCTTACTTAAAAGGTAAAATATTTGACAGATTAAATTTGTACATCTACACTTACGCGCAAGTACATGTGGTCTGATGTAATATTAGGATGGTGAGATCTTGAGATTTAAAATCCATTGAGAATGGTGTTGTTTCGTTACTAAAGTATATTTGAGTTTATTGATGCTTGAATGATGATTTAGAGTTGGTGTTCATTCTAATTTTAGCAAATCAGAGTTTCTTGGATTATAAATACTTGTTGAGAAAGCAAGGAGAGTTGGGTTTAGCATGCAATTTATTAAGAGTTTGTGTAAGTACTCTTCTTTATCAAATTTTAGTGTCAAATGAATTGGATGTCTTAATTATAATCAAGAATTATAGTCTTCTCTATGGTGTCCCCCAAATATACTAACTTTTGCCTAGTGCTCGGAGATGAACACAAGAAGGTTCAATCTCGGCACATAGACCAACATGTGATCAATTTAGTTGAATTCGATGCTTACGTCTTAGTTATCAAATTCATATATTTAGTTGCGCATCACATAAGCTTGATTCTACCAATGGCTCATATGCATCAGTTCTAGGCTTAGCTAAGGAAAAGAGCCATTGGGCTGTGGGTTATGTCATATCACCCACAAGCACACAATGCGACGTAATCCTTGCATAAACTTAGCACGAGCCATGGAGCTCAATCGGTAGCTCTTGGCTCACACAAATTGACTTCTTAGCTTAGATAAAGGAACAATGCTATGATGTTCATAAAGCTTGTCACAAGTCTCAAGGTAATCATGCACAAATTCCTCGCATAAGCTAATGGTGAGCAATGGAGCTCAAAGATTATTTATTAATCCATCGCTTTGTTCATCATCATAAACCTAAGGATTTGTATGGATCATCTTTGCACAATGAATGTTGTGACAGACATGCGAGGATGCTCAACATTCATACCCTTAGTTCTAATAGATCAACAAGCTGGATGGCTTTCCTAGTTGAAAACTTTCATATGCTTAAAATATATTCATGACAAACAATTCATCCAAAAATATTCTCCACATCATTTAATAAAAAAAAAAAGACTAAACAAGATATTCATTATAATTTTAGAGTACAAACACTTTTTATTCCTTAACTCATTACACGCATATGCCCAACCCTCCCCAAGGAGGGTTTAAGCATCCATTAAAAAGGAAATACAAGGATAGCTACTAAGAATTGAGAGCCATTGCATGGCTCTTACATAAAATAAAATGAGTGAGATTGAGATACAATACTAGGAACTGCAGTCGCGTTCACCAGACCTTCTCTCTATATCAGATCTCTTTCTCCCTTTTGTTTTCTATGCTTGATCATTTCCCTTTCAGTGCAAAACCTTCTTTTTCCTTGGGGTAGGGGGGACTCTCCTTCCTAATGCTTAGCAGCTTCAATCTCCAATGGACTTTGATTATCAAAAATTGGAACCCCCATTTAGTCTTGAAGTTGTGCTTTTATAGCCCTCCAAATAATCCTTCAACATTTAATCATCCACCCTTTCCCATTCCTTGAGATTTGAATCATTAAGTTTTTATTCTATTATGCTCTTGGAAATGAGGAACTTTAATGCATGTGCAATATTTCCTTGCTGTGGAAAGAGGAGGAGTTATGACCTTTGGCTTTCCCTATGCTGTTTTGAATGCTTTTACCCGGAAGAATTTACGACAGGAGCTACAGTGCGCGGTAACGTCAGAGTTTCGATTTTGAGGGGTCTATAACGCGTGGTAGCGCGAGAGTTTTGAATTATGTAGCACTGCAGCGCATGGTAGAGACAGATTTTCGGTCTTGGGATCGCTGCAGCGCACGGTAGCGTGAGGCTTTCGAATTATGTACATCCTGCAGCGCGCGGTAGCGCCAGACTTTCGGTCTTAATACTGTTGCAGCACGCGGCAGTGCGAGACTTTCAAATTATGTATAGCTGTGGCGTGCGGTAGTGCGACACTTTTGAATATTTGCATTAATATGAAGCACTGGGTAATATCTTATATCCGCTGTGGCGCGCGATAGTGCCAGACCTTCGAATTGGTAACCACTACAGCGCATGATAGCGTATAATTTTGGGTTATAGGTCCGCTATGGTGCACGACAGCGTGGCAGTTTCGGTCTTGGGTCCGCTATGGCATGCAGTAGCGTGGCATTTTCGAATTGATTTCTGCGACAGCGCGCTGTGGCGCGCCATAGCGTGATTTTTCCAGATTTTCTAGTTTTCACTGCATAATTGAATTCAGTTCTTCTTTGTTGTGAAAACCAGCAAAAGCATATCAAATCATATAAATCCTAATGAAAAGTGTTATTTTCATTAACTTAAAATTACTATAAATCTTAAATTTATCAGTATCACTTAACCCTAAGGCTAGCTTTGCACCTTAAAGATCTAAAGTTTCTAATTATTACATAAAATCCATACTCACCATGGGTTGATTCTAAATCAAGTAGTGCAATTACATGTCGAATTATAAGTTCAATCATTAAGTTAAGATGCAAAATCAAGCATCATAATCTTCTAAACTCTATCTTAACCATAAGCACTTAAGATGTAGGGTAAAATGTAGCACCCCACCCCTTAATCCACAAGAATTAAGTTAAGGGGTGGTGTGTCATTCTAGCTAACCCTTCACTTATAATTAGATTAGGATGAAATCCACAATCCACCTAATAAGGGAAGGAGTAAGCTTAGAATCAAATATTCAGTCACTATCTAAGTAAACATACAGAGTGCAGAAGCGATTTTCAATATATATAACATCCAAGCATCACAACATAAGTATAAAGAAATGTATCTCAGAACATAAGTATAAAATCCAAATACGCAGTTATCAGTACCTGTATTATTATATTATTTAAAGTTTAAATAAAAGAAAGTGCAAATACACTCATCCTCATAGATAAAACTAAACAGCTGCTTCCTCCACAAGTTCCTCCTCCAAATATGGCTCCACACCAAGATCCTGATCATCCAACTGAAGAGGATCTGCCATTGTCGGTTTCACAATGTAGGGCCCCAGCCAAAAAAAGGAAAATCTGGTTAGACAATTATCTAAGTACATTTTAAGCTGATAAGTTTTATACGTGTTATGTAATATCACCATTCTACAACTTCTAGGTAACAAATGTATAAGGGAGCAGCAAGCAATACAAAAAGGAAAGAAAAAACTATAAACCATCATTTATAACTTAAGCAAAAAAGGAGGCTAAGGCATGCCTCAAATGCAAGCTAAACAAGGTAAGGTATATAAATATACATAATCAAACAAGTGTTATAAGAAAAATACTACATCCTAAACATGCTGGTGATCAAAAGAAACATGCCAATTAAGATTAAATAACTCAGCAGTGATATATATAAATAGCAGTAATATTCTAACATCATAATATATATAAAAGCAGTACAAGGAAATAGCTGACTGAATAAAAGTGCTGAAAGGTAACCAAAACATCAAACTGCATATAAACATCTGTGAACAATTTGACATACAGAAAAGAGCTAATCTAGCCCACCAGAAAAGCTGAAGGATCTTAGCACCAGTATGGCTAAGGCACCAACAGTATAATCGAAGGATCATAGCACCAGTACGGCTAAGGCACCAACAAAGAGACTAGGCAAACATCACACAACAAAACAAAGGCCTTCCCCTAATGTCATAAGTTGACTAGGCAATTAGAAGGCAATACTGAGAGGCAGCTCAAACACGTCCAATTATCATCTTCTCATTAATCACTTTAATATTTTTTTACAAGGAATCTAAGGAGTCTCCATATTTTCCTAACATTTTATTTATGCATCAAAAATCTTATATGATATGCTCAGGAAAATATGGCACAAAAGTATAGGGAATGCACAGCATCAATCATCAAAGTAAGCAAGGGACTCTACTAAATATGGCAATATCATTTATTTTCTACTTAACCATTCTAACTATTCCAAGTTACACAAGTTCAGGATCACCATTTTCTTACTATCGAGTGTAACTTAGAAATTCATCCTTATAAGTTAAAAAGGATTAGAACTGATCAGGTTCTAATCTAGTTCAATCAGATAGATGACTACGGGTTAAATCAATAAATCATACGTCATAGTTTTGTGAATTTAGATGTTCTAACTAAGATCTGATCAAGATCTTCTAAACCTATAGATTATGGATCAAACACGACGAGATTTAGGTTTAATCGCATAATCCAAAAGGGATAAGACCTAAGTTCTAGGTTTCATTCTATAAGTGATATACTAGTGAAGGCCAATCCTATTAAGTAATCAAACTTAATAGGATGAATCTCCTATCTTAAATCTAAGGTTAAAAGACAAAATAATCAGAATAAGTTGTAAAATAAAGAAAAAGTCTAGAAACTAATAAAACTAAGGTTTCACCTATTGAGTAACCCATTTACCCAATGAATAAACTTTAACCTATGATCTAGTCCTAGACTTAGGAAAGGTCCTTAAGGTGTAGTGTTTAAAACTTAGAGAGATTTTTGAAATCTAACCTTATGGTTGATTTCACTTACTTAAATGCCACTAAGATCTTTATAACAGTGGTTTACGTGTTTTGAAATATTAACTAAAGGTTACGGGTACTTAGTCCAATCTTAGGGCAAAATGACAATTTTGCCCCTATTTTAAGGGTCAAAAAGTCAACTTTTGACTCATGGGTCTGAATTGGTTTCTCTTAGTCCCAACTAATTTCTTACTATCTAACTTGAAGATAGACAGTAAGTACGTCCAAATTGGACTTCAAACGGTCAAGTTATGACCAAAATAAGGTCAGTAATAATTTAGTCATTTATCTAAATTTTTAGGGTTCAGATCTTAAATATTATTTTAGTTTATTGATGACATTGAAATTCTAAATTAGTTAGCATCTTGAATTTTTGAATTTGGAGTTGATTTAACTAAGTTATGACTGTTTGAAGTCTAGGGGCATTTTGGTCATTTTCACTAAGAATTCTAGGGTTGACTTTTTATCCTGATGTCCAAATGAGAAAACTAATACTACTACAGTGATGGGGCTGCTCTCCTGAGCATTTTAAGACCCATATTGACTATGTTCTGACAATTGGGTAAAAAGTTACGAGGCTCTAAAGAGATCCTAAAATGTTACCTCGTTCTGCGTACCATGAAATTAATGTCTACATTACGTTATTTGATTTCTTACATTTTTTCTGAGTATTTTGAGACCTATATTGGCTATGTTTGGATCATTCTACAAAAAGTTATTAAACTTTTAAGATTTAATATTTAAAAATATAATTTGTAGTATTTTACTGTTCATTTATTCAACTTGAATTATTTTACTATTCATTGCTAAAGTTATATATATATATATCTGTAATTTATTAATATTTATTATTAATTAATTATTAATCGATCTATCATTTAATTATTTTAAATATAATATTATTTTTTAATGGGCTTAAAATTAATCATTGTTTAATTAGAATTAATACTAATTAATTTTTAATTATCTTCCTGCTTCTTTAAGTTTAATTAATTATATTACTGTTAATAATTAATTAGTCCTAAATATATTTGATAATCTAATTTAATTTGAATTTTTAGTATTACTGCTCATAGAAATCTAATTATATTATAATATATTATTAGTTAAATAACATTAATAATTACTAATTTACTATTTAACAGAAATCTTAAATACTTATAATTATTGTTTAATTAGTTGTTATTGATTAATTGATAGTTAAATAATTAATTAATGACTGTTAGATTAATTAATTCATATTTAATATTACTAATTATTTAAATTATTCCTAATTAATACATATGTCATTATCATTATTTTTTTTATTCAATAAGTATTTAATGGAGCGGCCCACTGCCACGTGTCATCAGAACATGACACGCGGTAGGCACAGACAGGCCGAAGGCTTGCGCGTGGGCCCCTCGGGCGCGCGTTAGCTGACGCGGGCCGGGCAGGCGCGGGCCCCAAGCTCCGAACGCCGAGCCCGCACGCGACCCGCGCGTGCGGCCCTGGGCGAGCCCGGGTCGACCCGACCCGGCTCAAAAACTTCGCCAATCCCCCGCTCGGTCGAAGCTAGGGCTCGCCAAATGACGGCCTTCCCAGCGGCTCCGGCGTTCGACCCGCATTGCCGAGGGTAGGTCTCGGCGAGACCTACCCAACCATGGTTGAGGCGACGCTGGAGGATGCCTAGCTTGTGAGAAAACCTAAGACCTAAATGGACGACTCACGGTCGGAGCTACGGGTCTACGGAACATCACCAATCGATGAAGTTTCAGATCGATCAATCCACTCGCACTCGCGTAATTGCTAATGCTCAATTATCATCACAAATCAGGAGATCGAAATGGAGTAGTATCGAACTGAAGAGGGGAATGGGGAGGGTACCTAAGGTGGACCGGAAGCGAACCTAGGGTTGGCGACGGCTTCCTCCCGACGGCTTCTCGAAGCTCCAGCTTGACGCCTATAAGATCAAACTTAAGTATAATATGTAACAATGACTGCATTTTCTACTTCTATACTCTTATTATTCTAAGCTTTGATATCATGGTGTCTTGGATGTGACTCTAATGTATTTTGATATAGTGACTGAATTGGCAGAAGAATCATCCATTAGGTAGATAAGAATACAAATTCTCATCTGACACCTTATGGAATTCTTTGATACTGTGGCGCCCCACCCCTTAATCCACAAGAATTAAGTTAAGGGGTGGTGTCTCACTCTAGCTAACCCTTCACTTATAATTAGATTAGGATGAAATCCACAATCTACATAATAAGGGAAGGAGTAAGCTTAGAATCAAACATTCAATTACTATTTAAGTAAACATACAGAGTGCGGAAGCGATTTTCAATATATATAACATCCAAGCATCACAACACAAGTATAAAGAAATGTATCTTAGAACATAAGTATAAAATCCAAATACGCAGTCATCAGTACCTGTGTTATTGCATCATTTAAAAGTTTAAATAAAAAAATGTGCAAATACACTCATCCTCACAGATAAAACTAAACAGCTGCTTCCTCCACAGGTTCCTCCTCTGGATATAGCTCCACACCAAGATCCTGATCGTCCAACTAAAGAGGATCTGCCATTGTCAGTTTCACAATGTAGGGCCCCAGCCAAAAAAAGGAAAATCTAGTTAGACAATTATCTAAGTACATTTTAAGTTGATAAGTTTTATACGTGTTATGTAATATCACCATTCTATAACTTATAGGCAACAAATGTATAAGGGAGCAGTAAGCAATACAAAAAGGAAAGAAAAAGATATAAACTATTATTTATAACTTAAGCAAAAAGGGAGGCTAAGGCATGCCTCAAATGCAAGCTAAATAAGGTACGATATATAAATATACATAATCAAATAAGTACTGTAAGAAAAATACTACATCCTAAATATGCTGGTGATCAAAAGAAATATGCCAATTAAGATAAAATAACTCAGCAGTGATACATATAAATAATAGCAAGATTCTAACATCCTACTATATATAAAAGCAGTACAAAGAAATAGTTGACTGAATAAAAGTGCTGAAAGGTAACCAAAATATCAAACTGCATATAAATATCCATGAACAATTTGTCATATAGAAAAGAGCTAATCTAGTCCACTAGAAAAGTTGAAGGATCTTAGCATCAGTATGGCTAAGGCACCAACAGTATAATCGAAGGATCTTAGCATCAGTACGGCTAAGGCACTAACGGTGTACCCCTTAGTGTCAACAAGGAGACTAGGCAAACAGCACACAACAAAATAAAGGCCTTCCCTTAGTGACATAAGTTGACTAGGAAATCAGAAGGAAATACTGAGAGGCAGCTCAAACACGTCCAATTATCATCTTCTCATTAATCACTTTAATATTTTTTTATAAGGAATCTAAGGAGTCTCCATATTTTCCTAATATTTTATTTATGCATCAAAAATCTTATATGATATGCTCAAGAAAATATGGCACAAAAGTACAAGGAATGCGTAGCATCAATCATCAAAGTAAGCAATGGACTCTACTAAATATGGTGATATCATTTGTTTTCTACTTAACCATTCTAACTATTCCAAGTTACACAAGTTCAGGATCACCGTTTTCCTACTATTGAGTGCAACTTAGAAAATTGTCTTTATAAGTTAAAAAGGATTAGAACTGATTAGGTTCTAATCTAGTTCAATCAGATAGACGACTACGAGTTAAATCAATAAATCATAGGTCCTAGTTTTGTGAATTTAGACGTTCTAACTAAGATTTGATCAAGATCTTCTAAACCTATGGATTATGGATCAAACACTATGAGATTTAGATTTAATCGCATAATCCAAAAGGGATAAGACATAAGTTCTAGGTTTTATTCTATAAGTGATATACTAGTGAAGGTTAATCCTTTTAAGTAATCAAACTTAATAGGATGAATCTCCTATCTTAAATCTAAGGTTAAAAGACAAAATAATCAGAATAAGTTATAAATTAAAGAAAACTCTAGAAACTAATAAAACCAAGGCTTCACCCATTGAGTAACCCATTTACCCAATGAATAAACTCTAACATATGATCTAGTCTTAGCCTCAAGAAAGGTCCTTAAGGTGTAGTGTTTAAAACTTAGAGAGATTTATAGAATCTAACCTTATGGTTGATTTCACTCACTTAAATGCCACTAAGATCTTTATAACATTGGTTTACGAGTTTTGAAATGTTAACTAAAGGTTAGGGGTACTTAGTCTAATCTTAGGGAAAAATGACAATTTTGCCCCTATTTTGGGTCAAAAAGTCAACTTTTGACTCATGGGTCTGAATTGATTTCTCTTTGTCCCAACTGATTCCTTACTGTCTAACTTGAAGATAGACAGTAAGTACGTCCAAATTGGACTTCAAACGGTCAAGTTATGACCAAAATAAGGTCAGGGGTAATTTGGTCATTTATCTAAATTTTTAGGGTTCAGATCTTAAATATTATTTCAGTTTATTGATGACATTAAATTATAAGATAGTTAGCATCTTAAATTTTTGAATTTGGAGTTGATTTGATTAGGTTATGGCTGTTTGAAGTCTAGGGGCATTTTGGTCATTTTCACTAAGAATTCTAGGGTTGCCTTTTTGTCCTGATATCCAAATAAGAAAACTAATACTACTACAGTGATGTGGCCACTGTCCTGAGCATTTTAAGACCCATATTGACTATGTTCTGACGTTTGGGTAAAAAGTTACGAGGCTCTAAAGAGGTCCTAAAATGTTACCTCGTTATGCATACCCCAAAATTAATTTTTATATTTTTCTGAGTATTTTGAGACCTATATTAGATATGTTTGGATCATCCTATAAAAAGTTATTAAACTTTTAAGATTTACTATTTAAAAATAAAATGTGTAGTATTTTACTATTCATTTATTCAATTTGAATTAATTTACTGTTCATTCCTAAAGTTATATATATATATCTATAATTAATTAATATTTATTATTAATTAATTATTAATCAATCTATCATTTAATTATTTTAAATATAATATTATTTTTTATTGGGCTTAAGATTAATCATTGTTTAATTAGAATTAATACTAATTAATTCTTAATTATTTTCGTGCTTCTTTAAGTTTAATTAATTATATTACTGTTAATAATTAATTAGTCCTAAATATATTTGATAATCTAATTTAATTTGAATTTTTAGTATTACTGCTTATAGAAATCTAATTATATTATAATATATTATTAGTTAAATAACATTAATAATTACTAATTTACTGTTTAACATAAATCTTAATTAATTATAATTATTATTTAATTAGTTGTTATTGATTAATTGATAGTTAAATAATTAATTAATGACTGTTATATTAATTAATTAATATTTAATATTACTAATTATTTAAATTATTCCTAATTAATACATATGTCATTATTATATATTTTTTATTCAACAGGTATTTAATGGAGGAGGGGCCCACTGCCACGTGTCATCTCCTCACTGGGAGCGGCAGAGGCTGCGGGACCCACCATGACACATGGTAGGCACAGACGGGCAGAAGGCCTGTGCGTGGGCCCCTCGGGCGCGCGTCAGCTGACGCAGGCAGGGCAAGCGCGGGCCCCACGCTTCGGACGCCGAGCCCGCACGCGACCCGCGCGTGCGGCCCTGGGCGGGCCTGGATCGACCCGACCTGGCCCGAAAACTTCGCTTATCCCCCGCTCGGCCGAAGCTAGGGCTCGCCAAATGGCGGCCTTCCCGGCGGCGCCGGCGTTCGACCCGCACTGCCGAGGGTAGGTCTCGGTGAGACCTACCCAACCATGGTTGAGGCGACGCCGGAGGATGCCCGGCTTGCGAGAAAACCTAAGACCTAAATGGACGACTTGCGGTCGGAGCTACGGGTCTACGGAATCTCACCGATCGATGAAGTTTCAGATCGATCAATCCACTCGCACTCACGTAATTGCTAATGCTCAATTACCATCACAAATCAGGAGATCGAAATGGAATAGTATCAAACTGAAGAGGGGAATGGGGAGGGTACCTGAGGTGGACAGGAAACGAACCTAGGGTTGGCGAGGGATTCCTCCAGACGGCTTCCCGAAGCTCCAGCTTGACGCCTACCAGGTCGCGGGGGCTTAGGCATCTTAAGAGAAAGGCTGGCAGAGCGAGCGAGGTCGCCGCTCGCGGCGACTGGTCGCGGTTCGCGGCGCGTGACACACGACGGGTGCCCTCGGGGTCACGGGAGAGACGGTCTCTCGACCGTTCGATCTCCCGATCAATAAATGCCAAACAAACAAAATTAGAAAGTAATTAAGGCTAATTATCACTAATCTAATTCTATGGAAATTAACATATAATTAACAAAAATAAGATCCAAAAAATAAATCTATCTTACTCAATTGATTCTAAACATCTTAATGATCAATTAGAAGCTACAACATGCAAATTAGGTTAAGTAATGTGGCGGCCGCCCCTTCTAATCATAAGGCTTAAGGAGTGGTCATCACTAAGTACATCTTATACTTAATATTAGGTTAGAATTTTAAGACTCCAATCCAATCTTAAGAAAAATATGTACTTTTCATAATAAGGTAAAGATTAACAATCACTTAATGAGTATCAGAGTGCGAAAGAAAAGAATCAACTGAAGTAATCATCCATATTATAAAGTAAAGACATCCAGCTCAGAATATATACAATGCAGGAAAAGTGAAGTACAACTTAATCCTGTATTATTACAAACATTTAAAGTTAAGAACTGAAATGAAAAGATTCTCTCATCCTCACAATATAAAAATAAAGTAAAGCAATCTAGTAAGTAGATTAAGATCCCTCAGTAGTCTGGACCTCCTCCTGGATCTGCTCCGAGTAGGCTCAATCTTCTCAAAAAGCTCAGAATCTACCATTATCGGTTTCATAATGGTAGGGCTCCAGCCAACAAAAGAAAAATCTAGTTAGACAAAATGTCTAAGTACATTTTAAGGTAATGAATTTTAATGTATTTTAAAGATATCACAACTGAAATTAAGCATAGTATAGCGGTAAAGTAACAAGAAAGGAAGAACAAATTATGAGGTAGAAACATACCTCAATACCTACAATACAAGGTAAGTAAAGTATAAGTGCAAATCTACTAAGTACAAAGAAAAGTCCTATGGAATATGATCAAACTAATATGCCAGTTATAGTATAAGTAAATGTACTGTACTGAAAGTATAAAAACTAGCATCCTAACATGCTCTTAAGTAAGTAAAACGGCTGATATACAGAAAGTTCTGAAATGTAAAGGAACTGCAGAAAATGAAAAAAATGAAAGGAAAAAAAAATGCTGAAACGGTAAAATAAAGTAAATCTGAAGTGTAAGAAAAACACATAAAGTAACTGTAAAAATGACTGAAAAGTAAATGTAAGTAGTGTAGATTAAAGTATTGTACGTGTGAGATACTCTTACTTAGTCTGCCAAAAAGTAAAGTCCATCTGATAATCTAGGAGAAACATCGAAGATTAAAGTAATGTCCACCAAAGAGGCATCTAGAAGAAATATCCCAGATCCTAAAGTAACATCCATAAAGTATCTAAAGAGCATATAGGAGAAAAATCCCAATGCCAAAGTAATATACCATAGGGAAATTTCCTAGGAAAAAGCTGTCCTAAAGTAAAGTCATACTAAGTGGCAGGCTAAGTAAAACATAAACCACAAGTATAATGTTATGTACTAATTGTTTATTTTAAAATTATGCATATGACATATGAATGCAATTTAAAGTATATCATAAATTATTTAGCAAGTGATTCTAAAATATGTCCAATAGTATAAAAGGCTCAAATGATAAGGAAAGCATGACAATTTCAAATTCAAAGTAATAAATAGCACTACACAAAATTTGTGATATCACCTATTTTCTAATTTAAACATTCTAACTACTCTAAGTTACATAAGATTCAGAATCATAAATTCTTACACTGTCTGTAACTTAGAATCACGAACCTACAAGTTGAACATAATTAGGATTAGCTACGTCCAAATTATAAATGAATCAAATGTTGCCTATAAAGTTTAAATAAGTAAATCAATCATCATATGTTATTATTTTATAAATCCCAAACTAAATCTTGATTAGCCAAATCAAGATTGAAAGGATTAAGAATCAAACTCCAAAGAATGAAGTTCAATTACTTAGTCACAGGGCCATCCTAAGGACTAAGATTTAATCCCATCTTACTGATTAAATGTTAAGGCAAATCCTATTGAATAAAGTCAAGTTCAATAGGATAGATTTCTAATTCTAACTCTAATGTCAAAAGATCAAATAATCAATTAATAAACTAATAAGACCAAGGTTTCACCTTAATGAGTAACCCACTTTACCCATTAGATGAATTCTAACATAAGATCTAATCATAATCCTAGGAATTAAAGCTCTTAAGTACTAGGAGTATCACTCAGACACACATCCTAACTAAAGTTATAAAATATAATGGACGATCTAAGAAGTTTAAAAGAAAAGGAAAGATCTCTATTTTACTTAAGATTTTTGCTTAAGACTTAACTTAAGATTTTCATCAAATTTCTAATTTGAGACTTAGAATTATCTAAATCAAGGATTAAATCATTTTAATTACTATATATTATGATTTAGAAGTGAAATCAGGTCTTAAATTCATAAAACCCCAATTTTGGGCAAAAAGACTGTTTTGCCCCTTACTTAAAGGTTTAAATCTCTTCTTTGTGAATTAGGGCTATATTCTAGATTTTAATAAAGTGAAATGATTACTTACTGTCTAATATGAGTTTAAACAGTAAATTCATTAATTTTGGTTAAGTATTAAGCCTTATAGGGTCAAATTAAGGAATTTGACCTATAAGGGTGTATTGGTAAATTTACCCTAATGACATATAGTTTTTCTGTTAGTTTACTGTTTATGCCCTAAGGTTTCCATAGAACCTAAAATTATTGAATTCTGATGTGTATTGGCTAAGTTATAGCCATTACAAATTCTAGGATTTAAAGGGTAATTAAGGATTCTTAATTAAAGGTCAAAAATACTAACTTTATCATTTTGTGTCCAAATCAAATAATTTTAGTGGCTGTATATCACAATTGATCCACTGATCACAATAACATATGGTAGACTCAATTTGGACCTAATTTGGCTAAGTTAATTAAGGTTTATGATGATTAGTGAGTGATTAGTGAAATTAATTACTCAATCACTAATATATATATATATATATATATATATATTTATATGTATGATAATTATATTTTCTACAGATTGGGTTCCATGTAAGCAGACAGAAGAGACCTCTAGTCCACGTGTCACCACAGGATTCACCGACGGAGCGCAGATGGGTCCCACAGCTGCAGCACTACGCCAGTGATCCGTGGTTTGTGGGTCCCACCAGTTTGATGAGGTGCTGACGCATGCCCAGCCTCTTTACGCAGGTCAGGCTGACCTGACCTGACCCAGTTCAAGGAGCGAGGCTTCTTCCTCCTGCGCGATTAGACGAAAGATAGGCGAAAAATTAGGGCAGAGCCCTAATTGACGCACAGATACTTCTTGCTGAGCGATTCTTATGCCAGCCTAAGCTCGATGTCTGGCCATTCTAGCAAGCCTAGCAATGGCCTTTAACCTTCTTCTTCCTTCACTCAGCGGGGAAGCTTATTTAGAACTTCTAGGGTTATGGTAAAAGAGTAACCCTAATTACTAATTCGTTAAAGAGGTGTTTGATCATTCTATCAACCCTGAAACTCCCAAAAATAACTAGATTGAACAGATCAAACAATACAATCATCGAAATTTGTCAATTTAATAGAGATTAGAAAGGTCGAGTACTTGATGATAAAAGCTTTGCCAAAGTCCGCCAAATCAGGGATGGATCAATTAGCTGCACCAAAAATGCTGATCTCCGCATCCCTAGCTCCCCGGTATCTCCCCCATAATGAGGACCCCAGGGCAGAGCTCCTAAAGTCTGAACGCTGGCCTTAGAGGAGTCTGCCGCGCGTCACTTGGCATCGACACGCGGAGGATCGAGCGAGCAATGCGAGCTAGGACTGTGACACGTGCCCTCGCCTTCGCAAACGAGGATGAAGAAATCGTGGCCGTCCATTTTGGATGGCCCGATCCGATGGTGTAGGAGCACCGTCTCGCATTAACGGCCCAGCCCGTTAAGTTCAAACAGTGGGCCGAAATAAAATAATATAAATATACATTTATATTTATATATATAATTACATTATATTTAATTAGTTTAGCCTATTTTATTAATTAAATTTAATCACCTAAATGCATTCTAAGAAAATTTCCAATAAATCACCCCTAGCTAATTGAGGGGTGAGGAATGCAATGGCGCACTCAGATTTTTGTTTTAACAAGTATTTAATTATTTAATTTTTCAGGTATTTAAATAATATTATTTTATTCGCCAAAAATCTAGCAACTTCCAAATGCCTCCAAAACTTCACTCATAGCTAATTTGGGGGTGGTGAACGCAATGGTAAAGTCAGACTTTTAATTTGAGATCTAGATAAAAAGTCAATTTCTAGGGTTTTGGGATTTTCCAGAATTCAAATTTTGATCTAATTGATTCCTGAATGAGTCTAAGCCTTAGTGATGAGTTCCAAGTCACTTAATCAGTGCACTGGGACTATAATTAGGACTTGGATTAGTCCTAAGTAACTTAAGTAACAACTCAGGTTGTTACAGACTCCTCCACTTAAGAACATGTCGTCCTCGACATCACTTAAGTAGAAAATAAAACAGAATAAAATATTGAAATTGAAATTACTTGAGTTGAATAAGTATAATTGCAAGAAAATGAATATAGAATAGCTTGATGGAGGTGGAAGAATATCGGGTTTCTATATTAGCCTTTGGAACTTATATCAAATAACCAATTTGATCTTTTGCCCATGATTTTGATAGGGAAGTCTTTACTAGAGATGAGAAGACAAAGATTATGAAAGTATTAAGTTACTCTCACTTAAAATATAGGATATTTATAGATACATACGACTCTATGATAATTAAACTGTAGTCTCAGCACATCCCTAGTAATGCATGCCTTAGTAGAACGAATTTGCTTCTAGGGATTGAAGATATAATTGTCATGAACTTAAGAATATGATGTTATTCAAATGAGTAAGGAATTGAAGGAAATTTGTAAGTTCAGAATTCTATATTTATAATTCCATCTTTATAATTTCATCTTATAGTTAATGATAGAAAAATTCTATCCAAAATTTTGTGCTTAAAGAACTAACCAACTAAGTGACAACCATCACTTAATAAGGGTCTCAATATTAGAAAAAGAGAAGTTAACATTTATCTAATCTAACTATAACTTTAAGGATCAAATACTTAGCCCTTAAGTCATAATATATGACTTGGCAATATAAGATAGTTATAACTTAGCAGGTGACATCACATACTAAGCACATGATAATTTCAAGATCCAAATAAAAAAAAATCCTAAAGGTTTCATATTTAAGTGATTTTACTACTTAATATAACTTAGATAATTAGTTAAGCTGCTATAAGTCTTAACAAAGATTTAATGGATGCGAATGATTCTAATTAAATGAATTGGAACAAAAAATTTGGCATCAAAGAACTAGCGTTCTTTGATCACTTATTATATTAGAATTTTAGGAAAAGATCCATCATTAGGATCTAAGTCTAATAATGAATCCAAATAGTTTGGCTTATAATTTTGTAATTAAAGATAAGATGAGAATGGATTAGCTATATGAATTGGTCCCATATGAGGCTTGAACTATTAAAGAGACATTCATCTCTTATTAAAATGTTTTGTTAGGGCAAAAAGATTCAATATCTAATTTAGAATACTTAGCCTCAAGGTTTAGACATTAAGTCACTCATGCTGACTTAACAAATCCCGGTTCTAGGTGTTTTGGTTTTATTAGCTTATCGTGCCATTTCTTCATTCTCTCCTTGTACAGCTTGGCACTCTCATATGCTCTCAACCTGAATTCATCTAGTTCGTGCAATTGTAGAACTCTTTTCTCCCCTGCTAATTTTAAATCAAAATTCAGCTTCTTAATTGCCCAAAAAGCCCGATGTTCTAACTATACCGGCAAATGACATGATTTCCCATAAACCAGCTTGTAAAGGGACATTCCTAAAGGTGTTTTGAATGCTGTTCTATACGCCCAAAGTGCATCGTTTAATTTCATGGACCAGTCCTTATTTTTGTTAACAGTTTTTTCTAGGATTTGTTTTAATTCACGGTTCGACACTTCTACTTGACCACTGGTTTGAGGGTTATAGGCTGTACCTACCTTATGTTTCACCCTATACCCTTTCAAAAAAGTTTCTAATTGTTTAGTACAGAAATGTTTTCCACCATCACTTATTAGAACACGGAGTGCACCAAACCTAGAGAGCACATGAGCTTTCAAAAATTTGATCACAGTTTTGGCATCATTGTTTGTACAAGCTATAGCTTCAACTCATTTGGAAACATATTCCACCCCTACTAATATGTAATTACTTGAATTAGAGATGGAGAATGGGCCCATAAAGTCAATCCCCCAAACATCAAAGAGTTCAACTTCAAATATTTCATTTAAAGATAACTCATCTCTTTTTTCTAAATTTCCCATCCTCTGACATTGATCATATCTCTTTACAATATCAGCAGCATCCTTGAATAATTTTGGCTAATAAAATCTAGATTGTAGTACCTTTGTTGCTGTTCAATCAATACCATGATGCCCTCCATAAGGGGATGTGTGGCAATGATATAAGACAATATTTATTTTAGGTTCAGGCACACATCTCCTTCGGATTTGATCGGCATATCATTTGTATAGGAAGGGATCATACCAAAAGTAACTCTTAACAACAGCAAAATTTTTTTTTCCTTCATTGATAGTTAAATTCTTTTGGAATTACCCTTTCTGCGAGATAGTTGGCAAAATCAATAAACAAAGAGAATTGTTTGCTGTAATTGTATAGAGCTGTTCATCAGGAAAAGTTTCACAAATTTCTTCTCCTTCCTTATGTTTTATATGAGTTAATCTAGAGAGGTGATTAGCCACCACATTATCGCACCCCTTTTTGTCACTAATTTCTAAGTCAAATTCTTGTAGAAGCAAAACCCAACATATGAGTCGTGGCTTTGCTTCTTTCTTTTGAAGAAGACAGTTGATCGCAGCATGATCCATGTATACAGTTGTTTTTGATCCAATAAGATACACCCTAAATTTGTTGAACGCAAAAACAATTGCTAAAAGCTCTTTTTCAGTGGTGGTGTAATTTCTTTTGGGCTTCATCCATTAAGTTACTTGCGTAATAAATGGATTAGAAAATTTTTTCCTTTCGCTGTCCTAAAATTGCTCCCACCGCAAGATCACTAGCATCACACATGATTTCAAAGGGGTGATCCCAGCTAGGAGTAAAAATTATAGGAGCTAAAATGAGAGCAGATTTTAATGCATTGAATCCCTTTGTGCAGTCTTCACCAAATTTTAATTCAACATCTTTTCCTAGAAGCAGGCACAAAGGTAAATTATTTTTTGAAAAATCTTTTATGAACCTCCTATAAAACCTAGCGTGCCCAAGAAAACTCCTAACTCCCTTTATATTGGAGGGTGGAGGCAATTTCTCAATAACCTCAATTTTGCCTTTATCAACCTCAACTCCTATTATTGATATAAGGTGGCCCAAGACAATACCCTACTCCACCATGAAGTAACACTTTTTCCAATTAAGAACAAGATTAGTTTCCTCACATTTCCTTAGGACCTTACCCAAGTTTGATAAATAGACTTTAAAGGATTTTCCCACTACTGAAAATCATCCATACATATCTCTAGGAAATCTCCTATCATTTCAGAAAAGATGGCCATCATACATCTTTGAAAAGTTGCCAGTGCATTACATAGACCAAAGGGAATCCCTTGAAAAGCAAATGTTCCATAAGGGTTTTTTCTTGGTCTTCCGGGGCTATCAAAATCTGATTGTACCTTGAGTAGCCATCCAAAAAATAAAAGTAAGGGTTTTCAGCCAGTCTATCTATCATCTGATCAATGAATGGGAGAGGATAGTGTTCTTTCCTAGTTACCTTATTTAATCTCCTATAGTCTATATATACTCTCCACCCTGTAACCTTCCTTATAGGGATTAATTCATTATTTTCATTCAAACTCACGATTATCCCACTTTTCTTAGGGACCACATGAATAGGACTTACCCAAGGGCTGTTTGAAATTGGGAAAATAATTCTAGCATCCAAGAGCTTAATGATCTCCATATGCACCACTTCTTTTATATTTGGGTTTAATCGTCATTGAGGTTCTATGGAAGGTTTGGAGTTGTCTTTAAGCAGAATGCGGTGCATGTATAAGGTAGGGCTAATGCCCTTCAAATCATCAATGCTCCATCCTATTGCCCTCTTATGCTCTCTTAACATCGTACACAATTTAGTCTCTTGATTTGGGCTTAACAAAATTGAAATTATTACCAGTAGTAATGTTTCCTCCCCAAGATAAACATATTTTTAGTGTTTGGGCAACAAATTCAAGTCCAATTCAGGGGGTTCATCTACAGACAGCTACATTTTCTTTCTTTCTTGAATCAGTTCATCCATCATGTTTTCTTCCTCATCCATTCTAGCTTCTTCTTCTTTCTCAAAATTGGATTCCTCTATATCTCTAGAAATGCGCACCTCTTCCAATGTATTTACTTCCCAACACTCCTCATTTGGCTTAAATTAGTGTCTCATTGAATCCTTTATATTGAATTTCACCTCCTCCCCCTCATAATGAAGACTCAATTCTCCCTTATCAACATCTATCATAGTTTTTCCAGTAGCAAGGAAAGGTCTCCCTAGAATTATAGGAATCTCCTGATTTTTATCTTCCATTTCCAATACAATAAAATCAGCAGGGAAGATAAATTTATCAACTTTTACTAGAACAATTTCCAAGATTCCCATGGGAGTTTTTACGAATCTATCTGCTAGTTGGAGGAGGACAGAGGTAGGTATTAAGGAGTCAATTCCTAGTTCTTTAAATATGTAAAATGACATTAAATTTCTTAAAGCACCCAAATCACATAAAGCTCTTTTAAAAGAATGATTTCCTATTGTGCACGGAATGGTAAAACTTCCCTGGTCCTTTCTTTTAAGAGGAATTTTCTGCTGGAGGATGACACTACATTCCTCAGTCAAGGCTACCATTTCCTTCTCATTTATTCTTCTTTTCTTTGATAGAATATCCTTCATGAACTTAGCATAATTGGGCATCTGTTCCAAGGCTTCAGCGAAGGGTATGTTTATATGAAGAGTTTTAAAAGTTTCAAGGAATTTTTGGAACTGGATGTCTAGCTTCTCCCTTTCCATTCTTTGAGGATAGGGGATGTGAGGAGTGTGATCAAAAGGTTTAGTCATCTGAGTGTTAGTCTCCTCATTCCTCTCCTTCTCTTTGTCCTTATTGATTTCTTCTTCCTCAATTTATCTCTCTCCCGACACTTGAGAAGTATTTTCAGAAATTTTTAATACCAAAGGTTCTATAGTCTTACCACTTCTCAAGGTTTTGGAGTTTCCTGATTCATTCCCGCAGTCCCCTATGGCTCCTACCAAAAAGGGTTGATTTAGCTGCATCATGATTTCTTGTATTTTTAACTCAATTCTTTGGACAGCTTTTTCTTGATTCAAAAGTGTGTGTTCGTATCGATTTAATGTTGCATCTGTTCTGTTCATAAAATTGGTCGTATTAATTTTAAATCCCCTTAGAGAATGCTCTAAGCTTCTTCCCTCCTTAGTTTGTTGGGCTCTATAGCTTTGAACAACATTCACTCTCTCAGTTTCTGCTTTATGATCAGAAACCAATTACATTCCCTCTAGTCTTTAGGTTAACATGTCAATTTTGTTTGTTAATTCAATAATCTAATTTGACTCGCTCACGTTATACACCTCCACTTTTTTTGAATTTAGCCACTCAGTCGGCCATTGGTAAGCATTGTTAGCCATTTCCTTGAGGAGATCAAAGGCCTTCTCAAGGGTCTTACTGCTTAATGATCCTCCTGCGGCAGCATCTATGAGGGTCCTTGTGGGTGCATTTAATCCATTGTAAAAAATCTACACTTGCATCCACAAAGGGAACCCATGATGAGAGCAATGCCTTAAGAAGTTCTTAAAGCGTTCCCAGCCATCATACACATTCTTACCATGCTGCTGAGAGAAGTTTAAAATTTTATTTCTTAGCCTGATGGTCTTGGCGGGTGGGAAATACTTGGCTAGGAATTTTCTTGCCAAGTCATGCCAAGTCCTTATAGACTGACCATGTAGGGAACTGAGCCAAACTTTAGCTCAATCTCTCAGCAAGAATGGGAATAATTTCAGTCTCAATGCATCATCAGATACCTTGTTGAATTGGAAAGTGTCGCATATTTTCAGAAAATTGGAAATATGTGCATTCGGGTCATCCGATGCCATCCCACTAAATTGATTATTTTGAATCATGTTTAAAGTGGATGGTTTTATTTCGAAATTATTGGCTTGTATAGGAGGTCTAACAATGGCATTTAGAACTCCTACTGTGGGAAGTGCATATTCTCTAAGCAATCTTCTCCTAGCATTTACCATAGGTTATGCTGGGTTTATTTCTAAGTCTTCCATTTGTGCATTATGTTGGTTTAAAATGACTTGCTCTCTCCTAGCTCTCAAATAAGTTCTATTGATTTTAGGATCATAAAAGAATTTGATAAGATTTCTCCTACTCATGCAGTTAAAGGGATCACTAGCTAGAACAAGTTTCAACAATCAATATTTAGCAATAACTATTCGCCACAAATGATAGTAGAAATTTGAATAAGTTAATATGCAATAATATTTAGCACAAGATCTTTTTAGAAAATTTTCAAATTTTCTCAAGGCAAGCACGTAAAGAAATTAATTACAGCTATGTAAGAAAATATGCACAAATTAGTTAGTTCTAAATTACTAAATACTAGAAAATTGTACTTGATACAAAATGAAAACCGTTCCTCGACAATGGCGCTTAAAACTTTACAGGGCGGAAATACACGTCTGCGTTTGCACGCAAGTGTACATGGTCTGAAGTAATAAATGGAAAGTTTAATTTCCGGGATTTATCGAACCTCAGGGAACGGTTGTTCTATTACCAAGTTGTATTTTCTTTCACTAATGTTTAGATGACAATTTGGTTGATTTTATTGGTTCCTAATTAGCAATGCACAAGACCTTGAGTAAATATATAATTTGATTTAAAAGGAGAGAGTTGAGATTTTGTTGTAATATTTGTGAGGGTTGGTTATATAACTTCATTATTTGAATGTATACATTCAATTTATTTGCTTTATTAAATCAAGTGAACACCATTAGAATAGGAGTACCCTCCAATTACGTTGGGTTCAAGTTTAGTGCACAAAGAGAACTCCTTTTGGATTCTCCCTTAGCACATAAACTCTTATGAGATAATAATCGATTAATTAGATTTTGATTCCCTACATCTAGGTTACCAAAAGATATCTTTTAATTATGATGGTCTCACAAGCAGGACTTCCATTGACCATGCATCATGCGCTTCACATGCATTTTAGCTAGATGGGAGGATATATTGGGTCAATGGACTATGTCACATCATCCATGGAGGTTCCCAATGTCCTCTCATCTATTCTACCTTGCTGAGCAGCAGAGCAAGGTTAATCAAGAACTTGGTTCTCAAGCGTCAATCTATTAGGAGAGCTATTAAGGGGTGGTGCAAGTGAGCTTTGAGAATTTTGTCACATAATTCTTAGCTCTACTTGCACTACTGTCCTTGCTCTTACCCAATTGATGAGCATTGGAACACAAGTTCTTTTAAATAAAATAATTTAGATTTCAGTTCTTCCAAGCATTCATTTTAATATTAAATTTAACAATAAAACATTCTTTCATTACATTCAAATAATGTCATCATATACCAATGATCCCTTACATATTTTTATAACTACATCTCAACCCTCTCCAAGGGGTTCTTAGCCTTCCATTACTAAGCAAGAAAGAGCATACATATAAAGAAAAGTGAACGTCACCATCAGTTCATGGTAACAAATAAATCAAGGGAGTTTAGGAAAAATACAAGGAATCACCCGAAAGTTTTCTGGGGTTCTCTTTACTTTTCCTGCACTGTCCTCTTGAAGCACCACACTTCATCTCTGTTGTCTTCCTTTTCTTCTTGTTCTTAGTCCTCTTTTCCCCTTGAAGAGTTCTCCTTCTTTCTCTTCATGCAGCCTTTCTTTTTGGTCTTTGAATATTAAAAGTTGGAACCCTTTCAAGGTCTGAGATTGGCCATTAAATAGGGATGCACTAAGCCTCAAAGCCTTAAATGTGTGACTTTTCCTCTTTCTTGATTTTAAACCAATCCCTTTTAATGATTTTATTTAATTAAAACTGTTGGGATTTAGTAGGGATTAATTTATCTATTTTCAAGGGGTTGGGGAATGCAAAAGGTCACATTTTTGCGGCCTTCCCCATGCTTCCTTAATTGCTATTTCTGGAATTTCTGGACCATCCGCTACGGCACGCTGTGGTAGCAGCGTTTCAAATACTATTCCGCTACAGCGTGCTGCGGCAACCGCATTCCAAATCCTGTTCCGCTGCGGCGCGGTGTAGTAGCTGTGCTCCAAATGCTTTTCCTGTATATAAGTTAGTATCTTTTTCATTTGGTCGCTGCAGCGTCTACTGTGGCGTTCGGTGGCATGCTACATCGGATAAACTTTTGGGTTCACTGTTCAATTAGTTCTTCTATAGTTTTATAAAATAAAAATTTACCCGCTACGGCGCGTGACGGCGCACTACAGCGGACAAACTTTCGGATTCACTGTTTATTTAATTCATCTATAGTCTTATAAAATGAAAATTTACCCACTGTGGCATGCTGCAGTGGAAAAAGTTGCGTGATATTGTTCAATTACTTATTTATAAAGTTTAATAAGTCCTCGAAAAATGACGATGTGGCGCGCTGCAGTGCGTCGTGGCGCGCTGCGATGTGCAAACTTGCGTATTACTGTTCAATTACTCATTTATATGGTTTAAATTTATTCTTATCGATATGATGCTGGGGCGTGCCACGGCGGGCCGTGGCACGCTGCAGCGGGGTTGCTCCAGTTCTACAGTTCTACTTCCAGTTTAGGCATTTTTAATGGGCCATCATGGCGCGCTGTGGCGGATTTGTCCCAAAATATGATAATTCAGCCCATGCAATCTGTTTTCTTCAATTTCATGAAAAAGCATCATTTTCAACTCAATGTATAGGGATATATATAGTTGTATGAATGTTTAAACACTATATTTATGATATAAATTCCGACTATATCAATCATATCCATTTCAGAGTGATGGATCAACTCTTCGATGTCTATACCGAGGAGTGGTGGTACCCTGCAGATGAAAGACTAGTTCGTGAGAGCTGACGATATCATTGTGCTCCTATTTATCAGGATTTCTCTCATCTATGCCAAGTTTTATAAATGATTGTATTAGTCATTTAGTAGTAGCTTTTATCCAACTTTTATTGCTTTTTAGCACTTTTGATCTTATATCCAAAATCGTTTAGTATTAATGAGAATTACTTCTTTCATTAGTTCTTAAATTTATGTACCTTTCTCTTTCTTAGAGATGAATCCTAAACATGATTCCCCTCTCCCTTCTGTGGTAAAGGAAGCTGCTTCTACTACCTCATCACCCACTAATGAGCTAAAAACTCTAAGGTTCGAGCCTCAAATTGCATCCCATCGAACCAAATCACCCCCAGTCACGCTTAACCCCTCTGAGTATTGACCTCGACATGTTGAAGGTGTTGGGTTCGATCCTTGTCCATATGGTGGACAGTGGAGGGGGTATTTTCCCTCCATAGTAAACCCTAATTATGTGAAGATTGAATTGGGGTTTCAGCATTATGGTTCTCCCACTTAGGGCTTCTGGTTCCTTAGGGTTGAGCTCATTATTGTGAGCATTTCAAGCTCCGGTGGGCCTCATGGAATGACTTGTAGCGCCGAAATTTAGGGTTTCAATCAAAACCCTAAATCCATTTCTGTTCAGCCCTCTGTCTGACTCGGGATGCAGGCTATAGCGCGGGTCGGGCCAGCCCAAGCTCACGCTGTGCGACAGTGCTGGGCGCGAGTCATGGCTGACACACCTTTTCGTTTGGGTCAACTCGTCGGGTTTTGGTTGACCTGACAAGGACCCGAGCGCAAATTAATGGAAAAATGATTTAATTTAAATTACATTAATGGATTTCCTAGGCTCTAAACTTAGGAAACATTTAATTAAACTAGGGTTTGCCATAACGAATTCAATACTTATCCAAACCCAGTGAACTTATATATTATTTTAACTAGCAAAGTGTGTAAAATCAGAATATGGAATAATATTTATGTTTTTGAAATTGGTTTAACTAATTATTGCTTAAATAGGTAAATATTGTTTAGTGCTTAACTTTGTGGTTTGACTTCCAAAACCTTCAAACTTAGTTTCTAAATGCTCATTATGCAGTAGAGAACATTATGGTATGCTTAATTTCAGAATCTTGTAAGGTTAATTGTTAATTATCTCTTAATGATAGTTTAGGATGATTAGCTTAGTTAAGGAGTTTGAGACCTCCAATTCTGGAGATCTTACTGTATATGCTTTTATTAAGATGTATATAATTTAATGGCTTTCTTAGTTTTTTGATTTAAAACCTTTTGATCAAAAGTTAATCTTATACCTTGGAAAATGACCATTTTGCCCTTGCAAATTGGTTAGTCAAATTCCTTTGGCTTAGACTTGATCCCTTAGCTGTCTAAACCTTTCCTAAGCTTTACTGCTAAGTTAAGTTGACTTAACACTAGTTAGATGCATGTATTGGTAACCCTACCCTAGTTTGAGAGGTTGAATCCCAAATTAGGGTTAGCCTTGCTTAACCCATTGCTTAGGCCTTTAGTGATCCCTTATTAGTGTCCAAAATATCTCTAAACTTCTTAGGCAACAACCTATCAATTAAGGTAAGTCAATTCTAATATTAGATGCCATTAGACTAAGTCATATTTTGTAACATAGTGTAGTAGTCACCTTTAAGTAAAGAGTCTTATCCATTTTGGATAAGATGATTCTCATCCCTTAGAGAGTTTGCTTGCAACCTTAGGACTTTGTAACTAAGCTAATTTGTGACTTAGGCTTTAGCTTAGTCATTCCTTTTGGAATGAGTTCTCCTTTTGGTTGGCTAAGCCACATATTATGACATAGGTGCCAATCTTGTTTAGTTATAGAGCCTTTTGCATAAGTCATATATTATGACTTGTGCCAGTAGTCTTATAGTAATCCTTTAGAACTTAAGGACATTAAGTTACATTATGCGACTTAATGCAGTAGTTTTTCCATGCTTTTAAGGTTAAGTATTCAAATAAGATATTTACCCTTTTTTCCTTAGGAGAATCCTATAGCAAGAGATGAATATCTCTTTGGTGGTAGAAACCTTAGAGTGGATTAACTCTATGGGTAGTTCACTCTATTGTCCTCCTTAGAGAAAGATTATACTTAGTTAAATGTATATAACATTTAAGTGTAATTTCATGTGTAGAGCTTAGTAGCCATCCTAGGTCTCATTATTAAACTTAGTCTAATAATGGAGCTTTAGCTAGCTCTTAAACTTAGATCCTAATAGTGTAAGTAGTTAAATTGTTAAGATTAATTTGTTAATTGAAGTAGTGAGATTATTGTGAAGTAATCAGATCTATTATTATGGCCATCAGGCTAATACTTGTTGATATCTTAATATCAGGAATGGCTATTCAAATACAGGATAAATAGACAACAAAAAGGATATTATTTTTGATGATTTTTGTTTTAAGTTGCAAACAATATTCAGTACATACTTGATGATCTAGTCATGTGATTCATGAATATTTTGGATGGCATTTCATGTATAAGTATGTTATGGTTGATCAGGTGCCAAGTGGGCACAAGTATGTTAAATTCGGGAGCATTGGGCTCAATGTTATGGGTGCGTTGGGCACAAATTAGATATGCATTATGTATATACATACATATATTTTGAGAGTGTTGGGCTCATTTATTTTCAGGTGCATTGGGCACATGTATATGAATATATGTATGTATGTGTATTTGTATATGTGTATGTATGTGTATATGTATATTTGTATTCAAGAGAATTGGGCTCACTTGTTTTCGGGTGCGTTTGGAACATTGGTTTTGTATCTGTACTGTAGAGTACATTTTAGTTGGTTGCGTTGAAGTACATTTCGGTCATATTTAGTAACATATACGATAGACATAAATTGTACATCTGCACTCACACGCAAGTGCACGTGGTCTAAAGTAATATTTGGGATAGTGAGATCCTGAGATTTATCATCCTCTAGGAACACTGTGTTTCATTACTAAAGTATATTTGAGTTTACTAATATTTGAAAGATGATTGATTGGCTTATGTTGGTTCTAATTTATCAAATCAGAGTTTCTTGGATAAGAAACTACTTGTTGAGAAAGTAGGGAGAGTTGGGTTTAGCATACAATTCATTAAGGGTTTGTGTAGTAATCTTCTTTATCAACTTTTAGTGTCAAAGACTTAGATGTTTTAATTATAATCAAGAAACATAGTCTTCTTGAGGGTATCCTCCAAATGTACTAAGTTGTTCCTAATGCTCATAGATGAACACAAGTAGGTTCAATCTTGGCACATAGACCCTCATGTGAATAATGTTAGTTGAATTCAATACTGCTTACATCTAAGTTATCAAATATACAGTTTTAGTTGTGCATCACATGAGTTTGATTCCACTAATGGCTCACATGCATCAGTTTCAGGTTTAGCTAAGGAAGGAAGTCATTGGGCTAAGCTCGCTATGTAACATCAACCATAAGCACACAACGCGTTGTAATCCTCGCATAAACTTAGCACGAGCTATGGAGCTCAGCTATTGGCTCTTGGCTCACACGCATCAACTTCTCAGCTTAGATAAAGGAACTATGCTATGATGCTCATAGAGCTTGTCACAAGGCTCTAGGAAAGCATGCACATATTCCTAGCATAAGCGAATGGTGAGCAGTGGAGCTCAATGATTATTTATTATTCCATCGCTCTATTCATCGTTTCAAACCTAGGGACTAGCATTGGTCAACTTCGCACAACAAATGTTATCATGGGTATTTGTGTGAATTATGCTCAACATGCATACCCTTAGTTGCAATAGATAAACTAGCTTGATGGTTTTCTTAGTTTGAAACCTTCATATGCTTAAAAATATATTCATGACAAATAATTTATCAAAGCATTCTCCACATCCTTTAATCAAGATAATAATGACTAATGAAAATATTCATTGATAAATTCAGAGTACAAACACATTTCATTCCTTAACTCATTACATGCATGTGCCAAACCCTCCCCAAGGAGGGTTTAGGCTTCTATTAAAAAAAAATACAAAGATAGGAACTAAGAATTGAGAACTTTTACATGGCTCTTACAGAAAAGAGAAAATGATTGAGATTGAGATACAATACTATGAATTGTTGTCGCGTTCACCGGGCCTTCTCTTGATCTCAGATCTCTTTCTCCCTTCCATTTCATGTGCTTGATCCTTTCTCCTTCAGTGCAAACCTTCTCTTTCCTTGGGCAAAGGGGACTCTCCTTCCTAATGCTCAGCAGCCTCAACCTCCAAGTTTTTATTCTAATATGCTCTTGGAAAGGGGTGCTTTAATGCATTTATAATTATTCCTTACTGTGGGAAGAGAAGGAGTTATGATCTTTGGTTTTTCCTATGATGTATTAAATGCTTTTACATGGCAGAATTTATAGCAGGCGCTACGATGCACGGTAGCTCCAGAGTTTCAGTTTTGAAGGCGATGCGGTGCATGGTAACGCCAGACTTTCAATCTTGGGATCGCTGTAGCACGCGGTAGCATGAGATTTTCAAATTATGTAGTGCTGCGGCATGCGACAATGCTAGACTTTTGGTCTTCATATCGCTATAGCATGCGGTAGCGTGACACTTTTGAATTAGATAGAGCTGCAGTGCATGATAGCACGACACTTTTGAATATTTGAATTTATGTGAAATGTCGATGATATCTTATATTTGTTGTAACACGTGGGAGCACCAGGCTTTCATATTGGTAGCCGCTGTGGTGCACGATAGTGCCAGAGCTTCGGTCTTAATACCGCTGCATCTCATGATAGCGTTAGGCACATCTACACTACGAGGTAGCATTTAAGTTTTGGTCACAGGTCTGCTCTGGTGCGCGATAGCACTGCAGTCTCAGTCTCGGGTCCGCTACGGCACGCGGTAGTGTGGCACTTTCGAATTGATTTCTGCCACAATGCGCTGTGGCATGTGATATATCCAGAATTTATGGCAAAAATATAGTGCTTAAACATTCATATCATCATATATATCCTTATACTTTGAGTAGAAAATAGTATTTTTTCAGGAAAATGAAGAAAATAGATTGAATAGGCTGAATTACCAAATTCTGGGACAAAACCACCACAGCGCGCCATGGCGGCACATTAAAAATTCTTCACTTGGAAGCTGAACTGCAGACCTGGAAGAAAGATCGCTGTAGCGTGCCATAATGTCATATTGTTGAAGTTAAATTAAAATAATACAAATGAGTAATAGAAATATTTTTGAAAGCCTTGTCCGCTGCTGCGCGCCACGGCGTCGCATCGCGCCATAGTGTCATTTCTCAAGAAATTATTAAAACCTTATAAACAAAAATTGAACAGTATTTCAAACTTTCTCTGCTGTAGTGCGCCACAGTGGGTGAATTTTCATTTTACAAAACTATAGGTAAACTAAATATCCGCATTTTTGAAGTATTTTTCACCGCAGCATGCCACAGCGCTCTACGACATAATGTTTTATTTATCATTAAGACTATAGCTGAACTATTGGAATAGTACTTTGAAAGTTTATCCGCTATAGCGCGCTGCAGCATACCACAATGGACGTTGCAACAACTGAGCGAGAAAGATACTAAATTTCATGCGGAACATGGTTTGGAATGTTGCTGCTGTAGCGCGCTGTAGCGGACGTTCCAGAATTTCTAGAACAACAATTAAGGCAGCATAGGGAAGGCCACAAAAATGTGACCTTTGGCCTTTCCCAGCCTCTTGAAAATATAAGAATTTATCTCTAGTGAATCCCAATAAATTTTAATGAATGGAACATTAAAAGGGATATGATTAAAGTCAAGGAAGAGAAAGAGCCTCACCATTTAAAGCTTTGAGGCTAAGTGCATCCCTATTTAAGGGACAATCTCAGACTATGAAAAAGTTCCAACTTTTGATATTCAAGTCCCCTAAAAGAAAAAGCTGCAGTAAGAGGAGAAAGGAGAACTCTCCAGAGGGAAGAAGGCCGACTAAGACAAGAAGACGATGAAGATAGCAAGGGAAAAAAGGTGAAGCTTCAAGAGGATAGGGCAGGAGGAGTCCAAGAGAACCCCATAAAACCTCTGGATGATTCCTAATATTTCTTCCTAAACTCTCTTGGTTAATTTTTGCTATGAATTGATGGTGAGGTTCACTTTTCTTTGTTTGCATGCTTATTCTTACTTAGTAATGGAAGGCTAAAATCCCCTTGGAGAGGGTTGAGATGTAATTATAAGAACATGTAAGGGCGTGATGGTGTATGATGAAATTGTTTGAATGTATAACAAAAATGTTTTTATCATTTTATATTTTATGCTGAAATGAATACTTGGATGAACTAAAATCTAATTTATATTATTTGAAAGAACTTGTGCTCCAAGGCTCATCAATTTGGCAAGAGTAAGAAAAGTAGTGCAAGTAGAGCTGAGAATTATGTGACAAAATTCTCAAGTTCATTTGCACCCTTCCTTAACAGCTCTACCAAGAGATTGATGGTTGTGAACCAATTTCTCCATTAACCATGCTCTGCTGCTCAGCAAAGTAGAAGGAATGAGAGGATGTTGGGAAACTCAATGTATGATGTGACATAATCCATTGACCCAACACATCTTCCCATTTAGCTAAGCTACGTGTGAAGCGCATGATGCATAGTTAATGGAAGCCTTGCTTGTGAGACCAACAGAATTAAAATATATCCTTTGGTAACCTAGACGTAGGGGATCAAAATATAATTATTGGATCATTATCTCATGAGAGTTTATGTGCTAAGGAAGAACCCATAAGGAGTTCTCTTTGTGCATTAAATTTGAACCTAATGTAATTGGAGGGTACTCCGATTCTAATAGTATTCACTTGATTTAAAAAGCAAGTAAAATAAGAGTATACATTCAATAATGAAGCTATATTACAATGAAATCTCTACTTTCTCCTTTTTAATCAAATCATATCTTAACTTAATGTCATTTGTATCGCTAAACTAGGAACCAAAAATCAACCAAAATTTGACATCTAAACATTAGCAAAAGAAAATATAACTTGGTAACAGAACCGCCATTCCCTGAGGATCGATAAATCTCGGAAATTAACAATTTCTACTTATTACTTCAGACTACATACACTTGCATGCAAACGCAGACATGTATTTTCGCCTGTCAAGTTTTTGGCGTCGTTGCCGGGGAACAATTTTATTTTGTATCAAGTACAATTTTTGAGTAACTAATGATTTGGAACTAATTAATTTGTGCATATTTTCTTACATAGTTGTAATTAATTTCTTTATTTACTTGCTTTTGAGAAAAACTAGAAAAATTTCTAAAAAGATTTAGTGCTGAAAGTATTGCTCATTGTTATTATCATTGCTAAAAATTTTTATCTGCTGGCCATTTGTGGGTGAAATTTATATTGCTGTAACTTGCTCTAGCTAGTTGATCTTTAACTGTATTAGTAGAAGAAATCTTGCTGAATTCTTTTACGATCCTAAAATTGCTAGGACTATTCTCAGGGCTAGGAGAGAACAAGTATTGCTTAATCAACAAAACACATAAATGGAAGATTTTTAAGTAAACCAAATAGAACCAATAGTAATATTAGGAGGAGACTCCTTAGAGAATATGCACTTCCCACAGTAAAAAGAGTTCCCAATGACATTATTAGACCTCCTATTAAGGTTAATAATTTTGAAATTAAACCATCCACGTTGAATATGATTCAAAACAATCAATTTAGTGGGCTAGTATCGGATGACCCAAATGCGCAAATTTCAAACTTTTTGGAAATATGCGATTCCTTTCGATTTAATGGGGTATCCGATGATGCTTTGAGATTAAGATTATTCCCATTGTCGCTGTGAGATAGAGCTAAAGTTTAGCTCAGTTCTATACCTGGTGAGTCTATTAGGACTTGGGATGACTTGGCAAGGAAATTCCTAGCCAAGTATTTTCCACCTGCCAAGATAGCCAAGTTGAGGAATATTAAACTTCTCTTAGCTGCATGGTGAGAATTTATATGATGGTTGGGAACGCTTTAAGGACTGCTTAAGGCAAGGCCCGCATCATAGTTCCCTTTGTGGATGCAGGTGCAGATTTTTTATAAAGAATTAAATGCACCCACAAGGACCCTCATTGATGCAGCTGCAGGAGGATCATTAAGTAGTAAAGCCCTTGAGGAGGCTTTTGATCTCCTCAAGGAAATAGCTAACAACGCATACCAATGGCCAACTGAGTGGCTAAACTCTAATAAAAAGGAGGTAAGCAATCAAAATGAATCAACCCAATTGGCCTCCTTGCAAAGGGAAGTGGAAATTCTGACTAATAAAATTGAGAATATGAATGTTAGTGCTGTTCCTGAAGTTAGTCGTGAGTTATCTGGGGGGAGTCACAATAGTAAATATTGTAATTTAAATAACCCATTTGCCCCTTCACAAACTGAACAAGTAAACTTCATGAGAAATGACAACATAAATAATAACTCTCATAACGACCCTTACTCCAACTCTTATAATCTGGGATGGAGAAACCATCCCAACTTTTCTTGGAGTGAGGGAAATTCTCAAGGAAACCTAAACACCCAACAACAAAACTGACTAATGCAAAATGGAAATATTCTGTATAAGAAAAATCAGAATAATAAAAAAGAGTCCAATTTTTTTTTTTTTTTTTTTTTGAATTGGGTTGCCTCCCAATAAGCGCTTAATTTAGTGTCTTTAGCTAGACTCGCGAATGATCAACTAATTGGATCTGAAGGTTTCTTATTCCATAAGCAAAAGATGCTAGAGTGAGCACAACTCTCAGGGTGGCTCGAACCCTCGCCATCTCTTACTTCCCTCAGCGGATCTACTTCTTCAAATTCAAGTTTAGGGGGAGTCTTCTTCTTTCTCTTTCCTCTTTTTGTTTTCCTTTTTCTTACTCCTTCCTTGCTCCCCTTTTCTAAGGAAGGAGTTGAGCTATGATCAGAATTCTTTTCTCCCAATATTAGATCTTCAAGAACATCATCTACCCATAATCTTTCTTTTCTTAATTTCTTCCTTACTTCTTTTTCCATTTCTCTTTGTTTAAAGATGGTGGGTTTGAGGTCAATTAATTCAATTTTCCCTTTGACATTCACACTCATAACCCCACGGCCTATATCAATGATAGCTTTTACACTCATCAGGAAGGGTCGCTCGAAAATGATCGTGGAATTCTTATTCCATCGATCCCACTCACAAATCACAAAATCGGTGGGAACAATAAAACTTCCCACTTCTACTGCAACATTCCTTACCATACCGAGAGGGATAAGGGATTCAAGATTGGCAAACTCTAAAATCATGGAGGTGTATTCCATTCCTCCTACCTTCAGTTGTTTGTAAATATGGTAGGGCATAACGTTGATCAAAGCACCAAGATCACATAAAGGATCTAAAAATACTTTGTTTCTAATTATGCATGGAATGCCCAACCTCCCGGGGTCTTCGCATTTTGGAGCGATAAGCTTCTCACATTTATTGCCCCTATCTTCTTCCCATGCCTCTAGCTCATAATCTGTTGCACTCGTTGTTTCAGTATTAGTTCCCCTGAACACCTCTTTCGAATGAATAACACTAACCAACTCCCTAGGGTTTACTTCGGTGGAACTGGGTAGAGCCCCTTGCTGGCGAGTGGTCAGCTGCTTGGAGATTTGCCCCAGTTGGGTTTCTATATTCCTAAGGGAAGCCTCTATCCCTTGGATAAAAGCATCGTGGCGCGTGATAGTCGCTTCGGTGCGGCGCATAAATTGGATCGTTTCAGCCTTGAAGGAGTTGAAAGCTCCTTCTAAGTTCGGGTGATGATTGTTATTGTTATTTCTATTATCTATGCCTTATTGATTTGAGGAACTTCCCCCATATTGATTTCCATTATTATTATTGTTACTCTAAGAGAAATTAGGGTGGTTTTTCCACCCTGGATTATAGGTGTTTGAGTAAGGGTTGTTCATTGAGTTGTTATTTCTTAGATAATTGATTTGTTCAGTGTTGGTTTATACAAAGGGGTTATTAAGTTGCAGCTTTCACTATTATGCATACCCCCACACAACTCACAATGTATCTCCGAAATAATATTAACATTCATTCTTTCAATTTTTTCGTTCAAGGTGTGTATCTCTTGCTGTAATGCCATTATTTGGTTGGACTCGTTTACCTTTATAGTTTCCTTTTTTAGCCTTTCAGAAGGCCACTGATATGCATTGTTAGCCATTTCTTCCAAGAGGTCATAAGCTTCCTCTTGGGTTTTACCGCTAATAGAGCAGTCGGCAGCTGCATCAATGAGTGTCCTTGTAGGAGCATTCAAACTATTGTAAAAGGTTTGCACTTGCATCCATAAAGGAAACCCATGATGTGGGCAATGCCTTAAGCATTCTTTAAATCGGTCCCATCCATCACAGAGTGTCTCCCCTTCCAATTGAGTAAAGTTGGTTATCTCAATTCTCAACCGAGCAGTTTTCGCCGGAGGAAAATATTTGGCTAATAATTTCTTAGCCAAATCATCCCACGTCCGGATGGAATCACTTAGAAGAGAGCTGAGCCAACTCTTGGCTCTGTCTCGTAAAGAGAATGGGAAAAGCCATAATTTAACCACGTCTTCAAAGATGCCGTTAAACCTGAAGGTGTCACATATTTCAAGAAAAGTTGAAATATGTGAATTCAGATCTTCAGTGGCTAATCCCCCAAATTGATTATTTTGCACCATACTCAGTGTGGAGGGTTTGATCTCAAAGTTATTGGCTTCAATATTAAGCCTAACAATTGCATGGGGGATTCCCCTAATAATGGGAAGTGCATAATCTCTTAGTTCTTTCCCTATAGCCACTCCTACTGGCTCTCCTAATGGCTCTACAGGATTTTCATTATCATTATTCATAACGGCTTATTGGTTCAAAAGGTTTTGTTCTCTCCTAGCCTGCAAGTAGGTTCTTTCAATTTCTGGGTCAAATAGATAATTTGTGCAAACTCTTCTACTCATATACTATAGTAATTAGGCTATTAAGAACAAATTTAATAATAATGTTCAGAAATTCAACAGAAATAAAAGGGTAGAAGCAAAAAATAAATGTTTATAATTACAAAAATCAAAAACTAAAAGTATATGCAAGGAAATACTTAAATCACTAGCTGCTTATTGATTATCCTTAATACGAAACAAATTCCAATTCCCTGGCAACGGCGCCAAAAACTTGCAGACTGTAAATACACGTCTGCGTTTGCACGCAAGCGTACATGGTTTGAAGTAATAAGTGGAAAGTATTAGTTTCTGGGATTTATCAAACCACAGAGAATTGGTTATTTTATTCTAAGATTTATCTATTCTCACTAATATTTAAGCTATGATGTAATTGGTTTGAGTTGGTTCTAAACTAAGCACAATAATCACTAAGTAGAAATTAAGTCAGATAAAAGGAAGAGGAGAGTTAGGTTCATCCCATATGTCATGATAAGTTACTTATGCATGATGATTCCTCAAGCATAGTCTTTCATTCTCTTTAAATTAAATCAAGTGCACATTGTTCCTCCTTGAGTTTTATCTCAAGGTTTCACAAGTTCAAATCTTATGCATGAAATGAACACACAGTCATTTCTATTTTGGTACAAAGATTCTTATAAGATTTTAGGTTTGTAATTTTCATCTTATCTCTTGATCAAGGAGATGAGGATTATTAAATTTTTAAGATCTGATAAGCATTGATTCCACTAGGAGCATCACTCGCATCGCACATAGTTGAAATGAGGGAATAATATGTTGGGATCAATGACTCTGTCACCTCGTTCATGAGCACACAACTATTTCTTTCCCTCCCTCAATTATGTTGAGCTAAGGAGCTCACTTAGTGGGTCTTAGCATCACACACATCAACACTTTAGTTGAGCTTAGACTAAGGTGCACTAAGCTCAAGAACCTTTCTCATATAGTTCTAAGCTCTTATGCACTCATAGATCTAGCATCTAATCAAAGGTGAGCTATGGAGCATAAGACACTTTAGTTCTTGAGTTCATGAGTTCACTTTAATTCACAATCAAGACTAAAGAAATACTAAGCATTTCTTGAGCAAGGCATTGAGTTCATATATTTTATAAATACTTGAGGAAAACTTCATACAATTAAAATGTAACTATCAAGCACATAGGATTACCCCAACCCTCCCCAAGGGAGATTTAGCTATCCATTACAAAAGAGATGAAAAAGAACACATACATGGATAAAGACCCTTTCATGATCAACTAAGAAAAAAAATTACAAAAGAAGAGTTTAGAAGATACTAGGAACGTTCCTTAGAAGTTCTCCGAATCCTTCTTCTCCTTCTTAAAGTTCCTCTCTTAGGTCGCTAGTGCTGCCTTCCTTCTTCTTCTCCTTGGTAAATTGGCTCTTCCACCCTTGGGGAGTTCCTCTCTTTCACTATGCAACCCTTCTCCTTACTTAAGTGATTTGAGCAAAAATTAGAACCCTCCTCTAGTCAAGAGGAGTGATATTTATAGGAGAGGGGCTGCATTCATCACACTTAAGATCTAAACCAGCATTTCCAATTGAAAATTCTGAGCAATGATGGCAAAAATTCCAATTGATGGTGAGGTGACCAATATCTTCATTTGTTTAGCCAATACATCACCTCATAAGGCTCCTTTTCAACTAAAAACATAGCAGCTGTAGAGGGCATGATGGTTGGGGACAAGATACAAGTTGGGGGTCTTGTCCCAGCTGCAATAAATGCTCCTGCCAGAGGAAATTGCGGTGGGCCGCTGCAGCGCGTGGTAGCGCGCTACGGCGCACTGCTGCGTGCAATTGCGCAAGCAATTTTTGCTAAGTGTCTCATTGTGTCCCGCTGCAGCGCGTTGTATTGCTAGCATTTTGCAAATCGCACCGTTGCAGCGCGCTGTAGTGGGAGCATTTTGCAAAATGCTCCGTTGCAATGCGCTGTAGCGCAAGAATTTGCAAATCGCATTGCTGCAGCGCGCTGGAGCGGTAGTATTTCGCAAAAAGCTTCACTGCAGCACGCGATCGTGCTCGTAGTTCGCAACATGAACCATTGTAGTGTGCGATCGTGCCTGCGATTCACACTTTGAACCGCTGCAGCGTGTGATCGCGCCAGCGAGTCGCAACTTGACCCGCTGCAACGCTCGTCAGCGTCAGATTTTGTAAAATGACCCGCTGCAGCACGCTGTAGCGGCAGCATTTCGCAAAATGCTCAGCTGCAGCGCGCGACAGCGCCCGTATTTTGCAACTTGACCCACTGCAGCACTTTCCTTTGAAACTTTTTTGAAATTTCATAAATGGCTCAGAATTCCCTGGACAGGCTTTTTTCCTAAAAAGATAAACACAATTTGATTAAAGGGGCAGTTTTAAGATCAGAAA
The DNA here is from genome assembly GCA_016760335.1 of Gastrodia elata. NCBI lineage: Eukaryota > Viridiplantae > Streptophyta > Magnoliopsida > Asparagales > Orchidaceae > Gastrodia > Gastrodia elata. The sequence continues at coordinate 1,972,026 of CM028679.1, forward strand.
TGAATGAATTTTTCCTTTATTTTAGATATAATTTATGGATTCATCACCCTTCACAAACTGAACAAGTAAACTTCATGAGAAACGACAACATAAACAATAACTCTCATAACAACCCTTACTCTAACTCTTTTAATCTGGGATGGAGAAACTATCCCAACTTTTCTTGGAGTGAGGGAAATGCTCAAGGAAACCTAAACACCCAATAACAAAACTGACGAATGCAAAATGGAAATATTTTGTATAAGAAAAATCAGAATAATAAACAAGAGTCCAGTTTAGAAGAATCATTATGGGCATTCAAAATTGAAACAAGTAGTTTATGAAAAGAACTGAAATGACAATGAACCTTTATGAAACCTCTATTCAAGGAATTAAGGTATCATTAAGGAACATTAAAGGTCAGTTAGGGCAAATTTCCAAATAACTGTCTACTAGATAGCAAGGTATGCTTCCTAGCTCAACTAAATTGAATCCTAGAGAAACGATGAGAGTTATTGATGTAGACGCTAAGAAGATGAGTTGTATTGATCATAATAATGAGGAAGAGAAAGAACCAATAAGAATTACTAATTTGAAAAATGGAAGGGATAGAGTAGTAACTAAAAGGGGGGACCCCAGTAGATTGAACATCCCATGCGTGATTGAAGGTGAAGTCCTTTTAGATCTCTTGTGCGATCTAGGGGCTTCGGTAAATGTTATGCCATGGCACATTTACACCAAATTAGGAATAAGGGGGATGGAGGAGACATCAACAATTTTGGAATTTGCTAATCTTGCATCTCAAACTCCTTTGGGAATTGTTAAGGATGTCCCCATAGGAATAGGCAGTTTTGTGATCTCCACTGATTTTGTGATACGTGAATGGACAACTGGAGTAAAAACTCCACCGTAATTTTTGGAAGGCCATTCTTTGCCAGCTCTTGAGCTATCGTTGATATTGAAAGGGGACTCATGATAATGAAAGTTAAAGGTTTAGAGGAAGTTATAGACCTAATGCCTTAATTATTTAAAGAAAAAATTATAAAGGCAAAATGGGAAAAAATGAATAGGGGATTGGAAGAAGAGAAGGAGATTGGGAGTTCTATCAATTCTGTTTGGCGCTATGAAACCTCATCTGGAGGAAGTGACATTAAGGGAGAGAAGAAAAAGAAAAAGACTAGAAGCAATAAAAAGAAGAAAAAAAAGACTAGAAGCAGTAAAAAGAAGAAAAAGGGAGCTCACCTTGTTAATAAGGAAGACACTAGATTAGAAATAAGGGGGATGGAGGAGACACCAATAATTTTGGAATTTGCTAATCTTGCATCTCAAACTCCTTTGGAAATTGTTAAGGATGTCCCAATAGGAATAGGGAGTTTTGTGATCCCCATTGATTTTGTGATATGTGAATGTGACAACTGGAGTAAAAACTCCAATGTAATTTTTGGAAGGCCATTCTTTGCCAGTTCTTGAGCTATCATTGATATTGAAAGAGGACTCATGACAGTGAAAATTAAAGGTCTAGAAGAAGTGATAGACCTAATGCCTTCATTATTTAAAGAAAAAATTATAAAGGCAAAATGGGAAAAAGCGAATAGGGGATTGGAAGAAGAGAAGGAGATTGGGAGTTTTGTAGATTTTGCTGGTCACTATAATACCTCATCTGGAGGAAGTGACATTAAGGGAGAGAAGAAGAAAAAAAAGACTAGAAGAGGTAAAAAGAAGAAAAAGGGTGCTCCCCTTGTTAACAAGGAAGGTGAGGTGGGAAAGAAATCCAACAATGAGCTATTGAGTTTGAGCCCTACCTCGATTAGTGCTCACTCATTTCATTCTAAAATTTGGGTGCGAAAACCGCCTAAGGATGTAACTCAAAGTTGTTCTTTAACGTGTCGGGTTGACGACATTAAACCAAGCGCTTATTGGGAGGCAACTTAACCCAATTTTCCATTTTTACTAAAAGTCTTATTTTTAGGGGTAGGATAAATTTAATAACAACCAAAAACATTTTCTTTGGAAGTAAAAATTAAAATTATGAAATTTTCCTGCTTAAAAAAAAAAAAAGCCCCAGCACGCCACAACAGATTTATTCGCCACAGTGCACTGTAGAGGATTTGTTCGCCACTGCGCGCTGCAATGGATTTCACTGCTACACCGTGCCCTAGCAGGTAGCTCAGCCCGAATATTTCAAGGGTGCCACAGCGTGCTGTGGTGAAAAATGGCCAGTTGAAGCCAAAATGATTGCCTTGGATTCCCAAGGCAGTCAAAGATGCTACAGCATGCCTTGGAACTCCCAAACTGCAAATTATGCTGAAAAAGCTGAAAATTTTGATCTTCTTTGAGCAGAAATCAAGTCACACCTATGGCATGAATTGAATCTATCTTTGACCCAGTATTATTGTGCCATAAGTGTGACTAATTAAATCATTCCAGAATTTTCTTTAAATCCTTTATAAAAAGGCTGAGAAGGGGGTGGGGGGGCTGAAGGATGCACTTCATTGAAATCCTAAACTCTTCAGCTCTAGCATTTTCCAACTATTCTTTAGCATAACTTCTCTCAATCAGTTCTTATTATCATCTAGAGAGAAATGTCTTCAGGAAATAAAACTATTGCAAGAAAGGGAGCTTCAACCTCCACAGCTGGTGGAGTGTTCAATAAGAAACGATTCTCTTTAGTTGAAGCGAAACAATGCTTCAACCAAGTCATCATAAAAAGGAAGTTAATCCCAGAGCAAGGATTCGAGCTCCCATACCCAGTAAACCCGGATCAAATTTTGAACAGGGGATGGGACCACTTAGTGAGTCCCACAAACTCCATGTACCTCTCTATAGTGCAGGAAGTTTATGCCAACACGATCAATGCGGTGGGGCATAAAATTTTTGTGAGGGGTAAGGCTATGGAGTTTGGGCTCATGGACATCAAAAGGTTTTATATATTAGGTGAGGTGGAGAGCTGCATTTATTTTGACCTACTGAGCTCCCAATATGACCCAACAACAGTAGCAAGTGAGATTACCTGCTTTGATTCAGGATGGAGAGGGAATTTAGCCAACATTCCTTGGCACTCCTCTCAGAGTTGAGCAATACTTGGCATGTGTTCGTATTCAGTTTTGTTATGCCATCTAGGCATCTCAGTGAGGTAACCCTGTCACGGGTGCTGCTCCTTTGTGCGCTAGAAATGGAAGGAGATATTCTCATCTCCAGCATTATAAAGGAGTACCTCTGGAACACCTTGACCATGCCATTTGTTGCAATTTCTTTTTGTTCACTAATTTCAGGAATTTATGAGGCCCAAGTAGTGAAACTCCTCCCTACCAATATTGCGATTTTGCTATGCGCTCCTCTAGAACATACTAACTTGAGCGCTCGCACCCAAGAGGGGGGCACGAGCTAAGAAGAGGAGGGGAGAAGAAGGTGAAGCTTCAATGTTAGCTGGCCAGATGTCGACCGATAGAATGTTATCATGCATGTACGTGCATCAGTAGGATTTGGGCATCTCCTTAGCGCATGACATGCACTTCATCAAGGGAGAAGTGGCTCGGCAACATGGATTCCAAACTAAATTCCACAAAGCTCTTAGAACAATGTTCCAAGTGTGAAGTTTGCATGGAGGACCAGATGGATCAAGGTTGCCGCACCCTCCTACGGGAGAACCACTTCCAAACGATGACTGGCTGGTGGATTATACGTATCACTACGCGAGGGAGGAAGATGAGCCTGATGTGTAATAAGGTTGTGTCATTTTTTGCTATCTGTTTTTTGTAATTTTGATTTCAATTAATAAAGTGAATTCCGTATCTAGCGCACCCTCATTTTTGCTAAAATTAAACTTGAAAAATAATTTTCTGAATGAAATAAATTTCTGGGTTCAATATCAAAAATCAATAGTGTGAAACTTAGGATTCAAATATGCTTGAATTTAAGAGGAAAATGAACTTCAATCATACACCCCTTATTCATGTTTAAGGCTCTACTAAGCTTGGTTTCTAAAACTTAAAATGAAATGTGCTAAAGTCTAAGTGTGTGGGGGGGGGGAATCTGAGAACTAAAACCACGATGATAAGAGGTAAGTGAGAAATTGAGGTGCTAGGCTCCTGTAAGATTTAATGATCACAAGGGACTACATCAACGGATGAAGAAAAATAGTTCTCCCTTAAATCTAAAATTCCAAAAGAGAAAAATAAAATTATTTAGGGATTATGAAAAATATCTCTCATAAATTGTTAAAATATTCCTTGTGAATCATAAGAAGGGGCACACATGGCACAATGCTCGAGCACTCACCAATTGCATCATTGAGGTTTGAATTTTAGGATCATTCCCCCCATATTAAAACATTAAGCATGACATTTTGAATTGAAGCCAAATGAAGTGTAGAAATATGAACTTGATTTGAGGGGTAGTAGGAACTTAGAGACATAAAGAATTCTTAACTAGAGCATACTTGATAACTAAATTCATTATACATTAGCATATTACATTGAATCCTTAGGCAAAAAAAAAATTCAGAAAATCATACTTTTGAGCTTACTCGAGGACGAGCAAGAAATTAAGTGTGGGGGTGAAAAAACTTGACAAACGGAAATACACGTCTGCATTTGCACGCAAGTGTACGTGGTTTGAAGTAATAAATGGAAAGTGTTAATTTCTGGGATTTATCGATCCTCAAGGAACGGTGGTTCTGTTACCAAGTTATAATTTCTTTTGCTAATGTTTAGATGTCAAATTTTGGTTGATTTTTGGTTCCTAGTTTAGCGATACAAATGACCTTAAGTTAAGATACGATTTGATAAAAAATGAGAGAGTTGAGATTTCATTGTAATAGTTGCAAGGGTTGGTGATATAGCTTCATTGTTGAATGTATACTTTTAGTTTACTTGCTTTATTAAATTAAGTGAACACCATTGGAATTGGAGTACCCTCTAATTACATTAAGTTCAAGTTTAGTGCACAAATAGAACTCCTCATGGGTTCTTCCTTAGCACATAAACTCTCATGAGATCATGATCCATTAATTAGATTTTGATCCCCTACATCTAGGTTACCAAAGGATATCTTTTAATTCCGATGGTCTCACAAGCAAGACATCCATTAGCTATGCATCATGTGCTTTACATGCAACTTAGATGGATGGGAAGATGTGTTGGGTTAATGAATTATGTCACATCATCCATTAAGTTTCCCAACGTCCTCTCATCCCTTCTACTTTGCTGAGCAGCAGAGCAAGGTTAATGGAGAAATTAGTTCACAAGCATCAATCTCTTGGTAGAGCTGTTAATCCCTTTTAATGTTCACATCCCTTTTAATGTTCCTACTTTGCTCAGCCTCAAAGCCTTAAATAGTGTGGCTCTTCCTCTTCCTTGACTTTAATCTTATCCCTTTTATTGTTCCATTCATTAAAATCTATTGGGATTCAGCAGAGATAAAGTCTTCTCTCTTCAAGAGGCTGGAGAAGGCCAAATGTCACATTTTTGTGGTCTTCCCTATGCTGCCTTAATTGCTATTTTAAAAATTCTGGATCGTCTGCTGCGGCGTGCTGCCGCAGCAGCGTTCCATATACTGTTCCACTGCGGTGCGCTGCTGCAACAGCATTCCAAACCCTGTTCCGCTGCGGCGCGCTGTAGCAGCATTGCTCCAAACGTTGTTACTGCATGAAATATAGTATTTTTCTCGCTCAGTCGCTGCAACGTCCACTGTGGCATGCTGCAGCGCGCTACAGTGGATATACTTTCGAAGTACTATTCCAATAGCTCAGTTATAGTTTTAATGATAAATAAAATATTTTGCCATAGCACGCTGTGGCGCACTGCGGTGAAAAATTCTTCAAAAATACAGACATTTAGTTTACCTATAGTTTTGTAAAATGAAAATTTAGTTACTGCAGCGCGCTGCATCGGAGATAGTTTTGAAATATTGTTCAATTTCTTGTTTATAAGATTTTAATAATTCCTCGACAAATGACGCAATGGCACACCTTCAAAAATATTTATATTACTCATCTGTATGGTTTTAATTTAGCTTCAGCAACATGACGCTGTGGTGCGCTGCAGCTATCTTTTCTCCAGGTCTACAGTTCAGCTTCCAGGTGAAGAATTTTTAATGTGTTGCCATGGCGCGCTGTGGCAGTTTTGTCCTAGAATTTGGTAATTCAGCCAATGCAATCTATTTTCTTCATTTTCCTAAAAAAGCATCATTTTCTACTCAAAGTATAGGGATATATAATGATATGTATGTTTAAGCACTATATTTTTGCTATAAATTCCTGATATATCAGCGTGCCGTAGCGTGATTCTTCCAATTTTTCTGGTTTTCTCTGAATAATTGAATTCAGCTCTTCTTTGTCTTGAAACTAGCAAAAATATATCAAAGCAAACAAATCCTAGTGAATTTTTTTATTTTTATTAAATTAAATTAGTATAAATCTTAGATTTGTCACACCCTCAAAGATTTGTCACACCCTCACACTTAGCTTATTGCTCATCCTTGAGTAAGTATAAAAATGAATTTTCTAAATTCTTTATTTGCACAGTCTTAAGGATGGTAGTGAACTTTTTCTTCTTTTAAATGTTACTTTACATGGTGATCAGTGAAATATGATTTCTTAATTGTACTTAGCCCAATATTTTGCACTCTTTTCACTATTCTATTCTCCCTCTCTCTTGATGTATGATGCTAGACTTAAATGTTCATAGGGAGCTTTTGAGGCTTTCTTTAGTTGAGAATAGGCAAGATTCAAAGCTTTTTAGAATTTTCTTGTACTATATGTGTTTCTTCTTGTGAATTGCAATGAATGTGAATTTCTAGGAGATATATTTTCTTCATCCCACTTTTCTCAATTTTCTCATTATTTTGGAAGAGATATTTTTCTTCATCCCTTTATAGTCTTTTTGCTTTCATTCCTAGGGATGGACATTTTTCTTTATCCATTTCTAATCATTTATTGTATTCAGCAAGTCCCACAGAAACCTAACACATTCTTGATTCCACCATGTCTTGCTCCTCTCAATAAAGTTCCTCAATTCCCACCACCACACTTAGATTTTAGCAACACAAATTTTTGAGTTGAGAGTACTATAGTGATTAGAGAGTAATATTACATTAACACAAATACTTTAGAATCAATAAATTTCAGAATTCACATTTTGTTAAGTAATTCAGATTTTGGAAAATTTTCACATATACCATAGTAGATAAATATACGTGCAATAAATTTTTTTTAAGAAATTAAAATAGTAGAATCAAAATTTCAATAGCACAAGATAATGGGGAAATGATTTTCACTAAGATTTATAAAAAAAACAAAAATATAAGAATACTAAGAAAATAACAAAAGAAAAATGGCAACCTGTTCATTCATCATCATCAACTTCCACTTCTTCTTCTTCTTCTTCTTCTTCTTCATCATCATCTTCATCCTCTTTAGGACATTGTGAGTTTGGAGGGAGTCCAAAATTTAGAGGTTGTGGGAGGAATGATTCTCCCGATTCAGTATGCAGGCTCCAGTTTGAAAGCATTGTTCCAAGAGTTGAGTGGAAGTCATTTTGGAGCTGGTGTTGTTGAGACAAGACGGCTTTAAAGTACCGCATGTCTACCTCCATACACTTCCCTATTTGTTTTTGATACTCCCCCATTTTAGACATTCCTTTTTGAATATTTTTAAGTTTTGACAATCTGCCTGAAAAAGAAGAAGATGCTTCTCTTTCCTCCCCTTTTCTTCTTCTCTTGCTCTTCTTCCCTTCTTGATAATGTGAGTGCAAGTTGTAATGGGTAAGAGGAACATGGGGAGGTATCACTGTATCACTAGAGACTACCTTGACACCTTGGTCAAGAAAAATTTCAAAAATTAAAGATCCAAAAGCTAAAATTATGCAAGGCTCGATCAAGGCGTTCCATATGTGTTCAAGAATAACCTAGAGATATGGATTTCTTCGAGTCGTTTGATTGCATAAATTAACATTGCCCTTGATCAGGTCACCTCACTTAAATGCCTAGATGGCATTATTTTACAGAAGATAAGTACATGCCACGCATTACACGAGTCCTTAAGTAGGGCTCGTGGAATGTTAGCAAGGTTTCCTCTCAAAAGGCGCAATGTAGCGATTTTAACTATTTGGGAATTCCCTCCCAGTCAATAAAAGCTCAAATGTAGGGATTTCTGTCGCACGCTACAGTGCTCTGAGGCACAAAATAACATCTCGCACTCAAAATCAGGGACGCTACGACACGCTATAGCATCAAATTTCGTTGCAGCGCGCCACATCGTTGAATTCTGCTGTAGCGTACTACAGTGTCAGGCGCGCTACTGCGCTGAGATGTGTTGTGGTGCGTGCTGGAAAAGCTTTTATGAAGACAAAGATGTTACAATTTGTCTATTTCTACAAACTAAGATGCCTTATTTTTACATAAACAAAAATGCTAACTAAATATAGCAAAAACAATTACTCAAAAGAGATTGTATTGCCTCCCAAAAGCGCTTGATTTAATGTCCTCAGCTTGACAGATTTAAGGATTTTCAATTTGCATCTTCTGGAAAGATTTCTCTCTAGATTTTTGGAGGCCCTGGGTGAGCACTAACAGGGTTTTCGACTGTTGTGCTCAAACTCAAGCACTCAGAAATAATTTTTGGAATTGCATTGGAAGTTATTATTTCCTTTTTTTATTTTCCCCAATGCATTTTCTTCTTAAGCTTTTTCTCCTTAGCACTACCACCTCCAGCCAAGGTGTAATCATTCCCTTGAAAATTAGCATCACTTAATTTATCATAATGAGTCTTGGGTTCGGGGTTAAGAGTTTTACTTATATTCTTCTTTTGCCACTTAGCCTTAATAATTGTTTGTTTGTACATGGTGGGCATTTGATCTATTTCTTCTGCCACACCAATTACCCTTACGGTCATTATCCCCCTTTCTAAATCTATAATGGCTCTATTGCTCGTAAGGAAGGGTCTCTCAAAGATGACAGTGAAATTTTTCTTTCACCTATCCCATTCACAAACAATAAAATTTGTAGGAATTATGATGCTTCCTAGCCCCACCGGGACATTCCTTACTACTCTTATTGGAATCATGGAGTCTAAGTTGGCGAATTCAAAAGATATTGGGGTTTCTTCCATTCCCCTTAACCCAAGCCAGGAATGTATATGCAAGGGATGACATTGACGAAGGCTCCAAGATCACACACGGGATCTAAAAGGACTTCTCCTTCAATGACACACAGAATGTTCATTCTTCCAGAGTTTGATCTTTTAATGGCTATTATGTTATCTTATAAGGGCCCAGTATTAGTTGTCCTAGTTTTCTTTTCTTCAATTTCTTTTGAAGAGTTATCTCCTAGGCAGTTCATTTTTAATTTATCAGAATTAATAACAGTCATCGTCTCCCTTGGGTTCACTTCTGTTGATCTAGGAAGCATTCCCTGCTAACGAGTAGACAACTATTAGGAAATTTGTCATAGCTGGACTTCCATGTTCCTTAGGGACACCTCAATCCCTTGGATTGAGGCATCATTCTAGTTTATGGTTCATTCTATTCTTTTCATGAATTGTATAGCTTCATCCTTGAAAGAATTAAATGCTCATTCTAGTCTTGGTTTTTGGGTTCATTGTTGATTAGGTTGATAATTGTTGCTAAAATTTTTTGCTTGCCTATTTTATGATTGACTTCCATTACTATATTTTGCTTGAAAGTTCCCATTACTCCAAGAAAAATTGAGGTGATTCCTCCACCCTTGATTATATGTGTTAGAGTACAGGTTATTCTGGGAATCATTGCTATTGTTATTATTATTTCTCAAGAAATTTGCTTGTTCCGTGTTAGAGGGTGCAAGTGAATTATTTAAGTTGCAACACTCACTGTTGTGAGGCCCTCCACACAGTTCACAGGTTATTTTTTGAACTGCATTGACACTCATGTTTTTAATTTTTTGGTTTAAGAAATCAATTTCCCTTTGCAGTGCAGACATTTGGTTAGGTTCATTCAGATTACTGACCTTTTACATATTAGAATTGAGCCACTAAGTCGGCCATTGATAAGTGTTATTTTCCATTTCCTCTAGGTAGTCAAAAGCCTCATCTTGGGTTTTATTACTTAAGGATCCACCAGCAGCATCGATAAATGTTCTGGTGGGTGCATTCAGTCAATTGTAGAACATTTGCAATTGCATCAATAATAGAAACCCATGATGAGGATAGCACCTTAGGCATTCTTTAAAGTGCTCCCAACCATCATAAAGACTTTCCTCATTCTACTGATAGAAAATAGAGATCTCATTCCTCAGCTTGGCAATCTTTGCAGATGGAAAATACTTGGTTAAGAATTTCCTAGCCAAGTCCTCCAATGTACGAATTGAATCACCAGGTAGAGAGCTGAGCCAATTTTTAGCTCTATCTCTCAATGAGAAGGGAATAAGTCTTAACTTAATGGCATTATTAGAGACACAATTAAATATGAAGGTGTCGCATATATCCAAAAGTTGGAAATATTAATTGAGATCTTTGGTAACTAACCCGCTAAATTAGTTATTCTAAGCCATTTATAATGTTGAGGGTATGATTTCAAAATTGTTGGCTTCGACAGCTGATCTAACAATAGCATGAGGAATTACCATAACAGTTGGTAGAGCATAATCTTTAAGGACCCTACTTCTATTGTTTTCTAGCACTTCCCCAGGATTTCCTCTTAAATTTTCTATTTCTATTTGAATTTAATTTTTTATTACTTGTTATCTTGTTGCTCTTAAGTATGTTCTGTCAATTTTAGTATTAAAGAGAAAGTTTGAACACTCTCTTCTTCGCATGCAATTCAGGTTACAACTAAAAGATGGTAGTTCAAAGCAATTGACACAAACAATAACAGAAATTTAAAGAAAAAAAGTAAAGTAAAAAAAATACACAAGAACTATTTGCAATATAATCACAAAAGAAAATGCAGTAAGAAATCACCAGTTACTAATAAATTGTCTTTAATACGATACAGTTTACCGCTCCATGGCAACATCACCGAACACTTAACAGTCAGAAATTGTACGTCTGTGCTCATACACAAGTGCATGTGGTCTGAAGTTATATTTGAGATGGTGAGATCCTGAGATTTATCTTCCTTTGGGAATGGTGTGCTTCGTTACTAAAGTATATTTGAGTTTACTGATATTTAAAAGAAGACTAATTGGTTTATGTTCGTTATAATTTACCAAATCAGAGTTTTTTAGATAAGAAACTACTTGTTGAGAAAGTAGAGAGAGTTGGGTTTAGCATGCAATTCATTAAAGGTTTGTGTAGTACTCTTTTTTATCAACTTTTAGTGACAAACAACTTAGATGCTTTAAATATAATTAAGAAATATAGTCTTCTCTTGGGTGTCCCTCAAATGTAATAAGTTTTTCCTGGTGCTCGGAGATAAACACAAGTAGGTTCAATCTCGGCACATAGACCCTCATGTGATTAATGTTAGTTAAATTTGATGATTACTTCTAAGTTATCAAATCTACAATTTTAGTTGTGCATTACATGTGATTGATTCCACCAATGGCTCACATGCATCAGTTATAAGTTTAGCTAAGGAAGAGAGTTATTGGGCTAAGTAGGCTATGTCACATCACCCACAAGCACACAACGCATCGTAATCCTTGCATAAAATTAGCATAAGATATTGTAGCGCCCCGCCCCGTCGCCGCGCGCAAAGAAAAGAAAGGCAATCAATTGGCGGCGGAGTGGTGCGCTACTCAAGAAGGAATTTCCCATATTCCCAAATAGCTGAAAAGAAACCCATTTGAAGGGTTGCTGACTCAACCATAAAGAGGGTCGAGAGCAAATACTTAAAATAAGAGTAAGATACTTACCATAAGTATTAGACTAATTCATACATTGGATTATGAGTGAAAGTAAGGAATCCAATAAATGTCCACAAATATCAGCATTTCCAATATGCTGATCACATCACAATACTAAGTATAAGAAGTATAAAACAAAGTGCAAAAGTAAAGCATACATCTAGAAAGTATTCATCACAGAAGTTGAGATAAAAATTCATCTCATAAAACAAAAAGAAAAAAACATCTAGAATTATTACAAACTGTTTATTGAAATAGTACTGAAATAAAATATAAATATTGAAATGAACTAAAAATAAAAAGCAATAATAAGGCTGAAGGAGGGTCCATCAACTTCTCTTGAATCTCTTGAGAGTCCTTCTGACCTGGCTCAATATGCTGCTTAAGATATAGCAAATTGCCAGATCCCAAAAGTACCACGTGTTAGATAATAAGTCTAACACATTAAAATTGATCTAAACTGTTCTAATTATTTACATAAAATAGTAAAGTAAATAGAGATACAGAAAGATTATAAAAGTAACTAAATAACTGAAACTATATAAACCTGAAGTAAGGTAAAGCTGATTGTATACTAAATATTGAAAATAAATAAAAATAGTACATGATCTGAAATTGAGTAAATAGCATATAAAAATATGATATATGCCACTAAAATTATGCATCTAAATATACCACATTACTGTATGCCACTAATATACAACTGAACTATCACTAAATTACTATGAGCTATGAGATCCAATGTCTACATACATCTTATTGGGAAATACAGTTTACCGTGATGTCTGAACATTCTGAGTTTCCCCTGTTAATGTATGCAACATTCCATAACTCATAAATCATCAATGATACTCATTCATCATACTTTGTGCTCAAGCCATGCCTCTACACTGCATGACTTAAAATCCAAAAAGTCCAAAAATGCTTTAAAATCTGATTATGACTCAAATATCTCCATTATGCAGAATCCTGCTAGGAGGATTCTGACTCTTAGATTTTAATTTCAATATTTAGTTTCTCTTATTTAAGGCTTTTGTTTGAAATAATCAATTGGAAAGGCTGTATACACATGGTTGTATATTCATAAGAAGGTGAATTTAGCACTTAATTTACTTATAACTGCACTTATTGAGGCACACACAAGATATGAGGCAGAATCCTATTACAGTTATTATTCTTCCAAACTAAGATTCTAGTTCACACTCTTAAGTTTAGAGAATTTACTCTAGCAGGATTGTATTCGGCTTATATTTCGAGAAAGCGCCTGTTCATAAGTTCACATTGGAGTGACTCATCCAAACATAAATATTACTGAAGTGACTCAGTACCATGGGTATGCATGATTAACCAACTAATGATCCAACTTAAGTCATATCTAATTAATAACCATGGATTTATCAAAATTATAATCCTTATTCTAATTAGGTGAAGTCTACACAAGGGTTCAAGGATGTGACCAAAAGGTCACTCAATATGGGTTACTACCACGTGGGATAAATCTCATTCTAAGATCTTAGGTGAATTTTACCATAAAATTTATGATCAACTTCTAAGGTTATTGAGGATTATCTAAGTTCTTACCTCAATATATCATAATAAGGCTTTCCTACCTCAATATATTAGCATTAATTAGCCATTTTAGACATTTCAAAACACTCCTATAATAAGATAATCAAAATCTTACACTTCTAACAATTAAACTAGGTTCACTAACTGGGCTTGGATTAAATTGATCAGATCATATGGTTAGGCCCATCTGATCACATCCTATTCTACAATCATGGGATAAAATCAAGAATATTGTTAGGATTAGATCATTCCATAAATCAATATAGTTTTATTATCATTCTTATGATAAGAGTCTTATATAAGAGAAAATTAGGGATCTTAAGCTTAGATTTAAAAGTTTCAATCACATAAGTTCTTTATTAATCTTAGCACATCTAATTCAATGATTTAAGATCAACACTAAATCAAATGTATTATTGGAATAATGTTAGTTGAATTATATTTCAATTAAGTTAATTAATTAAGTGATTAAGGGTTTGAGTTTTAATCAAACAAGTTAGGATTTAACCCATATCCTTACCCAATTAAGACCAATTATTAATTTATAGATCAATAACCAATCAATGCATTCTTAGTGTATTATTGATGTCCAAATTTTATATTTAGATTAAGTATCATTTACTTAATCAAGTTCTTAAGATTCTTATGTTCAAATAAAGTTTAATATAAAATTAAGTAAATCAAGGTGTCCAAATCAAGTTAAAGTTCTCTAATATATAATTATTGTTAATGAAACATATAAATGTCATATTGATTAAAACATCAAGTATTCAAGGCCATTACACTAATTACTATTTGACACAAACTGTTCAAGCAGATATTTAGGAGATTTAAAATATGCTATTCATAGTAAAATGGTGGATTTTCATTTGAAATTTACCTACACATTCATATAATGCTTATATTTACTAAATCTAGGTTTATATTTGATATATTTTGGCCCCATTAGGGTCCTAGAGTCATTAAAATGCGAAAAAAACAAAAATTTGGGCGTGTAATAGCTCCTTCTGGCCGAAAGCCAAGCACTACGGCGTGCTGTCGTGCACTATGGTACATAACAACACTTTTAGGCGTTGCGGCGGATTTCAGCGCTATTGCGCACTGCAGCGCTTTCAGGCACTATGACGGATTTCAGCACTGTGGCGTGTTGCAGCTCTTTTAGGTGCGCTATGACGCCTATTTTCCCGAGGTGTAGATGCTTTGTCGCGCTGCAGCGCTTTCAGGCACTGCAGCGGATTTCAGTGCTTCATTGCATTTAATTTAATTTCATCAAATTTATATGCTACAGCGGCATGCTGCGGTGCACTACGGTGCGCCGCGGTGGATTTCAACTCAAAACTTCAAGCGCTACGGTGCACTGTAGCGCTCGACGGTGATTTCACTTGTGCGAAAATTGTGACAGATCTCCTTTCACACCAAAATATTCCCAATTTTGGGCACCTCACGAGTGGTGCCATATACTGATGGAAAGGTCATTTTGAGACCTTTACATTGATGCCAAAATCGGCATGAATGGATCATTATAACAAATAAAAATTATAGCCCTAGTTATGGGTATACATAAATCATTCAATTTTTTACAACATTTTTCATAGGAGAAATGAGATTCGATCAGACTCATTTAAGTCTGATTGAGGCTCGATGATCATGTATAAAATCCATATCTAATGGAAATATCATTCACTGCACTTTACTAAATCAAATGAAGCGAATAACACAAGGAACAGTAAAGCAAATGGGTACCTTTGACATGCGATGGAAGAAGACAGCTCTTCTTCTCTTAGTAACTTGGAGAAAGCTTTCCTTCAGCAACAAGCTCAGAAATGGAGGAAAGAGGAGACGCTTGGGGAGGAAGAAGGGACTTCATCTTAAGCAAAAGTGGAAGAAGGAGGGGATAAGCCTCCATCTTATAGGAGGAGAGGAGGTGTGGCTCTCCCTTGAGCTCTCCCATCAGCATGGAGGAGAGGATGGGAGGAGGAGAGCAGGGGCTTGCGTACGATCAGGATAGGGGTGCTGAAATAGGTCTGCGAGCCAAGAGAGAGGGATATGAAAAAGAAAATGGAAAATAAAGAATTAATTAATTATTTCTTTTTAATTTTAAGAAAATTAGATTTGATAAACGCGCTCCGAAAGATCCCAAAAATTCACCCATAGATAATTTCGGGTGAGGAATTCAATGGCAAAGATGGATTTCGATTCCATTGGTTATTTAGTTATATTAAATATTTACAAAAATTCGAGGACTTCCAAACATGTTCAAAACATCACCCCTAGATAGTTTGTTGGTGACGATCACAACGGCGAAATTGGATTTTGACTTCAAGGTCCATTTAAATACCTCAATTTTCTAATTAATTAAATTTATTATAATATTCCATATATTTGATTGAGCTCTGAATTATTCCATATCTTTGGGGATTAGTTCTAATAACTAAATGAACCCAATAGAATGATAATTTGGCTGCGATTACACTAAGATTAGGCTAAGTAACAACCTAGGGTTGTTACAGACTCCCTCACTTAAGAACAATGTCGTCCTCAACATAATTACTTAGAAGGGAAAAGAAAATGTAGAGAATTAAGAACTTAAATTTAGAATTTTAAATGTACCTTGATTTTTAAAGAGACTTGATATCGTAGTTGTATATCGACCTCTTTTTCCCAAGTAGATTATTCAATAGAGCGATTCCTCCACTGAATTCTTACCATATGAATATAACAATTCCTTAGTTGCTTTTGATCATGGGCTAAGATTCTGATAGGCTCTTCCATAAAAGAAAAGTTCAGCTGAAGAAATACTGCTAGAAGTTGGATTAAGTGGGATGGGTTATGAAGGAATATTCGCAGTGAGAAGATATGGAACACATTGTGGACTATTGAGAATCTTTAGGGAGTTTCAATCTATAGGCTACATAACCGATTTTTTCTAAAACTTCAAATGGTCCAACATAGCGAGGATTGAGCTTCCCAACTTCACCAAAATAAAATACTCATTTAATCAGACTTACTTTAAGATACGTGAAATCTCCAACATTAAATTCCAGAGAATGATGATGGGCATTGTGATATTTACTATGATGATTTTGAGCTATTTTGATTCTCTGTTAGATCAATTGCACTTTCTTATTTGTTTCTTCTACTAAATTTGAGCCATACAGTTGAACACTGCCTATTTCTGACCAAGCTAAGGGAGTGCTGCACTTTCTACCGTACAACGCTTCATACAAAGCCATGCCGATAATTGATTAGAAATTTTTGTTATACGCAAATTCTACTAAGGGAATATGATCTTCCCAGAAACCTATGAAATCTAGAATACATAGGCAAAGATCTTCCAGAATTGGATTAGCTCATTCTGTTTGACCATCCAATTGAGGGTGAAAAGTAGTACTCATGGCTAGTGCAGTTCCCAAGTCTTGATGCACTGCTTGCCAGAATTTAGAAGTGAAACGACTATCTTGATCAGATATAATAGACCTCAGAATCCCATGAAGTCTGATGATTGTCTTGATATACTGCTTTAACAATTTCTCTATAGAATTGGTCTGACGCATAGGAATAAAATGTGCCGATTTGGCTAGTCGATCGATAATGACCCAAATTGAATCAGCACCAAACCTTAATTTAGGTAAACCCATAACGAAGTCCATAAAAATATCAAACCACTTCCATTTAGGAATTTCCAGAGGATGGAGAAGTCCTCTAGGCTTTTGATGTTCGACTTTGACTAACTTGCAAGTATGGCACTTTGCTACGAACTCTGCCACGCTCTTCTTCATTCCATGCCACCAGAATGATTTTCTTAGATCCTAATACATCTTAGTACTACCAAGATGTACTTGGTAACAATAATTGTGGCCTTCCACCAAAATCTCACAATGTATGGATTTGGGAATTCATAGGAGATCTCCTTGATAGATTATATTTCTTTGCAACTATAGGTTGAAACGATGACCACTTTCGATTTCCATTTTAAACTTCAGATAGTCTTCATCCTTTGTTTAGGAGATGGAGACATAACGGTGAATGGTTAGTTCTACGGTACTCATAGATATCAGTTCGCTTAGCATAGCACCACGAACCAGCCTGATATCGAGCCTTTTGAATTCTTCCTATAAAGGGCTTGAAGCTATTAAGGAGGAAAGTGCAGTATGATGACTGAGCGCATCGGCTACAACATTCACTTTTCCTGGATGATACTAGTTACTCAAAGCATAATCACTTGCTAATTCAAGTTATCTTCACTGATGACAGTTGAGTTCACGCTGAGTGAAAATATACTTCAGGCTCTGATGATCTGTAAAAATGGAATAATGGACACCATATAGATAATGATGCTAGATCTTCAAGGTAAAAACTAGAGTGGCTAACTTGAGATCATGAACAAAATAATTCTTCTCATGTAGTTTTAACTGATGGGATGCATAGGCAATAACATTTCATTCCTACATCAGAACACATCCCAAGCCGATCCTAAATGCATCGGTATAGACTTGGTAGTTCAAACCTTCTTTAGGTAAGGCAAGAATTGGGGCAGAAGAAAGAGCATCTTTTAACAATTAAAATGCACTCTCACACTCAGAACTCTAGATGAATGGCACTTCTTTTTGAGTCAACTTTGTGAGAGGAGACGCTATCTGCAAAAAGCCTTTGACAAATTTTCTATAATACCCTGCTAGACCCAAAAAGCTTTTGATATTAGTCACATGCTTTGGCTGTGACCAATCCTGAACTGTGCTAACTTTATTTTGATCAACTTTGATTCATTATGCGTCTATGACGTGACCCAGAAAAGCGACTGAGTCAAGCTAGAATTTACACTTGAAATACTTGGCATATAATTCGTGGCTTCTAGGTTTATGCAGAACTATTCATAAGTGCTTCTCATGATTTGCAATATTTCTCGTATATATTAAGACACCATCGATGAAGATGATGACAAATTTATCTAAATACGCTTTTAATATGCACTGCATTAAATCCATAAAAATGGATGTCGCCTTTGTTAAGCCGAAAGACACCACCAGAAATTTGTAATGTCCATAGCAGGTTCTGAATTCAATTTTCTCAACATTTGAATCCTTAACTCCAACTGGTGATAACCTGATAGCAAGTCGATTTTAGAGAAAACTTTAGCTCCGGATAATTGATCAAATAGGTCATCAATAAGCGGTAGAGGATATTTATTCTTGATTGTTACTTTATTTAGTTTTTGATAATCGATGCACATTCTCATTGATCCATCTTTCTTTTTCACGTGTAATGCTGGCGCTCCCTAAGGAAATGAACTTGATCGAATAAGACCCTTTTCTAGTAGCTCTTGAAGTTGCTTGTTTAGCTCTTGCAGCTCCTTAGCTGCCATACGATACATAACTTTTGATAATGGTTGGGTTCCCAAATTTAATTCTATAGCAAATTCTACTTCTCTAGCGGGAGGAAGACCAAATCGGTTTTCCACAAGGATATCAGGAAATTCACAAAATATTTGATTCTCAGAAATAGGAATGACTTCTTTCTTTTCTCCCAACATTGCTACGAGATACGCATTGAATCCCTTTCTGACTAACTTTCTGCTTTCATTACATTGATCAGCGACGCATGGTTACTAAAACTTCCAACAAAGGTTTTTGACTGACTTCCACTGCCCAAAGTGATTTTCTTCTTTTGGCAATTTATGGAAGCACCGTGTTTGCTTAGCCAATTTATGCCCAGAATTATATCAAAATTTGCGATTGACAATATAATTAATTTTGCTCTATATTTTTTCTCATTGATATATACAAAATTTATAGCTAAATTTAGTATCAAAACATTACAAACACCATATGAAACAAGGTACTTTGAATGGAATCATATGTTTTTTAGGGAAAAAATGGAGAACAACAAAGATCTGGGCAAATTACATAAGTTTTGGAAGAAAATTGCCATGACACGCCGCAGCGCTCCGCAACGCGCCATGGCTGTTCATAAGAATTCTTCACCTGGAAGAATATCTAAAGGACCTGGATGGAAACTCGCCACAGCAGCACGCCATTGCGCCCCATGGCGGTCTCATTAACTCCCTCACATGGAAGTTGAACTGCAAGCCTGGAAGAATGACCATTGTAGCGCGCCACCGCACCGCAGTGCGCCACAACATCATTTCTCTAAGTTAAACTTAAAATAGTATAAAGAGAAATTGAACAGTATTTTCAAAAGTATTTTCGCAGCAGTGCACCGCAGTGGGTGAATTATCATTTTATAAAATCATATGTGAACTATTGATCTGCATTTTTTAAGTATTTTCTGCTGCATTTTTGAAGTATTTTCCGCTGCAGCGCACAACAGCATGCCACAGCGGAATATTTTATTATTCATACAAACTATATGTGAACTAATTGATCCACGTTTTTGAAGTATTTTCCGCTGCAGCGTGCCGCAGCGCGCCACAACGAAATATTTTATTATTCATATAAACTATATGTGAACTAATTAATCTGTGTTTTCTAAGTATTTTCCACTATAGCGAGCCAAAGCGCACCACAGCCAGATATTTTATTAATCATGAAAACTATAGGTGAACTATTGGAATAGCCATTTCAAAGGTTTATCCGCTGTAGCACGCCGCAGCACGTCACATCAGACACTGAAGCGACCAAAGGAAAGATACTAACTTTCATGCAGGAACAGTGTTTGGAATGCTGCTGCCATAGCACGTCATAGCAGAATAGTGTTTGGAATGCTGCTACCACATCGTGCCGTAGCGCGCCACAGTGGATGATCCAGAATTTTCTAGAACATCCATAATTGCAGCATAGGGAAGACCACTAAACGTAACCTTTGGCCTTCCCCAGTCTCTTGAAAACTGAAATACATTATTTCTGCTGAATCCCAATAGAATAAAGTGAATAGAACATTAAATAGGATTGAATTAAAACCAAAGAAGGGGAAGAGTCACATCATTAATGCCTTGGGGCTGAGAGCTTCCCTATTTAAGGGGCAATCTTAGACCTTAATGAGGGTTACAAAATCTGATATTCAATAATCCAAAAGGGAGGCTACAGAAAGGAAAAGGAGGAGAACTCTCCAAGGGGCCAACCGCTATCTGTGAAGGGTGAAGAGAAGTGGACAACAAGGGAGGAGGAGAAGAAGTCAAGCAAGAATGCATAATGAAATTCAAGAGAGCCATAGAAAACCTCTAGGTGCTCCTAGTATTTTTTCTAACTTCCTTTTTGATTATTTTCTGATTGTAAATTGATGACAAGGTTTATTTCCCTTTATATATATGCTCATATTTATCTTGTAATGGAAAGCTAAACCCTCCAGAGGAGGGTTGGGATGTAGTTGTAGGAAAATGTAAGGATTTTATGGTGTTATGATGGAAATGTTTAAATAAATGAAAATGATTTTTATTTTTATCTATCTATATTTATTATTGTGATGAATACTTAGACCATTTTGCTAAAAAAATAAAACTTAAAAGAATTTTTAATTAAAGAACTTGAGTTATGAGCTCATCAATTGGATAAGAGCAAGGAGGGTAGTGTAGGATGAGAACTATGTGACAAGTTCTCAAAGCTCACTTGCACCTTTTCCTTAAGTACTTTACCAAGAGATTTGATGCTTGTGAACCAAGTTCCCATCAACTCAATTCTCTGCGGCTCAACAAAGTAGAAGGGTTGAGAGGATGTTGGAAACCCAATGGATGATGTGACATAGTCCATTGGAGCCAGAGCATCCTCTCATTTAGCTAAACCACATTTGTAAGCACATGACACATTGATGATGGAAATCATGTTTATGAGATTTAACAAGTAAAAGCATATATTTGGTAACCTAGACGTAGGAATTCAAAGGTCATTTAAATTATGATCTCATAGAGATTTAAGTGTCGAGGTAGAACCCCAATTGGGGTTCTCCTTGTTGCACTAAATCTGAACCTGTTGTAATTGGAGGATTGATCCAATTCTAACAGTGATCACATCATGTAATTCAGCATAGATAAATCAATTTATACATTTAAACAAAGAAGTGACAACACCAAATCCTTATGAGTACTACAATGAAACCCCAACTCTCTCTTTGAACAACTGTATCTTATATTAAAGTCATTTGCATTGATAATTTAGGGACCAAACCAAAACCAACTCAATCATCTAAACATTATTAAAAGAAGATATAACTTAGTAACAAAACCACCATTGCGAGAGGACAATAAATCCCAAAATTAAAACTTCCACTTATTACTTCAGACTGCATACACTTGCATGCAAAAGCAGGCATGTATTTCCATCTGTCACTCACCAATAGGAATATCTATGTTGTAGAATTGCTGTGATTGCATATGAGCTCTGGAAGGTAACCCGATGCTCAACGAGTTTGCTAATTGATAGGTTGGCAGCTTAAGAGTTTTCACCCAAATTTTTGATACGAAGGAATGACTCGTTCCAGTATCGAAAAGAAAATTACAAGATTTATCATTTATCATTAAGGTTCCTAAGATTGCAACAATTTAATAAAAATTACTATTCAAGCATTCAAAAATATTAAAATATAAAGGACTGAATAAAATTAATTTAAGAATACTTGAAACAACATCATTATCTTTAGGTGCAGAGGCGGGAGTTAGCATATAAACTCATGCATGAGCTAATGGTTACTTGCCCTGAGGTTGTTGAACTTGGCGATTATAGGCCAGCTTTGATGTAGAAGCGGATGCATTCTTGTTGGTTACAGGCACTGGACCTGGCATCATTGCTAAGGCTGGAGCTCGACTATTTAAAGGCCGCAGATGGAACACTTTATTGTGACAGGAGTGATCGATAAGAACTCCATCGATAGTTATTTTAGAGTCGTACTGATAGAAGCGTTGGTCATCTCAGCCACATGTGAAACATATGTTGCCGAAATGACAACATTTATCATATAGGTGAGAATGCTTGCATTTGGGAATTTTGGATAGGGACTATTCTGCTTTGAGATTAAAAATTCAGCCACACTGCGGTGACCAAACTGCTCTTTCCTTGGCTATACAAATGCAACCTTATGCTTACGATTCATTTGACCTTGAAACCCTTGTTGGAGGTGAGCTGCTTCGATCAAATCCGAAAAATTATTGATTTGTCGGGTCACTAAATGAGCTTTTATAGAGTCCCTTAGCCCTTTCAAGAATTGGTGGCACATAGCCGCCTTAGTCCTAACCAAGTTTGGAACAAAATGTGAGTCTCTGGAACTCTTGTTTGTAGTCGAACACAAACTTGTTTCCTTGAGTAAGATGGAGGTGTTCATCCTCTAGAATTTCCTGAGCTGATGCTGGAATGAATGCTTCATAGAATACTTCCAAGAACATATCCCATGGGATATCTTCTAACTCATGATCAGCAAAATTAGCATTCTGCTCATTTTACCACCAGTATTCTGCTTCTTCTTTAAACAGATGGGTGACCAAGTGAGTAGCCTCCAAGTTTGGGCATTTTATGCTGGCCAAACTCTTCTCAGCCATTTTTAACCAAGTCACAGTATCCATGGGGTTGAGAGCCCCGCTGAAGGTAGGTGTTCTTAAACTCAGAAAACTATGAAGAAGTCTGTCACTTGAGAAGTTGAAGGATGATGGAGCTCCTATTTGTATAAGGGATTGATGACGCATGCTTAATATAAGGGCATGAGTTTCTTGCGACTGTTTCACATTACTCTTGATCAGAGCCTTCATAAAATTAGCCATAGGATTCATTTTATCGGGTCCGCCCGAAGACAAAACCATGTTCTTAATCTGTGTGGGAGCAGAAGGAGATCCAGGATTAATGACAGACATAAAAACATGAATTCAACAAATGAATCAAAGAACTACTATCTTTTCAATCATCACTTTCTCAAAAGAGAAGTTACATAGATAGATCAAAGATAAACTGATATAAAAGCAATGACATGAAATCTAAGGACATCAGTTATAATACTCTGCCCTAAAGGCAGCACAAAAATCATCAAATGTCACTACTCGATGCCTCCTAGCTAATCTTCTATAAGTCCAATACCACAATATATTAGTAGAACCTCCAAGTAGAATCTCCAAGATTTGGAGATGGTAGCCATCAGGACATGCTGTCTCTTGAAAGGCAGTGGTCACAAGGTCCATCCATTCTTTGGCAAGGACAAAAAGACTGGTTCCTATGAAGGTTGGACAAACTAAGATCTTGTCCATCACTTCTACTCCATGAGATGACACTTCTTCGATGACTCTACCGTATATCTTGCCATCTTGAAGGTCATCTGCCCAATAATCTTTAAATCTTCTAAGATAGTACAAGAATACTTATTGTGTATACTCAATACCTAAAATTTCATTTAAGAAATGGCTTAGTCTTATAAATACTTTACCTTTCATCTGTTGTTTTCTTTAAAGTTTGTTCCAATCCTAGGATGTCCAGTTTATGTTTTATTGTCCATTATTTTAACGGTATTGTTATGTTCGTTCAACTCCTAGAATGTCCTCATTCTAGATATCTTCAGTTTTTGTTTCTGAGATAAGTTTGATGAACTTTGGATGCTGCTTTTCTTACACTTTGTGATTGTGATCATATTTGCTACAAAGAATGGATCATAAAGTAGATATAAATATTCTCATTATCTGACACTTTATGATACTTCTCTGATACTGACTGTAGTGCCCTGCCCTGTCACTGCACATAAAGGAAAGAAAAGTAATCAATTAGTGGCGGAGCGGGGTGCTACTTGGGAAGGAATTTTCCATCTTCTCGAATAGCTAAAAAGAAACCCATCTGAAGGGCTGCTGACTCAACCATATAGAGGGTCGATAGCTAATACTTAAGATAAGAGTAAGATACTTACCCTAAGTATTATACTAATGCATACATTGGATTATGAGAGAAAGTAATGAATCTAATATATGTCCACAAATATCAGCATTTCCAGTATGCCGATCACATCACAATACTAAGTAAAAGAAGTATAAAGCAGAGTGCAGAAGTTAGGCGTAACATCTAGAAAACATTCATCACACAAGCTAAAATAAAAATTCATCTCAGAAAAGAAAAGAAAAATATATCCAGAATTATTACAAACTGTTTACATAAATAGTATTGAAATAAAGTCTAAATATTGAAATGAACTAAAAATAGAAAGAAATAGTATGGCTGAAGGAGGGTCCACTAAGGCTCAACAAACTCCTCTTGAATCTCCTCAGGTCCTCCTGACCTGGCTCAACATGCTGCTCAAGATCTAGCAAATTGCCGGATCTCAAAAGTACCACGTGTTAAACAATAAGTCTAACACTTCAAAACTAATCTAAATAATTCTAATTATTTACATAAAATAATAAAGTAAACAAAGCTACATAAAGACTGTAAAAGTAACTAAATAAATAAAACTATACAAAACTGAAGTAAGGTAAAGCTGACTGTATACTGAATACTAAAAACAAATAAAAATAGTATATAATCTGAAACTGAGTAAATAATATGTAAAACTATGATGTATGCCATAGAAATTATGCATCTGAATATGCCATAATAATGTATACCACTAATATGCAACTGAACTATTATTGAACTACTATGAGCTATATAGTCTAATGTCTACATAGATCTTATTAAGAAATACAGTTTATTGTGATGTCTGAACAATATGAGTTTCCTCTATTAATATATGTAACATTCAATAACTCATAAATCATCACTGATACTCAAACATCATGCTTTATGCTCATGCTCATGCCTCTACACTACATGACTTAAAAATCCAGAAAGTTCAGAAATGCTTTAAAATCTGATTATGACTCAAGTGTCTCCATTATGCAGAATCTTGCTAAGAGGATTCTTACTCCTAGGTTCTAATTTTAATAATTAGTTTCTCTTATTTAGGGCTTTTGCTTGAAATAATCAATTGGAAATATTGTATACACATGGTTGTATATTCACAAGAAGGTGAATTTAGCACTTAGTTTGTTTATAAGTGCACTTATTGAGGTGCATACAAGATAGGAGGCAGAACCTTGTTGTAATTATTATTCTCCCAAACTAAGATTCTAGTTCACACTCTTAAGTTCAAAGTATTTACTCTAGCAAAATTGTATTCGGCTTATCCCTCAGGAAAACACCTGGTCATAAGTCCATATTGGAGTGACTCATCTAAACCTAAATATTACTGAAGTGACTCAGCATCATATATATGCATGATCATAGCCAACTAATGATCCAAGTTCAATCAATTCTAATTAATAACCAAGGATTTATCAAAACTATAATCCTTATTATAATTGGGTGATGCCTATACAAGGGTTCAAGGTTGTGACCAAAAGTCACTAAATATGGGTTACTACCACATGGGATAAATCTCATTCTAAGGTCATAGGTGAATTCTACCACAAGGTTTAAGATCAACTTCTAAGGTTATGGAGGATCATCTAAGTTCCTACCTTAATATGTCATAATAAGCCTTTCCTACCTCAATGTATTAGCATTAATAAGGCATTTTAAGCATTTCAAAACACTCCTATAGCAAGATCATCAAGATTTTACACTTCTAACAATTAAATTAAATTCATAATGTTCACTTATTAGACTTGGATTAAATTGATCAGATCAGATGGTTAGACCCATATGATCACATCCTATTCTATGATCATGAGATAAAATTAAGAATATTGTTAGGATTAGATTGTTCCATAAATCAATATAATTTTATTATCTTTCTTATGCTAAGTGTCTTATATAAGAGAAAATCAAGGATCTTAAGCTTAGATTCAAAAGTTTCAATCACACAAGTTTTTTTACTAATCTTAGCACTTCTAATTCAATGATTTAAGATCAACACTAAATTAGATGTATTATTAGAATAATGTCAGTTAAATTATCTTTTAATCAAGTTAATTGATTAAGTGATTAAGGGTTCAAGTCTTAATAAAATAGGTTAGGATTTAACCCTTATCCTTACCCAATTAAGACCAATTATTGATTTATAGATTAATGACCAATCGATGTATTATTAGTGTATTATTGATGGCAAATTTCAAATTTATATTAAGTAACATTTACATAATCAAGTTCTTAAGATTCTTATGTTCAAATATAATTTAATATCAAATTAAGTAAATCAAGGTGTCCAAATCAAGTTAAAGTTCTCTAACATACAACTATTATTAATGAAACATATTTACATCATATTGATTAAGACATCAGGTAATCAAGGCTATTACACTAATTACTATTTGGCACAAATTGTTCAAGTAAATATTTAGGAGATTTAAAACATGCTTTTCATGGTAAGATGGTGGATTTCCATTTGAAATTCACTTACACATTCATAGAATGCTTAATTTTACTAAATCTAGGTTTAGATTTGATATATTTCGGCCCCATTAGGGTCCTAGAGTCATTAAAATGCAAAAAAATACAAATTCGGGCGATTACGGATAGTTCTGGGCACTTTCAGACATTTTTGGGCACTCCGGCGCGCAGCAGCGCTTTCAGGCGCTGCGACAGATTTCAACGCTATGGTGCATGGAAGCGCTTTTAGGTGCTGTGGCATGCTATGATACTTGTTATTCTGATGTGCAGACGCTACGGCGCGCGGCAGAGCTTTCAGTCACAGTGGTGTGCTATGACGCCTATTTTTTTGAGGTGCAGACGCTAGGACGCTTTGCAGCGCTTTCAGGCGCTACGACAGATTTTAGTGCTTCAGCGCATTTAATTTAATTTCATCAAATTTATATGTCGCTGCGGCGTGCTGTTGCATGCTACGGTGCACCATGGTGATTTTAATTTGAAACTTCGGGCACTCGGCGCACTGCAGGGCTCAACGGTGATTTCGCCTTTGCGAAAATCGTGATGGGTATCCATTCACACCTAAATACTCCTAATTTTGGGCACCTCATGAGTGTTGCCATATACTGATGGAAAGGTCATTCCGAGACCTTTCCATTGATACCAAAATTGGCATGAACGGATCACTATAATGAACATAAATTAACACAACAATGAAGTCATATTTTGATTTTGAGGTCAATTTAAATACCTCAATTTTCTAGTTAATTAAATATATTAAAATATTCTAAATATTCGATTGAGCTATGAATTGCTCCATATCTTTGGGGATTGGTTCTAAGGACTAAATGAACCCAGTAGAATGATAATTAGGCTATGATTACACTAAGATTAGACTAAGTAACAACTTAGGGTTGCTACATCTATGGAGCTCAATTGGTGGCTCTTGGCTAACACACATCAATTTGTCTGCATAGCTAGAGAAACTATGCTATGACGCTCAAAGAGCTTGTCACATGGCTCTAGGAAATTATGCACATGTTCCTAGCATAATCTAATGGTGAGTAGTGGAGCTCAAAGATTTTTTATTATTCCATCACTATGATCATTATCTCAAACCTAAGGACTTGCATTGGTCATCTTCACACAGCGAATGTTGTCACATACATTCGCAGCAAGTATGCTCAACGTGCATACCCTTAGTTCCAATAGATCAACAAGCTTGATGGTTTTCCTAGTTTAAAACTTTCATATGCTTAAAATATATTCATGACAAACAATTCATCCAAGAATATTCTCCACATTATTTAATAAAAAAATATGACAAAACAAGATAATCATTATAATTTCAGAGTACAAACACTTTTTATTCCTTAACTCATTATACGCATATGCCCAACCCTCCCCAAGGAGGGTTTAGGCTTCCATTATTAAGGAAATACAAAGATAGCAACTTAGAATTGAGAGCTCTTGCATGGCTATTATATAAAAGAGAAAATGATTGAGATTGAGATACAATACTAGGAAATGATGTCATGTTCATCGAGCCTTCTCTCGATCTCATATCTCTTTCTTATTTTCATTTCCTATGCATGATCCTTTCTCCTTCAATGCAAACCTTCTCCTTCCTTGGGCAGGGGGGACTCTCCTTCCTAATGCTTAGTAGCCTCAGTCTCTAATCAACTTAGATTATCAAAAATTGGAATTCTTCTTTAGTCTTAAAGCTGTGCTTTTATAGCCCTCCAAATAATCCTTTAGCATTTACTTCAGCCACCCCTTCCCATTCCTTGAGACTCAAAATTCCATTAAGTTTTTATTCTGATATGCTCTTGGAAAGGGGAGCTTTAATGCATTTATAATTATTCCTTGCTGTGGGAAGATGAGGAGTTATGATCTTTGGTTTTTCCTATGTTGTTTTAAATGCTTTTACTTGGCAGAATTTACGGTGGGCGCTATGGCATGCGGTAGAACCCGAGTTTTGATTTTAAAGGCGTTGCGGCGACGGTAGTGCCAGACTTTCGGTCTTGGGACGGCTGTAGCGTATGGTAGCACAATAGTTTCAAATTATGTAGTGATGTGGTGCATGGTAGCACCAGACTTTCGGTCTTCATACCATTGCAGCACGCGATAGAGCGGCACTTTCGAATTAGGTAGCGCTGCAGCGCGCGATAGAGTGACACCTTTGAATATTCGCTGTAGCGCGATAGAGTGACACTTTTATTTAATGTGAAATGTCGGGAAATATCTTATATCAGTTGTAGCACGCAAAAGTGCTAGTATTTCAAATTGGTAATCACCGTGGCATGCAGTAGTGCCAGAGTTTTGTTCATAATACTGCTGTAGTGCGCGATAACGTGACACTTTCAATTTAAGGTATCACTACAATGCGCTGTAGGGCCTGACTTTTAGTTATAGGTCCACTCTGGCATGCTTAGCATGGCAGTCTCAGTCTCGGGTCTGCTACAACGCACGGTAGCATGTCACTTTCAAATTGATTTCTACCACAGCGTGCTGTGGCGCGCTGTAGTGTGACTCTTCCAGATTTTTTGGTTTTCTTTGCAGAATTCAATTCAACACTTCTTTGTTTTGAAAACTAGCAAAAGCATATCAAATCATACAAATCATAGTAAAAGTGTTTATTTTTATTAACTTAAGTTAGTATAAATCTTAGATTTGTCAATATGCAATTTAGATTGGCATATGTTTGGTGTCCATATTGCATTAATGGTATTTTATTTTGATGTATCAAATTTTGGTATTTTCTGCACTTTTAGATACTTGTTTTTAGTTTTTTAGCACTTTTAGATATTTGTTTCCATTATTTTTAGTGCTTATAATAGTTACTTTCTACTCCAGTTAGCTTTATTATTTTATTACTACTTTAAGTTAAAGATTCTTGTAACTTAAATGAATGCATTTCAGTGAGCCTAAAATGCATGTAGACTCATTGTCTAAGTAAGATTTTCTCTTTTTTGGCCGGGGCCCTAGCATTGTGAAATTGGAAATGTCAGATTTTGGTTGCTTTGAAGAACCTTTGCTTGTGGAGTTGCAGGAGGCTAACATGGACATGAAGTGTGGTGTTACTGAGTAACTATGGAGATCTTCTTTCTTGTGTGTTTTTCTTGCTTTGGTGAGATGAGAGTTTACTTTCTGCAATTTTATTTAGTATGTTTTAAGTGAGCATATTTGGATGTATTTTCTCTCTTATTCTGAGATGTATGTCTTTACTTACTTTTTCTGAATGAATGAATTCATGGATGATGTCCTTAGTTTCCACGCTCTGTTCTCTATGTTATACTATACTACATATATTGTGCTATGTTCATCAATTTAGAAGATATGCATTATTAATCAGGTTAATGCAATACTTAACTTGATTAATAGTGGAGTTCCTTAGCTCTAGTTACCTCCAGTCATTAATGGTTTGGGTTAGCTATTATTACTTAGACCGAAGCATTTGGCAGAAGGCGACTCTTTACTATATTCAATTAACAAACCGTTATGCTGCTAATGATATTGTGTTGCATATAGCGATGGGATGGGGTGTTACAGTTAGGATTCCATTACAATGAATACAACAAGAAAGCTACAAGTAATCGTGAATGTATACATTGTTTTCATAAGAAATAAAATTACAAAGCTATGTTGAGATGATGATACACAGAAACAACTATTGTGTTCTCTCCATCTTCTTCTCTCTCTAAGTCGTATTCTTTCTTTTTTGTTATTGCGCTTCCTTTTCCCTTGGCTACAGTCTCCTTCCTCTAGAATCCTCTTGGATAGTGTATGGGATTAGGGTTCTTCCCTTTGATAGAGTCTTTCTAACTGATTAAAAGAACCTCCTCTTAGTCTTTTATTTATTCTTAAATAATCTCTCTCCACAACAATCTTCTTTTCAATTCTGCCATTAACTTTTCCTAAGGTAATTTCCTTGAAGTTGGAATCATTAAATCATTTTGCTTTGATTATCCCTTTATTCTTCATTGAAAATAGAGGAATTTACTTATTCATTTATTTTTGGTGTTGGGAGCTGGAGGAATTTAGTGTTTGAGTCCCTTCAAATTCTCTATTTAATTCAAGTTTCAATGCAAAAATTTTGGCGTGCGCTATGACGAGCTGTGGCGCATTATTTTTGAGCTATATGGTGTTGTGGTGCACTGTGGCGCAATGGCCTTGAGCAGTCTGGCGCTGCAGCGTGTCGGGGCACATTGGCCTAGAAAAGTATTGGCCTAGAATAGTATTGGCACTGCAGCGTGCTGTGGTGCATTGCAGCGCAATGGCCTGGTACGATTCAATGACCTCAACATTCTTCCGTTGCAGTGTACTGCGGCGTATTGGCCTTGAACAGTCTGGCGCTATGGAGTGCTATGGCAGGTTCCTTGCAAACTGTGGCACCATATGCACCCTTCTATATTAAAATTCCCTATTTGTTTATTTAATTATTTTTGAGCTGAAATAATATAAAAATAAACTAAAATAACAACTAAACGGACTAAAAAACTCACATCCTAAATAAGAATTTGACTATAATTATTATAACAGCCCAAACTCTTAAAACCAAGGTATTGTTCACTTTGGCCTGAAAGGCCTCACAGTTTTGCCCTCAGAAGATAACTTCCCCGCAGGTCACCCATCCTGGGAGTGCTCCTACCTGAGCACACTTAAATTTGGAGTTCTTATCAAGAACTCCACCATTATCTGAAAAGGCGCATCGATGTTTAAGAGTTTCACTTATTACTACTTAAGTGGGTATTCACAATCTCCCCAACTTAAGTAATTAACATTCTCATCAGTATCCACACATAGATCCAAGAACCATCCATTGGGTAGATAGGGCTAGAGGTGACCCCTAGAAGTGCAAGAGGTACCCATAATCATATAGCACCTTAACCATCATGGGTTCAAGAGGCTGCTCACATGAAGTGGTACTTTGCCTTGTATGGCACTTAGCTCCTATCTAACGCCCTATGGTTTGCTCTGATACCATTTGTAATAGCCCAAACTCTTAACACCAATGTATTGTCCGCTTTGGCCTGAAAGGCCTCACGATTTTGCCCTCAGAAGATAACTTCCCAGTAGGTCACCCATCCTGGGAGTGCTCCTACCTAAGCACGCTTAAATTTGGAGTTCTTATCAGGAACTCCACCATTATCTGAAAAGGCGCCTCGATGTTTAAGAGTTTCACTTATTACTACTTAAGTGGGTATTCACAATCTCCCCTGCTTAAGTAATTGACATTCTCGTCAGTATCCACACACAGATCCAAGAACCATCGATTGGGTAGATAGGGCTAGAGGTGACCCCTAGAAGCGCAAGAGGTACCCATAACCATATAGCACCTTAACCATCATGGGTTCAAGAGGCTGCTCACATGAAGTGGTACTTTGCCTTGTATGACACTTAGCTCCTATCTAACATCCTATGGTTTGCTTTGATACCATTTGTAACAGCCCAAACTCTTAACACCAAGGTATTGTCCGTTTTAGCCTGAAAGGCCTCACAGTTTTGCCCTCAGAAGATGACTTCCTAGCAGGTCACCCATCCTAGGAGTGCTCCTACTTGAGCACGCTTAACTT
Organism: Gastrodia elata; assembly: GCA_016760335.1. Classification (NCBI taxonomy): domain Eukaryota; kingdom Viridiplantae; phylum Streptophyta; class Magnoliopsida; order Asparagales; family Orchidaceae; genus Gastrodia; species Gastrodia elata. The sequence continues at coordinate 2,004,226 of CM028679.1, forward strand.
TGGAATTCTTATCAGGAACTCCACCGTTATCTGAAAAGGCGCCTCGATGTTTAAGAGTTTCACTTATTACTACTTAAGTGGGTCTTCACAATTATGGGGCTCATCAATAGTAGCCATCTTTACTATTGGAGAAAATATCTCATTGCACTCTACCTCTTTCTTTAGCTAAAATCCCTTCATTACAAGTCTCTTGCTTCTTAGGTTCTTCCTTCAATATGTAAACCCATTTATTTTTAAGAGCCTTCTTACCTTCTGAAATCTAGCCAACTCCCATATCTCATTTAACAAGAACGACTTCATCTCATCATCCATGGCTGGCTCCCACTTGATTGAGTTATAAAATTGAAATGCTTCCTCATAACATTTTGGTTCACTGCAATATGTTAGAAACATATAATATAGTGAGGGAGAGTGCCTCTGGGTTAGACATGATATTCTGATAGATATCCTTAGTTCAATAATAGGTGTTTGAGGGACTATCTATTCTTTACCATCATGAGCATCTGATTGTGGTGATCATCTTTCTCTACATTGTCATCTAATTTATGTGATTTGGTGCATGATTTGAAGTTCCATTTCTGTCTTTGTACATCTCATTTTCATTGAATGTGACATCCCAACTTCTGATATTTTTTTGATTCTGATAGTTCTAGAATATATATCCAAATCCTCTTGCTCCATTAATAATGAATGTACACTTAATTGCTTTTGAATCAAGATTGCTTCTAGAACTTGCATCAATATGCACATAGGATGAACAACTAAATACCCTAAAGTGATTTAGTTTCACCTCTCTGCTGCTCCATGCCTCTCGAGTATCCCTTCTTTTAATGGAATTGACAGACCCCAGTTGATCAGATATGTTGTTATGATGATTTCCTCTTCTTAGAATTATTTTGGCAGTCCTACATGTATCCTCATGCTTTTGACTCATTTTGTGAGGGTTTTGTTCATGCGCTCTACCATACTATTTTGCTGTGGTGTTCCTGGAACATTATACTATCACCTAATTATGTTCAAAGCACAAAATTATTTGAACTCATTGTCACAGTACTCCCCACCATTTTTTGACCTTAAGCATTTGAGCTTCATACTCATTGTATTCTCCACAAAAGCTAACCATTTCTTGATATAAAATATGTCAAATTTTTTCTTCAAAAAATAAATACATACCATCCTTGTATGATCGTCTATGAATGTGTCAAAATAGGTGGCTCCTCCAAGTAAAGAGACAGGGGCTGACTCCCATACATCTGTATGAACCATCTCCAACTTCAAAGATTTTAGATGTCTCCCACTTCTTGAGAAACTTACTTTCTTCTACTTGCCATAAATGCAGTTTTCATATAAATCCAAGTAAACTAATTTTAACCCTAAAATCTTACTCCTAGATAACAATGACTTTAAACTTTTCTTGCTCATATGACTGAGCCTCTGGTGCCATAGAAGTGAATCTGCTTTTCTCATTGTTGCAAGAGAATCTGACTCTTTATTGATAAGGTAAAGTATCCTCTCCATACTGCCTCGAGCTGCAATAGGTGCACCTTTAGTGACCTTCTAGGAGTCTCATGTAAATTTGGTACTATAGCCCTCACGGGCTAACTGGCTAATAGAGATCAACATACTGAACATCCTTCAGCTTCCACACTGACCTGTTTGGTAGCTGAAGATCCACATCACCCTTGCCTATAATATTGTAGACCTTATCATCTCCCAAATAAATATTGCCCAAACCCCTTTTAATGTAATTTTTAAATACTTTCTTATTTGGGCTTGCATGAAAAGAAGCACTTAAGTCCACCACACAAGGCATAGTGACAAGGGACATGATTAGTGTATCCTAATCCTCATTTAATGAAGTATTCACAAAAGGGTTCTTAACTTTACCGCCTTCTCCTATCTTCTTCAAGGAATAATAATTCTTCTTGAAGTGTCCTTATTTCTCATAGATTCAACATAACTCTTTTCCTTTTGCTGGCATTAATTTTCCTGCCTTGACTTAGACCTATTTTATTGAACTTCCTATAGGCACTCCTTCCTCTGATCTCAACATTTAATGATGAAGTAGATGCTTCACCATTGGAGCATTTTTTTACTTCTTCATTTAATAACAACCAACAATGTCATTGAATCTTAACTTGGCATTTCTAAGAGAATTATTGACTACAGTCACCATTTCACCTCAGCTATCTGACAAAGAAGACAAAATCAACAAAGCTCTAACTTTGTCATCGAAGTTAATTTCTGCTGAGTTTTCATCTTCATATTAAATAGCTTCTTCATCAGGAATATCTTATGAGAAGCTGAGGGATTTTCATACATTCTAGTAAGGGATGCTATGAGATAAATTGTTATCTTCTCATTCTCAATATTAAATGTAACTAATGAGGATAAAGAGAGGTGTATCAAGCCTAGTGCCATTCTATCAAGAACCTTTTTATTTTCATTTAATATAGTGTCCAGCTTCTTGGTAACTCTTTCCAATGGTAAGTATAGCTTCTTTTCATAAAGGAAATCATCCATTTGCATTTTCTAAAAGGCAAAGTTTGTTCAATTGAATTTTTCAATCTTGTGTCTTATTTCGTTAGCCATTGCTTCCACTCAAGTTAACAAACCTTAGCTTTGAAAAAATGATGCTTTGGTACCACTTGTGGGAGTGCAACCTAGCACAAGGAAATCTTTTATAATGAAGAAAGCCCTAAAATTTTGGTTTGAAAAAATATGTGGAAAATGTAAGAATGGAAAAAAAATATAGAGCCACACCAACATGCAAGCATACGAACACAAGAATATATATTGAAAACCTAAGAATGGGAAAAACTATGGAGCCACACCACCGTACAAAAAATCCACTATAAAAGAAATATTACAGAGTTATAGAGAACTTATCAATCTGCTTGAGGAAGAAGAGATTCATCGCACTAAGCTTTTCTTCTTCTTTTATCTCATATTTCTTCTTTTTTTGTAACGCCCCACCCCGTCGCCGCGTGCAACCGATGTAAATTTAAGAGTATTAATAATTGGCGGCGGAATGATGCGTTACTCGGGAAGGACTACTGAACCTCCCCGACTATTGCTTCTGCTGAAACACAACCCCAAAAGAGAGCTAAGGACTAATCCTTAAGATAAGAGTATAATACGTTTCTTAAGTATTAGGTATAAAACTTATATACATTGAATTATGAGGATACTTTTAATAGGAATCCAATATATATGAGTATTAGCTTTGCTTATATGCTGATCAACTCACTATACTAAGTATAAGCAGTAATAAATACATAGTGTAGATGCTAAAGCATTCAGCTAGATTATTCATCATAGAAGGTAAGTAAAAAGCATTCATCTCAGAAAAGAAAAGAAAATGCATATAGAGTTAAAATATTATAGACTGTTTGCTTTAACTAAAAAGATAGTAAAATGTCTCCACTCAATGCAAAAAATAAAACCTGAAGACTGAGCTGGCTAATGCTCCACAAATTCCTCATGGATTCTCTGGGAAGCCTCTTAAGCCTGGTCCACAAACTGCTATGGATCTAGCGAATTGCCGGATTCCAAAAGTACCATGTGTTAGACAATAAGTTTAACATATCTAAAGCTACTATATACATTTATAGATATCTAATATTTAACATTTAAGTAAGCAAATAAATATTGTTGGAAAGCACTAAAACAACTGAAAAATATAAAACTGTACAAAACTAAAGGTAAGGTAAAATAGTAGCTGAAAGACTAAGTTGAGAATAGAAAATAGTAAAGAAGCTAAGACTGAATAAATATTGAGATAAAACTATGCTGCATGTCACTGACTGAATATATATATATATATATATATATATATATATATTTAAATATGCCACAGAACTGTATGCAATAAATATGCGTAACCTGATGTCACATGACATCCCACAGAATCTTAGGTGAGCAAATGCTCCGCTAACAGATCCTAGATGAGTACAATGCTATGCTACAGATTCCTAAGTGAGCAGAATGCTTCGATAACAGATCTTAGGTGAGCACAATGCTCCACTAATATAGTGATATGACTTATGCAATCCATGATATGCCAAGGCTTTAATAACTTTATGATTTTAAAATACTAAAACCATAAAATGATTAAAACCAAGCAAATAAATCATTTTGTCTCCATGATTTAAACCTTAACTAAATGGATTACATGATTATACTCTAATTATGTTGAGTTCAATATTCATTCCATAACAATATTCTAAATTATCACATGGGGAGAGTACATATGCATGAATGGCATGTCCTAGGATGGGTGACTGCACTTATCGATACGCACAAAGATAAGGGACATAATCCTCTTACAGTTTATTGTTAAACTCCCAAACTATAACCCACCTTGGGCTTAGGCTATTTATTCTGAACTGAATTGTACTTATCTAATTACCTAAGATAAGACTGAGACTCTATAGTTCTATCCAGGATAAATCAACCAATTCCATCTTCTACTGATTATATCAGTTTTATAGATATGCACTACAATCCCATATGATGAAACTAAAGCACTCATTCTAATAATCTATTTAATGAACAAGGATTTGTAAGCTAATGAATCCTTTCTTCATTGTGGGTACTAAGCAATGGGGTCCTAAGGTACTCAATATAGGTGTTCTACCATAATTAGATAGTCTCAAACTAAGATCTCTTAGGTTATCTTACCACAAGGATAAAAGGTCAATTATCCAATGTTTAAGGAGTTCATCTAAAAGCCTATCTCAAAATAAGATAATCAAGGCATTTCCTACCTCAAAGGTAACCCTATTAGTGCTATAGCATTTACTTAAGCTTAGAATTATATTTATGCTCTGAATATCTAAATTTGCTAACCATCACATTTAAATAATAAACTAAATACTAAGAAATCAAGATGATGAGATCCTATGTAGGTTTAAAAGTTTAATCATAAGATTCAGATGCAAAAGCTAAGTATGCAAATCTTTCATATTCGAATTCAACCCAAAACTCTAATTATGGGGCAAAATCAAAAAACTCTTAAGAATTGATTATTTTGTAAACCAATCATATTTTAGGGATCAGTTTATGCTAGTTACCTTGCTTAAGAGAAAATCAAGAAGATATAGGGTTTTGAATAAGATAGTTAAATCACATTTATCATCATAAGGCTTAATCTTTTAAGATCACATAATATATCAATAATGTTAATTAGAAAATAAATGCTAACTTTCACTAATTATAAGCTGAAGAAATTGGTACATGTTTAGCAATTTAAAAATTCAAAATTTAAATCTAATTGAACAAATTAATTTCAAAGTATCATAATAACTTATCACAATATTTTAAGCATAATGTTCCACATTTTAAGCAGCATAATGAAGCTATTTAATTGACACGGTTATCTTAGGTTATAAGAAACAAAAATACATTAATTCAATCAAAAGAAAAGGCCTACAAGTGCAAGTTTATCATACAAGAATATGCTCAAAAGGTCTAAGTATCTTAAGCATGGAGTTCATAACTAAAAATCACTTCTATATTTACACAATGCATGATTTTATTATTTTTGCATAATTAAGGTTTTGGAGTCATCAAAATACAAAAAATATGAAATTTGAGCAAAATTGGGCAGTTCTGCGCGTTACAACGCACTGTAGCACTTGCATGGTAGAGAGTCAGGCGCTACGATGCGCTGTGGCATGTCACTGCGTTACAATGTGATGTAGCACTTCCAGGCGCTGCGATGCACTACAGCGTGTTTTAGCATTGCGGCGCACTGTAGTGCCCTATTGGACAAGAGCTAGGCGTTACAGTGTGCAACAACGCCAAACATCCCTTGGCGCAGGCGCCGCGCACGGTAGAGCCAGATTTATAAAGGCCCGGGAACTGCGGCGTGCTACGATGCCAGATTTTCTGAGATGTGGGCACTGTGGCGCACTGTAGTGCTTGCCTAGCCAAGAGTCTGGTGCTATGGCGTGTTGTAGCGCTCGATGACTATTTTGGTTGGACGAAAAATGAGATGTCTCCCCTATTGCACAAAAATACTCTCAATTTAAGATACCTCAAGTGCGGTTCCATATATCGATGGAAAGGTCCCTCCAAGATCTTTCCATTGGTACCAAATCAACAAGAAAGGATTATTCTAATGAAGCAAATAATGATGCCCTAGCTACCTATGTAAGATTTCCCTTTATACACCACTACTCATTTTTGGATTATTATGGAACTCTATTGAGCTTGATTGCTAAAACTACAGGTTCTTGAGGACAAGTATTAAGCATTCAAATGAAATAAGGTAGCCATTGGATCAACCAATAGGAGAAATTGAACGTATAAGGAAGGATATAAGGAGGGTGCCTTAGATTGCAAATGGAGATCCCAGCTAATTTTCTGTAAGAGCTTGGGAGGCAGGAGCTTCTTCTTCAGTTTGGGGTGGAGCTTGGGAGGAAGGAGCTTTAACTAATAACAAATGGAGAGGGGAGCTAAGGCCAAAGGAGCAGGATAAGGAAAGGAGGAGACATGGGACAGGGGTTCTAATTTTAAGGAAGATGGAGGCATGGCTTCAGCATGAGCTCTCCCATCAGCAGCATGGAGGAGAAGGAGAGCTGAGCTACTTGCGTGTGTAGGAAGGGGGAGGAAGGCTTACGTGGGAAAAATGGCAGGTGGGTCCCAAGAGCAGAGGGAAAAGAAGAAAATGGAATTTTGAAATTAAATTAGATTAATTAATACCTTTTAATTTTTAATTAATGCATTAAAATCAAATTGATAAATGAGTTCCAAAAAATCTAAAAATTCACCCCTAGCAATTTGGGGTGAGGAACTTGGCGGCAAGGTTGGATTTCAATTTTGAGATCAATTTAATTATCCTACTTTTCGAGGTATTTTTATACATTATAATATTCGAAAAAAATCCGACGACTTCCAAACACTTTCAAAACATCACGCATAGCTAATTTGGGGATGACGAGCGCAATGACGAAGTCAGATTTTGATTTTGAGGTCAAATTAATTATCTCTGTTTTCTAATTAATTAAATACTATTAAAATAATCCAAATACTCGATTGAGCTCCGAATCGCTCCAAATTTTTAAAATTTAGTTCTAATGACCAGATGAACCCAATGGAATATTAATTAATATGTGATTAAATTAAAATTAGGCTAAGTAACAGCCTAAGGTTGTTACATTCCCACTCTAGGGTTCAAGCCTCAAAAGCCTTCAAAGCTCTCACAGAATATTTGGCACACACATGCAACCTTAACCCTCATGTTAGAATATATATATATAACCCAAATTAAGCCCTCAAAGTGCCATAAATAGCCTTGACACGTCACTCGTGGGCAAATATTCCGCGGGCGTCTGAGCGCACCTGAGCGCCCACGTTTCTGGTTCAGAGACGTTTAAGTGGCAAACTTTCTGCCTGCTGAGCGCTTAAGCGCTCCCGAGTGCCAGACCTCATATCTGCTAGGCACGTGTGACTGAGCACCGGCATTCTGTTTGCTCGGTGCTTGAACGCGTCTGAGTGCTCGATCTGCTGTTTGGCTTCTTTAGTTATTCAATTGGTCTCCACACAATAACAATCTTAATAACAATAAAAGAATTTTAGTTGAAGAGCCAATAATTAGAAAGCAAAAGAATCTAAAAGTGTGGTATTAGCTAGCCAATTTAAAAGAAAAAATCAAACTATTATCAATATATAAAATAGGAATCTCCCAAAAAAATTACAAATAACTCAAATTATAATATTATAAGAGGCTCTCCAGTTCTTATAGCAAGTAACATCTTTCATTATGGAGAAGGTTTGGTTTCTTCCAATTCGTCAAAACACCTAGAATTAACCTTCGACACTTAATTTTCATCGTTTTGCCATAACTAAATTTATTTGAACCAACATGCCTGCTATGATCTTCCCAAATGTATTAAACAATGATCATAAGATTAATCATAAATGCACTTTGTAGCCATTTGCCCATGCTACTTTCATTGTTGTGCATCATTTGAATTAAGAAGTTTGGTAGAAAAAGAAAATTGGAACTGTTAGGGAGAATACTTTGTAAAAGCTTAAAGCTATATGGATAAGTAAATGACATTCTTTGTTTCCATAAACCAAAACACAAGTAACGTTTCTAAGAAGATGATATTTTTTGCAAATTAGTAGTTTTTAAGCATTTCCCTACTACACACCACAACATGTAGGTAAATTTCAGGTTATTACTTTATCCCAATTAAGTCTGGCCCATGAAACCATGGGCAAGTTAGTGAGCAACACTATATAAGCATCTTTAAAAGAGAAATCATTCTTTTCTTTAAACCATACCTAGACTACTACAAATGAGAGCTATACAATTTTTACAGATTGTCATATTTCCACCACCCGGGAAACATAGAATGTTTACAAGAAATAAGTTAACATAATTTAATCCTGCAACTGATAGTAAGATTTTTAAGATCATTAAGCCCATTTCCCTCATTCTCTTCAGTAGTAGCAATGGAGTCTTAAGACAGAATATGCTTTCATCTGAGAACATGGTTAAGGAAACAAGAGCATTATTATTTATCATTTTAATTACTATGGCCAGATTGTGCAATGACCTTAATGTTGGGATCTAAAATTCCTTGATGTGCTCAAACTGAGAGAAAGGGTTTCAACAATACGGAACAAAACTTATGTAAATGATGAGCAAAATCAAATAAAGCAAAAATAATAAACTCACATGCAATCACAAATACAGCACAAATAAGAATTTACGTGATTTAGTGCTAACGCCTACATCCACGGGGAGGATAGCAAAAGATGTCACTATGTAGAGAGGAGACTACAATGAGTTTTAGGGCTAGCAAGCCCTTACACAAACCCTTGGAGCTTCTTCTTCCTTCCAATGGAGCAGTTACCGCACACAAAACCAAAAGAGGCTGATAACTTTTCGGATTTTGTCTCACCTTAACCCGAAAAACGGGTTTTAGAATATATATAAGCGGTTCAGAAATGTATTTTTTGGGCCACGGGCGCTCTGTAGCGCCCTCCTCTCAGGTGCAAGGCTGCTGCGATGCGCTGTAGCTCCCGCCTCTCGGGCGCATGGCGCTGCGACGCGTTGTAGCACCCGCCTCTCGGGCGCAAGACCATTGTAGCGCTCTATACTTGGGAGCGGCGCACTATGGCGCGCCTCCAAATAGTTCTTCAATCAACCCTTAACAAGGGCCAAATAGAGAATTTAAGAAGTTGAAGCGTACTGGCAAGTGATGTAGAATACAATCCCTCTAAACTAAAATATGCAACTTTTTGTTTCATGTTTATGAATACTGTAATAGTAAAGATTTATTAACCTCCGCCATCGAGCAAGCACATTGGACTAACTTTTTGACTTCATCTTGGAAGATGTAGAACACACCCAGGTGTATAACTCAGAAAATTGCTGTTTAGAGGCTTGAAATAAGTTGTGGCTGTGATTTGAAATATTTACGTGCTGCCCAATCCAATGTCCGAATTGTAGAAAAAATTTAAAAGCAATTGTAAAATTGTGTTATTTTTAGGATTATATTGTCTTAAACAGATTTATAAAATTTTTATCATAAAATCAATGATTTTGAGTAATAAAGAAATGTAAGAAAATATATTGGACCATTTATTTATAATTTAGTTTATATATAAATATATAGAATTTATGGTTTGAAGCCAATATTTTAGAAAGAATCATACAGTTTTAAAGAATGTAAGGTCTAATTACAATAGAAATATACAATAAACCGGCTGAAAACTAACACATTAAAAGTAAGAAACAAACACCTAAATAGAAACAACCAAAACTCATGTAATAGAAGAAGAACAAATCTTAATAGCAGTAAGAGATTTTCAGTTGAAGATCTCATAAGTAGAAAGCCAAAAAATTGAAAAGTAGCGGTATAAGATGGTCAATCCCCCAGAACAATTGCATATAAATCGAGTTATAATGTAGCAAGAGGCTGTCCTGTCCTCATAGCAAGTAGCATCTTCATTATGGAGAATGTTTCCCCAAAACGCCTATAATTAACTTTCTGCACTTAATTTTCAGCGTTTGGCCATAACTGAAGTTATTTGAAAAAATAAGTATGTTACGATCTTCCCAAATGTAGTAAACAATGATCGCAAGATTAATCATTTTTGCACTTTGTAGCCATTTTCCCATACCACTTGCAGCGTTGTGCAGCATTTGAATTATGGTAGGTGGAAAAAACAAACTGGAGTTGTTAGGGAGAACTTTGTAGAAGCTTAAGGCTATATGGATAAATAAATGACATTCTTTGTACCCATAAAATAAAACACAAGTAATGTTCCAAAGTAGGCCCTGCTGCGCCTCTAGCAAATTAGCAGTGACAAAGCTTTGTCGCACCGCACGACACAACAAGTAGGTAAATTTAAAAGAGACCCAAGAAACTATGGGTAGGCCAGAGAGCAAAAGTGTATAGGCATGTTTAAGAGAGAAATCAGTCTTTCCTTTGAACCATACTATCATACTCTATAAATGAGATGCTTCACAATTTTTACACTTTATCAAATTTCCATCACTCGGACAACTTAGAATGATTACAAGAAATATGTTAACATAATTGGATCATGCAACTCATAAGAAGATTCTTAGGAGCAATAAGCATAGTTCCACCATTCTCTTCAGCAGTAGCAATTGAGTCCCAAGATGGAATATGCATTTTTTCTTTTCTTTTGAGAACATGGTTAAAGAAACAAGAGCATTACTATTTTTATCACTCTAACCGGATTATGCAATAACCTCGGCAAGGACCAAATAGAGAATTTAAGAAGTTGAAGCCTACCGGCAAGTGATAAATATTTATAGGCATAGTCTTCCATCCACTTATGAATCTTGCCAATTAGTGAAGAGCAACAGCGGGCTTTAGTGCTGAGGTTAGAAATAGGCGAGCCCAAATATTCCTTAGAACCATATATTCATGACAATTTCTCCATATTGTAGGAAAGCCCTGAAGCATGATATTTTTCTTAAACATTCTTGTAGGCAAATTAGTCATGTTTTGTGGCTTTTCCAAAAATAGGTATGATTGCAAAAAGATAGGAACAAGAGAAATAATTCATTCGTATAGGTTAAAGTAATTTGAGCTCACAAGCCTCCTTAAGTAAATCCAACAAGTCATTCATGACAATACCGAAGAGCATAGAAAAAAGAGGGCAACTTTGTCTAAGATCGTTATTTTGTAGAAAAATCATCTTATAGAGCCATCCAAGCTAATAGAGAAATATGCATTTACAATACAAGCTCGTATCCAATTGATGAATTCCTTGTTAACGTGTTTCATAAAATTTATCTTAGCACAAAAAAGTTTTTCCTAAGCTTGATATTGAAATGTTGCAAAATCACATTTGTAAGGATCATATAAGAGGATTGTCTGCCTCTAATGTAGCCATATTAAGACAAGGAAGAAATAGCGCACGCCTAGCAGCCAAAATCTTAGTAGTAGTTTTATAAATAGTATTACACGAGGACTTGAGCTTGAAATCAGCTAAGGAATTGCTATTTTTATTCTTGGAAACAAAGAAAAATGATATAATGATTCAACCACCTTGCCATGGAATGAGTTTTAAAGAAGCGAATCACAGCATTACAAACTTGGAGCTCGATAATGTCCCAGCTAGCATTGTAGAAATAAGATGTGAATCCATCAGGGCTCAGCATAGCATTATTATTGATGTTGAAGAGAGCATGTTTAATTTCCTCATGAGTAGGAAGAGAGGTGAGGGTATCATGACTAATATCTAGAAGAGAACCACAAGGTGCTGAAGAAAAGAAACCACCCGAGGGGGGTGGCGAAGTGATTGAGCGCATTATCATGAGAAAAATGTTTCCAATCTCTCTATTACAGCGATAGGTCATGTAAGAGTAGAAAAGCTTGTGGTCATCCTCTCATTTGCGTAGCCAATGAATTAGATTACCATCAATGGGTTCTGTGTTTCTTACAGCAAGCAACAGTTGGGCAAAAAAATAATTATTGAATGAAGTTTAGAAAAAGAAAGCACTGGAAAGCAATAAAACTGGCAGCCGACGAAGCATCGGCTATGAATAAATTTTTCCGTATGGTCAAGTCAAGCAGCAATATGATGCAGTGCTGGCTAAAGCAGGGAGAAATTCCCCGAATCTCGCAAAGCAGAGCGGCAATATGATGGATTTACTTTGTTTGTAAGCCCACATGCTGAGAAATAGTAGGTAGCTATTTCCACGAATCAAGGCAATGATCCATATGCCTACCTCTGCCCCATTGACGTGCGGGAATCTCACATGTCACCCCACATTCTGCCCATAATCGTCATCATTATTATTCGTTATCGGGGCCACAATTTGTAGAAGAAACAAGATAAACATAATGAGACTTCAAAGTCTCTCGTTCTCTTTTTTTCTTTTCGATTATCTCATATTTTGTTTTGTTATTTTAGAGCTGTTTCTCCTTGTTTTTTTATTTGTTCTATTCTTATTTTTGTATATATATCGTCGGGCTAGAAAGAAAAGCATAATATAATTAGGAAATTAAAAGGGACTCATGGACTAAAAATTAAGAACTCTTTGCGAAAACAAGGTGGGGGCAGAAGTTCTCAAGTAGTATCTCCAAATGTAGCCTATTTCGACCGAAGAATTTATGTGGTTCGGTGTAAATTACTCAAGTCAGCGAGAAGGGGATGAAGAACAAGAGGAAGCATTTAATTTCAAATAAAAAAACAAATCCACAATTGAAATATCTCAAAATTGCATGAAATCACATAGCCTTCTATGATGCATAAATGCGCATTATTAACATCCTACAACTCCACAAAATTATAACCGCATAGCCATCAATGACTATTAAACTGCACAATGCTTAACCTTAGCTCTCGTACGCGTCATACGAGAAATGAGTCCACTTCGCCTCAAGCGCGGCAATTGCACATCAAAGATTGCATGCGTATCCTCGTCCCAAATGAATCGAGTCGCAAAATGAGTTTTCAGCAAAACCCACAAATATTCACTAAGCTTTTGCAATCATTGAACTTCAATACTGTCAAAACTTTGGCAATCATATCCGTAGGATTCATCTTGATGTCAATATTCTCCAATAAGATGTCACCTTCTTCAAGCTGACCCTTGACAAAATCGACATCTAACATTAATATGCTTGATTCAAGCACGATGAACTGGATGCGTCGCAAAGCAGATAGCATTTTGACTGCACAAAACACAGCCAATGAGCTGCTCACCAATATCATCTAATAAACATTGCATCCATAATCCTTCCTTCATCGCTTCTATGATTGTCATAAATTCAATCTCAGTCGTAGAGAATTCTATTGTAGATTGCATTGTAGACCACGAATTAATTGACTCTCCTACCAAAGAGAATACATAATCAGTTGTAGACCGACACCTATCGAGAGCACCCGCATAATCAGAGTTTACATAACCTAGGCAAAAGGTACCAAGGGATACATAATCAGAGTCTACATAACCTATGATCATCAATATTCACAACAATAAAAGAAAGGAATGCTGTAATATTAAGAGAATTTATTGAATTTTAAAGTATCTTGAGTTTCAAATAACTTTGGGTACTTTTGCCGCATGTCCTCTGCTTTTTCGAGCATGGCTTTATCGACATTTTGATTTTGCCACTGAACTTTAACAATTAGAATACTACGTTTTCTCAAATACTTCTAATCTCTTTCCAAGATCTTAATAGGTTCTTAAATAAATGATAAATCTGGCTAGAGTTCAAGGGCATGGATGAAGATTTGTTGAGTTGGCTTTAATATACATATTTTAAGGGATGATATATGGAATGCAGCATGGACTGAAACAAATTCTTCGGATGGTCTTACATACCTCGAAGTCAGCTTATCGGTCACTCCAAATTGATGAACCCCTTTCATTGGGCTCACTTTAAGGTAAACATGATTACCAATTTGAAATTACAGAGCACAATATTTGGCATTATCTTGAGCCATCAAAATCTTGTTCAACATATCTCCTGTCACTAAAATGAGAATTTTTGAGCTAATAATTTTAATTTTCTTGCATGTCATTAAAAATCTTTTTTTCATCTTTAAAGAATGAGAAAAATATATATAATCATCATTATTTGACTTCAAAACCTCAATCTTAGGATCATACACTATTATCATTTATGTATATCACCTTCAAAATTTATTTAACTTGCAATTTTATTTAAAATTTTATCATTAATTTAAATTTTCTTACCTTGTAACTTTAGTATATAATCATTTTTTATTGAATAATTGCCAACTAAGGATGTATTCAATTAGAGTTCAGGCGAGTCACATTTTAATCACAAGTTGGAACTTCAAGCTTAGTCGATCTAAATGCGGCTGGTTTAATCTTGCCGATCTTGCTAGTTTAAATATTTGCTTAGTTTAAATATTGGAAAGATTAAAACTAGCAAGATTAATACCCGGACCCCGAAAGTTTGGAGTTGAGTAATACTCATAGTTGACGCGAACTCGAATTGAGTTTGGGTCGAGTCAATTCTGAGTAAGAAATTTTTGAGTTCGAGCTCACTCGAATTTGATTGAAGTGAGCTTAAGAGTAAATATTAAAAATATAATTATATAAATAAATTCTGAAAAAAAGAATGATTTAATGTGAATAAAATGTAAATGCTATATACTTAAAATTATTATTTAAGAGAACTTCTACACTAGCAGCAGAAGTATTTGTAGCAAACTAGCAGTAGAAAACAGAATGAACAGCAATGGCAAGCTAGATCTCAACCCATGATTTCTTACTAAATCAAAATGAAGCTATTTTAGGACTCAAATTTAAGTTGATCTCGACTTGTGAGAGCTCAAAAAGCAAAGCATGCAAACCAATTAATGAATCAAGCTTGAGTTGGTTCTGCTTAATTAAGAACATATTGGTAGCAAAAAGAATACAATGATTACAAATTTACATAACAAGGATTTTAATGCCAACACTCATAGTGTCTCTATTGATTGATAATCTATTTCGCTTAAAACTAATCAATTTAGCTACAAAACAAAAAACTAATCTACTGCATTCACAAATTCCAATCCCACCCACACTATCATAAATTACAACAAAACAGCTACATATTCAAATTATCACATTCATATTGTATCAGCAACATATTACATATAGCTAGAGACCATTTTCAATATCCTAAATCTCAAGCAAAATATGGTAGAAGTATCATAGTTAAGTCAATTCTAGCTTAATATTGCTACCGTTGTAGACTTTTGCAAGTCTGCAGAAACAAGACAACCAATATTTAGACAAATAAAAAAATGTTTTATTGAACTATATATATATATATATATATATATATATATATATATATATATATATATATAATCAAATAGTAAGTAGCTCAATTTACTCTGAAGAATTTGACTTTTGTGTCTAAATTTATGACTCATTTGAATTTTAGAAGAATTCAGATTAATATACTATCTCTCAAAGATAGCCTAGTACATTAATGAATTATTCGATATAACCAATGTAGCCATCTCAAATGATTACTCAAATAAAATAAGAAAAAATTAAAACATCAAGTTCAAATACTTTGAAAAGTACAAACTTCCTTTATAAAAAAGCTCAAAAAATTTGAATATGAAAATATTTGTATTAACCATAATTTAAAAGGAAACCTCTCTTCATTAAAGCAACATCATAATCAACAACAGCTCCATCAAAGCAACAAAAAAATGCAATTTAAGGTTTCTAGACTTGCAAATTTTATATATCAAACCATTGAAGTTGTGAGCCTCTAGGCCTATTTTTAGAGTTGAAGGCTTGAAGATGTGAGTTGAAGCTATGATCATGTTTATTTAGATTTTTATGGTTTTTAGGGTATAAACTGCATAAGCAATAATAGAAATAGAAGCAATTGTAACCCCAACAACAGTAGAAATAACAATAGCCCTAATAGTAGCAGAGGAAAAAGTAACCCCAGCACCAGCAGAGGCATTAGTAACTGTAGCGACCCCAATATTGGATTTTGAAAATTTATCCAATAGTAGAGCACTACCACAGCAATTAACACCAGATTAGAAGGAAACCAACCCAACTATTGAATGTTGTGTGGCCAAGAATCTTTGTGAGAGTGTTAAGTTAAAATGGGAGAAGGCAAAAAAAGGAAAGTATATAAATTAAAAGTAAATGAAAATAATTACAATTACAAGTTAGTAAGAAGTAATTGCAAATAGGAAATATATAAGTAAGTGGAAGTACAAGGAGAAAGGATTACATGCTAATAGAAATTTACATGTAAGAGAAAAATATAAATGTTCATCCAACCATCCATTTATCCAAATCAAGCATTTTAAATAGGAAAATAAATCCATCATAGAATAAGTAAAAATAAATATAAAAATTAAATTATTACAAATTTGAAATAAAAGAGCAATAAGAAAAGTTCACTCTCTCACAAGTAGTAAAAGTAAGAAAAAATACAAAAATAGAATTTATAAGCTCTTCAAGTGTTAGGTCCAGCTCCATTTGTATTATATTGCTCCTAAACTATCATATTTTGATATTTAAATATGATAGGGCAAAGCCAAGAAAAAAAAAGAGTAGTTAGACAAAATAGTCCAAGCACATTTTAAGATCGGTTAAATATTTATAAGTTTATTTAGATATTGCAAGCTAATTTACAATTTGCGGAGCATTTGAAAGCATTCTAGTAGGGAAGGAAAATAAACATAACTGTAAGGAAGAACATTTGAAAGTATGATGAGTACTCACATGTATAATCATTCTAGCCTACAACCAAAAAGAGTAAGGGATAAGCACCCTAAGTAAGGTTAGAAACTACTAAAGTGTATTTGAAAGTAAATGAAATGGAAATATATATATGTCCAATGGAAATTATGCTAAGTAAGAAAAAAAAAAGCAGTGAAGTATTTAAATAAAATTAAAGCAACATACACTGCATTCTATATGAACTGTAAATAAGTAAAGCACAGTATTAAAAATAAAAAGTGCAAAGCATAGTAATTGAAGGAAAATCTTAGCCTCTTGGTTTAAGATATACATAACCTAGGACTATGGAAAGTAACATAGCTAGAAAGCTATGATGAGATCTCACAATCAATAAGACTATAAGAGAACTCATATTTTATTAATTAAAGTTATTTTATAAAAATACTCATTCTGCAGGCACATATAGAATGAAGTGAGGAGTTAAGTACGTCTGCTTAACTAGTAAGGGAAAGTGGGGTCTTAATGAAAATAAACACTCACATTCATCCTTTGAGAATGTGAGGTCACTTTATATCTCCTATTTAGCTTACCCTTGGCCATCCACTAATATAAAACCCTTATAGTTTTATGAAAGTTTTATTTATGCACTAATCTTGTATGTATGTTCAAGGAAATAAGCTCAAAGCTAAGCAAGAAAGCATTCAAGAAAATTCATATAATTATAAACTATGTGATATCCAAAGTTATCTAATTTTAATGATCTACTTAATGATTGGGACTAATTAAGCTCCCAATTAACTTAGAGATATTGATCTCAAGTTAATTATAAGTAATGATATAAGTAGTTGGAGTCTTGGAAAATAGTAGTTAATTTTAATTTATGGAATGGAAAAATAATTTATAAATATAATAATACTAAAAGAAACTAGTCTTACTCTTATCCTAAACCACTTGATCGAAATAGCGAGTTAGGAAAAGGGAAGGTTAAGGAATTACTATACTTGAGGTAAATAGAAGTTAAAGTTCTACATACTAAACTCATCTAACTAGGTTGTAATTGGAAAGTTCTATCCAAATTAATCACTAATATAGCTAAGAGCTAGTAATAGTAGATGTTTAAGTGTATGGGAAAGAAAGGATTGTAAGCTACGAGCTCTACATTTATTATAGATTTTAGGATAATGAAATTTATAGGATTTCTTAACTATACTAATGAATTAAAGACTCATAATTCAAATCCTTAAAGGGCTTAAATGAGAATTTAAGAATTAAAGGTGAAGTGAGCTAGAATTCAGTCTAGTTACTTAGGGCTAGTCCTAATAGATTAATAATATGTAATTACACATACTTTAAGATTAATTACACTTATTGGAAACATTAACTAGTCTTAAAGATCACTTGCAAATCAAGTTATAAATCAATCATATAGTATCACTCCTGAGGTTGAAAATCAAATCAAGCATCTTTGCTAAATATACAAGCATCCAATTTATGAAAACTAAGCTCAAATCATGCAATTAAAAATTAACATGGGAAGTAAATAAATGAGTCATGTTTGCTGTCCTAGGGTTTAAATACCTAAAACATGTAAAAATGGAAACTATGAAACTATAAAATCACCTAATTTGAGGAGCCAAATAGCTAAAATTTCCAATTATTATCCACATGAAATGATATACATAAATATGGAATCCTTATAGCATAAGAAAAAGAATGACACAAAATAGGTCAAAATCGGACAACATAGGAATTTTAGGGTTTGGAGGTGTAGCGTCCCGCCCCTAGGAGGGGGGCGGTCATCACTTGGCAAGCCCCTCACTTATCACCAGATTAGGGTATGACCCCCAATCCACTAACAAGGGAGGGATAATCCCTTATGCAAAGAGCAGTGGAACCATTCACTAAATTCATACATTTCAATCAGAGTGCGGAAGCAAGTAGAGAATAAATTTACATCCATTATACCATAATGCAGAGAATAAGAAAATGTGCAGCTCAGAATAAAGTAATGCAATGAAAAAGAAAATACACAGTGCACCTGTATTATTACAGCATTTTAAAAGCTTAAAACTGAAAAGAAAATAAACACTCAACCTCACAATTAAATAAGAAACTAAAGATCTTCAGCAACAGGGCGCTCTTCCTCTTAATCTAGCTACACTACTGGCTCAATCACCTCAAATAGCTCAGAATCTGCCATTACCAGTTTCACAATGACAGGGCCCCAGCCAAAAAAAAAAGAAAATATGATTAAATATATTGTCTAAGTACATTTTAGGATGATTAGTTTTAAGTATTAAATGATATCACCATTTACTTAAAACAACTAAGCAAACAAATGAGTGCAACAAGCTAAGAAAGAATAGGGAAAGCTATATATAATGCATTTATAACTTAACAAATAGTGAGGTAAAATGACATACTTCAACCTGAAGCTGCATCAAGGCTAGGCAATATATATATATATATATATATATATATATATATATATATATGTATGTATGTATATATGTAAAATAAACTATAAGTACTAAAAATAAAGACTCATCCTGTATGCTGATGATCATATGGAATTATGCAAATTAACTGAAAGTAAACCGAACTGTTATACATATAAATAAACTGAATCAATATCGAGCATCCGATCATATATGTAAGCAAGTAAGAGTAATACTAAAGTTGAACTATAGTAAAATTAACAAAAAATAGAATAAATCATGTAAAAGCTATCATATCAGAAAAATTGGCTTAACAAGCTACTGAACTGTGACTGAACTGAACTATATCATATTATATCACTTAGCTTCTCAAATATAAGGTAGGAAATTTGTACTGTACTAAAGAGATAGAAAATACATATGTAAAAGCTTTTAGTTATTTTACTTTACTCTTGTGGACACGTCCAGAAGTAGTTGAGAAGTCAAACATGTCTGCAAGACTGAGGTGGGTTCCTGAACCAGACACAACTCTCCCCAATGAGTATGTGTCAGGCATCCTTATTTTTCCTTACTGCCTGTCCATTAGCAGTAATGTGTATACATAGTCTTTCATCCAGAACATTAATCAAATGCAAGTGTTATCCTATTTTTTATGTTTTCATTTCATGCATCAAATTATCTTATATGATATGTTCAATGTAAAAAAGCTCAAAATATAAGAAATACAAAGCACAAAGTTCAATAGTAAGCAAGAGACTCTACTAAACACAAGTGATATTCATTGTTATCTAATTTATGCATTCTAGTAATTCTAAGTTTATATAAGCTCAGGATCTCCAACACCTTACTACTAAGTATAAACATAGATTCACAACCTTATAAGTTTTAAATAATTAGAACTGATTAGGTCCTAATAAAATTTAATCAATGACGCTTATAAGTTAAATAATTAATCAACATGTCTTAATAAATTTAGATAATCTAAACTAAATCTTGATTAATATAAACCAAGATTGAGGGATTAAAGATTAAACTCCAAAATTGGGATTTAATCACTTAATCTAAGGTGATCCTAAAGGCTAAGGTTTAAATCCCAAACCTTCCCAATACTATAAGTTAGGCTATCTTATTAAGCAAAGTCAAGCTTAATAAGATGGATCTCTAAACTTAGACTAAAGTTTAAATACAAAATAATCATAAATGCAGGATGAAATCTAGAAATTATTAAAAACCAATGTTTCATTCATTGGTAACCCATTTACCCAATGAATGAATTATAACATAATTTTTATCTCTAATTCATAAGGAAGAGATTCTAAGGTTAAAGGAAAATCTTAAGGAAATTCCTAAGGAATAACTTAGGATCAGATTAAATCATTTAAGCATTGATATTAATTAAACTTAATGATCTTTAATTTTTTTGATCTAGATAACTTATGGAGGGCATAATATGGACTTAAATCCATATTATGAGGCTTATTAATTTACTTTGGGATTTTTGAGCTAAATATTAAAGTTTTTCTTAAATATCAATTTAATGAGTCTAAAAGGTCCTAAGTTGGTTCCAATTCATTTGTTTTTCAACTTTGGGTGATTTAATTAAGATTCTAAGGTATGAGGACACTTAAACCTAAATTTGGGCAAAATAACCATTTTTCCCCTACTTAAGGGTCTAAAATGCTACTTTTTGATTTAGGGTTTCAAACTGAAATTTATTGATGGCAAATGATTACATACTATATAATATGAAGATAGATAGTAAGTACACTCGATTTGAATAAGGATTAAGCATTATGAGCTCAATTTAAGGATTTTAGGTCATAAGGGAAATTTGATAATTTTACCTAGTGAAGTCTGAAAATTTAGTCAGTTTATTATTGTTTATTATCTAAGGATCTCATAGAGTTCAAGAACACTGAATTCTGAGGCCTATTGGTCAAGTTATATCCAAAACAAGTTTGGGGTTTAAATATGTAATTAATGGGTTTTTAGGAAAAGTCAAAAAACTTAACTTTCTCAAACAGTATTCAAATTCAACAAACTCAGAGGCTATAACTTTCCTATAATATACTGAATGCAATGACTGGGAGTAGACCCAATTTGGACTCCAGTTGGTTAAGTTATGAGCTAATCAAGCTCTAGGGTAATTAGAGCAAATTAAAAAAATCTAAGTATCAAAACTTAAATATTTTGGAAGTTTACTGTTAATTAGGTTCTCCTGATCAAAATGGCATATTGGATGACCTAATTTGGAGCTAAATTGACTAAGTTATGGCTAATTGAATTTCTTGGTCAAAATAAGGCAATTAGTGAGGGTACCCAAAAGTCATTAGTCAAATTACAAGTTCAACATCAAAACTAATACTATCACAATACTCCTAACATTCTCCTGATCAAAATGAAACCTATATTAACTATGTTTGGATCAATGGGTACAAAGTTATGAAAGTTTAAAAGTTTTTAGGGTTTTGAACTAATTGAGAGTTCCTAAAATGTCATTATATTAAATATACATCATATTGGAAATTTAACACAACCATAATATTGCTCTCATTTTTTTTGATTAAAATGAAATATATATTTAATATATTTGGATATATGGCTTATGAGATATTAATGTTTATAGTTTCTACAATTATTCAGTTAAAATAAATAGCATTTAAAATTCAAATTTGAATTAAAATCGAATCCATTTAAATAAAGAAAATAGTGGCGGGACCCAGCTTGCATGGCAGACAGATGGGATGCGACGGGCCCCATAAGCACACGCGGCTGAACCAGAGTAAACACGGGACCCATGCGGTCTGTATACTGCTAGAGTTGGGACTGTTGTCTCGAACGCCACGTGCTTTACCCAAAATGGATGGGTCGGGCTCGGGTCGGCCCTACTTGACCCAAGGCTCCTTCACCTTAGCTTCAAACTGCACCCATATTGCTAGGGCATGAGATTTGGAGGCCAAATGACAGCGGGAGGAGCCAGCCAGCATGGCAGAGGGTAGGTCTCGACGAGACCTACCCGACGGTCTCGACGAGACCTACCCGACGAGTGTTGATCTGACATCAGGGTTGACCGATGCTGCCAGCTACGATTAACCCTAGAGGCTAGGGTTTAGGAAGGATACCGGTAACGGTTCCCACTGTGGATCAAGCTCTAAAATCTGCTTGATCGGGCTTGATCAAACCCGATCCATACTCAATCCAGGGCATGCAATACAGTTTTAAAATGACTTATCAACAATCGAATGGAAATCGAGGGAGAACGAGAGTACATGAAGCGGATGGTCTAGAGTTCCGGATCAGCTTCTAGGGTTTTGTTCATGAGCTTTGGACTCACCACTTGCAAAATGGAGACCACTAGAGAGCAATTGGGAGGATAAGGGAGGATCATCAGAGGCTCCAAGGCTGTCGTGAGCAGCGGTTGGTTGTGGTCTGTGGCACTGTGACACATGGAGCGTGCACGAAGAGGTCAAGGAAGATAAGCTGCGGATCGTTCGATCAATTTGATTGAATGGTCATATCCTGTTGTTCGATCGAACGACAGGGCTGACGGCGAGCAAGAATAGATGATGCGGGAGAACGACGCTATTAGGATATTTATTTAATTAATATTTAATATATTTAAATTCTTAATTTCTTAATTAAAATTAAATGATTAATTGTTTCCAGAAGAATTTGAAATATTAACCCCTAGCTAATTAAGGGGTGAGGAATGCAATGTCGAAGTCAGAATTCTATTTCGATGAGTGTTTAATTTTTGTATTTTTTTGAGGTATTTAAATATATTAAAATATTTGACCAAAATCTAATGACTTTCAAATGCCTCCAAAACATCATCCTTAGCTAATTTGGGGGCGATGAATGCAATAGCGAAGATCTATTTCGATTTGAGGTTAAATTAATTAGGTTAATGTTTAGGGTTCTTGAAAGTCCTAAAATCAGGGTTTGATCCATTTGATCCTTGATTTGGACCAAAACTTTAGGGTGAGGTCCAAATGACTATTTAAGAGTGTTAGAATCAAAATTAAGACTTGCTTTAGTCCTATTTGACCAGGGTAACAACCTAGGCTATTATAGACTTCCCCACTTAAGAATAATGTCATCCTCGACATCACTTGAGTAGAAAGAATAAAACATGAATGAAATTAATAAAATAGAAATAAGAAAGATGAGAGGTATTAGGATTCTCAAATAGCTTTGGGTACTTTGATTGCATATCTAACTTTTTCTACCAAGTAGATTCTTCTCTCAATCGATCCTTCCATTGAATCTTGACCATTAGAATAGAGCGATTTCTTAGGTGCCTTTAATTGCGAGCTAAGACTTTGATTGGCTCCTCCACATAAGAAAGATCTAGATGGAGAGAGACCGCTGGAAGTTGAACTAGATGTGATGGATTATGGAGACACTTCCACAGGGATGAGATGTGAAACACATTATAAACTGCAAAGAAGTATCCAGGAAGCTTTAATTTATAGGCAGTAGAGCTTATTCTTTCTAAGATTTCAAAAGGTCCAATGTAGCGAGGACTGAGTTTCCCAACTACACCAAAATGGAAAACTCCTTTCATAGGATTGACCTTGAGATAAGCAAAATCTCCGGCATTGAAAGTTAGAGGACAATGTTGAGCATCGTGATATTTACTTTGTTGGTCCTGGGTTGTCTGAATTCTTTAATGAATGAGTTTCACTTTCATGTTAGTTTTTTCTACTAAGTTGACTCAAAAAACTGAACATATCCAGTTTTAGACCATGATAATGGAGTAGAGCATTTTCTCCTATATAATGCTTCATACGGAGCCATCTTAATGCTTGACTACAAACTGTTATTATATGCAAATTCTACTGGGGGAATATGATCTTTCCAAGAACTAAAAAAATCCAAAATACAGAGATGGAGCAGATCTTCTAGAATTTGACTCACTCTTTCAATCTGGCCATCTATTTAGGGATGAAATGTCATGCTCATTACTAAAGCTATTCTTAGATCCTGATGCATCACCTACCAAAACTTTGAAGTAAATAGGCTATCTCTGTCAAATATGATTAACTTGGGGATACCGTGCAGCCTGACTATTTCTTTAATATACAACTTTGCAAGCTTTTCTATGGAAATAGTCTGATGGATTGGAATAAAGTGAGCAGATTTGGTAAGATGGTTTATGACGTCCCAAATTGCATCTGCACCAGATCTTCTGTGAGGTAACCACATTAGAAAGTCCATCAAGATGTCAGACGACTTCCACTTAGAAATTTCTAATGGGTGAAGCAATCCACCATGCTTTTGATATTCAGCCTTGTCTAGACTATAGACATGGCATTTGGCAACAAATTTTGCAACACTTTTCTTCATGCTCAACCACCAAAATGACTGTTTCAGATCTTGATAAATTTTTGAACTTCCTGGATGGACCTTATATCCATAATTGTGACCTTCAATAAGGACTCTTGTTGCATGAACTTAGGGATCCATAAGCGATTACTCTGTTAAATGATAATCCCATGCTATTGTAAATCTTGACGATGACCACCTTCAATATCTACCTTGAACTTTAGGTATTCATCATCTTTAGTTTGTGCTATGGAGACCTCTCGGCGGAATGTGGGTTTCACATTAATGTTAGCTAGCATCGATCTTAGCACATCTCCACGAACATAGGTGATTTCTAATTTGTGGAATTCTTCTTCTGATGAACTAGAAGCAATCAAAGTGAATAAGGTAGCACGATGGCTAAGAGCATCGACCACCACATTTGCTCTACCTGGGTGGTATTGAATATTTAAATCATAATCACTGATGAGTACTAACCATCTTCTCTATCGGTAGTTCAATTCTCTCTACGTGAAGATGTATTTCAAACTCTGATAATCAGTGAAAGTGGAACATTGAACTCCATATAAGTAGTGGCGCCATATTTTTAGGGCAAATATTACGATAGCAAGTTCAATGTCATAAATAGGGTAGTTCTTTTCATGAGGTTTCAATTAACGGGAGGCGTAAACAATCACCTTACCCTCTTACATTAAGATGCAACCTAATCTAGATTCAGAAGTATTCGTATAAACCTGATAATTCATGCCTTCTTTTGGCAGAACGAGCACGGGAGCTGATGAGAGTGCATCCTTCAGAGCTTGGAATGCTTCCTCACATTCATAACTCAAATGATAGGCACAACTTCTTGAATTAATCTAGTCAACAGAGAAGCAACTTGGGAAAAACCTTTAATAAACTTTCTATAGTATCCAGCTAGTCCCAAGAAGCTTCTAATATCAGTTATTGTCCTTGGTTGAGTCCAATCTTGAACCACGCTGACCTTTTACTAATCCATCCTAATGCCTTAGGCATCGACAATATGACCTAGAAATGCTACTGAGTTAAGCCATAACTCACACTTAGAGTATTTGGCATAGAATTGGTGGCTATATAATTCTTCTAAAACTGCTCTTAGATGAATTTCATGTTCTTTCTCATTTTAAGAATAGATCAATATATCATCGTTAAAGACGATGACAAAATTGTCCATGAATAGTTTGAGCACAAGCTGCATTAAATCCACAAAAATTAATGGCATGTTTGTGGGTCCAAATGACATTACCAAAAATTCATAATGTCCGTATCAAGTTCGGAACACTGTCCTTGCTATATCCTCATCGTTGATACGCAATTGATGGTAGCCGAAATGTAGGTCAATTTTTGAAAACACTTCGGCTTCATCTTGCAGAAGGTGGGTGGCAAGCCAAATCACTTCAGAGTCGGGGCATTTGATGCTAATTAAATTATTTTCTACCATCTTTAGACAACTGGCAGTATCGATGGCTGAAAAGCTCCCATTGAAGGTGGGGGGTCTCAAATAGAGGAAGTTGTGCAATAGTCCATCTGTGGACTACACGTGGTGTTGGAAGGAGTAGTAGGGTGCAGGGGCTACTTTGGAAGTAGGAAGATTTTGATTCATATGGGCTGTCAGTAGCTGCTACATTCTCTTAGCCTGTTTGTATTGAGATTCTACCATTTGCTTTGCCTACTTGGTGTGATAATCTACCATCATCTTAATTACCTCAAGTAGTGAATTTAGCTTGCTAAACAAGTTGCCAGATGCGGCAAGGGATGAGCTTTATGCGGTATTCATTTTTAAATCTGAATTAATGCAATTTACTCTCAGAATCCAAAAAAATTTGAAAATGGACTAACTTATTTCCTTTATTAATCATCTAAATTAAGTACATCATAAGAAAGGGTACAATATTAAAAGGATAATTAGTAGGAAACTAAGCATTCATCGAATATATTCCCTAATAAAAGCTCTATGAAAATCATCGAATGTAATCTCTCGATGCAGTCGCTCTGGTCCGTATGTGAACTCCCAATATTTGTACCCCCACTAGTAGTTTGCGTGGTCCTGGAGTAGATAGCTCAGTAGGCTTAGTCGGATGTCATCCAAATACTTAATATGCTCAGGGACCTATAATCGATTACTCAAATGTTTTAATTGATATTTTTGAGATTAAGGGCATTTAACTTAAAATTTTGGGCAAAATGACCATTTTGCCCCTACTTTTAGGGTCTAAAATGCTACTTTTTGATTAAGGGATCTAAATAATATTTTATTGATGCCAAATGATTTTTTGATGTGTAACATGAATATAGACAGTAGGTTCACCAAATTTGGACAAGAATTAACTCATATGGGTTCAAATTAAAGATTTTGACTTATAAGGGCAGTTTGGTAATTTTACCTAGTGAAGTCTAAATATTTGCTCAGTTTATTTCCATTTACTATCCAAGGATTCCGTAGAGTCCAAAAATTTTGAATTTGAGATATATTGGTTGAGTTATGATCAATTCAATGTAAAGGGTCAAAATATGATATTTTAGGGTTTAATGAAAGGGTCCTAAACCTAACTTTTTTGTTTGATGTCCAAATTCAGCAAATTCAATGGATATAGCTTCCTTATAACTCACTGAGTATTTTAACTGGGTGTAGACCCAAATTTGACTTCAATTGGTTATGTTATGACCTAATCAAGTTCTAGGGTAATTAGGACTAATTAGAATTTCTTGGGGTCAAAACCCTAATCTTATTTCAGATTACTATTAATCAAGTTTTACTGATCCAAATGGTATATTGAATAAACTA
Source organism: Gastrodia elata (assembly GCA_016760335.1). Classification (NCBI taxonomy): domain Eukaryota; kingdom Viridiplantae; phylum Streptophyta; class Magnoliopsida; order Asparagales; family Orchidaceae; genus Gastrodia; species Gastrodia elata. Next base: position 2,031,482 of record CM028679.1, read on the forward strand.
ATTTGGAGTCCAATTTACTAAGTTATGGCTAAACCAATTTCTAGGTCATTAAGGGTAATTAAGGAAGGTCCTAACAATGATTAGTCAAAATATTGACCTAATAGTAAAACTAACATTATCAGATTAATTTAGACATTCTCCTAATTAAAATGAGTCCTATATTGACTAGGTTTTGATCACTAAGTACAAAGTTATGGATGCTTGAAGTTTTCTAGGATTTAAAGTTAAGTGTGGAGGTCCTAAAATGTCACTATATTAAATAAGTGTCCTATATGAAATTTGGTACCATCATATTATTCCTCTCTTTTTTCTGAGCAAAATGAGATATACACTTAATATATTTGGACTTATGGATTAATAGTTAAGAGGGTTTAATTTTTCTGAATTTAATTTAATTAATTCAGTTTGAATTAAGTTAACCTTATTGTTATTAATATAATTGTTTATATTAATTAAACCATTAAGTTTATTGGCGACCCCACAAAATCCAATGACACGCAATTAAAACCCAATACGTGGCACGGGCGAAACCCATTGATCCGACGGGTGACCGATGGTGGGCCTCGCATAAGGCACGCGACAGCGTGTGATTAGCAAAGCGGGACCAACCAGCAACGGACTGATGCGACCGCGCCAGAGACGGGCCCCACATGCTACGCCAGCTAACCGAAGGCGCTCGGGTCGGGCTCGGGTCGATCCGGCTCGATCCAAAGGACCCCCTCCCCCGTTTTGCATGTCACCCAAGGACGGGGACCTAGGGCAGGGTGGAAGGCAGCCATTCTGGTGGAAAAACTGGTCGGACCACACAACATTTGGAAGGCCAAGCCAAGGCCTAGCCACCACCGGTGGAATGGAGCCAAGAGGTGGCTCATACCGCGAGTGGAAGCAAACTCTAATTACTAGGGTTCAGACATGGAAGGGGGCACTGTAGGGTACTATAGCCACCAATGCAAATTCGCCTGATTGATCCTGTCTTGGATCGATCGGACTAGTCAATTGACTATCTACAATATGCATTAAGTAAGTAAAACTGAAATGTGATGAATAATTGCAGGTATGGAAAGATTGGGTACCTTAGGGATTAACGGCTCTAGTTTTTAGGGTTCGGTAGAGGATCGATCTTCGGCTCCCGCAGACACTCAAATTGCTTAAAAATGGCAAACTAGAGTGCGGACGGGGTCCTTAATGGCTTACAGATGAAGATTGTGAGGCTGTGAGGGCGTCGGTAGGTCAGTGAGTGTGGTGGAACGCCGTGTGGTGCGGGCGACGCTAGTGAGGGAGATGCCGCTGTTTGGACCATTCGATCCGATCAGATTGAACGATTGACGCTGGATGAATCGACAGATCCGATTCGTTAGGCTGATGGGTCTGAGATGATGAGGGGACTGCGGGGATCCGATCCACTGAGAATTAAGGTGGGTCCCACATGCCGGTTAATTAAATAAAATATTTAATAATTTTGTTTTTTAATTTCTGATTTTATTAATTAGTTTTAGCCACTTAAATGGCTTTCAAAAATTTTCAAATATCCACCTCTAGCTAATTGAGGGGTGAGGAATGCAACGACGAAGTCGGATTTTGATTTTGACGAGTATTTAATTTTCTTAATTTATGGGGTATTTTAAATATATTAAAATATTTGATAAATTTTTGACGACTTCTGATTGCCTCCAAAACATCACCCCTAGCTAATTTGAGGGCAATGAGCACAATGGCAAAGTTTGATTTTTGATCTGAGGTCAAAATAATTAGATCAATTTCTAGGGTTTCTGAAATTCCAAGAATCAGGGTTTGATCCATTTGACCCCTAATTTGAATTAGGCCTTTAGGGTGAACTCTTAATGACTTAATTAGAGCACTATGATTAAAATTAGAACTTGGATTAGTCCTAATTAGCTTGGGTAACAACTTGGGTTGTTAAAAACTCCACAAATTAAGAACAATATTGTCCTCAATGTCACTTAAGTGGAAAGAAATAATGCAGAGTTTAAGGAAATGAATTGAAATGACAAGGAGCTATGGAAGTACCTAGGTTAAAGAGATTCAGATATATACTGCGCATGTCCGCCTTCTTTTCCGAAGTATCTTCGCCTCTAAAATGATCACTATTGAATCTTGATCATAGGGATGGAGCAGTTCCTCAGTTGATTTTGATCACGACCAAGATTCAGATTGGTTCTTCAACATAGAATAAGTCAGGCTAGATTTCAAATTCTGTAAACTGAACCAAATGAGAGGGGCCCTTGAGGCATCTTCTCAATGATGATACGTGGAACACATTGTGCATGATTGCAAAGTCATCAGGAAGATTCAGTCTATAGGCGGAAGAACCTATCTTGGAGGCTACTTCAAATGGACCGACACAATGGGGACCAAGTTTCCCTCCTATGCCAAACCTAAAGACTCCTTTTATTGGACCAACTTTTAAGTAGGCAAAATCTCCAACTTAAAATTCTAGATGACAGTGATGAATGTCATGGTATTTTCTCTTATGGTCTTAAGCTGTACGAATCCGCTGTTCATTGGACCTTCTTATTAGTTTCTTTGACTAATTCTGATCCATACAATTGAACACTGCCCATTTCAAACCATGCTAATAAAGTGCTACATTTATTGTCATACAGGGTTTCATATGGAGCCATCTTTATGCTAGCTTGAAAATTGTTTGCTGTATGCAAACACCACTAGCAGGAGGTGATCTTCCCAGGATCCAGCAAAATCAAGGATACATTGTCTAAGTAGATCTTCAAGAACCTAATTTACATGCTCTGTCTTCCCATCCATTTGTGGATGAAAAATTGTAATCATCGCTAAGGTTGTCCCAAGATCTTTTTGTACTGCCTACCAGAACTTGAAGGTAAATCTTCTGTCTCTATAAGATACTATTGATTGAGGGATTCCATGCAGCTTGGATATCTCTTTAATGTAAAGCTTGGTGAGTTTCTCGATTGAGTCTGTTTGATGGATGGAAGTGAAATGAGCAGACTTTGTCAATCGGTCAACTATGACCCATATAGCATTAGCTCTAGACTTTGTATGAGGAAATCCCATGACAAAGTTCATCGATATATTTAGCCACTTACATTTGAGAATCTCAAGAGGATGAAGCATACCATTGGGTTTTGATGCTCTGCCTTAACTAAATTGCAAGCATGGCACTTTGCAATGAAATCATCAATACTTTTCTTCATTCCAAGCCACCAGAAAGATTGCTTCAAATCTTGATACATTTTTGAGCTCTCGGGATGCACCTGATACTCGAAGTTGTGACCCTCAATTAGAATCTCATTATGAATTGAATTTGGGATCCAGAGATGGTTATTCATGTATATAGCGCCCTTCTAAAAGTTTAGCTCTAGACAATGACCACTTTCAATTGCAAAGTTAAATTTTAAATAGTCCTCATCCTTTGTTTGAGATATAGAAACATCTCTATGGAAGTTTGGCTCTATATTGCTCATGGATATCATCTCACTTAATAGATCACCACACACAGGCTTGATGTCAAATTTATGGAACTCTTCTTCTAGTGGGCTCACCGAAATGATGGAATTGAGGGTAGCATGACGGCTAAGTGCATTAGCTACAACATTCACTTTTCTCGAATGATACTGGATATCTATGTCATAATCACTTATTAGCTCCAGCCATCTTCTCTGCCTACAATTTAACTCCCTCTGAGTGAATATATACTTAGGACTCTGGTGGTCGGGTAAATATGGAACACTGGACTTTACATAAGTAGTGACGCCAAATCATTAAGGCGAACACTACTGCTGCAAGCTTGAGGTCATGGACGGGGTAGTTCATTTCATGCATCTTCAATTGGCGGGAAGCATAAGCAATGACCATCCCATCTTGCATTAGTACAGCACCCAAGACTATCCTAGAAGCATCAGTATAGACTTGGTAGTTCGATCATTCTTTAGGAAGAACTAGAACTGGAGCAAAGGAAAGTGCATCTTTCAGTGCTTGAATTGTTTCTTCATAGGCTAGAGACCATTTGAATGGTACGACCTTTTGGGTTAACTTGGTCAATGGAGAGGCGATCTGAGAAAAGCCTTTAATGATTTTTTAATAATAACTTGCTAATCCTAGGAAGCTTTGAATATCAGTTACTGATTTTGGTTGAATCCAATCTTGGATTATGTTGACCTTGTTCTGATTGACTCTAATACCTTAGGCATCTACAACATGCCCTAGAAAAGCTACTGAATCAAGCCAGAATTTATATTTGGAATACTTAGCATAAAGTTCATGCACTGTTCTTAAGTGGTTCCATGCTCCTTATTGCTCTTGGAGTAGGTTAGAATATCATCGATAAAGAATATGACGAATCAAGGTAGGGTTTGAGAATACACTGCATTAGGTCCATGAATATTGAGGGTGCATTTGTTAACTCAAATGACATTACTAAGAACTTGTAGTGTCCATAACGAGTCTTAAATGTTGTCTTCTTGATATTTGAGTTTTTGACTTGCAGTTGATAGCCCGATCATAGGTCAATCTTTGAGAACACTTTGGATCATTATAGCTGACCGAACAAGTCATCTATACGAGGCAACATATACTTGTTCTTAATTGTGACTTTATTCAGCTCAAGATAATCGATACATAGTACCTGTGCTCCCCAAGGAGATGAACTAGGTCTGACACGACCCTTCTTTAGCAGCTCCTGCAACTGTTTATTTAGCTCTTCCAGTTCCTTGGGCGCCATCTGATAAGGAGCCTTTGATATTGGTTAGGTTTTGGGAATTACATCTATTGCAAATTCCACTTCTCGAATAGGGGGAAGATGGGGTAGATCTTCGGGGAAAACATTGGGTAATTCACATATTAATTCATTCTAGTTTGTACTTGCATTTGAAGAGAATAGTAACTTATTTAGAAATCCTACTACACATTAGGATCCACATGAATGCAGATTAAAAGTTGTAGTAGATCATATTTGATGAATCCATAAATTATATCTAAAATAAAGGGGAAAATTCATTTATTTAAGATATTTTTGCTGCTCATAAATCAAAATTTTCTATCTTTTTCAGGAAATGGTATCCAAAGGAGCTCTAGGGCATTTTTGCAATTTTTCTAAGAAATAAACAAAGAATTTTGCTACAGCGCGCGGTCGCGCTCCGCAGTGGGCTGCAACGAAAACATTAAACTATATTAAACAGGCTCCCCACTAATTGAATAGTGATTTTGCAGAATTCACCGCTACACCGCGTGGTCGCGCGCTGCAGGGGTTTTACCACGATAATACTTATGGGGGCTCAACTAAATGAATAATATTTTTTTGCAGAATTCACCGCTACAGCGTGCGGTCGCGTGCTGCAGCGGTTTACCGCGAAAATACTTATGATTATTAAAAGGGGGGCTCAACTAATTGAATAGTGTTTTTGGCAGAATTCACCGCTACAGCGCGCGGTCGCGCGCTGCAGCGGTTTATCGCGAAGCACTTGACTTTATAAATCGGGCCGCCCAACTAATTGAACAGTGTTTTTTGTGGAATTCACCTCTACAGCGCGTGGTCGCGCGCTGCAGCGGTTTATCACGAAGGACTGGGCTATATAAATCGGGCCGCCCAAACTAATTGAACAATGTTTTTTTCGCAGAATTGACCGCTCTAGCGTGCGGTCGTGCGCTGCAGTGGTCTGCCGCGGAAATATTTCTGTCTATAAAATCTGGAAAAAGAACTAATTGAACAGTGTTTTTCGCGAAATTCCCCGCTACAGCGCGCGGTCGCGCGCTGCAGCGGTCTACAGCAGAGAACTTGGCTAAATTTTTAAGAACCAGGGTATGCTAAAGCACACCGCAGCACGGTACACCGCGCTGCAGCGGCCCCCCGAAATTTTTCCTAGACAATGCATTTAATGCGGCTGGAGACATGACCTTTATCCTGAATGTTGTCTCCAGCCATCATTTCCTGCAGCAGCCATTTTTGTAAGCTTTGAGGTGATGTTGCGGCTAAAGAAATGAGATTATTGTCACCTCACCCTAAAATAAAAATTAATTGCTGATGAATTCAGCATTTTTTATGAAAATTTTGGTTGCTTATGAAAGTGAGGAGCATGTAGCCCCCCCCCCTATAAATACCCCTCCTCTTGACTAGAGGAGGGTTCACAATTTTAGCAAAATTCCCTAAGTAAGGAGGAGAGCCAAAGGAAGAGAGAACTCCCCAAGGGTGGCAAGGCAAGCTTTTGTAAAGGGAGAAGAGGAAGAAGACAGCACTAGCAATCTAAGGAGAAGGTAATTAGAAGGAGAAGAAGAATTCCGAAGAACTTCTATGGAGCGTTCCTAGTATCTTCTAAACTCAATCTTGTATTTTCTTTTTAGTGACCATGAAAGAGTCTTTAGCTATGTATGTGACTTTCTTATTTTCTTGTGTAATGAGTAGCTAACTCCCCTTGGGAAGGGTTGGGATGAAGTCCCATTTTGCATGATATAATATTAATGTATGAATGTTTTCCCTCAAGTATAATGTATTTGTGATTTAAATGCCTTACTAAGAAATTTCTATCTAATTAGTCTTGATGCGTTTATGAGAAAAGAACTAAAGAATAAAAGATCTAATTGTCTTGTGCTCCTTAGCCCACCTTAGGTTGGATGCTAAATTTTGAGTGCATGAAAGCTTAGAACCATGTGAGAAGATTCTTGAGCTTAATGCACCTCAATCTAAGCTCAACCAAAGAGTTGATGCAAGTGATGCTAAGACCCACTAATTGAGCTCCTTAGCTCCACATAATTGAGATTGAGAAATGATGCGTTGAGTGCTCATGAACTAAGTGACATAGTTATTGAGCCCAACATATAATTCTCTCATCTCAACTATGTGAGATGCGAAGTGATACTCGTAGTGGAATATCAATGCTGTGAGATCTTGAGATTTAAGAAAATTTAAACTCTCCTTAAATAAGGAGAAAATGAATTAACTTTAAATCTCAAGAATCTTCAAGTATCTTTGTGCTAGAGTAGAACCGAATGTGAGTTCATTTTGTGCACGAGATTTGAACTTGTAAGCCTTTGAGCTAGACTAAAGGACAACAATGTGCACTTGATTTCAATTAAACTAAATGATAAAGCTTGAGAAACAAATCTACACAAATATTATATTATTGCATGTGGGATGGACCCAACTCTCCTCTTTCTTTAAATATTGTTATTTACTTAGTGAATATTCATGCTAATTTTAGACCAACCAACCAATACATACTATAGCATAAACATTAGTGAGAATAGATATACTCTAGTGCCAAATCAACCGATTCTTAGTGGTTCGATAAATTCCCGGAAAGTTACACTTTCCACTTATTACTTCAGACCACGTACACTTGCGTGCAAGCGCAGACGTGTATTTACAGTCTGTCAAGTTTTTGGCGCAGTTGCCGGGGAATTAGTTTTTGACTTGAACTAAAGATAATCTATAAGTAGCTAGCGATTTAAGCATTTGATATTTTTTTTTATATATTAGTAGTTTTACATTTTTTTATGTGATTATCAAGCTAATATTTTATATTTCTTTTTGTTTATTTTCATTTCCAAAATATATCTGTTTGATCTTTATTGCTAAATCGTTCTTGATAAGCTTTATTGAAACTTGTATGAGTAAAAGAGTCTGTACTGAATATCTGTTTGATCCTGAAATAGAACGAATATACTTACAAGCTAGGCGAGAATGAAACTTATCAAACCAACAAGTTGTGATGGACACTTTCACTGAAAACTTAGAAGAGCCTAGGGGTAAAGCACTGAGAGATTATGTACTGCCCACTGTTAGGGGCATTCCCCATACGATTGTAAGGCCAAATATAGAAGCCCATAATTTTGAAATCAAACCCTCTACGCTGAGTATGGTACAAAACAATCAATTTGGAGGATTAGCCACTGAAGATCCAAATTCACATAGTTCAACCTTCCGTAAAATATGTGATACCTTTAAGTTTAACGGCGTCTCCGACAACGCAGTTAAATTGAGGCTATTTCCTTTTTCACTGTGAGATAGAGCCAAGAGTTGGCTCAGCTCTTTACTGAGTGATTCTATCCGTACTTGGGATGATTTGGCTAAGAAATTCTTAGCCAAATACTTCTCTCCGGCTAAAACTGCACGGTTGAGAATTGAGATCACCAACTTTACTCAGATGGAAGGTGAGACTCTCTATGATGGGTGGGAACGCTTTAAGGAGTATCTCAGATGTTGCCCGCATTATGGGTTCCCTCTCTGGATGTAAGTGCAAACCTTTTACAATGGTTTGAACGCTCCAACGAGGACACTCATTGATGCGGCAACCGGGGGATCCATTAGTGGAAAAACCTAAGAGGAAGCCTATGACCTCTTGGAAGAAATGGCAAATAATGCTTACCAATGGCCTTCTGAAAGGCTTAAAAAAGAATCTATTAAAGTGAATGAGTCAAATCAAATAGCAGCTTTGTAACAAGAAATTCATGCCTTGAATGAAAAGATAGAAAGGATGAATGTACACGTGGTTTCTGAGGTATAATATGAATTGTGCGGAGGGAGACATAATAGTGAGAGTTGTAACATGAACAACCCTTTTGTACAAAATAACACTGAACAAGTCAACCACTTAAGAAATAACAACCAAACAAATAACCCCTACTCTAACACATACAATCCAGGATGGAAGAACCACCCAAAATTCTCATTGAGTAATAACAACAATAATGCAAATCAATATGGGGGGAATTCATCCAACCAATAAGGCACAAATTATAGTAACAATAGCCACAACTACCAGCACAATTTAGAAGGAGCATTCAACGCATTTAAGACTGAAACAACCCAGTTCATGCGCCGCATTGAGGCAACTATCACACATTACGAGGCTTCTATCCAGGGAATAGAAGCCTCCCTTAGAAATATTGAAACTTAATTGGGGCGAATCTCCAAGCAGCTGACCTCTAGGCAACAAGGGGCTTTACCTAGTTCTACTGAAATAAATCCAAGGGAATTAGTGAGTGTGATATATTCCGAAGTTGTATCAGGAGGAATGAATGATGAAATAGAGAGAGCAACAAATTTTGGATTAGATGTAGAGGAAGGAATAAAAGGGAATGATAATGAAAAGCTAACCGCACCCAAATGTGACGATCCAGGGAGGTTATGCATTCCATGCATAATAAGAAATGAAGTGTTTGTAGATCCCTTGTGTGATCTAAGCGCCTCAGTTAATGTTATGCCCTACCACATATATGAGCAATTAAAGGTAGGAGGGATGGAATACACCTCAATGATTCTAGAGTTTACTAATCTTGAGTCCTTTACGCCTCTGGGAATGATAAAAAATATTGCTGTGGAACTAGGAAATTTCATTGTACCAACTGATTTTGTGGTGTGCAAATGCGACAGATGGAATAAAAATTCAATAATTATCTTTGGAAGACCCTTTCTAATGAGTATTAAGGCTGTTATAGATGTAAGTCGTGGTATAATGAGCGTCAGTGTTAAGAAAAAAATATAAGTGATTGATTTAAAACCCACTCTCTTTAAAAAGAAAAAAATGGAGTCAAGAAAATAATTAGAGAAGAGAGATTATGGGTAGATAATATTCTAGGAGACCTGACGATTGAAGAAAAAAATTATGATGGTTATTCTACTCCTTCCTCTAAAAAGGGGAGCAAGGAAGGAGTGAAGAAGAGAAAAACACGATGAGGAAAAAGGAAGAAAAAGACTCCCACAAATCATGAAGTTGAAAGAAGGGATCCTTTGGTTGAGGTTGAGGATGAACAGGGTTCGAGCCACCAAGAGGAATGTGCTCACTTGAACATCCTTAGCCTATGGAAAATGAAACCGTCGGATCCATCATATTAATCTTAAGAGAGTCTAGCTTAGGACGTTAAATGGAGCGCTTATTGGGAGGCAACCCAATAAAAAAAAATGTTTTTTGTGCATCAAGCGCTGTAGCGGAAATTCTGTGACAGCGCGCTGCAGCGGAAATTCCGCAATAGCGCGCTGCAGCGGGTGACCCGCGCATAAACGGCATCGCGACAGTGCACGGAACCATTTTTCGCCTGGGCGCACCCTAACCCGTGATCGCACGCTACAGCGCGCTGCAGCGGTTTGCCCAGATTTTCTGCCTTGGGAAAATACAGTCAACTAGTCATGACCCTTGGGTTCCCAAGGCAGTCAAAAGTTGCTGAAAAAAGCTGCCCCCCCCTTCACATGGATCACCACATTAATGGCATGGGGAAGACCATTTGACCATCTTCTCTTGCCTTGAATTTTTGGGCTATAAATAAGGAGGGAATGGGGTGTTATCCTTGCACATTCTCTTCATCTTCTTCATCTCTTAATCATCTTAAAACTCTCATTCCAAGGAAATGTATTCCGGGAAGAAGGCAATCGCTAGGAAGGATGTTGAAGCTTCCTCATCCGAAGGAACTTTCAACACAAAGAAGTTCTCCTCAGCGAAGGCCGATCACAATTTCACCTCTATCACTTCCCAACGAAAGTTGATCCCGGAGCGAAGCTTCAGCGTTGCCTACCCCGTCCCTCATGAACAGGTCAATCCTAGAGGATGACATGAGTTTGTGACCAAGAGAGCTCCCACATACACGTCAATCGTCCAAGAAGTGTATGCCAACACAATTGACGCATCTAGACAGCAGATTTTATGTCGGGGAAAGAGTGTCACCCTTGGAATTACTCAAATTGAGCAATTCTATGGGTTGGCGGAGGTAAGCTCTTGTTCATACTCTAATCTCTTGGACTCTCATTTTGACCCCCGCGCTCTTGTTGAGGAGATCTTCAATAATGACACTGAGTGGGAAGGGGGACTCGCCAACATTCCTCGCTTCGAATTAACGGAGATGAGTAGTGCTTGGCTAGTCTTCATTTTTAGCTATGTTATGCCCTCGAGTCACTTAACTGAAGTGACCCTTGCCCAAGCACTCCTTTTGTGCTCATTGGTTAGGGCAGATGAAATCCGCATCTCAAACATTATCTTTGAGCAGCTTTGGAAAGCTCTCAAAGGTTCATGCACAGCATTAGCCTTCGGGTCTTTGATTTCTGGGTTATGCGAAGCCCAAGGGGTTAAGATCCTCTCCTTCGACACCATTGTTCCTCCCAGCGTTGCCTTGCACCCCTCGAACCTTAACGTCCGGGCAAGGGAACGTAAATTGCCCAAGAAAAGAAGGGGCCATAGGGCAGAAGCATCTGCACCTTCTGATTCGCATCTCACAAACCAACTCTTAATGCGCCTCCACAATCAAAACGCAGAGCTTAGTAAAGCTCTAGCTACTGATATGGGGTTTTTCAAAAAGGAATACGCCCAACAGTATCAGTTCCAATTAGAATTCCATGAAGCCCTCGGGATGTTGTTTGATGATTGGAATTTGCACGGCGGACCGGACGCCTACATATTGCCACGGCCTCCCATCAGTGCACCCATACCGGAGATGCGCTACCCTATCGAGACGGCGTATGCGTCGGAGGAAGATGACGATGAGAACGAGAAAAATTAACTAGGTTGTATTTGTTCTTTTTCACTTTTTTTTTTATCTTTATTGTAGCTTGTTTTTATTTTGAGATTATAATTTATGAATTCTCATATTCTCGCATTTATTGAGTTATTCTTAAGTGACATATTTTTTCTGAATTTTTTAAAAGAAATGTAAAACACAAAAATGCAAAAATCAAATGAGATATGTAAAAGAATGCTTATCAAGAAAATGATTAAATGAATTATAAGCAATCAAATGTGAGATTGAGGAATGAGTGGAGGGAAATCTAAAATCTCCAAAAATTTAAATAAAAGCTTGAGCTGAGTGTGGGGGAAGGGATATGATTTAAACTAAAAAATATGGTATGGATTCTAAATGGAGTGTGCTAGGCTCCCGTAGGACTTCATGATCACAAAGATATTAGGGATGAAGAAAAATATCTCTCCATAAGGATGAAAAGAACAAAATATTTATGGAAAAAGAGATGACAAAAAATATATCTCCCAAGTAAACAAAATAATAAAAAATGAAGAAAAATATCTCTCATTTAAAAACTTTTCATCTTTGTGATTTATAAGAAGGAGCACATATGACACAACTCTAAGAATCTCTAAATCATATCTTTAGTCTAAAAATTCAAAATATATGGAACCCATCACCTATTATCAAGCATTAAAAATTTCAAATATTTGGAGATTTTAGTGACTTAACCACCTTAGTGACTCAATTGAAAATATTAAGATTGCTACGATGTTCATTTCATTTTCTGTTGCCATGCACATATCTTCACTTATACTTATTTCAATTACATTATTGTGACTTTCATCCCTTTAAATACAGAAAAAAATTATCATTTTGAGCTTACTCGAGGATGAGTAAAAATTTAAGTGTGGGGGTGTGAATCCATAAATTATATCTAAAATAAAGGGGAAAATTCATTTATTTAAGATATTTTGCTACTCCTAAATCAAATTTTTATATCTTTTTCAGGAAATGGAATCCAAAGAAGCTCTAGGGCATTTCTGTAATTTTTCTAAAAAATAAATAAAGAATTTCGCTACAGCGCGCTGCAGCACGCGGTCGCGCGCCGCAGTGGGCTGCAGCGGAAAAATTAAACTATATTAAATAGGCTCCCCACAATTGAATAGTGATTTTTGCGGAATTCACCTCTATAGCGCGCGATCGAGCGCTGTAGCGGTTTACCGCAAAAATACTTATGGGGCTCAACTAATTGAATAGTGTTTTTTGCGAATTCACCGCTACAGCGCGCGGTCCCGCGCTGTAGTGGTTTACCGTGAAAATACTTATGATTATTAAAAGGGGGGCTCAACTAATTGAATAGTGTTTTTTTGCGGAATTCACCGATACAGCGTGCAGTCGCGCGCTGTAGCGGTTTATTGCGAAGGACTGGGCTATATAAATCGGGCCGCCCAAACTAATTGAACAGTGTTTTTTGTGAAATTGACCGCTACAGCGCTCGGTCGCGCGCTGCAGTGGTCTGCCGCGAAAATATTTCTCTCTATAAAATCTGGTAAAAGAACTAATTGAACAATGTTTTTCATGAAATTCCCCGCTACAGCGGAGGACTTGGCTAAATTTCTAAGGACCAGAGTATGCTAAAGCATGCCGCAGCACGCTACAGCGCGCTACATCGCGCTGCAGCAGCCCGCCGAAATTTTTCCCAGACAATGCATTTAATGCGGCTGGAGACATGACCTTTATCCTGAATGTTGTCTCCAGTCATCATTTCCTGCAGCAGCTATTTTTGTAAGCTTTGAGGTGATGTTGTGGCTAAAGAAATGAGATTATTGTCACCTCACCCTAAATTAAAAATTAATGCTGATGAATTCAGCATTTTTTTTGGAAATTCTGGTTGCTTATGGAAGAGAGGAGCATGCAGCCACCCCCCTCCTATAAATACCCCTCCTCTTAACAAGAGGAGAGTTCACAATTTTAGCAAAAATTTCCTAAGTAAGGAGGAGAGCCAAAAGAAGAGAACTCCCCAAGGGTGGCAAGGCAAGCTTTTGCAAAGGGAGAAGAGGAAGAAGGCAGCACTAGCAATCTAAGGAGAAGGTAATTAGAAGGAGAAGAAGAATTTCGGAGAACTTCTACAAAGCATTCCTAGTATCTTCTAAACTTAATCTTGTATTTTATTTTTAGTGACCATGAAAGAGTCTTTAGCTATGTATGTGTCTTCCTTATTTTCTTGTGTAATGCGTAGCTAAACTCCCCTTGGGGAGGGTTGGGATGAAGTCCTATTTTGCATGATGTAATATTGATGTATGCATATTTTCCCTCAAGCATAATGTATTTGTGATTTAAATGCCTTACTAAGAAATTTATATCTAATTAGTCTTGATGTGTTTATGAGAAAAGAACTAAAGAATCCAAGATCTAATTGTCTTGTGCTCCTTAGCTCACCTTAGGTTGGATGCTAGATTTTGAGTGCATGAAAGCTTAGAACCATGTGAGAAGGTTTTTGAGCTCAATGCATCTCAATCTAAGCTCAACCAAAGAGTTGATGCAAGTGATGCTAAGAAAAAACCTACTAATTGAGCTCCTTAGCTCGACATAATTGAGATTGAGAAATAAAGCATTGAGTGCTCATGAACTAAGTGACATAGTCATTGAGCCCAACATTTGATTCTCTCATCTCAACTATGTGAGATGCGAAGTAATGTTCATAGTGGAAAATCAATGCTTATGAGATCTTGAGATTTAAGAAAATTTAAACTCTCCTTAAATAAGGAGAAAATGAATTAACTTTAAATCTCAAGAATCTTACAAAAATCTTTGTGCTAAAGTAGAATCGAATGTGAGTTCATTTTGTGCACGAGATTTGAACTTGTAAGCCTTTGAGCTAGACTAAAGGATAATAATATGCACTTGATTTCAATTAAACTAAATGATAAAGCTTGAGAAGCAAATCTACACAAGTATTATATCATTGCATGTGGGATGGGCCCAACTCTCCTCTTTCTTTAAATCTTATTATTTACTTAGTGAATATTCATGCTAATTTTAGGCCAACCAACCAATACATACTATAGCTTAAACATTAGTGAGAATAGATATACTCTAGTGCCAAATCAACTAATTCTCTGTGGTTCGATAAATTCCCGGAAAGTCACACTTTCCATTTATTACTTCAGACCACGTACACTTGCGTGCAACCGCAGATGTGTATTTACAGTCTGTCAATATTCTATGGGGAAGTGGTTTGATGGAGCATTCAGTAGGCGCTACTTTATTAATGATTTCATTTTTCATATACGTATCATTTAAATCCTTAGAAGTGCCATTCTAAAGTGGATGAGAATTATGCAGTGCACTATAGATGCTGCACTAAATAAATTTAGGGGTATCTAATAACTTATTGATATCCCTTGTTGGTGAAAAGATGAGTAGAATGAGTTAGGGAGAAATTGAAGCTAGCCATCTTGATTGCTGGAAAATTTAGCTGAGTCTTATTGAAGCATATTTGATTGCAAGCTAGCTGGGCACTTAATAACTTAGCTTTGGCTGTTGTACACATTGGTATTTCAAAACTAAGTTAAATCTATTAGTGCTACAGTTTAAGTTTTACAGCTACTTGAGGCAGCAATTGTGTATAAAGCAGTTGAAAGGAGAAAGATATTGCTGCATGGAGTCCCTTACTACAAGCATTTGTTTTGGATGCTCTATAGTAGAGTGTTGCCGGCTTATTTGCAGCCATGAGAAGGAGGGGTAGGACAATTAAATGCAAGGGCTCATTTTTTTGCAGTTGTTTATAGACAGCATGAGTCATTTAGTTAAGTAATAGGCCTAATAAGTAGATAGCAAATTCTGATTGCAATTGCCAAAACTTTAAGATTGTGAATTCTAGCTACCATGATTGGTTATGTTTTGGTTGTCAACAGATTTGTGTGTTAATCAACCTAATCTATTAGTGGACTATATTTTAACCTTAGAATGGTATGGCTTAAGGTTTCAATGCACTTAACATTTCAATAGATTTGTTTTTGGAAATTCCATCTCTAATAAGTAAGAAATACAGACTTCTCCATCACACTTCAATTTGTTTTGTTAACATTGGAGATGGTTCAGAGAATACTGTGTTGGAACTTATTTTCGAATGTGAGAGTTTTGTAAGTGCTGATTTCTGTGGAGTCGCATGCAGTCATTAGAATGGTTGGTTTACTGGTTTAGTGAGTGCTAAATACACCTTAAGTATTCTTAAATTAAAATCTTAATTTTTGGAGTTTAGAAGGAGTGTTAAGGCTCATTTGGAAATACACAATTTAATTAGAATAGTTTGAATTTAATGTCTATGAATTTTGAAAATTTGAAAACTATGGTTATGGAGTTTACCGATCCTAAGTAGGATAATCCTCACCCATTGAATAGCAGTGATGACCCCCCAAACTCACTAAAGATTTAAATTGTTTGGCTGCTCTCAAAATACACCCTATTACATGACTAAATTATGAAGTTCTATTTAGGACCTAGGGAACTCTTAAGAGACCATTCGAATTAATTATGTAAGCTAATGGAAGTCTGTAGTAAAAATTGATGAATAATTGTAAGAATGAATTAAGATTAAGGATCTATGTATCAACTTATTATAAGGCAAGATTAGTGGCACTTAAGTTTGTATTAGCATATTTCTAGTTTAGGTTAAGAAATTTGTAATCTTTAGACAACTTCTAAGGAAATTGAGTTAAGAGAATATTAATGAGTCTTGAAATTAGAAGAACATGTCCCTATTAAGTTTGTATTAGCATATTTTTGGTTTACGTTAAGAAATTTGTAATCTTTAGACAACTTCTAAGGAAATTGAGTTAGGTGAATATTAATGAGTCTTGCAAATTGAAGAACATGTCCCTATATGCAGTTCTCAAAGTAAATGAATCCATAGAGTGAATCATGGACATCTGATGAACCTTTAGTACACGCTAAACTGAAACTATTGCATATCACATTCTTACATCAGCTAGGAGATCTTGTTCAAACTTTGATATGATGTTTATCTGCCACATTTATTTCTCTAAGAAGTATAACAATATTAAGCATTATTGTATAATTAGGTGTAAATCCTATGTTATAATACTAAAAAATAAAAAATATGTTGTTTCAAGTGCTCTTATCTTGAGACTATGTCAAAACTTCATTTGGAGGAGTAGCAAATTGTTTGGTCAGCCATAAATACGCTAATCAAACATGGAAGTCTTAAACAAGCATTCAATTAAAATAGTGTAAGATATGCATAGCTAAAGTTATGTCAGAATCAATCGAATATTTAACCTTTGTGTGATTCCTATCTATAGTTAAGAACTTGAATATTGATAAAATTATAAAATTTAGAAAACCAAACTTTGCTGAAAAGTTATGATCTCTAAGTGCTCATTTGAAGACTACCTTTTTAATGTAGAATACATCTTACTAAGTTCAAAGCTATGAAATTGAGCAAAGTGGCATCTCTAAATCAAGAATCTGAATTGTCATGTGAGGATACTTTCTTTATTAGCTGATATGATTATGAATATGAAATCAAGATTTGTAGGACACATGCAAATAATTCGTTCAGTTTGAATGTTGTAGTAAAGAAAAAGATTTGTTTCTATAACTAACTGTTTATATGTAGTTTTTTTCCTGATCTTAGGATGTGTACCTAAGAATGTTTGAGAGTTTGTATCCATAATGATAACATCTATGCATAATATTTTTCTCTTGGATGCAAATTGATGCTGTGTTTCCATGAAGTTTGCTTTCTTTCACTTCATCAGAAATTTTATTCGATTGATGGAATTGTGCAGATGACAGTTATGTGAAATTGATGTGAATGAAGCAGTTAGCATTGTTTAGAAATTTAACTTTTTTATCATGAAAGGAAGTAATGCTGTTGTCGAAAGATTTGGGGTGGCAGTTGGGTATGCAAGACTAATGGCACACGTTTGTAGAGGTGGTTGTTGCACAAATCTGCAAAGCTGCGTGTCGATTATCTTGGTGCTGCCTCTATTGTAAATTCTACATTTATGGATTCAACAATTTCATGATTGAACGACAAGTGCTGAAATCATTTTTGTTAGGTGCTGAATCATGGTTGCTTCAAGCTGCTGTGTTTTTTGTTGCATAATAATCTGAGGGTGGCAATGAATTAGCAAATAGTGAATATGTTTTTTTGCTTAAACTACAAAGTTTCTTGTATCTATTGTGCATGAAGACTTTAAATTTAAGGAAGAAATAGAACATTGAACTTATCCAATGAATTAAAGTGAATAGAGCTTTGAGTCACAATAACATTGTAGTGATAGTGTATTTGAAATAATGAATAATGGATATTAAAGTTGTTGATATATTTCTAATATTAAAATAGGAAGAGCATACTCTAGTCATTTATTTATTTATTTGACACTAAGTTGATTTCAAAGTGAGTTGAAAGCTCAGTAAAGAAATGCAAATTCCATCAAAGAATGTGAATAAATCATTGAGTACAATTTTAAATTGTCAAAATTAGTGGAAGTAAAAGGGTGAGAGAAATAGAAGTGATATGATTATTTTACTTTAAAGTCATTTAGTGATTGAACACAATTCATATAAAATATGCTTATCAATTGAAATGTGATTGAAGTTATGGTCAGGGTAAATAGATGAATTGATGTATTCAAATTTCAAGTTGAATTAGGAAGCTATGTTAAAAATAAGTGGAATTATTGAGATTGATTATGTAGATTCTATCAATCTATGCTAAACTCTCTAATATTATGTTAAGGAAGTTAGAAAACTTCTTGGGTCAGTCGCTAATATCGTATTTGACTATAGCCCGTACAAAATAAATAGTGATGTTAAGAACGACATTGTTCTTAAGACATGATCAAATTAGGATAAAGAAAAATTAGGATCTTGATTTAAGTCTAATAAAAATCAAATAAAAACACCTTTAGATAGAGCGCAATGAGGGATCCTACTGTAAGAGTTTGAACACATTTGGGATCCTGGATTGTTCTAAATTAATTTTTAAACTTTTTATTTTAGAAATTGATTCAAAATAAATACAAATTGGAGCTTAGAAATTTTTAAAATTTTAGGTCAAGCATCAAATAAGGATGCTGTGTTTTGGGTTTTGTCAAATTACAAGCATTGGATTGTCCCTGATAAATCCAAGATTTATAGTAAAATAAGATAATAAATACAAACATTTTTATACTAGAATAGTATACTTTGATGAGTTATCTAATTTCTAGGGTAGAAAAAAAGAGCTGAGCTGAATATGGGCAAAAACAAGAAATTTTGGAAGAAAATCGCTGCAGCGCACTCGAGTGCACCACAACACACCTAAGCGTGCCAAGACAGAGAGCTCGGCGCTACCGCGTGCTACAGCGGGCTCAACATGAAACCTCACCACTATCATGCATCATTGCAGGATGCATCAGAAATGAGAATTTAATAAATTTGCTACGACGTGCTATAGCGAATCAAACTCGAAAACTCACGGCTACCACGCGTCGCAGCGGAATGAAAATGAAATGAATATTAATTGAACAGCTACCTCGCGCAGCAGTGGTTTCGACTTGAAAGCTAGGCGCTAAAGCGCGCCACAGCGCGCAGTAGCACTCGATGTAAAACTGGTCAGGAATATGCATTGGGAAGAGGAGGAGACATAATTTTTCCTCTTCCCACAATAGAAATTTAAAGAAACACATTTAAATTTCTTCATTTTCAAGAGATTGAAAGAATAATTCTTAAATAAACAATTTCCGAGGAAGATGTAAGGAATGACTGCACTAAATGCTGAGGAGACTCCAAAAAATTATAAAAGCATAGATATATGACGACATGGGAGAGATCAAGAGGTGGATTTAATTCTCTTACGCAGCAAAACATAAATTCAGCAGCCTGAGAGAAAAATCATTTAATGAAAGCACAATTTTTTTTTATGGGATTTATTGGCTAAATTAAATTTAAAAAAAGAGCTGAAAAAAAGTCTATAAAAGAGAGAATTGAAGATTGAGAAAGGATTCCCCTCTTTGACATTTAACATATGAAATTCAGAGCTGCTGTAGAGAAAAGAAGGAAGAACCCAAACCAAGAAAGGAGAAGCATTCCATTCGGAGAAAGAAGGGAAGAAAATTTGAGGAGCTAAAAGAGGAGAAGTGGGAGAGCAGTAGGAAAGCCGGAGAACGCTAAGAGCAGTTCCTAGTATTCTTCTTTAACCTCTCTTTGTTTTCTTTCTTATAGTAGAACCATGTAAGGATTCATTTGTTTGTATTCCATATTATGTATTTAATTTGGGATAGAGAGCTAACCTCCCCCTTGTGGAGGGTTGGGCTAGAGCCATGTAACAAGTAGAGGGACATATGGTGCTTGTATCGATTTTATTTAATGAATAAAATTCCTTATCTTTTGATGTGAATGTTTTTCCTGTGTAAGAATGCATATGACAAATATTTATTATTTTTTTCTTACAAATGGTTTATAATGAAGATAATATTGAATCAACTAGACATCTCAAGTTAAATGGAATGCACATAAATGATAGACAAAAATACACGTTTGCGATTGCATGCAACTGTACGTGGTTTGAAGTAATAAGTGGAAAGTTTAATTTCTGGGATTTATTAATCCTCAGGGAAAGGGTGTTCTGATGCAAAGTTGTATTTTCTTTCACTAATGTTTAGATGACAAATTTGATTGATTTTGTTGGTTCCTAATTAGCGATATAAAAGACCTTAAGTAAAGATACTAGTTTGATTAAAAGGAGAGAGTTGAGATTTCATTATAATAGTTACAAGGGTTGGTGATATAGCTTCATTGTTAAGTGTATACTTTCATTTTACTTGCTTTATTAAATCAAGTGAACACCATTGGGATCAAAGTACCCTCCAATTTCGTTAGGTTAAAATTTAGTGCTTAAGGAGAACTCTTTTGGGTTATTCCTTAGCACATAAGCTCTCATGAGATCAAGTTTCATTAATTAGAATTTTGACTTCTTATGTTTAGCTTACCAAAAGATATATCATAAATTAGATGATCTCTTAAGCAAGATTTTCATTTACCATGCATCATGCGCTTCACACGCAGTTTAGCTAGATGGGAGGATGCATTGGGTCAATGGATTATGTCACATCATCCATTGTAGTTCCCAATGTCCTCTCTTCCCTTTTACTTTGCTGAGTAGCACAGCAAGGTTAATGGAGAACTTAGTTCTCAAGCATCAATCTATTGGGGGAGCTATTAAGGAAGGTTGCAAGTGAGCTTTGAGAATTTTGTCACATAATTCTCCACTCTACTTGCACTACCTTCCTTGCTCTTACCCAATAGATGAGCATTGGAACACAAGTTCTTTTAAATAATATATTTTAGAATTTTGTTCATCCAAGCATTCATTCAAACATTAAATAAAATGATAAAAAAGATTTCTTATTACATTCAAACAATGTCATCATATACCATTTATCCCTTACATATTCTTACAACTATATCTCAACCCTCTCCAAGGGGTTTTTAGCCATCCATTACTAAGTAAAAAAGAGCATACATACAAAGAAAGTGAACATTGCCATCACTTCACGGTAAGAAATAAATCAAGGTAGTTTAGGAGAAATACAAGGAATCACCTAGAGGTTTTCTGGGGGTCTCTTGAGTCTTCCTATGTTGTTCTCTTGAAGCTCCACCCTTTGTTCTTTGCTATCTTCCATTTCTTCTTATTCTTGGTCTTCTTTTCCCCTTGGAGAGTTATCCTTCTTTCTCTTCCTACAACCTTTCTTTTTGGTCTTTGAATAATAAAAGTTGAAACCCTTTCAAGGTTTGAGATTGGCCCTTAAATAGGGATGCACTCAGCCTCAAGGCTTTAAATGTGTGACTCTTCCTCTTTCTTAACTTTAATCCAATCCCTTTTAATATTCTTATTTATTTAAACTTGTTGGATTCAGCAGGGATTAAGTCATCTGTTTTTAAGAGGCTGGGGAAGGCCAAAGATCACATTTTTGTGGCCATCCCTATGCTACCTTAATTGCTGTTCTGGAATTTCTAGACCGTCCGCTGCAGCGCTGTGGCGCACTGCGGCAGCAGCATTCCAAACACTATTCCACTATGGCGCACTACGGCAACCACGTTCCAAATCCTATTCTGCGGTGGCGCACTATAGCAGCAGTGCTCTAAACGCTAATCCTGCATGTAAGTTAGTATCTTTTTCGTTCGATCGCTGCAGCGTCTGCTGTGGCGCGCTACAACAAATAAACTTTTGGATTCACTGTTCAATTAGTTATTCTATAGTTTTATAAAATGAAATTTATCCACTGCAGTGCATTGCAGCGGAGAAAGTTTCGTAGTACTGTTCAATTTCTCATTTATAAGGTTTTAATAATTCATCGAGAAATGACATTGTGGCACGCTACAGCATACTAACTTTCGTATTACTGCTCAATTACTCATTTATAAGGTTTTAATAATTCCTCGAGAAATGATGCTGGGCGTGCTACAGCGTGCCGCAGCGTGCAAACTTTCGTATTACTATTCAATTACTCATATGTATAATTTTAATTTATCTTTAGCGACATGACGTAGTGGCGTGCTACAGCAGTCTTTCTCCAGGTCTGCAGTTCTGCTTCCAGGTGAAGAATTTTTAAATGAGTCACCATGGCACACTATGGCAGTTTTGTTCCAGAAATTAGTATTTCAACCGTGTAGTCTAGTTTCTTCTTTTTTCCTGAAAAAGCACCATTGTCTACTTAAATTATAGGGATATATAGGATGATATGAATGTTTAAGCACTATATTTTTATTATAAATTCTAGATATATTAATAAAGGTCCTCCCCATAAATACATATTCGTTGTACGAGGATTCTCAGTGTAATACACCTTAGCTTGAGATGAAAGGGAGATTAGATAACTTAAATATCTTTGAGCTCCATATCTCACCAATTGGCATAAAGCTAGGAATGTATGTTAGTGCTCATAGCTCAGTGACAATCTCTTGAGCCTAATAACACTATTCTTTGAACTCTGTCGAGAGATCAACGCATGTGAGCCAAGAGCCACCAATCAAACTTCGTAGCTCAGCATACGTGAAAGAAGGAAGAGGAATATTGAATGCTTGTGGATCAATGTGACATAATCCACTTTGCACAATATTTTGCTTCCTTATCTGAACTGCGTATGTAGCATGCAACACTAATTATGTGGAAATCAAGTTTGTGTGATTGCTAAATTAAAATGATTATTTTGATAACCTTGATGTAGGGGATCTTAATTAACTCAACTTGACCACATGAGGGTCTATGTGCTAAGATCGAAACCTTCTGTGTTCATCTTGTGCACTAGACATGAAATAATTGAAATTAGAGGACCAATTTAAGAAATGCTATCTTCACTTGATTGTAATTGGCATGCAAACAAGTTTCACTAAAAATTAAACAGAAAGTAGTACTTGCACTAGTCCCATAACAAGTTACATGATGAAACCCCAACTCTCTCTTCTTCTCAACATCTTATCTTTAATTTTAAGATTTAGAATTATTAATTGGGAGCCACAAAAACCCCAAAAATACAATTATCTAAACATTATTAAAAGTAGATAAACCTTAGTAGCAAAACACATTGTTCCCTGATGACGATAAATCTCAGAACTTATCTTCCAATTATTACTTCAGACCATGTACACTTGCGTGTGAGCACAGACATGTATTTACAGTTTGTCAGTCCTTAATAACTTTTTAAGGTTTGTACATCTAAAAATTAATATAAAATAAAATAATCATCCAAATTTAGCAATTTTTGAATGTGTGTTTGTCTCCCCAAGATGTTCAAATTAATTTAAAGCTTTTTAGTTTTGGGGTTCGATCAATGATTGATCAAAGTTTGGAAGTTCTTGAAAATTTGTAGACGCTCGCTTGCGATCTAAGGTACCTAAAAGTTTTGAGGCCGCCTATATAACACCTCCTAACTCTCAACCCTAAGTTTCCTTTCTCTCAATTTCTATTTTGGCTAAATTTAGAGTCGTGCAGCTCTCTCTCTCCATCCATATATTGAAGGAGAGGCTGAAGACCCTCTTCCTACTTTGAAGGCCTCCACATTTCCTTCCTCATTTTGTGGAATGCCTTGAGTCGTAGACTGCCAATCTCTTTTTTCATCCAAGACCTTTTGATCACCTCCATCTGTAAATTAAGGTTGTTGATCCCTCCTTGTCTAAAGCTCTGCCTATCTATCGAGCTCTAATTATAGGAGAGTCAATCTTCCTTTGTCTCTTTGGTCGACTGCAGCTGTAACGACCCTATTGCTAGATTAGATAATCTAATCTAGCATTAGGTCTCACTATAGTACTTAATAATGGGTAAGTGACTCTTAACCCATCGTTAAGCACTATGGGAGCCAAGGGTCCTAAAGTAGAAAATTAGATGCATAATATTATATAAATACATAGCTATCTAGCCATCCAAAAAAGAATGAAAAAATATATCACAGAGCAGTAAAGTAAAACATTGATAGTTAATTAAAGTTATACAAATATTATAATGTAAAGACACTCATACTCACGGAATAAATAAAATAAACAGACAAAAAGTAAATAGGCTTAAAGCTAGACTAGATCTACCTCAGGTTTATGATCCACTCCAAGTTCCTAATCTGCAATATTTTTTTTTTAATATGATATGTCACAACCAACAAAAGAAAAAAAAGTGATTAGACTTAAGAAGTTCAAGTTCACTTTAGGGCAACTAAGTTATTTAGATTTAGTGGATATCACATTAACCATTTACAATTGCTATAAGCATTGCACAATATTGTAAAAAAAAAAGTAAAGAAATGACTATAAAATAATAAGTAAAAATGGTAAGAGTAATAAATGAGTAAAGCTGATCATAACTTGCATCAAAAATGTAAGTCAAAATGGCATAGCTATGCATACAAGTGTGCATCTTAGTGAAAATATATACAGTAGGATATATGCTAAGTAAGTAGAGCAGTTTAAGGAAAAGAAAATATAAATTGAAATACACTACAGACATATTCGTAAGACAACTATAATTACAAGGGACTTGTAATATATAAAATTATGCAGATCTCAGTCTCAAGGATTGAATAAACTATAAATACAGTCTTAAAGACTAAAAACTATAAATTCTATTTATTTATCCTAATTTTAATATGTGTTTTGTTCTGTAGACAAAATTACAGAATAAATGAGGAGTTAAGCATATCAGCTTAGCCGGGTAAAGCGGTGTTTCCTAATAGCACACACACTTCTCCTCTATGATGAGTGTGGTCTCTAGATCACTCCATAGTCTACCTTAGCTTAATAGTTCACCACATGAAACCCATATGTAAAATGTTATATGTTTAATTTATGCACATAGCCCTTAATGAATATTTTCAAGGATTTAGCCTCCATGTGTTGCAGTATTCAAGTATTTCAAAGCTAATTGCAAATCATGTGATATCAATTATTTTCTAAGTTATTTATATATCCCAATGATTAAGACTAATCAAGCCCCTCAATTGACTTAAACATTCATCAAAATTTTCAAAAAATTGGTATTATATATATGTAAATAAAAGAGGTTTTGAAAATAAAAATTTGTTAAAGGTCTTATTTAGGTGACAAAATAATTTATAAATATAGTTGCAAGATTTCATTAAAAAGATCCTATCCTAAGGCTATATACTACAATTATCTAACTATCTAATAATACTTATACTATAATGGAACATTCTAACTTACAAACTATAGATTTCTCTACTACACTTCCTATAAGTTACATGATCCAAATGATTTAAGTTACTTTAAGCTCTAGCTAAAAGGTTCTCTAATATCCAAACTTAATATCTCACTATTCTTAATTTGTTTCTATCAGCTTAGGTTAACTTACTCCTAGATATTTCATTAATGGTCTAATAATAAACTATCCCTAAACTTGCATGTCTACTAGTCTAAATTGGTAAGACTTAAAGGAATGATCTTAAAGTTATTAAAATCTATCTCTTATTAGTCTACTAGTCTAAATATTGAGTCTTGTTTCTTAATCTAAAGGTTCCAAGTCTTAGTATTACTAAATACTAGATTTAACTTTGTTAATTAGCACTAAAGGTTCTAAGCCTTACTATCATTTAAGACTACATCTATCCTTAGCTCAATTACTAAATATCATGAATAATCCTAAGCCTCACACTTAGCATGACATGATAGTCTTCACTGCACTAAGTAAATATGTTACTAAATTACTTACTAGGTTCTAAAGGGATATAATCACTATCTAAACTAGTTTGAGCATCACACTACTCCTTCTAAGGCGGATCCATTCTAAGATCTTAGAATTCTCTCCTAGCCACTTGTTCTGCACTAATGTTTACTCACTGCTATCCTAAATACTTCACTAAATAAAGATATAAAATTGACATATAATTTCTCCCTCCTAAGAGTAGGGGTCAATCTAAGTTCACTAGTACTCGGTCAAGACTAAGTCATTCTAGTTGTTTTCATATCCAAAACATCATCTAATGATATATCATGCCATAATCTAAGTTCCATAATTAAGGTTTAGGAAACCAAAATAAGAAAAACCCTGATTATGTGAATTTAATATTAAATTAATCTAGGGTTAAAAACTCATATTTTCCATTTTATGTCTAAATAATATAAATATAGTAGCAATACCTTCCATATGTATAATGAGTACAGTGATAGTAAGTACGATTAAATTGGACATCAAATGGCTAATCAATTCCTTAATGAAGTTTAATGATAATTAAAAAGTGATAAACAAAATAGAAAATTAACTTTATATTAATGTCCTACATATTTTTCTTTTCATTTTGGTATATAATTCATTATATTTGGATCTATATTTTAAAAGTTATTAAATTAAATTATTTTTAATTAAATTAAATAGGTTAAATACCTGCATGCATATCACACCAACGCATGGGCCTGCGGATGCTGTACGGACACGGGCTGATCATTTGAGTAAGCACGATGGATTATGTCGAGCGGGTCGAGGCCAAACCGCTCGGCACTGTTCATCTTTCATCGGGTACTGGTTCCCAGACTAGGGTTTGCCTTAACTTCGTATACGGTGGGTTCCATACATCGATCCAGGTATCAAAATGTCAGTCTTGATGAGACCCACATGACAAGTTCAAAAGCCCCATGGAAGGTTTTCCCTAACCCGATCGAGCATTAGTTTTAGGTTAACCTCTTAGGGGTTTACTATGGAAGGAGAATCCTTTATCCACAGTGAGATATTGGACACAAGATAAGGCTCATTGGATCCTTAGGTCAAGGTCAACCTAAGGAGCACTTTCTCGATGGCAAGAACTACACGGCACGTTAACGATAACGAGCTGGGGTTCGGGCTACTATGCTACAATATAGTGGTCTGAGTCCCTCAAGGCTTAGGAAGCCTGATCGAGCTAGATTGGCATGATCCCGCATTCCTCAGTGACCCAAAATGGCAGAACAAAACCTCAAAATAGAGAATAGCTAATGGAAAGTGGAAGAAACTAGTATACCTTTCATCATGATGGAGAAGGTTTCGTTAAGGTCTAGATGGAGGCTCCTTTGCTCCTAGCTCTAATTCACTACCCTAGAAGCTAGGTCTAGGCGAGAGGAGTCTAATGAAGGGGAGTTTGCATCTTAAGACTATTGAAGAAGGGAGGGAGGATGAGCTGTGGTCCTTTGTATACAATTCCTAGTCGTGCGATCATGCAAAACATATATGAGCATAGTGCTCTTTCATGTTCTTGCCATTGGATCAGCGAAATGATCCAATGGTCAGATTGAGCGGACGAGATCCAACCATCATATCCGCTAGATCAAAAGGTGTGATGGTTCAGATCCACAGGATTAGTTATCCCGTGTTTAGCTCAGCCCAATGGATCAGGCGTGGTAGACAGTTAATTTTATTGGATTAATAAATAATTATTTTAATTATTAATTAATTAATATATGTTTTCTTAATTAAAATTAGGTTATCAAATCAGCTCTGAAAAATCTCAAAAATTTCCCCTTGCTAATTGAGGGTGAGGAACTCAAAAATGAAGTCAGATTTTAATTTGAAATCAATTTTTTTTCAAGTTAGGTAAATGTATTAAAATATTTGATAAATTCAAACGACTTCCAAAACCCACCAAATTTTAAGGATTGCTCCAAACATCATTTGGAGACCAATGGCAATGGATTTAACCTAATTTGAATGTCTAAAACCAAGTAATAATAATAGGATTGTTACAAATTTCCCTTTCTAAAATAGGTATCGTCCTCAATGCCCTAATATTCAATTACATATAAAGATTAAATCAGCGAAAAATGTCTCAAATCACAAAAATCAATTCGATTAGTCTACCCATTAATATTGAAGAAACATATAAGAATGTAGTTTTTGTAAGCTCATATGCAGCCGAAATTACAAATTTTGTATTTGCCGTTCATTATTTTATTATTGGTGATAAAATTGCTCTTATTTAATCATTCTAACTATACTAAGAATACACAAGCTTAGGATCCATAAGATCCTACTATTCAATATAATCTAAAATTTATGGTCCTATAAAGATTAAAGCGTTAGAACTGAGCAAGTTCTAACTTAAATTAAGCAATATTGCCTAAAGAGGTTAAATGATTTAAGTAAATATTTCTATTCTACCATACTAACTAACCTTGATATAATCTATCAAGATTAGGAGTCAAGAGGTCAAACTCCAATATGGCATTCAAGTCTCTTAACTTAGTATTCTACTCACTTAAAGGCTAGGGTTTCTACTTGCTAACATAAACATAAAATTAACAAGATAACTATCTTATGCTTAATTAATAAATTATTTTAATTCCTCATTCTCCAAGAAAATAAAATAAGATTTTAATAATCTTGGATTGAAATAAATGAAACTTTAAGAGATTAGAATTGAAAAAATAACTAATGCAGCCTCATTATCTTCATTGGTAACAATGGGAGATAGAGAAACACCCTTGGCAGTGCAACAAGTGAATTTCTTGCTTTTCCCTTCTAATTAATTTATGGAGTGGGAACTAATTTTGCCACTGGGGGAGACATGATTGCAAAAGGTTGAGCTTGAGATCTAATAAGAACTGGATTTTGGACTAATGGAGGATGGTTTATCTTTACATTGTCCACAATCCAACAAATTCAACATTCTCAAAACTTATGACATGAACTTCTACAAGTATAGCACATATTCTCTTGATTGTAGAACTTACCATAAGGATGAGGTCAGGAACACTTAGGTGCTTGCTTCACCTACTATGGTGGTTGGTGTATCATTTCGCAAACTTGTAGTGACTGGTTCTTAATCTTTTTGGTTTCTTCAGGATGTTCTAAGGAATATAAGGATCTTTTCCTCTACCTTTTCTACACTTGATGGTGTTATATCAATATTGCACCCTCCAATAGCTTTGTGAAACTAGCATGGTAATGGGATACAAGTTGATCTTATTCGAGTCTTTTAGCCTTTTGAGGAAATGACTGCATCTAGCTTCTTCTGTCTGCACCAAGTCAAGAGCAAATCATAATATCTTCCTGAATTCTATTTCATAGGCTAGGACTATCTTATCACCTTGAGTTAGTTGAATCAACTCATCTTCTATAATTAACTAGGCAGAAGGTGGAATGAACTTTTCTCAAAAGACTTCTTAAAATTTATCCCAAGAAATTTCTTCAAAATCTACAAACAAGATTTTAGCTCGTTATCCAACTAGTATTCGGCTTCCTCATCAAACATGTTGGTAGTAAGGTGGATAACTTCTTTGCTAGGGCACAAAATTCTTGCTTGGTCCTTCTCTATAATCTTCAACCAATTGGCTGCTTCGATGGGGAAAGCAGATCTGTTGAAGGTCGGGGAATTGAGTCAGAGAAAACATGAAGAAATCCATCTACAACTGAGCTTAATACCACTTGAGGATTTACATGGATGATTTGGGGATTGGGTGGATTGAGTGCTCTTTGAGCCATTTGAGTTTTCCATTCCACCAGAATCTTCATTATCTCCACCGGAGTCTTGATCTATACTAATGTTGAAGAAGAGCTAAAATATGTTGCTTTTTTAATAGGAATGAAGGGAGTGTTGGGTTCGATATTCATCTTACTAAAGAAAATTGACAAAAGGTTAGTGAGAAAAAACATGAGAATTGGATAGAAAGACCTAAAGCAATAGTCAAACTAAATTAGCTACTCAATGTCGAATAAATTATTAATATATCACTAGAGTGTGTTTACTATCCTAAATTATCGATGAACATACTTTCCCTTTTTGTGTTTATCAATATGATTGGAAGGGTATTTGTTTATACATCAGATTTTCCTTTCTTTTAGACCTTCTGTAATACCAACTATAACGGCCCTATTGCTTGATTAGGTAGTCTAGTCCAATATTAAGTGTTAGTGTAGTACT
Source organism: Gastrodia elata (assembly GCA_016760335.1). Classification (NCBI taxonomy): domain Eukaryota; kingdom Viridiplantae; phylum Streptophyta; class Magnoliopsida; order Asparagales; family Orchidaceae; genus Gastrodia; species Gastrodia elata. The sequence goes on from CM028679.1 coordinate 2,061,322, forward strand.
TAATACTGGGTTAGTGAATCTTAACCCACTTTTAAACACTATGGGGAGCCAAGGGTCTCTAAAGTGGAAACTCATATGCATAATACTATCTAAATACATACCATTCTAGCCATCCAAAATAGAAAGAAAAAATACATCATAGAATAGTAAAATAAAACATTTAGAGTTAATAAAGGTTATACAAACATTATGATGTAATGATAGTCTTCCTTACTAGATAAATAAAGTAAAACTATGGAAAAAGGAAAGGGTCTTCAAGTTGCATCTACTGGACTCAATCTACCCTGGTTTAAGATCCACTCCAAGCTCTTGATCTATCATATTTAATTTTTAATACGGTAGGGCACATTTAACAAAACAAAAATGAGTGATTATACTTAAAATATCTTAGTACTTTTTAAGGCAACTAAGTTATTCAGATTTAGTGGATATCGCATTTATAATTGTTATAAGCGGTGGATAATGCCATAAAAATGAAAAGAAAAGAAATAATTATAAAATATTAAGTAAAAAGGGTAAAAGCAATAAATGAGAAAAGCTGATCACAATCTACATTAAATATGTGAGTAAAAAAAGCAGGTGCATCTATACATACAAGTGTGCATCAAAGTAATAGAAATATATACAATAGGTTATATGCTAAGTAAGCAGAGCATTGTAAGGAAATGAAAGAAAAAACTAAAATACACTGCATAAATATAAGTAAAAGAACTATAAACACAAGTAAGCTATAATATATGAAAGTAAGGAGACCTTAATCTCATGGACTGAATAAACTATAAATATAATCATAAAGATATTGAACTATAAATGTGATATATTTATCTTGATTTAAATATGCATTTTGTTCTACGAGCAAATTTATAAAACTAATGAGGAGTTAAGCACGTCTGCTTAGCTAAGTAAAGTGAGGTTTCCCAATAACACACACACTCCCCCTCTAGGATGAGTATGGTCTCCAGATCACTCCATAGCTTACCTTGGCTAAGTAGTCCCCCACATGAAACTCACATGTAAAATTTATTATGTTTAGTTTATGCACAATGTCTTTAAGGAATGTTATCAAGTATTTAGTCTCAATGTGTTGCAGCATTCAAGGATTTCAAAGATAATTGTAAACCATGTGATATCTGTTATTTTCTACTTTAGTTATCTATCCTAATGATTGGGACTAATCAAGCCCCTCGATTAACTTAGACATTCATCAAATGTCTAAAGCAATTGGTACTATATATATATATATATATATATAAAAGAGAAAATAGTAATTTGATTAAGGTCTTATTTAGGTGAGAAAATATTTTTTAAATATAGTTGCAAGATTTCAATTGAAAAAATCCTATCCTAAGGTTATGTACTACAATTATTTAACTATTTAATAATACTTCTACTCTGATGGACATTCTAACTTATAAACTATAGGTTTCTCTACTGCACTTCCTAAGTTACATGGTTCCTATGATTTAGGTTACTTAAAGTTCTAACTAAAAGGTTCTCTCATTTTTAAACCTGATGTCTCACTATTTTTAATTTATTTCTAATAGCTTAGGCTAACTTACTCCTAGATATGTCACTAATGGATCAATAGTAGACTATCCCTAAACATGCATGTATACTATTCTAAATTGATAAGACTTTAGGAATGATCTTAAGGTTGTCTTAATCTATCTCTTACTAGTCTACTAATCTAAATATTGAGTCTTTTTTCTTAATCTATAGGTTCCAAGTTTTAGTATTACTAAATCTTAGATTTTACTTTGTTAATTAGCCTCACTATCATATAAAACTACATCTATCATTAGCTGAATTACTAAACATCCTGGATAATCCTAAGTCTTACACTTAGCATGATATGAAAGTCTACACTACACTTGGTAGGTCACACTATGTGACTTAAATTACTTACTCAGTTCTAAATGGATCTAATCACTATTTAAGCTGAATTGAGCATCACACTACTCCTCCTAAGGTGGCACACTACTCCTCCTAAGGTGGATATATATAAGTTCTTAGAATTCTCTCATAGCCACATGTACTACACTAATGCTTACTCACTACTGTCCAAAATAGTTTAGTAAATCATGATTTGAAATTGACATATTATTTCTCCCTTCTAAAAGTTGGGGTCAATCTAAGTTCACTAGTACTCATTCAAGACTAGGTCATTCTAGTTCTGTTCCTATCCAAAACATCATCTAATGATATATCATATCATAATCTAAGTTCCTTAAGCTGTCCTAGGGTTTAGGAAGCCTAAATAGAAAAAACCCTAATTTTGTAAATTTAATATTAAATTAACCAAGGGTCAAAAACTCCTATTTTCTATTTGATGTTCAAATAATATAAACATAATGGCTAGCTTCCCTATAGCATAAAGAGTATAATGACATTAAGTACAATCAAATAAGACGTCAAGTGTCTAATATAAACCTTAATGATGTTTAATGACAGTTTAGAGTGATCAGCTAAATTATTTATCAAAATGGAAAATAAACTTCATATTAATACCCTACATGTTTTTTTAATCATTTTGGTATATAACTTTATTATATTTGGATTTATATCTTAAATGTTATCAAATTAAATTATTTTGAATTAAATTAAATAAGTTATTTATAAGGACCTACCCGCACTCATGGCACACCTGCACACGGGCCAACATTTGTAGCACACACGTGGGTCAACCACGTGCGTAGGCTCAATGGACTGTGTTGCGCCAGTCAAGGCTGGCCTATGGGGCCCCATCTATTCCATGGTCATGTTAACATATATATTAACATGATTACGGTAGGGTGGTCCTTGTGATAGATTCCCAATTATAACCAAAATAAGTTTTCTCCCTAATCTGTCAATAATTGCAAGATATGCCACCTACTTATAAATAAATCACTATATGTGCTTACATAAATAACAGAGTGTGGAAGCTAACAAAATAACATCCATATCCATAATTCAAATTTAAGAGAACATAACTCAGCTCTGAATAAAAATGCAGAAAAGAAAATACATCTAATTCCTAAATTATTATAATTTAAAAATAACAATTTAACTGAAAAGGAAAAACTCATCCTAACAAAAGCAGAAATAAAATGTCTAAACATTAGTGGTAGCAGAAAGGTCATCCTCCTGGCCAAGCGCCTCTTCTGGTGCAACCTCCTCAAAAAGCTCCAAATTTAACGTGTTGTTTTCCCACGCTAAGGTCCCAGCCAAGAAAAGAAAAACCTTGAATTCGACAATTATCTAAGTACATTTTAGGTTGATTTAATGAATTCTATAATTTTCAGTATATCACAGTAACAAGCCATAAGAAAATGTGTAAGCTATAAATAAAGCATTTATAACTTATCAAAATAAGGTAAATATAATAACATACCTCAAACCCAAACTGCAACAAGGTTAAGTAATAATATATATAAAACCTTAAAATCATTAAAATGACTAAAAGAACACTCTAACAGGAGTATGATTATTTAGGAAGTATGTTGAGTAATAACAGCATAACTAAGAAGGGATACATACAAATAGACCCTGTCAAATAACTATCAAGATGAATATCCTATAATACATATAACTACTTGCAACAACTATATAAAATGCAGAAATATAAGTAAAAGTGTACAAAACTACCATATCAAAAGCTAGGTTAACAAAGCCACTGCAACTATATTTAATTGAAATATATATTATGTAATCATTTAGCTACTCAAAGCTAAAGCAATAACTGAATTGATGAAGAGGCAGAAATACCAATGTAAATTTATTTTAGTTATTTTACTTTGCTTCTATGGACATGTCCAGAAGAAGCTGAGGAGTTAGGCACATCTGCAAGACTTGAGATAGGTTTCTAAGCACAACACAACTCTCCCCAATGAGTATTTATCAAGTATTCATATTTCTCCTTACAACTTGTTCATTGATTGTAATGTGTATATATAATCACCCAGCCCTAATACGAACCCAATGCAAATGTTATTTTAATTACTAAGCTTTCAATTTCATGAATCAAATTGATCTTATGTGACATGCTCAAGGAACAATGGCTCAAAATAAAGAAAGCAAAGCATCAAAATCAAGTAATAAGCAAGACTCTATTAGTGAATTATGTGATATCCAGTATTTTCTAATTTATCTATTCTAACTATTTTGAGAAAATACAAGCTCAAAATCTCCTAATAGGAATATGATTAGTTAGGAAGTATGCTAAGTAACAGCACCATAACTAAGTAGTAATACATATAAATAGACCAAGCCAAATAACAATTAAGACTAACATACAATCATGCATATAAATATTGAATGGATTGGTAGAATAAAGCTAAAACACAAGTTGGAGATAAGCAAGTACTTGCAAAAATTATATATAAAGCTAAAACATAAGTTGATGCTAGTGGGCTGCCTTTTTATTTGGTAAATTAGGTATTTAATGGATTGGTAGGAAAATATCTAAGGATAATTTCTGGAGTTTGTGGTGGGTTGGCTATGGGCTTAGAGTGGACTATCTAAGGAAAAGTCAAGACTAGTCCAGATCAAGCCTAGTTTGGGCTGATTCAAAATATCCCTTTTGTGGTGGGGTATTAGTGGTTAAAGGGCTAGAAATAAATTAATATAGGTAGCCTGAGATGTGTAGTTTGGATATGAAGTAGATGGCTAGGTTTAATAGTGTTTAGATGAGTGTCGAGGGGTAGGGAAGAAGACTAGGTTGAGCTATTTTCAGATTTAGATGTGGAGGTTGTGGTGGAGTTTGGAGTGAGTTTGAGAAATTAGATAATGATTTAATAATTTTAAATAAAACTTATGATGCTGGAGAAGATGTGTGGAAGGTTTGAGGTTATGAGAATAAAAGTATAGTTAAGAAATTAAAATATAAATAAGATAACAACCTAATTCACCAAAGATAGACAATAAACTTGATACCCCCAAGCACCAAGCAATATGAGAGCTATTCACCACAAAATTCTTTCATTCAAGTTACTCCATTACATTACATTTCAGCTTATAATTATAGGCACTACAAGTCTCTTGCCCTATGCGCTTTGGAGGGAAAATATGGATGGAAATTTTGGAGGGAAAGATAGGTAGTTGATAATTAGTGAGGAAGTAACTCCAACTACTTAGATTAAATATTTTCCTCTTGATATGGCTGGCCAAATATGTACCTTAATAAATAAAAAAACTACAATATTAATAAAAACAAAATACAAATGGTAAGCCCAATCTTTTTGCTCTTTATTGGGCTTTTAATTGGGCTCTTATAATTGGGCCCACCTTCAAATTCTTCCCTTGAACTTTAGCCATGGCTCTTGTTATCGGGCCTTTCATAATATTCTTAGGATGTGCTACATCATAAGTAAAAGCATGCAAAAAAGAAAGTAAGCAAGTAAGACTGTCATATCAAAAGCTTGCATAACAAAGGCACTATAACTGTAACTGAACTGAAATATATATCATATAATCATTTAGCTATTCAAAGCTAAGGCAAAAATGGAACTAAAATGAAGAGGTAGAAATACCAATGTAGATTTATTTTAGTTAATTTACTTTAATTATATGGACATGTTTAGAAGTAGCTGAAAAGTCAAGTACGTATGCAAGACTTGAGATGGGTTCCCAAACTAGACATAACTGTCCCCAATGAGTACATGTCAACTATACTTATTTTTCCTTATAGCCAGTTTATTGGTCGTAATGTGTATACATAATCACTTGCTTTGATATGAACCCAATGGAAATGTTATCTTAATTACTAAGTTATTAATTTCATTCATCCAATTAATTTTATGTGACATGTTTATGGAAAAAAGGTTCAAAATAAGGAAAGCAAAGCATCAAAATCAATAAATAAGCAAGACTCTACTAGTGACTGATGTGGTATCTGTTGTTCTTTAGTTTATCTATTCTAACAATTCTGAGAAAATACAAGCTCTGGATCTCCAATATCCTATTATCCAATAAATTTTTAAAGCATGGTCTAATAAGGTTAAGCATTATAATTAATCAAGTTCTAATTTAAAATTAGAAATATCACCTACAAATGTTAAAATAGATAAGTCAATCATTCTAATTGAAATATTTGTTATCCTAAAATCCCATCTTTATTAAATAAATCAAGATTTAGGGATTAAAAATAAAACTTCAAATATGGGGTTTAAGCCTCTTAACCCAAGGTTTTAGTATCTAAAGATCTGAGTTTTCTCAATCCACTTTCACATACTACAGATTAAGAAGTTCTTATTGAGTGTATTTAATAAGATGAAACTTCCTAGTCTTAGAAAATAGGCTATTTGCCTAAGGTCAAAAGGAAAAACAATCAGAATTACAATCAACATATTTAACTTCTAATTGTAAGTTTTATCTTGATCAAGGTTCAATTTATTGAGTTATTTTATTACTCAATAAAATTGAGCTTAAATAAGTAAGAAAGGAAGATCTCAAGAAAAGATTTTCAAAGGTTGATCATTAAGGAAAATTCTTAAGAATTTACCTTAGAGTTTACTTAGGAAAATATTTTGAACATCTAGTTGGAGTCTAATTTGACTATAACTAATTTAATGAGTCCCATAAAATCTAGAATGAAGAAAATTGCTTTCCTATGTCCTCATTTAACAAATTTCTTAAGGCTAATTAACATAAGGCAAATTTGGGGTTAGGCCACTAAAGCTATATTACAAGTCCAATTGACCTCAAATTGATTTCAAACATTTAGTTTATAGATCTTAAGGTAAGGGACATATTAATAAGCTTTAATTGCACTTTAAATAATATTTGGCCAAAATAACCAAAATGCTCCTCATTCAGGTTCTAAATGGAGATTTTAAGTTCAAGGGTTCAAAATGGAATTTTCCAATGCCAAAAGGTTTCTTACTACCTAAGGAAAGGATTAACACCTTATCACTTAAATTAATTAAGAATTAGATTTAATGAGCTCTAATTAGGATTTTCCTCATTAAGAAGTAATTAGCATTATTAAGTGTGGAAATTGAAATATTAAGTTACTAATAGGCTTTACTCTATCTAAGGAGTCAATGGATACTAAGTTCACTAAGATCAGATCACTAAAGATCTAAATATTCTCTAATTAAAATTTATAGTAATTACTGAGTGATTAGTGAAGTTAAGTGTATACAAATATTTTTATCTTCTCAATTATGTTCTCCTCTGTCTAATGAAGATTCAGAGACCTTAAATATAAATTTTGGTTAAGAATTGAGCTTAATATTTATGAATCTTTTTTTGAAGTAATTAGGCTTAATAAATAAAATTACTCATAGAAACTTAAATATTTTGCAGTTCGTGATTCTACACATTTTTTTGATCAAAATGATATATTAGATCACTAAAATTAGATTTAAATAGATAAAGTTAATTCAATAAATTAATTGAAATGTTTTCACTTAAGAAATCAAAGATTTTCCAAAAAAATTTATAAAAGGACTTAACCATCAATTCAAAATGACAGGGAATGCAATTTTGAGTGAAAATGAATTGAACTAAGGCTCTAATTTTCAATGGATAGACATTATATTCCACTAGATAGTATCTCTATCTAGGAAGAGAATCCTCATTGTCTAGACTAAGCTCAATGTCCTAGCCAATTCAGACAATTGCCTAAATGTCCTACATTTACTACCAATAATCACATCATAAAATTTGAAATGAATGTAACATGAATTTAGTTAGATTAACTTAGGAGAATAGTGTGGTACTTGAATTGGGGGAGATGAGCTAATATAATGAGCTAGGAAGAGAATCAAAAGTTAGATCGACTTCCTAGAGCTTCCTTGGATCACTTGGTGGACTCTAGAGGACTTGAACACTAAGCTGCACCTATTGAGTAGCTGGATGAATTTCTTGGAAGATGAGGAAAGAGCTGGAAGGTTGACTGGATAGCAAGGTCAGCAGGTGGCATTTCAGAAATTCAATGAAGGCACATAATGAGCAAAGACCTCATCATGGAGACTTCAGGGCTATTTATAGCCTTAGATTAAGATAAGGTGGATGAGCCATGAATTGAACTTGGTTTGGGGGCTTAGCTCTTCCACTGCCAAGCAAGGAATCCCTGGGCATCGTGACCCATTGAGGTGGCCATCCATTACAGAAATCGTTAAGCAACAATTTTCAAATGTGGCACGTGTGTGGGAGACATGATTCTAACTTCAGTGTACGAAGGTATCAAATTATCAAGGTTGGGCAAAGGGAGAAAAATGATCCATAATAGTGAGAGCAAAGCTAGCTATTTGATGGATCAAGTAAAAACATCATAAAGATCTGATGCGCTATATTCTAATTGTTAAATGTGGGGGTGCTGTCAACCGTGAAATCGCCGATGCGATCTGACGGTTGATGAACGATCCTAGCAAGGGTAAGAGTGAGACGTAGGATCTAAGGTTGGGGAGCGCTTTAGTGGGTTATTTAAATAGAATTAATTAATTTAAGTAATTTAGAATTTCTTTAATTAAAATTAATTCTAATTTAAGTCTAAATGACCTCCAAAAATTCACTCTTAGATAATTTAGGTGTGAGAAATTCAAAAATGAAATTAACTTTTAATTTAGCTAATTTTATAGGTTTATTAATTGACAAAAATAGCCAATTGATCTAATTGAGGTCCGATGGATCCCAAAGTGTTAGGATTATGTTCTAATGGCAACTTAAGTTTAATGGAAGATGATTTAGGACTTAGTTTAGTCTAAAATAGCCATGGTAACAACCTATGGTTATTACACGACCTGCCCGGGACTGTTCATCTTCCATCAGGGACCGGGTTCTTAGACCTAGGGTTTGCCCTAACTTTGCATACAGTGGGTTGCAGACGTTGACCCAGGTATCCAAATGTCGGCTTCAAAGCAATTGATACTATGGGTTCAAAATCCCCATGGAAAGTTGGCCCTAATCAGATCCGGCATCAGTTATAGGTCAGCCTCCTAGGGTTTACTGTGGATGGAGAATCCTCCCTCCACAATGGGCAGTTGGTAACAAGCTAGAGGTTGTTTTGTTCCTTAGGTTAAGGTCGACCTAAGGAGAGCCTCTTCAATGGTAGGGACCACCTGTCACATCAGGGATGATGAGCTGGGGCTCAAGCTACTATGCTGCACTGTAGTGGCCCGAGTCCCCCAAGGCTAGGGAAGCCTTATTGAGCTAAATTGGCTCAATCCCGCAATCCTTAGAGACCCTAAATGGCAGGAAAAAACCTTAGAATAGGCAATAGCTAATGGAAACTAGAGGAAAGTTACTTACCAATCACCGTGATGGAGGAGGTTTTGATGAGCTCTAGATGGTGACTCCTTTAGCCCCATCTCTAATTCACTACACCAGAAGCTAGAGATAGGTGAGGTTTGCAGCTTAAGACTATGGTAGAAGGGAGAGAGGATGGGCTATGGTCCTTCATCTGTGACATCGATCATGCGATAGTGCAAAATATGATAGAGCATAGTGCTTAATCATATTCTGGTCATTGGATCAGTGATCTGATCCAATGGTCAAATTGAGTGGACCATATCTAGCCATCTGATCTGCTAGATCAAAAGGTGTGAAGATTTGGATCCACAGGATTGAATGTTATGTGTTTCTCTAAGCGCGGCAGATCAGATGTGGTAGATGATTAATTTTGCTGGATTAATACATAATTAATTTAATGATTTAATAATTAAGAGCATTTTTCTTAATTAAAATTAAGCTATCTACTGAGCTCCAAAAAATCCCAAAAATTCACCCCTAGCTAATTTGTGGGTAATGAAATCAAAAATGAAGTTAGATTTTTAATGAGAGGTCAATTTAATTTTCTTAATTTTCAGGTTAGTTAAATGCATTAAAAAATTTGATAAATTAAAAGAACTTCCAAAACACTTCAAATTTTCAGGGATTGCTCCAAACATCATCATTTGGAGACCAATGTCAATGGTTTTAATCTAATTTAGATGTCTAAAACTAAGTAACAATAACAAAACTGTTACAGCAGCTCCTACCATTTCCCTCCTCCTTTGGTCTTGATCAACAACTTCTTCCTCGCTCGAGCAGCCTACTTGCTGCCAATCAGTCTTCATGCCTAGCATACGTCGAGCATGTAGCCAGCTCTACTCCAATCTTATGCTAACTGCTAATTAGATGATTATCTATACATATCTAAACATGAATTAAATTTGTTTGTTATTCTGGGTTAACATAAATAGAGATGAATGGATTAGGGTTAAATATTGAGGAAAATCTTATGTTGGTTGTCATAGTAAGACTACATGTGAGTTCTCATGAATATTAGTGGTTTTTCTATTAATACCAATGCATGTAACCTCCTCATAATGATTGATCAATCTTATGGATTATATGCTTGCATGTCTTTTAAAATAATCATTCAAATAGCTTATGCTAGTTATCATTTTTAAATATTTGCATAAAGCATGTCATTGATCATTAGAAAATGGAGAAAAATCAAGTTACTCTTATGTTATTTTTCTTATGCATTAGAAAGGGGCAAACCCTTTTATTATTTTGTATGGGACTCAGTAAAAAAGCCTCAAATAAATATTTATAAAATAATATTCATTTCCCTTTAATATTGGTTTAATGATGTTATTTTGGTTCATCTTAATAGTTATAAGGAATCATGCTCTGCATACTTACATCAACCCTCCATAGAATATGATTATTATCAAACTATTGTACTCCATCTTGTAGATCCTTCTCAAGCATGCATTAGTTTAATGTTTTATCTTTAAGTTATAGAGAATGCATTAAATAGAGTACATGCTACTCTAAAGTAAGGATCACCTATAAAATAAAATATCATTTAGCTGTGAATTGCCTAAATTATGAAGGTGAAGTGAATGTTGTCTCATCTCAAAAAACCTTTAAGCTGCAAATCTGAATCACTCATACAAGGTACGTTAAGTATTTAGAATTTTATTGAGCTCTAAATTTATAAAATTATGTTATTTTTTTGAGCTCTATGTATAATGCATACATCGCTTGCATAGATCTTAGTATCATTAGTTGTTGATTATTATTTGAAAACCATGATATCAGGACATAGGAAACCCTTTGCAAATATAGGAAAGTAATATTACTTAAGTGAAATTTCATTGTAGTATTATCATCTAATAAAAAATTATTAATATATGAAAATATGAATTACAACTTGGATTTCACTGAGTAATTTTGCTAATTATTTCTTAATTAGGTCAAGAATCATATAGTCATAAATAGGACCTATAAATCTCCATTTTGGGTGATTAAGGAGTTAATTTATTCCATAGATAATAACTTTGTCATAAAATTATAAAGATTCCATTTAGAATCCTAGTTCTCAAAGTCAACTTATAGACCCTTATAATATCGTTATTTTAATGTAAAAAATGTCAAAATTGTGTAGAACATAAATTTGAGACCACTGATTTCTCCCATATCCATTAAATGGATAATATTAGAATTTAGATAATTTATTAAGTCTAATTAGACTCTATAGAACTCCCTTTAGATCAGAACTTATATATTACATAAGTTTGAGTAACTTAGACCCTAGGTGGTTATAATCTTAAGTTTAGGGACTTAAATCCCATGTTTAGAGTATATTCTCTTAACTCCTAATCTTGATATAATATATCAAGATTGGCCGGCAACAATGAAAATGCAAATTAGGACAATTGGTTTTAATCTCTTAACTTCAATAGGCAATATTGTTTGATTTTGAATTAGAATTTGTAAGTTCTAATGTTTTAATCTTCTAGGATTATGAGTTTGAGATCATACTGGATAGTAGTATATTTGAAATCCTGAGCTTGTATTTCTTCCAGAGTAGTTAGAACAAATAAATTAGATAGTAGTGGATACCACATTTCTTATTATAGAAATATAAGATCCCACCCTAATAGCATTGGATTAAAGCTCGTATTAACCAAACAATGATCAGGTGGCATCTCAAATACCAAATATGATGCCTCGTGTTAACTGTTGAAGATTAACCTATGACATCATCATGAAATAGCTCATCCTATCCTGTCATCAACTCAACATCCTTGTCAAGTTGACTAGATCATATGAGCTATCTTTAAATACCTCATCTAAGAACCAATCCTTAAGATGATTATGATTTTTATCCTAAGTATTAGTCTACTTTATCCATAGGCATTGGCAGTATAATTCACTTATAAGAATTTCCAATGAATACGAGGTAAGATTAAAAATAGAAAGATCAATTCAAAATATTGAGTATAAGCTAATGTTTAATCAAAGTTCGAAAGCTAAGAATTCATCCATAACATTCATCATAGAAGCTGAAAGTAAATATTCATCTCAAAAAAAAAAAAGAAAATATATCCAAAATTATCTAACTATTACAAACTAAGTCTTAGATGCATAATAAATGGAACTCTCTCATCTCACAAACAGAAAAGATAAATTTAAGAAGTAGATCAACAATCCAGTGGCGGCAACTCTTCAGCCTCCTTCTGATGCTCTTAGACCTCATCAAAAGTTGGCTCCTCAAACTGTTCCAAACTTAACATGTCAGTTTCACATGCCAGGGCCTCAGCTAATAAAAGAAAAATCTTGTGTTTAATAATAAGACTAAGTAAATTTTAAGCAAACTACAATTCCATATTGTTTAATGGATATTACTCAATAGTAAGAAACAAAAATAAAATACATAGTGAAACTGAAATAAAATTGCATAAAACTTAAAGTAAGGCTACAACTATAAATCAAGGCTATTATAAATAATATTATAACTGAAACTGATTAATACTTATAAATGAAACAAAATGCTATGAGCAAATTAGTTGAAAGTAAAGATGTAAACTGAATAAACTGCTAAAAATAGACCGTAGTAAATGAATTCATGAAAAAGATAAAATGTGAAACTAAATATGCCATTGAATATGTTACTGTATATGCACATGTATGCATAACCCATATGGATGAACTATGTAACCCACTAATCCTAGGTGTACTCCAAATCACACCGCTAATATATACTAGATATGTTACGCATCGCACTGCTAATAAAATCTTATGACCATCATACTGAATTAATGAGTCTTAACCCACTGTTAAATACTATAGTGAGCCAAGGGTCATTAAGGAGGAAATAAAATGCATATATATTAAGTAAAATTAAAACATTCCAATCATCCAAAATAAAAAAGAGAAAATACAGCACATAATAGCAAAGTAAAACATCCATAATTAAGTAAATTTAAACAAATATTTAGTCATAATGACACTTGTCCTAATGGGATGCATAAAGTAAGAGAAACAACATAAATTAAAAGTCTTCAAAACTATAACGGCTAGATATAGTCTACCTCAAGTACAAGATCCACTAAAAGTTCCGTATCTACCATATTTAGTATTTAACATGGTAGGGCACAGCCAAAAAAAGAGAAATATGTGATACTTATAAATTTTAAGTATATTTTAGGGCAACTTACCTATTTATAAGTTGAGTGGCTATCACATTAGCCATTTACAATTATTATTTAAGTGAAGCTCAATACAATAAGAGGAAAGTAATTTAAGTAAAGTAAGTGATTTTAAGTAATAATAAAAAATGCTATAAAGTAGTAAAAGAGGAAAAGCTAGTACAACCTGCATCATCTATATAAGTAAGGAAAACTGGTATAGCTATACTAACAAGTGTGCATTAAAAAAAGTAAGGAGAAATGTACAAAAGGGCATATGCTAAGTAACAAATGTAAAAGCAATGTGAGTATAAATGTACGTGATAACAACATACACTATAATTAAGTAAGAAAAGGAACTGTAAATAGAAGTGATCCTATAATATATGTAAGTAAGAGTAGTCTAAATGTCAATGACTGAGTGCACAATGAAAGCAGCCATAAAGGATTGAATGAGAATAGTCAGAAGACTATGATGTAATATCCACAATCATGAAGAGTGTGTAAAAATAAGAACAATCATAAGGGACTGTAATATTTAAGTTATTTATCTTGTATTCTTGTTCTGTTGGCTCAGTAACAAGTGAGGAGTTAAGCATGTCTGCTTAACTAAGTAAATCAGGGTCTTCTAAAATACTCACATTCCCCCTCTAGGATATGTGAGATTTCCTTATTACATCATTTCTTGCCTTGGCTTAGTCCACTACATGAAACCCCTATATATATTATTATAAGTTTAATTTATGCACAATGTGTGTATAACTGTATTAAAGGAATTAATCTCAATGCATTGCATCATTCAAGGATGTTCAAAGTTAATTGTAAACCATGTGATATTTATTATTATCTACTTTAGTTATCAACCCTATGATTAGAGATAATCAAGCTTCTCAATTGACTTAGATATTCAATGAATGTCTACATTAATTATTACAATAATAATATACTATTTAAAATGAGGGTTAGAAATAATGCTTTGATTAAGGTCTTATTGATTTGACAAAATAATTTATAAATATAGTTGAGTTATTACAAACAAGCATCAAATCCTATTGCTAACACTACACTAATCTAAAGTACATAATAGCTTCTTCTACTATATTGAGGTAGTCTAGTTAAGATGCTAAAGGTTTGACTAGTATACTACTTAAGCTATTAGATTTCTATAACTTGCATTACTTGGAAGTTTACCTACAAGGCTTTATAGCTACTAAGCTTAAGATCTCACTATGCTTAAGGCATATGGTTCTCTTAATTTATACTACTCTAACACTTTAGTTAATACTCTCATCTAAGCATTCTATTTTAATATCATCTTAATAGTTTTATTCTTAAGAAGGTTCACTCATCAAATTACTTAGATTGATTTAGTCTTAGATGATACTAGAAGGGTGATACTAATCTAACCTTAGACTTAGTAGTCTTATAAGACTGCAAGTTTAGTCAACAAGACCACAGGAATGATATTACTTAAGTTATTATTGTCTAATCTAGACTTCCAATAAGTTACTAACCCAACAATATGGTTTTTCTCTTAATCATAATGTTTCAAATCTTAGTAATTCAATCACTAAGATTATTAAGCTTAATTTTAATACTTAGCATCCAAGGGTTATAGACCTTTTAACACTTACGATGATTTGTAATCTTAGTTCATACTATTAAGCCATTCTAAGGGAGTTGATAAATCCAAGATTTATGACAAAATAAAGGAATAAAAACATACAAAACATCATTTGAACAAGCATACTTTGAAGTGAATTTAATGAATTTCAGGACAAAGCTGGAGAAAATAAATTTTAAGCAAAAAGGTGAATTCTGGAAGAAAACTGTTATGGCGCACCGCAGTGCGCCACTGCAGCCCATGGTGGTTTCTAATTAGGCTCACTTGGAACATATCTACAAGTCTATAAGGAGAATCGCTGCGGCGCGCCCCAACGCGCTCCAACGGTCCACGATGTCATTTCCAGGGAGTAATATTAAAACTTTGTGACAACTATTTGAACAGTGACTCTCCACTTTCACGAAAGCTTAACCACCGTAGTGTGCCTCCAGTGTGCCACAGCGTGCCTAGGCACAATGAGTAAATACTAAAGACCTGAAAGGAATTAAACTGTAGTGCGCCCCAGCGCGCTATGGTGGGCCACAATGACATTCAAAAATATTATCATAAACTATATAGGAAGTAATTGAACAGTAAATTTTTCCGCTTTCACGCAAGTTAAATTGCTGCAGCACGTCTTTAGAGCACCATAGTAGTAGCAGCGTTACCAAGTTAAACTGTTTGGATTGAAGCTGCCACAGCACGCTGCAGCAAAATAGTGTTTGGATTGAAGCTGTCACAGTGCACTACGGTGGATTGTTAGGAGAACAACTGACTTGGAACCAGATTTAACGAAACCAGACATGAATGCTACAGCGCGCTCTAGTGCACCACAGTGGTCGATGAAGAAACCTCCAGAAATTGTATTAATAACAGTATAGGGAAAGGCCAAAATTCATGACCTTTGGGCTTCCTCTGCCTTTTTAAAAACTGAATTAATATTTAAATCTGCAGAATTCCAAATGATTATTTGAATAAAACATAATGGCTTGCATTGAAGGAAGAGAAGATGAAATGTCACTTAGAATTAAGGCAAAAAGGGCAGAGAGCTTCCCTGTTTAAAAAAAATTTTCAGGCTATTCAAGGGTTCCAAATTTTGACATTCATTGATGTGAGGCCCCCGTACTGAAAATAGGAAGTACGGTGCTCCAACAATGGCAAATCCCCAGCTTAAGTAAAATCAGGTGAAAACCCAATTTCCTTAAGCCAAGTAGTTGTCACCAGAATACTATAAACATTCATCAATATACATACAAATATCAAAGTGGCGGAAGCAATAGGTGAGTAGTAATATCCATAAGCACAACATAGTAGAGAAAAAGGAAAACAATATAGTAACTCATCACAATACAGAAATGAAAGAGATCCAGAAATAATTATTACAAACTGAATTTAAAAGGAAATGCAAAGGCCTCTCAATCTCACTGAAAAATAGAAAATATAAAGTCTATCTAAGCACCAGCAGCACGATCCTCCTCCTGAATGGGCTCCTCTCCTGCAACGCTACCCACGAACAAGTTTGAATCTAATATTTGTCGGTATCACAAATGCCAGGCCCCAGCCAACAAAACAAAAAGGTTACAGTTAGATAATTATCTAAGTACATTTTAGGCTATTTTAATGAACTGAGTATTTAAAGATATCACATTTAAATTTACTAAACAAGCATGCTAATTATGGGTGCATCAAGCTATGAAGAAACAGGGTAACTATAAACTATCCATTTATTGCAAGCAACTAGTATGTAAAATAGCCTACAATAAAAAATAAACAAGGTGAGGCTAAAAGCTAAACATAACAACAACTATAATATAATTCTGAACATAACATGCTTATGATCACATTGAAATATGCTGATTATAAAAGAATATAAATGCTGAATATAACAAGAAGTTCTAACATCCTAGACATGCCAATATACATAAGTAAGCCATAAGAGTAGAAATATAACATTCTAATTAATACAAAGAAAAGAAAGGCCACTGAGACATGTGGCAAAAATAGAGCAATCTATGTAATGTAAAGCCACTGAGACATGTGGCAAAGCAAGCAAGTACTGTAAGTAAGGCCACTGAAGCATGTGGCAAGGCAAAAAGAAAACAAGACTGAACAATCAAGCTAGAGTAACAATAAGCTTAAGATATGGTACTGCCATACAAGCCAATAGGCCATACAGAGCCTCCAAGATCAATCAATACCTAGCCTAAACATCCAAATCTGCTATGACTGGGTCCATTCTATATAATACTAATACTGAAGAGGCAGACTAAGCTATGACATATTCTACTAATTGAAAGTACTATAAGAACCAGATGAATGATATGCTTTGTAAACACTAACTTAGGATGTATCATCCATATCCTAAGTTCTCTTATTATGCTTAAGAAATAAGGCTCAATATCCAAGGTATGCAAAGAAAATCTAGTCAAAGTAAGTAAGAGACTCAATCTAGACTTATGTGATATCTATTATTATCTATTTACCCAATCTAGCTACTCTGAGAAGGTATAAGTTTATGATCTCCAATATCTAGCTATCGAGTAGAATCTCAGATTTACATCTTTAAAGTTAATATTAAAACTTAACAAGTTCTAATCCAAAATCATGTGATGACTATAAGGTGTAAGTAAATTAATCAACGATCTAATTTGTTAATATTTTACTCTCTCAATTAAATCTTGATTAAGTAAATCAAGATTTAAGGATTTTGGAGTCAAACCCCACTTTGGTGTTCAAATCCTAAATCCAAGGTGATGTCCTGACTAGGATCTAGGGTTCACACTCAATATCCACATTAAAGGTAAGGAATCCTATAAGCTGAAAGATCCAAGAACTATGAAGTTAGTGAAGGGTTACTCTACTGATTATAAGATAAAATAATCAATTAAGAACTTGAGAATCTAAGATCTATATTCAACCTTTAAGATAATTTTATTATCTTATAGATTGAATCATCCTATACCAACATGAAAGGTTTCAAAGGATTTAGATAATGAATCATTTAAAGAAATTCAATTGGAGGTAGTTCAATTAAAGTAGAAGATCTAAAGTCTAAGATCTAAGATCTAAGATCTGATTATTTGATCACTTTAGACTTAAGCTAGGTTTTTAACTTAGACTTTACTAATTGCATTCTTTTGGCATTTAAGTTCATAAATTGACTAAATTGCACTTATTAAGGTGAGATTTAACCATTGAATTTATTAGATCCAAGTATTAAGGCCAAGTGACTTCTTTAGGATCACTTAAGATTTAAGTGTCTTAATTAGGGCAAATTGAAGATTTCTTAAATTAATATCCATATTAATAACATTATCAGTTTAAGAGTTCAGAGAACATTAAAATCTAACTAAGGATAATTTACTAAATTTTTCCCCAAATTTAAGGGGTAATTAAGTACATTTTGGTCAAAATGCCCCTCTTAAGGCTCAAATTAGGATTTTAGGGTTTAGTTATCCAAAAGTAAATATAATCTATTTTAATGTGTTTCATATAGATTAATGAAGTGGAAAACACACTTAACTTAGATTTTGACAACTTAATTAAGCTAATTAGCACTAATCATTCATTTAAGCCAATTAGGGTGATTAGTGAATTTAAGGCATTCTAGGGCAATCCAGCCTTACCCATAGGTTGCAATAGACTTAAGATAACATTAGGCATTAAATCACCCAAAATTAGAGACTAAATTAGGGTTTAAGTCACTAATCCTTAATTTGGGTGTTTGTGGAGTGATTAAGAAAATTAAGTGTCCAAAATTGGTTTTAAGGGTCTAAAATTGTTCTCTAGGGTTTACTGAGCAATCAGAGCCCTTAATCAATTAATTTGGTTATTAATTGAATTTATTATGATTTAATTAAAAATAGAAAAGGCTTAATCAATTATTTTCAATCCAACCATTGGATTTGTGATTTTATTTTATATTTATATTCCTTGTATTTTTCTGATTCAAATGGTATATTGGATCATACCATTTGGATCAGTATAACTAAAGTCATTTAATTAATTTAATCTGTATTTTTATTTAAATGAAAATCATAGGTTTGATTTTCTGATTTGATTTCCCTAAGGAAATTAAATTCAGAAATTCAATTATTCAGCCCGACCCATGATTTCGTCTCCTTCCTATGGATGACACCCGATGCTCGGCTCCTTAGGGTTAGCTCTCGATGTGCAATTCGCCGTGCACACGCCACGCCACGCCCTGATCTCGATGGCTACACCATCCCTGACTCCAGACGTGTCGATTAAACCAAGAAGCCCCACTGGGAAGCGCCGGATCGTCGGGGGACTACTTGGCCGAGGCTTCTCTGAAGGCGCACTTGTGAGGAGTGAATTCTCGATCCCTACACATTCAGGGACCTAAGGGGAAATGATAGGGCGAGTCGAGGGTTCTAGGATGGTCTGGATCAATGGGGTGCTACTCGTGGTCTAAGACGAGCTGGAGCTCTTAACAAGTCGACCGGTTCTCAGTCAAATCAATCGATCCGATCGCACTCAACCCTTCGATACGGTTCGACAATCATTGACGAGAGCTCCTAATGCCTAAAGGATGGCTAATTACGTCGATGGAGCGCACAATTGGGGAGCCAACAAACGACTGGCAATGCGCGCTCAGACAACAAATTCGTCACCTGGCCCACTGCCAGGCCTTACCAGAAGGCTCAGATGCTACTGGGAAACCTAGGTGAGGACCTATCACAGCACCTAGAGCTCAATTGAAGGAGAGTCGAGCTGAAATCAACTCGACTGAAGAAGGGACAAAGGCTGTACCTGAAGTTTGGTAGCTAGCTGCGTCCGAGATGAGATGAAGTGTTCTGAGTACTCCAGATGGTTGCAAAAGTTGGCTGGGGGTCTGAACGTTAGACACATACCCACTATCAGTGGTTCTAAGCATTGGAGTCACCTGGGGAATGCAGGGAGATCGTCGGGAGGGACGGGAGCTCTAACAAACAATGGAGGGGGATCATAGTGAGCAAAGGAACTCACTATGATTCCCGAATGGTATTTATAGATCGGGGAGAGTTCAGGGTGGCTGTCAAGGTCAGGGACCAAGGCACAGGCTTGGCCTAGCTGTCTCCACAGCTCGACCTCCATAGGATTGCTTACTCGGCCTCCAGGCTGCCAAGGTGGTCATCCAGAAACGGGAAGTCCTTAACGGCCTAGGTGAACTGGCGGAAGAGTGGCAGACAGGATCGACATGGCAGGTATGGTGAATTTTCCTTTGTTGGGTCGGGGATCTCCTCGGGATGAAGGTGAACAGGGCGGGGCGATTGGTATCTGTCTGATGGCAAAGTCGTTGGAGATGGACGGTTTGATATGGATACTGATTAACGGCCGCACGGATTAAATCCTGAACATCAGATATAAGATGCCGATCGGGCATCTGAGATTAGATCACGGGGCGGAGCGGCGCGAGCCTTTGGATTATGCGCTGAGAAGTGTGATAGTGCATCAGGTGGCTTACACTCATACACCACTATCGGGACCCCGCAGCGGATCTGCCGCAGTCCCGACAGCAAATCCTACCGCTTAATTTAATTAAAGTATTTAATTTTAAAATATAATAAAATCAATTAAATAATATATAATAATCCTAATTATCCTAAATCCAATTTAGGACTGAATGAGCTCAAAAAATTCCCAAAAATTCACCCTTAGTTAATTTGGGGGTGAGAAATTCAAAAATGAAATCAGATTTTAATTTGGAGATCAATTTAATTTAGGTATTTTCTTGGGCTCAAAAATAGCCAAAAATACCAAAATTTCTAATTTAGCTCCGATTGATCTCAAACTTCTAGGGTTAGGCTTAAATGACCCATTGAGTCAAATGGAATCAAAATCAAAGCTTAGTTTGGCTTAATTAAATCCAGATTTAGCTAAGATAACAACTATGGTTATTACAATTGATCAACATTATAAGCTGCTGTGAGAAAGAGAAGGATAAGTCTCCAAGGAAGGAAGTTCAGAACTACCTTACTAGTTCAAGAGGAAAGAGAAGCTGAGGAACTTAAAGAAAAGGAGAGAAGGAAGGAGAAGGAACGAAGTGAACCTCCTAAATTCAAGGTTGTTCCTAGTACCATTTATAAACCCAATCTTACTTTTTTTATTTGTGAATTGATGTCAAGGTTTATTTTCTCTTACATCCCTTGCTATATTGAACTTGTCATGGAAGGTTAAACGTTCCTTGGAGAGGGTTGGGATGTAATTATGTGAAGCGTAAGGTGTTGTATCTTTAATTTGCAATTGATAAAATTTGAGCTGAATATTTTATTTATTTTGTGGAATGCTTGAAATGATTATCGAATAAAACCCTTTATTAAACAAAATCTACAAAAAAAATCTTTGTATGAGATACTAAAAGACTTGTGCTCCAATGCTCACTAATTGGATTAGATCAGGGAGTGAGTGCAATAAAGCTGAGAGCTACATGACAAGTTCTCACGCCCATTAACACCATTTCTTAAGCTTATCCGAGAAGTTAAGGCTTGTGAGCCAAGCCCTCTCTATTCATGCTTTGCGGCTCAGCAAAGTAGAAGAAGGGAGAGATCATCGATCACCAATGGATGATGCGACATAGTTCATTGGGTCCGATGAATCCTCTCCCTTAGCTAAACTGAGTGTGTAGCGCATGACGTTGATTGGTGGGAATCAAGGCTTGTGAGATCATAGAACTAAAAAAATGTTTTGATAACCTAGATGTAGGAAATCGATAATAACTTTATTTGATCTCATAAGAGTTTATGTGCCAGGTAGAACCCCTAGGGTGTTCTCCTTGTGCACTAAATTTGAACTTATTGGAATTAGAGGACTAATCTACGGAAGGAAATGTTCACTTGATTGATAAGGCATAGTATAATTACTTAGTAAATTGTAATGACATGATTATAATACCGAGACCTTACGAGTCACATAATGAAACCCCAACTCTCTCTTCTTAAATCAAATAGTATCTTCAATTAAATCTTTGTTTATTAAATTAGGAACCACACCAAACCAAAAATACAAATTGTCTAAACATTATTGAATGTAGATAAAACTTAGTAACAAAACCACCGTTCGTTGTGGATGATATAAATTTGGAACTTACCATTCCAAATTATTAGTTCAGACCATTCCAGATAAAACCATTCCAGATAAAACTTTGTAACAGAACCACGTGTATTTACAGTCTGTCAAGGTTTTGGTACCATTGCCGGGGAGCGGTTCTTAGTTTTGTATTAAGTATAATCTGTTATTAAGTAGTGATTTAGATCTTACTTAAATTTACATATAATCTTTAGTTACTGTAATTATTTCTAAGCTAACTTTAGTTAAATTTAGATTTTGCTTTAGCTTCCATTTGCTGTGAAAAAATTTGAAAATTCCTAAAAACTGTGTTGGACTATATTGCCGCTTGCTATTTCCTGAATTTTAATCTGCTAACTATTTTATGTGCTGAATTATATTGTTGAACCTGATTGCTGTTAATTGTTCTTTCTAGCTGTAATATTTAAACTGCATGAGTAGGAGAAACTTTTATGAAATCTTTTTTGATCATGAAATAGTGAGAACATATCTTAGAGCTAGGAGAGAACAAGTTATTCTAAACCAACAACAAGCACAAATGGAAGATTTTGAAGTCAATCCTTTAGAGCCAGTAGTAAATGTTAAGAGGAGACTCCTTAGAGAATATGCGCTTCCAACCGTAGGAGTTCCAAATGCTATTGTTAGACCTCTAATTCAAGCGAACAATTTTGAGATTAAGCCATCAACTTTAAATATGATTCAAAACAATCAATTCAGTGATCTAGCATCGGATGATCCTAATGCGCATATTTCAAATTTTATGGAAATATGCAATACTTTTAGATTCAATAGAGAATCTGATGATGCCTTTAGGTTAAGATTGTTCCCATTTTCTCTAAGAGATAAACCAAAAGTTTGGCTTAGCTCTCTACCTAGCGAGTCCATTAGGACTTGGGATGACTTGGCTAGAAAATTCCTAGCTAAGTATTTTCCACCTGCTAAGACTGCTAGGCTGAGGAATTAGATCTCAAATTTCTCTCAGCTAAATGATGAAAACTTGTATGATGGCTGGGAGTGCTTTAAGCACTGCTTAAGGCATTGCCCACATCATAGGTTCCCCTTATGGATGCAAGTGCAGATTTTCTATAACGGATTGAATGCACCTACAAGGACACTCATTGATGCGGCTGTGGGTGGCTTCTTGAGTAGTAAGACCCTAGAGGAGGCCTTTGATCTCTATGAGGAAATGGTGAATAATGCATATTAATGGCTGATTGAGCGACTTAATTCCAACAAGAAGGAGGTAAATAACTTGAATGATTCAAATCAATTAGCCTCCCTACTAAGGGAAGCTGAATTATTAACAAATAAAATTGAGAGTTTGAATATGAGCGCCATACATGAAGTGAACTGTGAGCTATGTAAAGGGAACCACAATAGCGAGTGCTGTAATTTGAATAAGCCCTTCTCTCTTTCACAAACTGAACAAGTAAGCTTCATGCAAAATAAAAATAATAAAAATAATCCCCACAATAACCCCTACTCAAATACATACAATCCGGGGCAGAGAAACTATCCAAACTTCTATTGGAATGAGATAAATTCTCAAGGTAATTACAACTCTCAATAACAAAACAAGCCAAACCAAAATTTCTATAATTCCTATAAGTCTACTCAAAATAGCAAGCAGGAACCTGGGCTAGAAGAGTCTTTTAGGGCTCTTAAAACTGAAACTATGCAATTTATGAAAAGAACCAAGTTGACCATAAACCGACATCAAACCTTAATTCAAGAAATTGAGGTGTCTCTTAGGAATATTGAAGTTCAATTGGGACAATTTTCCAAACATCTGTCTACTCGGCAGCAAGGAATGCTCCCAAGCTCAATTGAAATAAACCCGAGAGAGACGGTGAGTGTGATCAACTTAGAAACTATAAAAATAAACTGCATGGAACATAACTCCACTTAAGAGAGTGAAGGAGGAAAAACTAGGGAAATTTCTGCTACGAATATTGAAGGAGATAGAACAATAATTAAGAGAGCGGACCCTTGGAAGAATGAGCATTCCTTGTATCATTGAGTGTGAATTCATTTTGGATCTATTGTGTGATCTAGGGGCTCCCATCAATGTCATGCCATTACACATATACACTGAACTATGAATGAAGGGAAGGGAAGAAAATGCCCATAATTCTTGAATTTGCTAATCTAGAGTCTCAAACTCCCCTTGGAATTGTGAGGAATATTAAGTAGGAATAAGAAATTTTGTGATTCATATAGATTTTGTTATGTGTGAATGGGACAGATGGAGTGAAAACTTCATTGTAATTTTTTGGGAGACAGTTCTTTGCCAGCTCTAGAGCAATAATAGATGTATAAATAGGGTTGAAGACTGTGAGAGTGAATGGCTTGGAAGAAATTATAAATGTGATGCCTTTTTTATTTAAGGAAAAAAGTACAAAGGTTGATTGGAAAAGAGCTAACGTGAAGCTGGAAGGTAAGGGGGAGATTGTGAGCGAAGCTAATTCTGCTAGTCACTTGGATGCCTCATCTAAAAAAAGTGACAAAAAGAGAGAGAAAAAGAAAATAAAATGAGAGAGGAAGAAAAAGAAAAAAAGAGTTGTTCGAGCCCAACTTTGGTCGGTGCTTACTCAAATAAATTGAAAATATGGAAGAAGAAACTACCCGTGAATTTAAATCATATTTGATCTTAAATGTGTCAGGCTGATGGCATTAAACCAAACACTTCTTAGGAGGCAACCCAATTTCTATTTTATTTGATTTGAGAACTTATGAGTAGTCATTAGAAATAAACAACCTCATAGTTTCTTTGAATTAAATGATTTCTGGAAGCAATTGAAAGGCTTAGAATTTTTTTTGCTTTTGAAGACACTGCAGCACATTGCAGTAGAAATTTCTGCCACAGTACGCCACAACAAATTTAGCCGCTAGAGCGTGCTGTACCAGTTTTCACTGCCACAGCGCGCTACAATGTAACTTATGCACACTTAAATATTGCCAAGTTCCATGGCGCCATAACGTGCCACAACATTCCACAGTGCGCTGTGGTGACTAACACCCTACTTTAAATAGTTTTAATTACTTGGGATTCCCCAAGCAGTCAAAAGTGCTACAACGTGCCTTGGAACTTAAAACTTGGCCATAACACTGCAATAGCTAATTGTTTTTTACCATTTAAAATTGAATTCTGGTCACATTCATTGCATGGCATTAAAACAACTTTTGACTATCCTTAATCATGCTTTGAATATGATTATTTTTATGAAAATTTCTAGAAATTTTCTACTATAAATATCCTGGTGGAGCAGAAGAGAATTTCACCCGTTAACTAAAACTAAAATTAAGATCTCAATTTTCATAGCCCTTCAGCTCTCCTCACCAATATGTCTTTTGGAAAGAAATCAACTGCAAGCATGGGAGTCGCTGCCTCCACGAATGGTGGGGCATATAACAAAAAGAAGTTCACTTTAGTTGAAGAGCAACATTTCAACCAAGTGATATCAAAGTGGAAGTTGATCTCGGAGCTGGGATTTGGGCTTGCATAACCTGTGAACCCTGACCAAATCTTGAGCAGTGGATGGGATCACTTGGTAAGCCCCACACACGCGACTTACCCCTCCATCGTTCAAGAGGTTTATGCTAATGCCATCAATGCGGTAGGGCATAAAGTTATTATGAGGGGTAAGGGCGTGGAATTTTGGAGCTGGAAAATCACATAGTTCTATTTGTTAAGAGATATAGATGACTGTTCTTACGTCCAACTCATAAGCTCCCAATATGACCCAGCTGCTATTGCAAGTGAGATCACCCGCACTGACGTGGGGTGGAGAGGAAACTTGGCAAACATTCCTTGAGCACTCCTAACAAAGTCGAGTAATGTTTGGCATGTGTTTTTCTCCAGCTTCATCATGCCTTCTAGTCATCTCAGCGAGGTGACCCGGTAAAGGGCGCTGCTCCTATGAACTCTTCAACGCCTTGAAGATACTCATATCTCCAGCATTATAATGGAGCAGCTCTGGAACTCCTTGACCGGGCCTTGTGCTGCACTTGCATTTTGGTCGCTTATCTCAGGTATGTGTGAGGATCAAGGGGTTAAGATCCTCTCCTCCGACATCGTAATCCTGCCCCGTGCTCCCATAGAACTGACCAACTTGAGCGCTCACACCCACGAGGGGGTGCGAGCCAAGAAGAGGAGGGGGGAGGAAGGAGAAACTTCAACCTCTACTGGCCGAACCATGGTGGATAAAATGATGATGCATATGCATGCGAATCAGCGGGACTTGGGAATCTCCATGGCATGCGACATGAGCTTCATCAAGGGTGAAGTTGCTTGGCAGCGCAAATTAGAAATGGAATTCCATGATGCTCTTGGAACAATGTTGCAAGAGTGGATCTTGTGTGGAGGATCAGATGGGTCGAAGCTACCGCGAACCCCAATTGGCGAACCCATCCCGGCTAACGACTGGCCAGCAAATTACATTTATCAGGACGTGGATGAGGAAGAAGAAGATAACGAGCAAAATGATTAACAAGGTTGTACTATTTTTTTTGTTTATGTTTTTTTTTTAGTTTTTCATTTTTATTTTGTTTCATTTTCTTTGTTTTATTTCTCAATAAATAAAGCTTGGATTGCTTGCACCCTCATTGCTATTGCAATTTTTAGTACAATTGAATTTCCTGAAAACTTTTTTGCACGGATTCAATAATTAACCTCAAATGTAAAATCTTAAGTCATTAATGGCGCTGAACCTAAGGTGATCAATTAGCATGACAACCCTATACTTCCAAAATAAGGAAAAGTTTGAGTGAATTTCAATTTCCAAGGATTTTAAATGAGCATATGCTGTGTTCTAAGTGTGGGGATTGGGAAACTTAAGGAACCAAATCCAGCAATTGGCAAAAGTTGAGTGAATGTATGAGTGTGCTAGGCTCCTGTAGGATATAATGATCTCTCCCTTGAGCTAAAGAGAGAAATTTAAAACAAAACATGGATGAAGAAAAATATCTCTCCTAAAGTGAAAATATGAGAAATAGGATGAAGAAAAATACCTCTCCTATAAATGTTAATATTCTTTGTGATTCATAAGAAGGAGCACATATGGCACAAAACTCTTGTCACTCACCAATGCCAAGCTAGAGTTGGAAATCCTAAGGTAATTATGCATCCCCTAAAATGGAATAAGCATAAACTATTGAGATAGGAAACTTGAAAGAAACAAGAACTTAGAACCTAAATTAGGAAAAATGTAATGGTTGGAATTATGAAAATCACTCAAGGTTAAGGCAATATTCAGTAATATAAGAATATAAGAGCCTCACATTCACATCCTAAATTGAATCCATTCCTAAGACAATGAATCAAAAAATCCACTTTGAGCTTACTCGAGGATGAGTAAGAATTTATGTGAGGGGGTGTGATAAATCCAAGATTTATGGCAAAATAAAGGAAGAAAAAAATACAAACATTATTTGAACAAGCATACTTTGAAGTGAATTTAATGAATTTCAGGAGAAAGCTGGAGAAAAGAAATCTGTAGAAAAAAGGTGAATTATGGAAGGAACATACAAGAAACTGAACCTTGTCATGGTTCAACAAAAAGAAAATCAAAAAGAAAAGTTTGAGGAGAATACTAGGAATAGCCCTTTTGAGCATTCTTTGAATTTTCCTTTGCTTTCCTAACTTTATCCCTTCTAGCTCCTTGGTGATGGTCTTCCTTTTTCTCCCTTGAGTGGATCTCTTCTTCCTTCCTTGAAGAGGACCTCCTTTTCTTCTCTTACTATAGGCTTAGATTTTTTATCACGAAATGTCAAAGAGGGGAATCCATTCTCAATATTCAGTTCACCCTTTTATAGACTCCTTTTTAGCTTTTTTAGATTTAATTTAGTCAATGAATCCCATTTAAAAAAATTGTGCTTTTATTAAATGATTATTCGTTTATTCCCTTGGAATGAAGGTTCTTAAGCTGTTGCATTTATATTTTGCTATGTAAAAGAATTAAATCAGCCTCTTGCTCTCTCCCATGTCGTCATAAATCTGTGCGTTAATAATTTTTGGGAATCTCCTCAATATTTAGTGCAGCCATTTCTTCCATCATCCTCATAAATTATTTCTTTAAGAATTATTCTTTTAATTCCTTAAAAATGAGAAAATTTAAATGTATTGCTTTAAATTCCTACAGTGGGAAGAGGAAAAATTATGACTCATCCTCTTCCCAATGCTGATTAAATGCATATTCCTGAGCAATTTTACAGCGGCTGCTGGGCGCGCTACAGTGCGCTGTGGTGCCTTGCTTTCGAACTGAATCCGTTGCAGTGTGCTGGAGCTGATCTAATTAATTTTCATTAAATTTTTATTTTTACTGTGACGCGCTGTAGCGGCGAGCTTTCGAGTCAAATCCGCTACAGCGCATGGTAGCACCGAGCTTTCGGGTTGAGCCCGCAGCAGCGCACAGCAGCGCCAAGCTCTCAGCTTTGGTACGCTTTAGCATGCTGTGGCGCGCCACAGCGATTTTCTTCCAGATTTTTTGTTTTGGCCCAAATTCAGCTCAACATTTCTTTTTCCTTGAAATTAGTAAAAATAATAATCAAAGTATATATTTCTAGCATAAAAGTGTTTGTATTTATCATCTTATATTACTGTAAATCATAGATTTATTAGAACTCAAGTAAAATAGTTTAGTCTATCAGAACTCAATAGAGGTTCTAAGTACTTAATGTACCTTTTGGTAAGTCAAAGATTTATAACAAAATAAAAGAAGAAATACAAGGAAATTCATGTTAGGATGGTTTATTTTGATTTGTTTTCCCATATTTTCAGGCAAAAAAGACAAGCTGGGGAAATTTTGGAAGAAACTGAACTTTTAGAAAAAAACCGTTGTAGCGCGCCTAAGCACGCCATAGGGCGCTACAGAGGACTCAATTTGAAAAGTTAGACACTATAGCGCGCCATAGCAACATTTATAAAACTAGACTCATCATATGAAGATTTAATAGAATCACCACAGTGCGTCGCAGTGGATTCAATACGAAAGTTCAGCCGCTACCGCGCGCCACAGTGGAGTGAAAATCAAATGAATATTTATTGATCCGCTATCGCGCGCTACAGCGGATCCAACTCAAGAGTTCCAGCGCTGCCGTGTGCCCCAGTAGACCCGACTCAAAAGTTCAAGCGCTGCCGCGCCATAGCAGGATTGCACTTAGCATAATTTTTAATAGGTCCCTACCGCACCTTGCAGCGGTACAGTTCAAAAGTGTAAGCGCTACCGCACACTACAACAGAATAAAATGATTGAATATATAAATGAAATAAAATTTAATACATCCGCCACAATGCGCTTAGGAAGATTGAATTCAAAAAGCTAAGCGTTATAGCGCGCCACAGCGGCCACCGTATTTTCAACCATAATTAACAATAAATGCAGTATAGGGAAAGATGCAAAAACTTAATTATTCTGCCTTCCCCAGCTCTACTATTCATTATTCCTTGCATTCTCAAGACAATTAACTGAATCAACTTATGAATAAGCATTTATGGCAAGGACTTGAGGAGTTAAACATATATTAATTGCAAAGGGCTGTGGGCTATTCTATATAAGCTTACATGCAAGACTAAGAGAGGATACCTCTCTTTGACACTCTCAGATCTGAAATTAAAGGCCTGTTGTAAGTAAATAATAGGAGGCCCTCACCAAGGAAGGAAGATAACCTTTGCTGTAGAGAAAAAGGAAGATCATTGCCAAGGAGCTGGAAGGGAATAAGATTGGAAGAAAGGAAGAACCAGAGAATGCCAACAAGGGCTGTTCCTAGTATTCTTAACCTCTTTTTAATTTCTTTTTAATAGAACCATGAAAGGGCTCTTGTTCTTGTATGTTTCTTCCTCTGCTTCTATTGTAATAGAAGGCTAAACCCTCCTTGTAAAGGGTTGGGCAGACATCATGTAAAATGTATTGGGGACTGTTGGTGTTGTATGAACTTCTTTCAATAAATAAAATCTACTTCAATTTCTTATTTAGATAAGTTCTTGTTACTTGCATGCTATGGATTGAATGTATATTTCTTATTTTAAAAAATGGTTTATAATGAAAACACATTAAATCACCTCTACCTTTCAAACTCAAAGAGAATGCACATAAAGGTCATCGCTGTGAACACATGTTCATTGTGCGAGGATTCTCGGTGTAAAACACCTTGAGATTGAAAAATAAAGAGGATTTGATAACTTAGATTCTTTTGTGCCCCATTGCTCACCAATTGACGTGAAGCTAAGAATAAGTGCTTTAGTGCTCAGAGTCCAGTGACAAGCTCTTGAGCTTAGACGCACTATTTTTAGTGCTCAGTCAAGAGGTTGATGCATGTGAGCCAAGATCCACCCATCAAGCTCCGTGGCTCAGCATACATCAAGGGAGGAAGAGGAATTATTGAGAGTACAGTGATGAAGTGACAAAGTACATGCAGTCTTACAATTCACTTCCTTAGCTAGAGTACACATGTAGCATGTGATGCTAATTGTGTGGAAATTAAGCTCATGTGATCACTGAACTAAAATGTTATTTTGATAACTTAGATGTTGGGAATCTTAATAATTCAAATTGATCACATGAGAGTCTAAGTACTAAGATTGAACCCTTGTGTGTTCATCTTGTGCACAAGACTTGAAATAATCAGAATTAGAGAACCAATCTAAGGAACACTATATTCTCATGATTAATTAGCATGAAAACAAGTTCATTAAAAGCCGCATGAATGCGAGTACGACACCAACCCTTACAACTTGCATGATGAAAACTCAGCTCTCCCTTCTTTATCAAATAGTATCTTAAATTACAATTTTTGAACGACTAAGTTAGGAGACACAAAAACTGAAAACATATTTTTCTAGACATTATTAAAGGTAGATACAACGTAATAGCAAACACACTGTTTCCTGAGGATGACAAATATCAGAACTTACCTTCCATTATTACTTCAAACCACGTATATTTGCATGCAAGCACAAACGTGTATTTACTATCTATCACCTTTAAAGTGATTCGAACATGAAGCTTGACGATTGATTGAATAAAACATCAATTGCAATAATTGGGCAAAGTACATCTAAATTATACTCTTTGATAACTTTGCTTACTCCTAGTTAAACATGGATTCTCGCCAATTCATTCTCTAATACTGAAGATAAAATGCTAAACTACAACATGCCAGAGAGGGATCTACAAGATGGAATATAATATTTTGATCAAAATCAATTCCTTGTAGATAGATGAAAGTATATGAACATGAGTCCTAATAATGAACTCAAGAGAATCATTGAATCAACAACAATAAGTATCATTAAGATTCTAAAAAAGCCATATATAAACTGTTGAATAAATATATTTAGAAAAAAGTAAGCGTATCTACTTTATGTGTGCGCTCTCATGCATCTTAATTTATCTGTTAAGATCACGCTTGCACTCAATTATAATCATTATATTTAAGAATTCAAGTTTCGTAACCTTAAACCACTGATTAAAACCGCTATTGCTTGATTAGATGAACCATTGCATATTTAATAAACCTTTTTAGAAAATGAAAAAATATAAAAAAAAAGTGCACACCATGCAGCTAATACGAGAACAAAATATGTCCTAATATTAATGAAAGGTATTTTGAAAAAAACAATTGCTGCTAATGAAGATAAGTAACAGCATAAAGATCAAAAAGAAAATGACAACAAATATGATTACGATAATGAATTGCTTGTGAATCCATTGAAATAAATTAAACATACCTAACAAAATGAATTTACATTTGGAAAACTGAACTGATTCTTAAAGGCCCAAAATAAAGTTTCTCAACTATATGTTGAAACTCAATATGGTAGGTAATAAACCAAAAAAACAAATAAATAAGATGAACCTACAATGGGGGAAAAACCCTTATTTTTCTCTTGATCAATATAAAGTAAAAGCGACCGAGGTTGTCAATCAGCGGATCTTTGCCTTAACAGTAAGGGATGGCTTCGTCAAAAGAGGAATTTCAAAGGAGATCTAAGATCGATCGGCTCGCTGGCTCTCGGCCTCAAGGTGGGAGGGAGGGACTAATGACTCCTGACCTTCAGTCGAGAGAGGAAAAACAGGCGCCTCTCGAACTCATGCTGAGTGGGATTGAGGGGTTTTCATATTGCATGCAAGAGAAAGAAGGATTAAGCTGAGGGAAGATCGACATCTTTCCTTGGAGGAGAAGGAACCAGTTCTCGACTTTGGAGGAGAAGGAGAAGGTGAGCTTGCTGGACTCTCAACCACCAGCTATGAGAGGAAGAGGAAAGTTGATGGGCTAGAGATCTCTCAGCCTCCAAAGAGAGAAATTGTTGGAAGCTCATGGCCTCTGTTTCAGAGCAAGGATGGACGCTCAACCGCTAGAAGGAAGGAAGACAGCGGCTCTTGCTTGCTTACGATCGCGCAAAGGAGGGTGTGGCGACCGGGGATCGAAGTTCGAGAGTCTTTAAAGAACAATTCATCTTAATGTGAACATATATAAAAAGCATGAAATTTATAAATTTTATCAAAAGCATTTGTAACAATAAGTCGAGTTCGTAGACTCCTGAGCCCAAATGGGTAAACCCATAGGCATAACCTGTAGGAAGCTTATCTTGCCATCCATCGGTGGCTTACTCAAAATAGGAACTGATGGTGTGTTTTTCCTCTGGATTTGCCTACTTCCTACAAGAGGCTAAATCCCTCCATATAACTCCCAGGGGCTGCCAGTAGGCCCAATCTGTACAGATTCTCAGTATTGCGTTCCACCCTCCAAAGACATACACCATAAAATATACATATACTGTATTTCATTCTTTTTGTTACATGCTATTTGATATAAATCCTTTGCAGATTAAAAATGCGGTAAGTAGTGTAAATAATACTCAAATGGAAATGGCTCAAAGATAAGAATATTGAAATGAGACATATAAGTAAATTTGTGTTCCTCACTATTTTGATACAAAATCAATCAATTTAATTTCTTTGATCTACCAAAAATAGTTTAAGTTATTAATTTAATGCTTTATGATTTTAACATGATTTGTAATAATAGATTTTTACGATATTGATATTTGAATTTATCTAATTGATTATTTTATGATTAATACTTTCAAATGAAGTGAATATTTACAACCCTATATTTGAAACTCTAGAAACATGTGAAAACATCTATATTTCCCACGAATTTTCCAAGTCTTAAAATTTTTAAAAATTTCGGTAGAGTCTCCTTTGTTTTTATTCAAATAAATAATTTTTACACAATTAAAATATAAGTCAATCCATTGACTATTTCTAGTTCTAAAGTAGAGTTCAATCCTTTTTATAGGATTGCTCATTTCCAATTCTAAAATAGAGTTTATTTCCAGTTCTAAAATAGAGTTCAACCCTTTTTACAGGATTACTCATTTCCAATTATATAAATATATAAAACTAAACTAAGTAGTTTATACATCCTATATAAAATATCTAATAAGAAGGAAATGCAGAAATAAAATTAGCATTTATAAGAGCAGCTTTATGTGGCATTTTGCACATAACATTTAATTTAGCATTCCTGTATTAATTTTACAATTTAACCTGTAAGAATAACATTGTTAAAATTAGCATTTGAATATAAAAGAAGGGCAGCATTTGAAATCTTAATATAAATCACGACAGCATGTATTCTTTTAAACTATTGATAATAACATATGAATTAATATGTATATGACAACATTTGTTCTCATAAAGGGTAGCAACTCTCTAATGATAAATTATTGATATCTTTCAAATATAATGAAATTCACATACACTTCAATAAGTAATTATGCTAGCTAAAATTAATCATGCTTCAATAACTTAATTCATAAGCTTCAAAATAAACTACTTCATTTACTTTATGAATCTTTCCTTTCTAATTCATGTGCTAGTTCATTCTATAATTATTTTATGCTAGCTGTCCTTTGCAGAGGGCCTTTCAGCTATCTTGCTCTCAGATAATCGAAAGATGTGTTCTAACTTAAGGTTGAGATATGAGGGATTTAGTGTTAAATGAGAGAGATTAAATATATACTCATTCAGGTTGCTAAGAGCCACTCGATCAAAATTGAGTGGCTAAAAACCACTCGAAATTTCTAATCATTGATTGAATGACCGAATGAACTCTTGAAATTACAATCTTAGTACCGAAATAAGCATCTCAACAAGTTGAACGCATGTGTGAAAATTTTTTTGAATTTAGACAAGTATTTTATTTTATATTAAATTTTAAATGAAAAACTTAGAAAATTCACCAAGAAAAATTGAAAGCTCCAAAATTAGCGAAACTTAAAACATAGCATTCTTATTCAATATTTGACCTAAAAATATAAAATTTTCTAAATTTTGAATTATGAAGTTTAAACTTCTCAAATTAATTTAGGTCAATTCAGGATCACAAATGTGCTCAGCTTTCACATTTGGATCCCCTCAATATGATTTATTTGAGAATATCTTTAGTTAATTTTTATTGACATGAATTGGGATCATGATTTCAACTTAACTTTTTGAGCACTTAAAACAAATTTAAATATTCAGAAAAATTCGACAACTTCCAAAAATTCTCAGAATATCTCCCCTAGCTAATTTGGGGTTGACGAGTTCAATGGAAAACTCCAATTTTTATTTGGAGGTCAAATTAAGTTAGGCAATTTCCAGGATATTCAAATTACATTGAAATGTTTATCAAAAATGAATGATCTCCAAATCACACCAAATTTTTGGTTCAGGCTCCTAACACCATTAGGAGTCTACTGGCAATGGTTTTAACCTTATTTGAATGTTTAAAAATAAGTAACAATACTCAGGGTGTTACAAGTATAGGATACTACCTCAAAGTATTACAATTAGGCCAACATATCTTAAGGTTTAATTGAGCTTTAGTTCTTACAATTTGAGCTGAAGTTTCTTGATAATCATTAGGGAAATTATATAATAATTATAATCTCTTCTAATGTTAGGGTGATGACTTAAGTTATAAGATTAAAAAATCCAAAAGTCAAAATACAATAAATCATAAGGATTATAATCCCTTGCAATTATCACTTACTAACTTAACTTAAGTGCTACACACATAAAAATAGTGGTCCACAACCTTATACTACATCTTTTAATGATTATTAATTAATATTTTAAGCACTTCTTAATAATCATTTATTCATAATCAAATTGGGGTTTAAATTATTAAATTCCCAATAACTTCAAATGAATTTATTAGGGTTTCTAGGCACCTAATTCACTAATTTTAAGAGGAATACATTGATTATAGGCTTACAAATGATATTAGAATTCATTTACTTTAATCATTCACAATTAAGGATTCTAAAATATATTCTATGAAATTGAGTACAAAAAAATGGAATTTCTCAATCCTAAGTGATCCCTTACAATCTAAATGAGAACATAAATAGTAAGTTGGTTGAATTTGGCTAAGTAATTAGCTTAATCCTTACTAATTAAAGTTTGAGCTAATTTAAAAGTGATTTGCAAAACAAATTTCTTAAATAAAAATATTAAGTTATAATTTGGTCCTAAACTGTATAATTAGTTATTAGACACCTTGATTACAAAAGTTGGAGCTCCAATGGACTTAATATTCACTAATCAAGTTTTATTATGATTAGAAAGTAATTAACAAAATTAAGCATAAGAAAATATTTCAAATTACATAATTAAGTTCTCCTTTGTATAATGAAATGGATGAGATCTTAATCGGCTAAGGATTTGGCATAGTTTTCACTAATTTATTTTTAGTGTAATTGAGGCTTAATTAAGAATTTTAACCGCAAAAAGTGAAATATTATTAAAAATTAATGTACGACATGTTCTCCTGATCAAAATACTATTTAAGATCACTATTTTTGGATGCAGGATGGCTGAAATTTTCTAAAACCTAATTTTCATTAATTTCTCTATGATTAGAGCTTTATGTTTGCATTTAAAATGAACACATATTTCTATTTTGGCTCTTGGTCCCTGTCGAGTCGACCAGGACCCGACAAGTTGGCTTTCTATAGAATTGTGTGGGTCGACTGGAACTTGATGGCTCGTTACCATAGAACAACGCGGGTCGCGGGCCGCTTGACCTGCACTGCTCTCCATCATTAATTGAATGGAGAACATAATCAAGGATTTAGGGTTTCGGAGAAACCCTAAATTCCAGATACACGGAGCACTAAATGTACTAATTAATGGATTAATTGAATCTTATGAATGAGTTCTATACAATGAACCATGAAGCCCCATGTGAGGTGCTTCGGATCAGCCAACCCTATTTAAATTCTAACAGTCACTAGGCTTTACTGTGGAGGGGGGGAATCCTCCCTCCACAGTGAACCTCATGGGCGTAGCTCAATCCCACCATGTTCCTTAGGTCAAGGTAGATTCAAGGAATGCCTCCACATATCGGGACATGGCTGTTGAAGCCAAATCCCCATTGAGGCTCGGACATTGTGCTCCACTGTACAAGTCCGAGCATATTTCCATTTGATAGGGTTCAATTGAATCTAATCGTCATCAACAAGCTCCCTAGGTAGGTATAAAATTGTTATTCACGCAATCAATCAGAAGGAACGGAAGTTCTG
This sequence comes from Gastrodia elata, assembly GCA_016760335.1. Classification (NCBI taxonomy): domain Eukaryota; kingdom Viridiplantae; phylum Streptophyta; class Magnoliopsida; order Asparagales; family Orchidaceae; genus Gastrodia; species Gastrodia elata. Next base: position 2,097,956 of record CM028679.1, read on the forward strand.
TACTTGGGTAAGTGAGTACTTAGACTGAGGGAAAAATTGATGAGTAGCAGGCCATTAAAAAAATCCATGGGCTGAACTCAATTACTAGAATTTGCTTGAGCTGGCAATGGTCTTTTGGAGACTCGAATGCTGAGTCACACCCATTGCGGTGCTAAGATCTAGAGATGGAACTTCTTAGGGTTAGCTAGGTAGTAGGGAAGGGATAGCCAAGGTTCAGGGTGTAAATAGGGCAATTAGGGGTTTCTCAGAGAGCAAAGAGGCTCATTGAGGAGTTTGGATCTCTTTTTATAATTTGTGAAGGCTCGGGAAGGTCGGGCCATGGCTCTTGGGCTCAAACTTGGATGTGGCCTTCTAATTGCGAGATGAAGTAGGAACGGGCCAAATTGCCCTTGTGGATCCCTTATGATAATGGAAATGGAGTGTAATGACTTGCCGATGTGGAGAGAGAATGGGGAGCAGCCTTTATTGTAGTTGGGTACGACAGATTTTTTCCTGTCGAGTGTGAACACTCTCTGAAGACGAGGGTGAATAACACCCAATATTTATGTAGTCATCTGATCAATCGAAGGAGTAGTTGAGAAAGTCTTGATGCGTCAACCTTTTTATGACCAAATACAGGAAAAATTTGGGTCGTCTGATCCGTGCGGATGGAAGAGCCATCTTGGTCCTCTCACGGTGTGCGTACACCGTCAATGAGCCTCTTTTTGCCTCATAACTCAGAACACCATCCGGGGTCTCTAGCCCTTTTTGCTTTCAGCTTAGAGGAGCTCTCGCAGGTGGCTCATGCCACTTCTTTTCTGTATCCTTCTCCGATAATGGGACATGCTTGGATGCTTCCTATTTTGGCCACTGTAGGTCAGCCCGACAGGAGCGACTTCTGGGGTTCTGCGGCCCTCCCGGGCCCCTCTACCTACTCTAGACGGAGCCCCCCCCCCCCCCCGCCCTGTGGACTATAGGCCTGCATGTTGCCACAAACTGCTGTGATAAACTTACTGCGCATAGACTAGTGCACGTCTCTTGTATTTCCAAAACTGATGACTTCGATCTTTGGGTCTCTCGGGATGTTTTTTTTGTTCAGATTGTTATGTTACCCAGGAGGTTGATTGATCTCCTGATTGATTGCACCGTGGAGTTTGATCCCGGTTGAGTTGTTTGTCTGTACTTAGTTTTATAAATAAATATATATATGCATGGGCTACGGCCGCACTTTCATGGAAGACCCGATAGCGCTGGCTCTAGCGGCAGTATGGACAAGGATCGACAGTGAATCTCTTGTGGTCCACACAGCAGATCTTGGGCGCAGTCGATCGTTGGAGGGTTAAAAATGCAATTTTTTGAATTGTGGATCCCTTATTTACAATTTTCATTATTTATATTAAATTCAATTTAGGCCTAAATGATCTCCAAAAATTTTCAAAATCTCACTCCTAGCTAATTTGAGTGTAAGCAATTCAAAAATACAATCAGATTTTGGTTTGGACATCAATTGAATTTAGCTAATTTCTAGGTCTTTTAATTGACCAATTAGTCACTTGATCCAAACAGATTCTTATGGATTCCAAATTTTTAGGGTTTTTTTGATTTGACTAGATATTACCTTAAAAATTATTAAGGGATTTTCACAAATAGCAGCACCTTTAACTAAGTTGGTACAAAGTGTTATTTGACTGGAATCAAGATAAATAAAGAAGCATTCCAAAGGCTAAAGAAAGCTTTCTCAACTATAGCTATGTTGATCCTTTTGTAAGAAGGAAAGGATTATAAAGTATACACAAATGCCTCTCATTTATACTTCAATGTTTACTAATTCAACATAAGAAAGTGGATGCTTATGCCACCAGGTAACTAAAGACACATGAAAGAAACTATCTTGTTCATAACCTAGAATTGACAAGTATTTGTGTTGAAAATTTGGATATACTATTTATATGGAGTATGATGTGAGATATTCATTGAGCTACAAAGTCTAAAGTATATGTTCACTCAAAGGGAGTTAAACTGCCTCAGAGAATGTGGTCAGAGTTAACGAGTGACTATGATTTGAATATTCATTATCACATTAGCAATGCCAGCATTATGATAGATGCCTTAAGATGAAAGGCAACGTTAAATGCAGTAACAGTAACAAACCCACTAATCAAGAATTTCAATAGCTAAGAATAAAACCCTACTCGTGGCGATATATTATATGGTTTAATAGATATTAGCACAATCAAACCACCATTCATAGCTCGTATAGGGATTGCTCTGAAGAATTGTGAGGAGTATCCAAAGCTAAAGGGAGTTATAGAAAATGAGCAAAGAAAGGACCGATGTAATATATTGTTATGTAAAGAAATATGATAAAATTTATGTAATATATTGTTATGTAAAGAAATATGATAAAACTTAGTTTTATGTTAACATATTTATAAAAATACATACAAATATTTTATTAGTACTAAATAACCTAATTAGTTATGGGGATATATAAAAATGCATAAAATGAATATATATATATATATATATATATATATATATATATGTGGTATTACTTTTTATTTTTTATAGTTTTAGAGAAATATTGAGCACAAATTTAGTTCTATGTTTAGAAAACAAATGTCGAGATGGCTTTCAAATTTGCAGTGTTAAATGTTATTAAATGATAATTAGTCAAACACGGATTAAAAAATAAAGTATTAGAATTTACCGATTAAACATCTAAAAAATAAATTAAAAAAAAGATAATTTAAGAGATACTAATCTCGCTTGCAACTTCCAAATTGCTCACAAATGGAGCAGCAAAATTTTTTCGATTAATTCTCGTATTACATCGACATTAACTACCTAATAAAATAACTTAGCGAGACCTGCAAATACTTTACAAATAACCCTCTTATGTCAAATAAATATTTTTCTCTCAAAAAATTATATTTTAAAAAAAATTAGTTATTCAAATTTTTTATAAGAGTGTTAATTTGGCACTTAAAATTATAAAATGAGTATTGCCATATTTACATATTAGTATACATCAAAATATATAGATGATGTGTCAATTCAATATATAAGTAAATTATTGGTTAAATATATTTTTTTGTGAGACCAATTCTGTAGTGTTCGATTAAAACAAAAGCAAAAATACTATATTTACATTATTATAAATATTATCATATATTAATTATATATATAATATGTAAATATAGAGTGTTCCGAACTAATTAAATGATCCGAACTAACGAATCAAAAAAGAATGAATCGAATTGAATGATCTAACCAAATCAAATTTTAGTGAGATCGAATGAATCGATCCGAACAAAGCCCTAAGAAAGAATAAATCGATCCAAATGAATCGCTAAGAACAAACGATCCGAACGTTTGAGCTTTTCATCTTGCCGACCAAGCTTCGCCTTCGGCGAACGAGAATAAGCATGAGCTTAAGAAAGAAGCTAATGGAAATATTATGTTTTCCCTGATTGTAACAGAAACTCCTGAACAACCCTCTGCTAAAACCTTATCTCTTGAGATAAGTGATATTCTCTCTGAATTTATTGATGTTTACCATGATGAACTTCCAAATGAACTTCCTCCTCTGAGAAGTATTCAACATGTTATTAGTTTGGTTCATGGACCTTCACTACTTGATCTCCCTCACTATCAAATTAACCTAAATGAAGATGCTGAACTCAAATGACAAACTGATGAGTTGTTGTCTAAGGGTTTCATTAGAGAAGATTTATCATTTTGTGATGTACCCGCTCTCCTTACCCCAAAAAAAGATGGTACATGGTGTATGTATACTAATAGTCGTGCCATTAATAAAATCAATAAAAATATCATTTTCCCATCTCACGGCTTGATATATTGGTTGGTGCACAAATTTTTTCTAAGTTTGATTAAGGAGTAGATATCACCAAATTCGCATGAAAGAAGAAGATGAATGAAAGACAACCTTTAAGACAAAAGCTATGTTATATGAGTGTTTGGTAGTGCCTTTTGGATTAACCAATGCCCATAGTACTTTTATGCGAGTAACGAATCATATCTTACGTCCCTTTACTAGAATATTTTTAGTGGTTTAAGTTGATGATATTTTAATTTTTAGTCGGACTAAGTGTGACCATGAACACTTTTGGATTTTTAGTCGGACTAAGTGTATCCATTTGAAGAAGTGTTCTTTTGTGACATCATCAGTAATTTTCTTAGGATTCATTGTATCTTATGGTATTTCTGTTGATACTAAGAAAATCAAGACAATTCAAAATTGGCCAACTCCATCAAATATACATGATTTTCATAGCTTTCATGGGTTAGCAACATTTTATTGAAGGTTTATACATGAGTTTAATACAGTAATGGCTTCAATCACCGGATGTTTAAAATGTGGTAACTTTCAATGGACAAAGGTAGTCTCTGATTTTTATACAAATAAAAGCATCTTTTAACTAGCCCATCGATATTAAAATTGTCTGATTATAACAAAGTGTTTGAAGTCTTGTGATGCCTCTAGTGTTGGTATAGGAGGTGCTCTAAAGCAATGTTCTAATTGAAGAAATGCACTCAATAGGGGCTTCTGGTCTGGTCATGATAAAACTATATCCATGATGGAAGATCAATTCTTTTGACCAACTATCAAGAAAGATGTTACTCGTGTTGTTTCCCAATGTCGCACTAGTTAATTAGCAAAAAGTGAAAAACATAGTCTTGGATTATATACACCTCTTCCAATCCCTCACAAACAATGAGAAGAACTTAGTATGGACTTTATCCTAGGATTACCTCGCAATGTCTAGCATTTTGACTAGATTTTTGTTGTTGTTGATCGAATTTCAAAAATGGCTCATTTTATTCCAAGTTATATGACATTTGATGCTTCTCATGTTGCTTCAACTTTTTTTCATGATATAGTTCATTTGCACTGATTACCCAAAATAATAATCTCTGATCACGATGTTAAGATTGAGTTATTTTTAGAAATATCATGGAAGAAACTTGGAATAATAATCTTATTTCCTACTGCTTATCACCCTTAAATTGATGGGCAAATGGAAGTAATAAATAGAAGTTTAGGAGACCTTCATAGGAGCTTAGTGACTGACCATGCCTCTAGCTAGGTTCTTGTTCTTCCCACAATTGAGTTTTCTTATAATAGTTTTATAAATCAATAAATGAGAAAGGCTCATTTTTAAATTATTACAGGGTTTGAACTAAGAAAGTCAATAGATCTTGTTGACCTTCCCATTTCATATAGATCTAGTGCATATGCATTTCATTCGCACAAAGTATGCATGATTTATACCAAAAAATTCAACAAAAAATTACTTTATGCTATGATAAATAAAAAGCTAATGCTGGTGCACATAGATGATTTGTGAAGTTTACTGAAGGAAACTTAGTTATGGTCAAGGTTTGGTTAGAGAGGCTCCTAATAAGAACTCTAAAAAAGTTAATGATCAAGAATTTTGGCAATATAAAATTACAAAGAAGATAAATGGATATGCATATGAGATTGATCTTCCTTTAAATGTCAGTATTTCACTTGTATTTAATGTGTCTAATTTAATATTACACAGCAAGAAATCCCTAAATATTATTTTTCCCTCTACAAAATAGCACTAACATTCATGTTGACACTCACTCAGGGATCCCTTCCCATGTCACTGATTAATCCCATCATCCTAATCAGATTTTAGATGACAAGATCATTAGTACATCAAATGGAGGAGCTTAGAGATTTTTAATCTGTTGGAATTGACTTTCACCACTTAAAGACTCTTGGCATACATTTAAGGAGTTAGACCACACTAGTCCACAATTGCTATAGAAGTATGACATACCTAAAATACGTTATATGCGCTTACACACAAGTGTACATGATCCGAAGTAATATGGGATAGTGAGATCCCAAGATTTATCATACTCTAAGAACAGAGGTAATTTATTACTAGAGTTTATCGACTTTTAATAATGTTTAAGTAATAATTTATTTTGGTTTTAATTCCTAGATTATCAATCATAAATTACTTTGGTTTAGAATTAATTTGGGAAAATTGGGGAGAGTTATAGTTTAACATGTAATTCATCATAATTTTGTGCAAGGTTACAATTTTTATAATTTCCATATCAAGTAAGTTGAATTAATATTCACTTTATTATCAAGGTATTTACCATTTTCTAATAGACTCATTAAATGTACTAAATCATATCTAGTGATCTGAGATGAACAAAATAGGGTTCAATTTCTAAACATAGATATCCATGTGATCTTTTAGTGAGTAAAAATCATCTTAAGTGATAAAATCTATATTTTTAGTTAATGATCACATGATCTTGATTCCATCTATAGCTTACATGCTTCTACTCTTAATTTAGCCAAGAAATTGAGCTATGAAGCAAGATGAGCTTATGTCACGTTGCTCATAACTTAATGCACACGAACTCCTCGCGTAAATAGAGAGTGAGATATGGAGCTCTATAGGTGGTTCTCGGCTCACATGCATCGATGTTGGCAATGGCCTACATGAACTATGTCACATCATTTATTACCTAATATGCCTCATCCAAGTGGTATGAACTGAGCTATGGAGCTCAGAGAATTTGTTACGTATTATTATGGCCCAAACGATCAAGCTATTGTAGAAAAGATATGAATGAGTTGTTTTTGCACACCTAATGTTGTCACATTCATTAGCAACGTTAACACTTAAGGTGCACAAATTTTTTACAATGCGATCATTAAGCTCTATGAGATTTTTTTTTAAGAGGTTTAATCTAAGAGATGTTTACAGCATTCATCATTCTTCAACTCATTTCATAAAATACTAGATTAATATGCATTTAGCTCTAAATGACATTTCATTAAAAAGGAGAGTTCTTACATGTTGGTGTAGTTACTAAAAAACTTTCAGCACCACTGAGCACACTCTCCGCAGCTTAATTGGTTTGATTGGCACACTCGATTGAGGATCGGGGTTACATTGCCGGTTACCAAGCAAATCCTATTTTCAAAATCATAAGCAAAAAATTATATATCTCATGCATGCAAGGTAAGCACAAGTACACAAATGTCCAAGCACACAAGACTATGTGGAAAACCCAACAATGAGAAAAACCACGGAGCCACACCATAGAATTATCACTATGAAAACTTGAAGATTACAGAGTTATAAAAAGCTTATCTTTTTACTAGAAATACCCAAGCTCTTATTATAATATGGAGAGGAGAGGAAGCTACCACATCATGGAGTGTCTTCTCCAACATGCAAGAGGTTGCGCTCGCCTTTTGAATTGCTTGCATTTAGGGATGGACCCACTAAGGTGTGTTGCAGCGGTGATTTCTATTGCGGTGCACCGTAGCGCCTGTGTTGTTGATGGACTTCACTCGTTATTCTGAATTTCCTCAAAACCTCCCAAAAGGTCACCGGAGCACCATTAGCATCTCCTTGATGGACTAAATGGCTTCTACAACACAATAATCTCCTACTTGGAGACCTTTAGGAAATTACCCCATCTGCTATCTTTAATTCTTCATTATATTTTTCTATCTTTTGTCAAGAATGTGGTGTGGCTCACCCTCGCTCTCTCTTTACGTACCAAGACCAACTGAAGCTGCACATAGCTTCAATTTTTCCACCGTTACTACTTTTGTAAGCATATCAGTAGGATTCTTAGAACTATGGATCTTCTCTAGTCCGAGCTGCCCTTCTTCAAATATTGTAGGATGAAATGATAACAAAGTTGAATGTGCTTTGTCTTAGTATGAAATATTGCATTCTTTGCTAGGTGAATAGCTCTCATACTATCATTGTAGAGCCTTACATCCTTCTACTCCTTGCCTAATTTTGCCATAAAACTTTTCAACCAGATCATCTCCTAACTTGCCTCTATAATGGAAACGTATTTTGCCTCCATAGTAGATAACATCATGATGTTCTGTAGCATGGAGATCCAGCTCACCTCTGCACTTCCCAATGTATACACATAACCTGTAGTGCTTTTCATACTATCAGCATCTCCTGTAAGATCTGAGTCTACATAGCCTTATAAAATAATGTCAGATCTTCTAAAGCATAAAGCTTTGCTTGCAATACCTTTTAGATACCTTAAGATCTACTTTACTGGATCCCAATGGTGGTTCCCTGGGTTTCTCATAAATTTGCTATTGACTCCCACTACATGGGCAATATCCAGTCTTGTGCAGATCATCATATATATCAAGCTCCCAACTGAAGAAGCATAAGGAACCTTCAGTATATGCTCCTTCCCTTCTTTAGACTTCGACATCAGTTCCTTTGATAAGCTGAAGTGACTTGCTAGGGGAGTGCCCACTAGCTTTGTTTCACTCATGTTGATTCTTTTCAGCACCTTTTCCACATATTTTTTCTACAACAGCTTTAGGATTCATGCACTTCTTTCTCTATTGATTCTCATTCCAAGAATTTACTTGACTAGCCCCAAGTCATTCATGTCAAACTCCTTTGACATAAGCTCTTTCAGTATCCTTATCTCCTCAATGTTTGATACTATGATTAACATATCATTCACATATAGCAACATAATGATATAGGAGGACTTACACTATTTTATGTATCAACAGTGATCCATCAAGCATCTCTTGTACCCAGATTCTGACATGAACTTATCGAATCTCTTGTACCACTACCTTGGTGCTTGCTTCAAACATAGAGGCTCTTCTTGAGCTTTCACGCTAGCACAAATTTTCCTTTTTCTTGGGCATTGTACCCTTCATGTTATTACATGTACAGCTATTCCTCCAGCTTTCCATGAAGGAGTGCAGTTTTGATATCTATTTGCTCTAGATGCAAATCCTTAACTACAATAGTGTTTAACACAACTGTGATGGTTATTATCTTCACAACTAGGGTGAAGATCTCACTATAGTTGACCCCATGCTTTTGATGGTATCCCTTTACTACAAGTCTTGCATTATAGCACTTGCTCCCATTCGGTTCTTCCTTCACCCAGTAAACCCTTTTATTTTGAAGGGCCTTCTTCCCAGCTGGTAGAGGTGCCAACTCCCATGTCCCATTTGATATGAGTAATGTCATTTCATCATTCATGGTAGCCTCCCATGATTGAATTTTCAACCTGAAGTGCCTCTTCCAAGCTTTCAATTTCACCATCATCTATTAGTAATAAGTAAAATAAAAAAGGAGTGTACCTCTATGACAGTCTTGTAATTTTTGTGGATCTTCTTAACATGGGTGTTTGTGGTTCAATATTTACACCCTCCTAAGGTTCTTCATGTACTCTAACATCTAGCTCAATACTATCATCAAATTATATATACTGAGGCACTCCATCTGAAGCATTCCTAGAATCAATCTTAACTCCAATACAATCTTTGTACATTTCACTTTCATTGAAAGTGACATCCTTGCTTTTGATGACCTTCTAGTTCTAATTGTCCCAGAATCTGTAAACAAACTCTCCCATGCCATATTTAACAAACGTGCACTTGATTGCCTTAGCGTCAAGCTTGCTCCTAGTTCCTGCATTAACGTGCACATATGATGAGTAGCCAAATATCTTGAGGTTGTTTAGCTTCACCTCCTTTCCAGTCCAAGCTTCCTTAGGAATCCCTTCATTCAAGGGTACGAAAGGTCCCCTATTTATCAAATAAATATTTAAGTTAATAGCATCAGTCTAGAACTGCTTTAAGAGACCTGCATGCAATCTTATACTCCTGGCTCTTTTTGTGATCATTCTATTAATTTGTTCTGCAATACCATTTTGCTGTGGTATTCTTGGGACTATAAAGTCCCTCTTGATGCCTCTCAAGGCACAGAACTCCTTGAACTCCCTATTACAATACTCATCGCTATTATCAGACCTCATGCACTTAAGCCTTAATCCTATCTTGTTCTCCACCAATTAGCAACTTTCCAAACACATTAAATACATCAAATTAATATCTTAGAAAGTAAACCCATACCTTTCTTATATGGTCATCAATGAAGGTAATGAAATATGTGGCTCCACATATGGAAGAAGTAGGAACTGGCCCCCATATAACTGTTTGTACTAACTTAAGTTTCTTGCTTTTCAGCTCTCTTCCTACTTTATGGAATAAAACCTTTGTATATTTTCCCAGCACACAGTCTTCACAGAAATCCAAGTTGCCTAACTTTAGTCCTTGGAGCTTCCTCTTTGATTGTAAGGATTTCAATCCCCTCTTGCTTATATGGCCAAGCCTCTAGTGCCATAGATCTACATCTATCTCTTCTACAGTGGCAATATAATCAGACATTTTATTGATCAGGTAAAATGTACCTTCCATATTACCTCCTATAATAATGATGCACCCCTGGTGACCTTCTATGAGTCTCCTGTGAAATTAGTGTTGTAGCTCTCTCTGGCGAACTAGCTTATAGAAATCAAGTTTTTGGTTAGACATGGCATATTTTTAACATCTTTGAGCTTCCAAACTATGCCACTTGGCAGCTGAACATCCACATCATCACTGCTAATGATGCCGCAAGCCTTGTCATCTCCAGTGTATACTTTTCCAAGTCACCCTTGGTGTAGTTCTTGAAGGCACTCATCGATGGATTCACATGAAAGGATGCGCTCGAGTACACTACCCAAGACTCTGTGATGACAATTTAGAGGATCAATGCATCCTAATCATCTTCAGTTGAAATATTTGCAGTGGGATTCATCATCTTATCTCCACAACTTCATTTCTTCATGATAGGGCAATCCTATTTAAAGTGACTAGCCTTCCCATAGTTCCTGCAATCCATCTTTGCTTTTTTGGGTCAAGATTTTCCTCATCAAGACATTGACTTATTTATGTTGTCTCCTTTCAGTGTGTCTTGCCCTGCTTTCAACATTTAGTGCTGAAGTGGATGCCTCCCCATAGGATTTCTTCCACACCTCCTCATTAAGCACAAGACCAACAATGTCATCAAATCTCAGCAATGCATTTCCTGATGAATTGCTGATGGCTGTAACCAGCCCATCCCAACTGTCCGACAATAAACAGAGGAACAACAAAGCTCAGACCTCATCATCAAAACTGATGCCCACTGAACTTAAGTAGCTTGTCACCATGTTGAACCCATTGAGGTGTTCAATCAATGAATAGCCATCCCTCATCTTCATGTTAACCAATCTCTTCATCAGGAAAACTTTATTCGAAGCCGAGGGCTTCTCATACATTATTGTCAGGGCATCCAAAAGATCTACAGTAGTTTTTTCATTATCAATGTTAAAAGCAATAGAAAAAGATAGTGAAAAACAAATCAAACCCAAGGCAGTTCTATCGAGAACTTTCCACTCTTTGTCATTCATAGTTGCAAGTTTTTTGTCGGCTCCTTTCAATGGAGGATATAACTTCTTTTAGTAAAGCAGATCCTCCATCTGCATATTCCAGAACTCAAAGTTTGTTCTGCTGAATTTCTCTAACTTGTGTCTCATCTTGTCGGCCATTGCTCCCCACTCAAATAGCAAACCCTAGGACCAACAACGTAACCCGCTCAAATACCACTTGTTAGTGTAGTTGCTAAAAAAATTTCAAAACTAGCGAGCACATTCTCCGCAGCGGATGCGGTTTGAATGGCGCACTCGATTGAGGACCGGGGTTGCATTGACAGTTACCAAGCAAATCTGATTTTCTAAATCACAAGTAGAAAATCACACAACACATGCGTGCATGTTAAGCACAAGCACACAAACATCCAAACATAAAAGATTATGTGAAAAACCCAAGAACAGGAAAAACCAAGGAGCCACACCATAGAAATTATTACTATGAAAACTTGAATATTACAGAGTTACAAAGTGCTTATATTTTGACTAGAAATACATAAGCTCTTACTCTAATATAGAGAGAAGAGGAAGCAGCGACAGCCTAGAGTGTCTTCTCCAACATGTAAGAGGTTTCTTGTACTGCAGTTTCCTTAGGGCTTCACCTTGGGATCTCCTCCGCATAGCAACCTTAGCCTCCAAACTGAGAATACCAGCATTATAAACTCTCCCCAACTTGTTTTCTTAATAATCATTAAATTATTTACTAAGACAAGATCATAATGATCTTGCTCTTCTAACATAAAAAGAGATCTTAACTCTATGAATTCACTGATTCCACAACTCTTATCTTCTTTAGATTTGATTTGATCTGATCAGATGGATAAACCCATCTGATCTCCACCTATGCTATAATCATGGGTTTCAATCATGCATATTATTAGGAATTGATCACATTGCCAATCAATATAGTATTATGATTTATTATATGCAAAGAACCTTACTTAAAAGAAGATCAAGAAGTTTAAAGGAATAAGTCCAAATTGATAATAATGGGAGTTCATTAAAGACCTTAGCACTTCTAATTTAATGATTTAGGATCAATGGCAAATTAGGGTGTATTATTGGAATTATACAAGTAATTCATCTTTTAAGTCAAGATAGCTTAATTAAGGTGATTAAGGTTTATATCTTAATCATGTTAAGTTAGGATTTAACTCCTAACTCCAATAAAGATCAATGGTTTAGTTTATGGATCAATGACAAATCAGTGAGTTATTGATGTATTATTGAAGATAAATTTCAAAAATTGGATTAAATACTAATTCCTTAATCATTTCTTAAGGTTCTTAGATTCAAATATTAATTAATGTCAAATTAGTTAAATTAAGTGTCCAAATAAGTGTGATAGCTTTCTAACATACTTTCTATTATAATTGAAGCATATAGATATAAATTTACATAAATTAGAAAGTAATTATGGCTAATCAAACCCTAAATCAAGCAAAATGAATTAGCACTTAATTACAAATCCAACTATTAAAAATTAATAAAACTTGGCAAATATATTCTATTTAACCATGTGAATAATCTGAGACTTAGTTGCTAATTTTAATGAACTAAAAACCCTAATTTTCACTAATCATGCTTTTCCAAGATTAGGGCAAAATTAAGAATATAATAATTAGAAAATTAAGCTACCTAGCAAATGCATTCTACAAGGCATTAGAAACATAATGGCACTTAATGAGATGTAGCTAATCATAGACACTGTTCAACCCTAATTAAGATCTAGAGTAATTAGGCAAAATTAGAAAATCAAACCATTAAAAGTGTAATATTATATTATATTTAGGCTCCTTGTGTTTTCCTGAGCAATTTGATATATTATTTCATAATGTTTGGATCAGTAAATCAAATATTATGCAATTCATTAATTTTGTATTAATTTACTTAAGGATTTAATTTCTGTTTTATTTTCCTTAAGGAAAATAAATACAGAAATTCCTTTTTATATTAAAACCGGTGGCCCAAAATACAGACCGCACAGGACGGGGTCTTACCTGGCCCGCACTATTTTTCTTCCACCCGCACCACCCTACCCCGACATCCAGCGATTAAGGTTAACCATAATCGCAAAATTTTGAAGCTCTGGGATACGCCAGAGCCTCATTTAAATCTTTACACCATCAGGGTTCTCAGGCGCATCCATAGAACCCTGAATTGGCAAATGGGACTGCCAGGATCGATAGGGGACTACTTTGCCCAATTCGGCTATGAAGAAAAATTCTCCTCACATGAACCATCCCAGTGCTAGACCTCAATGGCTACACCTTCAAGGTAGCCAAATGCATTGAATTCCTAAGCTAGGAAGGCCTGAGGATGGCTGGATCAATGGGTCCTTACTCAGATCAATTTTTGAAAATTTCAAAATTGGCCCAAGCTGGGGCCATTCATTGGCTCAAACACCAGCTGACCAGACCTGATCGATGCACTGAGGGTCGATGAGTGATTGCAAAATCAAAGGAAGGGAAACTATGAGTCCACTCAACTCACTGTGGAAGGAGAGGGTACCTGGATTGGTCATGAAGGGCACATACACTGCTGGAAGAGTTCATGAGGCTTAGCTGAGCTGTAGAGAAGCTCTTAGGAATCTAAACACCAATAGTACCCTCGATTAGCGGTTCACAAGCATCTGGGATGCATGGGGAAGCTCGGACAGACTGACAATGGAGATTGGGAGGGAATTTGTGACGACCAGGGAGTTAAGTTTGAAAATTTCTAAGGAATAATTCACCCATTGAAAGTAAATAATATATAATGTCTATAAATACATCAGAGCCAACTATATGAAATACACAGTTTAATATTTATTACAAAAGAAATATCTTTATTCTGCTCACTTCTCAAAACCTGTCTTTAGCTTTAATAGCAAGAAGTTCTTGTTAAGGCTTAATTATCAAAACCTAAAATGTTAACAATAGTAACCAGTTAGGTTGGAGTACGTAGACCATCCTTATAAGAACTTCATTCTAGCATCTGATAATAGGCATAAATTGAAGTAAAGGACATATGAAGAAATTCTTACATCACAAGTAAGAAAGTAAAGGATTTGTCAAATGAAATTAAATTTTGCTCTGCATGTTAGCCTTAAAAATTCAATATATAAGAAAAGCATGAAATAATTTTATCATAAGCATTTTGTAACAATAAGTCGAACCTTAAGACCCCAAAGCCCAATTGGGTAAACCCATAGGCATAACCTTTAGGATGCCTTCTCGCTACCTGTCAGTAGATTATTCTAAATTTGGAAATAACAGTGTGTCTTTCCTCTGTATTTGCCCACTTTCTAAAAGGGGCTAAATCTCTCTATATGAGTCCCAGGGGCTGCCAATGGCCCAAGCTGTACAGATTCTCAGTGCTGCTTTCCATCCACTAAAGATAAATACCACAATAATATAACACATTAAATCTTTTTGTTACATGCCTTGTGATAATATTTTTTGCAAAATTATTAAGCGCTAAACATTTTAGAAAGCATAAGCAAGGTCTAAATGAAAATGACTCAAACTAGGTATACTAAAATAAAACTTATAAATAGATCTACATAGCTGACAATTTTTATAAAACAAAATTAAATCAATTCCTTTGATCTGCCAAATAATGATTAAGTTTATTAATTTAATATTTACAATTTAATAACATTTAGAAATTTTTTAGATCTAAAAAAATTACTATAAATCTAGTGACACCAAACAATAATTTTATTTTAGAGAGATTATAAAGATTAATGCATGGTTGGTTTCATAAGCTTGTATTCCATCAAACTTATCATCGTGCCATCAATGATGAATCAATACTTTTATAGTAAAATCAAGTATACAAATAAAATATATTATAGATACAAATGAATAGAAGAAGAGATTATATAGGCATTTAAAATAACTTTTAAAGGTGGCAGGCTGAACTAGTCTGACGCTCATTCATCAAATCATTAATAGATGCAAACTTATTAAGAGATTTATTGAGGTTTAGTGTATGAATGTGAATGATAGTCTGGTAGGAGCAAATTTTATAAACAAAAAGATGAGGTATTTAAAATATGGAACATCATCATCTAATTGTATCATATTTGCATGCATATGTCAACCCGATAAAATTCAAATATTTACTTAACCTTCAAAATCATAAAAGTTAAAATTGTATATAAATATATAGTAACACAATGTCTAATTATTCACGAAACATAGGACTTAGTTGTATATATTGCAAATATGAATCACCTTCTTAATTTTGTCTACAATAATTTGCTCAAAGAAATAATTTTCATAATTATTATTTTTAAATTTGTATTATGAAATAAAAAAAAAAATAGAATAATTCTACTAAAATTATCATAAATAATATAATAATTTTAGGATAGAAGCATTTAATTTTAATAACTTAACATGCAAAGAATTGTTGCGTTTGGTTCAGCAATTTTAAAGGTTATTAGTATGTAATTCAGCAATTGTAAAGTACATTAATATAATTTCTGCATTATAAAATATTGCATCATTAATTCAGCATTGTAAAGTACTACAATATTGATTCATCATTACAAGGAATATATTAATATGCAAACAACAATTGTGTCTAGTTTGGCAATTATAAAAGATAGTAGTTATTTTGGATTAGCTTTGCTTACAATTCATTTTAAGAACTATACAAAGAAAAATATAATTCCAATAATAATTTATCATGAGTAATAGTTTTTGAATCCATAACCAAACATTGATAAGTTAATTCAAACAAATCTATGGAAATAAAAGTTGTACATAAATACATGGCTTACATAATTTAATATAGTTTGGAGGTTGAGAACCTAATTTGACATAAACATCTACACAGATCTCCACAAAATCTAGCCTTCATTTTATATACTTTTCATACCTAAAATTTATATTCAGCCAAAAAACAAAATTCTGTGAATTTCATTCAGTAAATTTTCTTTTAAACTTGTATGAGAACTTCACTAATGAGATAAGGTAAGGAAACCAAGTATAAGTAGAGAAGAGTAGCTGCATGATTTAAAGATTAAAAGAAGGTTTAAATATAGTCACTCATCAAAGTACATCAAATCTAACACATATAAATGTCTAACATTGCATTGACATTATTAACTAAACTAAAATCTGCCATCATTAAATCAAATACAGTAATTTAAAAGTAAAAACCTGCATAAATGAATAATTTTTATTTCAACTCATTCATTCATATATATATAGCTTAGATAAGTAAACATAAATAAAAGTTTTAAAATTCCAATTCAGATTTAAATAAATACAAGTTACAGCATGAGGGAAAAAGTACATAGCATCTACACTCTCACAATTTTACTGATGAAAAGAGAATTTAATTTTGCAAGATAAGTAAGCTTAACAAAGAATTCAAGATAAAAATTTTAGTGTATACTATTTGAATTTTAACATCATGTATGACCCAAGAATTCTATAAGAATTGATGATTTCAGTAACACATTAAAGAATAATAACTAAAATATCAAGTTCTTATCGTCTCCTTTACTTCTCTTTCAATTCTTCAATTATTATGCAAAGCTCAATTCTTCGAGTAATACATTAAAACCTTGAACTCAAAAGAAATAATTTATCAACAGCATTAATCAATTTCTTTTTTAGTAGTGGGTTCATAAACACTAGTAATGGAAAGAACTAAGCATACTTATACTACTTCAAAACACCTTGAATGCATAAAAGAAAATCTCCAAACTCATTTCCCTTATTCCTCATCGACAGCATGATTCTTCATCACATTAAAAAATAAATACATGACGTAATAAATTAAACAAAAGTTTCTCACCTTTATGGTACTAGAAAATATGTAGCTATTATTTATAAAAATTATAAAGGTTGAGGAAGAAGCAAGGATTTTAAATAAATAATTTTTTATATGTAGATGATACTATCAAAATTTGGGATAACAGTTTTGGTAAAATTCACTTCTCATATAAGAGTATTAATAATCTATTTGCAGCATTCCATAAATCACAAATTAACAAAGATGAGATTAATGAGTAGTGACTTATTGTCAATGGCGAAGGTTTTGTAGTTCGATCAGGCTTTACTAAGCTCGATCAGTTTATCTGTATTTTGTTGCCTCTCAGCAAAACATAATTGCATACATTTGTCAAGAATGCATAATAAAAGAAATTTGTGTTCCTGCAAAGTTGAAACAATTGGAGATTATACCAATACTAAAAATCTAAAGATTTAGATTAGCTAATAGTATTAATGCAGAAATATGAACTTTCTTGAATTTCTTAACTCTTAAAGTAAAACAAAAATTTAATAAACAGGGACTGAAATTAACTTAATCGCATTAACAATTAGCAGGTGAAATTCAAAAATAATAGGAGCGTCTTGCGATTCCTTCCTTAATGGATGAACGAGCCCTATAAGAGTTTGATAAAATGCTAACATGAAGCATATTTACGATAAGGTATGTAAGAGATGGAGTACCTTATTGCTGCGCTTTAGGATTGATATTATATTGCTTGGATTCGCTCCCACTTTCCCTTTCGTGCCGAGATGATAAAGGTTGCTTTGATAAAGAGGGAAAGTGGTATGAGTTTGATTGGGATTATGGTTGTGATCCGAATTCTTGAGGTCTTCCATTAGCGCATACACGCAACGAGATCCACCCGTCATCGGGTGCTCGCCACGATCGAGGTGAGCGGCATTACCCATGCGCCGTTGGAAGGAGAAGGATAGGGACGGTCGAGAGGGGATGGCTTGCGATAGTATTAGGATTAGGGAAGAGGGTTTTGTCACATAAGGAGGTATAAAAAGAAATGGATTTTATTAATTAATTAATCTAATAAATCAATTATTAGATTATTTTATTAGATTTAAATTATTATATGGTTCCTAAATTTTTTTTAGAAAACTTTGCTCGTAACAAAAATGGGGGGAGACGGACTAAAAAATGCGATCCAAAGTTCTATCGGAGGTTGAATTAATTGTCATTTTTTCAGTATATCAAAATATAGTAAAATAATAAGGGAAAATTTAACGATTTTCAAAACTCACCAAAAATTTTACTTTTAACTAATTTCGGGGTAAGGAATGCAATGGTAGAGTCAGAATTTTGATTTGAATAAAAATTATTTATAATATTAATAAATTAAATTGGAAAAGAGATTTTGGTATTTCATAGACTTCTAATTGAGCAACAAAGGAATTATAGAAGGGATCCTGAGGCTATAAATAGCCTCAGGGAGAAGCAAGGGTCAGTTTACTTGGGCTTGAGGTGAGCCGGGAGCTCGAGCCTTGGTCGAGCTCCAAATTCTGTAAATGGAGAGAATCGGGCCACGGGGCCCGATTGGGATGCTATGCCGTTGGAAAAGATTCCCAACGGCCTGCTGAGGTGGACGCGCAAGTGGGGGACAGACCATGATGTCGGGGTATGGAGAATCCTTCGGTTGGGGATGCGAGCGAGGAGATGAAGATGATGAGCAGTTGCGGGAGCTTTGGATGGCATTTGATCTATTGATCATATGGCACTATAGCTCGAATCACGCGGATCCTAACGGCCGATCACAGGACCGATTCGGGCCATAGGATCCACTAGTAGATTTAATAGTAAATCAGAGGCTCCGCGGATCTAAATCCTAGCATAGGATTTGAAAGAGGGACTGCTGGATACCGTGAAACTCCGCTGTCGTGCGACCCAGACTCCGTAGAGGATCGCCTGCGGTCCGCACTGCGGCTCTTGACGATTAAATTGGCTTAAGGTATATTTGCATATATTAAATGTTGGGATCCCTTCTATGCAATTTTCTCAAATTAATTTAAATTGAATTATGGCCTAAATGACCTTAAAAAATTCCCAAACTTGCACCCCTAGTTAATTTAGGAGTGAGAAATTTAAAAATATAACTATATTTTGAATCCAAAGTCAAAATATTTTAGTTATTATTCAAGGTATCTAAATTGATCAAATTACTTAATTGACCTACAGGGGACCGATTAAACCCAAACTTTTAGGGTTAGCTTAAAATAATAAATTAAATGTTATAAAATTATAATTAAGATATGGTTAAGCTTAAATTAAGCTAAGTAATAGCCCAGGGTAGTTACACTAGTGGATAGGATCTGTGGCATGCTGTGGTGCCTTGCTCTCAGGTGGTTGGGCACTGTGGCATGCTAGAGTTCCTTAGTCTCAGGTATACTTGCTCTGTGGTACTATGGCGCCTTGGTGTCAGGAGAACATGCACTGTAGCGTGTTGTGGTGCCTTTCTTTCAGGAACAAGGGAGCCGTGGCGCATCGCGGAGCAATGTATCATTCTTTTTTCACAGAATTCTCTTCCTTTTTCAAGTTAGATCACTTCCATGCTGATATCATAAAAACTTGCATTCTAAATAAGAAAATGATTATATTATGGGGTTCATCAAGCTACATTAATCATCATCACCATAGGAGAATCATTCAAAGCAGGAAGTGCATATATAGAGCTC
This sequence comes from Gastrodia elata, assembly GCA_016760335.1. Taxonomy (NCBI): domain Eukaryota; kingdom Viridiplantae; phylum Streptophyta; class Magnoliopsida; order Asparagales; family Orchidaceae; genus Gastrodia; species Gastrodia elata. The sequence continues at coordinate 2,117,719 of CM028679.1, forward strand.
CCACGTAATTATCATCGTCATGTAAAATAATAAATTAAGCTTAATGGTTCTATGATTAAATATTGTATTTTTGATTTTATCTTTTTGAGTTGCATGGGCTAATTCATGGATTCCATTTAAATGGGTTATTAGCTTAGTCCATATACCATATTTTTTTTCATGAGTGTTATTTAAGTGAAAGGACACTTTAGTCCTTCATGAGAGACTTGCTTTCAGGTTTTTTGGTTTTTTATGTGAAAGGACACTTTAATCCTTCATCAGAGAATTGGTTGATGGTTTTGTTGAAAAGACACTAGCCCTTCATGAGAGGGTAAGTTTTTGGTTTTGGTGGTCTTTTAACATGTATTCTATAGCTATAAATAGGCTAATATCTTATGTATCATGGCATTAAAGATTGATTGAAAATATATTTTTCCACTTATTGTATTATTTAGTTCTTTCATTCTTAAGAGAATGAATTCTTGACTGTGGGCAGTGTAATCCTTGGAGAAGGCTTCCATGGAATGAAGAAAATTTTGTGATGAAGAACTAATTTGTAGAGGTTGACTTCAACTTATTTATGCTTCTCCACTAGTTGCCTTAACTTTGACACTGGTTAGATCAACCTTAGCTCTTATTTATCTTTATACTTTTACATGTTTAAGAATTCTATGCGTTAGCATAACCGTGGCTCGAATCATCTCAATCTCTTCTTTTTTAAATTTTGTATCTGTAATCAAAATCAGCCTTTTTTTATCTATATTTAATCATGAGTAATCTGTTATTTTATTACTATAAAATCATCATACATTCCGCATACAAACTCATTTTTTGTCCTATATTAGATGATCAATACAAATTCATCAAGAACTAGATTTCTTGAACCATAGTTGATCAACCTAACTCTCTCCAATCTCTTAAACTTGATTAGATCCTCACTAATTTTAGGATTCTATATTTTGAATGTGTAGATCTAATTATTTAATAAAACTATTATTTAATTATTTAGGAATTAGCATGGAAATAGTAACGGTAACCTTTGCTTAATCTCCATGGATGATAAATTTAGAACTCACCATTCCTTTATTACTTCAGACCATGTGCACTTGTATGAAAGCAAAAGCCATACTATTTTGTGTCCAGTTAATTTTCTTCGCCGTTGCTTGGGATTAAAATAAATGGTAATGATGAACTTTTTGAACTAGTGGCCTAGACACCTTTTATGTTTATAGTTTGCTTTCATTGTTTTCATTTATTATTTATATTTAATTTTTACTTTATTTATATTTGCAATCATTATATGTTGTTATTGTAAACTAGATCATTTTCATTACAACTGAATTTTGAGCCAGCTTGTGCAACATATATGTGATCAAAACTTACTTTTTGATCTTGAGATAGACAAAACTTATCATAAACTTAGAAGATGACTAGGATTCAATCTAGAAAACCAGACAGTGGTTGACCCAAATCTAGTTGAGATATAAAATAGCAACAATAACAACATTAACATCAATAAAAATGTAGCAAGAGCCTTGAAAGATTACTTGTTGCCTGTTGTGGGAGGGATTCCTAATGCAATAGTTAGACTAGGACTTCAAGCCAGCAACTTTGAAATTAAACTTGCAACATTGCAAATATTGCAAAATAATCAGCTAGTGGGTTACCAACTCAAGATCCACATGAAATTTGAGATACATTTAAACATAATGGCATCACTGATGATGCCATCAAACTTCGATTTTTTCCTTTTTCACTAAGAAACATGGCAAAAGGTTGGCTTCCAAGTTATTCCATTAACTATTGGAATGAAAACATAAAATTTTCAAGCAAAATATATCCCTTGCCAAGACCACAAGACTTAGGAATGAAATCTCTAATTATATACAACATGGTAGTGAAATATTATATGATAGATGGAAGAGATTAAAGGATGAATTAAGGCATTGTCCCCACCATGGCTTGCCCCTATGGCCTTAGGTACAAGCATTCTACAATGGGTTGAATGCTAGTACCTGAACGCTTATAAACGTGGCATCTAGAAGGTCCCTATACTGTAAAATTCAAGGAGAGGCATATGATCTCCTAAAAGAATTAGCAACCATTTAATATCAATGGTCTACTATGAGGCTGCCACATCATAGGATAGAGTAAGCACACATGGTAGGAAGTAATCAAGTAGCCCAATTATAAATAAAAATTATAGCCCTTACCCAGAAATTGAATTCTATGTGTGTTCACAAGATGAAAGAAATTAAATGCGAGTTGTGTGGGGGGTGCACATTCTACTTTTGCTTGTAGATTAAGCAGCCCCTTCTCTCCCCTAAAGACTGAACAAGTCAATTTTGTGCAAGAAAATAACTATCCCTCACAAAAAAATTCATATTTAAATTCCAACAATGCCAGATGAATAAATTATTGACATTTTTCTTAGAAGAACAACTAAGGGGATGCTCATCCAAAATAAGATCCACCTATTTACATGAGAAATTCCAACAACCTTGGCCAGTAGATCACTCAAGGGCAATCATTTGGATCGACCCCTGAGAACTTTTTAATGATCTCAGTCTATATACTTCAATATATGTAGAAGGAGGAGGCTACATTGAACCGACATGAAGCCTCCATCCAGCGAACTAAAGTGACTCCTAGGAATATAGAGATGCAAATTGGTCAAATATCACAACATTTAGGTAGTAGGCCTCAAGGTGCACCGCAAAGAATTGCCGAGGTAAATCTCAAAGAGATGGTGGGTATGATTCACTCATCAACCTCAAATTATAAATTCCTCAAGTTCTAAACCCACCAATTTAAAAGCATAACTATCAAATCCTAGGTTGAACATCACTTATAAGGTATTATGAACTGAAATAATGTAAGAATCAGCCCATCAAACCATGAAACCAAATTTCCAAAAACTGCAAATGACAAGATTATTACTCCTAAACATGATGATCTCGACAAATTCATTATCCCATGCTCTGCAGGAAATATTCACTTCCTAAATCCTCTTTGTGATCTGGGAGCTCCAGGAAATGTTACGCCTTACCATGTCTATGAGAAGATGGGAATATAACAAGTATGAGAAACACTGATTATCATTCAACTAGTTGACCTATCCTCAATGGTGCTGATATGAATGGTGAAAAATGTGATTGTTAATAATTGAAGATTTGGAATTCCTATGGATTTTATAGTGAGTGAGATGGATGTTCCAAGTGATGAGATATCAATTATCATTGAATGACCCTTTTTAGGAACCACCCAAGCATTAATTAATGTATAAAAGGGACTATGCATTGAGAGTTCATGAAAAGGTAAGAAAATTGATTTGTCGAGTGTAGAAATCTCTAGAAGGAATATTAAAACACTTGAGCTGAACAATGAATGGCTTAGGAAAGAAGTTGAGAGAGACGTATTATATTATGAATTAGCCAATAAAGCAAACATAAATAAAGGAATGGAGATTGTAATTGTAGATGAAAGTTCTTAAACTAGCTTGGAGGGCCACCCCTGATTAAAGAAAAAGAAAGCCCAAAGGGGGAAGCAAAAAAGTAAAACTCAATTTTTGATAAATGAACTTCTAAATGTGAAAGATAAAAGGAAGAATTATTATGGTATTCTTGGGGTATGGATCCAAGAAAGTAGAGTAGCACCTACCATACAAGATATTGTTATAGATCGTGCTAGTGCTCACACTAAGGAAAAGAGAAAATTATGTGTTGAAGGGAACTATGCAATGATGAATTATATTTGATTCCTTAGATTCCATCTCTATAAAACACTAAATATTTGTAGCCATCACTTCAACCGAGATCCTTACTTGAGCTCTGCAAAACCTCCCTTGCACTTCTCCTCCTCACATTCAATAATATGCAATGACCTCTAAGAACAAAATTGTTGTGAAGGTTTTCCCAATTGAATCCTATGATGGAAGTGGGTTACCAATATGAATCAAGCTGCCCAACAGTTTCATATGATCACTTTCCAAAGGAAATTCATTCAAGAGCGAAGATTATGTTAGTTCATGTGAAAATAATAGAATGGATTATCGTTGATGGTTACCAATAAATAAATGAAATATCTAAGCACAAAAGATAATAAAACCATATCACAATCATAGCTTAAACTGCAAGCATCTAAACACAATAAATTTTACATGGAAAACATGATAACGGGAAAAATTATGGAACCACACAGCATAGAAAAATTACTATGAAAAAGATCATTATAGAGTTACAGAGAGCTTCACCTTCACATGAACAAGAAGGATTTACCACTTACATAGCCTCCAGGTCAACTTTTTCTCCACTAAGAATCATTAACACTCACTCTAGGTTGAAGGAGACCAACAACAACCAAATTATGATTTAGGGTTGATCTAACTTTTGCAAACATCACAACATATTTGCTTATATACCAAGGCTTCATTTTAACCCTAAAAGACCTAAAATGTGCCCCAAAATACTTAGGATAGCACCTAGATTCAAAACAGGACTATAGCGAGTGCTACTGTAACAACTTGTTATTATTACTTAGTTTTAAATATTGAAATTAGATAGAAACTATTACTATTATACTTAGAATAGCATTATGACCTAACTCCATGTTTCTGACCTCCAATAAAAAATTTGAATTCATTTTTTAGTTCATCACCCCAAATTAGTTAAGGGTGAATTTTTGGGATTTTTTAGATCTCTTTTGGTTGTTTAATTTTGATTAATTAAGAAAATATAAGTTATTTAATATTTAAATTTAATTAAAATGCATTAATCGGACTCACAATACTTGACCCACTATTTGATCAAATGGTAGGATTAAATCAGCATCGTCCTTCCCTAACGGCCTCTGAGCATGGTGATCAGACCATCGAGGGCATTCCACTATGCACCTCTGTTGCTATCCACGATCGTGCATAAAGAGCACAATGTTGTACCCCACGGTCCCTTCGTGAGCACTTAACCATGGCCTCCTGTTCCCTCTCAGCTTGCATTCAATTGATTTTGGCGAAGACGAGGCACAAGAGGATCAAATGGGAATTCAAGCTGCCACTGAGCCTTCATCTTGACTTATCCATAATGTACCCCATTAGTGAAGGTACCATCAAATCCTTATTATTTAGCTATGAATTTTCCTTCCCTTAAATTCATTTGGCTATTTTCATTGCTATAGGATCAATTGACGACCACCGATCGATCTCGGTCGGTGCTCGATCTGATCGGCTTAAATGGTTCTTAACAATAGCGTCTGTGTTCGAAATCTAGAAACTAAGGCATCATTGTTTAGTGGGTTAAAAGTGGAATAAGGTGGCGATTCTAGTACCCGTCAAAAGGTCAGAAACATGGAGTGTTCAGCTATATAGATTTGAGTTAGTAGAAGAGACAAAAAAGAAAGTTCAGTTGATTCAACAGCGAATTCGTGCAGCCCAAGACCGCCAGAGTAAATACCATGATATGCACAATCGCCCACTACAATTTAAAGTTTGAGACTTCGCGTACCTAAAAGTTTGTCCGATAAAAGGAGTCTTTAGATTCGGCATAGCTGGGAAACTCAGTCCCCGCTATGTGGGTCCGTCCGAAGTAGCAGCCAAAATAGGTTCTTCCGCCTACAGACTAAATCTTCCAGGTGACTTTGCAGCAGTCCACAATGTATTCCATGTATCATCACTAAGAAAATGTCTCAGAGATCCATCTCACCTCGTGCAACTCCCATAAATTCAGATCCAACCCGATCTGTCATATGCCGAGGAACCAATTTGAATTTTGGCCCGCGATTGCAAACATCTTATAAGCCGTACTATCAAAATGATCAAAGTGCAGTGGAGGAATCATTTTTGGAACAAAGCCACTTGGGAGAAGGAAGCCGATATACGAGTCAAATATCCTAGACTCTTTGAGAATCCAGGTATTCCTTCTTAGCATTCTAAACTTTAAATTCAATTCATGTTTTTATTCTTGCCTTTTCTTTCCACTTCAGTGATGTTGAGGATGACATCATTTTTAAGTAAGGGAGTCTGTAACAACCCAAGTTGTTACCCTTATCAATTAAGACTAATCTTTATCCTAATCTTGATCCTAAAGTATTAATCAAGTTATTAGGAGTCATCCACTAAGATCTAGACCAAATCAGGAGTCAAATATATTAAGTCTTGATTTTTGGGAAATCTAAAAACTCTGGAAAATGACCAATATTAATTGACCTCAGATCAAAAATCGAACTTCACCATTGCGCTCATTGCTCCCAAATTAGCTAGGGGTGATATTTTTGAGTCAATCGAAAGTCGTCAAAATTTCGATGAACATTTTAATAATATTTAATACCCAAAAATTAAAAAATTAAATACTCATCAGAATTAAAATCTGACTTCGCCGTTGCGATCCTTACCCTCGTATTAGCCAAGGGTAAAATCTTGGGATTTTTCAGAAGTCGTTGAATTTTTGTTGAATAGTTTAATATATATAAATTAATTAGAAAATTGAGGTATTTATTTTGATCTCGAAATCAAAATCTGATTTTGTTATTACGATAATTACTCTCAAATTAGCTAGGGAAGATATTTTGGATGCATTTGGAAGTTGTCAGATTTTTGCGAATATTTTAATATAATTAAATATCCCGGAAAATAGAGTAATTAAATAATCATCGGAATCGAAATCCGACTTCGCCGTAGCGATCATCACCCCCAAATTAGCTTGGGGTGATTTTTGGGAACTTTCAGAGCGCATTACTAAAATCAAAATTTTTAATTAATTAATGGAATAAATAGTTATTTATTCCTAATTTTATTTTTTTCCTTTTTCCATCTTTCCCTCTCCTAGTTGGCTATTCCATTCGGCTAGCCCTTACCTCCGCATTCGGCTGACCCATCTCCTTCTCCCTCATTAATTGAAATATTTGATGGCTATAGCCATCCCTCTTCCTTACCCCCTCCTTAATATCAAGGTTTGTGCTTATTTTGGATGCATTTGGAACTTTGTGCTTATTTTTCTTTGAACATGTCATATAAGAAAAACATTATTGCATGAAAAAAATGAAAACTTAGAATATTAGGAAAACATTTGCATTTGGGTTCAGTACATAGTGGATTATGGTGCACATTACTCCAATGGACAGGGGTAAGGAGAGATTAGGATGCTTAACATCACTCATTGAAGAGAGTGTGTTAAGCTTGGGACTCGTTCAGTCTTGTAAACATACTTGACTCCTCAGCTGTTTCTAAAATTATCCATAGAAACAAAAGTAAAATAACTAAAAGATATTTGCATAGTATTATCTGCCTCTTCAGTCATATTGTACTATATTGTGATATTATGTTCGCCCTAGCCCATAAAGGCTACGGGAAAATATTGGGCCTGATTGGCCAATTCTTTCTGATATGGTAGTTTATACATTCTTTATAGTTTTTCAGCTTACTGTTTATTATGTTGTTGATGCATTTTATTTCGGTTAGTTGTATTTTTCCTATATTACCCGCTTACTTGAGTAGATGCATATATAGGATGCTAGACTTTACTGCTAATTTTATATACCATTTTTAGATTTATGTTTTTAATTAGCATATGTCATATGATCATCAACATGTTTAGGTTAGACTTTTCTTTTCAGTATTTTTACTTACTGTATTACATATGTATGCCCTACCTTGTTTAGCTAACTTGAGGTGTGCTTTTGCCTCAATTCTTGCTTAGTTATAAATATTATATTTATAATTTATTCTCATCCCATTGTATGCTTACTTGCTCCCATGCTAGATAGATGTTACATTTGGTTTAAAGTAAAATGGTGATATTAATGAATACTTAATAAATTACTCGCATAAAATGTACTTAAACAATTTGTCTAATAAGATTTTTTTGTTATTGGCTGGGGCCATGGTATTGTGAAACCGATAATATCAGATCTTATTCAGTTTGAGGAGCCAGTGCCTGAGGAGGAGCCTTATTTAGAGGAGGTGCAGCAGCCTGGTGTGGAAGACCTCTAGTTGCCTTTTTCTTTGTTGTGAGGACAAGTGATATTATCATTTTCAGTCTTTTAAATTTTAATTAAATGATGTAAAAATACAGGTACACATGATTGTATTTACTTTCTATGCATTAATATTTCTGAGCTATTTCATTTTATTTCATGGTTGAAGTATGGTGAATGGATGTAATCCTTACATCTTATTGCTTCCGCACTCTCTATGAATATATATATTTAGTGACTGATTTTCATAAATATTCTGTGCACATCCTTCCCCTATTATTGGATTGTGGACCTTACCTATTCCAATAGTAAGTGAGGGATCTACCAGAGTGACACTCCACTCCTTAGCCTAATGATTGCGAACTTAGGGAACAGGGTGCCACAACGCCTTACTTGGTAGCAGAACTGCATACCTGGAGCAAGATAACTACAGTGTGCCACGGCCCGCCACAGCATCATATCTATAAGGATAAATTAAAACCATATAAATGAGTAATTAAACAGTGTCATGCAACTTTCTTCATCGTAGAGAACTGTTGCAGGTGATTTTTTATTTTATCAAACTATATTTGATATAATTGAACAGTGATCCTGCAAAATTTATCTGCTGTAGCATGCCGCAGTGCGCCACAGCGGGTGAATTTTTATTTTATCATACTATAGTTGAACTAATTGAAAAGTGATCCTGCAAAATTTGTCTGCTATAGAGCATCGCAACACGCCACAGCGGATAAATTTTCATTTTATAAAACTATAGTTAAATTAATTGAACAGTGATCCTGAAACTTGTCCATTGTAGCACGCCGTAGCGCGCCACAGCATATGTTGCAGCGGTTGAATGAAAAAGGACTAACTAATATACAGGAAAAGCGTTCGGAGCACTGCTGCAACAGCGCGTCGCAGCGGAATAGGATTTGAAATGCGGTTGCCGCAGCGCGCCGCAGCGGAACAGTATATGAATTGCTGCTGCCCCAGCGCGTCGCAACAGAACAGGATTTGAAATGCAGTTGTTGCAGCACACCGTAGCGAAACAGTATATGAATTGCTGCTACCATGGTGCGCCACAGCAGACGACCCAAAATTTCTAGAAACATCATTTAGGAAGCATGGGGAAGGCCACAAAAATGTAATCTTTGGCCTCCCCCTGCCTCTTGAAAATTAATGAATTAATGTTCAGCTAAATCCCAATAGGTTTAAACAGATGAAAACATTAAAAGGGATTAGAATTAAGCCAAGAAAAAGGAACGGTCACACATTAAAGGCTTTGAGGCTAAGTGCATCCCTATTTAAGGGGCAATCTCAGACCTTGAAAGGGTTCCAACCTTTGCTACTTAAAAGACCAAGAGAATGGCTATAGGAAGAGAAAGAAGGCAAACTCTCCAAGGGGAAGAGAGGACCAAGAACTAGAAGGAAGAAAAAATAGCAAAGAACGTAGGGTGGAGCTTTAAGAGGACAACACAGGAAAAGTAAAGAGAACCCCAAAAAAACTGCGGGTGATTCCTTGTATTTCTCCTAAACTTCCTTGATTAATTTCTTCTCGTGAACTGATGGTGATGTTCACTTTTCCTTGCTTGTATGTTCTTTCTTGCTTAGTAATGGAAGGCTAAAAACCCCTTGGAGATGGTTGAGATGTAGTTGTAGAATTATGTAAAAGAAATATTGGTGTGTGATGATATTATTTAATTGCAAGGAAAAACTGTTTGTTGTATTGTTAATTTTAATATTGAATGAATTCTTGGAAGAATTGAATTCTTATTTATTTTAATTAAAAGAGCTTGTATTCCAATGCTCATCAATTGGGTAAGAGCAAGGAAGGTGGTTCGAGTAGAGCTGAGAATTACGTGACAGAATTCTCAAGCTCACTTGCACCCTCCCTTAGTAGCTCGCCCAAAAGATTGTCACTTGAGAACCAAGTTCTCCATTAACCTTGCTCTGATGCTCAGCAAAGTAGAAAAGGGATGAGAGGATTTTGGGAACTTTAATGGATGATGTGACATAATCCATTGACCCAATGCATCCTCCCATCTAGCTAAACTACGTGTGAAGCGCATGACGCACGGTAAATGGAATCTTGCTTGTGAGATCATTTTAATTAAAAAATGTTTTTGGTAACCTAGATGTAGGAAGTCAAAATAAAATTAATAAAACTAGATCTCATAATGCTTAGAGAATACACACTTCCCATGGTAGAAGAAGTTCAAAATGCTATTATTAGACCTCCTATACCAGCAAATAATTTTGAGATAAAGCCATCCACTTTGAACATGATCCAAAACAATCAATTTAGTGGGATGGCATCGGATGACCCGAATGCATATATTTCAACTTTTCTGGAAATATGTGACACATTGCGATTACACAGGGTATCCAATGACGCCTTAAGATTTAGATTATTTCCATCCTCGCTGAGGGATCGAGCTAAAGTTTGGCTCAGCTCTCTACCCGGTGAGTCTATAAGGATGTGGGATGACTTGGCAAGGAAATTCCTAGACAAGTATTTTCCACCTGCCAAGACTGCCAGGTTGAGAAATGAAATTTCAACCTTCTCTCAGCAGCATGGTGAGAACTTGTATGATGGTTGGGAATATTTTAAGGATTGCTTAACGCATTGCTCGCACCATGGGTTTCCTTTGTGGATGCAAGTGCAGACATTTTACAATGGATTAAATGCACCCACAAGGACCCTCATAGATGCAGCCGCAAGAGGATCACTAAGTAGTAAAACCTCATGGAGGCCTTTGATCTCCTTGAGGAAATGCCTAACAACACATACCAATGGCCAAATGAGTAGCCAAATTCAAATAAAGTGGAGGTAGATTACGTGAATGAGTCAAATCAGATTACAAAACTAAGAAACAAAATTGACATGTTGACCAAATGATTAGAGGGAGTGCAATAGATTTCTGATCATAAGGAAGAAATTGAGGGAGTAAATGCTGTTCAAGACTATAGAACCCAACAAACTAAAGAGGGAAGAAGTTTAGAGTGTTCCCTAAAAGAGTTTAAAACAGATACAACTAATTTTATGAACAGAATGGATGCAACATTAAATCGACTCGAACACACACTCTTGAATCAAGAAAATTCTATTCAAAAATTGAGTTAAAAATAAAAGAGATTATGATGCAACTAAATCAGCCCTTCTTAGTAGGAACCATAGGGGACTATGGTAATGAATCAGGAAATTCCATAACTTTAAGAAGTGGAAAAATTACAGAATCGTTGGTACTTAAAATCCTAAAAATAATTCTAAGAATTTGGGAGAGAGATCTATTGAGGAAGAATAAATCAATAAGGACAAGGATAAAGAAAGGAATGAGGAAACTAACACGCAGATGACTAAACCTTCTGGCCACACTCCTCACATCCCCTATCCTCAAACAATGGCACCTAGTTCATATAAATATTCCCTTTGCTGAAGCTTTGGAACAAATGCCTAATTATGCGAAATTCATGAAGGATATACTATCAAGGAAAAGAAAAATAAATGAAAAGGAAACTGTGGCTTTGACTGGGAGTGTAGTGCCATTCTCCAGCAGAAAATCCCTCTTAAAAGAAAGGACCTAGGAAGTTTTACCATTCCTTGCACAATATTAAAAGGGCTTTATGTGATTTGGGTGCTTCAATAAATTTAATGTCATTTTACATATTTAAGAAGCTGGGAATTGATTCTTTAAGACTTACATCAGTCCTCCTAAAACTAGCGGATAGATTCGTAAAAAACCCCATGGGGATCTTGGAAAATGTTCTAGTAAAGGTTGATAAATTTATTTTCCTCGCTGATTTTATTATGTTGGAAATGGAAGATGAAAATCAGGAGATTCCTATAATTCTAGGAAGACCATTCCTTGCTATTGGAAAAACCATGATTGATGTTGATAAGGGTGAATTAAGTCTTCATTGTGAGGGGGAGGAGGTGAGTTATAACATAAAGGATTCGATGAGGCATCCATTTAAGCCAAATGAGGAGTGTTGGGAATTAAATGCAGTGGAAGAGGTGTTAATTCCTAGAGATATAGAGGAATCAGATTTAGAGAAAGAAAAAGAAGCTGGAATTGAAGAGGAAGAAAACAAAATTGATGAGTTAAAACCTTTGCCCAAACACTTAAATTATGTTTATCTTGGGGAGGAAACATCACTCTCGGTAATACTTTCTGCTTTGTTGAACCCAACCCAAGAAACTAAATTGTGTGCACTGTTAAGAGAGCATAAGAGGGCAATAGGATGGAGCATTGCTGATTTGAAGGGTATTAGTCCTACCTTATGCAAGCACCACATACTGCTAGAAGACAACTCAAAACCTTCCATAGAACCTCAATAAAGATTAAACTCGAATATAAGAGAGGTTGCGCATAAGGAAATCATTAAGCTTTTAGATACTGGAATTATTTTCCTAATTTCAAACAGCCCTTGGTAAGTCCTATTCATATGGTCCCTAAGAAAAGTGGGATAACTGTGACCTTGAGTGAAAATAATGAATTAATTCTTATAAGGAAGGTTACAAGGTGGAGAGTATGCATAGACTATAGAAGATTAAATAAGGCAACTAGGAAAGATCACTATCCTCTCCCATTCATTGATCAGATGTTAGATAGGCTGGCAGGAAACCCTTACTTTTGTTTTTTGGATGGTTACTCAGGACCAATAAAAAACAACCTTCATGTGCCCTTATGGAATATTTGCATTTAGAAGGATGCCCTTTGGTCTATGCAATGCATCTGCAACATTTCAAAGGTGTTTGAATTTCCTAGAAATCTTTATGGATTATTTTTCCATCATGGGAAAATCTTTTGAAGACTATCTAGCAAACTTGGGTAAGCTCTTAAAGAACTGTGAGGAAACTAATCTTTTTCTCAATTGGGAAAAGTGTCACTTCATGTGGAGGAAGGAATTGTGTTGGGTCACCTTATATCAATAAAAGGAATAGAGGTAGATAAGGCCAAAATTGAGATTATTGAGAAACTGCCTCCACCCTCCAACATAAAGGGAGTTAGGAGTTTTTTTGGGCATGCTACGTTTTACAGAAGGTTCATAAAAGATTTCTCTAAAATCAGCTTACCTTTATGCTAGCTTCTAGAAAAGGATGTTGAATTTAACTTTGATGAAAACTGCACAAGGGGATTCAATGCCATAAAATCCGCTCTCACTTTAGCTCCTATAATTTCCACTCCTAGCCGGGATCACCCCTTCAAAATCATGTGTGATGCTAGTGATCTTGCGGTGGGAGCAGTTTTAGGACAGCAAAATGAAAAAATTTTCTATTCCATTTATTACACGAGTAAGTTAATGGATGAGGCCCAAAGAAATTACGCTACCACTGAGAAAGAACTTTTAGATATTATTTTTGTATTCAACAAATTCAGGGCATATCTTGTTGGATCAAAAAAAATCATTTACTCAGATCATGCTACAATCAAATATCTTCTTCAAAAGAAAAAAGCAAAGCCACGACGCATTGGGTTTTGTTGCTACAAGAAATTGACTTGAAAAGCCGTGATAAAAAGGGGTGCGACAGTGTGGTGGCTGATCACCTCTCTAGATTGACTCATGTAAAACATAAGGAGGGAGAAGATATTTGTGAAACTTTTCCTGATGAACAACTCTACTTAATTGCAGCAAGAAATCCTCCTTGGTTTGCTGACCATGCCAACTATCTTGCAAGAGGGTGATCCCCAACAAATTTAGCTCTCGGCAAAGGAAATTTTTTTTTGTTGATGTTAAGAATTACCTCTGGTATGATCCCTTCCAATATATATGTTGTCCCGATCAAATCCTAAGAAGATATATGCGTGAAATTAAAACACTTAACATCTTATATCATTGCAACACATCTCCTTATGGACGGCATCATGGTATTGATCGAACATCGGCAAAGGTGCTGCAATCTGGATTTTATTGGCCCAAATTATTTAAAGATGCTGTGGATTTTATAATGAGTTGTGATCAATGTCAGAGGATGGGAAATTTAGGAAAAAAGGATGAATTACCTCTCAATGAAATCTTTGAAGTTGAACTCTTTGATGTGTGAGGATTGACTTTATGGGCCCATTCCCCACCTGTAATGCAAGTAACTATATATTAGTGGGAGTGGAATATGTTTTGAAATGGATTGAAGCTATAGCTTATGCAAATAATGATGTCAAGACTGTGATCAAACTCTTAAAAGATCAGGTCCTTTCTAGGTTTGGTACACCCCGTGTCCTAATAAGTGATGGTGGAAAACATTTCTGCAATACACAATTAGAACTCTATTGAAGGGGTATGGGGTGAAACATAAGGTAGGTACAACCTACCATTCTCAAACCAGTGGCCAAGTAGAAGTGTTAAACCGTGAATTAAAGCAAATCCTAGATTAAACCGTTAACAAAAATAGGAAGGACTGGTCCATAAAATTGAACGATACACTTTGGGCGTATAAAACTGCATTCAAAACACCGTTCGGAATGTCCCCTTACAAGTTGGTTTATGGGAAATCTTGTCATTTGCTGGTAGAGTTAGAATATCGAGCCTTTTGGGCAGTCAAAAGGAAAAATTTTGATTTCAAACTAGCAGGAGATAAAAGGGTACTGCAATTGCATGAAGTGGATGAATTCAGGTTGGGAGCATATGAAAGTGCCAAGCTATACAAGGAGAGAACTAAGAAATGGCATGATAATCTAATAAGACCAAAACACCTAGATGAACTGGGAATGAAGGTATTGTTATTTAATTCAAGGTTGTGGCTCTTTCCAGAAAAGCTCAAATCAAGATGGACAGGCCCATTTATAATCTCAAAAATATACCCCCACGGAAGTGTGGATATCACTTCATCGGCTGGGATAATTAAGGTAAATGGGCACCGTCTAAAACCTTATTTAGATGGATCTGAATTGCAAGAGAAAGAGAGTTAGTTATTGTAGGATCTCCCAAGAGAAGGAGTCACGTAGATGAGCTAAATTAGCATCAGGCTGAGACATAAAAACAAGCACTTTATGGGAGGCAACCCACGATTAATAAGGTTGTGCTGTTTCCTTATTTTTTCTTGTGTTTTAATTTTCTATTTTTTGTTATAGTCTTAATTTCAATCAATAAAATAAATTCCATATTTTGCACACCTTACATTTTTGCTAAACTTAAACTTGAAGGAGAATTTTTTGAATATGATCAAGTTTTGGATTCAATGTCAGAAAAATTATGGTATAGAATTAAGATGCAAGCATATAAAAGATAAAGATAAAAATGAATTCAAGTGACACATCCCTTATTGAGTTCATGAGTCTACTAAGCTTGGTTTCCAAGACTTAAAATGAAATGTGCTTAAGTATAAGTGTGGGGGGGGGATCTAAAAATTAAACCAAGATGGCTAGAGGTGAGTAATAATTTGAAGTGCTAGGCTCCTGTAAGACTTCGTGATCATATGGAATACATCAAGGACTGAAGAAAAATAGCTCTTCCTTTAAGAAGGAATTTTAAAACAGAAAAGAAAAAATTAATATATAAAGGGATGATGAAAAATATCTCTCCCAAGCTAAACAAGTGAACATTTAGGATGAAGAAAAATATCTCTTCTAAAATGTTAAATTGTCCTTGTGAATCAGAAGAAGGGGCACGCATGACACAATACTCAAAAGACTCACCAATTGCATCATTAAGGTGAGAATTTCAGGATCAATTCCCCTTATTGAAATATTAAGCACGATATTTAAATTGAAACCAAAGGAAGTGTAGAAACATGAACTCGATTCGAGAGGTAGTAAGACTTAGAGACATGAAGTAATCTTAACTAGAGTATGCTTGACAACTAAATTCATGATACATTAGCTTAACGAGTTGAATCCTTAGACAAAGACAATTCAGAAAATCACATTTATTGAGCTTACTCAAATACGAGCAAGAATTTAAGTGTGTGGGTGTGATATAGCTAGAATTTGTAGCAAAAACACAGTGTTTAAACATTCATATCAATATATATTTCCCTATACTTTGAGTTAAAATTGATGTCTTTTTAGGTAATTGAAGAAAATAGTCTGCAAGGGCTGATTTACCAAATTCAGGACAAAAACCACCACAGCGCGCCACAGCGCGCCATAGCGCACTATGACGTCCCCTTAAATACACCTTACCTGGAAGCAGAATTGCAGACCTGGAGTAAGACCGCTGCAGTGCGCCACAGCATCATATCTATAAGGATAAATTAAAACCATATAAACGAGTAATTGAACAGTAATACTCAAGCTTGTACGCCGCAGCACGCCACGGCGCACTGCAGCATGCCACAATGCACTGCAGCGCGCCACAACGTCATTTCTTGTGGATTTATTAAAACCTTATAAACAAGTAATTGAACAGTGTCACAAACTTTCTCTGATGCAACGCACTGCAGCTGGTGAATTTTTCTTTTATCAAACTATATTTGATCTAATTGAACAATGATTCTGCAAAATTGATCCGCTGTTGAGCACCGCAGCGGGTGAATTTTGATTTTATCTTCTGGGGTTCTCCAAGGGGAAGAGAGGACCAAGAATAGGAAGGAAGAAAAGACAGCAAAGAACGAAGGGTGGAACTTCAAGAGGACAGCGCAGGAAAAGTAAAGAGAACCCCAGAAAACCTCCAGGTGATTCCTTGTATTTCTCCTAAACTCTCTTGATTAATTTTTTGCCATGAACTGGTGGAGATGTTCACTTTTCCTAGCTTGTATGTTCTTTCTTGCTTAGTAATGGAAGGCTAAAACCCCCTTAGAGAGGGTTGAGATGTAATTGTAGAATTATGTAAGGGAAATATTGGTGTATGATGATATTATTTAATTATAATGAAAAACTATTTATTGTATTATTAATTTTAATATTGAATGAATGCTTGGATGAATTGAATTCTTATTTATTTTAATTAAAAGAGCTTGTGTTCCAATGCTCATCAATTGGGTAATAGCAAGGAAGGTGGTGTGAGTAGAGCTGAGAGTTATGTGATAGAATTCTCAAGCTCCCTTGCACTCTCCCTTAGTAGCTCTCCCAATAAATTAATGCTTGAGAACCAAGTTCTCCATTAACATTGCTCTGCTACTTAGCAAAGTAAAAGGGATAAGAGGATATTAGGAACTTCAATGGATGATGTGACATAATCCATTGACCCAATGCATCCTCCCATCTAGCTAAACTGCGTGTGAAGCACATGATACACGGTAAATGGAATCTTGCTTGTGAGATCATTTTAATTAAAAGATGTTTTAGGTAACCTAGACGTAGGAAGTCAAAATCAAATTAATAAAACTAGATCTCATAAGAGTTTATGTGCTAAAAAGGAACCCAAAAGGAGTTCTATTTGTGCACTAAACTTGAATGCAGTGTAATTGAAGGATACTTCAATTCCAATGGTGTTCACTTGATTTAATTAAGCAATTAAATTGAGCGTATACATTCAAACAATGAAGTCATATAACCAACCCGTGCATATATTAAAACAAAATCTCTACTCTCTCTTTTTTAATCAAATCAAATCTTTACTTAAGTCTTGTGTATTGCTAAATAGGAACCAACAAAAATCAACCAAAATTGCATCTAGACATTAGTTAAAGAAAATACAACTTATTATCAAAACAACTGTTCCCTGAGGTTTGATAAATCTTGAAAACTAAAGTTTCCACTTATTACTTCAGACCACGTGCACTTTCGTGCAAACGCAGATGTGTATTTTCGTCTGTCACACTCCATTGGAACAGGTACTACATAAGGTTCAAAGAATGTGATGTAATGGTCACTCCATTTTTAGGTTACTTCCAATGGGAAAAACTCATGCTAAGTTCTTAGGTAATCCTACCACAAGGGTCTAAGATCAAGCATCTAAGGCTAATAAGGAGCATCCAAGTTCCTACCTAAAGATGTAACCAATAAGCTCTTCCTACCTCAATAGAATATTTATTTATAGCTTAACAATTACTGAATTATTTATGCCAAGGCAAGACCATATTAATCTAACTTAAAAGAAAATCTATCTCCTATGCTTTACACTAATTCTAAAACTCTTATTTCTTTAATATATAATTTGATCAGATCAGATGGGTAAGCCCATCTGATCAACACCTATGCTAAAATCATGGGGTTCAATATTATAAATTGTTAAGGACTAATTGGTTCATAAATCCATTCTATTATATAGGTTATTTTATGCTGGTGATCTTACTTAAGAGGAAATCATGAATTTTAAAGATAAGTTCTTAGATTGGCCAATCACATAGCTTATTAAAGATCTTAATAGTTCTAAGTTAATGGGTTAAGATCTATGTCAAATCATGGTGTATTATTGGAATTATGAAAGTGATCTATCTTTCAAATCAAGTTGATTTACTTAAGGTGATTAAGGCTTAGATCTTAATCAAGTCAAGTTAGGATATAAATCCTAACTTATCCAATCCAAGACCAATTGTTTAATTTATGGATCAATGACAAATCGGTGGATTATTGGTATATTATTGATGACCATTTCAAGTTTAAGATTAAGATTGATTTACTTAATCATATTATTACGATTCTAAAGTTTAATTATGGATTAATATCAAATTAATCATTTAAGGTGTCCAAGCAAGTATGAGAATTCTCTAACATTCATTTTACTGTAATTGAAACATAAGGACATGGATTTACTTAAAATAGAAAGTAATTAAGGCTAATCAAATCCTAAATCAAGAAAAATAAATCTAACCATTCAAACTTCATGAAACTTGGCAAGTGTGTTATATTTAATCATGTGAATAATTAAATACTATGTTTGCTAATTTTTGTTAAGTAAAAACCCTAATTTCACTAATCATGTTCTTACAAGATTATGGCACAGTTAAGAATATAAAGTCAGAAACTTCAGGCAACAAGCACATGCATTCTACATTGTATTAGGAATATAATGGCACCAAAATCATGCAAATTAGTTAAGCATACATGCTAATTCACCCTAATCATGTTCTGAGGAAATTAAGCAAAATCAAAAATTCTAACCATTAAAAGTGCAATATTATTTTATATTTAGAATCCTTACATTTTTCTGAAAATTTTGATATATAATTTCATAGGGTTTGGACCAATGGATCAAAAGTTTTTCAAATAATTTATTCTGCATTTTTCTAATTACATTTCCCTAGGATTCAATTAATAAAATTATTTTCCTTAAGGAATATAAAGCCATATAATCAGATTAATATTAAACGGGCTTGGCCCATTTCCAAAAGGCGCGGGTCGGCCGGGGCCTGGAGACCCAGCACTATTGTACAATACGGGTCATGGGCTGAACCGACCTGCAAAGTACTGTCATCCCCAACCCTTCTTCCCTGAGGATCATGGAATTAGGGTTAGCTTCTGCGGCTAAATCCCAGGTGCCCCAACCATGCCTTAGCACCAATTCAATCCCTACACGATCGGTGGACTAAGACATGTTGATCACACTCGTTTGCCCTTTGTGAGGAAGTGTAGTTCGCCCGGAACTTACTCACTAGAGAGTATCAATATAGAGCTATTGTGGGGAGACAATTCTCCCCACAGAGACCACGATTGACATTGGGTTTGATCCCTACAACTTCAAGGAGGTGAGACGGATCGAACCCTAAAATGGCTAGTTCCTAGCCGTATGATCACCGGGCGAACGAGTATATCAGTTTAGGGTAGATTTGTAAATATTAAATGTTGGGATCCCTTATGTGCAATTATCTCAATTTAATTTAAATTGAATTTTGGTCCAAATGTCCTTCAAAAATTCCCAAACTTTCACCCCTAACTAATTTGGGGGTGAGAAATTTAAAATTGTAATCAAATTTTAAATATGAGGTCATAATATTATAGGTCTTGATTAGGGCATCTAGATTGATCAAATGGCTAAATTGCCCTAGAGATGTCAAATTGACCTCGAACTTCTAGGGTTAGCTTAAAATGATATATTGAATGAAATGAAACTATAATTAGGATTTAATTTAAGCTTTGATTAAGCTAGGTAACAATCTAAGGTTTTTACAAACTCCCTAACTTAAGAATAATGTCATTCTCGACATCATCCTAAGAAGGGAAAAGAAAATGCATAAGTTCATAGTAGGATTCAAAATTTAAAGTATCTAGATTTGCAAATAGACTTGGTTATTTTCTTTGCATATCAACCTCTTTTTCCCAAGTAGATTCTTCAATAGAGCGATTCCTCCACTGAACCTTCATCAGAGGGTTAGAGCGATTTCTCGGCTGCTTTTGGTCACGAGCTAAGATTTTGATAGGCTCCTCTACATAAGAAAGGTCCAGCAGAAGAGATACTGCTGGTAGTTAAATTAGATGAGATAAATTACAAAGACATCTTTGCAATGATGAAATATGAAATACATTGTGGACTGCAGAGAAATTCTCCGGAAGTTTTAATCTATAGGCTGCAGAGCCTATCATTTCTAACACTTCAAATGGTTCGACGTAGCTTGGATTGAGCTTCCCAACTACAACAAAACAATATACTTTTTTCATCAGGCTTACTTTGAGATATGCAAAATCTCCAACATTGAATTCCATAGAATGATGATGGGCATCATGATATTTACTCTGACAATCTTGAGCTACTTTAATTCGCTGTTGGATCAATTGCACCTTCTTATTTGTTTCTTCCGCCAAGTCTTGACCATATAACTCTACAATGCCTATTCCGACCATGCTAATAAAGTACTATATTTTCTTTCGTATAAGGCTTCATGCACAGCCATGCTAATGCTTGATTAGAAATTATTATTATAAGCAAATTCTACTAAGGGAATATGGTCTTCCAAGAAACCTTAAAAATCCATAATATATAGACACTGAAGATCTTCTAGAACCTAATTGACTCTTTTAGTTCCACCATCAGTTTGTGGGTGAAAGGTGGTGCTCATGGCTAGGGTAGTCCCCAAATCTTGATGTACAGCCTACCATAATTTAGAAGTGAACCTACTATCACGATCAGATACGATTAATTTTGGAATTCCCTGAAACCTGACAATTTTCTTGATATACAGCTTTGTTAATTGCTCCACAAAATTAATTTGATGCATTAAAATGAAATATGCTGATTTGGTCAGTCGGTTGACTATGACCCAAATAGAATCAGCATCGGACCTTGACTTGGTAAACCCATCACAAGTTCATGGAAATATCGAACCACTTCCATTCAAGAATTGCTAGAGGATGCAGAAATCATCCGGGCCTTTAGTATTCTACTTTAACCAGATTACAAGCATGGCATTTTGCAACAAATTCGGCCACACGCTTCTTTAATACAGGCCGCCAAAATGACTTCTTCAGATCTTGATATATTTTGGTACAGCCGGGATGGACTTGGTACCCAGAATTATAGTTTTCAACTAAGATTTCCTGATGCATGGATTTGGGAATCCATAAACGATCACCTTGATATATTTCATTTCCTCGCAAGAGTAGATCGAAATGACGACCACTTTTGATCTCCATTTTGATCTTCTGATAGTCTTTATCTTTGTCTGTGAGATGGAAACATCACGATGAAAAGTGGGTTCTACGAAACTCATGAATATTAGCTCAATTATCATAGCACCAAGAATGGGCCTGATATCGAGCCTACTGAATTATTCCTCTAAGGAATCGGAAGCTATTATAGCGGATAGTGTAGCATGGCCACTGAGTACATCAACTACAACATTTGCTGTTCCAGGATGATACTGGATATTTAAATCATAATTGCTGATTAACTCAAGCCATCTTTGCTGATGACAGTTGAGTTCACGCTGAGTGAAGATATGCTTCAGACTCTGATAATCAATGAAAATGGAGCATTGAGCGCCATAAGGATAATGATGCCAAATATTCAAGGCAAAAACTATAGCAGCTAATTCCTTTCATGCGGTTTTAATTAACGAGAAGCATAAGCAATGACCTTTCTTTCTTAGATCAGTACACATCCCAAGCGATTCCAGAAGCATCGGTATAGACTTGGTAGTTGAGACGTTCCTTAGGTAAGGCATGTACTGAGCAGAAGAGAGAGCATCTTTTAGCGACTGAAATGCATTCTCACATTTAGGACTCCAAACGAATGACACTACCTGTTGAGTTAACTTTGTTAGAGGCGATGTTATCTAAGAAAAGCCTTTTACAAATTTCCTATAATAACTTGCTAGACCTAGAAAGCTTCTGATATCAGTCATAGATTTTGGTTGTGAGCAATCTTGGATGGCGCTAACTTTATTATGATCTACTCTATTCCCTTGAGCATCTACGACATGACCCAGAAAAGCAATTGAGTCAAGCTAGAATTTGCACTTGGAATACTTGGCATAGAGTTTGTGGTTTTAAAGTTTTAATAACACAATTCTCAAGTGATTCTCATGATCCGCTTTACTCTTAGAATAAATTAAAATATCATCAATGAAGACGATGATGAATTTATCCAAATGTGTCTTTAACATGTACTGCTAAGTCCATAAAGATGGATGGCGTGTTTGTTAAGCTGAAAGACAATACCTGAAACTCATAGTGTCTATATCGAGTCTGAATACTGTCTTTTCTACATCAGAATATTTGAATCTCAACTGATGATAGCCTAATCACAGGTTGATCTTGGAAAATAATTTAGCTCCAAATAGTTGATCGAATAGATCATCAATTCATGGCAATGGGAATTTGTTCATAATGGTTACCTTGTTTAGCTTACATTAATCGATACACATGCACATCGATCCATCTTTCTTCTTCATAAATAATACTGGCACTCCCCAAGGAGATGAACTTGGACGAATGAGACCGTTCTTGAGCAACTCTTGAAGCTGCTTGTTTAATTCTTGAAGCTCCTTAGGCACAATACGATAAGGAACCTTTGATAGCGACTACGTTCTTGAAATTAGTTCTATTAGGAATTCCATTTCTTGAGAAAGAGGAAGACTAGGTAGGTCTTCAGGGAACACATCAGGGAGTTCACATACTATACAATTTTTTGAAATAGGAATATTTTTCTTCTTCGCCCCTAATATTGTTACTAAATACGCTTCACATCCTTTTCTGACTATCCTATCAGCCTTCATCTATTTGATTAATGAAGCTTGAGTACTAAATATACCAATGAATATTTTTGATTGACTTCTGCTGCCAATGGAAATTTTTTTCTTCTGGCAGTTTATAGAAGCACTATGTCTACTTAACTAGTTTATACCCAAAATTATATCAAAGTTGGCAATTGACAGCATTATCAACTTAACTTTGAACTTCTGATTACCGATAAGAATTTCTATGTTATAGAATTAATGAGATTGCATATGGGTAATCTGAGACTTAATGAGTTAGCCAATTGATATGATGGTTGATTAAGGGCCTTAACCCAATTTTCTAATACATGAAAATGGCTTGCTCTGGTGTCGAAAAGAATGTTACAGGGTTTACCATTTATCATTAATGTGCATATGATTATAGCAATAATAAAGATATCACTATTTGAAACATTTAGAAAAGCTAAAATGGTAATGATTGAAATTAAAATAAATTTAAGACATACCGGAGACAACATTGTTATCCTTAGGTGAAGAAGCGGGAGTTAACATATACACTCAAGCAGAAGATGTTGGCTTTTTGTATTGAGGTTGCTAGCCATGACGATTGTAGGTCGACCTAAGGGCAAGAGCTCCTGCTTTAGGGTTTGTAGACAGTGTGGAAGCTGGCATTATAGCCAAGGAAAAAGTTCGGGTATTCAGTGGTTGAGGCGGAACATTAGATCATGTCGTGAATGTGTGATTGGTACTCCGTCGATAGTGACTTTGGAAACGCAGTGATAGAAATGATGGCCCTGACGGCCATAGGTATATCACACGTTACCCTACTGGTAACATTTCCCATAAGGGTGACTGCATTTGCATTCAGTGTGTTCTACCTGGATTGTCTTGGCATCCATGTTATACACCTTGGACAACTTCTGATGACCAAAGTTTTCTCTCCTAGGCTGCATGAACCTAGCCTTCCTCTTCTTATCCATCTGCCCTTGGAAACCTTCTTGTAGATGGGCAGCCTCGGCCAGTTCGGGAAAACTCTTGATTTGCTGAGAGATTAAGTGAGCCTTTATATCATCTCTCAACCCCTTCAAGAATTGATGGCAATGAGAATCTTTAGACTTCACCAATTCTGGGGTGAAATGTGATAGATGGCTAAACTCAAGCTCGTTGTCCACTGCAGATCTTCCACCTTACGTTAGATGGAGTAGCTCATCTTCCAATACTTCATGAGCAGATACTGAAATAAAAGCTTCCTTGAAAGCTTCAATGAATGCAGGTGTCCAAAGACACAAAAAGCTATGAAGGATTCCATCCCCCAAGAAGTGCAGTACAAAGGAGGCTCCTGATTAATCTATAAATTATATCTAAAATAAAGGAAAAATTCATTCATTTCTGATTTTAAAATTGCTCTTTTAATCAAATTGTATTTATCTTTTCAGGAAAAAGGCCTATCCAGGGAATTCTGAGTCATTTGTGAATTTTCCAAAATAATCCAGAGGAAACCGCTGCCGCGCGCTGCAGTGGGTCATTTTGCAAAATCGGGCGCTGACGCGCGCTGCAGCAGGTCTTCTTGCGAACCGCGGTGCTATTGCGTGCTGCAGTGATTTAAGTTGCAAACCGTGGGTGCTGCAGCGCGTATGTTTGCAATTACTGGCGCTACCGCGCACTACAGCGGAGCTTTTTGCGAAATGTTGCCGCCACAATGCGCTGCAGCGATGCTATTTGCAAAATGCTAGCATGTTCGTGCGCTGCAGCGGGTCACTTTGAAAAAACAAATGTAGTAGCACGCGACAGCGAGACACTTAGTAGAATTAGCTTGCGCCATTGCACGCCACAGCGCGCCGTAGGGCGCTCCAGCACGCTGCAGCGGCCCGCCGCAAATTTCTCTGGTAGAAGCATTTAATGTGGTTAGGACAAGACCCCCAACTAGCATCTTATCTCCAACCATCATTCCCTCTATAGTTGCTACATTTTTAAATAGAAAGGAGGCTTATGAGGTGATGTATTGGTTAAATAAATGAAGATATTGGTCACCTCACCATCAATTAGGATTTTTGCCATCATTGCTTAGAATTTTCTATAGGAATTGCTGGTTTGGATCTTAAGTGTGATGAATGCAGCCCCTCTCCTATAAATATCACTCCTCTTGATTAGAGGAGGGTTCCAATTTTTGCTCAAATCACTTAAGTAAGGAGGAGGGTTACATAGTGGAAGAGAGGAACTCTCAATGGTGGAAGAGCCAATTTACCAAGGAGAAGAAGAAGGAAGGCAGCATTAGCGACCTAATAGAGGAACTTTAAGAAGGAGAAAAAGGATCTGGAGAACTTCTAAGGAACATTCCTAGTATCTTCTGAACTCTTCTTTTGTAATTACTTTTCTTAGTTGATCATGAAAGGGTCTTTGTCCATGTATGTGTTCTTTTTCATCTCTTTTGTAATGGATAGCTAAATCTCCCTTGGGGAGGGTTGGGGTAATCCCATGTGTTTGATAGTTACATTTTAATTGTATAAAGTTTTCCTCAAGTATTAATAAAATGTATGAACTCAATGCCTTGCTCAATAAATGCTTATTATTACTGTAGTCTTGATTGTGAATTAAAGGAAAATGAACTTATGAACTCAAGAACTAAAGTCTCTTGTGCTCCATAACTCACCTTGGGTTAGATGCTAGATTTAAGAGTGTACGAGAGCTTAGAATTATGTGAGAAAAGTTCTTGAGCTTAGTGCACCTTAATCTAAGCTCAACTAAAGTGTTGATGTGTGTGATGCTAAGAACCACTAAGTGAGCTCCTTAGCTCAACATAATTGAGGGAGGGAAAGAAATAGTTGTGAGCTCATGAATGTGGTGACATATTCATTGAGCCCAACATATTATTCCCTCATTTCAACTATGTGCGATGCGAGTGACGCTCTTAATGGAATCAATGCTTATAAGATCTTAAAAATTTAATAATCCTCATCTCCTTGATCAAGAGATAAGATAAAAATTACAAATCTAAAATCTTATAAGAATCTTTGTGCCGAAATAGAACTAACTGTGTGTTCATTTTGTGCACAAGATTTGATCTTGAGAATCCTTGAGATAAAACTCAAGGAAGAACAATATGCACTTGATTTAAATCTGAGTAAATGAAAGATAAATGCCTGAGGAATCATCATGCATAAGTAACCTATCATGACATGTGGGATGAACCTAACTCTCCTTCCTTTTATTTGATTAAATTTCTACTTAGTGATTATTGTGCTTAGTTTAGAACTAACTAGAACCAATTACTCATAGCTTAAACATTAGCGAGAATAGATAAACTTTAGTAACAAAACAACCAATTCTTTGTGGTTTGATAAATCCTGAAAACTAACACTTTCCACTTATTACTTCAGTCCACGTACACTTGCGTGCAAACACAGACATGTATTTACAGTCTGTCAAGTTTTTGGCACCGTTGCCAGAGAATTTGAATTTGTTACGTATTAAGGATAATCTATAAGCAGTTAGTGATTTAAGTATTTCCTTGCATATACTTTTAGTTTTTGATTTATGTAATTATAGGCACTAACAATTTACTTTTGTGTTTCTTTTCTATTTCTTTTATTTTTGTTGAATTTTTGAACATTATTGTTAAAGTTATTCTTGATAGCCTAATTATTGTAGTGTATGAGTAGAAGAGTTTGCACAAAGTATCTGTTTGACTCAGAAATTGAAAGAACCTACTTGCAGGCTAGGAGAGAACAAAACCATTTGAACTAACAAGCTGTTATGGATAATGATAATGAAAATCTTGTAGAGCCATTAGGAGAGCTCGTAGGAGTGGCTAAGGGGAGAGCACTAAGAGATTATGCACTTCCCACTGTTAGGGGAATCCCCCATGCAATTGTTAGGCCTAATATAGAAGCTAATAACTTTGAGATCAAACCCTCCATACTGAGTATGGTGCAAAATAATCAGTTTGGGGGATTAGCCACTGAAGATTCAAATTCACATATTTCAACTTTCCTTGAAATATGTGACACCTTCAGGTTTAACGGCATCTCTGAAGACGCAGTTAAATTATGGCTTTTCCCATTCTCTCTATGAAATAGAGCCAAGAGTTGGCTCAGCTCTCTTCCAAGCGATTCCATCCGGACATGGGACGATTTGGCTAATCAATTCTTAGCCAAATATTTTCCTCCAGTGAAAATCGCTTGATTGAGAATTGAGGTAACCAACTTCACTCAGTGTGAAGGGGAGACACTCTATGTTGGATGGGACCGATTCAAAGAATACTTAAGGCATTGCCCTCATCATGGGTTTCCCTTATGGATGCAAGTTCAAACATTTTACAATGGATTGAACGCCTTACAAAGACACTCATTGATGCAGCCACAGGGGGTTCTCTTAGTTGTAAAACCCAATTGGAGGCTTATGACGTCTTGGATGAAATGACAAACAATGCCTACTAATGGCCTATCCATAGGAATGATCACCATAATAAAAATGAATGTAACTCACTCGAAAATTCACAACAAATCCTTGAGCTCCAAAAGCAAATCTCTCAAGTCACTAAAAAATTAGAATACGGGTATGTAAATTCCTATCATGAGGAAGATGGTGAGTTAAGAAATGTCAATGTAATTTTGAATCATGGAAGGAATAGAGAGAGATTGGAAAACTCACTTATCAAATTCAGAACCTCCACAACCAAATTCATGAATAAAACTGATGCCAGCTTAAACAGGCACGAACACACTCTGTTAAGGCAAGAAGAGTCCGTAAAAAGAATAGAATAAAAGCTAAAGGAAATCATGAAATAGTTAGAGCAACCTTCATTAGTGGGAGTCATCAGTAAGTATGAAGAGGAGTCAGGGAATGCAATAACCCTAAGAAGTGGAAAAATTACCAAACTGGTTGTGAGAAAGAGAAATAAGGAAAATATAGAGATAACTAGAGAGAAAAAGGGGGAGGAAGAATAAACAGTCAGAAAAGAGAGGACTGAAGTTCGAGATGAAGAAAGGGAAGAATCTAAAGATCAACTTAAGGTAGTCCCTAATATACCTTATCCTCAATGTTTAGCCAGGGAGAAACTTGATGTCCAATACCACAAATTCTTGGAAACTTTTAAAACTCTTCATATAAATATCCCTTTCATAAAAGCTCTAGAGCAAATGCCTAGTTTTGCTAAATTTATGAAAGATATCCTCTCTAAGAAAAGAAAAATTGATGAAAAAGAAACTGTAGCATTAACAGAAGAGTGCAGTGCAATCCTTCAGAAAAAAATTCCCATCAAGAAAAAAGATCCGGGAAGGTCACTATCCCTTGCACTATTGGAAGCCAATCCTTCCAAAAGGCCCTCTGTAATCTAGGTGTGTCTATTAATTTGATGCCTTCTTACATATTCAAGAAGTTAGAAATTGATCACTTAAAACCCACCTCTGTTCTCCTCCAATTCGCTGATAGATCCATAAAATCCCCTTCAGGAATAGTGGAAAATGTGCTCGTAAAGGAAATTGAGCTACTAAACCTTGAATGATACAAATCAATTGGCTTCCCTACAGAGGGAAATTGAGCTACTAAACCTTAAAATTGAGAATATGAATGTGAATGCAATTCAAGAGGTCAATTATGAGTTGTGCGGAGGGAACCACAACAGCGATTGCTGTAATGTAACCAACACATTTGCACCCTCCCAAATCAAACAAGTGAACTTTTTAAGAAATAACAATAACCCACAAAACAACCCTTAATCTAATATATACAATCCATGGTGGAGGAACCACCCAAACTTTTCGTGGAGTGAGGGGATTTCTCAAGGAAATTACAGCACCCAACCACAATATAGGCAAACTCAAAATTTCAACAATGCTTATAAGCCAAATCAACATAAAAATTCAGAACCGAGATTAGAAGAATCTTTTTTGGATTTTAAAACTGAAACAATCCAATTTATAAAAAGAATTGAGTTGACATTGAATCGGCACGAAACCTCAATCCAAGGAATTGAGGTATCTCTTAGGAATATCGAAGTGCAACTTAGGAAATTTTCCCAACAACTGTCCACTCGACAGTAAGGGAACTTTGCCTAGTTCTACAGAGGTAAATCCTAGAGAGAGTGAGCATCATTCACTCTGATGGAACTGAAGGGGACTATTTTAATGATAAAACTGAGTTAAACAAAGTTGAATTGGGGGTAGAATGAGAGATGAGGAAAACATAAAATAGAAGATTAGTAGCTAAAAAATGTGAGGATCCGAGAAGGCTAAACATCCCTTGTTTGATAGGGGGCAAGGTTCTTATAGATCCCTTGTGTGACCTTCGAGCCTCGGTCAACATCATTCCTAATCATTCTTACTTGCATCTTAAGTTAGGAGGGATGGAGACCACCTCTATGATTCTTGAATTCGTAAATCTTGATTCAAAACCCCTCTAGGAATAGCTAAAATGTACTCGTTGGCTTAGGTGCTTTTGTCATCCCCACTAACTTTATCATCTATGAATGGGATACATGGAATGAAAATTCCACTATCATTTTTGGATGACCATTCCTAGCTAGTACAAACGCCATTATTGATGATGTTAAAGGAAAGATGAGCATTAAATTCCGGGGTAAAACTGCTCTTATTGACCTAAAACCCACCTTATTCAAGCAAAAAGTAATATAATATGAGTGGAAAAGGAAAACTAGGGATGAAGTAGTGTGCAAAGATTTGAATCTTGAAAAACTTGTTTTGAGTCGAAAAGAATCTGAGGGTAGCATTATTTCCTCATCTGGAGGGAAGGCTAAGGAGGATGTGATGAGAAAAAGAAAAATTAGGAGATGCAAGAGGAAGTAGAAGGGAACCTCTTTGCCAACTGTTGAAATGGGGTTGGGAGACAAAATCAAAAAAGAGATTATGAGTTTGAGCACAACATCGGTCAGTGCCCACTCAAATAAATCAAAAACTGGAAAGAGAAACCACCCCTAAATTCTAACCCTTATTGATCTTAACTTGTCGGGCTGATGACATTAAAGCAGGCGCTTCTTCGGAGGCAACCCAATTTTTTTTTTGCTTACTTTTGAACTTAAGATCAGTTAGTTAGGATAGAAAACCAAAAAATAAAATAAAATAACCTGGCACAATTGAACAAAAATAAATCTAGAATCTCATTTATTTTTATGGAAAAAACTGCTTGGAAAGCGCCGCAGCATGCTGCCACGAATTTTTCCACCATAGCGCACCACAGCTGATTTTACTGCTACATCGCACTAGAGTGGACATGTGCACATGCAAAAAGTTTGCAAGTCCTAAGGTACTACAGCACACTGCAGCACGCTCACGCTGTAGTGTGCTACAGCGCGCAGCGTACAGCTGGAGCAGATATTGACCGCTTGGGATTCCCCAAGCAGTCAAAGTTGCTACAGTGCGCCTAGGGACTTATGAATCTGAAAAAAAGGTGCTCAAAAGTTGTTTTTCGACTCAAATTAAAGCTGAATTGATATCACATTAAAGGCATAGCTTTGAGCTTCTTTGACCAGCCATAATCATGCCTTTAATGCTTTCTTTTGTGTTGAAATCTTCTAGAAATTCTCTATAAAGGCTAGGGTAGGAGAGCAAATATTTCACTGCTTATTCTTCTCAAAACTTTTTGCTCAATTCTTTCAACTTTTCACTGCCCTCTCATTCACTATGTCTTCACTAAAGAAAAATTAGCTAGGAAAGATGCAGGAGCCTCCACTTCGGGGGGGGGGGGGGGGGGGGGGGGGGGGGGGGTTTGAACAAGAAGCGGTTCTCATCCACTGAGGTTGAACAAAGGTTCAGCCAAGTAACTTCTAAGAGAAAGCTCATCTCCGAGGAGGCTTCTCTCATCCTTTCCTCATGCCTAACAATCAAATTAGAGACTGTGATTGGGACGCGCTAGTCTATTCGAAGACCAACTCTTACCCTTCCCTCGACCAATAAGTATATGCCAACGACATCAATGCGGCGGGGCATACAATTTTTGTGCGAAGGAGAGTGGTGGTATTTAGTCTCAAACAGATCAAGCAATTTTAGAGGTTGAGGGAGGTAGTGGACTGTGCCTACCAGTCCCTCATTGGACATAATTTTGACCTAGTAGAAGTCTTAAGTGCCCTCATCCACGAGAATGTGCACTGGAGAGGAAACTTAGCCAACATACCTTGAGCCCTTCTCATGGACTCAAGCATTGCTTGGCATGTTCTCATATCCAGCTTCATCATGCCATATAGGCATCTGAGCAAGGTGACTCAGTCATGGGCGCTTCTCATGTTCGCCATTCAACAATCTGGAGAAATCCATATCTCCAATGTCATACGTGAGCAGCTCTGGAACGCCCTAACTAGGTCATGTGGTGAACTTGCATTTGGGTCCCTCATTTTGGGGATATGCCTAGCCCAGGGGTTCAGGGTATTACTCTCTGATGTAGTTGTCCCTCCCCATGCTCCTCTTTCCCTCGTAAACATAAATGACAGATCTTATGAAGGAAAGAGGACCAAAAAGAGAAAGGGAGAGGAAGGAGCAGGTTCATCCTCCACCGATCGAACTGATTTGGGTAAGGAATTGGCATGAATACACACCTACTGGATAGCGCTGGGAAAGTTCATGGTGACTAACATGCAATTCTACAAGTTCGAGATCGCTCGGCAATGGCAATGTCAAACGGAGTTCCATGCAGCTCTTGGAACCATGTTCCAGAATTTGAGCTTACAAGGAGGACCAGGCTAGATTGTATTGTCGCAACCCCTAGTTGTTGATCTAATTCCACACACTCCTTAGCCAGAGGATGTTGAATTTGATGACAGCGATGACGAATATGAGTACGAAGGGGATATCGATTGAAAATATTGTATATTTTTTATTTTATTTTTATTTTTGTTGTTTCTTTAATTTAGTTTGTACTGTGTTGTGTTGTATTTCTTTTGAATAAATGAATCTTGGGCTTTCTTAATTCCTTGTATGCTGCTATAAAAAACTAAATTACAAAGATAAGATAATAATTTTTCTAAAAATTTAAATTGCATGGATTCAATAAAGAGGTCAAGGGTGAAGAATGTTGTCATAACAAATTGCTGAAATAAAGTGTATTTGAACTTAATTGATAGCTTTAACACCTTCCAAACAAAGTGAAATTCTTGAGTTGCATCAAGTCTCCAATGATTTAAAATGAATAATGCAAAGAGTCTATGTGTCGGGGTGAGGAAATTTAAAGAATTCTGTAAAATATGTAGAGCAAGAATTGGGTGAACCTAGGAGTGTGCTAGGCTCATATGGAACTTTATGATCGTAATGAACTGAGATACAGATGAAGAAAAATATCTCTCTCTTGAATTGAAAAAGAAATCAAAATAAAAATCAGGGATGAAGAAAATATCTCTCCCAAAGTTCAAAATCTAAGAGAAACGGGATGATGAAAAGTAGCTCTCCTGAATTTGGAAAAGTTCATTGTGATTTATAAGAAGGAGCACATATGGCACAAAAACTCTAAGTTATTCATTCATTCAAGCCCAAACTATTTAAGAATTCTTAGAGAACCCCTCTCCCCCCTATTTGAGAAATAGCATCACAAAATAGAGACTAGAGACTCAAAAGGCAATGAAGGAATTGAACATTAGTTTGAACTATATTAGAAGCTAAGTTATTAAGATCATAATAATCAAGTAAGCAATTGATTGACAATACACTTCACATTGTAATCATTATTTAATCACATAATTCAAATTCAGAAAAGTAAATATTGAGCTTACTCAAAGACGAGCAAGAACTTAAGTGAGTGGGTGTGATAATTCCAAGATTTTTATGAAAATAATGAACAAATACAAATAATTTCATGAATGGAATGATCTACGTTGAGGAGTTTTTCTGTATTTTCAGGTAAAATATTAAATAGAGCAAATTCTGGGAGAAATTAAAATTTCTAAAAGAAAATAATTGTAGCACACCCCAGCGTGCCATAATGCGCCATACCGAATCCTATACGAAAGATTAACTACTATTGCATGCTTCAGCAGCACTCATTAAATTGAATTCAGCGCATGAGGACTTAACAGAAGCGATACAGCAGATCTAATACAAAAATTAACTGCTACAGTGTGCTACATCGGCACTCATTAAATCAAGCTCAGCAGGAGAAAATTTAACAAAACTGCCCCTGCGCGCCGCAGCAGATTAGATACGAAGGTTCAACTGCTACCGCATTCCACAATAGAATTAAAAGTAAATCTAAAATTTATTGATCTGCCATAGTGAGCCTTAGCAGAGGCAACACAAAAGATCAGCTGCTACCGCACGCTATGGTGGTATTGCACTTAGTAATAATTTGTAATTATCTCCGCTACCGTGCGCTGCAGCGGGATCGATACGCAAATTAAGTCGCTACAGTGCACTGTATCAATACTAGAAAATTAGCAAATAAATCAAGGGAATTTAATGCATCTGTCGTAAATAAGCATTAATTATAGCATAGGGAATGCCATAAATTCAAACCTTTTGCCTTCCCCAGCTAATTGAAACTCCTAATAAATTAACTCCTTCATTTTCTCAGGGAAATCTAAGCATATTTATCATTACAAGCAATTAAAACTTGGGAGTTGAAAGGATGGCAGAATTCATTGCAAATGGGCTAAAGGCTTGCCTATTTAACCAGCCATTCATGGCTAAGAAAGAGTTCTCACTTTTGACATTCATTGATCATAAACAAAAAGATTGCTATAAGAAAAGAGAAAGGAGACCTCTTTATGGAAGGAAGAAGAGTACCATTGTTGTAGAAATAAAGGAGTACATTGCCAAAAAACTAAAAGGGAAGAAGAAAGAAGAGAAAGGAGGATCCAGAGAATGCCAACAAGGGTTGTTCCTAGTATTCTCTTTAACCTTTTATTAAATTTATATTTAGTAGAGCCATGAATTGGTTCTTATCCTTGTATGTTGCTCTTTGTATTTCTGCTATAATGGAAGGTTAAGCCCTCCTTTGGGAGGGTTTGGCTATAATCATATAAAATGTATGGGACAATGGTGTTGTATATTTTTTCTTCGCAATGAAATAAAATCTAATCTAAATTCAAATCTAGATTTGTCTTGTTCTCTGCATGCTGTGGAATGATTGAATATCATGTGTGTAATGAAATGGTTGTAATAAAAATAATGCTAAGTCAACTAAACACTTCAAGCCTAGAGAGAATGGACATAAAGGTTCTCATCGCGAACAAATATTTACTATGCGAGGATTCTCAGTGTAAAAACCTCAGAATTGGAATGGATAGCTGATTAGGTAACATTAATTATCTTGCGCTCCATAGCTCACCATTTGGCGTAAAATTAGGTATGTGTGCGTTAGTACTCAGAGGTATGTGACAAGCTCTTGAGCCTAACTGCACCATACCTTGAGCTTAACTGAGAGGTCGACGCATGTGAGCCAAGCGCCACCAATCAAGCTATACAACTCAGCAGACATTAAAGGAGGAAAAGGGCTCATCGAGTGCTCATGGATGATGTGACATAATCCATGTGGCCTGGTGAATCCACTTCCTTAGCTAAACTGCGTATGTAGCACATGACCCTAGTTGGTGTAATCAAGTTCATGTGATCGCCAAATTAAGAGACTATTTTGATAACCTAGACGTAGGAAATCTTAATAATTTAAATGCGATTACATGAGAGTCTATGTGTTGAGATTGAGCTCTAGTGTGCTCTTCTTGTGCACTAGACCTGAACTAGTCAGAATTAGATGACCAATCTAAGGAACTCTAGATTCACTTGATTAACTAGCATGAAAACCTGTACATTACATGTTGCATGAATTAAATATGACACCAGTCCCTAACACCATGCATGGTGAAAACCCAACTCTCCATTTTTAATCAAATAGTATCTTCATTTAAGATCCTTGCTTTGTTAATTTGGAGCTACTAAAAACCCAAAATATCTTAGTTTAAATATTATTAAAAGTAGATATACCTTAGTATCAAAATGATCTGTTCCCTGAGGATGATAAAATCTTGGAACTTACCTTCCATTATTACTTCAGATCACGTACACTTGTGTGCAAGCGCAGATGTGTATTCACAGTCTGTCACATCCTAACCTATATAAATACGACCATAAAATACGTTGAAAGTATGCAAAATAAATAAATACAAAAAAAAAACTGAAACTGAACCGTACTAAACTGTATATATTCTCAACTGAAAATCATCATATTTTAATTTGACATGTGTCTAAACTAGCCTGTCATAACAGTAACTGGCTAAACATAGCCACTGAACAGAAAGTCCCACATGTATCCTCAAGACTACTTATGGCTAGATATGAGTCGGACTATAGAATTATACATGTATCTTCCAGACTGCTCATGGCTAGATCTGAGTCAACTCTATCATAGTAAGTACTGAGGAGATATACAAACTATGACACACTCCACTGAACAATTATTTGATTTATTAAATTTTACTTTTAATTGAAGCTATATGTTATGCTTTGCAAAACCATATGGAATATTCATCAA
Source organism: Gastrodia elata (assembly GCA_016760335.1). Classification (NCBI taxonomy): domain Eukaryota; kingdom Viridiplantae; phylum Streptophyta; class Magnoliopsida; order Asparagales; family Orchidaceae; genus Gastrodia; species Gastrodia elata. The sequence goes on from CM028679.1 coordinate 2,153,102, forward strand.
ATATCTCATATCTTCATTGTATATACCCAAGGCAACAAGCTCCAAAATTAAGTAAGCGGTAAAACAAATCAAGGACTTTAAGCAGAGACTATACAAAATTTGTGATATATTTTGTTTTCTAATTAATTTTATTTAACTATTCAAATAATATACAAGCTCAGAATTTCCAATACCCTAGTATTCAGTAAAATCTCATAGTCATGATCCTATAAGGTTAAACATTAGAACTAATTAAGTAATAATTCAAAACCATATAACATTGCCAATGATAGTTAAATAAATAAATCAACTATCATATTTAATGTAGTTATTATCTCGAAATCAAAATTAACTAAACAAATCAAGATTTAGAGGTTAAGAGCTAAAACACCAAAATATAGGGTTTAGACCTCTTAGCTCAAGGTTCTAGCATCTAAGATCTAAGCTTTCTAAATTCTACTCTCAAGTGCTATGAGTTAAGGATATCTCACTGAGTGTAATCAAATTTAATAAGATGAATCTTTCTAATCTTCCAAGATAGACTAATTAATTAAAGTCAAAAGACAAAATAATCAAAACTATCATCATAAGGTATAACTCTTAACTATAAGCTTTATCTTAATTTGATTAATTATATTACTCAATAGAATTGAACTAAAGAAATGGGAAATAAAGATCTAAAGGCTAAGATTTAGAATATTTGATCATTGAGGAATCACTTAAGAATTTACTTAAGGGCTTACTTAGAATATATTTAAAGTCTAAGATTAACTCTAATTCAACTATATCTAATTTGATAAGTGTGGATAAGCATGTAGGAAAGGAAATGTGGATTCTAAATCTACATTAAGCTTAATAAATTTGGGGTGATATTAGGGTTTGGCGACTAAAACTAGAGCATAGGTCCAAATTGACCTTAAATTGACTTCAAACACTTATCCCACTGATCTTAGAAGAAAGGGACAGATTAAGAAGTTTTAATTACATGATAACCCATATTTGGCCATACTGACCAAAATGTCACTCATTAAGGGTCTAAATGGAGACCTTAAGTTCTAAAGTTCTAATTTGATTCTATTAATTCCAAAATAATTATTATGGTATAAGAAAAGGATTAATACTTAAAACATTCATATTGATTAAGAATTGGAGTTAATGAGCTCTAGTTAGTGTTTGAGTTCACAAAAAGTTGATAAATAATTTTAATTATGGAAATTGAAATCTTAATTTATTAATAGGTGGCAACATTTGATCTCATTTGATTTCATATTGTAATAAATGGTAGCACTTGATCTTATTATAATAGATGGCAACATTTGATCTCATTTGATCTCACAATATAATAGATGGCAGCATTTGATCAGACATTATAATAGATGACAGTATTTGATCACATTATATTAGATGGCAGCATTTGATCTTATTATAATAGATGTCAACATTTGATCTCATTATAATAAATGGTAGCATTTGATCTCATAGGGTAATAAATGACAGCATTTGATTTCGTATTGTAATAAATGACAGCATTAATTTCATAGGGTAATAAATGACAGCATTTGATTTCCTATGGTAATAAATGGCAGTGTTTGATTTCGTATCGTAATAAATGGTAGCATTTAATTTCATATGGTAATAAATGATAGCATTTGATTTTGTATTGTAATAAATGGCAGCATTTCATTTCATATGGTAATTAATGGCAACGTTTGATTTCATATCATAATAAATGGCAGCATTTCATTTCATATGGTAATAGATGACAGCGTTTGATTTCATATCGTAATAAATGGCAGCATTTGATTTCATATGGTAATAAATGATAGCATTTGATTTCATATGGTAATAAATGACAGCATTTGATTTCATATGATAATAAATGACAGCATTTGATTTTTGTTTCGTAATAAATGGTAGCAATTAATTTCATATGGTAATATATAGCAGTATTTGATTTCGTATCGTAATAAATTGCAGCATTTGTTCAACACTCATTTTAAGAACTATACAAAGAAGAATATAATCCCATCAGGTTTTATAAATAAGACAAATTAATTCATGATACAAGGAAAATAAAATATTAAGAAGAATCATTATTCAGCATCTAACATAAAATCTTCTTTATCATAATAAAGGATTCTATAATAAATGAGCCTAGGCATATTAAATAATAATTTTTTTATGATTGCAGATTTCTGAGTTTTAAACTCAAAATCTTAAGAGGTTTCAAATGAGAGAATCAACAAATAAGATTCCGTAAGTCTTAACGCCTCGACGAACATCTTAGAACACATATTGACAAATGTCCAATGAAAATTTTAATCTTCACAGCAACTAATAAACAAATGATGCAAAACTAAAATCAGAATTTTAAATTAGCACATTAAGAATCTTAAGAAAAATTGCATCAATTCATATAAGCTTTCAGTCGGAATTCACATCAACAAAATTATAGCGATATATATAGTTTACTTTTATTTCTCATTTTCTATATACAAATTCTGGATGAAGCAACAACTTTTATATATATATATATATATATATATATAAATATATATATATATATATATATATATATATATATATAGTTATGAATTTGGTTTCAATTATTAATTAATGGTTTGAAAACTCACGGCTCATACGTCATCCTCTCAATTTCAACTTAATGCGGAACCGGCTATAAGAAAAGTTGAACTCTTGCATTTAATAAATTGTAAAGAAGAAGATACAATTATTTCTATCAATTCATTTTCTTCAAATGATTTAAGAAGGAAATTTAAAAGAAAAAGTTTGTATGCTTAACAGGTAATGAAAGATAAAATCAATACTCAATTCTTTTATCTTCACTTATCGCAATTTAGAATTCAGCTTAAATCAATTCTAACAGGCGCAAGAATCTTAAGCCGTTAATATTGTATTTACAGATGATGCTCTCGAAAAACTGGAATAATAGTTTTGATGAATTTTGATTAGAAAAATGTAAGGAACAATAATCAAAGATAATATTTAACTTTTTGTAATTATAATTCCTCAATATTGCATAAGTGGTGTAATAACCCAAGTTGTTACTCTAATTAATCCAAGCTTAAATAAGTGCTAATTATCATTCCATTAGATTCAAATGGTCATTTAAGCTTAACCCTAGAAGTTTGGAATCAATCAGAGCTTATTTGAGCAATATAGCTATTTTGTATATTTTAGGATCATGAATATTAGCTAAAATATTTTAATCTCCAAATTAAATTATGATTGCATTTTTGAATTGCTCACTCCCAAATTAGATATAGGTCAAATTTTGAGAATTTTTGGTGATCATTTAGTCTTATTTTGGATTAAAATTAAATTGGTTCAATTGTACATTAAGGTTCTAACATTCCTTATTTGCTAATCTATCCTATCCCAATGGTTGGCTGCCTTCCAAACTATGGACACCATCCTGACCATTCATCCCGTGGATCTAATCGAACAACATGTGCCTTCGATTGGATTCGATCAATCTGGACCGTTCCGCGATTCTGAGTTGCGATCCAACGGCATCTATCCTTCGTCATAAGTACCCTAATCATATGTTAGATCCTTTGATCTAATATGACGGACGATCTCACTCTTGTGCCAAGATCTAATCCAAGCCTATAGATCACTCCCTTGAATCTAATGATAGTTACTTGAATGGTTTAAGTAATTAAACAGGGGTGCATCCGAACCGTCCATAATCAACGGTCAGTCCATTAGACGGTCTAGAGCACCCCAAGATCTGTTCATCATCATCTCTAGCTTATCTACCCACATGCCTAGTCCCCCTCGATAGCCCGGCCAGCAGCAGAAGTCATGGTAATACAAGAGCGGCCTGATCTTCCTCTTCTACCCTTGAGCTCAACGGTTTGCCGGCTGACTTCTTCCCAAGATGCCCTCAACCATTGTAACCATACCTCTCCATCGAACCAAGCCTAAGCCATGGCTCCCAACCATTAAAACTAGCCCTGAACCTCCCAGCATCCTATAAATACCCCTCTGGATTCACAGTAAGTTTATTTACTCACTATGAACCTTTAATTTCTCAATTCTCTTCTCTCTGCATTCTCAACTTTCCCGGTCATCCAGCTACTACATACCACTGATAGAGGGTATGGTATGGTGTTCAGACCCCCTACTAAGTTGCTAAAAATATCAGAAGTTCTAGCTCTCCTTAATTCCTCTCTGTTGTGCCTACTTCTCCATCTCTTAGTACAACATCCTTCCTAGCTCAGTCGTGTGGGCTCTATCTCTTGATCCACGCAACTAGATAGTTCTGTGATGATTTTATCCTCTTCTCTAGTCCTTAAGTGGTCTGAGTATGGATTGGGCAGAGTTGGTTCAGCATAAACAGTGAGAATTCACTGTCTGGTATGAGCTTTAACCAGAGAATATACCAACACCTCTCAATCAATTCAAGCCTAATCCCCAATTCCCTTCCATTCTTTATCATTTGGGTAAGTTAACCAGGCCCAATATAATTGTCCATGGGGTCTAGGCTAGCTCCGATCGATCGGCCGGATCGATCGGGTTCCACCGAGGCTCGCTGTCAAGCTCGAGTAAGGACGAGTTGTCATCTGGCGATCCAGTGCCTCCCAATTAGGGCTTTAGGTCCAATCTGTGTGCCTCGATGCCAGGATGGAGTAGCAATTAATTTTATGTTATGCCATGGCATATCTGCGGTGAATTTGGCGATCCAAGTTGTTTTTTCCTTGGCCTGTTGAAGGAGAGTGCAGCGATAGTGCCAGCCCATGTGGTGCCCCTGCTCCCTAAGCCCACAATCATTAGGCTAAGGAGCAGAGTTTCACTCATGCAGATCCCTCACTTAGTGTTGGATTAGGTAAGATCCATAATCTACTACTAAGGGAAGGATGTGCATAGCATAAATAAGAGAATCAGTCACTAAATCTATCATACATACAGAGTGCGGAAGCATATGATAAGTAAAGGCTACATCCATTCACCATACGTCGAGTAAGAAATAGTAATATAGCTCAAAAAATAACAAAGTGCAGAAAGTAAACACAATCACAAGTACTTGTATTATTACAACATTTAAATAAAGTTTATGAAATAAAATAACTCTCATCCTCACTATGATATAGGAAAAGACAGCTAAATATCTTCTGGTCCACGCTGCTGCACCTCCTCTATGTATGGCTTCTCTTCAGGCACTGGCTCCTCAAATTGCTCAAGATCTGATATTGTCAGTTTCACAATGCTAGGGCCCCAGCCAATAAAGAAAAATCTTATAAGATAAAATATCTAAGTACATTTTAGGTAAGTAAATTATTTAGCATTTGTTAATATTACCATTTTACTATATATCTAATAAAATATCTATCTAGCATGGGAACAAGTAAGCATATAAGGTAAATAGGATAAGTTATAAACATAGCATTTATAACTGAACAACAGGTGAGGCAAAAGCACACCTCTAATAGTAAAACAAGGGACAGACATACATGTATAATGCAATAGTTAAGAGTACTAAAAAAAAAGTCTAAGCCTAACATGCTGATGATCATATGACATATGCTAATTTGAAGTATAAATCTAAAAATGGTACATATAATATGAACAATAAAGTCTAGCATTCTATACATATATCTATACAAGTTTTACCACCACAGTTGACTGAAATAATATGCATCAATAACATAATAAATAGTAAGCTGAAAAATTATAAAGGAATGTATAATTATCATATTAGAAGAATTGGCCAATATGGCCCAATATATATATATATATATCCCCATAGCCTTTATGGGCTAAGGCAATCATATCACAATATAACACTATATAATTGAAGAGGCAAATGATACTATGCAAACATATTTTAGTTATTTTACTTCTGTTTCTATAGACAATTTCAAAAATAATTGAGGAGTCAAGCATGTCTGCAAGATTAAACGGGTCCCAAGCTTAGCACACTCTCCTCAATGAGTGATGTTAAGCATCCTGATCTCACCTTACCCCTGTCTATTATAGTAATATGTACCATAATCCACCATAAACTGAACCTAAATGCAAATGTTTTCCTAATATTCTACATTTTCATTTTCATGCAGCAACATTTTTCTAATATGATATGTCCAAGGAAAAGTAAGCACAAAATTCAAGGAATGTGTAGCACAAAGTCAAATAATAAGTAAGGGACTCTACTAAATAAGGTGATATTATTTGTTATCTAATTTAAATATTCTAATTATCCCAAGTTATACAAGTTCCGGATCTCCAATTCCTACTATCGAGTGTAACTTAGAAGTATGTCCTTATAGGTTACAAAATATTAGGACTAGCTAGGTCCTAATATACTTAATCAATGTCGACTATGAAAAATATTTATGACCTAATTTATGAATTCAGATGTTCTAAACTATTGGATGGCCCAAAATTTACAAACTAGAGATTATGGATTTAACATTATGAGAATAGGCTAAATCACATAATCCCAAAGGTAAAACCAAAGATCTAGGTTTCAGTTTAAAAGTGATCTATTGATTAAGGTAAATCCTATTAAGCAAATTAAACTTAATAGGATGAATCTCTTGTCTTAAATCTAGGGTTAAGAGACAAAATAATCAAAATAAGTTGTAAAAATCTAAGAACTAGTAAAACCAAGGATTCATTTATTAAATAACTCCATTATCTAATGAATGAAATCTATCCTACGATCTAGCCCTAATCTTAGGAATGAACTGTGAAGTTTATGATCCTAAAGGAAACGATTTAGAGAAAATGTAGGAGTTTTAACAGATTTGACCTAATAGCTGATTTTACTTGCTTAAATGATTCTAATATAATTTTAATATTGGTTTTAGTGATTTAAAAGATAATTTAAAGGTTAAGGACGCTTAACCTAAATTTTGAGCAAAATGACCATTTTGCCCTTACTTAAGGGTACGAAATGCTACTTTTTGAATTATGGCTTCAAATTAGAATTTCTTACTGCCAAATGATTCCTTACTGTCGAACATGAAGATAGACAGTGAGTACGCTCAATTTGGACAATAAACGGATCATATAAGTCAAAACTAAGATTTTTGACCTAAGGTGCAATCTTGTAATTTACACCTAATGGAGTCTAAATTTTTGTGTAGTTTACTATTGGTTACTGTTCAATGATTCCAGTCCAAGAACACTGCATTCTGAGATCAAAAGGCTAACTTATAGCCATTTCAATTTCTAAGGGCAATTCGGTAATTTTGTCGGTCAACGGTTGACAAAAACCGAACTTTTCCATTTGAAGTCCAATTTCAGCAAACTTAGTTTCTATAGCTTCCCTATAATATATTGAGTGTGTTGACATGAAGTAAGGCCAATTTGGACTTCAAATGGTTGTTATGGCCTAACTAAAGCTAGGGGTATTTTGGTTATTTTTTAATTTTTTTAGGGTTCTGATCCTAAATATTATTTTAGTTTATTGATGATATTAAAATTCTAAGCTATTTTGCACTTGAATTTCTGAATTTGGAGTTGAATTAACCAAGTTATGGTCACTTGAAATTTAGAGGCATTTTGGTCATTTTTAGGGAGGATTCTAAATCTTACTTTTCAAACTAAGCTCCAAATAGAAAATTAATACTTTTATAGTGCTGGGGCAGTTCTCCTTGGTATTTTAAGACCTATATTGCCTATGTTTGGACAACTAGGTTAAAACTTTTGAGAATTTGCTTATATTCTAGAATGTCACTAGGTTATACGTACCCCGAAACTAATTTTTGTATTACGTCATTTAATTTCTTTTATTTTTCTGAATAAAATGATGCCTATATTTGCTATGTTTGGATCATCGTAAAAAAAAATTATTAAACTTTAAAGTTTCTAAATAATTTATTTATATAAGTAAAATTACTATCTATTTATTTAATTTGTATTATTTTACTATTCAGACCTATAGTTAAATTTATTATGTTTATTGATTAATTAATTAATTAATTATAATCTGAAATTAATTATCATTAATTGTTAATTAATTATCTATTATTTAATATATCAATTATATATTAAATATCAAAATTTAATGCTATTGATTACTTTATTATTGTTTGAATTAATAAGGATAGTTTATTAAATAAATTAACTTTTTTAGTTATTGGTCACTGTTTTAAATTTACCAAATATTATTTACCGAATAATAAAAATTTATTAATACTAATTAAATATATATATATATATATATATATATATATATATATATATTATTATTATTTTTTTCATCTTATAAATTAATAATTATACTTGAAGTAAACTAATGTAACCAAAATTAATTAACTAATGCAGATCAAAATTTTCTAATAATTAATAGTAAATTACACACACAAATATATATATATATATATATATATATATATATAACTTCATATATGTATAATGTTATCTGTTGAGTGAGGTTATTCTAACTTAACTAATCTTATTAGTTCACTGCCCACACCACTAATAACTTGCTTAGCTAGCTAATATTATTATTTAGCTTTAACTAAGTAGTTATCAAAAATATTAGCTTAATATATGCATTCATACATATATAATGTAATTATGTATGAGTATATATATATATATTTATTTATTTATTTATTTATTTTAGTTTTTGTTTTAATTTATTATGCAGGATTTGACTGATGCGGACCCACCCCGCCATGTGGCTTCGCTGGATTGGCCACGGAATGACGGTGTGGGTCGGGTGGAAAGGATGGCGCCACAGCAGGTAGGACCCGCGTAATGCGTGGTTTGCGGGGGGGGGGTGCTGAGCGTGGGGCCCAGGCGATGACACGCTAACACGGACAGGCCCGCGCTAATGAGCGCGCGACGCGTGGCTGGCCCAGGCGTCCCGGCATGGGTCGGGTTCAACCCGCCTGGCCCATGCTCCGCATTAGGGCCGTTCGATCCTGTCGATCGAACGGTTCGAAGCTCACCGTTCGTTCGAATGGAATAGCAGTAACGACGCCGCGAGGGTAACGACGGTCGTTAGGGATATAATTTAATTATATTTATTTTATTAAAATCAAAAAAATTTAATTTCTAATTTAAAATTAAATAATTAATTGATTTTAGAAAATTTTCAAATATTCACCACTAGCTAATTGAGGGGTGAGGAACGCAGCGATGAGATCAGAGTTTTTATCTGACGAGTATTTTAATTTCCCAATTTTTGGGATATTTAAATATTATTAAAATATTCGTCAAAATTTCGACGACTTCCGATTGACACAAAAACATCCCCCCTTGTTAATTTTGGGGTAAGCAGCGCGATGACGAAGTCCGTTTTTAATTTAAGGTCAATTTAAATAGATCAAATTCTAGGATTTTTGGATTTTTCAAAGATCAAGATTTGCTCCATTTGACTCCTGATGACTTGATTAATACTTAGGATCAAGATTAGGACCAATTGTCTAATGTAACAACTTGGGTTGTTACAACCCAACCGGCTCCCGTTTGACCCACTTTATTCGCTAGGTGGTCCGGGTTACTAAATAGATTTAGGAATTATTTTCCTTAAGGAATTTAAATGGAAAATAGAATATATTAATTAACTTATACTTTAATTAATCCAAAATATTCAGATTAATATAATTGAATAGCTTTACCTATACTTATCCAAATAGTATGATCAAATATATTATTTTGATAAAAAAAAATGCAAGGAACACTAATCAAAGATAATATTTCACTTTCTGTAATTAGAATTTCTAATTTAGCATAGTCTCTCTTAAATCTTAATTAGTGAATAATTAAATCATTTTAAGGCCAAATTGCATGATTAATGTCTCTGATTGTTAATAAGATATATGAGAACTCAATTAAGCATTTAAAAAAAAATTGAGTTCTAAACTTGCTAATCACATCTTAATTTTCCTAGATCTTGATTAGCATCTAATGACCTATTTTAATTTCTGATCTTAGCAAACCTAGTGTCAATTGCATTCTTATTTTTAATGGAACCTATGGAATCCCATAATGAGCCATAATTTCCTTATATCTATTTTCTTATCCTTAAAGTGATTAGTGCTAATTAAACTAACCTTAAGTCTAAACTTAATTTTTAAGGTCTCATTCCTTTTATTAGATAGTATTAAACCTACTAAAACTGATTAGAATCAAATTGGAAGTCTAAGTCTTAAAATCATAATTTTACCCCTTAGAAAGGGCATTTTAGTCATTTTGGCTAAAAGTTGGTTTAAGGGCCCTAAAACCTTAAGAATATCATAAATTTGTTACGTTCCTCTCCCCTCAATTAGCTAGGGGTGATTATTGAAAATTTTCTGAAGTCATTAATTATATAAATTTAATTAGGAAACTATGTATAAAATATTCAAATAAATATAATAATATTTATTCCTAAACGGCGTCGTTCGCAAGCATCGTTATTTCCGTGCTCACCGTCAGCCTGTCATTCGATCGAACGGCAGGTTTCGACCATACGATCGGATCGATCAGAAGGTTCGTACTTTTCCTTCCTCTGCCTCTCCGCTATCGCTCCGCATGGCACCGTACTGCTGACGGTTGCCAACCGCTGCTCGCCACAGCCTAGAGTCCTCAATCCCAACCCTCATAAGCCTTGATACTCCCCATTCTCTACACACCACCCTCTGCGAAAGATTCTTGGAGCCTTGGAAGTAGTCCCCGCAAACCTTAAATTCACTCAACCGCTCATCAGGTACCCACCGATCCCTCACCTCATCCAATTTCATTGTTATATTTAGATTTGCATGGTTATTCCATGAGTTAGATTAGGAATTAGATGGGGTTGATCAAATGATAATCAGTTCGATCACCCGATTTTTTGCGAACCCAAATAGTCAAATTCGTTATTCCTTGCTTCCATCAGCCTAGTCGTTAGGGTTCGCCAGTGCGGGCTACCCCGACCACCTCCAGAGTTTGTGTGAGTCTCGTCAGGTAGGTCTCGCTGAGACCTACCTTCGGCTGTACGGGCCGGCATCCCCCGTTGCTGGAATCACCGCCTATTGGCATTGCCCTTGCCACTCGTGTCGAGTGTGAGAAATAAAGATCAGCTCGAGTCGGGTCGGACCCGACCCGCACAGAAACCAAGCGGGCTTCCATCTTAGTTAGCGCGACTACGATGTGGGGCCTGCCTTTGGCGCGATCTCCTCCGTTCACAGCGGGTCGGTCCCTCTCCACGAACCACGAGCTGTCGCATGTCTTCCGCGGGGCTCGCCATCTCTCAAATGTCGGATTCAGTGGGACTCGTCGCAGTAAATTAAATGATTTAATTTAAATTAAATTAAACAATGAGAGTTAATTAATTAAATTCCAGAAATGGTAAACTCTAATAATTTATAAACCAATAACCCAAATATAATATATATATATCTCATTTTACTCAGAAAAATAAGAGGAATAAAATGGTTATATTAATTTTTCTGTAGGATGCATATTTAATATAGTAACATTTTAGGACCCCTCACTTAACCCTAATTAACATAAAAATTGATTTGATCATAACCTAGTCAATTGAACTCTGAATTAAGTCATCCAATATACCATTTAGATAAAAAAAAACTTAATTCACAGTAAATAGAAATAAAACTTATGTTTCGACAATTAGAAACTCTAATTTGCCCTAATCCCCTAGAACTTGGTTGGATTATTATTTAACCAAATGTAGTCCAATCTGGGTATACTCTCAATCAAAGTATTCAGTGTGTTATAAAGAAATTGTAGCCCTTAAATTTGTTGAATTTGAACCTCATTTAAGAAAGTTAGGTTTTTGACCCACTCTTAAATCCTAAATTTATACTTTTAGACCCTAAAACGGTTTTAGCTATAACTTAACCAATTGACATCAGAATTTAGCATTCTTAGGCTCTATGGAACCCTTAAATAGTGATCAACAATAAATTGACTGAAGTTTTATACTTTATTGAGTGAAGTTACCAAATTGCTCTTATAGGCTAAAATTCTTAAAATATAACCCATTGGACTTAATACTTGTCCAAATTTGATGTACCTATTATTTATCTTCATGTGAGATAGTAAGTAATCATTTGATATTAAGAAAATTTAATTTGGAGCCCTTAATTAAAAAAGTAGCATTTTAGGCCTTTAAGTTGGGGCAAAAATATCATTTTGCCCAAAATTTAGGTTAAGTGCCCTTGACCTCTAGAATATCAATTAAAATATAAAAAATAGATAAATGAATAATTTGAAATCAATTTAGAACTCTTAGACTCATTAATTAAATTATTTGAGAAAAACCCATTTGAGGCATGAAAATTCCTATGTAAAATTAATACCTCTCTAGCTTAGTTTTAATTACACATATTAATTCCTTAATTAAATTAGGTCAGCAAATACAGATAAATTACTCTAATTATCATTAATTCATAAACTTCCTAAGTCATCCATTAGGAGCTTACTTAAGATCTTAACTTTCACTTTAGGATTCTTTCCTTAAGAACTTGGGATAGAGATTATATTAGATTTCATTTATTGAGTAAATGGGTTATTCAATGAATAAAACCTTGGTTATATTAGTTTCTAGATTTTTATATTTTAATTATGATTATTTAATCTTTTAATTTTAGATTAAGATTAGGATATTTGTTCTATTAAGCTTTGATTTTGCTTAATAGGATTTGCCCTAATCATTAGTTCACAACTTTAGACTTAAACCTTGGTCCTTAAGTTTTACTTTTGGGATTATGAGGTTAAACCCCAAAACTTGGAGTTTAATTCCTAATCCCTAATCTTAGTAGATCTTGATCATATTTTAGCTTAGATCATCTAAATTCATCAAATAGGATGTACTGATTAATTATTTAACCTGTATGAGTCAATGATTGAATTAAATAAGGGTGTGATCTATTTTAATAATTATTTTTATTTTTTTTCACTTATAAGGCCATGGATCTAAATTATACTTGATAGTGAGAATTGGAGATCCTGAACTTATATAACTTGGAATATTAGACTAGGTTAAGTAGATAACAATTGATATTACCTATGTGTAGTAGATTCCATTGCTTACTATTAAGTTATTGTTACTTTTGCATTCCTTGTACTTTGCACCTTTTTCCTTGAACATGTCTTACAAGACAACATTGTTGCATGAAATGAAAACATAGAATAATTAGGACAATATTTGCATAGGGTTCAATTTCTGGTTGATACTACACATTTTTACCTCCATTGGACAAGGGGTAAGGAGAAATAAGAATTACTTAAAATATACTCATTGAGGAGAGTTGTGTTAAGTTGGTACCCGATCAATCTTGTAGACATGCTTGACTCCTCAGCCACTTTTAGATGGGTCCACAGAAGTAAAGTTAAATAATTAAAATCTTATTGCACATGTATTTTCAACCTCTTTAGTATAGTTATATTTCCTGCCCTAGCCCAAAAAGGTTATGGGATTTTTTTTTTCAACATAGTGGCTCATTTGGCCAACCCTTCTGATATGAAAGTCTTTACATACTTACTTTACAGTTTATCTTTACTATAGTTAGCCTTTACATTACTTATTTACTTGTATAATTATAGGATGCTAGATTTCTTTCTTGCTTACTTATATGCATAACATTTAGATATCTTTCTTTTAATTCTACATAATTCATATGATTATAAGCATGTTTAGGATGAGTCTTTTCTTTGAGTTATTACTTTACTTTATATATATATATATATATATGTATATGTCTAACCTTGTCACAGCTTTCATGTTGAGGTATGTCCATTTTCCTCACATGTTGCTTAGTTATAAATACATTTATTGATAACTTTCTCACATCCTCTTATAGCCTGTTGCACCCAATTATGTTTGTTTTCTTCAGTAGTTAAGTAAAGATAGTGATATCATAAAACTCGTGAATATAAACAGCTTAAAATGTACTTAGACAATATGTCTAACCAAAAAAAATTTTTTTCTTGGATGGGGCCCTGGCATTGTGAAATTGATAGTGTTAGGTTCTGAGCAATTTGAGGATCTTGTGCCTGAGGAGGAGCCTTTCCAGAAGGATCATCATGTCAGAGCTGAGGAGTTGTAGTCTAGTTGTGATGACCCCAATATAGGATATGAGATTAATCCCACATTGGCACATCACCGTAGCATCTAATATCTAATTAGAAGGAAGTTAAACAATTACTAGATGCTAAGTTTGGCCAAGGATCATGAAGAGGGTCTTAAGTTAAGATGAGAAAATAGAAGAACAAAATGCACATGTAAATATGATTTCAAATGCATGAACAAAATGATAATTGTAAGTATATGCAAAGGCAAGTAATCATATATCAAAGAAGTAATTGAAATCAAAATAGTAGGAAGGGAAGTAGCATGAGTCAATAATAGAATGCAATTGATAAGAATGCTGAATGGAATTAATCACATATTTGCATTTACTTAAAGTAAATGAAAGTTGGAATCATCATATCAATAAGAATTTAAGGAGATTTCAACATATAAATGAGAGTAACATTTTAAGTAAGAGTAAAAATGAACATTCAGATATATGAACATAAGCTTACAATTTATGAGATGCATGTTCAAATATGCTACAATAATGATAAATACAATTAATTATATGAAAAAAATAGTTTTATGAACATGAAATATTTATGTACTTAATCCATTCAATTATCCATTTATTCAAACCAAGAAATTTAAGTAAGAAAAGTTTAGTTCCAACATAAAATAAGTAAAGGCAAAGCATTTTAATTAAGTTATTACATGCCATTAATTAAACAATAAGTAAGACTCTCTCTCACTTAAAAGGAAAGGAAAGTAAGTAATATTTAAGCAGAAGCAATTATAAAGCCTTAAGCACTTTGTCCAGCTTGACTAACATCCAAATGTACCCGATCTATCACATTTTGACATTTAAATGTGATTGGGCAAAGCCAAATAATTAAAAAATATAGTTAGACTAAACAATCTAAGCACATTTTAAGATCGGGCAAAACATCTTAAGATTCATTTTGGATATCACAACTAGTCTACAATATAAGTAAAAGCAGTGGTGCAAAATGAAAGCATTTGAATAGGGAAAAGAAATATGGAAAATAGTAAGAAAGACTATTGAAAAGCAAAGTGAAGAAGAATACTCACAAGTTTAGATGCTATAGCCTGCAACTAAAGTAAGAGTAAAAGCATTCTAGATAGGCTAGAAAAGTACTAATGTGCATATGAAAGTTAAGGTAAACCTATTCTTATAAGTACAACAATATTGAATAAAACAAATCCTAATCTTATCCTAAGCCATTATATTAAAATTGGTTAACTGAATCATGGCTTAGGAAACTAGTTAGGAAAAGGTTAGTTAAGGTTCTACAAGCTCAACTCATCTAATTAGGTTGTATTAGAAGGATTTAATCAAATCTATTACTAATCTAGTTAGATTAAAATAGTTTGAGAAATATCTAAGTGTATAGAAGAGGAAGGGATTATAAGCTACAAACCTTATAATTTCTATAAATTAAAGGTTAATAAAATCAATAGGATTTCTAAACTATACTAATGTATTAAGGACTCCTAATTCAAATCCTTAGAGGACTTAATGAGGATTTAATAACTAAAAGTGAGGTGAGCTAGGATCAAATCTAGATACTTAAGGTTAGTTCTAATTGATTCACAATATATAAAAAGATAAGCATTAAGGTTAACTACACTTAATGGGTATAGTAACTAGCTCTAAGAATCATCTTCAACTCAAGTTATAAATCAATCATATAGCTTTTCTCCTAAGGTTGAAAGTTGAATCAATAAAATTGCTAAGGATATAAGCACCTAAATTAAGAGAACTAAACTCAATTCATGCAATTAAAAATTACATGGGAAGAAATTTAATGTGACATATTAACTACCCTAAGGTTCAAAACAAAAAATTAGGAAATTAGAAAAATTATCAAAATTACTCTAATTTAAGAGCCAAAAATCTAAAATCACTAAACATTGTCCAAAAGAAATAATATATATTAATATGCAATCCATATAACATAAGGAGTAAAACGACACTAACTAGGTCAAAATCGGACAATGTTGAGGTTTTAATATTATTATGGTTAAAAATTGATTATAAAATTTTGGGTTCAAATCCTAAATTTAATTATACGATTTGTTTGTCTTATTTTTCTAATCAAAATGATATATAATATAATATATTTAAAATTATGATTGAAATACAAATTTAAAATTAATATAATTAATTAAACGAATTATTATTCAATTAAATAAAACAACCGTCGGCGCTTAATTAAATGCGGCGCAGAAAATAAGAAGACGTAGAATTCAAAGGTGCAGAAAATGGCGTGGTGCGAAAAACAGTGTAGAGACCGGTGCTGACTTATTTGCCAGGTGCGGGCCCCTCAACGATGGAAAAGCCAATCCGAAATAGACACGTAGATGCGCAAGAAACCTGGAACGAACCTAGCAGTTTATGTAGATCACGCACGGTTAAATCCTGCGAACCGCACAGTGTCACAGTTCTATTGAACTGCACACTGTGCGTCTTCTTACTTCGATGGTCCAAAAGGTGAAAAATAGGGTTAGCTCTAGGTTTGTACTTAGGAAACCTTACGAGGCATACAACCTACCGATTTAAAGCTACTAATGAGCTCTATACAATAAATCAAAAACCCGTATGCCTCGAGCCTTCTAAGTTTTGCAAATTTACGAAGAAGAGACGAGAAAAACATCGACCAGATGAAAGAAATAATTTCAAGCTCCTCTAAGCTCATTAAATTTTAAGTCTAAAATTAATAAATCAAAACCTGAAATCTAAAGTACGGATATTGAAATTTAAAATAAAGAGGGTACTTGGATGATAGCAGAGGTACCTTACACCTTCGAAAAATAAAAACTGATTAGCATTTGCAAAAGGGAAAATCGCCGAGCAAGCACCGGACATTCCTCAGCTCGCAGCTCACGCAAGCAGCTTTAAATGGGTGAGAGCACTTCAGAATGAGGAAAAAAGAGACTAATTGAAGGTGGGAAAGGCTAGTTGGCTTTGCAGGGTACACTGCCATTCATGACAGGCTATGACAGATAGTCATGGGAGATGACTACAAGGAACGAGATCTGGCCGTTGGTTCGATCGATTGATCGAACGACCAGATCTAATACTTAAGATCAAATCAATCACATACTATCTGATCAGATCTCAAAATGGCGCAACGCCCATGATTCGCGCGGACCGCTGTCCCTTGTGCTGGCCTCACACACGGGATTAGCGCAGTCCGAAAGAATCTGTTGAAATATAATTTAAATATATTATATATTAATTTAAATACTTTAATTAAATTATTAATTATATGCAATTTAATAATCAAAATTAAATAATCAAATGCACTCCAAAAAATCTCAAAATTTCACCCTTACCTAGTTGAGGGGTGAGGAAATCAAAAATGAAATTAGATTTTCATTCAAATATCAATTTAAATATCTTAATTTCTTAAATATTTAAATATTATTAAAATAAACAGGAAAAATTTGATGACTTTTAAACACTTCCAATATACCACCTATAGTTAATTTGGGTGTGGTGAGTACAACTGTTGACTCCATTTTTTATTTTGAGGTCTAAGTAAATTAGGCATTCTCAGAATTTTCAGAAAACTAAGAAATCCTAAAAATTGCTAAACAATCTCTAAATCACATGAAGATTAAAATGGATGCTCTTAATACTATTATAAAAGTAATGAAAGAAGATTAGAGTCAATTAGGTCACTAATTAATGGTAACAACTAATTGTCTTTATTATTTTAGTGAGAATGAGTGAAACTTATCCTTCCAATAAACTTATTTTAAAATTAATGTAATAATATAGGTACCCCATGTATTTCTTTTTTCACTATATTATTTATTTTGAGCTGCATGTTTAGTTATTATCTTGTATTATGGTGGATTTGGATGTAACCTTTTATTCTTTCCTTACTTCTATACTCTGTTGAATGTGTATACTCAATAAATAATTTTGTTGTATTATTCAAAGCACATCCTTCTTTTATTAGTGGATTGAGGATTACTTTATAATCTAATGATAAGTGAGGGATTAGCCAGTATGGCACACCGCCCCTTGATCTAATATTGTGGATTGGGGGCGGGCGCCAAATGTGGGGCATTAGTGAGTTCAAATGAAAAGACACCTTCTTAAAATCAAAATTTTTTACTCGCAATTTGTGATAACCAGACCTTAAGTTGATCTTATAAAATATTACAGTGCCAGAAAGTTGATCGAATAAATCATCCATTCAAGGGAAAGTATATTATTATTGATGGTTACTTTATTTAGTTTGTGGTAGTCTATTCATAATGTAGGGCATCAATGAAATCATCATCGATGTACTAGATCATAAATTAGTTTAATGGTACTATATTTTATTTTCCTATTTTTGAGTCCTATAGGATTTTGTATTTGTTCCATATATGGGCCTTCATCCTAGCCCATATATTGTCATGTGAGTTCTTTATCTGAAAGGACACTTTAGTCCTTTATGAGAGAGTTGATTTATGGTTTATTTGATCATTTGTGTGAAAGGACATTTTAGTCCTTCATGAGAGAGTAAGTATATGATTTTTTTGGTCTTCTAAAGGGAAGGACACTTTAGTCCTTCACGAGAGGTTGGTTAATGGTTTTTATTGTCATTTGGCATGTATTTTTCTGGCTATAAATTGGCCACCCTCACATGTATTATAGATTTGCAAGTGATATAAAAAATACTCTTTTCTTTTTTATGTTATGTGAGCTTCATTCATAAGAGAAGGACTTTTTGAGGTATGGTTTGCAATTTTTGGAGAAGGACTTCCAAGGAAAGAAGGTTCGATCTACGGTGAATGACTACTCGTAGAAGTTAATCTTCTCTATCGTAAGTGACATATTCGGTAATAAGGCTCCTACAAGATCTTCTTCATTTATTTTTATTTTCTTTCCTCCTACCTTACAAGTGTGCTCATTTAATCCTAGTCTCATTATTACTAAACTCTTATAACACTTCTCTTTATTCTCAACAAACTACTCGCATATCTTATAGTAACTTAAATATGCAAGGTTAATTTTGTTAATTAATTGATGGATTTAATTATGTTACATGTCATCATCCCCATCCTACATCAAATTGGTGCGCTGTAGTGGTTGTATCTCGTTCTTGTTGTGCATGGCTCCATACATACTGTTTACTTAGGATCTGTTGTAGCTTGCTGTAGTAGCCTTGTTTGAAATACTATTCTGCTGCAATGCACTGTAGCGAGTCGAGTTAATTCAAATTCTCACCATAGTGCACTGAGGCGGTTTGAGTTTTGAATTTACTGTTCAATTAAATTTTCCCTTTAATTCATATAGTTTATCTGAAATGACGATGCAGCCTGCTGAAGCGCACTGGGGCACGCTATAGTGAATTCCTTCCAGGTCGGTATATTATTTTAGTGGAGCCTAGTGCGCTGTGGCGCGCTAGAGAGCTTAATATTTTGAATTTTACTGTTCAATTAGTTTTCGTAGAGTTCAGAATAATATTTTAGAATGTCATCGTGGCCCGCTGTGGTGCACTATGGTGTGCTGCAGCAGTTCTCCTTTCAGGCTTGCATATATGGTTCCAAGTGAGCCCTATTCAGTAGGCCGCCATGGTGATTTTCTTCCAGAATTTAGTTTCTTGCTCCAGGTTGTCTTGTCTCCATCTTTCTCCTAAAAATCATTGAATCAATTTCAAAGTATGCTTGTTCAAGTGATGATTTGTATGTTTTTATTCTTTTATTTTGCTATAAATCTTGTATTTATCACACCCCCATACTTTTAAATACTTGCTCATCCTCGAGTAAACTCAAAGTTTATTTTTCAAATTTTTAAGGTTGTGGATTCAATGTTGGATGTCAATGTGAAGTTCTATGTCGCTTATGGTTGCTTAATTCCAAGTGATTTATAAATATACAATGAATATCATCTTCTAAATTCAGATTCCAAGCCCATCTCACTTTCACTAGTTTCCAATCTAAAATAATTGGATGCCTATTTCTTCATTTAGTGGGGGGATAGTTTCCTTAGGAATCCCAAACTCTTACTGGGCAATAAATGAGTGATAAGAATAATGTGCCTTGTGTGCTTTTCTTATGAATCACAAAAAACAAATCATATTTTTCAGGAGAGATATTTTTCTTCATACCTGATTTTATTTTTGATTTCTCTTTTTAATTCTAGGGAGAGATATTTTACTTCATCCCCATTTAATTCTTTTTGTGATCATGAAATTCTACAGAAGCCTAGCACACTTAATTGCTCACTCTATTTCTTGCCCATTTCTAGTCTTGGTTCCTTAGGACTCCCCACCGTCATACTTAGAATTTCAGCATATGTTCAGTTATATTCATTGGAGACTGAGAAGTTACTTAGGTTTTTCATCTTGCCAAGGAAGCTTAGTGTCATTAAATTCAATAACCCTTGGTTAGGCACAATTGGTGACTTAGGTTTCACATATGATTTGTTATTGAATCCATACAAAAAAGTTTTTAGAAAATTAACTTGCAAACTCAACAGCATCTCAGGAGGGTTTATGAAATCCAAGATTTACTAATTGAAAAACAAAACAAAGAAAAATAGTAAATAAAAATTAAGAACTAAAACTGAAAATACTGAAAAAATTGAAAAACAGTACAAACTATCAATCATTTTGCTTTTGATCTTCTTCTTCTTCTTCATCGAAATCCCAATAGGTGTAGTCCACTAGCCATTTTGTGTCCGGGATGGGTTCACCAACAGGGAGCCGTGGCAGCTGAGATCCGTCCGGTCCTCCATATAAGCTCCATTTTTGGAACATCATTCCTAGAGCATCATGGAACTCTATCTCGACTTGGTGCTGCCGATCGATTTCTATTTTGAAGAAGTGCATGTCCTGCGCCAAGCCTACCCCCAAGTCCCTTTGATAAGCATACATATGCATCATCATCTGATCAGCTATGGTCTGGCTGGTAGAAGTTGAAGCCTCTCCTTCCTACCCCCTTCTCTTTTAGGCCTGCACCCCCTCATGGGTGCGGGTGCTTAAACTAGTCACATCTAGAGGAGCACGGGGAGGGCTCGTGATATTAGAAGAGAGGATCTTGACTCCTTGATCCTCACACAAATATGAAATGAGTGAGCCAAATGCTAATGCAGCACAAGGCCCAGTCAGGGCATTCCAAAGCTTCTTCACGATAATGCTAGAGATATGAATATCTCTAGGCCGTTGAAGAGCGCATAGGAGCAACGCCATATTCCGAGTCACCTCACTGAGATTCCCATATGGCATTATGAAGTTGGAGATGAACACATGCCAAGCATCAGTGCGGGTGATTTCACTGGTGATAGCAGTTGGGTCATACTTTGACCCTGTAAGGTTGAGGTAGGCACAATCCTCTACCTCTCTTAACAAATACAAAAATTTTAATTTGTGTCCTCCCAAACTCCACTCCCTTGCCCCAGACTTTGACTTTACGCCCCAACACATTGATTATATTGGCATAAACCTCATGAACTATGGCAGGCTAGGTTGCATTTTGGGGACTCACCAAGTGCTCCCATCCACTGTTCATGATTTGATCAGAGTTCAAAGGGTAGGAAAGTCTGAATCCTCATTCAGGGATTAGTACACACTTTGATGTTACCTGGTTGAACCATTGCTTGACTTCCACCAAGGTGAATCTTTTTCTGTTGTATGGGCCTCCAAAAGTTGAGGCCCCCTTCTCCTTGCTTACCACCTTTTTCTTCTAGGAATAAATTTTGGAGAGGAGAGTTGAAGGGTTTTGAAAATAGAAATCTGAATTTTAGTTTTAGACAATGGTGAAATTCTCTCCTCATCCATCCGAGTATTTATAGCCTATAGCCAAAGATTTTTGAAAGTTCTTACAAAGGAAATCACATTCAAAGCATGATTAAGGACAGTCAAAAGTTGTTTTAATATTATGCAATGAATGTGACCAGAATTCAGCCTTAAATGTGTTGAAAAAATCAGCTTTTGTAGCATTATGTCCAAGTTTTATGTTCCAAGGCGCGCTATAGCGCTAATGACAGTTTAGGGAATCCAAAGCAGTTAAAGCAATTTATAGCTGGGCGTCAATCGCCGCGGCATGATGTGGCACATTTTGGCGCCTTGGGACCGACAACACTCAAGTGTGCATAATATTTGCCACAATGCGATGTAGCAGTGAAATCCGTTGTGTCGCGCTCCAGCGACTGAATCCGCTGCGACGTGCTGTGGC
Source organism: Gastrodia elata (assembly GCA_016760335.1). Classification (NCBI taxonomy): domain Eukaryota; kingdom Viridiplantae; phylum Streptophyta; class Magnoliopsida; order Asparagales; family Orchidaceae; genus Gastrodia; species Gastrodia elata. The sequence continues at coordinate 2,175,267 of CM028679.1, forward strand.
AGAAAATTCCACTGCAGCGCCTTCAAAAGCAAAACAATTTTCCACACTTTCAAATTGCTTCCAAAAATCATTTAACTCAAATTGAGCTTGTTTTATTTCTACTGACTACTCCTAAGTTCTTAAATCAAACAAAATAGAAATTGGGTTTCCTTCTAAGAAGAGCTTGGTTTAATATCGTCAACCCGACACATTTAGGATCAAACATGGTCTAAATTCAGCGGCGGTTTTTTCTTCTATATTTTTGATTTATGTGAATGAGCACCCACCTTGGGCTCAAACTTTTGATTTCATCATTGCCTTATTTTCTGCTCCATTCTCAATGATTAGAAGGGAAGCTCCCTTTTTCTTCTTCTTCCCTCTCCTCATTTTGTTTTTCTTTTTCTCCCCTTTCTTATCACTTCCTCTAGATTAGGTATCCAAGTGACTAGTAGAATTAGCTTTACTAAGAATATCCCTCTTACCTTCCAGCTTCAAACTAGCTTTTTTCCCATTAGCCTTTATAATTTTCTCTTTAAATATAGAAGGCATTAGATTTATAATCTCCTCTAAGCCATTTAATCTCACAATCATCAACCCTTTTTCTACATCAATTATCACTCTAGAGCTAGCAAGGAACAATCTCCAAATAATTACAATGGAGTTTTCACTCCATCTGTCCCATTCACACACAACAAAATCTGTAGGAATCATGAAACTTCCTATTCCTACTTGATCATTCCTTGCAATTCTAAAGGGAGTCTTATAATCTATATTAGCAAATTCAAGAATGATGGGAGTTTCTTGCATTCCCCTTACCCCTAATTGGGAGTATATGTGTAATATCATAATATTAATGGAAGCCTCTAGATCACACAAAGGATCTAAAAGGACTTCACCATCAATGATACAAGGAATATTCATTCCTTTAGGGTCCGCTCTCTTAATGGCTCTTCTATCTCCTTTAATGCTCTTAGTAGCAATTTCCCTAGTTTTTCTTCCTATTCTCTCTTTAGTAGAGTTATGTTCCATGCTGTCTATTTTTGCCATGTCCAAGTTGATCTCACTCGTCATCTCTCTCGGGTTTATTTCAGATGAGCTTGGGAGCACTCCCTGCTGTCGAGTAGACAGCTGTTGAGAAATTTATCCTAATTGGACTTCAATATTCCTAAGAGACACCTCAATTCCTTGAATTAAAATTTCATGCCGGTTTATGGTTAACTCGGTCCTTTTTATAAATTGCACAGTTTCAGTTTTAAAGGCCCAAAAAGATTCTTCTAGCCCAGATTCCTGATTTCTATATTGAGTAGACTTATAGGAGTTATTGAAAAATTGGGTTAGCTTGTATTGTTGTTGAGGGTTGTAATTACCCCGAGAATTCCCCTCACTCCAAGAAAGGTTTGGATAGTTTTTCCACCCCAGGCTGTATGTATTAGAGTAGGGGTTGTTGTGGGGGTTATTGTTATTATTGTTATTCCTCAAGAAGCTTACTTGTTTAGTTTGTGAGGGAGCAAAAAGGTTATTCAAATCACAGCATTCGCTATTGTGGTTCCCTCCCCATAGCTCACAGTTCACTTCTTGGATGGCATTCACATTCAAACTCTTAATTTTATTGATTAATAATTCAATTTTCCTTTGCAGGGAGGCCAATTTATTTGACTCATTCAAGTTGTTTACCTCCTTTTTGTTAGAATTAAGCTGCTCAGTCGGCCATTGATATGCATTATTTGTCATTTCTTCAAGGAGATCAAAGGCCTCCTCTTGGGTCTTACTGCTCAAGGAACCACCCACGGCTGCATCAATGAGTGTCCTTGTAGGTGCATTCAATTCATTATAGAAAATCTGCACTTGCATCCACAATGCAAATCCATGACGCAGGCAATGCATTAAGCAGTCCTTAAAGCGCTCCCAACCATCATACAAGTTTTCACCATTTTGTTGAGAGAAATTTGAGATCTCATTTCTAAGCCAAGCAATTTTAGCTTGTCGAAAGTACTTAGCTGGGAATTTCCAAGCTAAGTCGTCCCAAGTCCTAATAGACCCTCCAAGCAGAGAGCTGAGCCAATCTTTTGCTATATCTCTTAGAGAAAATGAGAACAATCTCAACCTAAGGGCATCATTTGACACTCCATTGAATCTAAAAGTGTCGCATATTTCCAGAAATTTTGAAATATGCGCATTGGGATCATCCAAGCCTAGACCACTAAATTGATTATTTTGAACCATTTTATCATTGATGGCTTAATTTCAAAATTGTTTGCTTGAAAAAAGGTCTAACAATTGCATTTAGGACTCCTCCTATTGTTGGAAGTGCATACTCTCTTAAGGGGTATCACCCTAACATTTACTAATGTCTCTAAAGGGTTGGCTTCTAAATTTTCTATTTGTGCTTATTGTTTGTTTAGAATAACTTGTTCTCTCCTAGCTCTAAGAACAACTCACAGCAATCAGGTTCAACAATGTAATTCAGTACACACAATGATCAGCAATTTAAAATTCAGAAAATAGTAATCAGCAATATAGTTCAGCACAGGTTTTAAGAATTATTTTTTATTTTTCAGCAGCAAATAACTAAAGAAAAATCCAATTTTACACTAAAGTTAGCACAAATATAATTACAGTAACTAAAGATTATATGCAAAGTTAAGTAAGATCTAAATTAATTTTTAATAGCAGATTATACTTAATTCAAAACTAAATACCGTTCCCCGACAACGACACCAAAAACTTGACACACCTAAATTTCGTGTCTACGCTTACATGCAAGTGTACGTGGTCCGAAGTAATAATTTGAAATGGTAAGTTCCAGATTTATATCGTCCACAAGAAACGGTGGTTTTGTTATTAAATTTTATCTATGTTCAATAATGTTTAGACAATTTGTATTTTAATTTTGGTGTGGTTGATAAATCCAAGATTTATAGTAACATAAAGGATTAAAAACATTCAAAACATCACTTGAACAAACATACTTTGATTAGAATCTTTTCATTTTCAGGTAAAAATAGGAGAAGAGGCAATTCTGGAGAACAAAAAATATTTCTAGAAGAAAACCGCTCTGGCGCGCTGCAATGCGCCACAACGAGCCATGGCGGTCTGCTGAATAAAGCTCACCTTGAGCATACCTGCTAGCCTGGAAGTAGAACCAATGCAGCATGCAATAGCATGCCACAACAACATTTCCTAGAGAATTATTCAAATATTGGATGAACTAATTGAACAGTGTTGAATTCAAGATTTTGAACTTTTGACCGCTGCAGCGCGCTCCAAGCATGCCACAATGCACAATACCTTATGAAAAATTACGCAGACCTGGGACAAAATCTGTTGTAGCCGGCATCAGTGCGCCACGGTGGCATTTCAGATTTTTTATATAAACCTTATATGAATTAATTGAACAATGGCAATTCCGCATTTTTTGAAACTCAAACCGCCATAGGGCGCCGTAAGAAAAAGCCGAATTAATTTGACTCGCCACAGTGCGCTGTAGTGGAATAGTGTTTTGAACGATGCTGCCACAACAGACTATGGTGGATCCCTAGTAAACAGCATGTCTGAAGCCTTGAACAGAAGAATTAGAATTAACTGATGCAGTGCACCCTAGGGCACCACAATGCGCGACGTAGTTTTTCTCAGGTAAAGGCATTAATGACAGCATAGGGAAGGTAGAAAAATTAAGCCTTTGGCCTTCCCCAGCTATTTAGAAATTGCAAAAGCAACAAATCCTACTGTATCTAAGAGGATTAAAGGAATAATATTAAATGGCTTTGCATGAATTCAAGGAAGAGGAAGGGTTAGACAGGATTTATGCACAAGGCTGAAGGAATCCCTATATAAATAACATTTTGAAACTAAAAGAGGGTTCCCAATTTCAACGTTCAAAAGACCTAAAAAGGGAGGCTGCAGGAGGTGAAAATAAGATAACTCTTCAAAGAGCTGGAGGTGGACTATGAAGAATAGAGAAAATAAGGCAACAAAGGAAAGATAGAGAATTCAAGTAGAAGCAAACGAGGAAGATCGAGAGAACCCTAGAAAATCTCTAGGTGTTTCCTAGAACTATCCCTGAACTTATATTTATTTTTTTCCTACTGTAAACTGATGTCAAGGCTTGCTTCTTTTTGCACATGTGCTTTGATTTATTCTTTAATGGAAATCTAAATCTTTTTGGAGAGTGTTGGGAAGTAATTGTAGGAAAATGTAATGGTGTAATAGTGTTGAAATTAATTTCTATTTTATTATTGATTATTATTATTATGAATTAATGCCTGGATAAAACTATGTAAAAATCCTTTGCTAAAATAAAACTTAAATGAATTATCAATTAAGAAAATAACTCGAGTTCCAAATTCATCAATTGGACAAGAGCATAGAAAATAGTGCAAGTAGAGCTGAGAACTATGTGACAAGTTCTCAAGCTCACTTGCACCTATCCTTTAGAGCCCTACCAAGAGATTTGATATCTGAGAACCAAGTTCTCATCAACTTTGCTCTACTGCTCAACAAAGTAGAAGGGATAAGAGGATGTAGGAAATCTAATGGATGTTGAGACATAGTCCATTTGACCCAACACATCCTCTCATCTAGCTAAACAGTGTATCAGCGCATGATGCAATGTTGATGGAAATCATGTTTTTGAGATCTAACAATTAAAAGAAAATATTTGATAACTTAGACGTAGGAAATCAAAAATAAATTTAAATCACGATCTCATAAAGGTTTAGGTACCAAGGTAGAACCCCAAGGGGAGTTCTCCTTGTTGCGCTATATTTAAACCTGTTGTAATTCGAGGTTAACTCCAATTCTAATAGTGTTCACTATATTTTGTTAGGCATGAAAAACATCAATTTATACATTTTAATAATGAAGTAACAATACCAAGTCCTTACAAGTCCTACAATAAAACCCTAACTCTCTTTTTTTGAACAAATCGTATCTTATCCTAAGGTAAATTGTATTGTTAATTTAGGAACCATTTCAAACTAAAAATCAATATTCTAAACATTATGGAAAGAAGATAAAACTTAGTATCAAAACCACCATTTCTTGAGGAAGATAAATCTCAGAACTAAACTTTCACTTATTACTTCAGACCACGTACACGTGCGTGCAAGCTCAAACACAAAATTTAGGTCTTTCAAGTTCTTGGCGTCGTTGCCGATGAATGGTTTTTGTTTTGTATTATGTACAATCTTTAAGTATATAATGATTTAGACTTTTTATTTATTTGTATATATTTTCATTTTTTGTAATTATATCACTTTTTGCTAACTGTAGTGTAACTTAGATTTTTAATTTTGTTTCACTAAGTGCTTGAAATTTTTATATTGCTGAAATATATGTGCTAAACGGTTTGCTAAAAAATTGAATTGCTGAATATTTGAACTACTGAAAATTGAATTTGCTGAAACTAAATTGCTGAATTGAATTATTTGAAATCCAAGTTTCTGAATTTGTTTTGTAGAAATTATATTGCTCTCATTTGCTCTCTTTGAGTATTTTAAACTGCTATTAAATTGTTCATCTTGATTGCTGTGATTATCTTGACTAGTTGAATTTGAAAACTGCATGAATAGGAGAAAAAATGTTGATATCATGTTTGATCTTGAAATTGAGCGAACTTACTTGAGATCTAAAAGAGAACAACACTTGCTGAATAGGAACCAGGTTACTATGGATAATCTAAAAGCTAATCCATAAGGAAAACAATGAGGAAGAGCACAAAGGTAAGCATAGAAGAAAATTTCAGAGAGTTGTTAGGAGAACCTAGGGGTAGAACGTTAAGAGATTATGCATTGCCTACTATTAGAGGCATCTCTCATGCGATTATTAGACCAAATATAGAAGCAAATAACTTTGAAATTAAACCATCAATGCTTATCATGGTTCAAAATAACCAATTCGGTGGATTAGCCACGGAGGATCCTAATTCACACATCTCCAACTTCCTTGATATCTGTGACACATTCAGATTTAACGACATTTTTGAAGACACTATTAAACTCCGACTTTTCTCATTTCCACTTAGTGATGGAGCCAAGAGTTGGCTCAGTTCACTTCTGAGAGATTCTATTCGAGCTTGGGATGATTTGGATAGGAAATTCATAGCCAAATATTCCCTCCTGCAAATACAGGCAGTTGAGAATTGAGATAACTAGTTTCTACCTAATTGAGGGGGAGACTTTGTCTGACAGCTTAGAAAGACTTAAGGAGTGCCTGAGGTGATGCCCACATCATGGGTTTCCTCAATGGATGCAGGTTCAAACTTGTTACAATGGTTTGAATGCACCAACAAGGACACTCATTGATGTAGCTGCCAGAAGGTCACTCAATTGCAAGACCCAAGAAGAAGCCTATGATCTTTTAGAAGAGATGGCCAGCAATGCCTACCAATGGCCCACTAAGAGCCTTAACCCTAACAAGAGAGAAGCGAGCCAAGTTAATGAAACTCATCAAATCTTAGTTCTTCAAAATGAGATTAAAGCCTTGAACATCAAGATAGAGAATATGACTGTCAACTATGTTCAAGAAGCCTATTGTGAGCTGTGTGGAGGAAAATACATGAGCAAAAACTATAACTTAAGAACCCATTTGTACCCTCTAACACTGAGCAAGTCAACTACTTGAGAAACAACAATGTAGGGCAGAACAATGCACAATCCATATTCCAATACCCGCAACTCTGGATGGAAGCAGCATCCTAACTTTTCTTGGAGTACATTAACAATAGTAATGGAAATTTTAATGCAGGAAATAATATAAATAAATAAGGGTATAATCAAGTTAACAATAATTCAACCCAACAGTCCAACCTTGAAGGAGCCTTTAAATCCTTTAAGACAGAAACCCCACAGTTCATGAAAAGAACTGAAGAAACACTCAATAGGCATGAGGCCTCTATCCAAGGGATAGAGGCATCCCTCAGGAATATTACAGTCCAGCTAGGACAAATTTCCCAGTAGCTATCCACTTGGCAGCAGAAAACTTTGCCCAACTTGAGTGAAATTAATCCAAGGGAAACAGGGAGTGTCATGCATTTAGATGAATCTGAAGAGGACTGCCTTAATGTCAAAATAGAAGTTAATAAATCTAAATGGGGGTTAAAAGTGAACTAGGGAATAGTACAATTGATAGATTAGTGGAAGAAAAGAAGGAGGATCAAAGAAGGTTGAATATCCCTTGCGTGATAGGGGACGAGGTTCTTCTAGGTCTCTTATATGATCTTGGAGCCTCAGTCAATATTATGTCATACCATGTATATAAAGAACTGAATTTAGGAGGGATGGAGACTAACTCAATGATCTTATAATTTGCAAACCTTGATTTAAGAACTCTTTTAGGAATAATTAGAAATGTACCCGTTGGTTTAGGAAAGTTCATCATTCCCTCAAATTTTACTATTTGCGAATGAGATACGTGGAATGAAAATTCCACTATCATTTTTGGCCGACCTTTCCTAGCTAACATCAATGCCATAATTGATGTAATCAAGGGTATAATGAGCATTAAGGTCATGGGTAAGGTTGCTGTCATCGATCTAAAACCCACCCTGTTTAAAAAAAAATGATTGAATTTGTTTGGAAAAGGAATTTGGGTGAAGAAGACATGTGCAAAGTGTTGCATCGTAAAAGCCTGGTCTTGAGTGTGAAAAATTCTAAGAATGGTATGAGCTCCCCATCTAGAGGGGAGGCTGAGGAAATAATGACTAAAAGAAAGAAAAAGACTAGGAGAGGAAACAAGAAAAAGAAGGGAATTCCTAATCAAAATACTGAGAATGGGAGAGATGGGAAGAAAACTAGTGAGTCTATAAGTTGGAGCACAGCCAGTGCTAGTTCTCACTCATATAATTCTAAGGTGTGGAAAAGAAAACTGCCAATTAAAGAATCCACTTAGAATGATCTTGAATGTGATGGGCTGATGACATTAAACCAAGTGCTTTTTGGGAGGCATCCCAAATTTCTTTTTGATTTGACTTTTTCATTTAGGAGTAGTTTAATAATAATAAACAACCCAAAACTTTACTATGGAAAAATTCTAGATGAAATTTAAATGCTGGAAAAATTTTTGCTCGAAAGTCCGCCGCAGTGCGCCACAGCGAATTTATCCGCCGCAGTGCGCCACAGCGAATTTATCCGCCGCATCGCATCACAACAGATTTCGCTGCTATCGTGCACATTAACGAACGGCGTGCACAGCACAAAATGTGTCCAAAGGTGCCATAGCCACTGCGGTGCGCTATAGTGCACTGTAGCGCAAGGTGTCCAGCTGAAGCTGAAATTCACTGCCTTAAATTCCTAAGGCAGTCAATGACACTATAGCGGGCCTAGGGACTCCAAAACTGAATATTAAGTGCTGGAAAAGCTATATTTTTCCCTATTCTTGATTGAAGCTTGTATCACACTTATGGCATGAATTAAGACTATCTTTAACCATGAATTCAAGTGCCAAAAGTGTGATTAATTAATTTAAGCATACATAAATTTTCTTGCCCATTTCAATTTAAGGTTGTGAGAGGGGAATGTGAGCTTGCAGCTCTTGAGAATTCAAGCACCTCAATCTTAATTTCTTTCCAGCTGCAAATAATTTAACATTCCTCTCAATCTCCCATTATTTCAATTCATTAAGAGAGAATGTCATTCAGGAAGAAGTTGATAGCAATCAAGGGAACCGCTACCCCCACAGCTGGTGGGGCATATAACAAGAAGAGATTTATTTCAGTTGAAGCTGAACAATTCTTCAATAAGTGGTATCAAAGTAGAAATTAATCTTGTCATAGGGATTTGGGCTCCCATACCCTGTGAACCCTGATCAAGTCATGAACAGGGGATGGGAGCACTTGGTAAGTTCCACACACCCGACTTACCCCTCCATCATGCAGGAGGTTTATGGCAATGCTATCAATGTGGTAGAGCATAAAATTATTGTGAGGGGTAAAGGCATAAATATTGGGAGCTAGAAAATTGAGTAGTTTTATTTGTTAAGAGAGGAACATGACTATTCTTACCTCCAACTTGCTGGATCCCAATTCGGCCCAGCTGCAATTGCAAGTGAGATCATCTGCACTGATGCGGGGTGGAGAGAAAATTTGACAAACATTCCTCGAGCACTCATAATGGAGTCGAGTAATGCTTGGCACGTATTCATCTCCAGCTTTGTCATGCCCTCTAGGCATCTCAGCGAAGTGACCCGGTCACGGGTGCTGCTCCTTTGTGCCTTACAACGGACTGGAGATATTCACATCTCTAGCATTATAATGGAGCAGCTCAGTAACGCCCTGACCGGGCATTGCGTTGCTCTTACTTTTGGGTTATTTATCTCATTTATGTGAGAGGATCAAGTGGTTAAGATCCTCTCTTCCGATGTTGCAATCCCGCCCCGTGCTCCTCTAGAACTGACCAACTTGAGTGCCCGCACCCATGAGGGGGTGCGGGCTAAGAAGAGGAGGGGGGAGGAGGGAGAAACATCAACTTCCACTGGCCGAACCATAGCTGATAATATGATGATGCAGATGTATGCTCATCAAAGGGACTTGGGTGTAGCCATGGCACGGGACATGAGCTTCATCAAAGGTGAAGTTGTCCGGTAGCGCAAATTCCTTACGGAATTCCATGACGCTCTTGGAACAATGTTCCAAGAATGGAGCTTGCGCGGAGGACTAGATGGATCTCAGCTGCCATGATCCCCTGTTGGTGAACCCATCCCGGACACAGAATGGCTAGAGGACTACATATATCCGGATGTCGACGAAGAGGAAGAAGATGATCAAGAGTAAAATTATTGATAGGTTGTACTATTTTTCTATTTTTTTATTTTTTCTATTTTAGTTTTTTATTCTTATTTTCTATTTTCTGTATCCTTCATTTTGTTCCATTTTTTATAAATAAATTTTGGATTTCTTAAACCCTAATTTTTGCTTTGACTGCTAACAAGTTAAATTTTCTGAATAATATTACTTCATGGATTCAATAATGAATTCAAATGTTTAACATCAAGGCCACTAATATGCTTGAAGCTTAAGGAGATAAATCAACATTACAATCTTGCACCTCCTAATAAAGTAAAGGGCTCTAGTGAAATTTAGTTTCCAATAAATTAAAATGAATATGTGCTAATGATTAAGTGCGGGGGTGGGGGAAACCTAGGGAATTAAAATTAGTAAATGGCAAAGTGTGAGTGAACAGTTGAGGGTGCTAAGCTCCTGTAGGACTTAATGATCACAAGAAACTAAATCAGAGATGAAGAAAAATGTCTCTCCCTTAAGCTGAACAAATAGGGATGATGAAAAATATCTCTCCCAAAGTGTAAAAAAGTGATAAACTAGGATGAAGAAAAGTGTCTCTCTTAAAAATATAAATATTCCTTATGATTCATAAGAAGGAGCACACATGGCACAACAGTCTTATCACTCACCAAATGCCTATCTAAAGTTTGAAAGTCCTAAGGTAATTACCCCCTTCCTAATGAAGACATAAGCATGAATATTTGAGATTAGAGCTAGATTATAATTAGAACTTGGAGCAGAGGTTGAAATTTTGAAATCACCTTAACCTAGAGCAATGTTCAGTGACTAAAACATTTCACATTGACATCCTACATTGAATCCATAAACCAAAAAATTCAGAAAATACACTTTGAGCCTAGTCAAAGAAGAGCAAGAATTTAAATGTGGGGGTGTGATAAATCCAAGATTTATAGCAAAAGAAAGGATTAACAATATTCAAAACAGCCATTGAACAAACATACTTTGATTAGAATCTTATCATTTTCAGGTAAAAACAAGAGGAGAGGCAATTCTTGAGAAGAAAAAGAATTTCTGGAAGAAAACTACTGTGGAACGCTGCAGCGCGCCAAAGCGGGCAATGGCGGTCAACTGAATAAAGCTCACCGGAAGCATACCTGCAAGCATGGAAATAGAACTGCTGCAGCGCACTATAGCGTGCTGCAGCGCACCACGATGTCATTTCCCGGAGAAATATTCAAATATTGGATAAACTAATTGAACAGTACCGAATTCACAATTTTGAACTTTTGACCGTTACAGCACGCCACAGTGCACTATACGCAGACTTGGAACAAAATCTGATGTAGCCCGCCTCAGCGTGCCACGACAGCATTTTAAATTATTTATATAAACCTTATGTGAATTAATTAAATAGTGGAATTCCACATTTTTGCAACTCAAATTACCACAACATGATGTAAGTAAAAACTGAATTAATTCGACTCGCCATAGCTCATTGCAGCGGAACAGTGTTTCGAATGAGGCCGCCACAGCACACTATGGCTAATCCCTAGTAAACAGTATACCCAGAGCCTTGAACTACAGAATTAGATGCAGTCACTGCAGCGCACCACATTGCCCGACACATTTTTCCCCAAGTAAAGGCAGTAATTATAGCATAAGGAAGGCAGAAAAATTAAGCTTTTGTCCTTCCCCAGCAATTTGGAACTTATAAAAGCAATAAATCCTACTGTATCCAAGAGGAATAAAGGAAAAATATTAAATGGATTTGCATGAATTGAAGGAAGAGGAAAGGTTAGATAGAATTTATGCACAAGGTTGAAGGAATCCCTATCTAAACAACATTTTGAAACTAAAAGAGAGTTCCTAATTTCAACATTCAAAAGACCTGAAAAGGGAGGCTGCAGGAGGAGAAAAGAAGAGAACTCTTCAAGGAGTAATAGATGGGTTATGAAGATTAGAGAGAAGAAGGCAGCAAAGGAAAGGAAGAGAATTAAAGTAGAAGCAAAGGAGGAAGATTGAGAGAACCCTAAAAAACCTCTAGGTGTTTCCTAGTACTATCCCTAAACTTATATTTATTTTTTTTCTGCTATAAACTGATGTCAAGGTTTACTTTTTTTGCATGTGTTCTTTGATTTATTCTCTAATGGAAAGCTAAATCTCTTTGGAGAGGGTTGGGAAGTAATTGTAAGAAAATGGAAGGCTGTAATGGTGTTGGAATGGATGTATTTTATTGAATAAAATTAATTTCTTCTTTACTGTTTATTATTATTATTGTGAATGAATGCCTGGATGAAACTCTATCAAAATACTTTGCTAAAATAAAACTTAACTGAATTATCAATTAAGAAAATAACTCGAGTTCTAAGCTCATCAATTGGACAAGAGCAAAGAATATAGTGCAAGTAGACCTGAGAACTATGTGACAAGTTCTCAGGCTCACTTGCACCTTTCCTTAAGAGCTCTACCAAGAGATTTGATATCTAAGAATCAAGTTCCCATCAACTTTGCTCTGCTGCTCAGCAAAGTAGAAGGGATTAGAGGATGTTGGAAATCCAATGGATGATGTGACATAGTCTATTTGACCTAATGCATCCTCTTATCTAGCTAAATTGTGTAAGAGCATGATGCAATGTTAATAGAAATCATGTTTGTAAAATCTAACAATTAAAAGATAATATTTTGAAACATAGATGTAGGAAATCAAACATAAATTTAAATCACGATCTCATAAAGATTTATGCGCCAAGGTAGAACTCCAAGGGGAGTTCTCCTTGTTACATTAAATTTGAACTTGTTGTAATTGGAGGTTAACTCCAGTTCTAACAGTTTTCACTTGATTTAAATAGGCATGAAAAAAGTCAATTTATACATTTCAATAATTAAGTAACAACACCAAGTCCTTACAAGTCCTACAATGAAATCCCAGCTCTCTCCTTTTGAATAAATCTTATCTTAACTAATGTAGATTATATTATTAATTTAGGAACCATCTCAAACCAAAAATCAATATTTTAAACATTACTGAAAGAAGATAAAACTTAGTATCAAAACCACCATTCCTTGAGGACAATAAATCTCAGAACTAAACTTCCACTTATTACTTCAAACCACGTACACTTACATGCAAGCACAGACACAAAATTTAGGTCTATCATGGTTCCTAATCTAACAAAGCAATGATTAAATTGCAGATACTATTTGATTTAAGAAGAGAGTGTTGGGGATTCATTATATGACTTGTAAGGACTCAGTGTTGTAATCATGTCACTATAATTCATAATGTAATTTTACTATGCCTAATCTATCAAGTGAACATTGCCTTCCTTAAATTTGTCCTCTAATTCTAATAGGTTCAAATCTAGTGCACAAGAATAACACCTTAGGGGTTCTACTTTGGCACATAGACTCTTATGAGATCCTAGTTTGTTTAATTTTGAATTCCTAAATCTAGTTTACCAAAATATTCTTTTAGTTCAATGGATCTCACATGCTTTGATTCCCACTAATCAGCATCATGCGCTAATCACACAGTTTAGTTAACAGAAAGGATTCATCAGACCCAATTGATTATGTCATACCTCATGGGTGTTTGATAATCTCTCCCTCCTACTTTGCTGAGCCATAGAGCATGATTGGAGAGGGCTTGGATCACAAGCTTTAACTTCTTGGATGAGCTGAAGGAGTGGTGCTAATGGGCTTGAGAACTTGTCACATAGCTCTCATCTCTAATGCACTCCCTCCTTACTCTAATTAAATCAATGAGCATTAGAGCACAAGTCTTTTATTATCTTATATAAATAATTTCATTCTATGTTTAGTTTATTAAAGATTTATATTTGATAATCATTCTAGGTATTCAATAAAAATAAATAAAAAATCAACTAAATTTTTATTCATTGCAAATTCAACATACAACACCATACACCTTACTCAGCACATAATTATAGCCCAACTCTCTCCAAAGAGAGTTTAGTCTTTCATTACAGTTTCAAGACAGCAAGAGATATAAGAGAACATGAACCTTGATATCAATTCAGAAATAAAGAAAATAAGATAAGGATGAGAAATAGTACTAGGAACAGCCCTGAATTTTTGTGGTTCTCTTGGTTCTTTCTCATTTCTTCTCATATGTTCTCTAAGTTCCCCTGCTTCTCTTCCCTCTTGAACTTGCAAGGTCATTTTGAAATTTCTTCCCTGGAGAGTTCTCCTTTGCTTTCCCACAGTATCCAATAATTTAGATCAATGAATGTCAAAATTGAGAACCCTTCTTTAGTTTCAAAATGTTGTTTATATAGGGATTCCTGCAGCCTTGTGCATAAATTTTGTCTAACCCTTCCTCTTCCTTGAATTAATGGCAAGCCCATTAATATTATTCCTTTATTCCTCTTAGATATAGTAGGATTTATTGCTTTTGCACTTTCCAAATGGTTGGAGAAGGCCAATGGTTTGAATTTTTGGCCTTCCCTATACTGTCATTAATGCCTTAACCTAGGAAAAAATGCATCGATCGCTGTGGCGCGCTGCAGTAATAGCATCTCATTCCTGCTGTGCATGGCTCCAGGCATACTATTTACTGTGGATCTGTCGTAGTGAGTTGTAGTCGCCTCATTCGAACCACTGTTCTGCTGCATTGCACTGTAGTGAGTTGAGTTAATTCAGATTCTCACCACAGTGTACTGAGGTGGTTTGAGTTTCAAAATCACTATTCAATTAATTTTTCTGTTTGATTCATATATTTTATCTGAAATGACTTTGTGGCCCGCTAAAGTGCGCTGGGGCACGCTGCAACGGATTCCTTCCAGGTCTGTGTTTTATTTTAGTGGAGCCTAGTGCGCTATGGCGTGCTGGAGAGCTTAATATTTTGAATTTTACTGTTCAATTTGCTTCCATATAGTTCAGAATAGTATTCCAGAATATCATCGTGGCCCACTGTGGCCCGCTACTGCGGTTCTCCTTCTAGGCTGGCAGATATGGTTACAGGTGAGCCCTATTCAATAGACCACCATGGCCCACTGTGGTGCTCCATGGCCTGCTGTGGCATGCCATGGTCCGCTGTGTCGCACTGTGGTGCTCCACAGCAGTTTTCTTCTAGAATTTTTCTTTTTGCTCTAGATTGTCTTTTCTCCAGCTTTCTCCTGAAATTCATTGAGTCTATTTCAAAGTATATTTGTTCATGTGATGATTTGTATGCTTTTCTTCCTTTATTTTGCTATAAATCTTGGATTCATCAGTATCCTAGGCAGATCTTCAGAAAATAGATTGGTGAATTCTTAGACTACTTTATTATCCAAAAGTGGAACATCTTCCTTTGCATTGTCCATCATAGTGACTGGATAAGTAACAGAACCCTTACTTATTAGCTTATTGACTTTAATTGCATTTATTAGAGAAGCTTGGGTACTAAATCTTCTTTCAAAAGTTTCAGAAGTACCAACCTAATGCACGGTAACTTTCTTCTTTTGACAGTTAATAGTCGCATCATGCATACTGAGCAAATTCATGCCTAAAGTGATATCAAAATTTACTTTAGGTAGAACGACTAGTTTGGCCTGAATTACTCAATTATTCAAAGGAATTTTAATATCACAAAATCTGGCAGCACTTAGTTGGGCTCCGAAAGGAAGTCCAACGCTTGACACTTTTGTTAACTTATAGAAAGGTAGATTTATAGATTTAGCAAACCTTTCAGAGATAAAATAAAGGCTTTCTCAGTATCGAATAATAGCTTACAAAGCTAATCATTTTGCATACGGTTCCTATGAAAAAGCATTTAATGAATTAATTATTGCTGAAAAAAAAAACTTGCATAATTAATGATTAAGCAGTAAAGATGAAGTAGGCTCAGGAATTTGTACCTGAAATTATGTTGTTATCTTTAGCTGCTTTGACCAGAGTTATAGTGTAGACTCGGGTAGGTCCAACAGGATTATTATGGTAAGCCTGCTTTCGAGGAGTATTTACATTTGGAAAATGAGGTGCAATAAGATTCTCTTTATTCTGAGTATTAAATTCTTCTCAAGGAGGAGGCATAATTGCCAACCTCTGATCTCTTATGTTAGAAAAAGTAGCTTTAAAGGTCTGCTTATGGGAGAGTGATCGATACGCACACCATTAATTATTTCCACATAATTGTAATGGTAGAAAGGTGTCCTAGCCTATCGCAGATATAGCACATCTACTATTTTGGTAACATTTCCCATAGGGGTGTGGTTTAGTGCAACCCTTGAGTTGATCTAGGGAAGCTGCCACTATCTCAATCTAATAGACCTTGCCCATCGGAGGTCTTAATCTCTTGAACACATCATTTCTGTTAGGGGCAGCATGAAACTACTTCTTTAAGTCACTTTGGGATTGGTGGTGTTCCACCACCCTTGATGTTTCAATAAGATGAGTGAAGTCAGTAAGTCATAGGGGAAAAACATGATCTTTGATGGAATCTCTAAAACTACTTTGAAATTAGTGGCAACAAACTACCTTGGTCCTTACCTGTAACAACCCAAGTTATTACATAGGTCAATTAAGACTAATCTAAGTCATAATTGGTTCTAGTATCTTAATTAAGTCATTTAGAATCTACCTCTAAAATCTAGATCAAATTAGGGATCAAATGGAGCAAATCCTAATTTTTGGAAAATTCCCAAAACTTTAGAAATTTGACATTTTATTTAGACCTCAAATCCAAAATCTAACTTCACCATTGCGTTCACCACCCCCAAAGTAGCCAGGGGTGAAGTTTTGGAGGCATTTGGAAGTCGTTGGATTTTTGACGAATATTTTAATATTATTTAAATACTCTGAAAAATGAGAATTAAATACTCGTCGAATAGAAAATCTGAGTGCGCCGTTGCATTCCTCACCCCTCAATTAGCTAAGGGTAATTTATTGGGAATTTTGGAAATGTTCCTAATAATTTAATTCTAATTAATTAAATGTATGAAATTTTATTTAAATAATAATATTATTTAAAATTATTAATGGCGCCGTTCAAAACAGTTAACCGCCGACTCCTTTTCTAACTCTGGCGTTAGCCTCCACGGTTCTCCCCAAACCGTCCGATCAGGAGATCGGACGGTCACGGGTCCGTCTCTTCCACAAAGCTGCTAGGTCGAGCGTGTGTCCTGCGAGCGGACGCGTGGGGTTGGCGTAGCTCCAGATGGCGATCCCCACAGTGGAAGGCACTGCTTTTGGAGTGTTTTAAGTCCTCACCTCTTTTGCATGGATCGATTTCACGAACTAAAGCGCGTGGAAGCAGTCTGATCCAAGTCCCTCGAAACCCTAAATCCTTTGCGAATACTAGTGGTACCTCTTCCTCTTCCCATTATTTTCCTTTCAGTTCATTTGTTAATAATGCATGCGATCAATCGGGTGCGATCGATCGAACCCTCGATCGATGGCACCAGCAAACCCTAATGGAGATTGGGCGTGGAAGGGGAAGCGTCGTCCACTAATCTACCATTGGATTTAGGCTTGAATCCGATCGTCAGATTCAATCTGGATATATCCCGAACCGTTGGATTCATATTTCATCGGTCAAGTGGAATGAACTGGATTAATTGCACCGTTCTGGTCCACTGATCTCTTCACAAGAAGACGCGTGTAACTTCCTTACTCATCCACCTGTCCGTTGTCAATACTGCAAATGGGGCCCAACTTCGAACCGTCGGCCAACTGCTTGGCGACGTGTGGCGCTCATTCACTCCGTGGTGGGGACCATTCCTCCGACGGATAGAGATAGCCGTGAGACCCATCGGGGATTTTTGTTCCCTGCCAAGCAAGATAGTGGGTCCCGCACATTTCACTTACGTGAATCATGTGGTGACACATGTCTGGTTGACCCCACTGTGCCGTCTGCTGAAGTGAGATAATTAATCTAAATGGATAATTATATAAGAGATTAAGTAAAGAATGCTTTGTATTTAATTTAAATAATATAATTTAAATAATATAAATGTTCTAGAACTTTAGTATTTAATAACTTTTGTTTATGAACTCCAAATTATGCAAATAAATATATCAAATTGATCAAAAAAAGACAAGGAATTTAATAATGCCATTAATTTTGTTGTAGGACTAATATTTCACTTAGTGATATTTTAGGATATTTGAATAATTCCAAAATATTACAAATTTTTATTAAGCCATAACTTTGTAATCACTATTCCAAATATATCAAAGATGGGTCTCAAAATACTCAAAAAATCCTAAGGAATATTTAGTAGTGTTAACTTTGCTATTTGGATTAGAATTAAACTAATCACATTTTGGACCTAACCCTAATTAGGTCAATTAGCCATAGAACTTCAATTAGCCATAAGTTAGTCAATTTAACTCCAAATTAGGTAATCCAAATATCCATTTAGTTCAAAAAAACCTAGTTACCAGTAATCTATAAAAATATTTAGGATCCAATAGTTAGATCTCATAATTAACCATAATCACCCTAAAACTTGATTAGTGAAGATTAGTAAATCTAATGATATAAATTGAGTAATTTTAGTTTATCATTACTCATAAAGTAGATTAAAACCTAGTGTGTGATTGGTTTAGTGATTCAGTGATTAATTTCACTAATCACCTACTAATTACATTAAACCCTAATTACTAATCCTAAAATTTGTATTGGCTATAACTTAGCCAATACTTATCAAAATTTGATGATTTTAAGTTCTATGGAAACCATAAGATATAACCTATAGTAAACTAATCAAAAATTTAGGTTTTATTAGGGTAAAGTTATCAATTTTCCCTTATAGGTCAAATTCCTTAATTTTACCTTTTAAGGCTCAATCCTTAACCAAAATTAATCAACTTACTGTCTAAACCCATATTAGATAGTAATTAATCATTCAACTTTAATAAATTTCAAAATTGAGCCCTAATTCATAAAGATAAAATTTAGACCCTTAAGTAAGGGACAAAATGGTCATTTTGCCCAAATTTAGGTTTAATCATCTTATAACCTAAAATATATTCTTAAACCCTTAAAAATAGTAATATAATAGATTTGAACTGATTTTAGAACATTTAAACTCATTTAAATGATAATATATGAGAAACCCTAAAAATGGCCTAAAATAATTTAAGTCCTAATTTAGGTCCCATAAGGTGAATTTAGTTCACCTTAGGCCTCCTTTAAGTTAAATTCATCATAATAGTTGTTAAGAAAGATCAAACCTAAAGTTTAATTATTCTATTAAGGTTTTCCTTCAAACTTTAGGATCTTAATTCCTTAGAATCTAGCTTAGAAATTAAGTTAGAGTTCATCTATTAAGTAATTAGGTGCTTAATAGATGAAACCTTGGTTTTATAATTTTTTGTTTTAGATTTCAACCTTTATTTATGATTATTTTATATTTAAACTTTAGATTTAAGATTAGAGATCCATCTTATTAAGCTTGATTTTGCTTAATAAGATAGCCTTAATAATAGTTCATGAGATGTTGGTTTAACTTTATACCATTAGGATTATAACCTATTGGATTAAGAAGTTAAAATCCCATACTTGGATTTTAACATCTTAATACCCCAATTTTGATTCATACTAATCAAGATCGGTTTGGGATTCAAAAAAATCATAAATTAGGACATTTGATTTATTATTTAACTTAATTAAGCGTCATGTGATTTAAAAGTGTTAGAACTCGATTAGTTAACATTCTTTTGACTTGTAGGCTCGATATTCTGGATTTATACTCGATAGATGGATAATGGAGATCCTAAACTTGTATAAGTTCAGATTAGTTAGAACATCTTAATTAGAAAACAAAGTGATATCAAAAATGTTGTTTAGTGCTATTTTATATAAATTGAATATTGTATGCTATGCTTTCCTTTATTTTGGGACTTCTTTACATTAGGACACATTACACTAAACATAGAATATTAGATGTTTTTTATATGTTGATTTTGGGTGCATGCATATGGCATTTCATATTTTTAGAAGAAAATTTGATGGAAAAAATAGCTTTACTAAACTTGCGGAGATATGCCTTTTTAGTCTGCCATGTAGTATGACTTTACTTTAGGATGGTTTTGGGATAGGACTACTTTCCTAGTGCCTGTTATTTTTGGACTAGGACTACTTTCCTAGTGCCTATTGTTTCTGACTAGGACTACTTTCCTAGTATATCTGGGACTACTTTTCCAGATGTTCAGTAGTTACTTTTTAGATGGTATTAACTTTGATCTGGGACTTCTTTTCCAGATAGGCAGATGGACTTTACTTGTGACCAGACTAAGTAGGAATATCTCACTTCTAGCGATTACTTTTTAGTTACTTCATTTGTGTTATAGTCACTTTGCAGTTGCCTTTTTGTTACTTTACAGTTTTAACTTACTTTGTCTTATAGTTCAGTATGCTTTCTATTATAGTTTTATTTTATACAGTTCTTTTGTACTTACAGATTTTAAGATTTATTTTTATCTTTCAGCAGTTCACTTTTGCTTTTGGCATGTTAGGATGTTAGAGTTTTACCATTAGTTATGTACTGTTAGGTTAATTGTAAATCAGCATGTCTTACATTGATCATATACTTAGAAGTTTCACTTGTGTTTAGTAGATTTCTTAATGTATTACTTAACCTTTTCTATAGCTTGCATTGAGATATGTGCTTATTTCACATCTTGTTTGAGTTATAATTATGTTTATTATAACTTTATTACCTTTCTTTGATGCTTTACTGCTCCTATGTTGCTTAGTGTTGCGATATCATTAAAATTTAACAATTTACAACATAAAATGTACTTAGACATTTTATCTAACTAGATTTTTCTTTTGTTGGCTGGGGCCTTACCATTGTAAAATTGACAATGGTAGATTCTGAGTTATTTGAGGTTATAGGACCATCTGGAGATCCCGTTCAGGAGGAGGAGCATGCAGTAGAAGACCCATTGTTGCTTTCTTTTATTTGTGAGGACCGAGAGACTTTAAATGTTGTTTTGTAATAATACAGGTTTAAATTACTTTATTTCTTATGCTTATATATTATGAGATTGTACAGTTCTTACTTGGATTATATGGCTGTTAAATTTGTCTTTCTTTCGCACTCTGATACTATATAGTATGCACATTTTAGTGATTGTTTCCCTTTGCTGCTCTTTCTCTTTTGTGGCATATCTTCCCATAGCATTTGATTAAGAAGGTCCATTCCTTAATCTGAATGCTAATTGAAGGTTTTCTAGGCGACGACCACTCCTTAATCCGTACGATTAGGGGGCAGCCGCCACAGTTGGTATCAGAGAACTCCATAATGTGTCAAATTAGAATTCGTATTCCTATCTACCTAATGGATAGTTGTTCTGCCAAACAATCACTAACTGAATACTAAAATGACATCCATATTTCCATATACTCAGAATAGTGAGCATAAAATTCTAATATACTTGAGATAGTCACGAAACACATATTATATTAGAAACTTAAGAAATATGAAATTGCTCAATCAAATTAAAAGGATATACAAAACTTGTTTTTTTAAGCTCTCTCAAAATTATCGTGATTCCTTAATACAGGTATAAAAATGAATCTCGGACAGTCAGCCTCACACCCTGCTGTGTCTAGCAGTAATTCTGTTGAAATCAATACACTATTGGAGGCAGTGAAGACACTTGTAGCAACTAATGCCCAGCAATCCGAACGAACTGAGAGATTGATTTCAAGGCAACAAAACCCGTCTCCCGCATCTGTGAATCATGTACCATACTATCCTTCCCAACAATACCAACAGCCTATGGACAGTCTTCTACACAGCTTTATTAGACTGAGGACCCCTACTTTTAATGGGAATATGTCGGCTATGGATACAGCCAACTGGCTTAAAATAGTAGAGAAGAACTTAACTAGTATAAATTGTCCAAATGCTGAATCAGTCAGACTAGTCACGCACATGTTCCAGGAAGAGGCATAGTATTGGTGGGATAATCTCCGCCGCACACTTTTTGCAAATTACTACATTGAGGAAATTCCATGGGACGAATTCGTAAAAGCTTCCAGAGCAGAATTTATCCCTCCATCAGTTCAAAATAATATGGGTGACATGCTCCTTAGGTTGAGGCAAGGAAGTCCCACTCTAGCTGAGTATGAATCTGAATTTAGGCGATTAGCTCATTTTGCTCCAGACATGGTGCGAACGAAAGAAGCACGCTGCCATAGATTTATAAGTGGACTTCATGATTCAATAAAGGATCATGTGGTGCCACTAAGGCTATCCAATTTTACAGAACTGATTGAAATAGCTCATGTCATTGATCAGCATCAATCTCAAAAAGAATTTAAAAGGACTTTTAGCTCGACTTCATACAGGGATAATAATTCCAAAAAGGCTAGAGTTCCTTCAGGGAAGGCTTACCAAACTGAAGCAGATCCTACACCCTCAGAAATGTATATTGGGTGTACCAGACCTCATCCCTTTGGAAAATGTTATCATAATCAACAATGTTGTTACAGATGTGGAAGGAAAGGACATTTCTATCAACAGTGTAATTTCAATGTAACAATCGACAGTGCACGTATTGACCATCCTAATGAAACTCAAGTCCTTAATACTACTCGATTCAGTCAAAGCAGTCAACCCCTTACTATGGTGTCATCTTAGCAACCTACGATCTCAACTCAAAGGAGGGTTGGAAGCAATATCATACAACTTGATACCTCCAAGCCTCCTCAGCAACAAGTCCTTAGAAGACCATCTGGTTCTGCTAGGGTTTATACCCTTACTCCAGTGGATGCTGCTAAAGATAAAAATGTCATATCAGGTACACATAGTTAATTATGAATTCTTATTCTAAGCTCTAGTAAATTTGAATAATTATAGTTAAGTATGTTTAATTTAGGAACCATTTGTGTTAATGACTATCCTTGCAAAATATTATTTGGTATGGGAGCAAGCCATTCATTTATATTTGAAAGTTTTGCTAAGAATCTGAAGTTACCATGCTATAAGATGGCCAAAACTTTGAATGTTGGGATTCCTTCTAGAACCCAACTTAGTATAACTCAATTATGTAACCTCCAAGTACCCTTGAACAAGAAGGCATTTCAGGCCAAGTTAATCATTCTACTTATAGCAAATTTCGATATCATATTAGGATTAAATTGGCTTAGTGCTCATAATGCTACAATAAATTGTCAACAAAAGAAGTTTACTTTGTCATGACAAGATACTGCTGAAACCTTCATAGGAAGGTTTAGTACCCAATGCTCGTTAATTAATGCAATTCAAGAAGAAAAGTTAATAACTAAAGGCTGAATGGCATATCTGGACACCATGATTGGTGAAATTAAAGAAGATATTCCACTCTCAGAAATCAGAGTTGTCAAAGAATTTCCTGATGTATTTCCAGAAGATTTGTCGGGGTTACCTCCACCAAGAGAAGTAGAGTTTGCAATAAATCTAATTCCTGATACACAACCAATTTCTAAGACACCATATAGGATGGCTCCTAAGGAACTACAAGAACTTAGTGAGCAATAATAAGAACTCCTAAATAAAGGCTTCATTAAACCTAGTATGTCCCCATGGGGAACACCAGTCTTATCTGTCAAAAAGAAAGATGGCTCCATGAGGATATGTATTGACTATAGAGAATTAAATAAGGTCACTATTAAAAACAAATATCCATTACCTAGAATTGATGACCTGCTTGATCAATTGTCCGGTGCTATGGTATTTTCAAAAATTGATTTAAGATCAGGGTATCATCAACTTCAAGTGAAAGATTCAGATGTGGAGAAAACAGCATTTCGTACACGGTATAGACACTATGAGTTTCTTGTGATGTCCTTTGGACTCACAAATGCACCATCAAATTTTATGGACTTAATGCATGAGTCCTAAAACCCTATATGGATAAATTGTAATAGTATTTATTGATGATATTCTCATTTACTCCAAGACCTTGAGTGGTCATGAGATTCATTTAAGAATGGTATTAGAAACCTTATGTGCCCATAAACTCTATGCAAAATTTTCTAAATGCAAATTCTGGCTAAGTTCTGTAGCTTTCTTGGTCCATGTTGTGGATGCCCAAGGAATTCGAGTGGATCGACAGAAAATCAGTGCAATCCAAGACTGGGTACAACCCAAGACAGTGATAGATATAAGAAGGTTTTTGGGCTTAGCAGGATACTATAGAAAATTTGTTAAAGGCTTTTCTCAAATTACATCTCCATTAACAAAACTCACTCAGAAAGCTATCCCATTTGTTTGGAGTTCTGAATGTGAGAAAGCATTTCAAACCTTAAAAGATGCACTTTCTACTGCTCTAGTGTTAGTGCTACCAAAAGAAGGCTTGAACTATCAAGTATATACAGATGCTTCAAGAACTAGATTAGGTTGTGTATTAATGCAAGAAGGAAAAGTGATTGCATATGATTCACGATAGTTGAGGCCACATGAGAGGAATTATCCAGTGCATGATCTAAAACTTGCTGCAGTAATTTTTGCATTGAAGATATGTGTTATTATTTGTACGGTGTTCAATGCTCCATTTTCACTGATCACCAAAGCTTAAAATATATCTTCACTCAACGCGAGTTGAATTGTCGCCAAAGTAGATGGCTTGAATTGATTAGTGACTATGATTTAGATATTCAATACCACCTAGGTAAAGCAAATGTGGTGGTAGATGCTCTTAGCTATAGTGTAATGTTATCAAAAATAATCAGTATAGGTTCAATAATAGAAGAATTTCAAAAGATGGAAATTATTCCTATTCGGAGTGATGTGGTGAGCTTAATATTAACTAACATAAATGTAGAACCCACATTCCATAGAGATGTTTCCATATCTCAAACCAAAGATGAAGAATACTTAAAGTTTAAAATGGATATTGAAGGAGGACGCCATCATGATTTACAATTGCACGGGTCAGTGATTTATTATGATAATCGTATATGGATTCCTAAGTCCATGAAGCAGGAGGTGTTGATTAAAGGACATAATTCTGGCTATCAAATTCATCCTGGAAGTTCAAAAATGTATCAAGATCTGAAACGGTCCTTTTGGTGGCCAGGGATGAAAAGAAGTATGGCAGAGTTTGTTGAGAAATGCCATGCTTGTAGTTTGGTCAAGGCAGAACACTAGAGACCTGGAGGTTTACTCCAACCACTTGAGATACCTAAATGGAAATGTTTGGATATATCAATGGACTTTATAATGGGATTACCTTGATCAAAATCTGGATCTAATGCAATTTGGGTGATTGTTGATAGGTTAACTAAATCCGCTCACTTTATTCTTGTGCGGCAAATAGATTTAGTGGAGAAACTGGCCAAACTGTATATCAAAGAAATAATCAGGTTACATGGAATTCCTAAATCGATTGTATTCGATAAAGACAGTCGATTTACCTCAAAATTTTGGCAAGCTGTCCATCAGGACCTAGGAACTACTCGGGCAATGAGTACCACTTTCCATCCATAAATAGATGGCCAAACAGAAAGGGTGAATCAAGTACTAGAAGATTTGCTCAAACTTTGCATTCTTGACTTTGTCGGATCATGGGAAGACCATTTGCCATTAGTGGAGTTTGCCTATAATAACAGTTATCAGGCTAGTATAAAAATGGCACTATATGAAGCTTTATATGGTAGGAGATGCAGTACACCTATGGCATGGTCAAAAACAGGGAGCGTGCAACTTTACGGATCTGAGTTAGTAGAAGAAACAAATAAAAAGGTTCGTTTAATTCAACTAGGAATTCGTTCTGCCCAGGATCGTCAAAGCAAGTATCACAATACTCATCATCACCAATTGGAGTTTAAGGTTGGAGATTCAGTGTATTTGAAAGTGAGCCCTATGATGGGAGTTTATAGATTTGGTGTAGCAGGGAAACTGAACCCTTGATATATTAGTCCTTATAAGATTTTGGCTAAAATAGGATCATCTGCATGCAAGTTAAATCTTCTAGAAGAAATTGTTGCGGTTCAAAATGTTTTTCATGTCTCATCATTAAGAAGATGTCTTCGAGATACATCTGAGCTTGTTTAACTTTTAGAAATAGAAATCCAACCTAATCTCACTTATGCTGAAGAGCCAATCAAAATTTTAGATTATGATAAGAAGCAGTTAAGGAATCGTTTCATTCAAATGATCAAGGTTCAGTGGAGGAACCACACCTGTAATGAGGCTACATGGGAAAAAGAATCTGATATGTATTAGAAGTACCCAAAACTCTTTAACCATGGTACTTCTTAAATCCATCTTTTTGCAAGTCAATATTCTATATTTATTTTATTTTTAACTTGAGTGATGTCGAGGATGATATCATTCTTAAGTGGGGGAGTCTGTAATAACCCAAGTTATTACTTAAGTTAATTAAGACTAATATAAGTCTTAATTTTGGTTCTAGTATCTTAATTAAGTCATTCAGAATCTACCTCTAAGATCTGGATCAAATCAGGGATCAAATAGAGCAAATCCTGATTTCTTGAAAAATTCTAAAACTTTAGAAATTTAACATTTTATCTAGACCTCAAATCCAAAATTTGACTTCGTCATTGCGTTCACCACCCCCAAAGTAGCTAATGGTGAAGTTTTGGAGGCATTTGGAAGTCATTGGATTTTCGACGAATATTTTAATATTATTTAAATACTCTGAAAAATGAGATAATTAAATACTCATCGAATAAAAAACCCGAGTGTGCCATTGCGTTCCTCACCCCTCAATTAGCTAAGGGTAATTTATTAGGAATTTTGGAAATATTCCTAATAATTTAATTCTAATTAATTAAATATATGAAATTTTATTTAAATAATAATATTATTTAGAATTATTAACGACGCTGTTCAAAATCGTTAACCACCATTACTGCTTTTCTAACTCTGCCGTTAGCCTCCACGGTTCTCCCCAAACCATCCGATCAGGAGATCGGACGGTCACGGGACCATCTCCTCCGCTAAGCCGCTAGGTCGAGCGTGTGTCCTGCGAGCGGACACGTGGGGTTGGCATAGCTCCAGATGGCGATCCCCACAGTGGAAGGCACCACTTTTGGAGTGTTTTAAGTCCTCACTTCTTCTGCATGGATCGGTTTCACGAACTAAAGCGTGTGGAAGCAGTCTGAGTCAAGTCCCTCGAAACCCTAAATCCTTTGCGAACCCTAGAGGTACCTCTTCCTATTTCCATCATTTTCCTTTGAGTTCATTTGTTAATATTGCATGCGATCGATCAGGTGCGATTGATTGAACCCTTGATCGATCGCACCAGCAAACCCTAATCGCGCAAATGGAGATCGGGCGTGGAAGGCGAAGCGTCGTCCACTAATCTGCCATTGGATTTAGGCTTGAATCCAATCGTCATATTCAATCTGGATCTATCCCGAACCATTAGATTCAGATTTCATCGATTGAGTGGAATGAACCAAATTAATCGAACCAGTTCGTTCTGATCCACTGATCTCTTCACAAGAAGATGCGTGTAACTTCCTTACTCGTCCACCTGTTTATCGTTAGTACTGCAGATGGGGACCAACTTCGAACCGTCGGCCAACTGCTTGGTGATGCGTGGTGCTCATTCACTCCGTGGTGGGGACCACTCCTTCGATGGATAGAGGTAGCCGTGGGACCCACCTAGGATTTTTGTTCCTTGCCAAGCAAGAGAGTGGGTCCCGCACATTTCACTTACGTGAATCATGTGGTGACACGTGTCTGGTTGACCCCACTGTGTCATCTGCTAAAGTGAAATAATTAATCTAAATGGATAATTAAATAAGAGATTAATTAAAGAATGATTTGTGTTTAATTTAAATAATCATTCGTTCCAGTCCACCGTTCTTCCTGATGGTTTCTTGCCTGCTCTTTCTGTTATCTGATCTCTCTGGTTCATTGCTTGGATCCTCTCGGTGATGATCTTTTCTGACTTATGATGCGCGGGATTGACGCTGGCTTTTTTGGTTTTTTCGAGTTTAGTTATTCTATTTTGGGTCTCGGGCTCTCGGGTACTTGTTTGAGTCCGACTGTGTGGTTGTCAATGTTTTTGTCGTCGGTTTGGGTGGCTTGTTGTCATCAGGTGATGAAATATTCTTGACAGGTTCCCTGAAGATGGTTGTAATCAAGTCCCATTGCAAATGTAAAAGTTTATTTTGATGAAATGAAATCCCAAGCCGAGATGGCATTCCTGAAAAAAATAAAATAAATAAAAATAAATAAATAAATAAATGTCCTAGAACTTTATTATTTAATAACTTTTATTTATGAACTCCAAATCATGCAAATAAATATATCAAATTGATTAGAAATATAAGGAATTTAATAATGCTATTAATTTTGCTGTAGGACTAATATTTTTCACTTAGTGACATTTTAGGGTATTTGAATAATTCCAAAATGTTACAAATTTTCATTAAGCCATAACTTTGTAATCATTAATCCAAACATATCAAATATGGGTCTCAAAATACTCAAAAAATCCTAAGGAATATTTTAGTAGTGTTAACTTTAATATTTGGATTAGAATTAGACTAATCACATTTTGGACCTAACCCTAATTAGATCAATTAGCCCTAGAACTTCAATTGGCCATAAGTTAGTCAATTTAACTCCAAATAGGTAATCCAAATATCCATTTAGATTTGAAAAATTTAAGTAATAGTAATCTATAAAAATATTTAGGATCCAACAGTTAGATCTCTTAATAAACCCTAATCACCCTAAAACTTAATTAGTGAAGATTAGTAAATCTAATGATCCAAATTGAGTAATTTCAGTTTTTGATTACTCATAAAGTAGATTAAAACCTAGTTGTGTGATTGGTTTAGTGATTCAGTGATTAAGTTTACTAATCACTCACTAATTACATTAAACCCTAATTATTAACCCTAAAATTTGTATTGGCTATAACTTAGCCAATACTTATCAGAACTTGATGATTTTAGATTTTATAGAAACCTTAGAACATAACTTATAGTAGACTAACAGAAAATTGATATTTAATTAGGGTAAAATTATCAATTTGCCCTTATAGGTCAAATTCCTTAATTTTACCTTATAAGGCTTAATCCTTAACCAAAATTAATGAACTTACTGTCTAAACTCATATTAGACAGTAAGGAATCATTCCATTCTAAGAAATTTCAAAATTGAGCCCTAATTTATAAAGATAAAATTTAGACCCTTAAGTAAGGGACAAAATGGTCATTTTGCCCAAATTTATGTTTAATCATCTTATAACCTAAAATATATTCTTAAACCCTTAAGAATAGTAATATAACTGATTTGAACTCATTTTAGAACATTTAAACTCATTTAAATGATAATATATGAGAAACTCTAAAAAAAGTCAAGATAATCTAAGTCCTAATTTAGGTCCCATAAGGTGAATTTAGTTAATTCACCTTATGCCTCCTTTAATTTAAATTCATCATAATAGTTATTAAGAAAGATTAAACCTAAAGTTTAATTATTCTCTTAAGGTTTCCTTCAAACTTTAGGATCTTAATTCCTTAGAATCTAGCTTAGAAATTAGGTTAGAGTTCATCTATTAAGTAATTGGGTACTTAATAGATGAAACCTTAGTTTTATAGTTTTTTTTTTAGATTTCATCCTTTATTTATGATTATTTTATATTTAAACTTTAGATTTAAGATTAGAGATCCATCTTATTAGGCTTGATTTTCCTTAACAATATAGCCTTAATGATAGTTCGTGAGATGTGGGTTTAACTTTATACCATTAGAATTAGAACCTATTAGATTAAGAAGCTAAAATCCAATTTAGATTTTAACATCTTAATCGCCCAATTTTGATTCATACTAATAAAGATTGGTTTGGGATTCAAAAAAATTATTAATTAGGATGCTTGATTTATTATTTAACTTAATTAAGCGCCATGTGATTTATAAGTGTTAGAACTCGATTAGTTCTATATTCTTTTGACTTGTAGGCTCGATATTTTGGATTTATACTCGATAGATGGATATTGGAGATCCTAAACTTGTATAAGTTCAAATTAGTTAGAACGTCTTAATTAGAAAACAAAGTGATATCACAAATGTTGTTTAGTGCTATTTTATATAAACTGAATATTGTATGCTATGCTTTCCTTTATTTTGGGACTTCTTTACATTTGGACACATTACACTAAAACTAGAATATTATATGATTATTTTTATATTGATTTTGAGTACATGCATATGGTATTTCATATTTTTAGAAGAAAATTTGATGGAAAAAATAGCTTTACTAAATTTGAGGAGATATGTCTTTTTAGTCTGCCATGTAGTATGACTTTACTTTAGAATGGTTTTGGGCTAGGACTACTTTCCTAGTGCCTGTTATTTTTAGAGTAGGACTACTTTCCTAGTGCTTGTTGTTTCTGACTAGGACTACTTTTCTAGTGTATCTGGGACTACTTTTCCAGATGTTCAGTAGTTACTTGTTAGATGGAATTAACTTTAATCTGGGACTACTTTTCCAAATGAGTAGATGGACTTTACTTGTGATAGGACTAAGTAGGAATATCTCACTTCTGGCAGTTACTTTTCAATTACTTCATTTGTGTTATAGTCACTTTGCAGTTTCCTTTTTGTTACTTTACAATTTTGACTTACTTTGTCTTATAGTTCAATACGCTTTCTATTATATTTTTATTTTTAATAATTCTTTTGTACTTACAGCTTTGAATATTCAATTTTACCTTTTAGCAGTTCACTTTTACTTTTGCCATGTTAGGATGTTAGAGTCTTACCTTCAGTTCTGTACTTTTAGCTTAATTATAAATCAGCATATCTTACATTGATCATATACTTAGAAGTTTCACTTGTGTTTAGTAGATTTCTTTATGTATTACTTAACCTTTTCTGCAGCTTGAGTTGAGATATGTGCTTATCTCACATCTTGTTTGAGTTATAATTGTGTTAATTATAACTTTGTTACCTTTCTTTGATGCTTTACTGCTCCTATGTTGCTTAGTAATGTGATATCATTAAAATTTAACAATTTACAGCCTAAAATGTACTTAGGCGTTTTGTCTAACTAGATTTTTCTTTTGTTGGTTGGGGCCCTACCATTGTGAAACCGACAATGGTAGATTTTGAGCTATTTGAAGTTGTAGGACCTTCTGGAGATCCCGTTCAGGAGGAGGAGCATGCAGTAGAAGACCCATAGTTGCTTTCTTTTATTTGTGAGGACCGAGAGACTTTATTTATCATTTTTGCATAAATTTTAAATGTTGTTTTGTAATAATATAGGTTTAAACTGCTTTACTTTTTATGCTTATGTATTCTGAGATTGTACAGTTCTTACTTGGATTGTATGGATGTTGAATTTGTCTTTCTTCCGCACTCCAATACTATATAGTATGCTCATTTCAGTGATTGTTCCCTTTGCTGCTCTTTCTCTTTTATGGCATATCTTCCCTTAGCATTTGATTAAGAAGGTCCATTCCTTAATCTGATTGCTAATTGAAGGTTTGCCAGGTGATGATCACTCCTTAATTCGGACGATTAGGGGGCGGCCACCATATAACCAGATCAAGGGTAAAATGGGTAACCGTTTGAACTCCATTTCAGATTCCGACACTGGTTATTACCTTTTTTCATTTGCAACTAAGTATCTTTTAGAAAATTTTGAGCTGAGGGAGGGATGAACTTGACTTTGAATGCTTCCATGGAGGCTTTCTATGGGATTTCTTTGATGTTGTAGTCAGTGAAACTATAATTTCTCTGATTATCCCACCATAATTTGCATCTTCTTAGAGCATGTGTGTAGTGTGTCAAATGGCTTTAGAGTTTGGATATTTGAAGCTTGAAGTGTTTTTTTCCAGAAGCTTTAGCCAACTAGCTATGACCATAGCTGACAAATTGCCACTAAATGTCAGAGTTCAGAGGCAAGGAAAACCATGCGACATTCCATCAGCAGTTTGATGATATGACTGTGGAGGATAAAAGTGAGTTAGAACTGGTATAATGGGAGATGGATTTTTATTGCTCAGAGATGCAAGTGATCTTTCTGTTCTTTTTGTTTTCTTAACATTCATATCTACTAAGGCCTTGACAATTTCTACCAAAGCGTTAATCTCTCTAGAAGAACTTCTTGAAGTTACGATCATCTTGACAGGTGTAGCTAGAGAGGGAGCTCTAGGATTCATTCTGTTAATTCATAATGATCATTCATTTAAAAACAAGAAAGGAACATTCATTTGAAAACAATTTTGGACAAAGTGAATTCTCATTTAAGTTTCCTTAAATACAATATATATAAAGAATGAACATAAATGTAAAGGCAAGTGATTTTAATCATATAACTGAGAATACAAAATATGATGAAGGAGATGCTAAACTAACTATGGAATCTAAATACAATCATCCAAGGTACTCAACAACAAAAGTAATATAAAACTGTAGTAGGTAGATGCGTGATGTTCTCTGTAACATTTAATCACTATCTTCCAATTGACATCATCCAACCAACATCCAGTTCCATCCTAAAGATAATGAGGCAAAATATGAAGATAGACATTGTAGGGACATTGGACAACATCAAAGTCTGAAGTTGTGCGGTGTAACCACTCTCGAGCTAAGATCAAAATGTAAGATCTTCTAAAGACTAGGTATAACAGCACTTTATCAAGCACTATCACTCCTCTGGGTGACACGCCTTGCACAATTCTACCATAGCTCTGACCGTGCTGGTAATCCTCTTCCTAGATGGAATCAAATCTACTAAGAAAGTACTCGATTGTAAAGACATGGAATTCCATCTTACACAATTTACAGTTATATAAGTTCTTTATCATTAACTACTAGATTCATCTTGTCCTATACTTTTTATGGAAGGCATTAATTATTACTATTCTCCTTAAGTGTTCATTATAGTTTCTAAGGTGTCATTACTCATACATTTCTCTTTACAACTTAAATTCTAAGATGATAAGAATGTGAAGTCATAAATGTTTCCAGAATTTTGCACCATCAGATAATAGCCCATTAAGTAGATAGGAGCATAGCCCTCATCAAACACCTTATGGTACTCTCTGATACCAACTATGGTATCCCACCATGCCGCTTGCATAAATAAAGTATAAATTAGTGAAAGACAAGTGATCACTCAAAGATAACCCTTGGATTAGTGCTGACAAGGTAAATGCCTGCTGCTATACACTTACTTTACCCACACTAGTTCTACTGGAATGTCTAAGTGGTTAAATACTTGGACATACAGTTGTGCCCCGAAATATCAAGTAATAATAATAATAAATTGTAGTACGAAGCTAATAAGTGCAATGTATAATATAGAGTATAGAAGCTATGAGAAAGAATATACATACCTCCATCACATTCAAGTAATATAAAAAGAAAATAGTATAAAGCATTCATCTTAAATAAAAACAATGCTGAAACAAGAAATATAAAGTGCAAAATTTAATAATTACATAATAAAAGCTAATGAAAGTAAAGAGAATGAAAAGTTGTAAATCACTCTCTTACAAATAAAATGGTAGCTAAAACTAAGTAGTCACAATAGGATCATCCTTTTGCTCCTAATCCTCAATTGGTGTTTAATTCTCAAATAGCTCTATATCCGAGATGTTAGTTTTTATAGGCTAGGGCCCTAACCAAGAAAAGAAAAAGATTTTGTATTAGATAATTATCTAAGTACATTCTAGGTTGATAAATTATTGCTGAATTTTAAAATATCATAAAATTATCCTAAGAAGAAAGGATCAGCATAAAAGTCAATTGAATAAGAAAGCTATAAATAACACATTTATAACTTAAAAACAAAAATGAAGTGACTATAATATACCTCAAAATTCAATAGTTGCATAAGGGTTAAGCATTTGAATATAAAACTAATGCAGTATAAAAATATTCCTAAATAAATATGATCAATTATACATATTGATTATACTGATAAAAATATAGAAATATATAGAACCTAACTAAAACTATCAACCTAACTTGGACAAATAAAGCCAAAAAATATGTTAAAAGTATACAAAATACATAAATACTAAAATATGACTGAAATTGAACTGTACTAAACGTTTAATATTTTGAACCAAAAATCATCATATTAATTGGACATGTGCCTAGATTAGCCTGCCATAATAGTAACTCGTTATACATAGCCACTTAATAGAAATTCCCACATGTATCATCTAGACCACTCATAGCTAGATCTGAATCAAACTGTATCTTTATACATGTATCAACTAGATCACTCATGCCTAAATCCAAATTGATTCTATCATAATAAGAACTGCGGAGGCTGACTAACTTGGATACACACTACTGAACTATCATCTAATTTATTGAATTTTTCTTCTAATTTATGCAATATGTTATGCTTTGCAAAACTAATATTAAATATTCATCAAATATCTCATATCTTCACTATATATGCCCAATGCAACAAGCTCAAAATGAGGTAGGCAGTTAAGCAAATCAAGGAATTTAAGTAGTAGACTATACAAGATTTGTGATATCTTTTGTTTTTTATTAATTCGATCTAACTATTCTCATAATATACTTGATCAGAATCTCCAATACTATACTATCTAGTATAATTTCAGAGTCATGGTCCTATAAGGCCAAATATTTGAACCAATCAAGTTCCAATTCAAAACTAAACAACATCACCTACAATAGATAAATAAATAAATCGATCATCCTATTTAATGTATTTATTATCTTAAAACCAATCTTGATTGAATAAATCAAGATTCAGAGGCTAAAAGCTAAGACCATAACATATGCACTTTAGAACTCTTAACTCAAGGTTCGAGCATCTAAGATCTAAGCTTTTTAAATTCAACTATCAAGTGCTATGAGTTAAGGAGATCTCATTGAGTATAATCAAACTCAATAAGATGAATCTATCTTTTGTTACAAGATAGACTAATTAATTAAATTCCAATGGTAAGATAATAAAAAATGTCATCAAGTGGAATAACTCTTAACTATAAGTTTATCATAATTTCAATAATTTCATTACTAAATAGAATTAAATTAAAGAAATCAGAAATAAAGATCTAAATGCTAAGATTTAGAAGGTTTGATCGTTACGGAATCACTTAAGAGTTTACTTAAGGGCTTACTTAGAAAATATTTAAAGTCTAAGATTATGTCTAATTTGTTGTATTATCGAGACCATTTAGTACGTCATGGAGGTGCTAGTGGTGCTCCGATGAGCTTCCAGAAGTTTTCGAGGCAATTCGGAGCAAGATGTGATGTTCAGAAACAACACAGACCCTGCTGCATGCTCTAGCAGTCCCAATCAAAGATGGAGACATTATTGTGTGCCGTAGTGGCTGACAAGCACAGAAGAGGATGCTGCAGCACGCCGCAGCCGCAAACAGCGATGCCGCGTGTCGTAGCAGAAAACAGCGCCGCCGTGCACTGCAGCGGAAGTGGGCACCACTGAGCACCGCAGCGGAAGTGGGCACCACTGAGCACCGCAGCGGAAGTGGGCGCCACCGCGCACCGCAACGGAAGTGGGTGCCACTGTGCACCGCAGCGGGTGCCAACTAGAGACACGGGCGCTCCCGCACACCGTAGTAAGTGCCAACCAGAGACGCGTGCACTTCCGCTCACCGTAGCGGGTGCCAACCTAAGACACGGGTGCTACTGCGTGCCGCAGTGGGTCCTAACTCGAGCATCGAGCGCTATGGTGCGCTGTAGCGCCTGGGCAAAATCTACTTCAGTCCAATTTTACCTAAGCAAATTGGAGGGCATTTTGGTCCTTTTAGGGTCCAAATTTCAACTAGGTACCTAAGTAAAGAAGCTGCTGGGAGGAAATGAGTGGTTAACATTTTTAAGTTCGAGGCTTGTGCAATTGTGAAGAAGAGATCCCAAGGTGAAGCCTTAAGGAAGTTATTGTGAAATATATTCCTTGCATATTGAAGGAGAGACTCCTAGTGATGGCTATTTCCTCTCATTTCCATATTAGAGTAAGAGCAGGTGTATTAATAGTGAAGAGATAAGCTCTTTGTAACTCAGTACCTCTTCAAGTTTTTTAGTGGATTTTTCTGTGGTGTGGCTCTGTAGTTTTTCCCATTCTTAGGTTTTCCACATAATCTTTGGTATTTGGTTGTTTTGTGTGTTGTTATCTCTTGCATGCATGTGCTATGATTTTATTCCTATAGTTTTGTGATATTAAGTTGCTTGGTAACCATCAACACAACCCCGATCCTCAAATGAAGAGGCACACTCTATCAAATCGCTTCTGCTACAATTATTGTGTGCTGAAAGTTTCTTATGCTCCATCAGTTTTAAACAACAAGTGGTATCAGAGAGAGGTTACCTTGTTGTTCTTAGAAGAGTTTACTGTTTGAGTGGGAGAAATGGCTGAAGAGATGAGACACAAGATTGAGACATTCAGTGGAAAGAACTTTGCATTTTGGAAAATGCAGATGGAGGACCTGCATTATATCTTCTATTAAAAGGAGCTGACAGAAAACCTATAGCTATGAAACATGAATAATGGGAAGTTCTAAATAGAATTGCACTGGGTTTGATTTGTTTATCATTGCCTTCTTCTGTTACTCTTAACATTGTTAATGATAAACCTATGTAGATCTCATGAATGCCCTGACAAGGGTGTATGAGAATAAAGCTTTCTTGATGAAGATATTATTTAACATAATGATGATGGAAGGCCATTTAGTGAGTGAACACCTCAATGGGTTCAACACGGTGACAAATCAGTTAAGTTTGGTGGCCATTAGTTTTGATGACAAGGTCTGAGCTTTGTTGTTCCTCTCTTTATTGCCAGATAGTTGGGATGGGCTGGTTACAACCATCAGCAATTCATCAGGAAATGTGTTGTTGAGGTTCGACGACATAGTCGGGCTTGTGCTGAATGAGGAGGTGCAGAAGAAATCTCATGGAGAGGCACCTACTACAGCACTGAATGCTGAGAGCAAGGGAAGACACACTAAAAGGAGACATAACAAAAATAGGTCAATATCTCGATGAGGAAAATCAAGACCCGAAAAGGCAAAGTCGGATTGTTGGAACTGTGGGAAGGCAGGTCACTTCAAGAAGGACTACCCTTCCATGAAGAAATCATGTGGTGGTGGTAAGATTATGAATCCCACTGTGAATGTTTCAACTGTGGAAGATCAAGATGCTTTGATCCTCACTTGTCAATAAAGAGTCTTAGGTGGTGGACTCTGGTGCATCCTTTCCTGTGACTCCATCTTGGAGTGCCTTCAAGAGTTACACCAAGGGTGACTTGGGAAAAGTGTATCTTGGAGATGATAAGGTGTGCGACATCATTGGAAAAGGTGATGTGGATGTTAAGCTACCAAGCACTGTAGTTTGGAAGCTCAAAGGTGTTAGACATGTGTCATGTCTAGCCAGAGAAGGGCTATAACACTTCTTTCACTTGAGACTCATGGAAGGTCGCCAAGGGAGCACTTGTTATTGCACGGGGCAATATGGAAGGTACACTTTATCTAATTAATAAAGTGTCTGATATTACTACAATTGCATAAGAGATATATGCAGATCTATGGCACTGGAGGCTTGGCCATAAGAACGAGAAGGGATTGAAATCCCTACAGTCAAAGGGGAAGCTCCAAGGACTGAAGTCGATAGACATAGATTTCTATGAAGACTATGTGATGGGCAAACTGAAGAAGGTTTCATTCTCCAAAGTTGGAAGGGAGTTAAATGGCAAGAAACTTGAGTTGGTGCATACAGATGTATAGGGGATAGCTCGTACTTCTTCCATATATGGAGCTACATACTTAGTCACTTTCATTGATGATCATACGAGGATGATATGGGTTTACTTTCTAAAATATAAATCTGATGTGTTTGATGTGTTTGAAAAGTGGTTAGCTTTTATGGAGAACGAGACAAGATTAAAGCTTAAGTGCTTAAGGTCTGATAATGGCGGTGAGTATTGTAATAACGAGTTTAAGGAGTTTTGTGCCTTGAGAGGCATTAATAGGGAGTTCACAGTCCATAGAATAACACAACAAAATGGTGTTGCAGAACGAATAAGCAAAACAATCACAGAAAGAGCTAGAAGCATGTGTATCTAATCAATTAGGGACTGTCAGCACCCTTGACTGAATGAATCTCTGAGGAAGCTTGGAGAGGAAAGGAGGTGAAGTTGAACCACCTTAAGGTATTTTGTTGCTCATCCTATGTGCTCATTGATGCAGGATCCAGAAGCAAGATTGACACAAATGCACTCAAGTGCACATTTGTTGGATATGGCACAGACGAGTTTGGTTACAAGTTCTGGGACATTCAAAACCTAAAGGTAATCAGAAGTAGGGATATCACTTTCAATGAAAGTGAAATGTACAAGGATTGTATTGGAGTCAAGACTGACTCTAAGGGTGCTTCAGATGGTGAGCCTTGGCACATAGAGATTGATGACATCATTGAGCCATATGTTGAAGTACAAGAAGAAGCTCAAGAGGGTGTCAATATTGAACAACAAACACCCATGTTTAGAGTATCCACAAGAGTCACAAAGCCGCCACGGAGGTACTCTCTTTCATTATTTATTTGTTACTAATGGACGGAGGTGAACCAGAAAGCTTGGAAGAGGCACTTCAGGTTGAAGATTCAATCAAGTGGGAGGCTACCATGAATGATAAAAGGGCATCACTCATGTCAAATGGGACATGGGAGTTATCACTCTTACTAGTTGGGAGGAAGGCCCTTCAAAACAAGTGAGTTTATCAAGTGAAGGAAGAGCCGAATGAGAGCAAGCACTATAAGGTGAGACTTGTAGTAAATGGTTTCTAGCAAAGGCATGGGGTCAACTAAAATGAGATCTTTGCCCTAGTTATGAAGATGACAACCATTAGGGCTGTGATGAATATTATTGCAGTTGAGGATTTGCATATGGAGAAATGGGATGTTAAAATTACATTTCTTCACAAAAAGCTGGAGAATGAGCTGTACATGCAACAACCTAAAGGGTACAAGGCTCAAGAGAAAGGAAAATGTGAGCTAGTGTACAAGCTCAAGAAGATCCTTTATGGCTTGAAGCAAGCACCAAGGCAGTGGTACAAAAGATTTTATAGGTTCATGTCAAAATTAGGGTACAAGAGATGCTAGGAGGATCACTATTATTACATTAAACAGAGTAAGTCCTCCTATATCATTCTAATGTTGTATGTGGATAAAATATTAATTGAAGGATCGAACATGGATGAGATAAGGATGCTAAAAGAGCTTATGTCAAAGTAGTTTGACATGAAAGAATTGGGGCCGACCAAGCAGAATCTTGGAATGAGAATCAATTAGGAAAGAGGTGTAGGAATTCTGAAGTTGCCGTAGAAAGAATATGTCGAAACGGTGCTGAAAATAATCAACATGAGTGAAGCAAATCTAGTGGGCACTCTCTTGGCAAGTCACTTCAACTTATCAAAGGAGCAGTCAAAGACTGAAAAAGTGAAGGAGCATATACTGAAGGTTCCTTATGCTTCAGCAATTGGGAGGTTAATATACGTGATGATCTTCACGAGATCGGATATTGCCCATGCAGTGGGAGTGGTTAGTAGATTTATAAGAAATCTAGGAAAGCACCATTGAGATGTGGTCAAGTGGATCCTAAGGTATCTGAAAGGTACAGCAGGAAAAGCTTTATGCTTTGGAAGATCTGACATTATTTTACAAGGTTATGCAGATTCAAATCTTGCAAGAAATGTTGATAGAAGGAGAAGCACTACAGATTATGTGTATACATTACGTAGTGCAGTGGTGAGCTGGATCTCCAGGCTACAAAACATCGTATCACTATATACAATGGAGGCGAAATACATTTCCATTACAGAGGCAAGTAAGGAGATGATTTGGTTGAAGAGTTTCATGGCAGAATTGGGCAAGGAGCAAAAGGATATGAAGCTCTATAGTGATAAAATGAGCGATATTCATCTAGTGAATAATGCAGTATTTCAAGCCTGAACAAAGCACATTTAGCTCTGTTACCATTTCATTGGAATACTATTGGAAGAAGAACAACTTGGATTGGAGAAGATCTACACCTCAAAGAATCTAGCTGATATGGTTACTAAGGTATTAATAGTGAAGAAACTGAAGCTATGTGCAGCTTTAATTGGCCTCGATACAGAACAGAGAGTGAGGGTGAGTGTAGGGCTCCGTACCCCTCTGCAGCCATACTAATACTGATATTAACATAATCACGAGGAGTACGGTCTCCAACTATGCAAATCCCCAACTCAAGTAGAGTCAGGTATGACTCGACCCGCCTTAAGCCAGACTTGTCACTTGAAACTGAGAACATACATCAACATATCAAAATAGCGGAAGCAGAAAATAGTATAATATAATATCCACATTATAGCATAGTATAGAAAGGTAAATACAGCAGTAACTCAGCTCAAATGCAGAAGGTAAATACATCCAGATTAAGAAATTCTTACACACTGAATATTTAAATGAAAATAAAAGAGCTCTCATCCTCACAAGAGAAAATGAAATCTAACTAAGCAATAACAGGAAGATATTCTCCTTCTATCCAAACTCCTCACCAAAAGAACCACCAACAAACAGCTCCGAATCTGATATTTGTTGGTATCAAAATGCCAAGGCCCCAACCAACAAAAGAAAGTGGTTATAGTTAGACAAATCTTCTAAGTATATTTTAAGCTGATTAAGGTAACTGAACATTTAAAGATATCACATTACTACTTTAAGCATTCAAGAAAATTTAGGTGCAACAAACTACAATGAACAGGATAGTTATATATATCACATTATAACCAACTCCCGGACTTAACGGGAATTATTGGAAATAGGTCAGCAGGTTACTTTGACTTTTGTCATAGGTGATCAATAGATGGAAGAGCTCATTCGGAATGTGGAATAACATACCATAAATGAAGCTAAACAAGATAGGGCTAAAAGTATAAATAACTGCAAATCACTAAAAGTAAATTCATCCTGACATGATTATGATCACATGAATACATCCTGATTACTTAAAGAAAGGTTGTACTGAAATAGGTAGAACTGAATATATATATATATATATATATATATATATATATATATATATATATATATATATATATATAACTAGCATCATGATCATGCAAGTACTAAATAAATGATGAACTAAAGTAATGAACTGAAATAATTATAAAAGTATGCAGAAAGATGTATAGTAAAAGCCACTAAATCATGTGGCAAAACATGCCAAAGCACTGGACTGAACTGAAAATAAAAGCCATTGAAGCATGTTACAAAACAAGCCAAAATACTGAAAGTAAAAGCATGCCTAAATTTAATTCTAGTAGAATTTGGTCATACATAACTTATGAACAGAAAGTTCAACATGTATCCATCCTAGGCATCGTCAGAGCTAGGTTTTATTTGAACTTATAGAATAAGACACGTGTCCATCCTAACCAAGCTCAGGGATAGGTTCGAATCGATTCTAATATAAAACTGGTACTGAGGTGATAGACTAAACTAGGACACACTCTACTCAACATAATGTATTAAATAAACTAAATAATGTCTATGATGTTCAAATTCTAAGTAAGGATACATCATCAATATCCTGAGTTCACCTATTATGTCCAAGGAAAAAGGCTCAATATACAAGGTGTGTAGAGCAATAATAGTCAAAGTAAGCAGGAGACTCAACTAGACTCATGTTATATCTATTGTTGTCTAATTTAATTCATTTTAATTATTTTGAGAAGATACAAGTTTAGGATCTCCAATATTCAGCTATCAAGTATAATCCCAGATTCATGATCTTAATGTCAACATTAGAACTTAACAAGTTCTAATCCAAAATAAGA
Source organism: Gastrodia elata (assembly GCA_016760335.1). Taxonomy (NCBI): domain Eukaryota; kingdom Viridiplantae; phylum Streptophyta; class Magnoliopsida; order Asparagales; family Orchidaceae; genus Gastrodia; species Gastrodia elata. The sequence goes on from CM028679.1 coordinate 2,216,725, forward strand.
TGATGACTATAAAGGATTAAGGTAATTAATTCAATGACTTAATTTAATGTATTCATAACACTCAACCCCCATCTTAAGCATACAAATTAAGATTAAAGATTCTAGACTTAAACTCTATACTTGGGGTTCAAATCCTGAATCCAATGTACCTATCCTACTAAAGATCTATGGTTCACATCCAACCATAATCTAAAGGTGGAATCTCTTATGAGCTGAATGATCAAGAAGCTAAGCTCTTAATGAAAGGTTATTCTATTATTAAAAGGCAAAATAATCAATTAAGAATACAAGAATCTAAGATCTATATTCAATTTATAGAATAATCACATTATTCTATAAGTTGAATAAATCTTACACCCACTAGGAGATTTCAAAAGAATTAGATAATCAATCAAGTAGGGAATTCTAAATGAGATGATATAATTCAATTAGATGATCAAAGGATCTAGATCTAAGATCTAGGGTTTGATCACTTAAGAACTAAACTGAAATTTAGGCTTTACAAAACACTTCTTTTAAAGTTATAGCTCATGAATGATCTTAATATGGCAACTAAGATTAGAATTTGAGTTCTAGTATTATTTAAGTTATTCTTAATTGAGGAGTCTTAGATCCTCTTTAAGATCTTAAGAACTATTTAAGGAAATTTAAGACTTATTCATTTAGACTAAATCCATTAGACTTAAAAGTTACAAAAAGATGCTAATACATTAATTAAAAGCACATTACTGAAATTCTAGGGTTCAAGGGTTGCTTAAATAGTATTTTGGTCAAAATGACCAAAATACCCTTCTTAGGACTAAATTTAGGGTCTTTGGATTCAAGCATTCAAATTGACTCAAATCAATTTTAATGAACTTAATATTGACTAATGAGGTGAATGAGACACAAAAATTATAGATTTAGCTCATGAGTAGCTTAAGTAGCACTAATCACACCATAAGGCCAATTAAGGTAATTAGGTGAATTAGGGTTCATTAATAGAATTTGAGCACATATATTATTTCAACTGCAATTAAAAAGATCACAGAAACCTAAATCACAAAAATTAAATGATTAAATTGATCTTAATTAACTAATCAAGGAATAGGGTGATTAAGAGGTGATTAGCAATTTTAAAACTCCTAGATAGTTTTTCCATACTCTTATGAGCAATCAAAGACATAAATCATAATTTTTGGACATTAAATGAATTAAGTTCAAAAAAGGATTAGGCAATTTTATAAAACCTAATGATTAGATCTTAGATTTTATTTCATATTATTATTCCTTGTATTTTTCTGATTTAAATAGTATATTGGATCATACCAATTGGAGAAGTATAGCCAAAGTTATTTCATTAATTTATTCTAAATGTTTTTCATAAACCAAATCATAGGGTATTATTTTCAAAATTAATTTCCTTCAAGAAATTAATTCCAAAAATACTTAAATTAAACTGCGGCCCAAATCAAAATCGCACGGGATGGGCCTTTGACCCAGCCCGGCACTATCCTTCATCCACGCGTGAGGGATTCCTGTCATAGGGGATCCTAAGGTTTGCTTCAGACGCCAAACTCTCCGTCTACAGACCGCGCCATGTCTGGATCTCGATGGCTACACCATCAGGAACACTAGACACATTGATTGAGCTAAGGACCCCTTTCTGGGATGCGCCAGATCATTGGGGTGCTACTCAGCCTAAACGATCTAAAATGGAGAAATCTATGAGGAGAAAATTCTCCTCATAGAGGAAATTCCAAGGGCTAGCGTCTTAACCTACACGTTCAGGGATTGGAGGGGAAGCGATTGGAAAATTCGATGAGTCCAGGGATGGATGGATCACTGGAGTGTTACTTGTAGAACTTCACAGATGCAAGTTATACCTGAGTCAATCAATTCCAGTTGAATCAATTGATCATATTGAACCTAGTGATTGCTACAAATCTGGAATCACTCTGTGAAGGAATTGGGTATCGATTGGGGGTTCGAAAGCCTGAGGAATTGCCACGATTCACTGGCCTAATGGTCGACTACCAGTGCGCGCTCAGATAGTAATCGTACCATCTGGTCCACTTCCCATCTCGACCAAGGCAATAGCTACCTACTGGGACACTAAGATGCGATCCTAGCACACCATCTAGGGTAGGAAAGGTGCGAATCAAGCCGAAACTAGCTCGATAAAGAGGATATCATAAGCTGTAGCTGAAATTGGAAAATGTCTGTGATTGGGGCAAAATGAAGAGCTTAGAAGCTTCCTTGTGATTATAGAAGCTCAGTAAGGGGGTCTAAACACCAGACCGCACCCTCAATCAGCGGTTTGCAACTGCGGGGATCGCCATGATTGATGAGAGCTCCAGAAGCTTGGGTTGACCAAAGAGAGTATCCCAGTGAGAAAAGGGGCTCACTGTGATATCCCAAGAGTTATTTTAAGGCTTGGGGAAGTTTAGGGCAGGGCACCAATGCTGAGGATCGAGGTTCAGGCTCGGGCCGAGAGGTACCATCCGCATTCCTCAATTGGAATGGCCTGGCCATCTTAAATCACCCCCGAGGGTTCGGCCACAAGCGCAGAGAATCCTAACGACCTATGGGGTAAGGCAGAGGAGTGGCAGACAAATCTGACCTGGCGTAAGTGAGAGGATCATTCTTGTCGGTCCAGCAAAATCGCACGAAGATGAAGGTGAACAGAGTTGATCCATCTGCCGCTGTCTGATTGTGAGACTGTTGAAGATGGACGACCCAATGCTTCATATGGCTACCAAAACCACAAGCATCTCCTCATCCGTTGGATCGAATATTTGATCCGACGGGTGCTAGAGGATCAAGGCACTAATGATCAGCGCCGTTTGATCATACACCGCAATTAGTGCAAGGACATCTAAAGGTAGATCATGCTGCACCGCTATCGGGACCCCACACTGGATTTGCTGCGGTCCCAATAGCAAATCTCGGGTATTTAAGAATTAATTTAATTATTTTAATTAATATATAAATAATTTTAATTAATTAATAATAAATCCTGTAATTATTAAATCCAATTTAGGACCAAACGAGCTCTAAGAATTTCCATAAATTCATGCTTAGCTAATTAGGGCATGAGGAACTCAAAAATAAAATTAGATTTCAATTTAGAGATCAAATTAATTTAGCTAATTTTAAGGATCCTAATATAGGCAAAAATATTAAAAATGCTCAAATGAGCTCCGATTGATTTCAAACTTCTAGGGTTAGGCTTAAATGACCCATTGATTCTAATGGAATCAAAATCAAATATTGGTTAAGCATAATTTAGCTAGGTTTAGCTGAAGTAACAACTAGGGTTGTTATAGACTCCCCTACTTAAGAATAATGCCGTCCCCGACATCACTTTAGTGAAGAAAGCACTACGAAATTACACATTGCAATAATAACTGGAAAGAAAGGAAAAGTACATGAGTTAGCAAAAAACTGTGGATATCTTTGGCGCATATCCACTTCTTTCTCCCAAGTAGATTCTTCTAACGATCGATTCTTCCACTGAATTTTAACCATTTAATTTAGAGATTTCTTAGTTGTTTCTCGTCACGAGCTCAGATTTTCACTGGCTCTTCAGCATAAGAAAGATTGGGCTGAATTTTCTACTGCTTGAAACTGAACGAGATGAAAAGGGTCTCTGAGACATCTTCTTAATGATGATACATGGAACACATTGTAAATGGTAGCAAAGTCATCAGGAAGATTAAACCTATAGGATGATGATCCTACCGAGGCTAGTATCTTAAAAGGTCCAATGTAGCGGGGACTGAGTTTCCCTGCTAAACTAAATCTATAGACACCCTTTATTAGACTCACCTTCAGATAAGCAGAATCTCCAACATTGAATTCTAAGGAAAAAGGGCAAGCCAACCTTGTGGAAAGAGGTATAAATGGTGATGAGCATCATGGTACTTGCTCTGGTGATCTTGACCAAAACGGATTTTCAACTGAATTAGATGAATCTTCTTATTAGTTTCTGCAACCAACTCAGATCTGAAAAGCTAAATGCTTCCTACTTCTGATCATGCAAGCGGATTACTGCATTTTTTGCCATACAATGCATCATAAGGAGCCATTTTAAAACTAGCCTGATAGCTGTTGTTGTACGCAAACTCCACTAATGGAATGTGATCTTCCCAGGAACCGACAAAGAAAAGAACACAGAGCCTAAGCAAATCTTCAAGCACTTGATTCACTCTTTCAGTTTGATAATTTGAGGATGAAAAGTTGTACTCATAGCTAGAGTAGTCCCCAGATCTTAGTACATGGCTTGCAAAAACTTAATAGTAAATCTGTTATCTTTGTCAAATACTATCAACTTTAGAATACTGTGCAGCCTGATAATTTCTTTGATATACAGCTTTGCGAGCTTCTCATCAGAGTCAGTCTGACAGATGAGAACGAAGTGCGCTGATTTAGTTAATCGGTCTACGATAACCCAGATTGCATCAATGCCAGATTTTGCGTGAGGTAATTCCATGACAAAATTCATTGATATATCAAATCATTTATTTTCAAGAATTTTTAATGGATGCAAAATACCACTAGGCCATTGGTGCTCAGCCTTCACAAAATTGCAAGCATGGCACTTAACCACAAATTCAGCTATGCTCATTTTCTTACCACGCCACCAAAATGATTGCTTTAAATCCTTGTACATTTTAGTATAGCCTGGATGAACATAATATTCAAAATTATGGCCTTCTACCAAAACTTCACAGTGCATGGATTTAGGAATCCATGAAGATTCAATTGATAAATTACACCATTATGCATCTGCAGATCTTGATGATGACTACCTTCAATATTGACTTTGAATTTCAGATAATTTTTATTCTTGGTTTGTGAGATGGAAACATCTCTGTGGAAAGTGGGATCCACATTGATATTTAATAGAAGCGAACTCAGCATATCATCGCTTACTGGAGAAATTTTAAGCTTATGAAATTCTTGTTCTAAGGAACTTGAGGCGATCATGGCAGATAGAGTACCACGATGACTAAGAGCATCAGCCACCACATTTGCTTTACCTGGGTGATACTAAATACTTAGATCATAGTCACTATTGAGATATAACCATCTTCTTTAATGGTAATTCAATTCTCACTGAGCGAAGATATATTTCAGACTCTGATGATCGGTGAAATTGAACACTGAACTCCATATAAATAATGGCGCCAAATCTTTAAGGCAAAAATTACAGCGGCAAGTTCAAGATCATGAGCTGGATAATTTTTCTCAAGGGGTTTTAACTGACGAGAGGCGTCAGCGATTACCTTACCCTCTTGCATTAACATGTAACCTTAACCAATACCAGAGGAATTTGTATACACCTAGTAGTTCGAACCTTTCTTGGGCATAACAAGCACTGGAGCGGTAGAGAGTGCGTCCTTCAGGGTTTGAGATGCTTCTTCGCATTTAGGACTCCAAAAAAATGGAACGGCTTTCTGAGTTAGTTTAGTCAAAGGAGACGCGATCTTGGAAAAGCCCTTGATGAACTTTCTTTAATATCCAGCTAATCCCAAAAAGGTTTTGATGTCGGTAACTAACTTAGGCTAAACACAATCTTGAATTGCACTAACTTTATTTTGATCTAGGCGAATACCTTGGGCATCGACGACATGCCCCAAGAATGCAATAGATTTAAGCTAAAATTCACACTTGGAAAATTTGGCATAGATTTGATGTTCACGCAAAGATAATATTATCCTTAGATAATCTTCATGAAACTTTAAGGTTTGAGAATAGAGAAGAATATCATCGATAAAATTGATTACAAATTTGTCCAAATACGATTTAAAGACTCACTGCATCAATTCCAATAAGATTGATGGTGCGTTAATAAAACCAAAAGACATTACAAAAAATTTGAAATGTCCATTATGAGTACGGAAAGCAATCTTTCCTACATCTGCTTCTTTTACTCACAATTGTAGATATCCAGACCTTAAGCCAGTCTTAGAGAATTTAACGGCTCTAGGCAATGGATATTTATTCTTTATGGTGACCTTATTTTATTCATGGTAATCTATGCACATCCGCATTGATCCAAATTTCTTTTTTACTAACAAAATGGGCGCTCCCCAAAGAGACATGCTTGGCCTGACGAAGCCTTTATTCAAGTGCTCTTGTAGCAGATTGTTAAGCTCTTGAAGTTCCTTAGGTTCCATTCTATATGGAGCTTTAGATATGGGCTAAGTAATAGGAATTAACTCGATAGAGAACTCTACTTCTCTAGGCAGAGGTAAACCAGACAAATCTTCTGGGAATACATCGGTGAACTCTTTAACTACTTTAAAATCAGAGAGAGGAATACTTTCATTTGCTTCACCCTTCATGGTGACAAGAAAAGCATCACAGCCCTTACTGATTAATTGCTCAACTTTGATAGCATTAATTAAGGAAAGTTACGTACTGACTTTTCCTACAAAAGTTTCAGACTTGCCCTAGGAATGAAGAGTGACCTTCTTCTTATGGTAATTTATTACAGCATTATGGTCACTGAGCCAATTCATTCCAAGGATGATATCAAAATTTGCTAATGATGGAATAATTAACTTGGAGTCAAACTCTTGACTATTTAATAGAATTTTGACATTGCAAAATTTATGAGCACTGAGTTGGGCTCCAGATGGCAATCCAAAATTTAAGGACTTAGCTAATTTGTACAAGTGCGGCTTAAGAATATTGACAAAACTTTCAGAAATAAAAGAATGACTAGCACTAGTGTCGAATAATACATTGTATGGTTGGTCATTAAAATATAACATGCCTAAAATTATTCATACAAATTGAATTAACTAATTGTAATATTTAAAGGGTGGATATAAATAACAAAGAGGTTCAAGAATGTGTACCTGAAACTACATTATTATCTTCCGCAGCCTCGAGCGGTGTTAAAGCGTAAACTCAATCAGGACCAGCAAAATGATTATTCACCTGCTTCCTAGAATTATTCTGAAACTTTGGAGCAGAGGGTTGCTCCCGAGCAGCCTCAGAGGCAGGAGCTGGCATTATTGCTACAACGCGGTGAGTTTTCAAAACTCGATCACTACAGCGGGTGAGTTTTCAAAACTTGATCGCTACAGTGGGTGAGTTTTCAAAATCGCTACAGCGGATGAGTTTTTAAAACTCGATCGCTATAGCGCGCTGCAGCGGATGAGTTTTTGAAACTTAATCGCTACAGCGCACTTCAGTGGGCAAGTTTTCAAACTTAAATCCGCTACAGCGCGCTACAGCAAAAGAGTTTCGAAAACTCAATCGCTACAGTGCACTACAGCGGTGCGCCAAATTCCTGTCATCTCAGGGCATTAATTGTGGCTGAGATAAGACCCCCCAGCCTGCTCCTTGTCTCCCAACCACCATATCTTTTATAGCATAATATTTTTTTAAGGAAAAATGAATATTTTTAAGTGATTTGGGAATTAAAGAATGGAAAAGGGGATGCCTTGTCATGCCTTAAGTGGGCTAAGCACTCATTATTGTAGAAATTTGAAGGGATGAAGCCAAATTTTGAAGCAAGGAAAGAGATTTACTCCTCTATATATGCAGCTCTTCTTCACAAAAGAGGGGTTCCCAATATTTCATCCAAAAATTTAGTTTTTAGGTGCTGTATAAAAGAAGGAGGAAACCTCTCCAAGGGAGGTGGAAAGGATCATTGCTAGAGGAGAAAGTATTAAAGGCTGCACTAGGGAGCTAAAGGAAAGGAGAAGGGGAAGAAGAGGAGAGATCTAGAGAACCTTATTAAGGGCTGTTCCTAGTAAACTCTTAATCTTGCTTTTCATTTCTTTTAGTGGATCATGAAAGGGTCTTCATCCTTGTATGTTTTTCTTCTTTTCTCAGCTATAATGGAAGGCTAAACCCTCTTGGGGAGGGCTGGGCTGAGCCCATTATGAAATGTAAAGGACTTAATGAATGATGTAGAACTTCCTCAAGCATTAAAATAAAAATTTGTTTTTGAATGGTTTAATGAAATAATCTTAAGATCAAGCTATGGACTAAATGAAAAACTTATATCAAGAAAATATAATTAAAAATACAAACAATCAAAAACTGAAAATATTGTGCTCCACAGCTCATTGCTTCGTTAAGAGCAGGATATGTGTGCATGGGGTGCTTAGAACTAAGTGAGATATTCTTGAGCCTAATTGCACCAAGTATTAAGCGTGTGAGCTAAGACCCACTAATGGAGCTCTGCTGCTCAGCACACGTGAAAGGAGGAAGTGGATTCTTTGAGAGCTCATGGATGATGTGACATAGTTCATAGAGCCCAATGAAATCACTTCCTTATCTGAACTGTGCTTAATGCATGTGATGCTCATTAGTGGAATCAATGCTCTTAAAACTGCCTGATTAAAACTGTTATTTTGGTAACCTAGATGTAAGAAAACTAAGATGCTTTAGTCGTTATCTCATGGGAATCTTTGTGAAGAATTTGAACCCTAGTGTGTTCATCTATTGCACAAGATTTGCACTAGAAAGATTTAGAGGACAACTCTAAGGAATATAATTTGCACTTGATTAATTGGCATAATGATAAAGAATGAAAAGTGCTTGAGAAGTAATACAACTTGAGGTCCCTATCATTTCACATGAAAGAAGCCCAACCCTCCTCTCTAATTTAAATAGTTTCTTAACTCTGAATTATTACTTTGTTAACAAAACCAAATCAAGGTGAACTTATACCTTTAAAACATTATTGATTTTAGATAAACCTTAGTAACAAAACACATCGTTCCCTGAGGACAATAAATCTCAAAACTTACCTTCCAAATTATTACTTCAGATCATATACACTTGCGTGCAAGCGCAGACAAGGTTTTTACAGTCTGTTAGCCACCCACACGATAGACATTCAACAACAGGCCTACTAGCCATGCTCGTGTTTACACCCTCACTCAAATTGAGGTTGCTAAGGATAACCATGTGGTGTTAGGTACATGCTTTTGAACCCCTCTATTTTTACAGTTACTACTTGCTTAATGTAGTTAGTAATTATCGTGTTTTTAAATAGGTTCAATTTATGTAAATGACAAACCTTACAATATACTATTTGACACTGGAGCTAGTCATTCCTATGTTTCTAAAAATTGGGCTAGGTCACTCAACCTACCTCTATATTGCCTAGCTAGTTCCTTAAGCACTGGGTTACCTTCTGGAGCCCAAATGCTAGCTCATCAATTCTGTAAAATACCAATTCCCATTGAGAATGAAGAACTTGAAGCCAAGCTAGTAGTCTTCCCTATAGCCAACTTTAATGTGATTTTAGGCATGAATTGGTTGAGCTAACATAATGCCACTATCAACTGCATGAAGAAGAAAATCACCTTAGGTAGTGGTAGTGAGGCCAAATCCTTCATCGGCAATCTTAGCACATGAGCTTCATTAATTAATGCTATAGAAGCAAAAAGGCTAGTCAAGAAAGGTTGCAACACCTTCCTAGTAATAATACTAGGTGAAAACAAGGATATCATTCCCATAACCAAAACCCTATCGTTTGCAAATTTCCTGATGTCTTTCCTGAAGATCTACCTGGTCTTCCACCCACTTGGGAAGTGGAGTGCGCAATAGACACAATTCTTAGAACCCAACCCATATCCAAAGCCCCTTATCATATGGCACCCAAGGAATTGCAGGAGATGAATACATAGTTACAGGAATCACTAGAGAAGGGTCTCATTAGACCAAGCTTGTCTCCTTGGGGAGCACCGGTACTATTTTTAAAGAAGAAAGATGGTTCGATGCATATGTGTATTGACTACCGTGAGTTAAATAAAGTCACAATCAAAAATAAGTATACATTACCCGTATAGATGACTTGTTCGATCAGCTGTCAGGAGCCAAGGTAATCTCAAAGATTGATCTGTGATCTGGCTATCATTAACAATAAGTCAAGGATTCAGATATCAAGAAGACAGCCTTTAGGACTCATTATGGACACTACAAATTCTTAGTAATGTCATCTGGATTAACAAATGCACTGTCAATACTCATGGATCTGATGCAGCGCATCCTCAAACCATACCTCGATAAATTCTTTATCATCTTCATAGATGACATTCTGATCTATTCCAAGAACAAAAAGGAACACAAAGATCACTTAAGAATAGTGCTAGAAGAATTGCATGATCACAAGCTTTACGCTAAGTATTCCAAATGCGAATTTTGGCTCAATTTAGTAGCTTTTCTGGGGCATGTTGTAGATGCTCATGGTAATAGAGTCGATCAGAACAAGGTCAATGCTATCCAAGAATGGGCTTAGCCCAAGTCAGTAACTGAAATTCAAAGTTTCTTAGGTTTAGCAGGTTACTACATTAATTCTATGAATGGCTTCTCCCAGATAGCCTCTCCACTAACTAAGCTAACTCAAAAAGCAGTGCCATACGAATGGTCTCCAGCATGTGAAGAAGCATTTCAAGCATTGAAAAATGCACTATCTAGTGCACCAATTCTAGTTCTCCCTAAAAAAGGTGTGAAGTACCAAGTCTTTACTGATGCCTCTAGTATAGGTTTGGGAGCAGTGTTAATGCAGAAAGGTAAGGTCATAGCCTATGCTTTCAAACAACTGAAAACTCATGAAAAGAATTATGCGGTTCATGATCTCGAGCTAGCCACTGTAATATTTGCTTTAAAGATTTAGCGTTACTACTTGTATAGAATTCAATGCTCGATATTCACGGATCACCAGAGCCTTAATTATATATTCACTCAGAGGGAGTTGAATTGCAGGTAGAAAAGGTGATAGGAATTCATCAGTGACTATGACCTTGACATTCAGTATCATCCTAGAAAGGTGAATATTGTGGCTGATGCTCTAAGCCATCATGCTACCCTTAATGCCCTTATCTCTAAAATTTCATTGGAAAATGAGTTCCATAAAATGGACATTAAATCAGTGCGTGGTCACCTATTGAGTGAGATAATCTCAATGTGTAATGTGGATCCCATTTTCCACAGAGATGTATCTATTTCACAAACCAAAGATGATGAGTATCTAAACTTTAAACAAGCCATTGCGAGTAGTCTATGTACCGATATTCATTTTCATAGGGGTGTTATCTATCAAGGGGATCATTTGTGGATTACTAAATCTATACATCATGAGGTGCTAATTGAAGCAATCATTCTAGTGGCCAGGAATATTGAAGAGTGTAGCAAATTTTGTTGCTAAATGCTACATGTGTTGTCTAGTTAAGACAAAACATCAGAAACCAAGTGGTTTGCTGCACCCATTAAAAATTCCAGAATGGAAATGGTCAAATATATCCATGGACTTGATCAGGAGCAGATGCAATATGGGTAGTAATGGATCGATTAACTAAGTCTGTGCATTTCATTCTAATTTAACTAACTGGCTCTATAGAGAAGTTAGCCAAGCTATATATTAAAGAGATAGTCAGATTGCATGGTATCCCTAAGACTATCGTATCTAACAGAGACAGACATTTCACCTCCAAATTCTGGCAAGCTGTGCATCAAGATTTAGACACCACGCTAGCAATGAGCACAGCCTTTTATCCACAAACAGATGGCCAAATAGAATGAGTCAATCAGGTTTTTGAAGATCTGCTTAGACTATGTATCCTCGATTTTGCTAGATCCGGGGAAGATCATCTCCCGCTGGTAGAGTTCGCATATAACAATAGTTTTCAAGCCAACATAAAGATGACTCCATATGAAGCTCTGTATGGCAGAAAATGCAGCACTCCGTTGGCTTGGTCAAAAATAAGCAGTGATCAGTTGTGTGGATCTGAATTAGTAGAAGAAACTAACAAGAAGATTTAGTTAATTCAACAGTAGATTTGTACAGCCCAAGATCATCAAAGTAAATACCACGACCTTCATCACCATCCTTTAGAATTTAAAGTTGGAGATTTTGCTTACTTGAAGGTCAGTCCAATGAAAAGAGTTTTCAGATTTGGCATAGCAGGGAAACTTAGCCCCCATTATGTTTGTCCATTTGAGGTAGTAGCCAAATTAGATTCTTCCTCCTATGGACTAAATCTTCCCAATGACTTTGTAGCCGTACACATTGTGTTCCACGTATCATCATTGAGAAGATGCCTCAAGGATCCCTCTCATTTGATTCAATTTCCAGAAATTTAAATCTAGTCTGCCTTGTCCTATGCTGAAGAGCCAATCCAAATCTAAGCCCGTGATCAGAAACAACTTAAAAACCGCTCCATCCCAATGTTTAAGGTACAATGGAAGAATCGCTTATATGCATAAGCTACTTGGGAGAAGTAATCAGACATGAGAGCCAAGTATCCTGGTCTATTTGAAAATCTAGCTACCTTTCTTAATTCCTTAATCTTTCAATTCACTTCATTTTCTTTTATCCACACTTATTCTTTCCACTTAAGTGATGTCGAGGGCAACTTCATTCTTAAGTGGGGGAGCCTGTAACAACTTAAGTTGTTACCCAAGTCATTTTGGACTAATCCAGGTTCTAATCTCAGTCTTAGTACTCTAATAAGGTTATTAGGAATTCACCACCAAGGCCTAATTCAAATTAGGAGTCAATTAATTCGAATTCTAATTTTGGGAAAATCTAAAAACCCTGGAAATTGACCTATATAAATTGACTTCATATCAAAAATCAGATTTCTCCGTTGTGCTCATTGCCCCCAAATTAGCTATAGATAATATTTTGGTATTAATTGGAAGTCGTTAAAATTGTGTCAAATATTTTAATAATATTTAAATACCCATAAAATTAGGAACTTAAAATACTCGTCGAACCGAAAATCCAACCTCGACATTGCGTTCCTCACCCCTCAATTAGCTAGAAGTGAGTATTTAATGATTTTTGGGAGTTATTAAATTAATTAATTTTAATTTATAAAAATAGAATTAAAAATAATTAATTAATTAGGTAATTATTATTTATTAATTAAATTTCTGCGCGCCGTAAGTGACGTCGTCCGCCAATCTCTACGCCTGCCGTTAAGATTCCCGTCAGATGTGACGGGTCGATCCGAGCCGTCTGATCTCTGTAGTCTGATCAGAGAGCAGACGGCTCTCGCCTTTCCTCTCCCACCTGCGAACCCTAGGGTTCCACATGGCATCCCCCGCCGTGCGCTCAGCCAGTCCCCGCACCCCCCGGCCTTGACCGCTTCGTCCCGGACCCATTAAATGCCCCTCGACAGTCCCAGCCCCCCTCTGCGTGCATTTAGGAGCCTAAGGAGTCGTTGAGAAGAGTCAAACAAGTTCTAGTCTTCCTCCACTGTCAATCATCAGGTACCTCCTACTCCTCCTATTACTCTAATCAAGCATTTTGAACTGCAATCTGCGCCAATTATTGCACCATGTGTTTGGTGCGATGGATCGCATCCTCGATGGATCGCGCCGACTAACCCTAATGGCATGGCGTGTGGGAGACGAAGCGCCTCTCGAGGCTTCTCAGACCGGGTCAACCTACACAGATCTAAATAGCAGCGAACCGATCTAGCTCGCTGCCCTGTGACGCGACAGTGGGACCCCCCTCGGCTCCGCGCTATCGTGCTCTTGCGCGGACGCGCAGCATGGGGGCCCGCTGTTATGTCGCAGTCTCTTCGACGCGGTAATGGGACTCGCCCGTAGTGCAGCGCCAACCAGGCGCTACCGCGTGCCTTGGGGGGCTGAGGTCCTGCCCATTGCCAGCAGTGGGACCCGCCGCTCTGACTCGACCAGCTAGAGCGCGCCACGTGGCATGGTGGGTCCTGCCATCAATAAACCTACAGAAGTTAAATAAAATGAATATAATTTCAATATGTGTGTGTGTGTGAATGGTGTTGTAGCCCAGTAGTTGAGGCTCAGAATTTGTTATCCCAGGTCGTGAGTTCAAATCCCACCGACCATATATATATATATATATATATATATATATATATTATGCTATAACAGACTTTGGTATACATATATATTTATATAATTAGACACTTAATTAGCATTAATCAATTAATAAAAGCTAAATTAAATTATGCCAATTGCTTAGTCCTAATTAATTTGGTACAGTTAATTTGGCTTGATTAAATGCAGTTACATATATATATATATTATTAAATTTTAACATATTGATTTGATCTAGTTAGTTAATTATAATTAGCATTTAAGTAACCTGTTAATAGTAATTAGTTTAACTTATTAATAATAGTAATTAAATTAATTAATTTACCTTAATTATAAATAATGGATTAGTGAATTTAATTAATCAATAGTATTTAATTAATTAAAACATGAATCAATTTATTTATGAAGAATGAAATTTATTGAATTAAATATAATTAATACAAGAACTTGAAAGACTCATAATTTTAAAAATAATAATCCAAACATATCAAATATAGATCTCATTTTAATCAGAAAAATAAAATAAATCAGATGACGTAATTCAAAAATTCGATTCGGGGTGTATTTAATGTAGTGACATTTTAGGACCTAAACAAATACCTACAACATTTTACCTAGTCATCCAAACATAGTCAATATAAGTCTTAAAATGATTAAGAGAATAACTTCATCACTGTGGTAGTATTAGTTTTCCCATTTGAAGCTTAGTTTGTAAAGTGACATTTAGGACCCTCATCCAAAAATGACCAAAATGTCATTCGAATTCAATTGACCATGACTTGGTCAATTGAACTCCAAATCAAGAAATTCAAAGTGCTAACTAGCTTAGAATTTTAGTGCCAACAATAAACTAAAATAATATTTAGGTTCTGAACTCTATAAAATTATAAATGACCAAAATACTCTTAACCCTAGTTAGGTCATAACTTGACCAATTGAAATTCAAATTGGGTCTACTCCTAATCAAAGTACTTAATGTGTTATAGGGAAGCTATAGACATTAAGTTTACTAAATTTGGACATCAAAAAAAAAGTTTGGTTTTTACCCCCTTAACCTTAGGAAAATTATCAAATTGCCCTTGAATTTTAGATTATCCATAACTTAGCCATTTAACCTCCGAATTTAGTGTTCTAGAACTCTATGGAATTCTTGAATAACAAACAACAATAAACTGTATAAAAATTTAGATTTCATTGAGTATAAATTACTAAATTACCCCTTAGGCCAAATCCTTAGTTTGGACCTATATGACCCATTTCTTATCCAAATTGAGTGTACTTACTATCTATCTTCATGTTTAATAGTAAAGAATCATTTAGCATTAAGAAATTCTAATTTGAAGCCCTAAATCAAAAAATAACTTTTTAAACCCTTAAGTAGGGGCAAAATGGTCATTTTACCCAAAATTTAGGTTAAATGTACTTAACCCCTAGTATATCTTTTAAATCACTAACACTAATATTAGAACTATGTTAGGATCATTTAAGTGAGTAAAATTAATTATTCAATCAAATTTGTGAAATTTCATAAAATCTTCTCTAAGTCTTTTCCTTAGCAATTTACACTTTCTGAGACTAGGACTAGATCATAGGTTAGATTTCATTCATTGGATAAAGTGGGTTATTTAATGAATGAAACCTTAGCTTTATTAGTTTTTAGATTTTTCAACTTAATTTAGATTATTTAGTCTTTCATCCTTAGACTTAAGCTAAGAGAATTATCCTATTGAGCTTGACTTTGCTCAAATATGATTTACCTTAATTTGTAGTTCACTCTTATTAAAATCCTAGATTCCTTAAACAATACCCTTGGAATATGTGACTAAGTCCAAACTCATTGTGTTTAATCCATAATCCATAGTTTAGCAGATCTTAATCATATCATAGATTAGAATGCCTAAATTCATCAAATTAGGACATTGTGATTTAGATTTGATGAACTGATCATGTTCTAATCCATAATCCATAGTTTAGGCATCTGCTACCATGTTTACTTTACCAGGATGATACTGGATATCCAAATGATAGTCGTTGATCAACTCTAACCATCTTCTTTGTCAACAGTTCAACTCCCTCTGAGTGAATATATTTTTGAGGCTCTGATGGTCGGTGAATATTGAACATTGGATTCCATATAGATAGTGATGCCAAATCTTCAAAACAAATAATATAACAGCAAACTCGAGGTCATGGATAGGATAGTTTCTGTGGAGGCCGCCCCCTAATCATCCGGATTAAGAGGTGGTCGTCAACGGGCAAACCTTCACTTAGTATTCAGATTAAGGATTAGGCCTTCTTAATCAAATGCCAAGGGAAGATGTGCTCTAAAGAGAAAAAGCAAAAGAAAGCTAATCACCGAATGAGCGTACTATAATATATCAGACTGTGGAAGAAAGATAAGTAACAACATCCATACAATCCAAATAAGAACTATATAATTCAAAATACATAAGCATTAAAAGTAAAGCAGTTTAAATCCTGTATTATTACAAAACATCAATTAATAGTTTAAGCAGAAAGTAAAGATCATTCAATCCTCACAAAGCAGCAGAAAGAACTAGGAGTCTTCTCCTGCACGCTTCTTCGCCAGAACTAGATCTCCAGAAGGTTCCACAACCTCGAAAAGCTCAGAATCTACCATTGTCGATTTCACAATGATAGGGCCTCAGCCAACAACAAAAAAAATCTAGTTAGACAAAATGTCTAAGTATATTTTAGGCTATAAATTTGTTAATTTAAATGATATCACAACATCTAAGCAAAATAGGAGCAGTAAAGCATCAAAGAAAGGTGACAAAGTTATAATTAACATAATTATAACTCATATAATGTGTGAGGTAAGCACATACATCAACTCAAGCTGTAGAAAAAAGTTACGTAACACATAATGAGATCTACCAAGCACAAGGGAATTCCTATGTAATATGATCAACTTAAGACATTCTAGTTATAATATAATAATGGAAGTACTGAACTGAAAGTAAAGTTCTAATATCCTAACATGCCATAAAGTAAAAGTTAACTACTAAAAAGTACAACATACATGTAAAGCTGTAAGTACTAAGGAACTGCTGTATGTAAGTATGCTTGAACTATAAAGCAAAAGATATGCCAGAACTATAAAGTAATGGTAAAGTAAATGCAAAGTAAAGGTATAAAGTAAAGTGTGGAGATACTCCTACTTAATCCTGCCAAAAAGTAAGGTTCATCTGATTATATAGGGAAGAGTCCCATATTATAGTACGCTCATTGTGTTTAACTTATAATTGTACTTGATTGAATCAATTTAGAACATGATCAATTCTAATCCTTTTTAACTTAAAAGAGCATTTGTTTTAAGTTACACTCAATAGTAAGAATTGGAGATCTTGAACTTATGTAACTTAGAATAGTTAGAATTGTTTAATTAGACAATAATAGTGTCACCATATGTAGAAGAGTCCCTTGCTTACTATTAAATTTTGTTGCTTATGCATTCCTTGAAATTGTGCTTTAAATCTTTGGACATGTCATATAAGAATATTGTTGTATGAAACTGAAAATGCTTAGAATATTAGAAGAATATTTGCATTGGGTTCAATTACTTGGTGATTTGGCACATTTTACTCCACTGGACAGGGGTAAGGAGAAATAAGAATGCTTAATATTACTCATTGAGGAGAGTGTGTTAAGCCTGGAACATGTACAGTCTTGTAATCATGCTTGACTCTTCAGCTATTTCTGGACATGTCTACAAAAATAAAATTAAAATAACTAAAATATTCTGCATTTGTATTTACTACCTCATCAGTTCTGTTGTTCTGTTCTGTCTGCCCTAGCCTAGAAAGGCCTTGGGAATTTATATCTGCCCTAGCCCTGAAAGGCTTTGGGAATCATGATGGGCCTGATTGGCTAATTCTTTCTGATATGGTAGTTATACATACCCAATTCATTTTTATTTTACTATTTACTGTATTATTGATGTATGTTATTTCAATTAGCTGTACTTTTGCTTACTTGCTCACTTGTACATATTTATAGGTTCCTAGATTTTACTGCTTACTATATGTACCACTTTTAGACTTACTATTTTTAATCAACATATTTAAGGTGATCATCAGCATATTTAGGGTTAGACTTTTCTTTCTGTACTTTTACTTACTGTATTATATATATATGCATATTCCTTGGTTAGTTTGCTTAAGGTGTGGCTTTTGCCTTAATTCCTGCTTAGTTATGAATGCTGTATTTATAACTTATTATCTTCCTTATTTGCTTACTGCTCCTATGCTAGTTAGTTCACCTTTATTTGCTTAAGTAAAATGGTGACATTAATAATTCATGTAAGCTATTCAGCCTAAAATGTACTTAGACAATTATCCATTAATATTTTCTTTTATTAGCTGGGGCCCTGGCATTGTGAAACTGACAATGTTAGATTCTTATAGATTTGAGGAGCTGGGTGATGAAGAGAAAGAATCATTTATTGAAGAGAAGCATTAGTCGGGAGATCCAGAAGCTGGTTCATTTTTGTTTCTGCATATTATGAGGATGAGAGACTTTTCTTTTATTTCAGTATTTTAAAATATTTACTAAATGCTGTAATAATACAGGTACCTTGTGATTGTGTTTACTTTCCTGCACTGTTATTTTATGAGCTATGTTTCATTTTGTTTCTCATTTGATGTATGGTAAAATGGATATATTATTTACTTATATGCTTCCACACTCTGTACCCGTATTAATTTAGTGACTGATTCCTTGTATTCATTTGGTGCACATTCTTCCCTTATTAGTGGATTGTGGAACTTACATAATCCAAAGATAAGTGAGATATTTGCCAGACTGGCACACCACTCTTTAAGCATAATCTTGTGGATTAGGGGGTAGGTGCTACACATAAGCACACACTTTAAGGTTGATATTAACTACTAAGGCATAAGGGAATATCTTATTCAAAGTGAATAAGAACTCCCACCAAAAGGATATTATACTAAGTCACGGGATGTGACTTAGCCAATCAAGCTCAAATGGTTGAATTGACTAATCCTAAATGAAAGATTGTTGTCCAAGAAGTGTTAACATACTTTGGACATAAGAGTTTAGATACAAAAGAGAGCATCTAGTTTAAGCAAGGAGATGACCATATGCAAGGGCAAAATGGTAATTTTCTAAGACTAAAACCTAATATGATCAAGATGATATCAAATCAGAGATCCAAACTTACTAACTGATTATATGCATCCTAATGAAAGCATAGGTATCAAGATCTCCAAAATTAGAGGTCTAGATCTCCCAATCTAAGCTAATCACATTTGATTAGGAAGCAATTAATAAAATATAAAGTAAATCACAGGAATTCATCTAGCCATAATGTTCTCTATTACTTAATGAACACATAGAAACTAAGTTTGCAAGATTCTGATGTCAAATCACAAAATTATTGGCTAATATAGATTTTACCTAAACATGCTTAGTTCTGAAAATATGTCTACAGAAATATAATTGTTATTGCATAATTAATTTTGCACATTTTTCTGATCAATTTGGTATATAAACATGCTATGTTAGGATAAGAATTGATGAAGTTGTGGAAAATCCTAGTTTCATGCACATTATCCAAAAGTTTAGAACCATAAAAAATGATTTAATCATTTAATTTAATTAAATTCCATTTAATTAGGCTCTCGGGCCCTGTCGGGTCGATCGAAACCTGACGGGCTGGCCCAAAATGAAAACACATGGGTCAACGTCGACTCACCGGCCCAACACTATCGAACAACGTGGGCTTGGAACGGCCCGACCCGCTGCAACAGCGCCATCGTCCTGAACTAGACAGCGACCACGCGAAAGGATTTTAGGGTTTTAAATAAAACTTTAAATTCCAGAGCTGTAGGGCATGCTAGGAGGTGCACTAGAGCTCAAAACAATCACAAGGATGAGCTCTACCATTTAAACCTTGAAGCCCTAAATCGCATTCACCCAATCTAGAATTAGGGTTTACTATGGAGGGAGAGTACTCCCTCCACCATTCACCATTTGTATAGGGATTGATCCCGACATGTTCAGCGTGATAAGACAAATCCAAGGAGGGGTCAAATGCGACATGGGGTGGCTTGCTTAGCCGGGTGCTTGGTGGGGGGGGTTCGGGCACTACGCCCTATTGCACAGGCCCAAATCCGTAGCCTCTTGATTGGGTTTGATCAAACTTGATCGATGCTACGGTGAAGTTCAATCAAATGGGATGGCAATTAGACCTACCAACTCCATTAACTACAGATTCAGTACTCAAGAAGAGGAGTACCTGGGGTTTCGATGCTTGCTGGATTACTGAAGGATCAGACTCAGGCGCAGACCTCATCTCGATCACAGCCTCGGCTTAGTCGCTTCCAGAGCCTTCTCCAGATATGGTTGTGCCTAGGAGAAGATTATAGGAGCTGGCTTCGAGGCTGGGAGCTTACACAGAGGGGAGGAATCAAGAGCTCAGCAGCTTTTTCAAGATATGCAGGAAGAGCTTAAGAAAGGGAGGGGTGTCCTACCAGAGTGCCAGAGGGAGTGGTTGACCAACTGCAGGCTAGCAGGGGAGTAGAGAAGTGGGGTAAGCTGGCAGGGCAGGGACCAGCATGCATGGGTGCATGTGCGAGTGAGTTGGGGATGAAAGGGCACAGAGCCCTATCCATCTGGGCTGCTGGATCAGATCTGGCGGCCTAGATTAAATCAAGCAATTAAGTATACGATGAGGAGATTACTGGTCATTGGATCTGGTCTCTAATCCAATGGTGGGATTCTGATTAGACGATAGATCATTTGATTAAATCCAGAAGGACCGCGAAATGGCCCAGATTATGGGATTTGGATGTTCCGCGCTTGGGCTTTATAGCGGATCCGCGCGATTTGGTGGAAACTGTTGAAAGCCATTGGGATTAATTAAATAAATATTAAATTAATAATTTGAATATTTGAATTTCCTATTTTAATAATTTGAATCCTAAACTACCAAAACTTCACTTGTATCAAATTTGGGTGCTATAAACTCAAAAATGCGATCGAATTTTTTATTTGGCATCTAAATAATTTTTCTAATTGTTGGGGCATTCAATTATATTAAAATATTCATCAAAATATGACCGACTCCCAAATATTCTCAAATTTGCACCCCTAGCTATTTTGAGGGTGGAAAATTCGATAAAAAAGTCTGATTTTAATTTGGAGATCAAAATAATTTTTTATTTTCCATAATTATTTAATAAGACTAAATTAGGGTTTGGTCTGATTGATTCGCAAGTTAAACCAAAACTTCAGAGTTCACTCCTAATAATAATTAGAGACTAATAGAGGTGATCTAAGACTAATTAAGCTAGGTTTAACCTTAGTAATTGTAACAACCCTAGTATTGTTACCCGTTAATTAGTGACCTAATTGACTAATATTTTTCCATTAGTCATATAATATTATTATAAGATTAATAGAAAATATTATAATTAATTAGTTCATTAATTGATGGGTAATAACACTAGGGTGTTACAGACTCTCCTCCTTAAAAAAAGTGTTGCCCATGACACACAACAAATAGAAACAAGGAAATTGAAAATACAAAAGGAAGTCTAAAGAAATGATAATAAAAATGAACGAACTAAATCCACCTGATCAAGAAAAGAATTCTAGAAACTTCTTTAGCATATCCTCTTCTTTCTCCCACGTGGCTTCACCAGCTAGATGATTCTGCCAATGGACTTTAATCATAGGAATGTTATGGTTTCTTAACTGCTTAAGATCTCGCCCTAGAATCGCGACAGGTTTAATGACAAAAGTCAGATTATGCTACAATTTCATTACAAGTATCTAAACTTGCTGACTCGGACCAAGCAAACACCTTCTTAGTGACAAAATGTGAAACACATTATGTAAAATCGAGAAGTCTTCTGGCAACTCTAATCTGTAAACAGATGTTCCAATCCTCTCAATAACTTCAAAGGGTCCTAAATACTTTCAACTCAGCTTTCCAGAAACACCAAATCTTTGCACACCATGCATCGAACTAACTATAAGATAAGCCCTATCACCCACTTGGAACTCCAACTAATAATGACGAGCATCATGATATTTCTTCTATCTATCCTGAGCTGCAATCATATTGCAAGTGATCAGTTGAACTTTCTTAGTAGTCTCCTCTACTGACTCTGAACCATAAAGTTGAGAGTCTCCTACTTCAGTTCAAGCAACTGGACTTGTACATCTCCTTCCATAAAGTGCTTTGTAAGGAGCCATGCCAATACTTGACTGATAACTATTATTGTAAGTGAACTCAACTAATGCTAAATGATCTTCTCATGATCCACTGAAATCTAGAACACAAAGACGCAACATATCTTTTAAGATCTGATTAACATGCTCAGTCTAACAATTTGTCTGGGGTGGAAAGCAGTACTCAAAGCTAAACTTATCCCCAAGTCTTGCTGGACAACTGACTAAAATCTGGAAGTGAATCTACTGTCTCTGTCAAAAACTATACAGTTCAGTGTACCATGCAAATGAACGATCTCCTTAAGATAAAGCTTAGCTAACTTCTAAACAGGATCATACTGATGAATTGCTAGGAAATGGGCTGACTTGGTGAGTCCATCAACTATCACCCAAATAGAGTCAGAACCAGATCTACTCTTAGGCAAACCTATAATAAAATCCAAGGAAATATCAGACCACTTACATTCAGGAATGTCTAAGAGTTTAAGAAGTCCACCAAGAATATGGTGTTCGGCCTTGACCAAGGAATAGGGATGGCACTTGGAAATGAAAATGGCTATATCTCGCTTCATGTCAGACCACCAAAATGATTGCTTGAGATCTTGATACATCTTATAACTACCAGGTGCACTACATAACCATAGTTATGAGCTTCAGATAATATTTGTAACTATAAGCTTTTAGGAATCCACAATCTGGACTTCTGAAATATCACACCTTCATCATCAAGACGTAATTCAGATCTCTTGCCACTCACAATTTTAGAAACTATTAGGATAACTCGAATCTTCCTTCTGAGCTTCAACAATCTTAGATCTTAGAGAATCATTTGACTGAATAGTAAATAGTAGAGTGCCCAAATTAACTGAACTGATTAGCTCAAGATTCAATCTGACAAAATCTTCGATCAAAGATTTGTTACAACGAAGGGAAGATAAAGTTACTTTATGACCCAGGGAATCAGCTACAAAATTAGCTTTACCCATATGGTATTGGATTTCCAAATCATAGTCGCAAAATAACTCTAGCCACCTACGCTAACGGTAATTATGTTCCTTATGAGTGAAAATGTACTTTAAACTTTGATGATCAGTAAATATCTCACACTTAACTCTATACATGTAGTGTGTAACAGCCCAAACTCTTAAACACCAAAGTATTGTCCGCTTTAGCCAGAAAGGCCTCACAATTTTGCCCTCAGAAGATAACTTCCCAGTAAGTCACCCATCCTGGGAGTGCTCCCACCTGAGCACACTTAACTTTGGAGTTCTTTTCAGGAACTCCACCATTATCTGAAAAGGCGCCTCGATATTTAAGAGTTTCACTTATTACTACTTAAGTGAGTCATCACAATCTCCCCAACTTAAGTAACTGACGTCCTCGTCAGTATCCTTACTACTTAAGTGGGTCATCACATAGTGTCTCCAGATCTTTAGAGCAAAAACTATCCCTGTAAGTTCAAGATCATGCACAAGATAATTCTTCTCATTAGGCTTAAGCTATCTAGAGGCATAGGATATTACACGGCAACCTTGCATCAAATCACAACCAAATCTTACCTTAGATGTATCAATATAAATTTGAAAATTTTAACCCCTCACAAGGTAGTATTAGGGAGCAGAAGTCAATAATTGTTTCAACTTCTGAAAAGGTTCTTCACAGGTTGTGCTCCAGATGAACATAACATCTTTTCTAGTTAACTGAGTTAATGATGAAGCAATTAGAGAGAATCCAGGAATGAACCTTCTGTAATAACCAACGAGTCCTAAGAAATTGTGAACCTCTGTTACAAATTTAGGTTGGACCCACTATTGAATAGCTTGGATTTTCTTTTGATCTACTCTAATGCCTTCGGCATCAATCACGTGACCTAAAAATCTCACAAACTTGAGCCAAAACTCACACTTATAACACTTAGTGAAAAGTTTATTCTCTCTTAATAATTCTAGAATGGTACAAAGATTTTCTTCATGCTTAGCAGTGGACTTCGAGTAGATTAGGATGTCATGGATGAAAATGATAACAAACTCATCGAGATATGGCTTAAGAATATGCTGCATCAGGTCCATGAAAATGGAAGGAGCATTTGTCAGTCCAAAAGATATGAATAGAAACTCAAAATGCCCATATCGGGTCCTGAATGCAGGTTTAGAAACATCTTTATCCTTGACTTGAATCTTGTAGAAAATTAATCTTAAGTCAATCTTGGAGAAGATCTTCGTTGCGGTGAGTTGATTAAACAAATCATCAATCCTAGGTAGAGGATATTTATTCTTCACCATCACTTTGTTGATCTCACGGTAGTCTATACACATCCACATTGAACCATCATTCTTCTTGACAAATAGGACAGAAGCTCTTCAAAGTGACATGCTAGGGTGAATGAATCCTTTCTCTAACAGCTCTTGCAACTGCTCTCTAAGCTCTTGCAATTCTTTCAGAGCCATTCTATATGGAGCCTTAGATTTAGGTTCAGCTTCAGGGATAAGTCCAATAGAAAACCCTACCTCACATTGAGGAGGTAGTCTAGGAAAGTCTTCAAGGAACACATCCAGGAACTCTCTAACAATGATAGTCTCTTCCAAACTACTAACTTGCTTCTCTACACTGATTAAAGTTACTAAGATCGCATAGCAACCTTTACTAACGAGGCACTTGGCTTCAATTGCATTGATTAAGAATGTAGTTAAGCCAAGTTTTCCTACAAACACTTCAGGTTTCTTTCCAACCTTAAGTGAAACTCGCTTACGAAAGCAATCTATTACGGCATTCAACTTACTTAGCCAATCCATTCCTAAAATTATGTCAAAATTTGTAATTGACATAACAATAAATTTGGATTGGAAGAATTGGTTACTGATTGGGATGTCTACAAAATAGAACTCATTAGCACACATCTTAGCACCTGATGGTATTTGAACTACTAAGGGACTGCCTAGGCTAAAATATTGAAGATTTAGGGAAGAGGTACAACTCACTGACATGAAAGAGTGACTTGCACCAGTGTCAAAGAGAGTGTCACAGAATTGATTCTTAAGAATTGGAGTTCCTATTGTAAGGAAAATAAACTCTAATTACAACTTTTGAAAATAAAAGCAGGAAATATTGAAAATAAAATGCGAAAGAAGATGAAAGATAGAAAATATGAAATTAAACATAGAATGTATCGGTAACATGGCTATTATCATCAGGGGAAGTTGAAGAAGACAAAGCGTAGACTCTTGGTATTGCAAGAGATTGTGCAATGGACTTGCCCTTATCCTTTCTACTGAAGCGGCTATGCTTGGAGGAAGATGGAGGTACACCCTTTTTATATTGAGCACTTCCACCAGTAGGAGGAGGCATCAAGGCAAGTGCTGGTGCTTGAGAATTGATAGGAACTTGATTCTGCATAGAAGATTGACGATTGATCTTTATCTTGTCCATGGTCTAGCTAGCACGACAGCCCAATGGCGATGATTGGTTCTGCCACAAATGTAACACCTACCACTAGTGTGGTAGCACTACCCATAAGGATGGGGTCTGTTACATATTGCTCCAGGTCTTCCTTATTAATTTTGCCTGGGATTCTAGTTAGGATTTTGATTAGGATTTTGGCCAAAAGTAAGCTAAAAGACTTTAGGACCATGAGAACGGTTCCTTTCGAAGGGTTCAGATCTAGAAGGTTGAGGATGGGAGCGCTTTTTCAAATCCATTTGAGCTTGATGGTACTCAATTATGCGAGCACCTTCTAGGAGCTTGGGAAAGTTATCATGATGCTAAGACATCAAATGACTTTTAACAGAATCTTTAAGACCAAAAAGAAATCTAGTGCATCTCGCCACTTCAGTATGGACAAGGTTTGGAGCAAAGCGGGATAGTTTGTAGAACTCCATTTCATAATCGGGCACGGAACGACTTCCTTGGTGAAGTTGCATGAAGTCATTCTCTATTATGGTTTGAGCAGAAGGAGGAATGAACTCCTCATAGAATACTTATTCAAACTCATCCCACGGGATGTCTTCCATCTGAACTTTTGAGAATCGAGTCTTCAACTCATTATCCCACTAATATTCAGCTTCACCATGGAATAGATTGGTCGCAAGATAGAGGCACTCACTCTCCGGACACTTTATACTAGCTAAGGTCTTTTCAATGGCCTTTAGCTAGTCAATGGCTTCAAAATGGGAAATGGAACCATGAATGTTGGAGGGTTCAGATGAAGAAAAATTAAAAGATAGGCATCTACCACAAGACCAGAAGATGGATGTGGAGCCATAGGGAGTTTAGGAATAATTGGGGAAGAGGCCTGAGGAGGACTTGGACAAATATGAGATGGAGCAAGAGAAGGTTGGGAAGGGTTGCAGGATGAAGCCATCCTTTCAGCAGAACGATTCTGTGCTTCTATCATAACCTTTATTAGCTTCAGCAAATTCTACATCTAGTAAGTATGAGAAGTTGAAGTGGAAATAAGCTCCTCCACTATGGGCTCAATAGGGATATTGAAATTAGGATCCACTCTAAGGAAAAGAAAAGAAAATACAATTCAAAAACTAAAGAAAATTGGAATCGATAATTCACATTAAAATTTAAAATATTTAAGAGATTACAATTTTGGAGGAAAAAGAAAAGAAGCATAAGTAGAATAGAAACTATTTACAAGGCTACTAAAAGGAAAAGAAGCTAAAGCAAAGGAAAAATAGAACTACTAGTTACAAAATTTTGTATAAAATATATTTTCAAAGTCTTCATAAGTGGAGGCACGATGAGGACGCCTACACCCATGAATGAGTACTTCAAAAGCATGACTCTACCAATCCATGGCATAATCACTAAAATAATCATCCAAAATTTGGAGGCATAAGTGATCGGGGCATTCTATGACCTCAAATACCATTGTAACATGGGTGAGCCATTCCATAGCTAACTGAGGGAAACAATCACCTCGAAATACACAAAAACTTAAAATTTTGTTCTGAACATCACCTCCCACAATAGATACTCCAAAGTAAACACGGCCAAATGTCAAACCATACCAATGATTGTTCTCCCAATACTGGATGAATAATTTGGTATAAAGTCTTAGTTCAGTACTATAGTCTACCATCTGAAAGTTTAATTAAGGTTTAAGTTAAAAATTCAAGTCATTTATTTAATTGGAAATGTGTTTACTGTCCTAAGATGTCATTCACTTATTTTTACTATACTATATTGTTTGCTTTTGGATGAATGGATGTGTTTATCTTAACTTAAAGTTCTCAACTTGGCTCTAATACCAACTATGATGACCCCAATATTAAAAATCACTAAACTCATCATTGATGCATCACCGCAATATTTAATACTAGATTAGAAGAAAACTAATCCAAATTATTAGATACTATGTTTGGCCAAGGATTTAGAAGAGGGTCTTAAGTTAAGATGGAAAGGATTTTTATGAAAATGTATTATATGAAATACATATTAAAATATGATACATGTAAGAACATGTGAGAATATAATTTAAAAGAAATTGATGTGAGTACTTGCAATTCTAGATATGAAAATTTTAAATATTTAATATGTGAAACATGAGTCTACAATTTTCCAATTTATTATAAGTCATTAAATTCTTGAAGATTTTGGCATAGTTTCAAATGTATTTGGCTAAAGAAACACCTGCAATTTTAAACATACAAGTCTTTCATTCAAATGGAAGATTAAATTGAAATAAAAACAACCTAAAACTAATATGAAATTAATCCATTACATAGGATTGTTTAGTTCTAATGCTTATATAAAGCTAGTCCATTACATAGGATTTTCTCATTTATAATTCTAATATAAAGTCAATCCGTTATATGAGATTGCTTATTTCCAATTCTAAAGTAAAGTCAATCTGTTACATGGGATTGCTCATTTATAATTCTAATAGTTTGAAGTGAGGAAAACACATATGTAATAATTATTTATCCTGAAGTTTACACAATTCACATATCACTTAATACATACAAGGAGATGAGAAGAGATTCTCAACTTAGATATGTAAATATTTTCTAATTCTATATGAGATCTAGTATACTACTAATTACAATTAACATATAAAGTGAATATGCAGCTAAGCTCCAGTTTAATATGTGAAACATGAGTCTACAATTTTCCAATTTATTCTAAGTCATTAAATTCTTAAAAATTTTCATATCTAGAATTGCAAGTACTCACATCAATTGCTTTTAAATTACATCCTCACATGTTCTTACTTGTATCATATTCTAATATGTATCTCATATAATTTCCTTGTTTCTATTTGTTATGTATTGTGAGCGACACTCTTTTTAAGGAGGGGAGTCTGTAATAGCCCTAGTGTTGTGACTCATCAATTAGTGACCTAATTGACTCTAATATTTTTCCATTAGTCTTATAATAGTATTAGGAGCTTCCATTTCAGTTTTTGTGCAATTTGGAGATTATTTAGAAATTTCCAACATTTCTTGGTTTTCTGATAATTATGGGAATGCCTAACTTATTTAGACCTTAGAATAGAAAACAGAGTCCATCATTGGACTCACCATACCCAAATTAGCTATGGGTGATATTTTGGAAGTGTTTGGAAGTCATCGAATTTTCCCCAAATATTTTATTAATATTTTGAATTCTCAAAAAATTAAAATAATTAAATTGATCTCTGATCAAAAATTCAATTGCATATTTTAGTTTCCCACACCTCAATTAGGTAAGGGTAAATTTTTGGGATTTTTCGGAGTGCATTTGGTTATTTAAATTTGAGTAATAAAATATGTATAATTAATTATATATTTAAAGTAATAAAATTAATTAATGTAAATGATAATTATTATTTAGAACAGTATTTACGAAACCGCGCAGATCCCGTGCATGAGGCCAGTGCACAGGACAACGATCCGTGCGGATCGTAGCCGTTGCGCCTAAATTGGATTTAATCATACGGTCCAGATTTGATCTGATGTTCTCCACTCCATCTAGCCGTTAGATCTTATCATGGTTTGGATAGCATGGATCGACTCTTCAATATGTCTCTCTGTGCCACTCCCGGGCGCTGAGGCATACACAGCTCATTGGCAGCTGTTATCCTCCGAACTATAGAGGCCCATTCCATTCCGAAATACCTTGAACATTTTTCTGCTTTCTTGTACTGGTTGAGTAGTGAAGGGAACAAGAGGTGCTGCTTGCAAATTTCTTGATAAGCAGCTAGAGAAGAAAACCTATTTGGCTGATCGTACCTCCAGGTACTTACCTTGCAGCTATTTTGCTCAATCTCAATAGCTTAAATCCTTAATATGTTGCTAGATGTATATCATTTAATTTAATAAACTCAACCCTGAGTTATCTGATCTAAATAATAAATGAAATGAAACTATTATTTTCAAAAGTTTGATTATTACTATTAATTAAAATTAACTTGAGATCAATATCTCAAGGTTAATTGGGAGCTTAATTAGCTCCAATCATTAAATAGATCATTAAAATTAGATAGCTTTAGATATCACTTAGTTACAATTATTGAATTTTTCTTGAATGCTTGCTTAGCTTTGAGCCTTATTCATTTGAATCATTCATATAAGATATTGTGCATGAATAAAACTTTCATATTAAAAATAATAGGGTTTTATATTATTGGATCAGCCAAGGGAGGGCTAATAAGGAGTAATAAGGAAACCTCATATTCTCAGAGGGTGAATATGAGTGTTACTTGTTTTGACCTCACTTTCCTTTACTTGTTAAACAGATGTGTTTAACTCCTCACTTTATTCTGTATTTATCCACAGAATGAGTACTTCCTAAAATAACTTTAATCAATTAACGTATGAGATCTTCTTCAATCTTATAGATTGTTAAGACTCATCATAGCTTTTAGCTATATTACTTTCCATAGTTTTAGACTATATGAATCTTGGATTAATAGTCTAAGATCTTTCTTCAATTTCTATACTATGCATTTTTTATGTTTTAGTACTGTACTTTACTTGTTTACAGTTTACTTAGATTATAGTGAATATTGTTAAAATTACATTTAAATGCTTCACTGTCTATTTTCCTTACTTAGCATAAATTCTTTTGAACATATACATGCTTTACTTCATTTACTTTCATATGCACTTTAGTTTCTTTCTAGCCTATTTAGGATGCTTTTACCCTTGTCTTATTTGCAAGCTAGGATGTATATTTATGTGAGTATTCTAACTCACTTTACCTTTTTCTTACTTACTTTTTCCACACTTGTATGCTTGTGTTTTTGCACCCATACTTGTGCTTTTGAACCCATGCTTGTGCTTATATTATAACTAGTAGTGATATCCAATTAAATAATAATATGCTTAGCCAATCTTAAAATGTATTTAGACTGTTTAGTCTAACCATATTTTTTATTTCTTGGCTTTGCCCTATCATATTTAAATGTCAAAATGTGATAGATCAGGAGCATTTGGAGGCCAGTGGAACTAGACCAAGTGCAGAAAGCTAGCTGCTTCCGCTTAAAATTATCATCAATATATAGCTTATATATTTTCTGCAAGTGAGCTTTTAATTTCTTTAATTTCATTTAAATTGCTATTGATTTGTAATAATTAAGTCATTTACTCTTACATTTACTATGCTTGTGTTGGAATTTAACTTTTTACGTAAATGTTTGGGATGTGATGAATGTAACTGAATGTTAAATAATTTTCCTTCTCTCTCAAAAGCATACATATTAAGGATGTGCTTTTATTTCTTAACTTCATGAGGTGTTAATTGTCTTGGATATTTTTGCTTAAAAAGCTTTATAAAACTAACCTCTTAGTATTAGAGTGAAATGGATAAACATTTTACCTCCCTTGGTGTTCTACATTTTGATTGTATTGCTAGGGTCATTTTAATATAATATGGTTTGCATCTATTAGTAACATCACACTTAGTGAAGACTAAATGGGCACCCAACACCTCTGGGATACAGAAATTGCAGACTTATCTATCCATGTTATCATATATTGTTGACCGGTGGTTTGGCTTTAAAATTCATTCTTCTTAGTGTAAATTTAGAATTTTTGTTCATATAACCCACTATTTTTAATTAGTTTGCATATCTTTTGGCAAGCTTAAAGAATATTTGAAAAGTTGAGGTTCATCTTGCATATTTACTTTACATATTAAACTGGAGCTTAGCTGCATATTCACTTTGTATGTTAATTATAATTAGTAGTATACTAGATTTCATATAGAATTAGAAAATATTTACATATCTAAGTTGAGAATCTTTTCTCATGTCCTTGTATGTATTAAGTGATATGTGAATTGTGTAAATTTTAGGATAAATAATTGTTACATATGTGTTTTCCTCACTTCAAACTATTAGAATTATAAATGAGCATTCCCATGTAACGGATTGACTTTACTTTAGAATTGGAAATAAGCAATCTCATATAATGGATTGACTTTATATTAGAATTATAAATGAGAAATCCCTATATAATGGACTAGCTTTATATAAGAATTAGAACTAAACAATCCTATGTAATAGATTAATTTCATATTAGTTTTAGGTTGTTTTTATTTTAATTTAATCTTCCATTTGAATGAAAGACTTGTATGTTTAAAATTGCAGGTGTTTCTTTAGCCAAATACATTTGAAACTATGCCAAAATCTTTAAGAAGTTAATGACTTATAATAAATTGGAAAATTGTAGACTCATGTTTCACATATTAAATATTTAAAATTTTCATATCTAAAATTGCAAGTACTCACATCAATTGCTGTTAAATTATATTCTCACATGTTCTTACATGTATCATATTTTAATATGTATTTCATATAACAAATTTTCATAAAAATCCTTTCCATCTTAACTTAAGACCCTCTTCTAAATCTTTGGCCAAACACAGTATCTAATGATTTGAGTTTGCTTTCTTCTAATCTAGTATTAGATTTTGTGGTGGCGTATGAAAGTTGAGTTTAGTGATTACTCAATATTGGGGTCGTCACATTAATAACCTTGGGTTGTTACAAAAATATTCCAAGCCTAAGTGTATTATAATTAGGGAACTTGAATACTTAGTTTGAGAGAATAAATTGTGACCAAGTTCTGCCCCTTTCCACATGCATTTCGATAAGTGTAGGTAAACAAACTAAATATCTCAAGTCATCCTTCTTAGAATACTAAGTATATTTGTAATTAGGGTGATTAACATCTTAGTTTGAGAGAACAAACTATTATTAGGTTTTGCCCCTTATCATCGTGCGCTTTGATAAGTGCAGTTAAACAAATTAAGTCTTAAATTCACCTTTCTTGGAAATATACAAACTATGTGTATATAACTCCTTCAGATGATGATTCTATATATAATCTTAACTAAGACTATTCCATGGATTAAAATTAGGAGTCATAATTCATTTAGGTGGATTTTGCACAGTAGAGTTACATGGAATCCGTATTATGATTTTGAATTGATATTAAGATTTTGGTGATTTAAAGCATACCATTATTAAAGTCTTGGCATATCTTAAATGGATAAGTCATATGAGCATTACCGGAGCACTTAGCTCACCTAAGGACTCTGTTAGCAGAGCGTTTGCTCACTTAGGAGTGTGGCATATTTAGATGGCATATAGTTCTATGGCATATTTAGATACATAATTATAAATTTAATGGCATACAACACAGTTTTAAATCAGCATTTATACAATTTCAGATCATTTACTATTTTACTTACATTTTAGCTATCAATTGTAGTTTCAAATTTATTCACTGTTTTCTCTACATTTCAATATTCAGTTTATAGATTTAGTTACTTTACTTTCAGATTTATACTATTTTGACCTTTCAACTATTTTACTATCTTTTCTATAGTTTTGTTTAAACTATTTAAATGTTAAATAGTAGATAATTATAACTATTATAGTAGCTTTCAATGTGTCAGCCTTAATGTCTAACACGTGGTACATTTGGGATCTGGCAATTTGCTAGATCCAGAGCATTTTGTGGAGTCAAATCATGTGGATACTCAAGAGATCCAGGAGAAGTTTATAGAGCACTAATGGACTCTCCTCCAACCTTACTTTCTATTTAGTTATTTTTAGTTTAGTACTTAAACTCTATTCTTTATTTTTATAAACTGTTGTTATAACTTTAGATGTATTCTATTTTCATTTTCTGAGATGAATGTTTCATTTAGCTTCTGTGATGAATGTTTCTAGATGTATGCTTTAGCTTGTGCACTATGTATTTACTTCTACTTATACTTAGTATTGTGATATGATCAGGATATTCATAAAATGCTAGTATTTGTGTAACTTGGATCTTTTTTATATTCATAATCCTATATACACAGGTACCCTATCAAATACTTAAGTTAAGGACACTACACTTATCTTAAGGATTAGTACTCAGCCCTCTTCTCTTGTGGTTGAGTCTCAGTAGCTCTTGTGCTCAACAAGTTTATTTAAGGAAGTTCAATTTTCTTACTGAGTAACGCACCGTTCTACCGCCAATTGTTATTCCTTAAACAAACTCAGTTGCACGCGATGACGGGACGGGGTGCTACACCTTATTTTTCCTTACTGCCTGTCTATTGACAGTAATGTGTATACACAATCTCCCATCCAGACATGAACCTAATGCACATATTATCCTAATTTTATATATTTTCATTTCATGCATCAAAGCTATCTTATATGACATGTTCAGTGTAAAAAGACTTAAAATACTAGGAATGTAATGCACAAAGTTTAAAAGTAAGTAAGAGATTACTAAGCACAGGTGACATCTATTGTTATCTAATTTATCCATTCTAGCTACTCTAAGTTTATACAAGCTCAGTATCTCCAACACTCTACTATCAAGTATAAATTTAGATTCACGACCTTATAAGGTTTAAAGCAATTAGAACTGATCAGGTCCTAATATAATTCAATCAATGATGCCTATAAGTTAAGGAATTAATCAATAAATCCTGATTAATGAATTTTGATGATCCAAACCAATCTTG
Source organism: Gastrodia elata (assembly GCA_016760335.1). Lineage (NCBI taxonomy): Eukaryota > Viridiplantae > Streptophyta > Magnoliopsida > Asparagales > Orchidaceae > Gastrodia > Gastrodia elata. Next base: position 2,250,730 of record CM028679.1, read on the forward strand.
ATTAAGGTAAAATAAGATTGAGAGATTAAGGATCAAACTCCAAAATTTGGGTTTAATCACTTAATTCAAAGGAAATCCTAATAACTATGGCTTAAATCCCAAACCTTCCCAACACTACAAGTAAGGCTATCTTATTAAGCAAAGTCAAGCTTAATAAGATGGATCTCTAAACTTAAACTAAAGTCTAAATACAAAATAATCATAATAAATGACGAAATCTATAAACTATTAAAAACCAATGTTTCATCCATTGAGTAACCCATTTACTCAATGAATGAATTCTAACCTAATTCCTATCTCTAAATCCTAAGGAAGCGGTCTTAAGGTGAAAGGAAAATCTTAAGGAAATGACTTAGGATTAGGTTGAATAATTTAAGCTTTAAGGTTAATTAATTTTAACTACCTTTATTTTTTTATTTAGAAAACTTATGGAGGCATTGATGAGGACTTAAATCTATATTATGAGGCTTAATAATTTACTTTAGGATTTTTAAGTTGAAAATTAGAGTTTTCCTTAAACTTTAATTTAATGAGTCTAAACCTTCTAAAATTGATCCCAAATTAGTTATTAATGATTTTAGTGATTTAATTTAGATTCAAGTCTTTGAGGATACTTAAACCTAAATTTGGGCAAAATAACTATTTTGCCCTATATAAAGATCTAAAATGTTACTTTTTGATTTAGGGTTCCAAATTGGAATTTATTTATGTCAAATGATTATTTACTGTCTAATATAAAGATAGACAGTAAGTACACTCAATTTGGACAAGGATTAAGCCTTGTGTGCCCAATTTAAGGATTTTAGCTCATAAGGGCAATTTAGTAATTTTACTTAGTGAAGTATAAAAATTTAGTTAGTTTATTATTTTTACAATCTAAGGATTCCATAGAATTCAAAATTAAAGAATTCTGATATCTATTTTTCAAGTTATAGCCAAAATAATTATAAGGTTCAAAAATACAAATTAAGGGTTTTTAGGAAAGATCCAAAGACTTAACTTTCTCAAATAATGTCCAAATATAGAAAACTCAGATACTATAGCTTCCTTACAATATACTGAGTGCAATGACAAAGAGTAGACCCAATTTGAACTCTATTTGATCAATTTATGAGCTAATTAATTTCTAGGGTAATTAGGGCAAATTAGTGGATCTAGTTATCCAAACTTAAATTTTCTTATAGTTTACTATTAATTAGGTTTTCCTGATCAAAATGATATATTGGATGATCTAATTTAGAGCTAAATTGACTAAGTTATGGATTAATGAAATTATAGGTCCAATAGGGTAAATAGGAGAGAGACCTAAAAGTCATTAGTCACATTTCAAGTTCAATAGCAAACTAATACTATCACTACACTCCTAACAATCTCTTAATTAAAATAATACCCATATTGACTATATTTGGATCAGTGGGTACAAAGTTATGTGTGTTTGAAGTTTTCTAATGTTTTAAACTAAGTTGGGAGGTCCTAAAATGTCACCAGGCTAAATATGCATCCTACTGGAAATTTGATATTGCTAAAATGTTCCTCTCATTTTTCTAATTAAAATGAGATATAACTTAAATAAATTTCAATTTATACATTGAAATATATTAAGGATTAAAGTTATAATAATTATTTGCATATAAATGAAACTAATTTAATTAAACAGATTAACTTAACTAATAACTCTGCAATTAAATTAATTAACAATTTAAACAGCCGACAGGACACATATGCAAGATAGAAGGTGATGGGCGGGTCCCCTTACACTGGCCAGACAAAGACAGCATGAGCCCCACGGGTCATGCGGACAAACCAAAAGGTAGCAACTCGTATGGTGGGGTCCACACACTATCATGCGGGGCAGAGCTGTGAAGACCTATCCCACATGGCTGAAGACAGCGGGTTGAGCCCGCCTCAACCCATCCAGCCTGAGTATCCTTTATCTTCCTTTCGACAGAGATGGCTTCGGGGGATTAGGGTTAGGAATTGTAAAACAAATCCAATAACTAAACACATGCCATTGATTGAGTTAACTTAAATAGGATTTGAATGGAGTAGCACAGATTAAATCAGGCACAGTGGAGGAGTAAAGGAGGTACCTTAGGTAGACGGCTGTAGGAAGGCAGGTAGCAGGAAGATGACTTCAAAGACCTGGAGGACCCACCCATCGTGAACAATGGGCCCTAGACATCTACTGAAATGATAAGAAGGATCGGTGGAGGTTTCTAGAGGCATGACCTAGTTACAGTTTATTCTCTCAAACTAAGTATCCAAGTTTACCCAATTATGAAACACTTAGATTTGGAAAATTTGCTCTAAGCTAGACCATACTTATCCAATCACATAGGGTAAGACCGAGACTCTACAATCTTACTTAGAATAACTCATCAAATCCCAGGTTTTACAGAAATAATTCAGCACTATGGATATACACTTCCACATTCTACTAATAATCTACTAATTTTTCACAAGTATATTTAAACAATAAGGATTATCAGACAAATGAATCTTTACTCCAATGAAATGGTACTACACAAGGGTCCAAGAATGTGACCTAAAGGCCACTCAAATTTAGGTTACTACCATATGGAAGAAACTCATACTAAGCTCATAAGTAATCAAACCACAAGGGCTTAAGATCAAGCTTCTAAAGTTGATAAAGAGCATCTAAATTCTTACCTCAACATGTAGACAATAAGCTCTTCCTACCTCAATAGATCAACATTTATTGCTTAATAGTGATTGGTTTGTTCATACTAAAGCAAGATCTTCACAATCTTGCACTTCTAACTTAAGAGTCTAAGTCCCAAGATTTGCACTAATTCCACCATTCTTGCTTTCTTAAGCTGTTATTTGACCAAATTAGATGGGTGAACCCATTTGATCAACACATATACTAGAATCATGGGATTTAATCTCATAAATTATTAAAGAGTGACTTGTTAATAAATCCATTCCATTTTATAAGTTACATTATGTTGGTGATCTTACTTAAGTGGAAATCAAGGATTTGAATTTAAGGGTTCAAATTGACCAATCACATAGCTTATTAAAGATCCTAAAAGTTCTAAGTTAATAAGTTAAGATCAATGTTAAATCAGGGTGAATTATTGGAATTATGCAAGTTGATTTATCTTTAAATCAAACCATTTTACTTAAGGTGATTAAGGAGTTTAGACCTTAATCAGGGTAAGCTAGGATTTAATCCCCAACTTAACCAAATCAAGGTCATTTCTTTAATTTAGAGTCAATGACAAATCAGTGAGTTATTGATGTATTAATAATGTTTAAATTCAAGATCTAGGACTAAGTATTAATTACTTAATCATTTCTTAAGATTCTTAGGTTTAATATTTAATTATGCCAAACTCATTCAATCAAGGTATTCGAGTTCACTTAATATCTTTCTAACATTCATTCTACGGATATAAAAGCATAAGAACACAAATTCACATAAAATAGAAAGTAATTAAAGCTAAAGAAACCCTAAATCAAGAAATATGGATTAGCACTTAATTATAAATCCAACCATATAAATTTTCATGAAACTTGGCAAGAGTATTTTAATAAATAATACAAATAATCAGAAATTATAATTGAGGGATTTGGCTAAGAAGAAACCCTAATTTTCACTAATTACGCTTTTACAATATTATGGCATAATTAAGAAAATAATAATCAGAAAATTAATTCACCTAGCACATGCATTCTACAAGGTATTGGAAATATAATGGCACCTAAATAATGCAATTTATCTAAGTATACATGCTAATCAACCCTAATTAGGTTCTGCTATAATTAGGCTAAATCAGAAAATCAAACCATTAAAAGCGCAATATTATTTTATATTCTTATTCCTTACATTTTTCTGAACATTTTGTTATACAATTTCATATGATTTAGATCAATGGATCAAAAGTTATTCAAATAATTTAATAGGCATTTTTATAATTTAATTTCCCTATGATTCAATTAATCAGATTATTCTCCTTAAAGAGAATAAATCTAATTAATCGGATTTATATTAAACGGGCTCGGCCCATTACCAAAAAGTGCGGGTCGGCCGGGGCATAAGAGACCCGGCACTGTTGCACAGTGCGGGTCATGGCCTGACCTGGCCCGCACAGTACCATCGTCCCCGATCCCTAATCCCGACTAGGGACCGATTTGGAAAACTCTAATCCTCAAATTCATGTACATCCAAGCCATGGTTTGACAATCCAAGGGTAGCTGCACACTCACCATGGCTAGATGCACCGATCAAGACCTAAGGCCCCATGTGAGGAGGTCTGGTTCGCCCTAAAGATTACACACCCGAGGACTCCCACTAAGGGACTATTGTGGAAAGCTAATTTTCTCGAGAGGGACCACCATTGATCCAGGGCTCAATCCTTACACCTTCAGAGAGGTTAGATGGATTGTAGCTCCATAGCAGCAAGATCTGGGAGGTACCCAATCACTGGGATTGAGCCCTGGATCAATGGTGGTCCCAGCCATGGCAAAAAGGCATAGCCCAATCAATCGATATGATTGCCTGGGGCTAACACAGGCCCTGAAATTAATCAGGTTAGGTTCGTCTACCATAATTTCATCAGAACAAAATCAAGTGGAGAAGTGCTTGAGCATAATTGGCTCAAGGCACACAAAGGGGGGAACCTAGTTTTGACAGGAAGCTTGGATTGAACAGGCTGGGAAAATCTAGAGGCTGATAAGCTTCAAAGGAGAACTAAGGTTCCTAAACACTAAGAATAATATCTATCAGCAGTACGCAAGCAGCTGGGATGCCTAGGGGAGCTCGAGCAGATTAGAAAATGATGGGGAGGAATAAGACTCCAATTGTGCTCAATTGATCAACAAGCCTATCCCAGAAAGGATCCTGAGGCTATTTATACCCTCAATGAAGAGAGGGAAAGCTTCTAGAGGCAATGGCTCAGGCTGGAGAGGACCCGCGAGTTCGGGCCATGGCCGAGCTCTCGACTTCCCTATTTGAGCACGGCTGTGCTACGAGGCCAGATTGAGCTGCTATTCCATTGGGGGAAGATCCATAATGACATGTTGAGGTGGAACGAGGAGTGGGCGACAATGCATATGGTCGGGTATGGCGGATCTTCTCTATCGTGCGCGCAAGCAAAGTGGGGATGAAGATCCATAGTGGCGGGGGCTCTATATGCCATATGAATGATCGATCAGATGGCATGATGGCTCGAATCGCTCGGATCCTAATGGCCTATCATGGGAGCGATTCGGGCCGTAGGATCCATGGGCAGATCCAACGGCAGATCTGCGGCTCCGCGTATCTAGATACTAGCTGTTGGATCCACTGGAGGAACAGTGGGATGGAATGGGGTTCCATTGTCGCATGACCCAAGCTCCACAACGGATCGCTCGCAGTTCGCACAGCGGATCCTGGACGGCTAAAATGGTTTAAGGTAAATTTGTAATTATTAATTGTTGGGATCCCTTATGTGCAATTATCCTAATTTTAATTTAAATTGAATTATGATCCAAATGTCCTCCAAGCATTCCCAAACTTTCACTCCCAATATAATTTGGGGGTCAAGAATTCAAAAATGCAATCAGATTTAAATTCTGATGTCAAAATATTTTAGGTCTAAATTAAGGCATCTAGAGTGATCAAATGGCAAAATTTCCCTAGAGAGGTCTGATTGACTTCAAACTTTTAAGGTTAACTTAAAATGGCATTTTGAAAGCAATGAAACTATAATTAAGATATCATTAAGGTTTAATTAAGCTAGGTAACAAACTATGATTATTACAGATTCCCCCACTTAAGAGCGATGTCGTCCTCAACATCCTACTAAGAAGAGAAAAGAAAATACAGAATTTAAGAACATGATTCAAAATTCTTAAAGTTACCTGGATTTACAAAGAGACTGAGATATTCCTTTTACATATCAGCCTTTTTTCCCTAAGTAGATTATTCAAGAGAGAGAGATCTATACTGAACCTTCACCATAGGGATGGAGCGATTTCAAAATTAAAGGTACCTAGATTTGCTTATGTAGCTAGCTAAAAATATAAAACCTAAGATGTCCAAAATGCCCTCCAAAATTGCTTAGAGCATAACTTGGACTGGCTAGATTTTTGCCTAATGCTATGGCGCACCCTAGCACCCGCATTGTCAAATTGAAACCCCTGCGATGCGCTGTAGCACCCATAGTCTCAAGTTTAGAGCGTTGTGGCGCGTTGTAGTGCCCGAGCCTTGGGATGGACCTGCTGACTCGCTACAGCGCACTATAGCTCCGAATTTTGCTATGAAGTGCTGCAGCGATGATTTTCGCTATGACGCACTGCAGTGCGCTGCAGCACTTGATACTCAATTTCTGACCACTAAGGCGTGCAATAGTGCCTCGGCTCTTGAGTAAGAACTGCCTGGGCCACGACGCACTGCAGCACTTTTGCTGCTCCTTAGCACTAAATGCTCTCCACACATAATAATCTCCCACTTTGAGAACTTTTGCCAAATATTCTTCCCTCCTTTCCTCGATTAACTCTTCACTATCTTCTTTAGTGTCTGTCAAGTAAAGTGGTGTGGTTCACCACACTTTCTCTTCACGTACTGAGGCCAACTGAAGCTGCACAATGCTTCAATTTCTCCACTATAACTGTTTTAGTAAGCTTATCAGTTGGATTCTTAGAAGTATGGATCTTCTTTAATCCTAGTTGTCCTTCTTCCAACAGTGTCTGAATGAAATGGTAATGGATTTGAATGTGCTTTGTCCTAGCATGAAAAATTACATTCTTTGACAAATGAATAGTGTTCATACTATCACTGTAGAGCCTCACATCCTTCTGCTCCTTGCCAATTCTACCATGAAACCCTTTAACCAAATCATCTCTTTACTTACCTCCGTGATGGCAACTTACTCAGCCTCTGTGGTACATAGTGACATGATGTTTTATAGCCTGAAGATCCAGCTCTCCGCTACACTTTCTAATGTTTACACATAGCCTATAGAGCATCTCCAGATATCAACATCTCTTGCAAGATCTGAATCTACAAAGCCTTGCAAAATAATGTCAGATATTCCGAAGCATAAAGCTTTGCCCGCTGTACCTTTTAGATGCCTTTGGATCCACTTGATTACTTCCCAATGGTGCTTTCTTGGGTTTTTCATAAATCTGCTAACCACTCCCACTGCATGAGTAATATCTAGTCTCGTGCATATTATCATGAACGTCAAGCTACCAACTACTGATGCATAAGGAACCTTCAACATATGCTCCTTCTCTTCTTCAGACTTCAGCATATGTTCCTTTGGTAAGCTGAAGTGACTTGCTAGGGGAGTGCCCACTGGCTTCGCTTCATTCATGTTAAATCTTTTTAACACCTTCTCAACATACTCCTTTTGCGACAGCTTTAGAATTCTTACACTTCTCTCCGTGTTGATTCTCATTCCAAGAATCTGCTTGGCCACCCCAAGTCCTTCATGTCAAACTCCTTTGACATCATTTTATTCAACATCTTTATCTCCTCCATATCAGATCCTATGATCAACATATCATCCACATACAGTAATAAAATGATATAGGAGGACTTACACTACTTTATATTACAACAGTGATTTGCCTGGCATCTCTTGTACCCTAATTCTGACATGAACCTGTCAAACCTATTGTACCATTGCTTTGGCGTCTACTTCAAGCCATAAAGGCTTTTCTTAAGCTTGCAAACTAGCTCAGACTTTCCTTTCTCTTGAGCCTTGTACCCTTTAGGTTGTTGAATGTATAACTCCTCTTCCAGTTCTTCGCAAAGGAATGTAGTCTTAATATCCATTTGCTCCAAATGCAAATCCTCAACTATAAAGATATTCAGTACAACCCTGATGGTTGTCATATTCACAACTAAGGCAAAGATCTCACTGTAGTAGACCCCATGCCTTTGTACTGCAAGTCTCACCTTGTAGCACTTGCTCCCATTCGACTCTTCCTTCACTCGATAAACCCACTTAATCTGAAGAGCCTTCTTCCTAGAAGGTAAGGGTGACAACTCCCGTGGGCTATTTGACATGAGTGAAGCCATTTCATTATCCATGGCAGCCTCCCACATGATTGAATCTTCAACTTAAAGTGCTTCTTCCAAGCTTTCTAGTTCACCACCATCCGTTAGTAACAAATAGAACAAGGAAGGAGAGTACATCTTTGGCGGTCTAAAGACACTTATGAATCTTCTTAACATGGGTGTCTGTAGTTCAGCATGACACCCTCCTAAGCTCTTCATGTTCTCCAACATCTAGCTCAATTCTATCAACAATCTCTATGTGTCGGGGTTCTCCATCACTAGCATCTTTGGAGTCAGTTTTGACTCCCATACAATCCTTGTACATCTCACTTTCATTAAAAATGACATCCTTGCTTCTGATGACTTCTTGGTTCTAATTGTCTCAGAATCCGTAACCGAACTTGCCCGCACCATATCTAACAAATATGCACTTGACCGCCTTAGCATCAAGTTTGCTCCTAGATCCTGCATCAATATGCACATAGGATGACCAGCCAAATACCTTGAGATGGCATAATTTTACCTCCTTTCCACGCCAATCTTCCTCGATGATCCCTTCATTCAAATGTATGGAAGGTCCCCTATTGATTAAATATGCAGCCGTATTAACGACTTCCACCAAGAATTGCTTTGGGAGACCTGCATATAATCTCATTCTCCTGGCTGTTTCTATGATTATTCTGTTCATCCATTCTACAATACCATTTTGCTATGGTGTTCTGGGGACTGAAGCTCCCTCTTGATTCCTCTAAAGGCACATAACTCCTTGAACTCACTATCACAGTACTCGCCGCCATTATCGGACCTTAAGCAATTCAGCTTTAATCCCATCTCATTCTCCACCAAAGCTAGCCACTTTCCAAACACATCAAATACATCATATTTATATTTTAGAAAGTAGACCTATACCTTCCTAGTATGATCATCAATAAAGGTGACCAAGTATGTAGCTCCACACATGGAAGATGGAGGAGCTGGTTCCTATACATCAGTATGCACCAACTCTAATTTATTGCTTTTAAATTCTCTCTCAACTTTGGAGAATGAAACCTTCTTCAATTTGCCTAGCACGCAGTCTTTACAAAAATTCAAGTCCACTGATTTCAGTCCTTGGAGTTTCCCCTTTGAATGTAGGGATTTCAACTCTTTCTTGCTCATATATCCAAGCCTTCGATGCCATAGATCTGTATATATCTCTTCTGTAGCTGCAATGTATCAGACACTTTATTGATTAAGTAAAGTGTACCTTCCATATTGCTCTGTACAATTATGAGTGCACCCTTGGTGACCTTCCATGAGTCTTCTATAAAATAAGGATTGTAGCCCTCTCTGACTAATTGGCTCACTGAGATTAACTTTCCTCTTAAACATGGCACATGTCTAACATTCTTAAGCTTCCAAACTGTGTCGCTAGGTAGCTTAACATTTACAACACCTCTATCAATGATGTCGCATGCTTTATCATATCCAAGATATGCTTTCCCCAAGTCACCCTTGGTGTAACTCTTGAAGGCACTCCTCAATGGAGTAGCATGAAATGATGCACTCAAGTCCACAACCCAGGACTCCGTGTTGACAAGCAAGATGATCAAAGCATCCTAATCCTCCTTAGCTTAGACATTAGCAGTGGGATTCATCATCTTTACACCACCACTTGGCTTATTCAGGGTAGGGCAGTCCTTCTTAAAGTGACCTACTTTCCCATAGTTCCAGCAATCTGCCTTTGCATTTCCGGTTGTTGATATTTCTCATCGAGACATCGACCTACTTCTGGTATCTATCCTCTCAACATGTCTTCCCCTGCTCTCAGCATTTAGAGCTGAGGTAGATGCTTCTCCATGAGATCTCTTCCACACATCCTCATTCAGCACTAACCTAATGATGTCGTCAAACTTCAACAATGCATTTCTAGATGAATTACTGATGGCTGCAACCAGCCCATCCCAACTGTCTGGCAATGAAGAGAAGAACAACAGAGCTCAAACCTCATCATCAAAGCTGATGCCCACCAAACTCAGCTGGCTCATCACAGTATTAAACCTATTTAGGTGTTTAGTCACTGAATACCCATCCACCGTCTTCATATTAAATAGTCTCTTCATTAGGAAAACCTTATTCGAAGCCAAAGGCTTCTCGTACATCCTCATTATTAAAGCAACAGAAGAAGATAGTGTGATAAACTAATCAAACCCAACGTAATTCTATCAAGAACTTTCCATTCTTCATCAGTCATAGCTCTCAAATACCACTTGTTAGTATTAAGTTCAAACCCAGCACACTCTATTCCACAGCGGAAGCAGTTTTGAGAAAGAGTGCACACTTTTAATTCGAGGATCGGGGTTGTATTAACAATTACCAAGCAAGCTCAGCACACAAGAACACAAGTTTAAAATCACAGCATATAAAGAATATCCAAACAAAAAGATATATGTGGAAAACTAAAGAATGGGAAAAATCACGGAGCATACAACAAAGAAATCCACTAGAATAACTTGAAAGTTACCGAGTTAAGAAGAACTTATCACCTCAGCACAAATGCTCTAGCTCTTAGTCCAGAATAAAGAGGAGAGGAAGCAGGCACCACCTAGAGTATCTCCTCCAACTTGCAAGGGCTAGCTTGCACTACAGCTCCGTAGGGTTTTTCCTAAGGTTCTTCTCATTATAGCAGCCTTAGCCTCCAAACTGAATCAACACTCTTGGGTTCTTACTCAACCTATTTTCTTAAGTAGCCAGCTAAAAAATGGGCCCTAAAATATTCAAAATGTCTTTCAAAATTGCTTAGGGTGTAACCTGGACTGTGCAGATTTCCGCTTCCCACGTTCTCAAATTGAATCTGATGCGGCGCGCTACGGTGCGCCACGCCCTCAAGTATAGATCGTTGTGGCGCATTGTAGCGCCCACGCCTTGGGATGGACCTGCTGACTCGCTGCGGCTCACTATAGCGCCAATTTTTGCTACGGCACGCAGCAGCGATGATTTTCACTGTGGCACCTGCTACTCAATTTTTGACTGCTGAGGCGCGCGACAATGCCTCAGCTCTGAAGTAAGAACTGCCTGGGTGCGTTGCGGTGCACCATGGCATGTGCAGTACTTTTGCTACTCATGGGCATTTAAGGCTCTCCATGCATAACAAATCCTTCCATAGACTTTGTCATCTTAGAATTCATCCACCCAATACTCGTTGAATAGCCTAAGGTAATAGTAATACTTGGAATGTTGATAACCTACTTCCTAAAATTTTATTTAATTATTTATTCCAATTTCACATCTATTTGCTGATAAATAATTTACTTCTTTAAAGTTTATTCAGATCCTAGGATGTCATCTTGTGTTTTATGTTCAAGTGTCTTTATTGTTCGTTCAATTCCTAAGGTGTCGTTTTCAAACATTCTTAATTTTTATTTTTGAGATCTAACTTGATGAAGTTCTGGATGCTGTTTTTTCTTATACTTAGTAATTATAATCATAACTACTCTAGAGAATGAATCATAAAGTAGATAGGAACACTTTTCTTATTTGAAACTTTATGATATTTCGTTGATACCAACTCTATCGCCTCATCCCGTCTCCACGTGCAATTTATCTAACAGATAACAAATTGGTGGTGAAATGGTGCATTACTTGGGAAGGAAGCATGACCTCCCCGGATAAACCATATCTGCTGAGCATAAGACCTGCTAAAACTCAACCTTATGAGAAGAGGGCTGAGTACTAATCCTTATGATAAGTGTAGTATCCTTATCTTAATTATTAGATAAGGTACTCATGTATATTGGATTAAGAATACATATATGATCCAAGTTACATGAATATTAGTATTTTATAAATATCCAGATCACATAACAATACTAAGTATAAGTGATATAAAGATAGAGTGTGAAAGCTAAGCATACATCTAGAAACATTCATTACAAAAACTAAATATTACATTCATCTCAGAAAAAGAAAAGAGAAACATCCAGAGTTATTACAATGCTTTTATAACAAATATAAAAATGCAGTCTAAGTAATAAACTAAAAAATTGAACAAAAGTAAATGCTGAAGAAGAGTCCACTAATGCCTCTCAAACTGCTCTCAGATCTCTTGAGTATCCTCTGGATCTGGCTCTACGAACTGCTCAGGATCTAGCTAATTACCAGATCCCAAAAGTACCACGTGTTAGACAAGAAGTCTAACACAACGAAAGCAATTCTGATAGCTTAAAATTATCTGCTATTTAACATTTAAATAGTTTAAGCAAAAGTGTAGAAAATATAATAAAGCAACTGGAAGATTAAAATAGTATAAATTTGAAATAAAGTAACTGAAACTATAATCTGAAACTGTTGATTAAAATTATAAACTAAAACTATATGTAAGGAAATAGCAATTAAATCTGAAACTATAACTATCTGCTGAAATATGTATAAAATAATATAAAATCTTAATCTGAGAAAATTATACTACAAAACTGTGATGTATGCCATTGAATTCATAATTATGCATCTGAATATGTCACAAAACTGTACGCCACTGATATGCTGACAGGGTGTCTCATGGACACACCACTAATTTCCTATGTGAGCGAACGCTCCGGTAACAGAGTCCTTAGGTGAGCCAAGTCACTCCACTAATGTTGACATGACTTATGCATTATGATATGCCAAGGTTTTAATGCCGGTATGCTTTAAATCATTGACAAATCCTGAAATTAACTTTAATATTAAGTGTTGATTCCATGTATCTCCATTATGCAGAATTCACCTAGGTGAATTCTGACTCCTATGTCTAATTTACTGAGTTATTTAAATTAAGATCATATAGAACTATCATCTGAAGGGATTGAATACACATAGTTGGTATGTTTCTAAGAAAGGGAATTTAATACTTAGTTTGTTTAACTGCACTTATTGAAGCATACGATGATAAGAGGCATGACCCAGTTACAATTTATTCTCTCAAACTAAGATGTTAGATACCTTAATCAGAATCATACATTGTGCTCCAAAAGGATAACTTGAGATATTCAGTTTGTTTAACTATACTTATTGAAGTGCATGATGACAAGAGGCATGATCCAGTTATAGTTTATTCTCTTAAGCTAAGCACCCAAGTTTACCCAATTATGAAACACTTAGGCTTGGAAAATTTACTCTAACCTGGATTGTTCTTATCTAATCACATAATATAATACTGAGAGTCTACAATCTTACTTAGAATAACTCATCTAATCCTAGGTTTTACTAAAATAATTCAGCACTATGGATATACACTTCCACATTCTACTAATAATCTACTAATTTTGCACAAGTTTATTTAAACAATAAGGATTATTAGACTAATGAATCTTTACTTTATTGAAATGGTACTACACAAGGGTCCAAGAATGTGACTTAAAGGCAACTTAAATTTAGGTTATTACCATATGGAAGAAACTCATTCTAAGATCTTAGGTAATCTAACTACAATGGTCTAAGATCATGCTTCTAAAGCTGATAAGGAGCATCTATGTTCCTATCTCAAGATGTAGACAATAAGCTTTTCCTAACTCAATAGATCAACATTTATAGCTTAACAATTATTAGTTTATTCATACTAAAGCAAGATCATTGCAATTTTGCACTTCTTACTTAAAAGAAAATCTAAGTCCTAAGCTTTGCACTAATTCCACCATTCTTGCTTTCTTAAAGTTTGATTTAACCAGATCAGATGGGTGAACCCATATGACTAACACCTATGCTAAAATCATGGGATTTAATCTCATAAATTATTAAAGAATGATTGGTTCATAAATCTATTCCATTTTATAGGTTACATTATGTTGATGATCTTACTTAAGAGGAAATTAAGGATTTGAAGGTAAGTGTTCAGATTGGCCAATCACATATCTTATTAAAGATCCTAATAGTTCTAAGTTAATAAGTTAAGATCAATGTCAAATTAGGGTGCATGATTAGAATAATGCAAGTTGATCTATCTTTAAATCAAACCATTTTACTTAAGGTGATTAAGGAGCTTAGACCTTAATAAGGGTAAGTTAGAATTTAATCCCCAACATAACCAAATCAAATCACTTATTTAATTTAGATTCATGACAAATCAATGAGTTATTGATGTATTAATGATGTTTAAATTCAAGATCTCTGACTAAGTATTAATTACTTAAGCACTTCTTAAAATTCTTAGGCTAAATATTTAATTATGCCAAATTCATTCAATCAAGGTATTCAAGTTCACTTAATAGTTTTCTAACATTCATTCTACTGATATGAAAGCATAAGAACACAAATTCACATAAAACATAAAATAATTAGGCTAATCAAACCCTAAATCAAGAAATATGGATTAGCACTTAATTATAAATCCAACCATTGAATTTTCATGAAACTTGGCAAGAGTGTTCTTATAAATAATGCAAATAATTAGAAGCTATAATTGAGGGTTTTGGCTAGGACAAAATCCTAATTTTCACTAATCATGCTTTTATAAGATTATAGCATAATTAATAAAATAATTATCAAAAATTTAATTCAGGTAGCACATGCATTCTACAAGGCATTAGAAATATAATAGCACCTAAATCATGCAATTTGGATAAGTATACCTACTAATCAACTCTAATTAGGTTCTGTTATAATTAGGCTAAATCATAAAATCAAACCCTTAAAAGTGCAATACTATTTTATATTCTTGTTCCTTACATTTTTTTGAACATTTTGATATATAATTTTATAGGATTTGAACTAGTGGATCAAAAGTTATTCAAATAATTTAATCTGCATTTTTCTAATTTAATTTCTCTATGATTCAATTAATCAAATTATTTTCCTTAAATTAATCATATTTATATTAAACGAGCTCGACCCATTACCAAAGGCGCAGGTCGGCAGGGGCCTGGGAGACCCAGCACTATCGCACAGCGTGGGTCATGGGCTGACCCGACCCGCATAGTACTGTCGTCCCCGATCCTTAATCCTGACTAAGGAACGATTAGAGAAACCCTAATCCTCAAATTCTAGTGCATCCAGGCCATTGTTTGACCACCCAAGGGTAGCCACACACTCAGCATGGCTAGATGCAATGATCAAGACCTAAGGACACATGTGAGGAGGTATGGTTCACCCAAACCTTACTCACCCGAGGACTCCAACTAAGGGACTACTATGGGGGGCTAATTCTCCCCACTGGTACCACTAGTTATCCAGGGCTCGATCCCTACACCTTCAAAGATATGAGACGGATCAAAGCCCAATAGCAGCAAGGTCTGGGAGGTACCCAAATACTGGGTCCTTACTCTGACCTAGCCATGGCGTAAAGGCATAGCCTAATCGATCGATAAGATTGATTGGGGATAACCAGTCCCTAAAATCAATCAGGTTGCATTTATCTATCATAATTGCATCAAAAAAAAATCAAGTGGAGAAGTGCTTGAGCATAATTGGCTCAAGGCACATAAAGGGGGGTAGTTGCTTTTGACGGGAAGCTCAGATTGAACAGACAGGGAGAATCCAGAGATTGTTGAGCTTCAGAGGAGAGCTAGAGGTCCTGAACACTAGGATTAACCTCTGTCAGTGGTACGCAAGCAGCTGGGACACCTAGGAGAGCTCGAGCAGACCAGAAAATGGCAGAGATGAAGAAGACTCCAATTGTGCTCAATTGATCAGCAAGCCGATCCTAGGAGAGATCCTGAGGCTATTTATAGCCTCAGTGAGGAGAGGGGAAGCTTCTAGAGGCAATGGCTCAGGCTAGAGAGGACACGCAAGTTCGAGCCATGGCCGAGCTCTCAGCTTCCCAATTCAAGCACGGCCAGGCTACGGAGCCTAATTGAGCTACCATGCCGTTGATGGCATGCTGAGGTAGAATGGGGAGTGGGGGACAATGCCTGCAGTCGGGTACAGTAGATCTTCTCTGTTAAGCGCATGAGCGATGTGGGGATGAAGATACACTATAGCGGGGGCTCTGGATGATGTCTAATCGATCGATTAGATGGCGCGATGACTCGGATCACTCGGACCCTAATGGCCGATCGCAAGAGCAATATGGACCATATGATCCACAGGAAGATACAACAGCAGATTCGTAGCTCTGCGGATCTGGATCCTAGCCATCGGATCCTCAAGAGGAATGGCGAGATAGAGTGGGGCTCCACTATCGTGTGACCTGGGCACCATAGCGGATCGCCCATGGTCTGCATAGCAGATCCCAGACGAGTAAAACGGTTTAGGGTAAATTTGTAATTATTAACTTTGGAATCCCTTATATGCAATTATCCCAATTTAATTTAAATTGAATTATGGTCCAAATGACCTCCAAAAATTCCAAAACTTTCACCCCTAGCTAATTTGGGGGTAATGAATTCAAAAATACAATTCGATTTAAGTTTTGAGGTCAAAATAGTTTAGGTTTAAATTAGGGCATCAAGACTAATCAAATGGCAAAATTTCCTTAGAGTGGTTTGATTGACCTCAACCTTTTAAGGTTAACTTAAAATTGTATTTTGATTGCCATGGAATTATAATTAAGACGTGATTACACTTTGATTAAGCTAGGTAATAACATAGGGCTGTTACACGCACTGTGCAATAGTGCAAACCCGTCAGGTCCTAGTTGACCCACGTGGTCCGTTGTTGGGCTAGCCAGTTAGGTCCCAGTCGACCTGACGAGGCTCAATCAACTAATTTAATTAAATTAAATGCATAATTGGATTTCCTAAGTTTTAATCTTAAGAAGTATTTAATGAAATTAGGTTTTAGCATATCATGGCCAATACATATCCAAGCATAGTGAACTTTTATAACATTTTAACTAAAAAAATGTGTAGAATATGAATATGGAAATATATTTAAGTTTCTATAATTCATTTTGCTAATTATTGCTTAATTACATTAAATATTGATTATTACTTAACTTTTTGATTTGACATCCAAAATCTTCAAACTTAGTTTCTAATTGTTCATTAATGAGTAGAGAACATTATTACATGCTTAATCAAAATTAGTAATTTGCCTTGGAAAATGAACATTTTGCCCATGAAAATTTGTTAGCCAAATCCCTTGGTTTAAACTAGATCCATTGTTGTCTAAGCCTTAGTGTGGAGTCAATTTGACTTAACACTAGTTAGATGCATGTGCAGGAAACCCTACCCCTGTTTGGGGGGGAGGGGGTTGAATTTCTAATTAGAGCTAGCGTTACTTAACCCTTATTTTTGGTGTCTTTAGTCATCCCTTGTTGGTGTCCAAAGTGTTATTACACTTCTTGGACAACAACTTATCAATTAAGATTAGTCAACTCAAACCTTAGAAGCCTATTAGACTAAGTCATATTTTATGACTTAGTATAGTAGCCTCCTTTAGGTGAAGAGCCTTATCCACTTGGGATAGGATGATTCTCATCCCTTAGATAATTTGCTTGCAACCATAAGATTTTGTGATTAAGTTATTTTGTGACTTAGGCCTTAGCTTAATTATTGATGAACCCAACATGTATAGTAAAATAAGTGAAGAATTTCAAGCAAATTCATTATGAAATATGGGTCTTTGATGGTTTTTTCACTATTTTTAGGAAAAATGATGAGCTGAGCAAATTCTAGGAGAATACTCAATTCTTGGAAGAAAAACCGCCACAGCGCGCCCAGGTGCGCCATAGCGCACTCTAGCGGGTCCAAACTCGAGAGCTCGGCATTACTGCGCGCCGCAGCGGGTCCAAACATGAGACACAGGTGCTACCGCACGCTATAGCAAAATCAAATAGAGAGCTCGGCATTATCATGCACCACAGCTGAACCATCTGAACCCAGACTCAGCACACATTTAGAATCCCTCGCTGCATTTTACCGCAGCAGTCTCAAACCCGAGGCATTGGCGCTATCGTGCTCTATAGCGAAATCAAATAGAGAGCTCGATTCTATCGTGCACCGCAGCGGATCAACAATGCAAAGACTTAAGAAGAAAAGTACAAAGTGTCCTACTACCATGTGCCATAGTGTGCCAAAACTCAAGAGCTTGGCGCTATCACGCGCCGCAGCAAATCCAAACCCGAGAGCTCAAGTATGCTGCAGCGTGCCACAGCGGTAGCCATAATTCCAAAGAGGTTCACGGCATTAATGCCAGCATAGGGAAGGCCACAAATACAAACCTTTTACCTTACCCAGCTGTTGAAACTCCAACTCCATTTATTCCTTGCAATATCTCAAAGGAATATTAGACTAATATTCATTGTATGCCATTAAGGGAGGGAATTGGAAAAGCTAGCAGAATTTAATTACAAAAGGGTGGAGGTTGTTCTCTTTAAATTGCATTTCAAGACTAAAAGAGGGTTCCCCCTCATTGATATTTACTATTCTTAAATCAAAAGCTGCTATAAGAGAAGAGGAAGGAGACCTCTCCAAGGAAGGGGGAAGAGTACCATTGATAGAGGAGAGTAGGGAAGACTACTACCAAGGAGCTAGAAGGGAAAAAGAGAGGAAGGCCTAGGAAGATATAGAGAACGCCATTAAAGGGATGTTCCTAGTATTCTCCTTAACTCTTCTAGTTGATTTTTTTTTAGTTGAACCATGCAAAGGTTCAATTTCTTGTATGAGTTTACCTTGTTTTCTTCTATAATGGAAGGCTAAGCCCTCCTTGGGGAGGGTTGGGCCTTCATCATGTAAAAGTTAAGGGACTAAAAGGGGTGTTTATATGAATTTTCATTAATGAATTAAAATCTTTTCAATTTATGTTTGAGATATGTTATTATTGTGCATGCTGTGGAATGATGGATGATATTTTGTTTAATAAAAATGAATGTAACGAAATAATGCTTAGTCAATCGACAATTCAAGGCTAAAAGGAACGGACATAAAGGTCCTCGCCACAAACTCATGTTTGCTGAGCGAGGATTCTTGGTGTAAAACACCTTGGGATTGAATGAGAGGTTGATTTAGCAACAATAATTTATCTTGTACTCCATAGCTCACTAATTTGCGTAAGTCTAGGTATATGTTCATTAGTGCTTAGAGCCCAGTGACAAGCTCTTGAGCCTAATTATACCATACCTTGAGCTCAATCAAGA
The DNA here is from genome assembly GCA_016760335.1 of Gastrodia elata. Taxonomy (NCBI): domain Eukaryota; kingdom Viridiplantae; phylum Streptophyta; class Magnoliopsida; order Asparagales; family Orchidaceae; genus Gastrodia; species Gastrodia elata. The sequence goes on from CM028679.1 coordinate 2,269,773, forward strand.
GGTCGACGCATGTGAGCCAAGAGCCACCAATTGAGCTTCGCGGCTCAGTAGATATTGAAGGAGGAAGAAGATTAATCAAGAGCTCATGGATGATGTGACATAATCCATGTAGCCTGGTTAATCACATCCTTAGCTAAACTGTGTATGTAGCATGTGATGCTAGTTGGTGGAAATAAAGCTCATATGATTGCCAGAAATCAAAAGAATCTTTTGACAACTTAGACGTAGGAAAATCTTAATCAATTCAATGCGATCATATGAGGGTCTATATGCTAAGATCAAACCCTTGTGTGTTAATCTTATGCACTAGATGTGAGTTAGTCAGAATTAGAGGACCAATCTATGGAACACTAATGTTACTTGATTCTAATTTGCATGTAAACAATTTCATGAAAAGTTAGTTGAATTTGAGTATTGACACATGTCCCTTAATATTTACATGATGAAATCCCAACTCTCCCTTCTTTATCAAATAGTATCTTAATTTAAGATCTTTGCATTATTGAATAGGAACCATTAAAACCAAAAACATCTTAGTTTAAACATTATTAAAAGTAAATATAACTTAGTAACAAAACACATCGTTCCCTAAGGATGATGAATCTCGGAACTCACTTTCTACTTATTACTTTAGACTATGTACACTTGTGTACAAGCGCAGACATGTATTTTATGTCTGTCAGGCATTTTTTGGACTGAGATCTCTGTTTGATTGGTTAAGTTTAAGATTAATCCTTAGATCCATTGGTTGACTAAGTCACATATTGTGACTTAGATGCCAATCTAGTTTAGTTATAGATCCTTTTGCATAAGTCATAGATTATGACTTATGTTAGTAGTCTTATAGTAACCTTTTAGAACCTCTGGTGTTAAGTCATATTATGTGACTTGATGCTTTAGCTTTCCCCATGTCTTTCTAGGCTAAGTATCCAACTTGGATATTATCTTTGCTTCCTTAGGATAACCCTTAGCTAGAGATGAACATCTCTTTGGTGGTTGTAGTCTTAAGGTGAACTAATCTATATGGTTAGTTCATCCTAACCCTTCCTTAGTGTGAGATTAGACTTAGATAAATTGATATAATATGTAAGTGTAATTTCATGTGTATAGCTTAGTAGCCAACCCTTGGCCTAATTATTTGACTTAGTCTAATAATGGTGCATTAGCTAGCTCTTTAGCTTAGATCCTTATTTATTTAAGTAGTCATAGAACTCTAGTTCTTTGATGTCAAGCTTTTGGATTTTAATTTATTAAATTAGAGTTATTAGTTATCCTTTAGCCCTAGTTAAGTCTTGTAGTGACTTAATTAGTTAACCTAAGTTTTCTTATGTGATGAATGTCACTTAATTGTAGAACCTTTAAGAGATCCTTAATCCTTAGTTTATCATGTGCTTAGTATGTGATGTCACATGCTAAGTAGTAGCCAACCTTAGCATAAGACCTGTAAGTGCTAAGTTATGTATTATGACTTAGGACCTTAACCTTTAGTCCTTTAAGGGTACATTCAACTTAGTTGAATGTTAGTATCCCTTCTTTAGTTTCCCTCTTTATTAAATGATGATTATCACTTAGTTGATTAGCTTCTTTAGTAGGCTTTGAACCTTGGTTAGTCTTCTCTAACCTTAGCCTTTAAGTTAAGTTGAGACAGCTTAGCTTTAAACCTTAAGTTTGATTTTAGATTCTATATTTAGAATTCCTGAGCATTTTAGTATTTTTAAGCTTTAACTCTTTGCTTGGTTTACCAAAGTGTTGGGCTCATTTGTTTTTATGGAGTGTTGGGCTCACTTTTGGGTGCGTTGGGTACATGTACATGTATATGTATATGGATATGGAATTCCTGAGAGTTTATCTCAATTGTTATCGATGCATTGGGCACATTTGTTTTGCATATGTATTGTAGAGTATATTTTAGTTAGGTGTTGTTGAGCAGCAATTCAGTCACATATTGTAACATATGCAATTTATATTAAAATATGTTTGGAGTCCTTATGTATATTATGGTTTTCAATTTGATGCATCAGAATTTAGTACTTTCAGCAATTTTAGATACTTGTTTTCAGTGTTTTCAATGTTTGTAGTGGCTTACTTACTCTTTCAATTAGCTTTACTATTATTACTGCTTTAAGTTAAATATACTTATAACTTAATGAATGCATTTTAGTGAGCCTAAATGTACTTAGACTCATTGTCTAAGTAAGATTTTCTTTTTTTTTTGCTGGGCCCTAGCTTTGTGAAACTGACAATATCAAATTAAGATTGCTTTGAAGAACATTTGCTCATTGAACTGCAAGAAACTCAAGAGGATGTGAAACATGCATTGCAGATAGCTGTGGTGGTCTTCATCCTTAGTTTTCATGTTTTAGTGAGATAAAAGCTTACAACCTATATTTTCATTCAAGTCTGTAATAAGTAAGCATATTTGAATGTATTTTCTATCTTCTGTTCTAAGATGTATGTTTTTACTTACTATTTCTGAATAAATGAATGCGTGGATGGCATCTTTAGCTTCACCATTATGTTCTCTGTGTTATACTATACAACAAATATTGTGATGTGATCATCAGTTTAGCAGACTTGCCTTGTTAATCAGGTTAATAAAATACTTAACTTGATTAATGGTGGAGTTCCTCAGCTTTAATTACCTTTTGTCATTAATGGTTCGGGTCAGCTATTATTGTTCATCCTAGAGCATTAAGCAGAAAGTGAGTCATATATTTTTCAGTTAACAAACTATTTTGTCACTAATGATATTGTGTTGCGCATAGCGGCGGGACGGGGCGTTACACTAGCATCTAATATCTAAGCTCTCTAAATTCTTCTCTCTAGGGATATGAGCTAAGGAGATCTTACTGAGTGTACTCAAACTCAATAAGATGAATATTTCTAATCTTACTAAATAGGTTAATTAATTAAAATTAATAGACAAAATAATCAAAACTATCATCATAAGGTAGAACTCTTAACTGTGAGATTTATCTTAATTTGAGTAATTTTATTACTCAATAGAGTTGAACTAAAGAAATGGGAAATGAAGATCTAAAGGCTAAGATTAAGAAGGTTTGAACATTAAGAAATCACATAAGGATTTACTTAAGGGCTTACTTAGGAATTATTTAAAGTCTAAGATTAAGTCTAATTCATCAATATATGATTTGATAAGTGTGGATAAGCATGTAAGAAAGGAATTGTGGATTCTAAATCCACATTAAGTATCCTAAGATTAACTTAATAAATTTGGGGTAAAATTAGGGTATGGCCACTGAGAATAGATTATAAGTTCAAGTTGACCTCACATTGACTTAAAACACTTAGTCCACTGATCATAGAGATATTTGGCCATAATGACCAAAATGCACCTCATTAACAGTCTAAATGGAAACCTTAAGTTATATGGTTCCAATTTGAATTCTATTAATATCGAAAGATTTCTTACTGTCTAATGAAATGCTTAATACTTAAAACACTCAAATTGATTAAGAGTTGGAGTTAATGAGCTCTAATTACTATTTGAGCTCATTAAAAGGTGATTAATAATTTTAATTATGGAAATTTAAGTCTTAAGTTATTAATATGTTCTACTTTGTCTAAGAAGTTAATGGACATTAAGATTACCAAAATCATGGCTCAATTAACCTAAATATTTGCTAATTAAGGTTTTGGTAATTAGTGAGTAATTAGTGAAATTAAACGTAGGAAAATATTTTTATCTTTCCAAATATGTTCTTCTCTATCTAATGAAGGGTTAGAGACCTTAAACTTGAATTTTGGCTAAGGAATAAGCTTAATATTCACTAATACTTTTTTATGATAATTAGGCTAAATTAAGAAATCCACTCATAGAAACTTAAATATTTTTGCAGTTTATTATTCTACACATTTTTCTAATCAAAAAAAAATTTTGGATCACTAAAAGTGGATTTGAATTGGTCATTCTTTCACTAATTTAATTAAAATGTTTTAATTAAAGGAATCATAGAAATCTGAATAATCAACTGATTTTACTTAAGGAAAATAATTCAATAAATTTGTTGATTTAAATACCTACTTCCTAAACACATGGGTTAGGGTCCGATCCAACTTGTTACTATTCATCTTCCATGAGACGGCACCCCGATAGATGCGACTTAGGGCTAGAGTCAAAGCCAAATTCAGAGGTGCTCTGGCCACCTCACGACCTGATTCCGATCACAAAATTTCTATATGCCTTAACACATCGTTTACACATCAAATCTATAAGTGGGAATGGCTAAATCATCAGATTGAACGATACCTTAATGTGGCATTCTATCCCTTAATCCACAATTATTAGACTGAGGGGTGGTGTGTCACTTTGGCAAGGCCCTCACTTAACATTGGATTAGCTGTAAACCCTAATCCACTAGTAAAGAAAGGATGAGCCACTATATACATGCTATATAATCAATCACTAAGCAAATACAGAATCAGAGTGCAAAAGCAAGGTAAAACAAACATACATCCAATTCACCATAATAAATATGGAAAGTGCAACATACAACTCATAATAAATAGTATAATAAGGAAAACATAGTTAAAAGTACCTATACAATTACAGCATTTTAAAATAATTAAAATGAACTAAAAGAAAAACACATCCTCACAATAAGCTGGAGAGACTAAACAGCTTCAGTTCCTTCCTGATGCTCCTCCTATAAGTATGTACAAGTGAGCAGGTAAGTAAGCTAAAGCTGATTGAAATAATATGCATTATTAAAACAGCAAGCAGTAAACTGAAATAAAAATAGGTATGTACAACTGCCATATCAGAAAATTGGCCAATCAATCCAGCATAAATCTCAATGCCTTTCCGGGCTAGGGGAGATAGATATTCCCAAAGCCTTTCTGGGCTAGGGCAGACAGAACAGAATAACAGAACTGAAGAGGTAGTAAATAAAAATGCATAAATATTTTAGTTATTTTACTTTTGCTTCAGTGGACACTTCCAGAAGCAGCTGAGGAGTCAAGCACGTCTGCAAAACTATACAGGTTCCAAGCTTAACACACACTCCTCAATGAGTAATATTGAGCATTCGTATTACTCCTTACCCCTATCCTTTAAGGTAAATATGCATTAGAACCTACCAGAATATAACTGAACTCGAGGTAACTATTATCCTAATTATTCTAAATTTTCATTTCATGCAAAAACTTTTCTTACATGACATGTTTAAAGAAATAAGCACAAAATACAAGAATGCATTGCACACAAATAATCAAGTAGTAAGGAAGGGACTCTTCTACACATGGTGACAATGTTGTTGTATAATTAACCATTCTAACTATTTAAAATTACATAAGTTCAGGATCTCTGATTCCTACTATCAAGTGTAACTTAGAAGTACGGCCTTATAAATTAAAAGTGATTAGAACTCATCATGCTCTAATTTAGTTAAATTAGAGGTAACTACAAGTTAAATAATAAATCATCACATCATAATTGATAAATTTAGATGTTCTAAGCTAAGATCTGATCAAGATCTAATAAACTAGGGATTATGATTTTAACACTATGAAATTGGAGTTAAGCACATAATCCAAAGGTCAGACATAAGATATAAGGTTTAAATCTAAAGGTGAACTAAGATTAAGGATGAGGTCTATTAAGCATAATCAAGCTTAATAGAAAGCTTTTACTAATATTACTCTAGAATTAAAAGATAAAATAATCATAATTGAGTTATAAAATCTAGAAACTAATAAAATCAAGGATTCATTCATTGAATAACCCCATTATTTATTAAATAAAATCTAATCTAATATCTGTCCTTATTCCTAAGGAATAGATCCTAAGGTGAAGTGAAGATTCTTAATGAGCTCCTAATGAGAAGACTTATAGATATTCTAAGAATTGATTGAATTTATTTCAATTTTACTTAATTTGCTATTTTTGTTCAAATAAAAGAGTTATGAATGGATTTTAGCAAAGTAAGGTTTATTAGCCTTACTTGGGGGGTTTCCAAGCCTTAAATTAGGACTTTTATCAAATTATTCAAATTTGATAGATTTTTGACCTAAATTGATCTTAAATCAATTTTATTATTGATTTTATTGATCTAATTAATATTTTAGGGGTTAATGATACTTAACCTAAATTTTGGGCAAAATGACCATTTAGCCCCTACTTAAGGATCCAAAAAACTACTTTTTGATTTAGAGCTTCAAATTGTATTTTCTTACTGCCAAATGATTCCTTACTATCTAACATGAAGATAGACCAAAATTACACTCAATCTAGATAAGAAATGGGTCCTACAAGTCCAAATTAAGGATTTTGACCTAAAGGACAATCTAGTAATTTTCACCTAATGAAATCTAAGATTTTGAGCAGCTTATTGTTGCTTGCTATTCAATGATTTCATAGAATCTAAGAACACTAAATTTTGAGGTCTAATGGTTAAGTCATGAGTGTGCTAAGTTTAAAGGTAAATGTGTCATTTATAGGGTTAAGAGGGGTCAAAATCCTAACTTTTCCATTTGAGATCCAAATTTAGAAAACTCAGTGGCTATATCTTCCATATATCACACTGAGTACTTTAACTATTAGTAGACTCAAATTGGACCTCAATTGGCCAAGTTATGATCTAACTAGGATTAGGGGTATTTTGGTAACTTAGGGTTTATAGGGGTCCAAACCTGAATTTTATTTCAATCTACTGTTAGCACTAAAATTCTAAGCTATATAGCACTTTGAATTTCTTGATTTAAAAACCAATTAACCAAGTTGTAGTCAATTGAATTTCTAAAGTTTTAAGGGTCATTAGTCAGGGTCCTAAGAGTCATTAGCCACCCTAATGATCAAACGATAGAACTAATACTATCAAAGTAATCCTAAAGTTTTTCTAATTACTTTAAGACCCATATTGACTAGATTTGGATCACTAGATGCAAAGTTATGAGGGTTCAAAGTTTTGGTATAAGTGAGGGGATGTCCTAAAATGTCACTATATAATTTAGGTGTCCTAAGGGAAAATTAATACTACCAAATTTTTCCTCTCATTTTTTTGAGCAAAATAAGATATATATTTGCTATATTTGGACTTATGATTAGGAGTTATTAATGATTAAAGTTTTACAATAAATAATTAATATTATGCAGATTAAATTAATGAAATAGTTATTGGTTTAATAATTAATATAATAGAATTTAAATAATCCATTTTAATTAAATAATGGGTAGTGGGACCCACAAGAGTGACACGTGGCATCCCAAGATTTGGCGAGCAAATGAGGCGGAACCCACGAGTACGTGCGGCAGCCGCTGATTGGCTACAGAAATGCGGACGAACCCACATGATGATGCCTGCGGGGTCCACGACACCAACGCGTTGTTGGGTGAGGGACCCATGCCAGCGAGCGTGTGACGTGTGGTGCACTGCTCCGGCTCTGCGCAGCTTGGGTCCGACTGGAAGGCCTTTCGTCTCTTCCGCAGCATACCAAGGCTGGGAGACTAGGGTTTGCGAAACGGGGGCCTTCCCAGCATCACCAGTGAATGACCCCGCCCACCGTTGGAAAGGTCTCAGAGAGACCTTTCTAACGATGGCAAGAATGCTGCCGAAGGTGAAGTGTACCACTGGTAAGCTCAAACCTCAGGTGACCAGGCGTGGGAGATACGTGGGTCCTATAGATGACTGTGGATCGATCCAAGAATCTGGATCGATCATGTGTGGTTAACTCGATCTGTTACCGGTCATTCCTTAATCTAAGAATAGCAATAACATAATGAAATGCTGTGATTGAATAATGTGCAAAGATGGGTTAGATTGGGGGTACCTGCGATTGACGACTGAGGGAGTTAGGGATCGAGTGAATTGGAATTCGTTGGCTCGGAGCTCCAAAAAATGTGCAAAATGGGAGACCTAAGCTCTAGTGAGTCCTTAAGGATTCACGGCCGGAGCTCATGAGGCTTTCGCGAGCGGAGATTGGCGACCACAGCGGCGGAGCGGCCACGTGGCGATCCGCGGAGAGGAGGAGAAAGGGAATGCTGGAGCTATTCTGTCGATCCTGATCGGACGGCTCAGCCGATCCGAACAAACAAAAAAAAAAGGCGACAACATTTGCTACAGGGAATGGCGTGGGTATTAGATTGACGGCATCGCCTATATAATATTAATTAATTATTTTATTTAAATAATTTAGATTAATTTCTCATTTAATATTTAGACAATAATTCATACTTAAAAAATTCCAAATTTTCCTCCTAGCTAATTGAGGGGTGAGGAACGCAATAATGTGGTTGGATTTTTAATTCGATAAGTATTTAAAATTTTTATATTCTGGGGTATTTAAAAATTATTAAAATATTCGACTAATTTTCGACAACTTCCGATTGCCATCAAAACATCACCCCTAGCTAATTTGGGAGAAATGTGAGCAATGGCGAAGTCCAATTTTTGATCTGAGGTCAAAATAATTTGGTCAATTTCCAGGGTTCCTAGATTTCTCGAAAATCAGGATTTGGTCCATTTGACTTCTAATTTGGACAAGGTCTTAGTGGTGAACTCCTAATGACTTAATTAGAGCACTAAGACTGAGATTAGGACCTAAAAAAGACCTAATTGGCTAGGATAATAACTTGGGTTGTTATAGGTTCCCCAACTTAAGAACGATGTCATCCTCAATTCACTCGAGTGGAAAGAATAAATGCAGGACAAAAAAATGAATGATAAGGAGCTAAGGAAGATACCTGGATTCTCAAATTGCGTAGGATACTTGTCCCTAATATCAGATTCCTTCTTCTAAGTGGCTTCAGTAGATAAGCAGTTCTTCCATTTCACCTTAACCATTGGGATGGAACAGTTTCTTAGCTTCTTTTGGTCTCTCCCCAAAACTCTTGCAGGTTCTTCAATGAATGATAAATCTGGCTGGATCTCTATTGGAGGAATAGAGACTACGTCGTGAAGTTCTCTTAGGCACTTTCAGAGATAAGACACATGGAATATATTGTGCACAACATCAAAATCTTTAGGTAGCTCTAACATGTATGCTGCTGACCCAATTTGCTTTAAGATCTTAAACAGTCCAATATATCTTGGGCTAAGTTTTTCATCAATTCCAAAATGGTAGAAACCCTTTATAGGACTAACTTTAAATACATTAGGTCTCCCTCCTAAAACTCTTGAGGATGACGACAAGCATCGTGGTACTTGCTCTGCTTATCTTGAGCTATCTTAATTTTTTGCTGGATGAGCCTTACCTTCTTGTTTGTTTATTCCACAAACTTGAAGCTATACTGTTGCACATCTCTTACTTTAGACCATGCTATAGGAGTAGAACACTTTCTAGCATATAGGGCTTCATATGGAGCCATCTTTATACTTGCTTGGAAGCTGTTATTATAGGCAAATTCAACTAAACAGATGCAATCTTCCCAAGAACCTAAGAAATCTAACATGTAAAGATAGAGAAGATCTTCCAAAACCTAACTAACTCTTTTTGTTTGACCATTTGTTTAGGGTGAAAAGCCGTGCTCATTGCAATGTAGTGACTAAATCCTGATGTATAGCCTACCAATATTTGGAAGTGAAATGATTAACTTTATCATATACTATTATTTTTGGAATACCATGCAATATGACTATTTATTTGATATACAGCTTTGCTAGTTTCTCAATGGAGTCAGTTTGATTAATTGGCATAAAATGCGCCGATTTAGTGAAATGGCCGATGATAACCCAAACTACATTGGCACTGGATCTAGCATGAAGCAGACCCATAAAAAATCCATAGATATGTCTGACCACTTCCATTCTAGAATTTTTAATGGATGCAGCAAACCACCTGGTTTATGATGTTCTGCCTTGACTAGACAGCACACATTGCATTTAGCAACAAACTATGCTACGCTTTTCTTCATTCATGGCCACTAAAATGATTGCTTCAGGCTTGATACATTTTAAAACTCCCCAGGTCTACTTGATACCCTAAGTTGTGACCTTCGATTAGCACTTCACAATGCATGGACTTAAGAATCCAAAAACAATCCCCTTGACAGATAGCACTCTTATGAAAACGAAGATCAGTATGGCGATGTGGGGCCCCCGTACTGATAATAGGAAGTACGGTGCTCCAACTGTGGAAAATTTCTAGCTTAAGTAAGATCAGGTGAAAACCCAACTTGCCTTAAGCCAAGTACTTGTCACCAGAATACTATAAACATTCATCAATATACATACAAATATCAAAGTGGCAGAAGCAATAGGTGTAGTAACATCCACAAGCACAACATAGTAGAGAAAGAGAAAACACTATAGTAACTCATCACATTGTAGAAATTAAATATATCCAAAATTAATTATTATAAACTAAATTTTAAAGAAAATGCAAAGGTCTCTCAATCTCACTGAAAAGAATTACAAAATCTATCTAAACTGTAACAGCAAGGTCCTCCTCCTGAACAGGCTCCTCTCTTACAGCACTGCCCACGAACAAGTCTGAATCTGACATTTGTTAGTATCATAAATGCTAGGGCCCCAGCCAACTAAACAAAAAAGTTACATTTAGACAGTTGTCTAAGTACATTTTAGGCTATTTTAATGAACTGAGTATTTAAAGATATCACATTTAAATTTACTAAGCATACAAGCTAATTATGGGTGCGATAAGCTATGAAGAAATGGGGTAACTATAAACTATCCATTTATGGCAAACAATTAGTATTCAAAATTGCATACAATGCAAAATAAACAAGGTGAGGCTAAAAGCTAAAAGTAACAGCAACTATAATACAATTCTGAATCTAACATGGTTATGATCACATTGAAACATACTGATTATAAAAGAATACATGTGCTGAATATAACATAAAATTCTAACATCCTAAATATGCCAATATACATAAGTAATCCATCGGAATATACATACAACATCCTAATTAATACCAAAGAAAAGAAAAGGCCACTGAGACATGTGGCAAAAGTAGAGCAAGCTATGTAACGTAAAGCCACTGAGACATGTGGCAAAGCAAGCAAGTATTATAAGTAAGGCCACCGAAGCATGTGGCAAGGCAAAAAGAAAACAAGACTGAAAAATCAAACTATAGTAGCAATAAGCCTAAGACATAGTACTGCCATACCAGCCAATAGGCCACACAGGGCCTCCAAAATTAATCAATACCTAGCCTAGACATCCAAATCTGCTAGGCCTGGGCCCATCCTATATAATACTAATACTGAAGAGGCAGACTAAGCTAGGACATATTTTACTAATTGAAAGCACTACAAGAACCAGATGAATAATATGCTTTACAAACACTAACTTAGGGTGTATTATCCATATCCTAAGTTCTCCTATTATGCTCAAGGAATAAGGCTCAATATCCAAGGTATGCCAAGCAAATCTAGTCAAAGTAAGCAAGAGACTCAATCCAAACTTTGTGATATATATTGTTGTCTATTTACCCAATCTAACTACTCTGAGATGGTACAAGTTTAGGATCTCCAATATCCAGCTATCGAGTAGAATCTCAGATTTACGTCCTTAAAGTTAATATTAGAACTTAACAAGTTCTAATCCAAAATCATGTGATGACTATAAGGTTTAACTAAATTAATCAATGACCTAATTTATTAATATTTTACTCTCTTAGCCAAATCTTGATTAAGTAAATGAAGATTTAAGGATTTTTGGACTTAAACCCCACTTTGGTGTTCAAATCCTAAATCCAAGGTGGTATCCTAACTAGGATCTAGGGTTCACACTTTATACCCACATTATAGGTAAAGAATCCTATAAGCTAAAGGATTTAAGAACTAAAAACTTAGTGAAGGGTTATTCTATAGGTTATAAGATAAAATAATCAATTAAGAACTTGAGAATCTAAGATCTTTATTCAACCCTTAATATAATTTCATTACCTTATAGATTGAATCATCATATACCCACATTGAAGGTTTCAAAGGATTAAATAATGAATCATTTAAGGAATTTCAATTGGAGATAGTTTGATCCAAGTAGAAGATCTAAAGTCTAAGATCTAATTATGTGAACACTTTAGACTTAAGCTAGGTTTTTAACTTAGACTTTACTAATTGTGCTTTCTTTAGAATTTAAGCTCATAAGTTAACTTAATTGAACTTATTAATTTGAGATTTAACATCTAAAATTATTGAATTCAATTATTAAGGCAAAGTGACCCCTTTATGATCACTTAAGATTTAAGTATTTTAATTAAGACTAAATGAAGATTTCTTAATTTAATATGAATATTATTAATGTTATTAGCTTAAGAGTTCAGAGAACATTAAAAATCTAAATAAGGATAATTTACTGAATTTCCCAAAGTTTAAGGGTACTTAAACACATCTTGGCCAAAATGACCAAAATACCCCTCATAAGGCTAAAATTGGGATTTTAGGGTTTAATTATCTAAATTAAATCTAATCTACTTTAATGTATTTCATATTAATTAATGAAGTGGAAAAACACACTTATCCTAGCTTTTGACAACTTAATTAAGCTAATTAGCACTAATCACTCTTTTAAGCCCATTAGGGTGATTAGTGAATTTAGGCATTCTCAGGGCAATCCAACCTTACCCAGATGTTCCACTATGCTTAGGATAGCATTCAAAAGTACTCTTGCAAAAATCAGAGCCTTAATTAGGGTTTTATTCAATAATCCCTAATTTGGGTGATTAAGGAGTGATTAAGAAAATTTAATATCCAAAATTGGTTTTAAGGGCCTGAATTTGTTCTTTAGGGTTTACTGAGCAATCAGAGCCCTTAATCAATTAGTTTGGTCATTAATTGAATTTATTATGATTTAATTAAAAATAGAAAAGGTTTAATCAATTATTTTAAATCCAACTATTGGATCTGTGATTTTATTTTATACTTAGATTCCTTGTATTTTTTTGATTCAATTAGTATATTAGATCGTACCATTTGGATCAGTATAATTAAAGTTATTTAATTAATTTAATATGTATTTTTATTTAAATGAAAATCATAGGTTTGATTTTCTGATTTAATTTCCTTAAGGAAATTAAATCCAGAAATTCAATTATTCGCTGCTGGCCCAAATCCAAAATGCATGGGTCATAGGTCGGCCTGACCTGTGACTTTGTCTCCTTCCTGCGGATGACACCCGATGCTCGGCTCCTTAGGGTTAGCTCCCGACGCTCAATTCAATGTGCACACATCGCGCCATGCCCTAATCTCGATGGCTACACCATCCTTGATTCCAGACGCATCGATTAAACCAAGAAGCCCCAACTGGGAGGCACCGGATCGCCGGGGGACTACTTGGCCGAGGCGTCTCTGAAGGCGCACCTGTGAGGAGTGAATTCTCCTCACAGAGGCATGAAGTGAGGCTATCTCGATCCCAACACGTTCAGAGACCTAAGTGGAAATGATTGGGTGAGTCGAGGGGTTTTGGGATGGTCTGGATCAATGGGGTGCTACTCGTGGTCTAGGACGAGCTGGAGTTCTTGACGGGTCGATTGGTTCCCAGTCGAATCAATCGATCTATCGAGCCTAATCTTCGATACTAGTCAACAATTATTGACGGGAGGTTCCAGCACTAGCTAGACGTCTAATTGCTTCGAGGGAATGCCACAGTTGGGGAACCATATGTTCGTCTGGTAGCGTGCTCAGTCGGTGAATTCACCGTCTGGTTCACTGCTAGACCTCACCCGAAGACTCGAACATCCACTGGGGAGCTAAGGAGAGGTCCTACACAGCATCTAAGGCTTGATTAAGTGCAAGTCGAGCCGAATCCAGCTCGATAGAAGGATCAGACAAAGGCTATACCTTGGGATGGATGAGGTGATGGAGGCAATGCAAGTAGCTCCGGCTACTTCGAATGGTTGTAGAATGACCATTTTGCCCCTATTTAAGGGTTCAAAAGATCAAATTTTGATCTAAGGTTCCAAATCTAAAATTTTCTGTGACAAAGTGTTTCTTATTATCTAATAAAAGATTAGACAGCAATTACACAAATTTTGGGTAATTATTAAGCCTTATGAGATTAAATTAATAAATTTGACTCATAGGGGAATTTTGGTAATTTGACCTAATGGAATCTAAATTCTTTTTAAGTTTATTGTTACTTACTATCTAAGGTTTCTACAGAATCTAAAATTACTGAATTCTGATAAGTATTGGCTAAGTTAAAGCTAATACAAGCTTAGGAGTAAAAGGATAATTAAGAGTTTCTTAATTAAGGTCAAAAACCTTAACTATGTCAATTGGTATCCAAATTGAACAAAATCAGTGGCTGTAGATCACAAATGATCCACTAATCACAGTGGTTAGTGGTAGGCTCAATTTCGACTCTAATTGGCTAAGTTATGGCCTAATCAGAGTTTAGGGTGATTAGTGAGTGATTAGTGAAATTAATCAGTAAATCACTAATCCAACCACACCATTAGGTTCTACTATACTATAAGAGTTTTTTAAAACTTAAATCACTCAAATTGGATTCTTAAATTTATTAATATTCACTAATTAAGATTTAGGGTAATTAGGGTTGATTAGGAGTTCTAATCGTTGGATCTAAAATATTTCTATAGATTACTGTAAATTAGGTTCTCCTAATTAAAATGGATATAAGGTTCACCTAATTTGGAATTCAATTGACCAACTTATGGTCAATTGAAGTTCTAGGGTTAATTAACCTAATTAGGGTTAGGTCCTAAAAGTGATTAAGCTCAAACTAATCCAAATAAAGAATTGAACCCTACTAGGTTATTCTAGAGGTTCTACTAATCACTTTAAGATCCATATTGGCTAGGTTTGGACTAAGGGTTAAAAAGTTATGAGCTTAGGAAGATTAGGGTTTGGGTCCAAAAGTGATTAGTCACAATAGGTCTCAAACAATAAAACCAACACTACTGGATTAATCCTCAGGATTTGTTGATTACTTTGAGACCCATATTGGGTATTTTTGGGTAAGGGGTTACAAAGATATGGTTAAATGAAATTTTTGGGATATTTAAGACTTAATTAGGGGTCCTAAATGTCACTAGGTGAAATACAACTCCAAATGCAATTTTGATAGTTCCAAAATGTTCCTCTATTTTTGTTGATTAAAATGCTATATAGTTTTGATATGTTTGAATAAGTGGATTTAAAATTATGAGGGATTAGAGTTTACAATTTATTTGATTTATTTTAATTAAACCATATATTAATTTAAATCTATTTATTATATTTATTGCAGCTAACTAAGACAATGCGGGCCCACCAGAGGAATGGGGCCCAGACACGTGGTGCCCCCAAGGGCACCCTTCACAAGTTGGGTTGACCCGACCCGGCCCGAGCCCGCACGATGCCGACTTCGCCTCCCTCGCAGGTCGCAGCTAGGGCACGAAATATCGGGGATACCCTGCGGTGCGAGGCTTCAGCTCGCATGAGCCCCGACCAAGCTCAATCAGGACCACCAGCTACCAGTCGAACCTGAATCAATGGAGGCTAAAATTGTGCATAAAAGTGAACCCTAAGTACTCGAGACGAAGCAACGACAGATGCTCCTTCTGCTGTCGATAGAAGGCTAAAATCATGAAATTAACAATTCAAATCAATTAATTGAGATTCATTGATGGACAATTTAAACTTAACAATAGTTGAAATAAAGAATCAGCGAATAGGATTTGCTCATAAATTTGAAAAACAAAGAAAGATATAGACTGCTTTCTATTGGCATGAAATCAAATTCAAATCAGTTAATTGAGTATTTAAAATCATCACTATGTATTAAAATATCAGTTCCTGATGGATTAAGCTTTGTATTGAAGCAAATTATTAATGTATAAACAGATGGAAGTGAAGTACTTCTAGCAGAGGGTGCACCGGATTCGCTGCTAAGGGAAGAAGATCTCAGTAGGAGGGATGATTAGCGATTCAGCGAGGATGAACCCGAGGGAAGTCAGAGGTCTTCAATGGATTTGGAGCCTTGACGAGGGTTCTAAGGCGGCAGAGGGAAGCCACGCGGAAAGGCGTTGCCGCCGCGTGTGAGGACGGGTGACGCATGTTCGAGCGATCGGCCCGTCGAGGAAGACAAAGCACTGTCATTGGATTGATCGATCGGACGGATCGATTGATCCATCCAATCAAACGACGCATGCGATATAATGAAGGAATGGCGTTAGGCGCTGTTTATATTAATTTAATTTATTTTATTATTTAAATTAATTATCTTGATTTCTTAATTAAAAATGAATAATTAATTGCATTCCAAAATTTTTCAATAAATCACCCTAGCTAATTGAGGGGTGAGGAATGCAACAGCTCGATCAGACTTTTGATTTGACAAATATTTATTTATTTGAATTTCGAGATATTTAAATAATATTAACATATTCGATGAAAATCCAACGACTTTCAAATGCATCCAAAACTTCACCCCTAGCTAATTTGGGGGTGGTGAATGCAATGGCAAAGTCAGATTTTTTATTCAAGATCTAAATAAAAAGTCAATTTCTAAGATTTTGAGATTTTCTAGAAAACCATATTTGATCCAATTGATCCCTGATTTGACCTAGATCTTAGAAATGAGTTCTAAATGACTTGATTAGTGTATTAGAACCATAATTAAGACTTAAATTAGACTTAATTAACCTAAGTAATAACCTAGGTTGTTACACAAAGTGATCTAAAAGAAGCCTTAATGAACTTCCTATAATATCCAACTAATCCCAAGAAACTTCTGATATCAGTGACTGAATTAGGCTGAACACAGTCCTGAATAACGCTTACTTTATTTTGATCTACACGAATACCCAGGGCATCGACTATATGTCCCAAGAATGCAATGGACTTGAGCCAAAATTCGCATTTGGAGAACTTGGCATACAGTTGATGCTTATGCAGAGATTCTAATACTGTCCTCAGATGATCTTCATGATCTCTTAAGGTTCAATAATAGATGAGAATATCGTCAATAAAGATGATTACAAATTTGTCTAAATATGGCTTATGAACTCACTGCATCAAATCCATAAAGATTGATGGCACATTCATGAGTCCGAAAGACATCACTAAGAATTCAAAATGACCATAGTGAGTACGAAAAGCGGTCTTTCCTACATCATCTTCTTTTACTCGTAATTGATGATATCCAGACCTCAAGTCAATCTTAGAGAATATGAAAGCTCCAAATAACTGGTCGAATAAATCATCAATTCTAGGCAATGGATATTTATTCTTTATAGTGACTTTATTTAGTTTGTGATAATCTATGCACATTTGCATAGATCCATCCTTCTTCTTTACAAATAGAATGGGTGCTCCCCAAGGAGACATACCTGGCCTAATAAAACCTTTATTCAAGAGCTCTTGCAATTATTCATTGAGTTCTTGAAGTTCCTTAGGCGCCATTCTGTACGGAGCTTTAGATATAGGATGGGCACCCGGCGCTAATTCAATAGAGAACTTGACTTCTCTTGAAGGAGGTACACTAGGCAGATCTTCTAGGAATACGTTGGCAAATTCCTTAACTACTTTACAATCAGAGAGAGGGATACTTCCTTTTGCTTCACCCATCATAGTGACCAGAAAAGTATCACAACCCTTACTAATTAATTATTCATCTTTAGTATCATTGATCAATGATAACTGTGTACTAGTTCTTCCTATAAAGGTTTCAAACTTGCCCTAGGAATGGAGAGTGACTTTCTTCATAAGGCAGTTTATCACAACATTATTATCACTAAGCCAGTTCATCCCAAGGATAATATCAAAGTTTGCTATTGGCAGCATGATTAATTTATAATCAAATTCCTAACCATTTAATGGAATTTTGATATTACAGAACTTATGAGCATTGAGTTGGGCTCTAGATGGAAGTCCAACACTTAATGATTTTGCTAAGTTGTACGGGTGTGGTTTAAGGATCAGAAATAGACGAGTGACTAGCACCAATATCAAATAACACATTACAGGGCTGGTCATTAAAATATAGTGTGCCTAATTTATTCATTCAAATCGCATTAACAAATTGCAAAAATTAAGGTACAGAAATATAAATAACAAATGAGAAGTTCATAAATGTGTACCTGAAACCACATTATTATCTTCAGCGGCTTCTAGAGGCATTAAAGCAGAAACTTGCGCAGGACCAGCAAGATGGTTGTTTACCTGCCTTCAGGGATTATTCTGGGACTTGGGAGCAGAAGGCTACTCTGGAGCAGCTTCAGGTGCAGGTGCTGGCATTATTGCTAAATTCGGTTTTTTCCGGTTCAACAGAGTTGCTCTGAATACTTGGTTCTTTTGGGATGGCCTCATCGGAACTCCATCCACCATTTCTGTGTGTGTACAATGATAGAACCTGTGGCGTGGTTGACCACAATTGTAGCACTTATGGCCGAAGTGGTAAAACTTGCCATAAGGATGAGGCCTATTACAGCCTTGAATTTGTTCGGCAGTTGGTGCAGCTTCAAGTTGATAGACCTTTGTAGAGTTATGCATGTGCCTCTTAAAGGCTTCATGACTAAGAGGAGTTGATTACATTTTTCACTTGAGATATTTATCTGAGTGATGATGCTCAAGCACCTTAGCTATCTCTATTAGCTCAAAGAAGCTAGTCAGGCAAAGTGGAATAATATGATCTTTCAGTGAATCTCGTATTCCACTGAGAAAGAGATAGCACTTAGTCAATTTGGAGTTAGTAATCTCTGGAGCAAAATGAATCAACCTACAAAATTCCCTTTCATAGTCAGCGACAGAACGACTTCCCTGAGTTAATCTTAGAATCGTGTCTGCAATGATGTTCTGTGTAGACGGGGAATCAATTCAGCTTTGAATGCTTCAATGAATTTATCCCAAGGGATGTCTTCCAATTCATAGTCAACAAACTTTGTATTCCGAGCCTCCTCCCACCAATATTCTACTTCAGCATGAAATAGGTGTGTAGTGAGATGGACAGATTCTGAGTTTAGGATCTTCAGACTAATAAGATCCTTCTCTATTGCTTTCAGCCAGTCAGCTGTGTCCATAGGAGATAAGTTTCCATTGAAGATGGAAGGCCCTAATCTCAAAAGGTTATGGAGAAGATTATCCATGGAATGATGGGAAAAAGAAGGTTGTTGCAGAATGGGAATAGCAGGAGCAGCAACAACGACTGGTACAGAACAATCGGACATCATCTTTTGCATTACCAGTGCTTGTTGAGCTTGATTCTCCAACAAGGTTACTACCATTGCTTGCAGATGAGCTACTTCATCAGAAGAACTGCTTGAGGTGACAGCATTCTTGATTGGAGTAGCAGCAGGAGGTGATTCATAATTCAATTTGATTAAGTGGTACAAATATAGATTTTAGAATCATTCTAAGGAAGATAGTAATTTAAATTTCTAATAGATGCCAAAATTTATCATTACTTTTGAAATGAGGGATTACATAAGATTTAGGAAATACCAAAAATCACAGCACTACTAAAATCAAGAAATGACAATTACTCTAACTTGCACTCAGATGTCCTTAATGTACTCAGTTCTAAATGCAACATAAAATTCTTCAAAGGTCACTTCCTGACACTTTCTCTTGCATTTTTGTTCGAGCTTCTTAATGGTATCGTACCACCAGACTCATACATAGTCTAGCATCTGATATATTACTATGTCAACCCAGAGGAACTCTGAACACTCTATGTGCCTCAAGACTGACTCTACTCAGTTTAACCACTCCTGTGCGTAGATGGGAAAGTCAAGCCCTCGGTACGCCATTTGATGTAGAAGTTTGTCCAAGACTAGGGTCCCTTTTGTTGAAACTCCTTTGATTTGCCATTTGCTCTCCTACCTCCATTTGAAACTATAACTCCAAGCCAACTTGTAGGCATGCATATAATAGTATAAGTCAAACTTTTCATGATCTATTTGATCCTAATAATAGAATGTATTAGTTTTTATCAGCTATAGATGACTATATATTTAGGATATGAGTGTTTTCATTCTACATTTTTCAGAGAGTTACTGATAGTACTATATTATGGATGTTATATCTTGATGTTTGCACTTTAAAAGAATGGTCCATTAGGTAGAAAGGAATCACATATCCCGTTCTGACACCTTATGGTGTTCTTTGATACCAACTATGGTGCCCCGTACTTTCTGTAGCTATGCTAATACTGATATTAGCATAAACATGGGGAGTACGGTGCTCCAACTGTAGCAAATCCCCAACTTAAGTAAATTAAGGTAGGACCCAACCTGCCTTAAGCCAAGGACTTGTCACCTAGAACTGTGAACATAGATCAATACAAATCAAAGTGGTGGAAGCAAGAAACAGTATAATATAACATCTTAGCATAATACAGAAAAGTACATAGGAGTAAGAGAAATAGTAACTCAATTCAAAGTGCAGAAAGTAAATACATCTAGAGTTTAATTATTACAAACTGAATTAAAAGATAGATCTCTCAAAATCTCACTGCAGGAAAGAAAATCTAACTAAACAGCAGTGGGAAGATCCTCCTCCTGCATCGGCTCCTCTCCTGCAGCACTGCTTACGAACAGCTCCAAATCTAGCATTTATCGGTATCACAAATGCTAGGGCCCCAGCCAACAAAAGAAAAAGGTTACAGTTAGACAATTGTCTAAGTACATTTTAGGCTATTTAAGCTAATTGAATATTTAAGATATCACATTTAATGGTTTTAAACATGCAAGCATTATAAGGTGCTGCAAGCTATAAAGAATGAGGTAGCCATAAACTAATCATTTATAGCTAATCAACAAGTATGTAAAAATTATATACAAAATAATAACTAAACATGGTGAGGCTAAAAGCAAAATAACTGGAACTACTAAAATAAATCTATTCCAAACATGCTTATGATTACATGGATACATGCTAAGTATACAAAGAATACAAGTGCTGAAATAAACATAAAATTCTAGAATCCTAAATATGCCAATATTTAATACTAATCAATAAGAACATTTATACAACCATGCAGATAAATATGTACAAGGCCACTGAGGCATGTGGCAAAAGTAAGCTAAGTATATGAATGAGCAAAAGTGAAGCCACTGAGATGTGTGGCAAAGCAAGCCAAACACTAAAGTAAGTCCACTAAAGCATATGGCAAAGCAAAATAAATACTGAAAACTGAATTGAAGTAGGAGTAAGCCTAAGACATAGTACTACCATAACATAAATAGGCCTTATAGATACCCTGAACTGAAAGTTGAACATGTGTCCATCCTAGGCATCCGCAGAGCTAGGTTCGAGTTGAACTTATAGAATAAGACATGTATCCTTCCTAGTCATCCACAGAGCTAGGTCTGAGTATATTCTATAACAAAACTAGAACTAAAGAGGCAAACTAATCTAGGACATACTCTACTAACTAAAAGCACTGAAAGAACTGAATGAATGATATGCTTTTTAAATACTAACTTAAGATGTATCTTCTATATCATAAGTTTACCTATTATGCTCAAGGAACAAGGCTCAATATTTAAGGTGTGCAAAGCAATCTATGTCAAAGTAAGAAAGAGACTCAATCTAGACTTATGTGATATCTGTTGTTATCTAAATTATCTAGATCTAACTATCCCGAGAAGACATAAGTTTAGGATCTCCAATAATCATCTATCGAGTGAAATCTCAAGTTCATGACCTTAATGTTAACATTAGAACTTAATAAGTTCTAATTCATAATCAAATTACGACTATACAAGTTTAAAGTAAGTAAATTGACTACTTAATTATTATTGTTATTCTCACTTAACCCAAATCTTGATTAAGTAAATTAAGATTAAGGATTCTAGATCCAAACTCCACATCTGGGGTTCACATCCTAAATCTAACGTGATATCCTACTAAGGATCTAGGGTTCACACTCCAACATAATCTAAGTGTGCAATACCTTATAAATTGAGGGATATAGAAACTATGATCTTAATGAAAGGTCATTCTAATATTATTAGATAAAATAATCATTTAAGAACTAATAATCTAATATCTATATTCAATATTTAGGATAATTATATTATCTTATAGATTGAATCAATCCTACACACACAAAGAGGTTTCAAAAGGATTAGACAGTTAATCAAGTAAGGAATTCCAAATGATGGTAATTCAATTCAATCAAATGATCTAAAGTTTAAGATCTAAGATTTAAGATCTAAGGTTTGATCACTTTTAGACTTAAGCTAAGATTTAGATTTAGGATTTTACAAGAGCTTTTGCTTTTACTTTTCTTAAGACTATAATTCATAAATAAACATTAGCAAGATAACTAGGATTAGAAACTTCAACTTTAATATTGTTTAAGCTAAGCCTTTTATAAAGGATCTTAAGATCACTTAAGATCTTAAGAGCTTAAGGATTTTAAGGTTTAAACACTAGGATTCAATCCTGAGATGGTACAACTTAGCAATTATGGTTAATTCATTTCATTATTGATTATAATTACTTTACTTGAGAATTCTAAGGTTTAAGGGTACTTAAACACATTTTGGTCAAAATGACCAAAATACCCCTCTTAAGGCTAAAAATGGCATTTTAAGATTTAATCATATAAATTGATTCAATTCTATTTTAATGAGTTTCATACTGATTAATGAAGTGGATCAAACACTTATCTTAGGTTTTTCATTAACATTAATGACTTAATTAGCACTAATTGCATTAAGAGGCCAAATAACAAGATTAAGGGAATTATAGCATACTAAGATGATCCAAACCTAATTATAAGTTCTAATACACTTAAGAAAGCATTAGGAACTTAGTTCACCAAAGTCAGAGGACTGGTTATGGTTTAATTCACTAATCTCAATTTAGGGTGATTAAGGGGTGATTAACAAAATTAAAGATCCTAAATTACTTTTAATGGTCTACATAGGTTTATTATGGTCTCATGAGCAATCAAAGACTTTAATCAATATTTTTGGATAATAAATAAATTTATTGTGATTTAAATGAAAACATAGAAAGATTAGGCAATTATTTTAAATCTAACCATTGGATCCTTGATTTTTTTATATTATTATTCTTTGCATTTTTCGTATTAAAATAGTATATTGGATCATACCATTTGGATAAGTAGTGATTAAATTATTTCATTAATACATTCTGAATGTTTATTTAAATTGAAACCATATGGAATGAATTTATAATTTATTTAACATAAGGAATATAATTCCAAAACATTCATTTATTAAACTGTGGCCCGAAATCAAAACCATGAGGGTCGGGGTCCGACCCGACCCAAAGCACCAGTGCTTCGTCTTCCCCGCGCCCACTGCCCGATACCCGCTCATTTAGGGTTAGCTTCAGATGAGCAATTCTCCGCGCACACTCCACTCCATGCCTTGATCTCAACTGCTACACCTTCAAGGAACTAAGACACATTGATCCCACAATTAAGCCATCTCTGGGATGCACTAGTTTGCTGGATGGCTATTCGGTAGGCTCAGCCCTAATCACAGCATCTAGGGCTTAATGTGAGGAGAAAGTTCTCCTCATAAAGACAACCATTTGGCCAGAGATTAACTCCTACATGTTCCTAGTGGTGAGGTGTATCAAATCCCTCTAGCCACGAGCTTTGGGGTGCCTTGGATCGTCGGGTCCTTACTCAAGCTTGCCTATGAACTCGCCGCTGAAACCAGATGATCTAATGATCGAAATAGGCTAGCCTAGACCCTATGGACAATCTATAACAACCCTAGTTGTTACCTTAGCAAAATCCAGATTAATTAAGCTAAATCAAGCTCTAATTTTGATTCTATTAAACTCAATTGATCATTTAAACCTAACCCTAGAAGTTTGGGATCAATCAGAGCTAAATTGAGAATTTTGGTATTTATGGCTATTTTTAAGCCTATAAAATATCTAAATTAATTTGATCTCCAAATTAAAATCTGATTTCATTTTTGAATTTCTCATGCCCTAATTAGATAAGGGTGAATTTTTAGGAATTTTTGGAGCTCATTTAATCATAAATTGGATTTATAGACATAATTAGAATTTAAATTAATTATTAAATAAATTAATATTAATTAAATTAAATATATATATATATATATATGGGATTTGCTGTCGGGACCGCGGCAGATCTGCTGTGGGGTCCCGACCGCGGCGCATGGGATAGAGCCAACGGATGCCATAGCACGCATCCTAGCGCATTTAATCCAACGGCGGGATCTCCTCTGGGTTAAGAACTAATCCTAGGCGTTGGATCCATCATGCGCATCGGACGCTATCACCCATTTCACTTAAGTAATCTATCAGAGCCGTTTGAGACCAACGGTCGATCCATCAGACGGTGAGCATGAGTCCGAGCACTGTGGATCATCTCCCTTGCCTCACCCATCCGCGTCTGGTCCCCCCACCCCCCCACCCCGGATAGCCCGATCCTTCTAGCCCTCATGGTGGTATGGGAATTGTCCTGATCTTCCTCTTCTACCCTTAGCGCGATCGTCTGTCGGTGGTAATCTCCCTAATGTGCCCCTAACCGTTGGGCCAAGGCTCTCCCTTCGGTCCGAGCCAATGCTATGGAGCCCGAGCTTTGGAAGCCATCCCCATTGCTCCTAAGGCCTATAAATACCTGTAGGATATCACTATGAGTCCGTTTGCTCACTGTGAATCCTTAATTGCCCATCTGATGTTCCCTGGAGCTCCCGTCTCTCTCAGTGATTATCGGCATTCCCGAAGCTTAGAACCACTGATAGAAGTCCGTCTGGTGTTCAAACTCCCTGCAAACTTGCGTCTGCTACTTGGGAAACTCTAGCTCACCTCAATTCCTCTCAGCCAAGCTTGCAACCTCAGTCTTCGGGTACAGCCTTCTCCCACTGAATTTCTTAAGTTCAGTTCTTCATTTTGCCTCTGGATTAAGCCTCTAGATGTCATCTAACTAGCCTTAGCCACTTAGAAAACTAGTTGTGATTGTTGCCAGGGTTTGAGTTAGCTCTAATCGATTGTATTGATCGATCGACCTAGCAACCAAGCCATGGCTGAGTCCAAGTAAGGACCCAATGATCGGCTGCAACCTAGGTTATGAAACCTTGGGGGTTCGACTCGCCTCACCTCACTGATGGTGTAGAGATATAGCCCCATCCATTTAGTGGTTTTTGTGAGGAGAATTATCCTCTCATGGTGAACCCTAATCGTCTGAAATTGGATGTTTTGGTGGAGTAGCCACCCAGCATTCTAGTCTATCCCAAATAGGGCTTATACATTCAATCAATGCTCCTTGACTTCCTGAAGATGTGGCAATTGAATGATGGACGTGGTGTGGTCTATCGGTGGCAAATTTTGCGATCCAAGGTACCCTCCCCGCGGCTGTCTGCGAAGGGGCTATCGAGGACGATGCTACTGGCGCATCGGGCCAGGCCAGCCCAGGCCTGCGCGGCGCGACAGTACCAACCTAGTCGGGCCCCGCTCTGACCCACGTGGTTTGATATCTGGGCCGGGTAAATTAATACATTTAGGAATTATTTTCCTTCTAAAAAATAAAGGATAAATAAGTTTAATTAAAAACCCTATGATTCCAATTTAGATAAACATTCAGAATATATTAATAAAATAATTTAATCAATACTTATCCAAATGGTATGATCCAATATACCATTTTAATTAAAAAAATGCAATGAATAATAATATAAAATAAATAAAAGATTCAATGGTTAGGTCTTAAATAATTGCCTAATCTTTCTCTATTTTTGTTTAAATCCTAATAAATTCATTAATCATCCAAAAATATTGATTAAGGTCTCTAATTGCTCATGAGATCATATAGAATCTATATAGACCATTAAAAGTAATTTAAGATCTTTAATTTTGCTAATTACCCCTTAATTACCCTAATTTGAGATTAGTGAATTAAGTCTTAGATTAACCTCTGATTTTGGTAAATCTAGTTCCTAATGCTTCATTAAGTATATAGTAGAGCCTTTAAATGTGTTTGAATCATTCTAGTATGCCCAAATTTCCTTAATCACCTTAATTTTCTTTAAAATGTGATTAGTGTTAATTAGGCTAATTAGGTTATCAAAACCTAAGATAAATGTGTACCTTACTTCATTAACCAATATGGAACTCATTAAAATAGACTTGGATCAATTTACATGAGTAAATCTTAAAATCCTATTTTTAGCCTTAAGAGGGTATTTTGGTCCTTTTGACCAAAATGTGTTTAAGTACCCTTAAACCTTAGAATTCTCAATTACAGTAATAATAATCAGTAATGTAATGTATTAATATCAATTGCTAAGTGGTATCATTTTTTGAATAAATCCTAGTGTTAAACCTTAAAAATCTTAAGTAAACTCTTAAGATCTTAAGTGATCTTAAGATCCTTTATAAAAGACTTAGCTTAAATTAATATTAATTTTAAAGTTTCTAATCCTAGCTATCCTACCAAAGCTTGTTCATGAATTATAATCTTAATGAAAGTATAAGCAAAAGCTTTAAAGAACCCTAAACTTTAATAAGCATGTTAGGATCATTTTTATTTCAGTAGTTACAGTTATTTTACTTTTAGCCTCACCTTATTTAGTTGCTACTTTATATGTTACTCTACATACTTGTTGATTAGCTATAAATGAATAGCTTATAACTATCCCTTTTTTTATAGCTTGATACACCCACCCTATGTTGCTTGCATGTTTAAAAGTAATTAAATGTGCTATCTTTAAATATTCAGTTTATTTAAATAGCTTAAAATGTACTTAGACAATTATCTAACTGTAATATTTTTCTTTTGTTGGCTGGGGCCCTGACATTTGTGATACCAACAAATGTCAGATTTGGAGCTATTTGTAGGCAGTGCTGCAGGAGTTGAGCTGGTGCAGGAGGAGCATCTTCCTACTGTTGTTTAGTTAGATTTTCTTTCTTGCAGTGAGATTTTGAGAGATCTTTACTTTCATTTGATTCAGTTTGTAATAATTAGATTCTGGATGTATTGACTTTTCTGCATTTGATCTGAGTTATTATTTCTTTTACTCTCTTATACTATGTTGTGATGTGAATGTTATATTATACTATTTCTTGCTTCTGCTACTTTAATTTATATTGATGTATGCTCACAGTTCCAGGTGACAAATCCTTGGCTTAAGGCAGGTTGGGTCCAACCTGACTTTGCTGAAGTTAGGGATTTGCCAAAGTTGGAGCACCGTACTCCCTGTGATTATGCTAAAATTAGTATTAGCATCGACGTGAGAAAGTACGGGGCCCCACACAATCATATTGGGTTTCCTAAGTGGCTAAGGCAATCTAGGCAACATCTAGAGGCTCATCCAGAAGCTTTAATGGAGAGTTGAACTCACTGAGTTCAATGGGAGAGGCTGTACCTGAAGACTAGGGTTATAGGCATGGCTGAGGGTATTTGGGGTGAGCTGGAGCTTCCAAAGCAGCAGACAAGAGTTCACAAGAAGTCTGAACACCAAACAGGCCCTCTATCAATGGTTCGCAGCTACTGGAATCACCGAGAATACCAAGAGAGATGGGGAGCTCTAGGGGACTTTGGCTGGGAAATTGAGAGATCACAATGAGCAAAGGGACTCACTGTGATACTCTGGGGGTATTTATATGTCTAAGGGAGGCCTGGGGATGGTTACCAGGCTCAGGCATGGAGAAAGGCTCGGACTGAATGGGAGGCTTGGGTGCAACGGCTAGGGGGCAACTCAGGGAGACTACCACTTGCAGACTATTGCGCCAAGGGTAGAAGAGGAAGAATGGGTCTTTCCCATACTACCACGGGGGCTGGAAGGATCTTGGTTGTTAGGGGGACCAGGCGCGGACGGGGCGAGGCGAGGGAGATGATCCACAGTGCTCAAACTCATGCATGCCATCTGATGGATCGACCGTTGGTCTCGGACGGCTTAGATGGATTACTTAAATGGGATAGATGGCAGCCATCATATCCGCGCAATGTATCCGACACCTACGATTAGATCTTAGCCAGGATGAGTTTCCATCGTTGGATTAAATGTGCTAGGATGCGTGCTAGCGCATCCATGCACCGCTGTTAGGACCCTGCAGTAGATCTATCGCGGTCCCGACAGCAAATCCCATAATTTAATTATATATATATATATATATATATATTTAATTTAATTAATATTAATCTATTTAATAATTACATTAAATTCTATTTAATTTTATAAATCCAATTTAGAATTAGATGAGCTCTAAAATTTTTCAAAAATTCACCCTCAGCTAATTATAGCATGAGTAATTCAAAAATAAAATTAGATTTTAATTTGGAGATCAAATTAATTTAGGTATTTTTTAGGGCTTAAAGATAGGCAAAAATACCAAAATTCTCAATTTAGCTCTGATTGATTTCAAACTTCTAGGGTTGGGTTTAAATGACCCATTGAGTCTAATGGAATTAAAATTAGGACTTGGTTTAGATTAATTAATCTAAACTTAACTATGGTAATAACTAGGGTTTTTACACTA
The DNA here is from genome assembly GCA_016760335.1 of Gastrodia elata. Taxonomy (NCBI): domain Eukaryota; kingdom Viridiplantae; phylum Streptophyta; class Magnoliopsida; order Asparagales; family Orchidaceae; genus Gastrodia; species Gastrodia elata. Next base: position 2,298,140 of record CM028679.1, read on the forward strand.
GCTCTCTTAGGGTTCTCGTGCTGAAATGTAGTTGTCCCATAGCTTCATTTGAGTTATATCGCTTCATCTAATTTCACCATCTTAGCGGATTCCAGGAGTTCCGCGAAGTTGGTCGAGTAATGGGAGATGACCTACCTTTGGATGGAGGGTCATAATCCACTCCAGAAATGGTAGCATATGTCAGATTTGGTGTGGACTAAAATGGAAGAGAACCTCAATAACTACCGGAACTCGAACTTGTATGCAGAAACTGAGCGATTCCCTTGCTGTAATTCGAGGAACTGGTCTGCCATGGTATGCCAGGCGGAGGTGGGGATGTACTGGATTTGGAAGGCTTCAATGAGCTCATCCCAAGAAATATTTTCTAGCTCCAAATCAGCGAACAGTGTATGGCAGATGTTATCCCACCAATACTCTACCTCGTCTTGGAGGAGATGAGTTGTTAGACGGATCACCTCAGAGTCTGGACATTTAATACTGGTAAGGTTCTTTTCCACCATCTTTATCCAATTAGATGTTTTGGTGGCAGAGAGGCCCCCATTAAAGGTAGGAGGTCTGAGGTGCAAGAGCTATGCAGCAGTCCATCAACAGACTGAACATGGTGCTGGAATAAGTATTGCAAGGCCACAGTAGTTTCAGTGTTCGAGCGACTCTAGCTCATTTGAGCAGTTAATAGTCGCTCCATCCTTTCTGCTTATCGCGACTGAACTTTTGCCACCCTTTTGGCTTTCTTGTTATGAGAGTTCATCATGCTTTTAACTGCTTTCAGCAAGGCATTTTCCTCGCTGGAGGAACTGCTGGATGTAGTGGGTGAAGGGCTCTCCTGGATTCATTCTTGTATTAATCTGAGTCTTAGAAAATGATAGCCTATCTAGAGTCCAAGAAAATAAAATATGATAATTCTTGCATCACTCATTCAAATTTAAAATACATAAAGTAGGAAGATACAATAGATAGCATGGACTACGATGCTATGATATCTATATAATATATTTGGTGGTGAAAGCACGACAGAAGTCTTCAAAGGTAGCCTCTCTTTGCATCCCTTCGTGCCTGTGAGTGAGTGCCCAGAAGGTAACAACCCACCAATCCTTGGCCTAGTCCTAAAGGAGGAGAGATATTATAGAGACTAAAATATCATCTGGACAATCAATTGCTTCCAACACAAAGGTCACCCGCTTCAGCCACTGCTTGGCCAAAACTGGAAGGTCAAATCCCCTAAAGACGTCGTGCTGGGGCAGTCGGTCTAGTACTCTAATTCCTTGCTCTGATACCCCTTCTACGTATCTTCCATACCTCTGATGGAACTGGGAGACATACTCCCAAGTGGCCTTGAATTGCAAGTAATACCACCAAAATCACATCCTTGAGTGTCTAACGATTCCACAAGTAAAATTAGTTCGCTTATATCTTATTAATTTTTCTTTAGTCTATGTTCTTTATACTTGAGCATTTCATCTTACTTATATATGTATTTCTCATTCTAATACCTCTTTATTCTGAGCAGGATGTTGTAGTAACTTGGATATAAACTCTAATGTTTTTAGTTAGTGACTATCTTGTTAGAAGAATCATCCATTAGGTAGAGAGGAATGCAAATTCTAATCTAACATGTTATGGAATTCTCTGATACCAACCTGTGGTGCCCCACCCCTTAATCCACAATCCTTAAACTAAGGGGTGGTGTGTCACTTTGGAAATTCCCTCACTTAACATTAGATTAGGTGTAAACCATAATCCACTAGAAAGGAAGGGATGAGCCACTACATACATGCTATATAATCAGAGTGTGGAAGCAAGGTAAAATAAAAATACATCCAATTTACCATAATAAATAGGGAAAGTGCAATATACAACTCAGAATAAGTAGTACAATAAGGAACACATAGTTAAAAGTACAAGTATTTTTATAGTATTTTAAAATAGTTTAAATGAACTGAAAGATAAACACGGATCCTCACAATAAGCTGGAAAAACTAAATAGCTTTAGCTCCTTCCTAATGCTCCTCCTCAAGATATGGCTCCACTCCCAAGTAGGCTCCTCCTCAGGAACAAGCTCCTCAATCCTATCCGATTCTGTCATTGTCAGTTTCACAATGCTAGGGCCGTAGCCAACAAAAGAAAAATCTTATTAGACAATTATCTAAGTACATTTTAGGCTGAATATTTATATAAATTATTAATATCACCATTTTACTTAAAAACACAAAATAAACTATCTAGTATGGGAGCAACAAGCATACAAGTAAAAGGACAAGTTATAAATACAATATTTATAACTAAATAAGATTTGAGGCAAAAAGGCACACCTCAAAGTAAACTAAGCAAGAATAGGCATATATGTATAGTACAATAAGTAAAAATACTGAAAGAAAAGTCTAATCCTAAGCATGTTGATGATTATTTGACATATTCTGATTTAGAATAGTAAATCTGAAAGTGGTACATATAATAAGCAGTAAAATCTAGTATCCTATAAGTATGTACAAGTGAGCAGGTAAGTAAAGTAAAGCTGGCTAAAATAACATGCATTATTAAAATAGTAAGCATTAAACTAAAATAGAAATATGTATGTACAACTGTCATATTATAAAATTAGCCAATTGGGCCCAGAATAATTCCTAAAGCCATTTTGAGCTAGGGCAAACAAAACAGAATAGCAGAACTGAAGAGGCAGTAAATACAAATGTAGAAATATTTTAATTATTTTACTTTTGCTTCTGTGGACACAACCAGAAGCAGCTGAGGAGTCATTATAAAATAGCAAATTTTCTTTTTAAATTGTTTATTAATATTTAAATAATTTTGACCTCAAATCAAAAATCTGACTTCATCATTGCATTCATCACCCCCAAATTAGCTAGGAGCAAAGTTTTGGAGACATTTGGAAGTCGTTGAATTTTCATCGAACATTTTAATAATATTTAAATACTTGAAATTTGAATAATTAAATACTCGTCGAAACAAAAATTTGAGTGCGCCGTTGCATTCCTCACCTCTCAATTAGCTAGGGGTGATTTATTGGGAATTTTAAGAACGCATTTAAGTAGTTAAATATAATTAATGAAATCATTCAAAAAGATTTAAATATTAATAATATTATATAAATTAACTGCGATGTTACTTATTAATTCCCACACCGTTAATAATCCTAATGCCATTAATGTTTCCGTCAAAGCACGCAACGATCCTGAGCCGTCTGATCATCAGATCAGACAGTAGTGAGGTCATCTTCCTCGACCTCCTCCGCATGTCGAGCGGAGGCATCCGATGCGCTAGGGCTATGACATGCATCTTCCATTCTACTCACCTCTTTGCCATTCGTCACTCACCATTCTAGGTCATTGTTAAGGATCGATTAAATCCATATATCGATCTATTAGTTAGGAGGACTCGATCAAAAGGATTGGAGCGATAGTTTTCGAGGTTGGAGTTCATCCTGATACCGATCGGAATTCCTGTACTCCACAAACCCAATATGTTATGCATATTCAGTTCGTTTATAATTTATTGCATTATAAGATTTCATTCTATAATTTAAGATTTCAATTTTTGACTTCGCATTTTTCACCCTACTATTTTACCTAGTCAATTCGCAAGCCTACGATCTAATAATTCCATTTCTATCCTTATATCGTACATTTTAATAAACTTAGTATTGGATCGAAGGCAGGATGTTCATGTATTGATTCATCAATTCCAACATTTTAGAGATGCGCACCATTCGTTCTTCATCTCTATCCCGACATATCTAGGGCATTAACTTACTCTCAGCTTTGGTCACCCCCGTTCGTGATCCATATGACAATAGATAAGATTCTGAACCCTCTCTGATTTGGCATATGAGTTGAGTACTACCAATGACGACATCCCACTCAAATCCCCAGCCCTAATTCCTCTGTGCGCCGAAACTGTCGGGACGAAGGCTTGCCTTCGATTCCAGTGCTTGCGTGTCACCGAGGGGATCGGCGAGTGGACCCCACGCTAGCCGCCTCTCATCCTCTGCAGAGATGGCACGTGTCATCTGATGGACCCGCATTTCACCTGATGTAGCCGCGTGTCTTCTCAAATCCCACGCACAGTTTAAATAATGGATTTAATATAATTCTTAATTAAGTTAACAAAATTTAAATAATCAAATCAGAAACTTCAAAAAATTAATAACTTTAAATCTAATAATCCAAACCTAGCATATTTATATATCATTTTGATTAGCAAAAATAATGGAATAATATGAAATTGTCAATTTTGCATTTGGACTTATATTTTTTAGTGTAATATTTAGGAGTATTAAATAATTCAAACTATTATCACAAATCTTCATTTAGGCATAACTTTGTATACACTAACTCAAACATACCCAATATGGGTCTCAAAATACTCAAAAAACCTTAAGGAATATTTTAGTAGTGTTAACTTTGCTATTTAGATTAGTATTTGCCTAATGACTTTTAGGACCTAACCCCAATTAGGTCAAATAACCCTAGAAATTCAATTGACCATAAGTTGATCAATTGAACTCCAAAATAAGTGATCCAAATATCAATTTAGATTAGAAAAACCTAATTTATAGTAATCTGTAAGAGTATTTTAGATCCAACGGTTAGATCTCTTAATCAACTCTAATTACTCTAAAATTTGATTAGTAAAAATTAGCAAATCTAATGATCCAAATTGAGTGATATTAGTTTCAGAGAACTCATAGAGTATATTAGAACCTAGCTGTGTGATTAGTTTAGTGATTTTGTGATTAATTTCACTAATCACTCACTAATCACATTAAATCCTAATTATTAACCCTAGAAATTGTATTGGCTATAATTTAACCAATACATATCAAAATTTGATAATTTTAGGTTTTATGGAAACCTTAGGACATAATCTATAGTAAACTAACAAAAATTTTAGATTTCATTAAGAGAAATTACTAAATTACTCTTATAGTTCAAATTCCTAATTTGACCGTATAAGGCTTAATAATCACTCAAAATTAATAAACAAATTAATTTAAATATTCCTTTTAGAAACCTAAATAAACCTAATAAAATATTAATGAATTAAATTATTTTGGAAGATCAAAGAAATTGACTTGGTTGTGATTTTATCAAAACAGTGAGGTACGTAAATCTACTTATAAGTTTTATTTAAGTATTCTTATTTTGAGCCATTTTTCATTTGAATATTATTCTAGAACTGCTTACTGCTTATAAATTGCAAGAGAATATTATCAAATAAGCATGTAACAAAAAGAGGAAATATGATATATATATATATATATATATATATATATGTGGTGCTTATCTTTGGAGGGAGAAATGCAACACTGAGAATCTATACAGATTGGGCCTGCTGAGAGCCCTTGGGAGTCATATGGAGGGATTTAGCCCTTATTATGAAGTGGGCAAATCTAGAGGAAAGACACACCATCAGTTTTTAAATTTTGATTAAGCTACCGATGGGTAGTAAGAAAAGCTTCCTAAAGGTTATGCCTATGGGTTTACCCATTTGGGCTCAGGAGTCTATGGACTCGACTTTATGTTATAAATGCTTTTGATAAAATTTATTTATTTTATAGTTTTCATATATATTAAATTTCACAGCTAACTTGCAAGGCAATTACTTAAAGTTAAAAATTTACTTTTCCTTTCTAAATGATATGCAGATATTCCATTCATTTCCATATTTGATTTATACCTATTATAGGATACTAGAATTACTCTTATAAGAATGATTTGCGTACTCCTACCTGACTGGTAATTGAATTTTTTAGGTTTTGAAAATTAAAGTATTAAAGATCTGCCTAAGTAATAAATGAGAGAAGAGATAGAGATGTGAGAAATTGAGAATGTTTAAATCTTTATTGTAAATATTAAAACTGTTGTAAATTCATATATGAATGGCTCTGAATGTAAATATCGATATTTATGTATTTTATTTTCTTTACTTTCATAAATGTATATTTTCAATATATGAATCATTCTTTTGAGACTCTCAAACTTTGATACCCGGTCGTCACAGTCAAGCATATCTGCAAGACTATATAGGTTCCAAGCTTAACACACACTCCTCAATGAGTAATGTTAAGCATCCTTATTACTCATTACCCCTGTCTATCAGGGTAAATGTGCACCAGAACCTACCAGAATATAACTCAACCCAAGGCAACTATTATTTAAATTATTCTAAGTTTTCATTTCATACACAAAGTTTTCTTACATAACATGTTCAAGGAAATAAGCACAAAATATAAGGAATGCCTAGCACAAATAATCAAATAGTAAGCAAGGGAGTCTTCTACACATGGTGACATTATTATTGTCTAATTAACCATTCTAACTATTTCAAATTACACAAGTTCAGGATCTCTAATTCTTACTATCAAGTGTAACTTAGAAGCACTGCCTTATAAGTTAAAAACGATTAGAACTGGTTAGGTTTTAATTTAGTTCAATCAGAATCGACTATAAGTTAAATAATAAATCATCACATCCTAGTTGATGAATTTAGAAGTTCTAAGCTAAGATCTGATCAAGATCTAATAAACTAGGGATTTTGATTTTAACACCACAAAATTGGAGTTAAGCACAGGTCAAACATAAGATTTAAGGTTTAAATCTAAAGGTGAACTAAGATTAAGGCTAAGGTTTATTAAGCATAATCAAATTTAATAGAAAGATCCTACTAATGTTACTCTAGAATTAAAAGATAAAATAGTCATAATTAAGTTATTAAATTTAGAAACTAATAAAATTAAAGATTCATTCATTAAAAAATTTCATTATTCAATGAATGAAATATAACCTAATATCAAATCCTTATTCATAAGAATCAGATCCTAAGGTGAAGTGAAGATTCCTAATGAGCTCCTAATGAGAAGACTTAGAGAGATTCTAAGAATTGATTGAATTTATTTCAATTTAATTTAATTTGTTGTTTTTATTCAAATAAAAGAGTTAGGAATGGATTTTAGCTAAGTAAGGTTTATTATCCTTACTTAGGGGGTTTCCAAGCCTTAAAATAGGATTTTTTTATCAAATTATTCAAATTTGAGAGATTTATGACCTAAATTGATCTTAAATTAATTTTATTACTAATTTTACTGATCTTGGGGAGCTACTTTTTCCCATAGAAACTTCCAAATGGATGGCTCATGATCTCGACTCATTCACTATGTCGAAATGAACTCAAGCCCTAAGGTGGCTTGGCTTGGGGGGAGCTGGGTTGATGGGTCCTTACGCGGGTTCAGTACTATTCAGTACTGTGACGATCTTAAATATAAGACAGCCAATTGACCAAGCTCAAGTGAGCTACATCATATTGACCAGTTAGGATTGATACGGGATACCTCTTACTGACAATTGGATGACCTAATAATGTGTCAATTTTCGATGAGTGGTTGAATCGCTCACACTGGACTATAATCTCGTCTAGAGTCTGAACTGTTGTCAACCCTACATAGCATCCTAGCTAATACTAATCGATCCTAGAATGCAAGTACATCGTCACAATAATGAAACAAAGTTGAATTTAATAAACATTGAGCTGATCAAGCTCAATATTGGAAAGGGTGCTGTACCTTAACTTATTATCTTGGATGATTACTGTGAGGGTTCCAAAGGATTCCAGAGGTTGGTTTCGATCTCTAAAGCTTCTCTGAAATCACCATGATCAACTGGGGGTTTGAACACCAAGCCACACCCATTGTATGTCAAAAAAGTAGTTTGGAGTAGATAGGAGGTAGATTGAACATGTGAAGAAAGTTCTTGGAGGATACTAGCTGGGATCAGTTGGGTTGCGATAGTGGTATACAATGAGCAAAAAGGGTCTTCTTAGAGAAAATTTTTAGGTTATTTATAGCCTGGGTGCTCGTTGGAAGCTCGGGCTGGCCATTAATGGTTGGCTCGATATTTTTTCCAAAGAATTGGACTGATCTGGCAAGGGTAGCTTAGGAATCCTATGGCCAACAGACCGTTCCAATGCAACAGATCCTGGGGGACACTAAATCTCTCCCATACTGCCATGGCACTAGCAGCTAGATGGACTTTGTAACAACCCAAGGTTGTTACCCAGCTTAATTTTAGCTTAATCATATCTTAATTATCATTCTATTAAGTTTGTCTAGCCATTAGAACCAAACCCTGAAGATTTAGAGCAATTCAGAGCTCAATCAATTATTTTGAATTAGTTTAATATTTAACTAATTAGAAAATTTAGGTTTTTAATTTGACCTCGAAATCAAAACTTGACTTTGCCATCGTGATCGTCACCTCTAAATTAGCTAGGGGTGATGTTTTGGACATGTTTGGAAGTCATCGAATTTTCATGAATATTTTAATATAATTAAATACCCCAAAAAATAGGATAATTAAATACTCATCAAAATTAAAATTTAACTTCACCATTGAATTCCTCACCCCCACCTTAGCTAGGATTGAATTTTTGGAACTTTTCGGAGCGCATTTATTAAATCTAAATTTTTTTAACTAATTAAAAATTTAGAAAATAAATAAATGATTATTTAATTAAGAAAATTCATTTTCTTAAATTTACTTTGCTAGCTGATCATACCTCCATTCGGCTCCCTCTCCCCATAATTTGGATCCTCCCTCTAGGCAAGGGGTAGAGCCCCATTCCCCTTCTCCTCTCTTAGGCCATGCCTTCATCCCTCCTCTTCTTCTCTTTTAAGAAGAAGCTCAGATCCTTCTTCCTCTCCATTTGCAAGAGCTGAGAGCTCCTCCCTCCTTCCTCCATTGCTGCCCTTGTGCTGAAGAAGAAAAGCTCCTCTCCAAGGTTTTTGAAGAAAATAGAGTCTTTTTCTTCCTCTTCTAAAGGCTAAGGTACCCATTTGCTCTACTTCCTTGGCTACTTTCTCCTTGATTTATCAAAATGTTGTGGATGATACTTTCATTAGCTCGTGCATAATGTCTATGTGTAATCGTATAACCTCAATCGGACTCAAATAAGTCCGATTGAAGCTCTTTCCTCCATTAAAATTTTTGTCAAGAAAATTGTATGATTTTGTATACCAGTAGCTATAACTTTAATTTATACTTATTATAATAATTCATTCTTGCCAATTTTGATATCAATGGAAAGGTCTTAGAACAACCTTTCCATTGATATATGGCACCGCTCATGGAATGATCTATATTGAGAGTATTTGAGCTCAAAATAAGACCTTTCACAGTTTTTGCACAAGCCAAATCACTATCAGGCGCTACAGCGCGCCATAGCGCCCGAGTCTCAAATTGAATCCACCGTAGTGCACCATAGTATGCCACGGCGTGCTGCAACATCTTTTGTAGCTAAAATAATGGCATGGAAGCAAACCGCTGCAGGGTGCCACTGCGCGCCACAGCGGGCTGCTGCGTCATTTTAGGAAAACTATATAAAATCAAGAGATAAATTAATTGAACAATGACTTTCAAATGTTAGACCACTGCAGTGCGCCACAGTGCGCCACAGTGGGCTGCAGTGTCATTTCAAGAAAACTATATGAAATCAATAGATAAATTAATTGAATAGTGACTTTCAAAAGTTGAAATCGGGCATCGTAGCACGTCGCAGTGCCTGAAAACACTGCCGCGCGCCATAGCGCTAGTTTTTTCCACAGCGCGCCATCACCTGGCTTTTGGCCAGAATGCCCCACAGCGCGCCGTAGCACCAAAAACTATCTGAAACTGTTCAGAATTGGCTGGAATGGCTAAGACTTCACATTTTTGCATTTTAAGGTCCTTAGGACCCTAGGTTAGTTAAAATTGAGCATTGTATAAAATTTTATGTGAAAATCAAATTTGAAAGTTTGCCCTTTATAGCATGTGCTAAAACCTCTCATGTGTCTTAAACATTTTGTGTCAAATATTAAAGAATATAATCTTCGAATGCTTGTATTAACTAAGTAGATCTTAATAACCAAATTGCATGAAACCTAAGTTCTTTATATTTATAATCAAGTGCTAACCCCTTTTGTTTGATTTAAAATTTGGTTAGCTCTAAGTATCTTTTATTTTATGTCACTTTATCTTCCTATGCTTTCATGATAATTGGATATATGTTAATGAACTTTAATATATATTTGGACATCTTGATGTACCTAATTGACATTAAACTATATTTGAACATAAAAATCTTGAGAACTTGATTAAGTAAATGATACTTAATCTAAATATGAGAATTAACATCAAAAATATACCAATAATGTATTTATTTGTCTTTGATCTCTAAATCTATCATTGATCTTAATTTTGGTAAAGCTAGGGGTTAAACCCTAACTTATCTTGATTAAGATCTAAATTTTAATCACCTTAATCAAGTGACTTTGATTGAAAGATAATTCAATTGACATGATTCTAATAATGCATGTGATTTGGCATTGATCTTAATCCATTAACTTAGAAGTGCTAAGGTAATTAAAGAACTTGAGTGATTACATATCTAAATCTAAACTTTAGATTCTTCGATTTTCTTTTATATAAGACTATTAGCATAAGATGGATAATAAAATTGTAATGATTTATGAAATGATTTAACTCTAGTAATATCTTTGATTTCATCCCATGATTGTTGAATAGAATAGGATTAGACAAATTTTTAATCATCTGATCTGACCACTTTAATCTAAATCTAATAAGTAAACTTTGGATGTTAACTTAAGAAATAAAAAAGTAAGATCTCAAGGGTCTTCCTATAGGATCATCCTTGAAATGCTTAAGGACCTTAAATATTGATGCATTGAGGTAGAAAGAACTTTTATAACTTATTGAGGTAGAAACTGATCCTTCATAATCTTAAAAGTTGATCTTAACACCTCATAATAAGAATCACCTAAAGCACTTAGAATGAAACTTCTCCCTTACGGTAGAAATCAATATTGAGATATCTTTTGATCACATTCTTGGAGCCTTGTGTAGGACTCACCCATTTAGAGTAAGGATTAATAGCTTTGATAAATCCTTGTTGATTAAATAAAATCGTCTAAACCCAAATTATTGGTTGGGTATAGTATGGTATACCCATAGTACTAGATTATTTCAACAGTATTCAAGATTGGTTGATTTATCTTAATGTAGGTCTATATCTGTGCTCTATCTTGCGAGTTTAGTCGGATATAGTCCCACTTAGAATAAATTATCCAATCTTAAGAGTTTTATGATTATGAACTTAGATCATTAGTTTGTTTGAATAAAAGTCACCATCGGGTGATGCCTCCTATCGAAGATCACTTCCATAAGTGTGCTTCAAGCAACCTATGTGATTCAAGTCACCCTCTTTAGAACAATAAGTGTGCTTGTGATTTGGGTATTTTAATGGCTTAGCTTGAGATACAAATCTCCATTGGGTGATGCCTCTCGAAGATCGCTTTGTTAGATGTGGCTTAATCAAACTAAGTGTTAAAGACCACCCTTATTGGAAATATGCTAAAAATGTGTATACAACCTTCCCACATAATAATTTTTAAGTAAACTCTCAACTTTAACAAATTATCAAAATTAGAATCTAGGAGTCATAATCTTTTCTTTTGATGGGATTCTACACAATGGAGACCTTGAGATCATTTTTGGTATTTGAATTATTTATAGATTTCTAGATTTAACTCATATAGTATAGAAATATGAGCATGAGCATGAGCATAAGCATGATGTATGGATTTCAGTGATAATGTTTGAGTATCATTGATAAATTGTGGGTTACGAAATGTTACATACATTGACTAGGGAATTTCAGGATGCATCAGCATCACAGTAAATTGTATTCCCAACTAGATGTGTGTATATATTGGACCATACAACTCATAGCTGTTCAGTGATATTTTGGTTGCATATCAGTAGCATGCAGTATTGTGGCATATTTAGATGCATAATTTTAGTGGCATATAGTATAGTTTTACGTGCCATTACTCATTTTTAGATCTATTACTATTTTTATTTACTTTTAGTATTCAGTTTTCAGTATAACTTTACTTTACTTTGCTTCAGTTTTGTACAGTTTTATACTTTTAGTTACCTTTATAATTTTTCTACAGTTTTATTTTCATTTTATAAATGTTAAGTAAATAATTAGAATTGTTTATATTAGTTTCGATGTACTAGACTTATTATCTAACATGTGATACATTTGGGATCCGGCAATTTGCTAGATTCAGAGCAGTTTAGTGGAGCCAGACTAGGTGAAGACTCAGGAGATCCATGAGGAGTTTGTGGAGCACTAGTGGACTCTTCTCCAACTTTACTATTTTGCTTAGTTATTTTAGTTTAGTACTTAGACTTTATGTCTTATTTTAGTAAATAGTTTGTAATAATTCTGGATGTGTTTGTCTTTTTTTCTGAGATGAATGTTTCATTCAGCTTTTGTGATGAATATTTCTGGATGTTTGCTTTAGCTTCTGCACTCTATTTATTATCTTATTTATACTTAGTATTGTGATGTGATCAGTATACTAGGAATGTTGATATCTTGTACATATATTAGATTCCTCATATGTGTTTTACATCCAATGTATGTATTGGTTTAATACTTAGGATAAGGGTACTACTCTTATCATAAGTATTAGCTCTCAACCCACCTTGAGGTTGAGTCAGCAGCCCTTCAAACGGATTTTATTTGAGTTATTCGGGGAGATGGGATATTCCTTCTCGAGTGGTGTGCCGCTTCGCCGCCAAAATTGATTTGCGACGATGGGGCGAGGCACTACAGACTGTCAGGGACACTTCGGGTAAATGGGAATGAAGCTGAATAGTGAGCAGATGTGTCCTCGCCATTTGATCATTCAGTGTTTTTAATGGAACAACTCTAATGCGCCTAATCCTAACGGCTGAACGCATGGATAATGCCAGTCATCGGATTGCGGATGCGATCTGGTGCCTGTCGAAGGTTCTTATCAACAAGGAAGTATTGTCGTCTCATCAAAGGATCAGACGATAGGGAAATGCTTGAAATTAGTTGTCGCGTGGGACGAGCCGTGCAGCAGATCGTCAGCGGTTCGCACAGCGGATCTGGCCGATCAACCGACCGTTGGGAGGGTTAAATATTCCTAAAATTTGGGGCTGAGAAATTTAAAAATACAATCAATTTTTAATTTGGAGATTTATTTAATTTAGCTAATTTTCATTTCCTGAGGATGATAATCTGGATTTATTCCTATATTACCTCAGACTGTGTACTTGCATGTTATCATAGACATTCAAATCTCGGTCTGTCAATAAATCATAAGATTGTTTATTTTGTTTGTATTACTTTTATTTTTCAGTCATTTGAGCATATTTAGCACTTGATATATAGTTATACAATACTTTTATTATTTAAAATTATTTGTTACATTTTATATTCTATCATATAATGGTTTTAATATGGTGAGATTTATATTTTGGGGGTATATATAAAGAACTTGCACATGTAATATTGTTAGTGCACATGATAAAATAAGAAGAGACTTGACCCACTAAAAATGGGCAAAAGGTCTATTTGTATCACAAAGAGTGTGATTGTAAACCTTCTGAACTGCTGACGTATGAGTTATACCTTGGTTGACATTTTGTGAAACGAGAATTATATCATAGCTAGTACATGTAGTGCTTGCAGACATGATACTATAAGGTGATTTTTGGTTCACTAAGAAGGATAGTAAAACTCATCAAATTTGAATATTATAAGAACAAATACTGAAATTTTGTATACTTCCCTGAGCTGGGTTATCCAGCATGACAAAGGGGGTGAAAATCTCGTAGTGCAATCACAAATTATTAACGATAATTTCCTTACAATTACAAATTATTTTTGTTTGAGACAATGCTTATTTTATTGTTTAGAAGCATTTTAATAATTTATTAGAATTTTTCATTTTAGGTGTTGAAAATTGTTAGAAGCAATGATGGGTGGGCATTTATTTACTATTATTTTTTAATTTTCTTTTTTTTCCTCCACCACTTTGCTTTTGTACATTTTTCTTCTTAACTAGATTCTTTTTCTTCCTATTTTTAATTATTCTCTTACTTTTTTAACATTTGCATTTTTTTCTACTTAATATAATTTTTTTATAAAAAGTTGCATACCAATAGCTCTTACTTAGCCTCAAATAATTTCAATTAAGTACAAAATAATTTTTTATTTCATAAAAAAAATTATTATTAAATTTCTTTTGCATATTTAATTTTGAGGGTTATTTGGAGTTAAATAATATTTTTTATAAATAAAAATAGTAGGCCTGCAAAAAAAAAAAATTAAAATAAAATTATATAAGGATGAATTCCAGCCCATCAAACTTTGACCAAAATTCCATTAAAATATTTGAATGTTTCGCTTAAAAGAGAGCGATGTCCAACACGCTCCAGATTGCAACGCATGGCCTCAAACAGCAAACATCAAATAATTAACAAACATTCCAAGCAGTCTTTCTCCGCCACGTGGTGCATCGTGCGCTGTATGGTTCATATTAGTGGACCATTTCCCTGGTGATTCAAACTCACGCGCCCTTGCTCTCACGTCACGCCAACCCCCAAACTCTTTTTGACTGCCCCCTCTTCTTCTCTTCAATACCCAACCCTGTTCCCCAAGCTCTGAATCGCCTGGAAAAAGAAGAAGCAGAAGAAGAGGAGGATGGGCAGGAAGGAGGATCGGAGTCAGGCGCCGAGCCTAGGTGTGAAGATCCCGAATTATTTCCGATGCCCGATCTCGCTGGACGTGATGAAATCGCCTGTGAGTCTTTGCACGGGCGTCACCTACGATCGCTCTTCGATCATCCGATGGCTCGAATCCGGAAATAAAACCTGTCCAGCAACGATGCAGCCCCTCGCGTCCACCGATCTGGTCCCCAATCTCACGCTCCAGCGCCTGATTGATCTCTGGTCGGCTTCCAAGGCCAGCAACGCTGCAGCGCCTCTCGCCCCCTCTCACCCCGCAGCAGATCTCATTGGCGATCTCGGCTCCTCCCCCAATCCGGCCCCTTCTCTCCGCCGGATCGCCGATTTTCTCCTAGACGACGACAATGACGATTTCGAGAAGAACCGACTGGTCATCAGCCGCCCGGCTGCCCTCGCCGCCTCTCTTTGCAGGAATGCATCCCAGATCGAAGCCCTGGAGGCCGCCGCTCGGCTTTTGGCTCTTATCCTCGCCGCCGATTTCATCGAGGAGAGGGCTAAGAACCTCGTGATCTCCTCCCTCGCCTCCGATCTTGACGCTTCCATCCACAGCCTGATCTCCCTGCTTAAAGAGGGGAAAAACCTTGAATCCCGTGTCGACGCCGCCCGCATCCTGCATTCCATCCTGTCGGCATTGGATCCTGATTCCGCCGCCCTTGCAGCCGAGAAGCCGGATCTTGTCCATGAGCTTCTGCGGCTGGCCGGGCCGACGGAAGAAGGGGGCGGGAAGGAGAGGATGGACGGATCTGCGGTCGGCGTCGGGCTCGCCTGCTTGGTTAGAATCTCGGGCTTGCGGCGCGTGAGGTCGCTCATGGTGAAGAAAGGGGTCGTCGTCGCTGCCAAGAATGTGCTGACGGCGGATTCGCCCGCGGCTGCGGCGGTGGGGGAGAAGGCGCTGAAGCTTCTGGAGATGGCTTCGGGGCTGGCCGAGGGGCGGTCGGCGATATGCGAGGCTGCGGATGAGCTGATGGGGGTGATCCTGGGGCGGATGATGAAGGTGGGGAGGGAGGGAACGGAGGCGGCCATCGCGGTCCTGTGGAGCGTCTGCCACCTCTTTCGGGATCAGCGGGCGGTTGATGCGGTCAAGGCGGCCGACGGCGGCATCACAAGGATTCTGCTATTGATGCAGAGCGATTGCTCGCCGGCTGTCAGGCGCATGTCGGGAGAGCTGCTGAAGGTCTTCCGGGTCAACTCCAAGTGCTGCATCTCCGGGTACGACACTAAAACCACTCACATTATGCCCTTTTGAGATGAAGATTCCTCCGCTCTGGGATGCAGCTGCTGTAAATTGTAGAGGTTTTAGACCGTGAAAAAATCATACCATACAATCGACCGTATATGCTTCATTCACCCTATTGTTATCTTTCTCGTTTATTTTCGGTTTTTACAGCTGGGTTTTATTTTCATCAATATTGATAATTTACTTGTCTGATATTCGATTTTTTATTTATTATTTAAAAAAAAAAGGAGATTTTTTTCTCTCTTTTAATTATGTAAATAGGTTAATTACCGCATATTAATGATATTTTAATTTGGATTAATTAATACAAATTACGATTTATCTTTTATCAAGCCTATCGTAACATAGCATAACATAGTCTTTTCTTTATGCTCTACTACTTCAGCCATAGATTTGCTCTCTTTGTGCATCTCTCTGTTATTTACATAACTTTATTATAAATATTCCATTAGCTCTTTTCTTCAGTAGGATTATGGCTCGGTTACGGTGGAGCTTATGAGCTTGTAACAACTCAAAACTTGCTAGATTGCTTAATTGTGTTTCAATAACACTAATCAAGAGCCAAGGTATATTTAAGCACACTTTGATACTTTCATCTCTCGAATTTTAGATTACTAGGAGTACCTAAATTATTATTTTGATTTAGAACTTTGAAAATTAAAATAAAATAAAATAGCTGTTCAAATAAAGAAAATTAGGAAAAATAATTTGATCTTTTTTATTATATTTTTGAATTTCTCATCCTCAAATTAATTATGGGTAATTAATTCATTTAGGATCCGCGATTCTCACCCAAACACGGGACCGCAACTTCGGTTGATCTGACCAGTCTTGTCTAACCTCAGATTCCGATCGAACGGCTCGAAATCAAATTCGCAGCAGATCTGATCTCAGTCGTCGGAGCAAGGCCCAAATCCAACGGTTGAGGAAGCACCCGCGGTTAATCTGGTCTATAGATCCGCTCCGGCGTCTGATCGCTCATGAGCGGCTATGATGCAACGCAGCACCGTGCTTTGTCGTTTTCCCCTACTCACTCACAACTGCACCTCCGAGCCCTCTTCACCGCCTACCTAGCGATCCCTGCAGCCCCAACGATGGGTTCCTTGGGCTGGTCTCGACCCAAGGTTCATAATGGGACAGTCAGCTAGCTATTTGGCTCAATGTTGAGGGAGAATTGCCCCTAAATAGTGAACCGTAGATGGTCAGCCCATCGAATTAGGGTTAGGCTCTCTGGGTCGTTTCACTTAAGGCTTTTAGGTGCGATAGAAAGACCTCGTCGCCAGCTTTGATTTGACATATGGAGTGTCGCCTGGAATCAACCGTGCGAGGAGTTAGGGCTAACCATAGCCACGTCTTCTCGGCCTCCGACGGGGAAGGAGATGAACGGTGTCGCGCTTCAACCCAGTTTCAGAACTAGGAACCGGCCGATCCAGCCGCTCTCGGACTGCGCCTATGGAATAGTAAAGGGATGTGCTATTTATATTCCTTTTTTTAAAATTAAATTAAATCTTAGGTTAAATAATTCCAATTAAATTTTCTAAATAAATTTTTAATTATTTATCCAATATTACAAATTATATATCAAAATAATCATAAAAATAAGTAGAATAATAATATGATGTTTAATTTTAAATTTAATGATTATTTTTGTTAATCATCTCTTAATCATCATAAGTGTAACTAAGACTTAATTAGTCCATTTGAACTCCAAATTAACTCTACTAACTGTTATTGAAATCCTTATGATATAGGGAATCCATATCCACTGGATTTCATCTTATTTGGATATCAAATGATGAGTAAGAGTTTTTGGCACTTGATTAAATTAATAATTTAAATCAACTTTAGCGATTTTGCTTAATTAACTTTCAATAAATCTATAATTAATTTTAGTATGGATCTTGTTATGTGATGACTAAATATTAGGGTAGTGTGTAACGACCCAAGTCATTACCTTCTAAATTAGGACTAAACCTGACTCAAAATCAGGATCTTAGGCGATTTCAAAATTAGGGCAAAATAAAAATAACATTGGATAAAGTATTTTCTTATGATCATAATGCCCAAGTTTTCGAGCAATTTGGATAACTAATGCTCCTGAGTTATTTTTTGAATTATTTAAATTTAAAAAATTGAAAAAATTAAATACAAGTTCAAATTCAGCGATTTTGTTGTCGTTAGATTAAGAATACTATTAAAATGCTATTTTTATCAAATTTAGAGCTTTGGATTGATCATAATTAATTTTTGAAATTTTTATTTTCAGAAATTAATTAAAAATAAAATATTGCTCCAAATTAAAAAAAGTTTTATGTGAGTGTGTTTTTCTCATCAAGATATACATCCACGTAAAGCTTTGTTATTTTCTAAAAAAAGAATGGAAGAGAGAGAAAGTAGAGAAAAATATGAGAAAAAAATGAGAGAGAATGAAGGGATAAGAATCACGAGGAGAAAACTAAATCGAACATTCATGCGTTTAAGTGAAAGAAGCCAAAATTTATATTATGGATGAGAGAGAATAATTATTTAATAAATTAATTAATTTAAAAAAAAATTATAAGTATCATCACTTACTCCTCTCTTCCCACTTCTTTTTCATCCGCCACTCGTTCCCCCGTCGCTTCCAGTAAAGCATCCCAAATAAGATAAAGTAAGAAATGAGAAATAGATAAAAAAAACTATTTCTACTTTTATTAATAATAATAATGTATTATTAATAATGTTATTATTATTATTATTATTATTATTTTCATTTCTACAGATTTTATTTCACTCATTTTCTCATTTCTATATATGTATATATTTTTTAATTTCTACAACTTTTATTTCAATCATTTTTTTTTCTATATATATATATATATATATATATATATTCTAATTTTTAGGATTTTCATTTCATTCATTTTTCTTTTTTTTCTATATATATATATATTTCATAATTTCTATAATTTTTATTTCAGTCATTTTCTTTCTTTCTTTCTTTACATGTATATATTTTCTAATTTATATAATTTTTATTTCAATCATTTTCTTTATATATATATATATATATATATATATATATATATATATATATATATATATATATATATCTTAATTTTAGCAACTTTCATCTAAGTTATTTTCTTTCATTCTATATACATATATATTTCTTAATTTTTGTAACTTTCATTTAAATTATTTTTCTTATATAAATATATATATATATATATATATATATATTATAATTAATAATGATAATAAAAAATCTATTATTATGTTGATACAAATTATTAATATATATATATATATATTTACATTATAAAATTAATATTATTATTATTAATAATAAAAAATATATTATTATTAATATTTTTATTACTATGTTAATTATTATATGAGAAAGAAAAATGATGAATTCAAAAAAAAAAGAGGAGAAATTATTTTGTTTTCTTTATTTATTTTTTATTTCTTTATTATACTATCTTTATTAAGTTATTATCATTATTATTGTTATCATTAATAAATAATGATAATAGTGCAAATATTATAAAATAACTACTATTTATATTTTGTCAAATTTATTTTCTGTCATTTTTATTCCATCATTTCTTTTTTTTATTATTATTATTACTTTCAATCAATTTTAATTAAGCATTTCCATTATATTTTTTTCTTCCATATATTATTATTATTATTATTATAATAAATAATGATAATAATAATGATAAAAAAAATAAACATCCCTAAGAATATCATATTAGTTATATTATAATATTGACTAAAAAAAAGGCTAATTTAAATTATCAAAAATTTAACTGCAGATTCAGTCAAACTATTTTACTTTTGAACTTAAAGAAAAATGTACGAGAAGCATTTTATTACTTCTGTTTAAATAGAGAGATAAATAGGAGAGAGAATAAAGGGAAAAGACTGAGGAAGAGAAAGTCAAATTAAACACCCATGCATTTAAGTGAAAGAAGCCAAAAATTTTATCATGAATGCGAGAGAGAATATTTAATTAATTCTAAGAAAATTTTTTTCATAAATACCCTCATTTACTCTCATCCCACTTCCCCCACTCATTCCCCACTCCTTCCTCTCTTTTCATTTTTTCTTCTTCTTTTATTAATATATATATATATATATATATATATATATATATATATATATATATTTTTTAATTTTTACAACTTTTATTTTAGTTATTTTTTTCTTTCTATTTATGTATATATTTCTTAATTTCTGCAACTTTAATTTCAATAATTTTCTTTTTTCTATATATATAATATATATATATATATATATATATATATATATATATATTCTAATTTTTGTAACTTTTATTTTAGTCATTTTATTTTTTTTTATATATGTAAATATTTTCTAATTTCTGTAACTTTCATTTCAGTCATTTTCTTTTGTTATATATATATATATATATATCCTAATTTCAAAAATTTTCATTTAAGGTCCAAAAAAATACTTTTTGATTTAGGGTATCAAATTGAAATTTATTATTGTCAAATGATTCCTTACTGTTTAACATGAAGATAGATAGTAAGTACTACCAAATTTGGGCAAGAAATGGGTCCTATAAGTCTAAATTAAGGATTTTGACATAATGGGAAATTTAGTAATTTACTCCTAATGTAATTTAAATTTTCATGCAGTTTAATGTTGGTTGCTGTTTAAGGATTTAGAGTTCAAGAACAATAAATTATGAGATGAAAAGACTAAGTTATGAATGTTTTAAACTTCAGAGGTAATTTGGTAGTTTTCTTAGGGTTAAGAGGGTCAAAAAGCTGAACTTTTTTGTTTGAGATCTATTTTCAGCAACCTCAGTGTCTGTAACTTTCTTATAACACACTGAGTACTTTAATTGGAAGTAGACCTAATTTGAACCTCAATTGGTCAAATTATGGCCTAACTAGGGTTAGAAGTATTTTTGATCAACTTAAGATTTTTAAGGTTCAAAACTTAAATATTATTTTAGTTTACTGTTAGCACTGAATATCTAAGCTAGTTAGCACTTTAAATTTATTAATTTAGAGTTCAATTGACATAAATATGGTGAATTAAAAACCAAGAGCATTATGATCATTTTGGGAGGGAGTCATAAATGTGACTTTACAAAGTACTCACCAAATAGGAAAACTAATACTACAACAGTGATGGAGCTGTTCTTCTGATCACTTTAAGACCCATATTGATTATATTTTGATAATTAGGTAAAATATTATAGGTGTTTGTGTATATCTTAAAATGTCATTAGGTTAAATATTCCTCGAATTATAATTTTGAATTACACAATTTGATACCTTTTATTTTCTGATTAAAATAAGATATATGTTTAATATGTTCGGATCATTATTTTTAAAGTTATGAGATTTTAAAGTTTGTGTATTTAATTTAAGAGATTATCAAATTTATAATTCTTTGAATATTTATATATTAAATTAAATGTTCTCTATTTAAATATTTAAATTCAATCAAGTTAATTAATTAATAGTTACTATTTAATAATATTAAATTTTCTTTTTTTATTAATTAGATTTAACTCATATTAATTCATTTAATCTCTATTAAGAATTTAATTAAATTCACTGTTTAAGTAAATAAATTAAATTAATTCTAAGCTTAATTAATGATAACTAATCAACTAATTTATTATTAAATAATTAATTTAATTAGATAAATCCTATTATTATTAATAAATAAATTTATATATAGTTATAATTAGTATTAATACTGATTAACTACTAATTAATTAAATACTAGTTACATTTAATTAAACTAATCATAGTTAACTAAATTAATCTTAAAATATCATTAGGTTAAATATTCCTAGAATTACAATTTTGAATTATACAATTTGATACCTTTTATTTTCAGATTAAAATGAGATATATGTCTAATATGTTCGTATCATTATTTTTAAAGTTATGAGATTTTAAAGTTTATGTATTTAATTTAAGAGATTATCAAATTTTTAATTCTTTGAATATTATATATTAAATTAAATGTTCTCTATTTAAATATTTAAATTCAATTAACTTAATTAATTAATAGTTAGTATTTAATAATATTAAAATTTTCTTTTTTATTAATTAGACTTAACTCATATTAATTCATTTAATCTCTAATTAAGAATTTAATTAAATTCACTATTTAAGTAAATAAATTAAATTAATTCTAAGCTTAGTTAATGACAACTAATCAACTAATTAATTATTAAATAATTAATTTAATTAGATAAATCCTATTTTTATTATTAATAAATAAATTTATCTATAGTTATAATTAGTATTAATACTGATTAATTACTAATTAATTAAATACTAGTTACATTTAATTAAATTAATCATAGTTAACTAAATTAATATTTCAATCAGAAACTATAGATGTTTAACTATGCATATATAAATTATGTTTATAAATAAATGAATATATATATATATATTTTTCCTTAATTAAATTCTACATGATTTGACAGCAGCGGAACCCGCCATAGCCATGTGGCAGGCTTTGGTTGGACGTGGGTGTGGTGACCCCGTACTGACAACAAGGAAGTACGGTGCTCCAACTGTGGCAAATCCCTGACTTAAGTAAAGTTAGGTAAACCCAACCTGCCTTAAGCCAAGGACTTGTTAACACGTGTTATAACATCATTAATATACAAATATCAAAGTGGCAGAAGCAATGAATAATAAAGTAACATCCACAAGCATACATAGTAGAAAAAGAGAATGCAATATAGTAACTCATCACAATGTAGAAATGAAATACATCTAGCATTAATTATTACAAACTGAAGTTTAAAGAAAATAAAAATAAATGTCTCTCAATCTTACTGAAATAAAATGCAATATCTATCTAAACAGCAGCAGCACGATCCTCCTCCTGAACCTGCTCCTCTTCTACGACACTGCCCACGAACATGTCTGAATCTGACATTTGTCGTTATCACAAATGTCGGGGGCCCCAGCCAATAAAATTAAAAGATTATGGTTAGACAATTGTCTAAGTACATTTTAGGCTATTTTAATGATCTGAACATTTAAAGATATCATATTTTACGTTAACTACACATGCAAGAAGTAAAGGGTGCAACAAGCTATGAAAGAAATGGGTAACTATAAACTATCCATTTATAGCATTCAACATGTATGTGAAATAACATACTAAGACATGAAAGTTAGCAGGGTAAAGCTAAAAGCAAAAGAACTGCAACTACTATGATAATTCTACTCCTAACATGAGTATGATCGTATTAACAAATGCTGAGTATATAAAAAATACACAAGTACTGAAAACATGTAATAATAGCATCCTAAACATGCCAATATATATAAGTAAACATATGAGTATACATACAACATGCTAGTTAAGAATAGGAAAAGAAAAGAAAAAACACTGAGACATGTGGCAAAAGCAAAGTAATCTATGAAATATAAAACCACTGAGACATGTGGCAAAGCGAGCAAAAACTGAAATAAGGCCACTGAAGCATGTGGCAAAGCAAAACAGAAAAACAATACTGAACAATCCAGCTAAAGTAGCAATAAGCCTAAGACATAGTACTGCCATACCAGCCAATAGGCCATCCAGGGCCTCCAATTTCAATCAATCAATCCCCAGCCTAGCCTTCCAAATATGTTAGGTCTGAGTCTAGTCTATACAATACTACTACTGAAGAGGCAGACTAAGCTAGGACATATTCTACCAACTACAATCAAGGCAAAATTGAAGGTTATGTAATTCAAATACTAACTTAGGATGTATCATCCATATCCTAGGTTCTCCTATTATGCTCAAGGAATAAGGATCAATAACCAAGGGATGCTAAGCAATCTAGTCAATGTAAGCAAGAGACTCAATCTAGACTTATGTGATATCTAATGCAATCTATTTACCAAATCTAACTACTCTAAGAATGTACAAGTTTAGGATCTCCAATATCCAGCTATCGAGTAGAATCACAGATTTTACGTCCTTAAAGTTAATATTAGAACTTAACAAGTTCTAATCCGAAATCATGTGACGACTATATAGTTTAAGTGATTAAATCAATGACCTAGTTTATTAATATTTTACTCTCTTACCCAAATCTTGATTAAATAAATCAAGATTAAAGGATCTAGAACTTAAACCCCATTTTTGGGTTCAAATCCTAAATCCAAGGTAATATCCTAACTAGGATCTAGGGTTCACATTTATAACTCAAATTTAAGGTATAGAATCCTATAAGCTGAAGGATCCATGAACTAAGAACTTATTGAAAGGTTATTCTACTGATTATAAGATAAAATAATCAATTAAGAACTTAAGAATCTAAGATCTATATTCAATCTTTTAGATAATCTCATTATCCTATAGATTGAATCATCCTATACCCACATGGTAGGTTTCAAAAGATTAAACAATCAAATATTTAAAAAATTTCAATTGGAGATGGTTCAATTCAAATTGAAGATCTGTCTAAGATCTAAGATCTAAGGATCCGAGGTTTGATCACTTTAGACTTTAAACTAGAGTTTTAACTTAAGAGTTTCCATTTGTGTTTCTTTTAGAATTTAAGTTCATAGTTAAACTATATGGAGCTTTTTAAGGTTGAAATTAACAATTTTAAGTATTAGATTAAACGTCAAACTCATATTGATATTTTTAGGGCTACTTAAGATCTAAGGATCTGAGGTTTGATCACTTTAGACTTTAAGCTAGATTTTAACTTAGGATATTCCATTATTATTTCTTTTAGCATTTAAGCTTATAATTTAACTAGTTTGAACTTATCAAGTGACTTTTGAAATGGTTACATTTAAGTGTTATGCTTAAGTGACTTTTTTAAGGTCACTTAAGATTTAAGTGTCTAAATTAGGGCTTAATTGAAAATTTCTTGAATTAATGATCACATTGAAATTGTTATTAGTCTAAGAGTTCAGAGAACAATTCTAATCTATCTTAGGGTTAATTTGCTGAATTTTCCAAGGTTTTAGGGCATTTAAGCACAATTTGATCTAAATGACCAAAATACCCCCACTTAAGCTTAAACTTGGGATCTTAGGTTTAACTTATCCAATTTAATCCAAATCTATTGTAATGTGCTTCATATTAGTTAATAGAGTAGAAAATACACTTATCTAAAGTTTTGACCCCTTGATTAATCTAATTAACACTAATCACTTATTTAAGCCAATTTTGGGGATTAGTAAATTTAGGGCATCTTAAGGCAATCCAACCTTTCCAAATGGTTGTAATATACTTAGGGTAGCATTAGGGACAATCTTTATCAAGATCAGAAGCTTAATTAGGTTTAATTTTACTAATCCCTAATTAGGGTGATTAAGGAGTGATTAAAAAAAATTAATATCCAAAACTAAACTTAATGGTCTGATATTGTTTCTTAGGGTACAAGGAGAAATCAGAGCCTTTAATCTCATTAATTGGATATTTACATTATTTTATATGATTTAACTAATGACAGCAAGGAGTTTGGCAAATATTTTTAAATCCAACAATTGGATATGAGATTTTATTTTATATTTAGATTCCTTGAATTTTTCTGATTCAAATGGTATATTGGATCATATTATTTGGATTTATATAACTAAAGTTATTTAAATAATTTAATTTGAATGTTTATTTAAATTAGAATCATAGGTTTTAATTAATTTAATTCACAACCATAGAAAATGTCATCCAATAATTATTTAATTAGCCGCGGCCCAAAATCAAAAGGCACGGGCCGGGGACCGGCCCGACCCAAGGCCCACGACTTCATCTTCTTCCTCTCGACGGGTCCCGACCCAGCCGAACTTCGGCGCTGAAATTCTTGGCGCACAGATGACGACGGCGGCTCGGCTTGATCCTTACACGTTCCCTGAGTCAAGACGCGTCGATTGGACCAAGAACCCCCATCTAGATCCCTCTGGATCGACGGGGTGCTACTCGACCGAGACGCCTTTGATACGGGCATCTCAGGCCGACTGTGAGGGGACAATTTTCCTCACAGAGGCCTCGATTCGACCGGGGTTCGATCCCTACACGTTCAGAGAGTCAAGATGCGTCAAAGCCCCAACCTATCTTAACCTGAGGCGCAGCCAATCGCTGGGTCCTTATTCAGACTCAGCCATTGGCTCGGCTGCTAGCTTAGTCGATCGATACGATTGACTCGAGCTAGCTTAGCCCCAGGCGATAATCACACTGGGTTTCCTAGGTGGCTAAGTTAACCTAGACGACATCCAGAGCTCATTCAGAGTGCAGAAACCAAATGGAGCTTGAAGAAATTTCCATGGGGGAAGGCTGTACCTCAAGTCGGGCTGCAGGCTTAGCCGAGGGGAATTGAGGTGCGCTGAAGCTTCCTGGACAGCAGACGAAGCTTCACAGGGGGTCTAAATACCAGACGGGCCCTCTATCAGCAGTTCAAGCTTCGGGAATGCCGGGATTCACCGAGAAATACAGAAGCTCCAGAGACTTCAATTGGGGAAATTGAGGGTTCACAGTGAGCAAAGGGACTCACTGTGAATCACTGGGAGTATTTATATGCCAAGGGGGCTATGGGGGTGGTTTCCAGAGCTCAGGTAATGACCAGAGGCTCGGGCCGAAGGGAATGGCTCGGGCCAATGGCTATGGGCAATTTCGGGAGAAGGCAGCCGGCCAGACGAACGCGCCGAGGGCAGGAGAGGAAATTCGGTAGTTTTTCCGTACTGCCACGCGACAGGGAGGATCCTAGCTGTCAGGGGGGACCAAACGCAGATGGGCGAGGCGAGGGAGATGATCCACAGTGCTCGGGTTCATCTCCACCGTCTGATGGAGCGACCGTTGGTCTCGAACAGCTCTGATGCTTTACTTAACGGGATAGGATGGTAGCCGTTGGATACGCGCGATGGATTCAAATCCTACGATTTAATCTTAACACGGAGGAGATCCCACCGTTCGATGGCTTGCGCCAGGATGCGTGCTAACGCATCGGGTGGCTGAAACACATGCGCCCCTGTCGGGACCCTGCAGCGGATCTGCCGCGGTCCCGACAGCAAATCCCAGGTTTTATTTTAAATAAAAATTAATTTTAAATATAAATAAAAATTAATTAAATAATATATAATTATTTTTAAATTATCCAAATCCAATTTATGACCAAATGAGCTCCAAAAATTTCCAAAATTTCACTCTTAGTTAATTAGGGTATGAGAAATTCAAAAATAAAATCAGATTTTAATTTGGAGATCAAAATAATTTAGGTTTTTTCAGGGCTTAAAAATAGCCAAAAATATCAAATTTTCCATTTTAGCTCCAAATGATCCCAAACTTCTAGGGTTAGGTTTAAATGACCCATTGAATCCAATGGAATCAAAATCAAGCCTTGATTTAGCTTAATTAATCCAGGTCTAGCTAGGGTAACAACTTAAGGTTGTTACAGACTCCCCCACTTAAGAATGATGTTGTCCCCGATATCACCTAAGTGAAGAATTATTCTACTGAGATAATACGAGTTTAAATACAATTGATAGAGGAGAAAAGAATAGTACCTGGGTTTGCAAAGAGTTGGGGATATTTATTGCGCATATCCACCTCTTTCTCCCAAGTAGATTCTTCTAACGATCGATTTTTCCACTGAATTTTAACCATAGGAATCAAACGATTCCTCAGCTGCTTCAAATCATGAACTAAGATTCTGATAGGTTCTTCGGCATACGAAAGATCAGGTTGAATCTCTACTGCCAGAAGTTGAACGAGGTGAGAAGGGTCTCGAAGACATCTTCTCAATGATGATACATGAAATACATTGTGAACAGCTACAAAGCCATCAGGAAGACTTAACCAGTAGGTAGATGATCCTACTTTGGCCAAAACTTGGAAAGGTCCAACATAGCGGGGACTAAGTTTCCCAGCTACGCCAAATCTGAAGACACCTTTCATTGGACTGACTTTTAGATAAGCAGAATCTCCCACATTAAATTCTAGGAGACGGTGACAAGAATCATGATACTTGCTTTGATGATCTTGAGCTGAACAAATTCTCTGCTGAATTAATTTGATCTTATTACTGGTTTCTTCCACTAATTCTGAACCAAAGAGCTGAACGTTTCTGATTTATGACCATGCTAGCGGAGTACTGTATTTTCTACCATACAACGCTTCATAAGAGGCCATCTTAATACTGGCTTGAAAACTGTTATTGTAGGCAAACTCCACTAACGGGATATGATTTTCCCAGGAACTAGCAAAATTAAGAATATATAGCCTAAGCAAATCTTCCAAAACTTGGTTCACTCTTTCAGTTTGACCATCCGTTTGAGGATGAAAAGCTGTACTCATGGCTAGAGTCGTACCCAGATCTTGATGCACAGCTTGCCAAAACTTAGAAGTAAACCTGCTATCTCTATCCGATACAATTGACTTTGGGATCCTATGCAATCTGACAATTTCTTTGATGTAGAGTTTTGCTAACTTTTCTACCGAATCAGTTTGACTAACGGGAAGAAAATGCGCTGATTTAGTTAAGCTATCTACTAACACCCAGATCGCATCGGCACCTAATTTTGCACGAGGCAATCCCATGACAAAATCCATAGATATATCGAACTATTTCCATTCCGGGATATCTAAAGGATACAGAAGACCACCAGGTCTTTGGTGTTCGGCCTTTACTAAATTACAAGCATGACACTTGGCCACAAAGTCAACCATATCTTTCTTCATACCTGGCCATCAAAACAATTATTTCAAAGCTTGGTATATTTTAGTACTACCTGGGTGAATATGATACCCAGAATTATGGCCTTCGACTAGAACCTCTTGATGCATGGACTTAGGAATCCACAATCGATTACCTTGATAAACTACACCATTCTACAACTGCAAATCGTGACAAAGACCACCTTCAATATCTGCTTTAAGTTTCAGATACTCATTATCTTTGGTTTATGAAATAGAGACATCTCAGTGGAAAGTGGGTTCCATATTAATATTTGCTAAGAGAGAGCTTAGCATATTGCCAATGACGGGAGAAATCTCGAGCTTACAAAATTCAGGTTCTAAAGAACTGGATGTAATTATAGAGGTCAATGTAGCACGACGACTAAGAGCATCAGCCACTACATTCGCCTTTCCTGGATGATATTGGATACTGAGGTCATAATCATTGATGAGTTCCAACCATCTTCTCTGGCGACAATTCAACTCTCTCTGGGTGAAGATATACTTTAAACTTTGATGATCCATGAAATTTGAACATTGCACTATGTACAGATAGTGACGCCATATATTCAAGGAAAATATTACGGCTGCAAGTTCAAGATCATGAACCGGATAATTTCGCTCATGGGGTTTTAACTGACGAGAGGCATAAGCAACCACTTTACCCTCTTCATTAACACACAACCAAGACTGATTCCAGAGGCATCGGTATATACTTGATAGTTCAACCCTTCCTTAGGTAGAACAAGAACTGGAGCTGTAGAAAGTGCATCTTTTAAAGTTTGAAATGCTTCTTCGCATTCTAGACTCCAAATGAACGGAATGCCCTTTTGAATCAATTTAGTCAACGGTGAAGCAATTTGGGAAAAGCCTTTAGCAAACTTTCTGTAGTATCCAGCTAATCCCAAGAAACTTCTAATATCGGTTACAGACTTAGGTTGAACCCAGTTCTGAATAACACTTACTTTACTTTGATCTACACGAATACCTTGGGTATCGACTACGTGTCCCAAGAATGCAATGGAATGGAGCCAGAACTCGCATTTGGAGAACTTGGCATACAGTTGATGCTCACGCAAAGTTTCCAACACTAACCTCAGATGTTGTTTATGATCTCTCCGAGTTTTAGAATAAATAAGGATATTCTCAATAAAGACAATTACAAACTTGTCCAGATACGGTTTTAGCACTCACTGCATCAAATCCATAAAGATTGATGGTGCATTGGTGAGTCCGAATGACATCACCAAAAACTCAAAGTGGCCATAACAAGTACGGAAAGCAGTCTTCCCTACATCATCTTCTTTTACTCGCAGCTGATGGTATCCAGACCTTAAATCAATCTTGGAAAATATAACGGCTCCAGATAATTGGTCGAATAAGTCATCAATTCTAGGAAGCGGGTATTTGTTCTTTATGGTGACCTTATTCAACTCACGATAATCTATACACATACGCATAGATCCATCCTTCTTTTTCACAAATAAAACTGGCACTCCCCAAGGAGACATACTTGGCCTAATGAAACCTTTATTCAAGAGTTCTTGTAACTGTTCGTTGAGTTCTTGAAGCTCCTTAGGTGCCATTCTATAAGATGCTTTAGATATCGGTTGGGTACCAGGGATCAATTCAATAGAGAATTCTACTTCTCTGAAAGGAGGTACACCAGGCAAATCTTCTGGAAATACATCAGCAAATTCTTTGACTATCTTACAATCAGCAAGAGAGATATTTTCTTTTGTTTCGCCCATCATGGTAACTAAGTAGACATTACAACCCTTCACAACCAATTGTTCGGCTTTAATGGCATTTATTAAGGATAACTGCGTGCTGGTTTTTCCTACAAATATTTCAAGCTTGCCCTGGGAATGGAGAGTGACTTTCTTTTTATGACAGTTTATCACATCATTATTGTCACTGAGCCAATTCATCCCAAGGATGATATCAAAATTAACTATCGACAGGATGATTAGTTTAGCCTAAAATTCTTGATCATTTATCGGGACTTTGATATTGCAAAATTTATGGGCACTTAGTTGGATTCCTGATGGAAGTCCAACACTCAATCTTTGTGCTAGGTTGCATGCATGAAGTTTAAGGTTATTGGCAAATCATTCAGAGATAAACAAGTGACTGGCACCGGTGTTGAACAATACATTACAAGGTTTATTATTGAAATAAAGTGTGCCTAAATTTACACAGTTTTGCATCAACACTTAAAAAAAAATAAATATACAGAAATGTAATTTTAACAGGAGAGGTTTAGGAGTGTGTACCTGAAACCACATTGTTATCTTCGGCGGCTTCAATAGGAGTTAAGGCATATACTTGTGCAAGTCCAGCAGGATGATTGTTAGACTGCCATCGCTGATAATTCTGAGAATTGGGGACTGGTGGTTGCGTGTGAGCAACTTTAGAAGCAGGGGCTGGCATTATAGCCAGATTTGGTTCCCTTCGGTTCAGTGGAGTTGCTCGGAACACTTGCTTCTTATGGTAAGGCTTCTTATGGTCGCATTGATAGAACCGGTGGCCTGTACGCCCACAATTGAGACACCTCTGGCCAAAATGGTAACACTTACCATGCAGATGTGGCTTAGTACAATTTTGAGCTTGTTCAGCAGCAGGTGCTGCTTCCAGCTGATATACTTTCATAGGGTTAGATCCATGTCTCTTGAAGTTTCCCTGCGGGTTTAGAGTGGTTTGCGCTTTTCGCTTAAGATCCTTTTCAGATTGGTGATGCTCAATCACCTTAGCCATTTCCACTAGTTTGAAGAAGCTAGTCAGACAGAGCGGCACGATCTGGTTCTTCAGTGAACTTCGGAGTCCACAAAGAAAGCGATGGAACTTTGCTGACTCGAAATGAGTGACTTCTGGCATGAAACGAATAAATCTACGAAATTCTCTTTCGTATTCCGCCACTGAACGACTTCCTTGAGTCAACCTCATGATTATATTTGCAATAATATTTTATGCGGATGGGGCAATGAATTCAGTCTTGAAGGCCTCGATGAACTCATCCCAGGGGATGCCTTCTAACTCGTAGTCAGCGAACTTGGTGTTTTGGATCTCTTCCCACCAATATTCTACTTCCGCATGAAACAGACGGGTGGTGAGACGGACAGCTTCCGAGTTCAGGACCTTAAGACTAACGAGATCCCTTTCCACAGCCTTCAGCCAGTCGGCTGTATCCATTGGGGACAGGTTCCCACAAAAGGTTGGAGGTCTTAACCTCAGAAAATTGTGAAGGAGATTATCCGTCGAATGATATGAAAAAGAAGCAACTTGTGGGGCATGAACTGTCGGAGCAGTGACAGTGACTGGAGTTACACGATTATTCAGTAATTTCTGCATAACGAGTGCCTGTTGAGCTTGGTTTTCCAACAGAGTTGCCACCATGGCTCGCAGATGAGCCACCTCATCATTAGAACTACTAGAGGCAACAGTGTTCTTGATAAGAGTAACAGTAGGTGGTGATCCGGAATCCATTCTAGTTAATTAAGAAAAGGAGACAAACTCAGAATTTACTCTAAGGAAGAGAAATCAAAATCTTTCATTAATTATAGAAATAAGGGGTTATAATGCCAAAACTGTAAATCTAATGACGTTGCCTGAAAATAAAATATCATTTGTCCTAACTATCATTCAAACATTATCAATATACTCTGCCCTAAAGGCTACACAAAAGTCCTCAAAAGTGACTTCCCGATGCTTCCTATTACGTTTCTTCTCGAGCCTTGCCATGGTCTCATATCACCAAACTCCGGCGTAATCCACCATCAGATCTGTCATAATATCTACATAAAGTGACTCAGGACACTCTGTATGTATCAGAATGGACTCCACTCGGCTCAACCATTCTTGTGCATGTATGGGAAAGTTGAGCCCTCGATATACAGCTTGCTTTAGAAGCTTCTCGAAGACTAAAATCCCTTTTACTTAAACTCCTTCAATCTGCCAATTGCTTTCCTGCCTCCATTTGAAGCTACAGCTCCAAACTCTCTTGAAGGCACGCTGATAATAGTCTATATCGGACTCTTCAGAATTCATTTGACTCTGAGAACATAATTTTATTACATTTTTGTTAGACTCCAGATGACTAAATTATTAGGATGAGAGTATTCTCCTCCTACATTTTGCATAGAGTTACTAACACTACTATGTTATGGATGTCACTTATATTGATGTTTGTATTTCAGAAGAACGGTCCATTAGGTATAAAGGAATCATAGAACCAATTCTGACACCTTATGGTGTTCTCTGATACCAACTGTGGTGACCCCGTACTGACAACAAGGAAGTACGGTGCTCCAACTATGGCAAATCCCTAACTTAAGTAAAGTTAGGTAAACACAACCTGCTTTAAGCCAAGGACTTGTCAACAAGTGTTATAACATCATCAATATACAAATATCAAAGTGGCGGAAGCAATGAATAATACAGTAACATTCACAAGCATACATAGTAGGAAAAGAGAATGCAATATAGTAACTCATCACAATGTAGAAATGAAATACATCCAGAATTAATTATTACAAACTAAAGTTTAAAGAAAATGAAAACAAATGTCTCTCAATCTCACTGAAATAAAAATGCAATATCTATCTAAACAGCAGCAGCACGATCCTCCTCCAGAACGTGCTCCTCTTCTGCGACACTGCCCACGAACACGTCTGAATCTGACATTTGTCGGTATCACAAATGCCAGGGCCCCAGCCAACAAAACTAAAAGATTACAGTTAGACAATTGTCTAAGTACATTTTAGGCTATTTTAATGATCTGAACATTTAAATATATCACATTTTACGTTAACTACACATGCAAGCAGTAAAGGGTGCAATAAGCTATGAAAGAAATGGGTAACTATACACTATCCATTTATAACATTCAACATGTATGTGAAATAACATACTAAGACATGAAAGTTAGCAGGGTAAAGCTAAAAGCAAAAGAACTACAACTACTATGATAATTCCACTACTAACATGATTATGATCGTATTAACACATGCTGAGTATATAAAGAAAACACAAGTATTGAAAATATGCAATTCTAGCATCCTAAACATGCCAATATATATAAGTAAACATATGACTATACATACAACATGCTAGTTAAGAACAAGAAATGAAATGAAAACCACTGAGACATGTGGCAAAAACAAAGCAATCTATGAAATATAAAACCACTGAGACATGTGACAAAGCGAGCAAATACTGAAATAAGGCCACTGAAGCATGTGGCAAAGCAAAACAGAAAAACAATACTGAACAATCCAGCTAAAGTAGCAATAAGCCTAAGACATAGTACTGCCATACCAGCTAATAGGCCATATAGGGCCTCCAATATCAATCAATCAATCCCCAGCCTAGCCTTCCAAATATGCTAAGTCTGAGTCCAATCTATACAATACTACTACTGGAGTGGCAGACTAAGCTAGGACATATTCTACCAACTGCAATCAAGGCAAAACTGAATGATATGCAATTCAAATACTAACTTAGGATGTATCATCCATATCCTAAGTTCTCCTATTATGCTCAAGGAATAAGGCAAAATAACCAAGGGATGCCAAGCAATCTAGTCAAGGTAAGCAGGAGACTCAATCTAGACTTATATGATATATGATGTTATCTAATTACCAAATCTAATTACTCTGAGAAGGTACAAGTTTAGGATCTCCAATATCCAGCTATCGAGTAGAATCACAGATTTTATGTCCTTAAAGTTAATATTAGAACTTAACAAGTTCTAATCCAAAATCATGTCATGACTATATAGTTTAAGTGATTAAATCAATGACCTAGTTTATTAATATTTTACTCTCTTACCCAAATCTTGATTAAGTAAATCAAGATTTAAGGATCTAGAACTTAAACCCCATTTTTGGGTTCAAATCCTAAATCCAAGGTAATATCCTAACTAAGATCTAGGGTTCACATTTACAACCCAAATTTAAGGTATAGAATCCTATAAGCTGAAGGATTCAGGAACTAAGAACTTATTGAAAGGTTATTTTACTGATTATAAGATAAAATAATCAATTAAGAACTTGAGAATCAAAGATCTATATTCAATCTTTTAGATAATATCATTATCCTATAGATTGAATTATCGTATACCCACATGGTAGGTTTCAAAAGATTAAACAATAAAACATTTAAAGAATTCCAATTGGAGATGGTTCAATTCAAATTGAAGGTCTAAGTCTAAGATCTAAGATCTAAGGATCTGAGATTTGATCACTTTAGACTTTAAACTAGAGTTTTAACTTAAGAGTTTCCATTTATGTTTCTTTTAGAATTTAAGTTCATAGTTAAATTATATGGAGCTTATTAAGGTTGAAATTGACAATTTTAAGTATTAGATTAAACATCAAACTCATATTGATCTTTTTAGGGCTACTTAAGATCTAAGGATCTGAGGTTTGATCACTTTAGACCTTAAGCTAGATTTTAACTTAGGTTGTTCCATTATTATTTCTTTTAGCATTTAAGCTTATAATTTAACTAGTTTGAACTTATCAAGTGACTTTTGAAATGGTTACATTTAAGTGTTAAGCTTAAGTGACTTCTTTAAGCTCACTTAAGATTTAAGTGTCTAAATTAGGGCTTAATTGAAGATTTCTTGAATTAATGTTCACATTGAAATTGTTATTATGCTAAGAGTTCAGAGAACAATTCTAATCTATCTTAGGGTTAATTTATT
This sequence comes from Gastrodia elata, assembly GCA_016760335.1. Classification (NCBI taxonomy): domain Eukaryota; kingdom Viridiplantae; phylum Streptophyta; class Magnoliopsida; order Asparagales; family Orchidaceae; genus Gastrodia; species Gastrodia elata. The sequence continues at coordinate 2,333,400 of CM028679.1, forward strand.
AAAGTTCCCAATGTTTTAGGGCATTTAAGCACAATTTAGTCTAAATGACCAAAATACCCCCACTTAAGCTTAAACTTGGGATCTTAGGTTTTACTTATCCAATTTAATCCAAATCTATTTTAATGTGCTTCATATTGGTTAATAGAGTACAAAATACACTTATCTTAAGTTTTGACCCCTTAATTAATCTAATTAGCACTAATCACTTATTTAAGCCAATTTTGGGGGTTAGTAAATTTAGGGCATCTTAGGGCAATCCAACCTTTCCAAATGGTTCTAGTATACTTAGGATAGCATTACAGACAATCTTTATCAAGATCAGAGGCTTAATTAGGTTTAATTTTACTAATCCCTAATTAGGGTGATTAAGGAGTGATTAAGTAAAATTAATATCAAAAACAAAACTTAAGTGTCTGGTCTTGTTTCTTAGGGAACAAGGAGCAATCTGAGTCTTTAATCTCATTAATTGGATATTTACATTATTTTATATGATTTATTTAATGACAGCAAGGAGTTTGGCAAATATTTTTAAATCCAACCATTGGATCTGAGATTTTATTTTATATTTTGATTCCTTGAATTTTTTTGATTCAAATGGTATATTGGATCATACCATTTGGATTTATATAACTAAAGTTATTTAAATAATTTAATCTGAATGTTTATTTAAATTGGAATCATAGGTTTTAATTAATTTAATTCACAACCATAGAAAATGTCATCCAATAATTATTTAATTAGCTGCGGCCCAAAATCAAAAGACGCGGGCCGGGGGCCGGCCCGACCTAAGGCCCACGACTTCATCTTCTTCCTCTCGACGGGTCCCGACCCAGCCGAACTTCGACGCTGAAATTCTCGACGCACAGACGACAACGGCGGCTCGACTTGATCCCTACACGTTCCCTGAGTCAAGACGCTTTGATTGGACCAAGAACCCCAATCTAGATCCCTTTGGATTGACGGGTGTTACTCAACCGAGACGCCTCCGATACGGGCATCTCAGGCCGACTGTGAGGGGGAAATTCTCCTCACAGAGGCCTCAATTCGACCGGGGTTCGATCCCTACATGTTCAGGGAGTCAAGACGTGTTGAACCCCCAACCTATCTTAACCTGAGGCGCAGCCAATCGCAGGGCCCTTACTCGGACTCAACCATTGGCTCGGCTGCTAGCTCAATCAATCGATACGATCGACTCGAGCTAGCTTAGCCCCAGGCGACAATTACACTGGGTTTCCTAGGTGGCTAAGGTAACCTAGACGACATCCAGAGCTCATTCAGAGGGCAGAAACCAAATGGAGCTTGAAGAAATTTCCATGGGGGAAGGTTGTACCTCAAGTCGGGCTGCAGGCATAGCCGAGGGGAATTGAGGTGCACTGAAGCTTCCTGGACAGCAGATGAAGCTTCATAGGGGGTCTGAACACCAAAGCCCCTCTATCAGCAGTTCGAGCTTCGGGAATACCAGGATTCACCGAGGAAGACGGAAGCTCTAGAGACTTCAATTGGGGAAATTGAGGGTTCACATTGAGCAAAAGGACTCACTGTGAATCACTGGGAGTATTTATAGGCCAAGGGAGCTATAGGGGTGGTTTCCAGTGCTCGGGTAATGGTGAGAGGCTCGGGCCGAAGGGAATGGCTCGGACCAATGGCTATGGGCAATTTGGGGAGAAGGCAGCCAGCCAGATGAATGCACCGAGGGCAGGAGAGGAAATTCGGTGCTTTTCCCGTACTGCCATGCGATAGGGAGGATCCTGGCTGCCGGGGAGGACCAGACACAGACGGGCGAGGCGAGGGAGACGATCCACAATGCTCGGGTTAGTCTCCGCCGTCTGATGGAGCGACCGTTGGTCTCGAACGGCTCTGATGCGTTACTTAATGGGATAGGATGGTAGCCGTTGGATACGCGCGATGGATTCAATGCCTACGATTTAATCTTAACACAGAGGAGATCCTGCCGTTCGATGGCTTGCGCCTGGATGCGTGCTAACATATCGGGTGGCCGAAACGCGTGCGCCCCTGTCGGGACCCCGCAGCGAATCTGCCACGGTCCCGACAGCAAATCCCGGGTTTTATTTTAAATAAAAATTAATTTTAAATATAAAAAAAATTAATTAAATAATATCTAATTATTCTTAAATTATCCAAATTCAATTTAGGACCAAATGAGCTCCAAAAATTCCCAAAATTTCACCCTTAGCTATATAGGGTATGAGGAATTCAAAAATGAACTCAGATTTTAATTTGAAGATCAAAATAATTTAGGTATTTTTCAGGGCTTAAAAATAGCCAAAAATACCAAATTTTCTATTTTAGCTCCAAATGATCCCAAACTTTTAGGGTTAGGTTTAAATGACCCATTGAATCTAATGGAATCAAAATCAAGCCTTGGTTTAGCTTAATTAATCCAGGTCTAGCTAGGTTAACAACTTAGGGTTGTTATAGTGGGAGAGGGAGCGGGCCCCACAGCGCCACACGGTAGCTCGGGAGAGGCCGCGGGCTATGGAGCGGAGCCCACAGCTGTGACCCGAAGCAACCACACTGTAGCAGCAGGCCCCACATGCCACACGGTGGGCAGCACATGCGACACCGAGCAGAGTGGGCCCCACCACGTTGACTGTTGTGCCATGTGGACATCCGGCACGCTCCACTGGGCGGGCTCAAGTCGACTTGGCCCGACCCGGACCCCTCACCATCCCGCAGATGAAACCGCGAGGCGCACCTAGGGTTGGACTTTTTTGGCGTTCTCGGTGACTTTGCGGCTCGGCTCACACGTCTATAGATAGCCCGGGATGGGGACTAGACACCAGTGGCTGAACCGAGAACCTAAAAGACTTGGTTCGCGTGGATTCCTAAGACCTAGGCAACCTCATTGTGGACAGCTTGCGAGTGAATCTATGGATTGATCGCAATGTTTCTAACATATACCACTCCATTCCATCTTCGATCAATAGTTAAGACTCAATTAACATACACGAATCAAAACCCAAAGTAATTGCATAGTATCGAATAGGGTTAGAAGATGGAGGAGCACCTCAGTGGACGGCTCTACGTTCGGTCTTCGACTCCGAGTGCTCCTCTCGACTTCAGATCGCTCAAACAAGAAATCCTCGACTCGGTTAAGGCCTTAAGGGTTCATCGATGGAGGTTACGAGGTGGGAGGGGACTCGGACTGGCGAGCGGAGCGGCGGTCGGCCACGTGTCAACCCGTGAGATTTAGCAATCTCTGCGATAAACGAGACGCATCGGGATCGTCTGATTCTCTCAGATGATACAGATCTGTCATCCGATTTGACGGCAAGTCCAACTGGCATGGCGTGAGAAGGCAGACGGTGCCAGAGATCTAACAGCTCTGCAGAATAAAAATAAAGAAATTAATAATTTAATTAATTAATTAATATAAAATCTTATTTTATTATATAAAATTAATTAATTAAATAAAATTAGAAAATTTTCAAATATTCACCCCTAGCTAATTGAGGGGTGAAAAATGCAACAGCGAGGTCAGATTTTTGTTTTGACGAGTATTTTATTTTTTTATTTTTCGAGGTATTTAAATATTATTAAAATATTCAACGACTCCCGATTGCCACCAAAATATCACCCCTGGCTAATTTGAGGGCAATGAGTGCAATGGCGAAGTTCGATTTTTGATCCAAGATCAATTTAGATAGGTTAATTTCTAAGGTTTCTAAATTTTTTCAAAATCAGAATTTGATCAATTTGACTCCTGATTTGGACTAAGTGTTGGTGGAAGACTCCTAATAACCTAATTAGAGCACTAAGATTGAGATTAGGATCTGTATTAGTCCTGATTAGCTTGGATAACAACTTGGGTTATTATAGGCTAGAGAACTAGCACAAAAAATAATCGATGCTGGATCAGCTCCCGCTGAACCCAGCACCAGGTCCCCACATAGTGTGAGGCTAGGGGAGATTCTAAGGTCTTAGATTGGAACTATCTTTATAAGAGTTAAGTGTAGAACTTAACCTATTGAAGCTAATATTAAGATCAATGGAACCTTGTAGATAATATAATAGATATGAGTATACTAACTTTTGTAGTATATATTGACACTAAATTTTAAGTAAAAGACTTAGAGACTTTTAGGTATTAATTAATTGAACTAAGGTTAGATCTAAGTATTAGGGAAATTAGAACATGGAACCTTAGTATAAAATGAATATATTGTTACTTAAACTAATAACCTAGCAAGAAGGATCTAGTTGAAATTAGTACATATACTTACGTCTTTTACTGTTATTTTTTAATCATTTCCTTACTTTTCCCTTACTACTTTGTGCATCACTTTAAAATTGTAAATTAGTTAAAATGTGATATCCTATAGTTAAAATAAATTAGAAATCCTAAAATATACCCAAATTTTATAAGTCTAACTACCTATTTTTATTTTCTTGGTTGTGCCCTATTGTATTTAATATTAAATATGTTAGATCAGAAACTTTGAGTGGAGCTCGAACTTGAGGTAGATCTTAATCAGTAGAGGCATCTTGAAGACCTTACCTTTTGTCATCTTCTTTTATTTACCTGGGAGAACGAGTGATATTACATCGTTAAACAATTTGTTTAAATTTAATTAACTCTGGATACTCTTACTTCTCATTTTCTATGATGAATGTTTTTCCTTTCTTTATTTGGATAGTTGGAACATTATATTATATATTAAGTTTATGCATCTATTTTTTCATCTTATAGATTCTTGACTTCTCGTAGTGCTTAATAGTGGGTTAAGACTCTCTAACTCAGTATTAAGTACTACAGTAATACTCAATGTTGGATTAGATTACCTAATCTAGCATATGGTCATTACAGTTGGTACCAGAATGAGTATTAAGAAGGAAAAATATTTTTTATAACATTACATCGCCTACTCTATCGTTCCTCAAGCTCAGTTGAACTCAGGCAAACCTATTAAGGGCTCGGTGGCTAGGGTGTGTACAGTGCCTAACCACCTTTTACCCACCACCTGGCGATCTCAATAGCCCCAATCCTTAATGATAGGTTTCTTAAGTCGGTCTCAACCCAAGGATCCTAATGGGACTATCAGCAAGCCAGTTGGCTCATTGAGGAAGGAGAATTGCCCCTCTATAATGAACCCTAGTTGACCAACCCATCGAATTAGGGTTAGGCCCTGGGGTTTATTTCACTTAGAGCTTTTAGGTGCGGTAAGAAGATCTCGTCACCAACTTTGATTTGGTTTGCTGCTTGGAATTAATCGTGCGAGGAGTTAGGGAAAACACTAGGCACGCCTTCTCGGCCCTCGTCGGGGATGGAGATGAACAATGTCATGCTTCAACATGAACTGTGACACTATGCGGGCGGATCGAGCCCCCATGGCCACGAGCCTTGGGGTGCACCCATACGCAAGGTCCTTAATTAGACCCATCCTCCAAAGAAAATGTTAGTCCAATCGATCGTATCAATTGATCAAGGATAACCCATACCTCATAGACATGTGCACTGGGTTCTATTAGCCTAGACGTGCAGTTATGAATCAAAATAGAGTGATGTTGAGCCTACTCAACTCATCATAGAGAGGGTACCAGGTTTAATCGGGGAATTTTGCTGACACTACTGGAGATGATCTTAAGGGCAGACTAGGCTGCATGAAGACACTAGGGGTCCTGAACCCCATGACTCACCCTCTGATTGTAGCTGGAAGGAGCTGGGGATTGACGGGGAGATCACAGTATAACTGAGAGTATAAATTGGGGGAGAACTCAAATTGGGGATTCACAGAGAGAAAAATAGCTCTGTGGACAATTCCTGAGGCTATTTATAGCCTCAAGGAAGTGCTTGGGTGAGGCTAATCGGGCTGGATCGACTCAACATCTCAGGCCGAAGCTTAGCTCTCAAATTCCAATTCGGGGATAGTCAGGCTTTAGGGCCCGTCCATGGCTTCCTACCAATTCGCTAAAGGACTAATAGCTCTGCTAAGGTGGATGGAGGAGTGGGGCACAAGGCCTATAGTCGGCAGTACAAAGATTTTCCCTGTCGGGAGTGTGGGCGAGTGGGGACGACAATCCATAGTTGCAGAAGGAGTGGAAGCGTCTGATCAATCATAGAAAAGACGCAATGATCCTAGTCTGTCGGATCCTAACAGTTGATCGCGGGAGTGATCTAGGCCGTATGATTAATGGGTAAGATTCGACGCTCGGGAATAGAAGCCGCTATGATTAAATTCAGTCCGTTGGATTCGCAGAGCGATGGATGGATGCAGTTCAAATTCACTATCACGGGACCCGGGTTCCGCAGCGGATCGCCCACGGCCCGCACAACAGAGCTTAGATGGGTATTAGCCATTGAGGATAGATTTGCAATTTAGAAAAGATCTAAATATTTTGTGCAATTTTCCCTATTTAAATTAAATTCAATTATGGCCTAAATGACCTCCACAAATTCCCAAAATTGCATCCTTAACTAATTTGAGAGTGAGGAATTCAAAATGCAATCAGATTTTGGTTTGCAGATCAAAATATTTTGGTTATTAATTAGGGTTCTTAATTTGATGAAATTATAAATTTAACCTAATGAGGTCCGATTGACCCCATATTATCAAGGTTTGACCCTAATGACCATAAGAATAGAATGGAATCAAAATCAAGGTGTGATTAAGATTAAGCTTAAGCTTAGTAATGACCTAGAGTTGTTACAGACTTCCCCACTTAAGAATAATGTCATCCTTAACATTATCCTAATAAGGGAAAAGAAAACTTGAAAATTTATGAATAGGACTTAGAAATTAAGATTACCTGGGCTTTCAAAGAGACTTGGGTATTTCTGTTGCATAACGACCTTTTTCTCTAAAGTAGATTCTTCGATAGAGCGATTCCTTCATTGAACTTTCACCATTATGATTGAGCAATTCCTTAGCTATAGAGTTGATTTCCCTGATATATTACATTTCCATGCAGTTGTAGCATGGTGATGGCTACCATCATATCCAGCTTTGAACTTCATATAATCTTTATCTTTATTTTGAGAAATGTAGACACCTCTGTGGAACGTTGTGTAGCTCCCCATCCCATCGCTGCGGGTAACATAAGTGTTTAAGGAGTAAGTACCCTAAGCAGTTGGCGGCAGAATGGTGCGTTATTTAGAAAGGGTTTATAAACCTTCCGACATGCGAAAACTGAGAGCCTATGCAAGGTAAAACTAAAGGCTAATCCTTAAGACTAGTAGTATCGTTATCTTAAGCATTGGTTGGAATACTTATATACATTGGACATAGTAAGACAAAAAGAATATTTCCAATCTATATGAGTATTGAATATGAGCATTTGCTACTGATCACATCACAATACTAAGTATAAGTAGAAATAATCAAAGTGCGGAAGCTAAAAGCCTTCATCCAAACATTCATCACAGAGCCAACTAGAAACATTCATCTCAGAAATGAAATAAAAGAATATACATCCAGATAGTTATCACAATACCATTATTTTAAAATGAAAATAGCAAGAATAAAGGTTTCTTAATCTCACAACTAAAAGTAGCTTAAAGAGTAAAGTCTGAATCTCTTAGTGCTCCACCGGGTCTTCTTGAATCTCTTGAAGAGACTCCAATGCTGGCTCATCAAACTGCTCTTGATCTAGCAAATTGTCAGATCCCAAAAGTACCATGTGTTAAACAGTAAGTTTAACACCAACAAAATGCTACAACATGCTTTTATATAGTTTACAGAATTTAACATTTAAATAAATTAGGAAAGTAGTGCAAAAAATATTGAAGTAACTAAAAGCGGGAACATAAAGTAAAATAATGACTGAAAGGAAATGCTAAAGCAATCCACTGTAAAGATCGAAAGCTGAATAAACATACTATATTAAGACTTATGCCAATGTAAATACATCTAAAATACTACTAAATTGTCATGAATACATAGTTTATTTCCCATATACATCCCATTAGGAATTCAATATCTTGATGCCCACTACATCCCATAATTCCTCTCTTGATGTATGCTACATCCCATAATTCACAATCATTCTTGATACTTGCTTATACTTATGCAGTGTATGAAAAAATGTTCTTAAAACAACCTAATCTTAAAACTTCCTTAAGTTATCACATATTGGGAGTGTGTATACATAAATATTATATTCTAAGAAGGGTAACTTGAAACACTTAGTTTGTTTAACTGCACTTATCGACCCGCACAAAGATAAGGGACATAGTTCTTTTACAGTTTATTCTCTCAAACTAAGTCGTTCAATTCTCTAATTAAAAACATAACTTAAAGTATCCTAAGAAAGGAAACTTGAAACGCTTAGTTTGTTTAACTACGCTTAACGATGCACACAAAGTTATGAGACAATCCTTTTTCAGTTTATTCCTTTAAACTAAGATGTTCAATCCGTACTTATAGGATAACTTAAAGTGTCCTAAGAAAGGTAATTTGAAACACTTTGTTTGCTTAACTGCACTTATCGAGAGAAGAGACATAACCTTCTATAGTATATTCTCTCAAACTAAGATGTTCAATCCTCTACTTATAACACACTTAATAAAATTGAGAGATTTATCTTGATGTTCTTGTAGATTCATCTAAGGCAAGATGAGAACCTATAATTTTATTCAAGATGAATTATTTAATTACATATCCTTGCTAAATCAAATTAGCTTTATGGATATGCACTATAGTCTTCACATGATAAACACTAATGCTATCATTCCATTCTAACTATTTAGAAACTAAGGAAATTTAGACTAATTAATCCATTCTCCATTAGAGGTACTAAACAATGGGGTTCCAAGTTTGTGACATAGAAGTCACTCTAATAGGCAATCTACCTCATTTAATCTTAATTTATAGTTCATTAGGTTATTACTACCACAAATATAGAGGCTTAATTATCTACGATTCAAAAGGTTCATCTAAAGGCTTGCCTCAATGTCTATTCAATAAGATATCTCCTACCTCAATATTTCCCTAATTAAAGGTATAAAGTACTTAATTTAAAAGTATCTAACAAGACAAGAATAGATTAAAAACTTATAAATATGACAATTTAGCTTTCTATCCTAAGTTGAAGCATGAAATCAAACTAAAGCTTCAAACATAAGAAAAATTATATAAAAATCAATCACTTAATTATAATGAAAGATTATTAAATTAGATCACTAACTTTTAAGTTTTATTAAAATTATCATATCATAGGATAGAATCAATACATTATTAAGAATGGATCATTTGAAAATTAACATATTTTAATGATTTGATGTAAGTTAAATCATGTTAATTCTCTTAATTAAGAGTAAATCAAAGGAGTATAAGATTTGATCAAGATAATAAATCACATTATCATGCACCATAAGTTCTATAATTGATTCATAAGTCCTTACCTTACTGATTTTAAGGGAAAGAAATCATTTTTATAACTTAAGGGCACTTAAGTCAAAACGTGGGCAAGATGACTATTTTGCCCTTACTTAAGGGTCTAAAATACAACTTTTTGATGGATTTCAATTTATGAGGGTTTAAAGTTCTATCAATTAATTGATTTAATCGATCTAAATCAATTTAAATCTCAATAATTATAAGGTAACTAAATTAATTTAATTCAATTGGCAGTGGGACCCACCAAACCAGACAGACAATGCAACGGGTCCCACGGGCAGAGCCGCACAATAATTTGATGCACAGACGAATGCAGAGTAGGCCCCACTGTAACTCCACATCCCATCACCACAGGAAATTAATTTAAGGAATAACAGTTTGCGGCAGAACAGTGCATTACTCGAGAAGGAAACACAACTTTCCCGAATAAATTTGCTGAGCGCAAGAACTGATGAGACTCAACCTCACAAAATGAGGGCTAGGTACTAATCTTTAAGATAAGTGTCGTATTCTTATCTTAAGTATTAGATATAGTACTCGTGTATTTTAGATTCGAATACAGATAAGGTCTAAGTTACACGAATACTAGCATTTTATGAATATTCTGATCACATCATAATACTAAGTATAAGTAGAGGAAAATACAAAGTGCAAAAGCTAAACCATACATCCAGAAACATTCATCATAGAAGATAAGTAAGGCATTCATCTCAGAAAAGAAAAGAGAATGCATCCAGAGTTATTACAACAATTTACTAAAATACAGAATAGAGTCTAAGTACTAAACTAAAAATAATTTAATAGAAAGTAAGGGCTAGAGGAGAGTCCACCAGTGCTTCACGAACTCCTTATGGATCTTCTGAGTATCTACCTGATCTGGCTCCACAAACTGCTCAAAATCTAGCAAATTACTGGATCCCAAAAGTACCATGTGACAATAAGCCAACACATCATAGGCTACTCTAACAGTTATAATTATCTACTTTTTAATATTTAAATAGTTTAAGTAAAACTATAAAAAAGATAGTAAAATAGCTGAAAGTTCAAAATAATGTAGACCTGAAAGTAAAGTAAACTGAACTGTAAATAGAATACTGAATATAGAAAAATAGTAAATAAATATGAAACTGCATCTAACTGCTGAAATAGATGTGAGATAGTAAATAATCTAAAATTGGATAAATGCTAAATTATAAATATGTTGTATGCCACTGGATTCATAATTATGCATCTAAATATACCACAGAACTGTATGCCACTAATATGCTAACTTAGTGTCTTATAACACCCCATAGATTCCTAGGTGAGCGAACGCTCTGCTAACATAGTCCTTAGGTGAGTCAAGTGCTCCGCTAATGCTGACATGACTTATGCATTTATGATATGCTAAGGCTTTAATGATGGTATGCTTTAAATCATCAAAATCCATAAATTAATTCAATATCAAATAATGATTCTATTTATCTCCATTGTGCATAATTCATCTAAATGAATTCTGACTTCTAATTCTAAGTTACTGAAGGATCTTAGTTAAGGTTATACTTAAAATTGTCAGCTAAAGGGATTGTATATACATAGTTGGTATGTTTCCAAGAAAAGTGAATTTAACACTTCATTTGTTTAACTACACTTATCAAAGCACGCAACGATAAGGGGCAGAACCCGGTCATAATTTATTATCTCAAACTAAGCTGTTAAATACCCTAATTATAAGCATACTTGGTGTTCTAATAAGAATAACTTGAAATATTTAGTTTGTTTAATTGCACTTATCAAAATGCTTGATGATAAGGGGAAGAACTCGGTCACAGATTATTCTCTCAAACTAAGTATTTAAGTTTCCTAATTATAATACACTTAGGCTTGGAAAATTTACTCTAAGATGGACTATACTTATCTAATCACATATGATAAGAATAAGACTCTACAGTCCTATTTAGAGTGACTCATCCAATACCAAATTTTACTGAAACAATTTAGTACTATGGATATACACTATCACATTCTACTGATAATCTACTGATTCCAACAAATCTATTTAATAAATAAGGAATATCAAATTAATACATACTTACTCTATTGAATGGATCCTACACAAGGTTCTAAGGAAGTGACCTAAAGGTCACTCAATTTTAAGTTACTACCACATGGGAAAATCTCATGCTAAGTTCTTAGGTAATTCTACCACAAGGGTCTAAGATCAAGTATCTAAAGCTAATAAGGAGCATCTAAGTTCCTACCTCAAAATGTAAATAATAAACTCTTCTTATCTCAAAAGATTATTTATTAATAAGGCATATAAATTATTGAGTTATTTATACTAAGGCAAGATCATAATGATCTTGCACTTCTAACATAAATAAAGATCTAGACTTTATGAATTTTACTGATTCCACAGCTATTATATTATTTAGATCTGATTTGATCAGATCAGATGGGTAAGCCCATCTGATCAATACCTATACTGCAATTATGGGATTTAATCATAAATATTATTAGGAATTGATCATCCTATAAATTATTAAAGTATTATGATTTAACACATGCTAAGAGTCTTATTTAAGAGAAAATCAAGATGTTAAAGATATAATTCTGATCTTCATTCACATGACTTCATTATTGATCTTATTAGTTCTAAGTTAATGAGTTAAGATCAATGTCAAATTAGAGTATATTATTAGAATTATGCAAGTTAATTTATCATTCAATTAAGCTAAATTAATTAAAGTGATTAAGGATTTAGATCTTAATCAAGGTAAGTTAGGATTTAACTTCTACTTAGCCAAATCAAGACCACTTGTTTGATTTATAGATCAATGACAAATCAGTGAGTTATTGGTGTATTATTGATGTCCATTTCAAGATTAAGTTTAAGTATTAATTACTTAATCAATTTTTGTATTAATTACTTAAAATTCAACTTTGCCATTGCGCTCGTCACACCCAAATTAGCTAAGGTGATGTTTTAGAAATATTTGGAAGTCGTCTAATTTTTTTAAATACTTTAATGTAATTAAAAACCCTTGAAAAATAGAATAATTAAATAATTGTCAGAATCGAAATTCGGCTTCGCCATTAAGTTCCTCACCCTCAAATTTGCTAGGGGTGAATTTTCGAGATTTTTCGGAGCCCGTTTATTCATCCAATTTTTAATTAGAAAATAGGGTTAACTAAAAATTTGAAATAAATAATTAAATCCATTTTTCTTTAATCTCCATTTTCTCTTTTTTGCATTTGGGACCCACCCCTATTCATGCATTCGACGCCCCTACCCTCCTTTACGCACACAACAGCTGAAGCCCCCTCTCCATTCTCCATTTTTCTGCTCAAATCCTCCTTTCTCCCCATACCTTGGATGGGATTGCTCCTTCTCATCCCATCCCATGACTCAATGCTGGAGCCATTTGACAGACAGTGAAATACACATCTGTGCTCGCACGCAATTGTACGTGGTTTGAAGTAATAATTTGGAAGGTGAGTTGCGAGATTTATCGTCCTCGGGGAATGGGGTGTTTTGTTACTAAGGTATATCTAATTTTAATAATGTTTAAATGGTACAAATTCAGTTTAATTTGGTTCCATTGTCTAGGCAATAATTCAAATCTAAGAAACTATTTAAAGTAGAGAGGAGAGTTGGGCTTATTCCATGTAAAATGATGGGGGCCTCAAGTTGTATTACTTCTCAAGCACATTTCATTCTTTTTTTATTAAGCTAATTAATCAAGTGCATATTGTATTTCTTAGAGTTATCCTCTAAATCATTCAAGTGCAAATCTTGCGCGAGAGATGAACACACAAGAGTTCAATTTCTGCACAAAGATTCCCATGAGATCGCAAGAAGAGCACTTTAGTTTTCCAACGTCTAGGTTACCAAAATTTACAGTTTTAATTAGCTGATCTCAAGAGCATTGACTCAACTAATGAGCATCTCGCGCATCATGCACAGTTCAGATAAGAAAGTGATTTCATTGGGCTCTATGTGCTATGTCACATTATTTATGAGCTCTCAAAGAATCCACTTCCTCCTTTCACGTATGCTGAGCAACGGAGCTTCAATTAGTGGGTCTTAGCTCACATGCTTAGACTCCTTAGTTTAGTGTAAAATATGGTGCAAAAAAGCTCAAGAACTTCTCACTTAGTTCTAAGCTCCTCTTTCACACATATCTCGCTCATAACTAAGCATTGAGCTATGGAGCACAAGACCTTCATTTTGTTTATAAGTATTTATAGTTATATTTTCATAACATAAGATTTTCATTTATTACACAACTTGTTCTTAAGATGATTTCATTGAGTCATTCAAAAATAGATTTTCTTTATATCAATGCTTAAGGAAGTTCTACATCATTCATTGAGTCCTTTACATTCTACAATGGGCTTAGCCCAACCCTCCATAAGGGAGTTTAGCCTTCCATTATAGCGGAGAAAAGAAAAAAAACATACAAGGATGAAGACCCTTTTATGATCCACTAAAAGAAAAGTAAAAGCAAGATTAGAGTTTATTAGGAATAGCCCTTAATGGGGTTCTCCAAATTTTTCTTCTTCTTTCTCTTCTCCTCCCTTTTAGCTCCCTAGTGCAGCCTTCGGTTCTTTCTCATCTAGCAATGGTTCTTTCCACTTCCCTTGGAGAGGTCTCCTTCTTCCTCTATGCAGCCCCCTAAAAATTGAACTTGTTGGATGCAAATTGGGAACCCTTCTTAAGTAAAGAAGAGCTGCATTTATAGATGGATCAATCCTCTTCCTTGCCCTTCAAATTCTATATCTTCCCTCCAAAATTCTGCAGCAATAAGTGCCTATCCCACTTGAGGCATGATAAGACAATCTCTTTTCCATTCTTTAATCTCCACATCACTTAAAAAATTCATTTTTCCTTTAAAAACTATACTGCTGTAGAAAAAAATGATGGCTAGGAGATAAGGAGCAGGTTGGGGGTCTTGTCCCAGCCATAATAAATGCCCAAAATAGACCGAAATTCGGTGCGTCACTACAGCGCGTTGTAGCAATCGAGTCTCGCAACTCATTTGCTGCAGCGCGCTATGGCAGTTTTAAGTCATGAAACATGCCCGCTGCAGCGCGTTGTAGTGATTGAGTTTCACAAATTCTCTTGCTGCAGTGCGCTGTAGCGATTGAATCTCGCAAACTCTCCCACTATGGCGCGCTACAGTGATTGAGTTCCGTAAACTCTCCCGATGTGGTGCGCTACAGCAATTGAGCTCTGCAAACTCTTTCGCTATTGTGCGCTGTAGCGATTAAGTTCCGCAATCTCTCCTGTTGTGGCATGCTGTAGTGATTGAGTTTTGCAAACTCTCCCGCTGTGGCACGCTGCAGCGATTGAGTTCCACAAACTCTCCCGCTGTAGCGCGCTGTAGCGATTGAGTTTTGCAAATTCACCCACCGCAGCTCGCTAGGGCACGTTATGGTGCATCGTGGTGAAAATGCTCCAGAATTCAGCAATGTTCTTGTAAAGAGTCTTCTATAAGCAAATAGTTGTGGCGCGCCGTGGCGCGCTGCAGTGGTTTTCTTCCAGAATTTGTAGAAACATTCCAGAATTGTCTAGAAATTGCTGAGCTTATATTTTACTTGAACAATAGGCAAAATTTGATCAAGGGGGCTGTTTAAAATAAGAAAATGAATGAGTTTTTTCCTTTATTTAAGATATAAATTAAAGATTTACCACACCCTCACACTTTGACTCTTGCTCATCCTCAAGTAAGCTCAAAAATAATTTTTTCTATTTCAAAGGTATGAGAGTCTATAAGAAATGTCAATATGAGTTTGATTGTAATTCAAAGATCAAGCTTAACTGAAATGACAACATTTGGCATCATTTAAATTTTTCTAACTTTGGTTATGGACCAAGATTGATAAACTAGTCTCCAATTTTAAGTTTGTAACGCTTGGTTCTAGGTAATGGGGGAGGTTCCTTGGAATTACTGAACTAGGATGGTAGTGAGTAATCAAGAGTTTTGTACCATATGTACTCCTTCTTATGAATCACAAAGATATTTAAAAAATTTAGAAGAGATATTTTTCATCATCCTATTTCAATTTTTTCCTTGGGAGAGATATTTTTCTTCATCCCTATTTTTGCTTTCTTTTTCATCCTTTAGGGAGAGATATTTTTTTTCATCCCATTTCCAAATCTTTGTGAACATGAAGTCCTTCAGGAGCCTAGCACACTCTTTTGCTCACTCAATATTTATCACTAGTTTTGATTTCTAAGCTTTCCCCCACACTCAGTCCCTAGCATTTATTTAAATTTTTGGAGACTAGATTCAACCTAAAATTATTCCCTTATTTAGATGATTTAATGATGTCAATGAGTATAGTCATTTTTTTGTTAAGTTAACTTTGGTTGATAATCAATTTCTTCATTGATATTCTTGTAACTTTCAATATCTTAAAGAATTTAGAAAAAATATACCATTTGTAATCTTAGAAAAATTTTTGAACTATGATAATTCATAATTTATTTCCTTAAACAAAAATAAAAACACACAAAAAAAAAGTATAAAAACTAGAAATGCAAATAAAAAAAGAAATATAACCAAATTTAGTCATCCTCCTAGCTTTCTTCGGCCTCCTCCTCATCCATCTCCTGGTAGGAATAGTCACGCGGCCAATGGGTGTCCGGGATAGGGTCTCCGATAGGTGGTTGTGGCAGCAAGGAGCCATCCGGCCCTCCGTGCAAGCTCCAATCTTGGAACATCATTCCAAGAGTTTCATGGAATTTCGATTGGAACTCCCGCTACCGAGCAATTTTCTTCTTGCAAAACCGCATGTCGGTGGCCAAAGCCCTACCCAAATCAGTTTGTTGAGCGTAAATCCGCCCCAACAATTTTTTCGAGTAAGAGTGGCCGGTGGAAGCTGAAACTACTCCTCCTTCTCCCCTCCTCTTCTTAACCTGCTTCCGCACTTGGGTGCGGGCATTTAAATTTATTAGTTCAAGGGGGGCACTAGGAGGGACGACAGTGTTAGAGGAAAAGATCTTAACCCCCTGGGCCAGACAGATGCCCGAGATTAATGACTCGAATGCCAGTGTAGCGCAGGACCCTTTCAAGGTATTCTAGAGCTGCTCATAAATGATGTTGGAGAGACGAATTTCTCTGGGTCGTTAGAGTGCACACATGAGTAGCGCCCTTGAATGGGTCACTTTACTAAGGTGACTCGATGGAATGATGAAGCTTGAGATGAAAACCAGCCACACATTACTCGAGTCCGTGAGGAGGGCTCGAGCGATGTTGGTCAAATTTCCTCTCCAATCTGCATTATTGCAAATGAGTTCACTAGCGAGAGTAGCCGGGTCATAGCTAGACTCAATGAGAGTTAAGTATGAGCAGTCCTTGACCACCCTCAACCCGTAGAATTACATGATTTGCTCATGCCCAAAAACAACTCTCTTTCCCTGAACGAAGACTCTACACCCCGATGCGTTAATAGCATTGGCGTAGACTTCTTGGACAAGGTTCGGGTATAAGACGACAGGAGTGATTGCCATTGGCCTCCATCCCCGAGGGTCCACTTGCTCGGATGGCCCTGGCAAGAGCAACCTGAAACACTTATCCGAGATGAGTTTTCTCCGGGAAGTGACCACGGTGAACCGCTTCTCGGCCTCCTTGGAGGATAACCTTTTCTTATTGAAGGCTCCACCAGATGTGGATGCCTTGGGCTCTCTCCTTGGGATAGATTTCTTCCCTGACAACATGCTAAAGGTTTCAAGGAGAGCTGAATTTTTCTAGGAAGGATGAGGAAGGGAGTAATTCTGAAGCAAAAATCAGAAGGTGCAAAGATTCACCCCCCACCTCCCCTTAAATAGCCATAAAAATCAAAGGCAAAAAAAATCTAGTCAAAGGTCTTCCCCATGCCATAAATGTGATAAGCCTTCATTAGAAAAGAGAGGAGGGGGCAACCTTATCAGCAATAAATCTTTTTGACTTTTTGATTGCATTGATTCCCAAGTAGTCAAAAGTGCTACAGCTAGAGCAGATCGCTGTAGCGCGCTGTAGCGATCGAGTTGCAGAAATTCTTTTGCTACAACGCACTGTAGCGATCGAGTTGCAGAAACTCTTTTGCTACAGCGTGCTGTAGCGGTTGAATTTCAAAAACTCTTTCGCTGCAGCGCGCTGTAGCGATCGAGTTGCATAAACTCTTTCACTGCAGTGCGTTGTAGCGGTGGAGTTGCAGAAACTCTTTCGCTGCAGCGCGCTGCAGCGGTTGAATTTTGAAAACTTTTCTGCTGTAGTGCGCCATAGCGTAACTGAAATAAACACTTTTTTTTTTGGGCTTGGGTTGCCTCGCAAGAAGCGCTTAGTTTTAAGTTGTTAGCTTGACTCATTTTGATCTTCTTATTGCTTAGAGAGGTCAGGAGGTATCTTTTTCCAGACTTTTGAGGTGTTTGGATGGGCACTAACCTGTAGTGTGCTAAAATCCTCACCCTCAGCATTCTCTTTATAGCCTACACTTTCGGTTCTAAAGAAAACTTTCTTTTTTCTTTTCCCCTCCGTGTTCTCTTCTTTTTTGTCTTCTTCTTACTCTCACCTTTGGAGGAAGTGCATGGGTTAGCCTCAAAGTCACTTAGATTTAGTTTTGGCAAGTCAAGTGCTTCATAAACTCTTTTCTCCCTAGTCTTACTATTTATTTCTAGTTCCATAGCTTGTTGTTTAAAAAGGGTAGGCTTTAGATCTATTAATTCAGATCTACCATAGATCATTATGCTCATGACCCCCTACTCACATCTATGATATCCTTCGAGCTCATTAGGAAAGGTCTTCCAAAGATAATGGTGAAATTTGCATTTAACCTATCCATTCACAAACAACAAAATCAGTGGGGACAATAAAGCTTCCTAATCCTACAGGAACATTTCTTACAATGCCTAACGGGGTTAGTGATTTTAAGTTAGCAAATTCTAGAATTATGGAGGTGTACTCCATCCGTCCTACCTTAAGATGTTCATAGATATAGTAGGGCATAATATTGACTGAAGTACTAAGATCACACAAGGGATCTAAAAGTACTTCATTCCTTATCACGCATGGAATGCATAACCTTCCAGGGTCATCACATTTTGGAGTAGTGAGCTTTTCACACTCGATTCCTCTCACACCTTCTCTAGCCTTTAGTTCCCTTTCAACAGCATTATAACCTTTAGTTTTGTATTCTCCATCCATCCCTTTAGAATGAATCACACTTACCAACTCCCTAGGATTCACTTCAGTAGAACTAGGTAGAGCTCCTTATTGCCGAGTGGTCAACTGCTTGGAGATCTACCCCAATTGTAATTCAATATTTCTTAGGGATGCCTCTATCCCTTGGATGGAAGCATCATGGCGGGTAATAGTAGCTTCAGTGCGGTGCATGAATTGAATTGTTTCTGCCTTAAAAGGTATTAAAGGCTCCTTCCAAATTTGAATGGTGATGATTAAGATTGTTCCTGTTATTAAAGCCTTGTTGACTTGATGAACCCCCCGTCCCCCATTATGGTTTTCATTATTATTGTTATTACTCCAAGAGAAATTTAGGTGGTTTTTGCACCCAAGATTATAAGTATTGGAGTAGGGGTTATTCATGTTGTTGTTGTTTCATAAGTAAATAACTTGTTCGTTGTTTGATTGCACGAAAGGGTTATTTAAGTTGTAGTTTTCACTAGTGTGTCTTCCCCCGCACAACTCACATTGAGTTTCTTGAACAGCATTAACATTCCTTTTCTCAATTTGTTCATTTAAGGCATGAATTTCATTTTGCAGGGCTGTTATTTTATTTGATTTATTCATTTTAATTGATTCCTTTTTAAGCCGTTCAGAAGGCCATTAGTACGCATTATTTGCCATTTTTTAAAGAGGTCATAAGCCTCTTCTTGGGTTTTGCTACTTATTGAGCCTCTGGCGGCCGCATCAATAAGAGTCTTTGTTGGAGCATTCAAACCAATGTAAAAAGATTTGAACTTGCATCCATAAAGGAAACCCATAATATGGGCATTGCCTTAAGCACTTCTTAAAATGATCCCACCCATCGTACAGTGTCTCCCCTTCCAACTGGTTAAAGTTAGTTATCTCAATTCTCAAGCGAGCAGTTTTCACCGGAGAGAAATATTTGGCTAAGAATTTCTTAGCAAGATCATCCCAAGTACGGATCGAATCACTCGAAAGAGAGCTGAGCCAACTCTTTGCTCTATCTCTTAAGGAAATGGAAAAAGCCTCAGTTTAATAACAACATCTTCAGAGATGCCGTTAAACCTGAAGGTGTCACAAATTTCAAGGAAGTTTGAAATATGTGAGTTAGGATCTCCTGTGGCTAATCCACCGAACTAGTTATTTTGAACCATACTTAACGTGGAAGATTTGATTTCAAAATTGTTTACTTTGATGTTAGGCCTTACAATTGCATGGGGGATTCCCCTAATAGTGGGCAGTGCATAATCTCTAAGTGCTCTTCCCCTCAGTTCTCATAAAGGCTCTCCAAGATTTTCATTAAAGTTTTCCATAAATGCTTGTATATTCAGTGCAAATTCTTATACTCATACAAGACAGAAATTAAGCTTATCAAGAACAAATATAGCAATAACGTTCAATAATTTAGCTAAAGTGAATAAGTGAAAGAAAAGTAAATGGTTAGTACAACTAATTACAAAAATAAAAATTAAATAGATATGCAATAGATTTGCTTAAATCACTTTTTACTAATAGATTTTCCTTAATACAAAATAATTACCATTCCCCGGCAATGATGCCAAATACTTGACAGACAGTGAAATACACATCTGTGCTCGTACGCAAGTGTACATGGTATGAAGTAATAATTTGGAAGATTAGTTCCGAGACTTATTGTCCTCAGAGAATGGTGTGTTTTGTTACTAGGGTATATCTAATTTTAATAATGTTTAAATGGTACAAATTCTGTTTGATTTGGTTCTGTTGTCCAAGAAATAATTCAGATCTAAGAAACTATTTAAAGTAGAGAGGAGAGTTGGGCTTATTCCATATGAAATGATGGGGGCCTCAAGTTGTATTACTACTCAAGCACATTTTATTCTTTTTTATTAAGCTAATTAATCAAGTGCACATTGTAATCCTTAGAGTTATCCTCTAAAACCTTAAAGTGCAAATCTTGTGCGAGAGATGAACACACAAGGGTTCGATTTCTACATAAAGATTTTCATGAGATCACAAGAATAACACTTTAGTTTTCCTACGTCTAGGTTGCCAAAATTTACAGTTTTAATTAGTTAATCACAAGAGCATTGATTCAACTAATGAGCATCTCGCGCATCATGCACAGTTCAGATAAGAAAGTGATTTCATTGGGCTCTATGTACTATGTCACATCATTCATGAGCTCTCAAAGAATCCACTCCCTCCTTTCACATATGCTGAGCAACGGAGCTTCAATTAGTGGGTCTTAGCTCACATGCTTCGACTCCTTAGTTTAGTGTAAAATATGGTGCAAAAAAGCTCAAGAACTTCTGACTTAGTTCTAAGCTCCTCTTTCACACATATCTCGCTCATAACTAAGCATTGAGCTATGGAGCACAAGACCTTCATTTTGTTTATAAGTATTTATAGTTATATTTTTGTAACATAAGATTTTTATTTATTACACAACTTGTTCTTAAGATGATTTCATTGAGTCATTCAAAAATAAATTTTCTTTATATCAATGCTTGAGGAAGTTCTACATCATTCATTGAGTCCTTTACATTCTACAATGGGCTTAGCCCAACCCTCCCCAAGGGAGTTTAGCCTTCCATTACAGTGGAGAAAAGAAGAAAAACATACAAGGATGAAGACCCTTTCATGATCCACTAAAAGAAAAGTAAGAGCAAGATTAGAGTTTATTAGGAATAACCCTTAATGGGGTTCTCCGGATTTCTCTTCCTCTTTCTCTTCTCCTCTCCTTTAGCTCTCTAGTGCAGCCTCTGGTTCTTTCTCCTCTAGAAATGGTTCTTTCCACTTTCCTTGAAGAGGTCTCCTCCTTCTTCTATGCAGCCCCCTAAAAATTGAACTTGTTGGATGAAAGTTGGGAACCCTTCTTAAGTAAAGAAGAGCTACTTTTATAGAGGCGTCAATCCTCTTCCTTGCCCTTCAAATTCTGCATCTTCCCTCCAAAATTATGCAGCAATGAGTGCCTATCCCACCTGAGGCATGATAAGACAATCTCTTTTCCATTCTTTAATCTCCACATCATTTCAAAAATTTATTTTTCCTTTTTAAAACTATTCTGCTATAGAAACAATGATGGCTGGGAGACAAGGAGCAGGTTGGGGGTCTTGTCCCAGCTGCAATAAATGCCCAGAATAGATAGAAATTTGGTGCGCCACTATAGTACACTGTAGCAATCGAGTCTCGCAACTCATTTGCTGCAGTGCGCTGTGGTGGTTGTAAGTCATGAAACCTGCCCACTGCAGCGCGCTGTATTGATTGAGTTTCACACACTCTTCTGCTATAGTGCACTGTAGCGATTGAGTCTTACAAACTCTCCTACTATGGCACGCTGCAGTGATTGAGTTCTGCAAACTCTCCCACTATGGCGCGCCACAGTGATTAAGTTCTACCAACTCTCCCGCTGTGGCGCGCTGCAGCGATTGAGTTCCACAAACTCTCCCATTGTGGTGCGCTGTGGCGGTTGAGTTCTGCAAGCTCTCCCACTGTGGCGTGTTGCAGCGATTAAGTTCCGCAAGCTCTCCCGCTACAGCGCGCTGTAGCGATTGAGTTTCGTAAACTCACTCGCTACAACACGCTAGGGCGGGCTGTGGAGCGCCATAGCGAAAACTCTACAGAATTCAGTAATGTCTTTGTAAAGAGTCTTGTATAAGCAAGTAGCTGTGGCGTGCCGTGGCGCGCTGCAGCAGTTTTCTTTCAGAATTTGCATAAATATTTTATAATTGTCTAGAAATTGCTGAGCTTGTATTTTGCCTGAAAAATAGGCTGAATTTGATCAAGGGGGCTATTTAAAATATGGAAATGAATGAGCTTTTTTCCTTTATTTAGGATATAAATTATGGATTTATCACTAGCCTCCCCTCTTCCTATAAGAAGGAACCTTAGCCTTCCTCCCTCTCCATTTGCTTAGCTAAAGCTTCCTCCTCCTTAGAAACTTCTATCATATTCGTCCTCTTGCTTATAGCTGAAGAAGAAGGAGAGGCTCCTTCCTCCAAGCTTCAGCAGGAATCTGAGTTCTCTTCCTCCATCATCCAAGGTTAAGGTACCCATTTGCTACACTCTTCCTTGGCTACTCTCTTCATCTGATTTATCAAAGTATTATGAATGGCATTTTTATTAGTCATTATATGGAGTCTAGGTGTGATCGTTGAGCTTCCATCGAACTCAAATGAGTCCGATCGAAGCTCGTTACTCCATTAAAATTGTTGTCAAAAGCTGTAATATTTTTGTATACCTGTAGCTAGGGCATCATTTTTTGCACGTTAGAATGATCCATTCATGTCGATTTTGGTATCCATGAAAAGGTCTCGGTAAGGCCTTTCCATAGGTTTATGACACTGCATGTGAGGTGCTCTAAATTGATAGTATTTGAGTTTGAAAGAGGACTCGTTATGGTTTTCATATATGTGACATCACTCTCAAGTGCTACAGTGCGCCATAGCGCTTAGCTCTCCGCTAAAGACCACTACAGTGCACCGCAGCGCCTGCATCTTAGGTTGGCTATGCCTTAGCATACTGTAGCGCACCACAGTGCACCGTAGCGCTTAGTTCCCGGCCAGGGGGCACTATAGCATGTCGTAGAACCCAGCTCTCAAAAAATTTGGTGCCGTAGCACGCCGCAGGGCAAGAGCACGCCACAACACTGAAATTTGCCGCATCGCCAAAAAGTGTTGTCATATGCCGTAGCGCTTGCGCCTCTAGAAAATTGGAATTGTAGCGCGCCGCAGCGCTTGGTTCTCGGCCATAAGGCACTCTAGCGCGCCGTAGCGTCCATAATTTTTCAAAAGTGTCCAGAACTATCCGGAATAGCACATATTTGTAATTTTTTGTATTTTAATGACTCTAGAACCCTAATGGGGCCAAAATATATTAAAACAAAAACTAGATTTAGTAAAACCATTCATTGTATGAATTTAGAGGTGAATTTCAATAGGGAATTTACCATTTACTATGAATAGTATGTTTTAAATCTCTTAAGGAATTACTTGAATATTTTGTGCCAAATAGAAAGTTAGAATCTTTGATTGCTTGTATGACCAAGTAGAACTTAATAACCAAAGTGCATGGAACTTAAGTGCGTTAAATTTGTAATCAAGTGCTAATCCCTTTTGGGTTTGATTTAAGATTTGATTAGTCTTATTTATTCATTGTTTTAATCAATGTGATGCTTATGTATGTTAAAGAACTTTAACTTTGATTTGGACAACTTGATTTAATTAATTTAACATTAATCAATGTCTAACCATAAGAACCTTAAGAATTGATTAAGTTAATCAAAGCTTGATATTGAACTTGAAGTGAACACCAATAATGCATCAATAATTCACTGATTTGTCATTGATCCTTAAATTAAATAATTGTTATTGATTTGGTTAAGTTAGGAGTTAAACTCTAACTTATCTTGATTAAAATCTAAACCTTAATTACCTTAATTACCTTAATCAATTAACTTTGATTGAAAAATAATGCAACTTGCATAATTCCAATATTATATCTGATTTGACATTGATCTTAAGCCATTGAATTAGAAGTGCCTAGATTATTAAAGAACTCATGTGGTTTAGTATCTAAACATATACCTTAAGATCTCTGGTTATCTCTTATATAAGACTCTTAGCATGAGATAAACCATAAAAATATAATGATTTGCAATGTGATCAACTCCTAATAATAATCTTGATTGTATCCCATAGTTGTAGCATATGTGTTAATTAGATGGGTTTACCCATCTCATCTGATCAATTTAAACTTAAAAAGAATAAGAATTAGTGAAAATATAAGACTTAATTTCCCTTTCTTATTAAAAGTGTAAGATCTTTATGATCTTGCCTTAGGTTATTAATACAATAATTATTAAGCCTTAATAATTGATATGACATTGAGGTAGCGAGATCTTATTGTTGAAACTTGAGGTAAGAACCTAGATGCTTCTTCTTAGCCTTAGATGTTTGGTCTTGGACTCTTGTGGTAGGATTACCTAAAACTTATAGAATGAGTTTCTCCCATATGGTAGTAACCTATATTGAGTGACCTTTGGCCACATCCTTGGAACCTTGTGTAGGATTCCTTTCAATGGAGTAAAGAGTCATAGTTTTGATACTCCTTGGTTATTAAATAGAATTGTTATAACCTAAATTATTAGTTTGATATGATAGTGTATGTCTATAGTGCTGAGTCACATCAGCAAAATTTCAAATTGGTTAAATCACTCTAAGTAGGATTGTAGAGTCTTGGTCTTATCCTATGTGATTGAATAAGTGCAGTCCAGCTTAGAGTAAATCTTCCAATCTTAAGAGTACTATGATTAGGGAAATGAAATCCTTAGTTTGAGGAAATAAACTATGATCGGGTTCTGCCTCCTATCATCGTGTGTGTCAATAAGCACAGTTTATAAAAAACTAAGTATCTCGAGTCACCCTTCTTAGAACACTCAGTATGCTTGTAGTAAGGGTATTTAACAGCTCAGTTTGAGGGAATAAACTGTGATCGGGTTCTGCCTCCTATCGTCGTTCTCCTCAATAAGCGTAGTTTTAAACAAATTAAGCGCTAAATTCACCCTTCTTGGAAACATACTAACTATATATATACAACCTTTCCAGTTGATGATTCTAACTGAAATACTAAGTAAAACTACTAATAATCTAGAGCTAGGAGTCATAATCCAATATATGTATTCTGTGCAATGGGAATAATGGAATTATAGTAGGTTTTTGGATTTTTAGATTTAAATCATACAGTCATAAAAGCCTTGGCATAAGCATAAGCATAAGTATCAATGATTATTTATAGATTACGGGATGTAGCATACACCAAAGAAGGAATTATAGGATGTAACAGGCATCAAGGTAATAGAATTCCTAAGGGGATTTATGTGAGCATCAAACTGTATATTCATGGCAATTCAGTAATATTCCAAATGCATACTTAGTGGCATACAGTACAGTGGCATATTCATATGCATAATCTCAGTGGCACACAACATAATTTTATAGTATTACTTACTCAGATTCATATCATTTACTATTTTGCTTACATTCAGTATTCAATTCACAGCTCAATTTTACTTTACTTCTGCTTTATACTACTTTTAGATTTTCAGCTATTGTACAGTTTTTTTGCAATTTTATTTAAACTATTTAAATATTAAGTTTTGGATAACTGTAACTATTTAGAATAGCTTTCGATATGTTAGACTTATTATCTAGCATGTGGTACTTTTGGGATCCAACAATTTGTTAGATCGAGAGCAGTTAGTGGAGCCAGATCAGGTGGATACTCAAGAGATTCATGAGAAGTTTATGAAGAACTAGTGGTCTCTTCTCCAGCCTTTACTATTTTACTTTGTTATTTTTCAGTTCAGTATTTAGACTGTATTTTTATATTTCAGTAAACTATTTGTAATATCTCTGGATGTATTTTCCTTTTCTTTTATGAGATGAATATTTTATTCAGCTTCTGTGATAAATGTTTCTAGATGCTTGCTTTTAGCTTCCACACTCTGTCTTTATACTACTTATGCTTAGTATCATGATGTGATCGGCAAACTGGAAATGCTGATGTTACTATACATATATTGGATTTCTCTTTCTTATACTCATAATCCAATGTATGTATTAGCTTAATACTTAGGATAAGGATACTACTCTTATCTTAAGTATTAGCTCTCAACCCTTCTTGAGGTTGAGTCAGCAGCCTTAAGCTATTTGAGGAGATATATAATCCCTTCCCGAGTAGCGCACCGCTCCGCTGTCGATTGATTATTTCTTTTGCGCATGGCGATAAGGTGGGGTGTTACATAAGGACTCCCTCCTTCTTCTCACATAGCATCGTTAGTAAGTAGGCATCACATCCCTTCCTGACTAACTTCTCAACCTTCATGGTGCTGATCAACGAGGGTTGAATACTAAATTTTCCCACAAAGGTTTTGGCTTGGCTTCCACTGCCTAATGTGATCTTCTTCTTTTGGCAATTGTTTATAGAATCATGCTTGCTTAGCCAATTCATTCCTAGACATATGTCAAAATTTGCAATTGGAAGCACAATCAACTTGGCCTCAAAGTTTTGCCACCAATAGGGATTGTTCACTACAAAATTATTGAGCTTGCATACGGGCTCCAGAAGGTAACTCTATGCTTAAAGAATTTGTTAAACGATAGGAGGGTAACTTAAGAGTTTTAACCCATTTTTCTGATACGAAGGAGTGACTCGCTCCTATATCAAAAAGAATATTACATGGTTTGCCATTGATCACTAGAGTGTCTATGTTTTAAAGAAATAATAAAATTCTGCTTAAATCAATCCAAAGATAAGGTAACAAATAGAAACATGAATTAAAACAATTTAAAACATACCCGATACGACATTATTTTCCTCAGGGGAAAATGCAAGAGTCAACACAAAGACTCTAGCAGGAGCAGTTAGTTAACGATTTTATAGTGCTCAACCTTGATGATTGTAAGCTAGGACAGAAGTAGGTGCTTTATGGGGGCTGCAATGGCAGCAAAAGGTGTCATTACAGCTAAAGTAGGAGAATGACTGTTCAGTGGTTGCGGACAGAATACTCGGTCTTAATTTGAATGGATGATGGGCACCCCATTGATGGTTTTCTCAATATCGCATCCATAGAACCGATGGCCTGGTCTGCTGCAAGTGAAGCAGACTTCCCCTAATGATAGTATTTTCCATAAGGGTGGGGACACTTACATCCCAAGGCATCAGCTTGAGATTGATCAGCTTTGATATGGAAGACTTTTTAAAGGTTTCCCTTTTGGTTGGCGTGAAATGAGCTTTCCTCTTTCAGTCCATCTGACTCTGGAAATGCTTCTGAAGTCAAGCTGCTTCAACCAGCTCAGAGAAATGTTAAATTGATGGGAAACTAGATGCACTCAAATTAAATCTCGATGTCCTTTCAAAAATCTGCAACACCTCGATGCTTTTGATCTCACAAGGTCCGAGATGAATCAGTACAAATGCCAGAATTCAAGTTTGTAATTGAAAATAGATCTTCCACCTTGGGAAAGGTTAAGCAGTTTATCCTCCATGATGGTTTGTGCAAACACAGGGATGAAGGCTTCGTTGAATGCTTCTAGAAATTATTCCCATTGAATATCCTCGAGCTCATAGTCGACAAACTTAGTGTTCCTTTCATTCTCCCGCCAGTATTCCACTCTGTCCTGGAATAGGTGAGTGACCAAGTGGATGGCTTCAAAATTAGGACACTTTATGCTGGTGACATTCTTCTCGGCAAGGTTCAGCCAGATATTAGTGTCCATGGGGTTCATATGTCCTTTAAATGCTGGTGTTCTCAGCCTTAGGAAGCTATGAAAGAAACTATCTGCAGAGAAGTGTGGGGTAAATGGGGCTGCCATATGAATGACAGGTGGTTGCTGCGCAGTTAGGAGGTTACGAGTTTCTTGGCTTTGTTAAGCTTGACTCTCAATCAGAGTCTTCACCAAGCTAATTAGTAAATTTATATCAATAGATCCACTGAATGATGAGATAGTGTTCTTAATTGGAGTAGTCATTGAAGGAAATCCTGGATTCATGACTGCAATTTTTTTCAAGGATACATATTCAGAGAATAAAGCAAATAATTATTTCTCAATCATTACTTCTTAAAAGAGAAGTTACATGGATATTCATAAATGATGAACTGATACAAAATATGAGCATAAGAAACTATCAGTAAGGTCAACTACAATATTCAATTATAAAAGTAGCACAAAAGTTGTCATAAGGGAATACATGACATTCTCTCAAGTGCTTTCTCACTAGTCTTCTATATGTCCAGAACCACAATCTCTCCACTGGTCCACCAAGTAATGCTCCCAGGATCTGAAGGCAATAGCCATTTGAACATGTAGTTTCTCGGAAGGCAGTAGTCACGCAATCTAAGCACTCTCTGGTGAGAACTTGATGGCCAGTTCCTCGGAGGACTGGTGAACTAAGATCTTGTCCAACTCTTCTACTCCCTTGGGAGATACTCCATTATCAGTCCTACCATAAACCTTGTCATCCTGGAAATCATCCGTCGAATAGTTCTTGAAGAGTCTAAGGTAGTATCTGACCTCATAACATTGAAACTTCATTTCTAAAATTTCATGAAGATCAGTCTTGATTTTTACTTTATTTAATTATATGTATTTTACTTCTTTAGAGTTCGCTCAATTCCTAAAATGTCCTTTCCATATGTTCTTTGTTTCTTTTCTGAGATTTCAACTTGATGAATTATGGATGATGCTTTTTTACACTTAGTGATTGTGATCATATTTTCTCCAGAGAAAGGATCATAAAGTAGATATGAACACTCTTCTTATCTGATACATTATAATACTTCTTTGATACCAACTATAACGCCCCGTCCCATCACCATATGCAACTGAGGTATTTAAAGATAATAACAATTGGCGATGGAACGGTGCGTTGCTCAGGAAGGGCTATTGAACCTCCCATAATACTAGCTAAAGTCTATCCAAGGTAGAACTGAGGACTAATTCTTAAGATAAGAGCAAAGTACTTATCTTAAGTAATAGATATAGTGCTCACATATATTAGACTAGGTGTGGTAGTAAGAATCCAATATATATGAGCATTAGCATCTCTTACATACTAATCACATAGAGTGCAGAAGCTAAAGCATTCATTCATATCATTCATCACAGAAGCTAAGTTAAAAAAAGCATTCATCTCAGAAAAGAAAGAGAAAATACATCAACAGTTAAGTTATTACAGACATTTGCTTGAAATAAAATGATCACAAATGTCTCTCACTTACAACAGAAAGTAAATTAAGCAGTAAGTAAAAATTGAGTCGACTAGTCCTCCACAAAGTTCTCCGGGATCTCCTAGGAAGCCTCCTAAGCCTACTCTGCAAATTGCTATGAATCTGACAAATTGTCAGATCACAAAATATCAATTTCCTAAACAAAAGAAAAGAAGAAAAGAACCTCATGTTAAATAATAAGTCTAACACATCAAATGTTACAACACACTATTATAGTCTTAAAAGATTTAATGTTTAAGTAAATAAGAATTACTACAGAAAAAATACTAAAACAACTGAAAAAATATAAAATTGTATATAACTGAAAGTGAAGTAAATCAGTAACTAAAAAATAGGGTGTTGAAAATAGAAAGCTATAAATAAATTGAACTGGATAAAAATGTTAAAATAAACTGTGATGTGTATTATTGAATATATGTATATATATGAGTATACCACATAATTGTTATGCCTCAAATATTCATAAACTTGATGTCACATGACATCCCACAAAATCCTAAGTGAGTAAACGCTCTGCTAATAGATCCTATGTGAGTACAAGACTCCGCTAACAGATCCTAAGTGAGCCCAACGCTCCACTAATATAGTGATATGCTTATGCAATTAATGATATGACAAGGCTTTTAGTAACTGTATGCTTTCAAAAACATTAAAACTAGAAAACATTCAAAAATTAAAGTAAATATTCCCTTGTCTCCATAAATTAGAAATTGACTAATTAACTATATCAATCTACTCTAGTCTTACTAAATTCAACATTTAATCCATATCCTAATTTATCATATATTAAGAGTACATATGCATAATTAGTATGTCCTAGGAAGGATGACTTTAACACTTAGTTTGTTTAACTGTACTTATCGATGCGTACAAGGATAAAGGACATAATCATTTTACAGTTTATTCTTTCAAACTAAGCTGTTATGCTCCCAATCTATAACACACTTTGAATTTAGTATGTTGATCCTGAACTAAACTATACTTATCTAAATAACTAATATAAGATCGAGAATGTACAGTTCTTTTCATAGTAAATCAACCAATTCCACTCCATACGATAATACAACAGATTCTCATTCTAACAATCTATTTAATGATCAAGGAATAATAAGCTAATGAATCCTTTCTCCACTGTGGTGAGTCCTACACAAAGGCTACAAGGATGTCGCATAAAAGCCACTCAACTTAGGATACTGCCATAAGAGAAAGCTTGAGTCAGCTTTGTAACAACCCTAGGTTGTTACCTTGCTAATATATAGTCTAAGTGATCCTTAATTTTGATCCCATTACTTTTAGGATATCAAACTAAGCCTATCCTAAAAATTTGAAGTCAATTGAATTACCTTAAGTCTATAATTGCATTTTGATCAATCTAGATGCCCTAGATTAGACCTAAAAATTTTTGATCTCAAAATTAAAATCTGATTACATTTTTGAATTTCTCACCCCCAAATTAGCTAGGGGTGAAAGTTTGGTGCAATTTGGAAATCATTTAGGCCATAATTCACATTTAATTAAAATGGTCTAATTGCATAAAAGTGTTCCTAACTTTCAAAAATTGCAAATATATCCCCTACCCATTAAAATGGTTGGGATCTGCTGTGCAGACTGCGGGTGATCCACGGCGGAGCACGCATCACGCGACAGCGGAGCCCGGGTCGCGCGATAGCGGCGCCCCACAAATCTAGCCGTCTCACTTAAGGGACCAACGGCCAGGATCAGACCCCGTGGGATCGCGGATCAGCCATCGGATCTGCCTGACCAATCCTACGGCCTAGATCGCCCCCACGATCAGCTATTAGGATCCAAGCGATCCCAGCCGTAGCGCTATCTGATCGATAGATCAGACGGCATCTGAAGGTCCGATCTAGGCCTTGTGACCCAACCAAGCTCGATTAGGAAAATTGAGAGCTCAGCCATGGCCCGACCTCTCGGGTATCCCTAGCTCAAGCCAGTGGCTTTGGAAGCTTCCCCATTCCATGCTAAGGCTATAAATAGCCTCAGTATTTCAAACTATGATTCTTTGCTGATCAGTTGGAGCTGAGTCACCTTTCACCATTTCCAAGCTTCCATTGCTGTCTATCCGAGCTTCCCAGGCATCCAGGCATGCGTACCACTGATAAAAGAGTCTCATAGCATTCAAGAACTCTTAGAGAAATCTCAAAAAGCTAAGCAAGCTAGGCATTCACCTCTGCATCACCTGCAAGTCCCCCGTCAAAAACCAGGTACCCCCATTTGCTCAGCCTGAGCCAATTGGGCCCAGCCCTCTTCCTTTCGATTCGTAATCATGTGTATTGTCGAAACAAACCCAAGGCTATCAAACTTAAGCTCTAAGCTAAACCCAATCGACCAAATCGATCGATCGGGCTAAGTCTTTACGAAACATCACGGGTCGAGTAAGGCCCCAGCGATCCAGCCCATATCAGGCCCTCATACCAGGGGGCTTTGATCCGTCTCACCTCCCTGATGGTGTAGGGATCGAGCCCCAGGTTTGGCATGGCCTCAGTGGGTAGAATTGTCTCCCCACAGTAGCTCTGAGGCGAAGCCTCTTGGGTGAGTAAGGTCCGGGGTACCCCGACCACCTCACAAGGGGCTAAGGGGTTCGATCGATGCGTTTAGGCCCCCTGATGGTGTGAGGATCAATCAGTGGCCACGGCGTGACGGCAGTGCTCGGGATTTAACCACGAAAGCCAACCCTAATTCTCTGAGTATTGGGGAAGAGGGGTTGGGGATGACGGCACTGTGCGGGCTGGGTCAGCCCATGACCCACGCTGCGCGACAGTGCCAGGTTCCTCGGGCCCTGGTTGACCCGGGCGGTTCAGCTAATGGGCTGAGCCTGTTTTAAATAAATTCGATTAATTGGAATTATTTTCCTTTAGGAAAATAATCCAAATAATCCAATCATAGGAAAATTAAATTGGAAAAATATAGAATAATTTAATTGAATAAATTTTAATCCACTGATCCAAACCCTATGATATCTTATATGAAATTGATTAGAAAATCACCAAGGATCTGAATATAAAATAATATTGAACATCTAATGGTTAGATTTTCCATTTTTGCCTAATTATTGCAGAGCTTGATTAGGGTTGATTAGCAATTACACTTAACCAAATTGCATGTTTATGATGAGTAGAATGACTGTGCTAAGTGAATTATTTTTTTGATTTCTATATTTTAATTTATGCCTTAATCTTGTTAAACCATGATTAGTGAAAATTAGGGTTTGTATATATTGGATCTTAGTAAACTTAGTCTCTGATTAATTGTATGTGCCAAATTGCATGGAATTCTGATGGTTAGATTTACAATTATGTGTTAATCTTTTTCGGATTGATTTAGGGTTTGATTAGCACTAATTACTTTCTATTTTCTGAAATTTTTCTATTAATATGCTTCATAACAGTAAGGTAAATGTATGGAAACCATGTATGCTAATTTATAATGTATAACATGAATAATCCTAAAAATTGGAGAACTTAATCATCTTAATTAATCTTAAGAAATCTTAAGACTTTGATCAAGCTATTAAGACTTGATCTAGGTCTAAGATTGCCACCAATAATACATACCTAATTCACTGATTTAACATTTGATCTATAAATAAACACTTGATCTTAATTAGACATGAGTACGGGTTAAACCCTAATATGCTCGATTAAGATCCAAACTCTTAAACCTTAAATAAATGAATATGATTATAAGATAATGTAATTGACATTGTTCCAATAATGTATTTGATTTGACATTGATCTTAAACATTTGGATTAGACATGTTAAGGTTAATAATAAACCTATGAGATTGCTTAATCTGAATCTAAACCTTAGATGCTTGATTTTCTCCTAAATAAGACTATTAGAATGATAAGATTAATAGAACCATAATGATTGAACAAGTGATCTAACTCTATTAATATTCTTGATTTAAATCCCATGATCTTAGAATAAGTTATGATCAGATGACTTAATCATCTAATCTGATCATCCTAAGTCTAAATGATAAGTAAAACCTATATTGTTAGTAGTAGAGTTAAGGGCGTGAGATCTTAAGTATCTCAACACAAGATCATTTCTGAAATATTTTAAAGACCTAAATTTGAATATATATTGAGGTAGGAGGACTTTGTATAACTCATTGAGGTAGAAGCATAGATGATCCCTTAACTTTAGAAGTTAATCTTAACCCCTCGTGGTAAGAATCACTTAAGATATTAGAATGACACCTTTTCTTGTGGCAAAGTATATTTTGAGTGATACTTGATCACATTTTCTTGGAGCCTTGTATAGGACTTACCTATTTAGCATAAGAATTTATAGTCTTGATAAATCCTTGTTAATTAAATAGAGTTGCATAAACCCAGATTATTGGTTGGTGTAGTATGGCATACCCATAGTACTGATTTTCTTCAATAGTATTAAGGATTGGTTGATTCACTCTAATGTGGACTTATGAGCAGGTGCTATCCTTAGGGATTAGATGAATACAGTTCCATTAGAGTAAATCTCCCAAGACTAAGAGTGTATTAAATAGGTACCTATTCCATAGTTTGATTAAAATACAAATCCCCAACAGGTGATGCCTCCTAGCGAAGATCACTTCAATAGGTGTGGCTCAAACAAACAAAGTGATTAGATTCACCTTCTTTAAGACACTGAGTGTGATTGTGAGTTAGGCATCTTAATAACTTAGCTTGAGATACAAATTGCCAACAGGCGATGCCTCCTATCGAAGACCGCTTCATTAGGGTGGCTTAATTAAACTAAGTGATAAGAATCACCTTCCTTGCAAACGTGCTAAATATGTGTATACAATCATCTCATCTAATGATCTTTAAGTAAATCTTTAATTTTAACTAATCATCATTCTAGAAGCTAGGATTCAGAATCCTCTTAGCAGGGTTCTGCACAGTGGAGACTTAGAATTCATCATCGGTGTTCAAAGTGCTGTGGATTTCTGAATTTTCCGAATATAGCATAAAAGCATGGGCATAGACCTGAGCATGAGTTTGAGGAATCATTTCAATAGTGATGCATGGGTACCAGTGATAAATTATGGGTTACAGAATGTTGCATACAGTAACTGAGGAATTTTAGGATGCATCGGCATCACCATAGTGTCTTCCCAATTGAGTGTATATATACATTGGACTGTACGACTCATAGCCTTTCAGTGATAGTTCCTTTACATACATTGGCATAGCATTTTGTAGCATATTTGGGTGCATCATTCCAGTGACATATAGTACAGCATTGGATATTGTTCAAATTGATTTCTGAGCTTTTGATACTTTTGTTTACTTTCAGTATTCAGTTTTGATGCAGTTTTACTTTGCTTAGTTTTTTTACAGTTTTAGTTACATAATGCTTTTACTGTCATGTTCTGCAGTTGTGTTTACTTTACTATTTATTGCAATTACTTTAGAACTTCTTAGCTAGTTGCATTGTGTTAGACTTTTTGTCTAACACGGGGTATTTTTGGGATCCGACAATTTTCTAGATCCCAAGCAGCTTGTGGTGACAGGGAAAGAGTACCTACAAGAGACCCCGGAGGAGTGTGTAGAGCCTTAGTGGATCAGCTTTCCACCTTTTGCTTACTGCTTATTTCAGTACTTTAGATAGACTTTAAATTTCATCTTTTAAATTAGTTTGTAATAGCTCCTAGATATATTTTTCCTTTTATTTTTTGAGATAAATGTTTGTTATTGCTCTGTGATGAATGTGTTCTAGATGTTTTGCTTTAACTTTCGCACGCTGATATACTATTATATTTATTATTGTGATGTGATCAGCATACTGGAAATGCTGATATATTGATAACATATATTGGATTCATATTTATCTCCTTAAATCCAATGTACGTATTAGTCTAATACTTAAGATAAGTAATCTATTCTTATCTTA
Source organism: Gastrodia elata (assembly GCA_016760335.1). NCBI lineage: Eukaryota > Viridiplantae > Streptophyta > Magnoliopsida > Asparagales > Orchidaceae > Gastrodia > Gastrodia elata. The sequence goes on from CM028679.1 coordinate 2,368,601, forward strand.
AGTATTGACTCTCGATCCTACTCTCAGGTTTGAGTCAGCAGCCTTTAGTGTGGCTCAGTCCTTTAACCTATTAGGGGAGATGGGTTTTTTTGTAAGCTCATCCTCCCGAGTAGCGCACCGCTCCGCCGCTGATTATGATTATACTTGTCTTTTGCGCACGGTGATGAGGTGGGGCGCTACAGTCGGTATCAGAGAAGTATCATAAAGTATCAGATAAGGAGTTTGTTCTTATATACTTTATGATCTATTCTCTGCATCAGGTCTAGATCACAAGTTACTAAGTATGATGAAAAGCAAACATCCAAATATTCATTAAGTTACCTCAAAAAGGAAAGGATTTATTATGTCTAGAATAATGACACCTTAGGAATCTAACGAACATAATAACTTGTTTGAAACTATGCATATTCTTAATATCAAAATTGACATCTTAGGATCTGAATGAACTTAAAGATAATGATAAAATGAAATACTTATAAATTGAGTTATTTTAGGGATGGAATACTCGCAGTCAGCATTTTGGTTATACCTTAAGAGGTTTAACGACTACTGGATAGTTAACCTTCGAGATGGCCAGATCTATGGGAGGGTCATCGACGGAGTATCACCTCGAGGAGTTGAGGTGCTAGATAAAATCCTTATCAATTCATCCTTTGGAGGCACCAGTTTCAGCACTCACCAAAGAATGGTTGGACCGCGTTACTACCGCACTTCGGGAGACAGCTTGTCCGAAGGAGTATCGTCTGGAGATCGTAGAGATCCTACTGAGGGGATCAACGAGTTGTTGGGGGTATTAGGTATATAGGAGATTAGCTCGGAGGAGCCACATAGTCACATATGATGACTTCTGTGCTGCCTTTTGGATAGAATATTGTAACTAAACATTTGAGATCGTATTATGTCGTTCTCTTTTATCTCAGTTATGTGTTTTGTGGACCCATGTATCTTCTCTGTTGAGAAAGAAATGAATGAATGAAGTTATAGTAAAAAATTATGTTTCTAAAGTTCATACTTGTAATTGCAGTGATGAATCTTGGCTCTCCATCTGCTCCTACTCCAATTAAGAATATGATCGCATCATCAGGCGGACCTGATGTGGGGCCCCCGTACTGATAACAAGGAAGTACGGTGCTCCAAGTGTGGCAAATCCCTGACTTAAGTAAAGTTAGGTAAACCCAACCTGCCTTAAGCCAAGAACTTGTCACCAAGTGCTATAACATCATCAATATACAAATATCAAAGTGGCGGAAGCAATGAATAATAGAGTAATATCCACAAGCATACATAGTAGGAAAAGAAAATGCAATATAGTAACTCATCATAATGCAGAAATGAAATACATCCAGAATTAATTATTATAAATTAAAGTTTAAAGAAAATGAAAACTGTCTATCAATCTCACTAAAATAAAAATACAATATCTATCTAAACAGCAGCAGCACGATCCTCCTCCTGAACTTGCTCCTCTTCTGCGACACTGCCCACGGACATGTCTGAATCTGACATTTGTGAGTATCACAAATGCTAGGACCCAGCCAACAAAATAAAAAGGTTATAGTTAGACAATTGTCTAAGTACATTTTAGGCTATTTTTAATGAACTGAATATTTTAAAGATATCACATTTTAATTTAACTAAACATGCAAGCAGTAAAGGGTGCAACAAGCTATGAAAGAAATGGGTAACTATAAACTATCCATTTATAGCCAGCAACTAGTATGGAGAACATACAATGCAAAATAAACAAGGTGAGGCTAAAGCTAAAAAAAATAGCAACTTCAATACAATTCTAAACCTAACATGCTTTATGATCATGTTAACACATGCTGAGTATATAAATGAAACACAAGTACTAAAAATATGCAATTCTAGCCTCCTAACATGCCAAAATATATATAAGTAGGCCATATGAGTATACATACAACATATTAGTTAAGAACAGGAAAAGAAAAGAAAAGCCACTAAGACATGTGGCAAAAGCAAGCAATCTATGAAATGTAAGGCCACTGAGACATGTGGCAAAGCAAGCAAGTACTGAAAATAAGGCCACTGAAGCATGTGGCAAAGAAAAATAGAAAACAATACTGCACAATCCAATTAAAGTAGTAATAATCCTAAGACATAGTACTACCATACCAGCCATTAGGCCATCCAGGGCCTCCAATATCAATCAATCAATCCCCAGCCTAGCCATTCAAATATGCTAGGTCTGAGTCCAATCTATACAATACTACTACTAAAGAGACGTACTAAGCTAAGATATATTCTACCAACTGCAAAAAAAAATGCAAAACTGAATGATATGAAATTCAAATACTAACTTAGGATGTATCATCCATATCCTAAGTCCTCCTATTATGCTCAAGGAATAAAGCTCAATATCTAAGGTATGCAAAGCAATCTAGTCAAAGTAAGCAAGAGACTCAATCTAGACTTATGTGATATCTGATGTTATCTAATTACCAAATCTAACTACTCTGAGAAGGTACAAGTTTAGGATCTCCAATATCCAGCTATCGAGTAGAATCTCAGATTTACGTCCTTAAAGTTAATATTAGAACTTAACAAGTTCTAATCCAAAATCATGTGACGACTATATGGTTTAAGTAAGTAAATCAACGACCTAATTTATTAATATTTTACTCTCTTACCCAAATCTTGATTAAGTAAATCAAGATCTAAGGATTTAGAACTTAACCCCTATGTTGAGTTCAAATCCCAAATCTAAGGTAATGTCCTAACTAGGATCTAGAGTTCACATTTACAACCCAAATTTAAGGTATAGAATCCTTTAAGCTGAAGGATCTAGGAACTAAAAACTTATTGAAAGGTTATTTTACTAATTATAAGATAAAATAATCAATTAAGAACTTGAGAATCTAAGATCTATATTCAATCTTTTAGATAATCTCATTATCCTATAGATTGAATCATCCTATACTCATATGGAAGGTTTCAAAAGATTAAACAACCAATCATTTAAAGAATTCTAATTGGAGATGGTTCAATTCAAATTGAAGATCTAAGGATCTGAGGTTTGATCACTTTAGACTTTAAACTAGAGTTTTAACTTAAGAGTTTCCATTTGTATTTCTTTTAGAATTTAAGATCATAGTTAAACTATATGGAGCTTGTTAAGATTGAAATTGACAATTTTAAGTATTAGATTAAACATCAAATTCATATTGATCTTTTTAGGGTTACTTAAGATCTAAGTGTCTTAATTAGGGCTAAATTGAAGATTTCATAACTTCAATGTTAATATTATTAATATTCTTAATCTAAGGGTCCAGAGAACATTTGTAATCTATCTTAAAGTGGTTTACTGAATTTCCAAGGTCTTAAGGAGTATTTAAACACATTTTGGTCAAAATGACCAAAATGCCCTTCTTTAGGCAAAAAATGGGATTTTAGGATTTACTTATCCAAATTAGATCTAATCTATTTTAAAATGTTTCATGTTGGTTAATGAAGTGAGAAAGACCCTCATTTTATATTTTGACCACTTAATTAAGACTAATTATCACTAATTACTTAATTAAGCCCATTATAGTGATTAGTGAAAATAAACATCTTTAGTGCAATCCAACCTTACCCTTAGGTTCTAATAGACTTAACATTATATTAGGAACTTACTGAACCTAAATTTAAGACTTAATTAAGGTTAAGTTTACTAAATATTAATTAGGGTAATTAAGGAGTGATTAAGAGAAATAAATATGCAAATTTAAGTTTAAGGGTCTGAACTTGTTCTCTAGGGTTCAGGGAGCAATCAAAGCCCTTATTCTCTATATTTGGATATTTATTAAATTTAATAAAATTTAATTAAGAACAAGCAAGGAATTAGGCAAAATTTTTAAATCTAACCATTGGATCTAAAATTTTATTTTATATTTAGATTCCTTGTATTTTTCTGATTCAAATGGTATATTGGATCATACCATTTGGATGTGTATAACTAAAGTTATTCAATTAATTTAATTTGAATATTTATTTAAATTGAAACTATAGGGTTTAATTATTTAAATGCATAACCATTAAAAATGCCATCTAATAAATATTAATTAGCCACGGCCCAATATCAGAACCGCGCGGGTCACGGGTTGGCCCGGCCCAGAACCCACAACTTCATCTTCTTCCTCTCGATGGGTCCCGAGTCAGCCGAGCTTCAGCGCCAAAATTCTCGGTGCTCCGGCAATGATAGAGGCTCAATTCTATCCCTACACGTTCAGGGAGTCGAGACGCGTCGATTGAACCAAGAACCCCCATCTGGATCCCTCTGGATCGACGGGGTGCTACTCGACCGAGACGCCTTCGATATGGGCGTCTTAGGCTGACTGTGAGGGGACAATTCTCCTCACAGAGGCCTCGATTTGACTAGGGTCTGATCCCTACACATTTAGGAAGTCGAGATGCATCGAACCCCCAACCTATCTTAACCTGAGGCGCAGCCAATCGCTGGGTCCTTACTCGGACTCAGCCATTGGCTGGCTGCTAGCTCAGTCGATCAATACGATCGACTCGAGCTAGCTTAGCCACAGGCGACAATCATCACGGGTTTCCTAGTTGGCTATGGTGTTCTAGACGACATCTAGGGCTCAATCCAAAAGACAGAATGGAAATGAGCTGAAGAAATTTCAATGGGGGAAGGTTGTACCTCAAGTCAGGCTGCAAGCTTACCCGAGGAAAATTGAGGTGCGCTGAAGCTTTTTGGACAGTAGACGAAGCTTCACAGGGGGTCTGAACACCAGACGGGCCCTCTATCAGCGGTTCAAGCTTCTGAAATTTTCAAAACTCACCGAGAAAACAGGGACTCCAGCAGACCTTCAAGTAAGGAATTAGGGATTCACAGTGAGCAAAGGGGCTCACTGTGAAGTCCTGATGGTATTTATAGGCTCTAGGAGGTCCTAGGAATGGATGCTAGAGCTTGAGTTTGGGAAATGGCTCGGCCCGAGGGGTTCCCTGAATTTCCCAAACTTGGGTGGACCGGGCCTCAACCTTGGCTGGGAGTGCTAGGTAGACGAAGGCATGATTTGCAACGGTCTTCCTAACGTGGCACGGGAGTGGCAGACGGGGTTGACGTGGCTGGGTACGGGCAAAATTCCTCTGTCGGGCAGAATTATCGCAAGAACGAAGATCCACAGTGGTGGGATTTGTCTCCGCCATCTGATTACGGGACCGTTGAGGATAGACCGCCTGATGCAGCTTTTACTTAACCAAATTGCGGATGGAATACCGAGTGTCGGATATAAGATGCCGATCGAGCGGCAGGGATCTAATCCCGGTGCGTGGTAGTGCAAGCCGTTGGATTGAATGCGCTGAGATGCGCGCTCGAGCATCGGGTGGCTTAAGGCTATGCGCCACTGTCGGGACCCCGCAGCAGATCTGCCGCGGTCCCGACAGCAAATCCCAGCTCTAAAAAAATTAAATAAAATTTAATTTAAATAAAATAAAACAATTAAATATTATATAATTATTTTTAAATATTCTAAATCTAATTTATGACCAAATGAGCTCCAAAAATTCTCAAGATTTCACCCTTAGCCAATTAGGGTATGAGGAATTCAAAAATGAAATTAGATTTTAATTTGGAAATCAAATTAATTTAGATATTTTCTAAGGCTTAAAAATAGCCAAAAATACCAAATTTCTCATTTTAGCTCCGATTGATTCCAAACTTCTAGGGTAGGTTTAAATGACCCATTGAACCCAATAGAATTAAAATCAAAGCTTGGATTAGCTTAATTAATCTAAGTTTAGCTGAGATAACAACTATGGTTGTTACACCTAAGAAGTCCAACCCTATGACCAGCTGATTAAAGGCCTTAATATATAGCAATGCGCAATAGGCACAAGAGATACACGCTCCTATCCTCTCGGTTAGACAGCAACCTGCACCCCCATCAGTAATCTCATCATCTTCACACTATACGGGCGATGGAATCCTACACAGTTTCCTTCATCTCTGAACTCCTACGTTAAATGGAGCGTTGAATCCTATGGACACGGTGAACTAGCTTAAGATCACCGAGAAGAACTTGGCCAGTATCAAGTGCCCTAACTTTGAAGCCATCCACCTAGTAACTCATCTAGTTCAAGAAGAAGCTGAGTATTGGTGGGAGAACAAGTGAAATAACAGGTTTGCTGATTATGAAGTAGAGGACATTCCTTTGGATATGTTCTTGGAAGTGTTCCGTGAAGCATTCATACCGATGTTAGCTAAAGCAATTCTAGAGGATGAACTCCTCCATCTCACACAAGGCAATAATTCAGTGTTTAACTATGAGCAGGAATTTTGGAGACTATCACATTTCATTTCGGATCTAGTTAGAACGGAAGCATCTAGATGCCACCATTTCTTGAAGGATCTGAGAGACTCTATTAAAGCCCACTTAGTATCTCATCAGATCAAGACTCTTACTGAATTAATCGAGGCTGTCTATCTACAAAAAGGATTCCAAGGTCAACTGGACCGAAAAAGGAAGGCGATAGTGATGCAGCCAAGGAAGGAATGTTTTGGCCATTATAAGGTGGCAAAAGTCTATAACATGGAAACTGCACAACCCCAACCTTAGAATTTTGAATGCAAACGAATGCATCTATACGAGAAATGCTACCACTTTGGTTGTGTGCATTTTACTTGTGGTCATAAAGGCCATCGCTATTTCGAATGCAATGAGAAGAACACAATTGACAGAGTGCTCATCAACCACTCCCGTCATAAACAAGCATTCCGTGCACAACCAAGGAACAGCCGAGAGCCTGCTCCTGCTATAATGCTAGCTCCAACCTCAAACCCAAAGGCAATTGTATCGGCACAAAGGTCAAATCATGATCATCAAGGTCAAAGGCCCCAGAACAAACAACCCTCAGCACCTGCTAGGGTATATATGTTAACTCCTGCCTCTGCTCCTGAGGACAACGATGTGGTGTCAGGTATGCCTTAAATTAATTTGTATTCCATTCTTACTGAGTCTTTACCATTTCAATATTTTAATTATTTGAGTAGCTATTCTTATTAAGTTATTGTAATCATAGGCACCTTATCAATAAACGACAAATCTTGCAACATCCTTTTCGATACAGGAGCGAGTCATTCCTTCGTATCAGAAAATTGGGCTAAGACTCTTAGGCTACCAACTTATCGATTAGCTAGCTTGTTGAGCATCGAATTACCTTTTGGAGCCTGTATGCAGTCCCTACAATTCTGCAACATAGATATTCCTATTGGGGAACAAATTTATGGGGCTAAATTAATTGTATTGCCAATCATAAACTTTGATATGATCATAAGCATGAATTGGTTAAGCCAGCATGGTGCTTCAATTAATTGCCAAAAGAAGAAAATAACTTTGGGCAGTGGAGTAAATCAAAATCATTCGTGGGAAGATTTAGCACCCAAGCATCACTGATCTATGCAATGACATCAGAAATGCTAATCATGAAGGGATGTGATGTGTATCTCATAATGATGTTGGGAGAGAAGAAAAAAGTTGTGCCTATTTCTGAGAGCTGTATAGTTTGTGAACTTCCTGATGTTTTCCCTGAAGACCTACCCGGTCTTCCTCCAGTTAGAGAAGTAGAATTCGCAATTGAATTAATTCCTGGAACCCAACTGCTGTCAAAAGTTTCGTATCATATGGCGCCAAAAGAACTTCAAGAATTGAACAAGAAACTTCAAGAACTATTAGAGAAAGGCCTTATTCATCCAAGTTCTTCTCCTTGGGGAGCGCCAGTTTTGTTCGTAAAGAAGAAAGATGGATCGATGAGAATGTGCATCGATAATAGGGAATTAAATAAAGTAACCATTAAGAATAAGTATCCCCTACCTCGTATCGATGATTTATTCGACCAATTATTTGGAGCTAAAGTTTTCTCAAAGATAGACTTGCGATCTGGATATCACCAATTGAGAGTTAAAGATCCATATGTGGAGAAAACAACATTTAGAACCCGCTATGGACATTATGAATTTTTGGTAATGTCCTTTGGCTTAACAAATGCACCATCCATTTTTATGGATCTAATGCAGAGCGTGTTGAAAGAATATTTAGATAAATTCGTCATCGTCTTCATCGACGATATTCTGATTTATTCAAAAAGTAAAACGGATCACGAGGACCATCTGTGATTAGTACTAGAAGAGCTCCGAAGTCATGAGCTATATGCTAAGTATTCCAAATGCAAATTTTGGCTTGACTCAGTCACTTTTCTAGGTCATGTCGTCGACTCTCAAGGAATTAGAGTCTATCAAAATAAAGTAAGCCCAGTTCAAGGTTGGTCACAACCACAATCTGTGACCGATATCAGAAGTATCCTAGGACTAGCAGGTTACTATAGAAAATTTATTAAGGGTTTCTCACAAATTGCGTCCCCTCTCACGAAGTTGACGCAGAAAACAGTACCATTTATCTAGACTCAAGAATGTGAGAAACCATTTCAATCATTAAAAGATGCTTTTTCTTTTGCACCAATTTTAGTCTTACCTAAAGAAGGTCTCAACTACCAAGTCTATACCGATGCATCTGACATAGGTTTAGGGTGTGTGCTGATGCAGGAAGGAAAAGTTATAGCCTATGCATCTCATCAGTTAAAACCACATGAAAAGAACTACCTTATCCATGATCTCGAACTAGCAGCCGTAGTTTTTGTGCTGAAAGTCTGGCGTCATTATCTTTATGGCGTCCAATGTTCCATATTTACCGATCATCAGAGCTTAAAGTACATCTTCACCCAGCATGAGCTAAACTGCCGACAATGAAGATGGCTTGAGCTAATAAGTGATTATGGTTTAAGCATCTAATATCATCCAGAAAAAGTGAACGTCGTAGCAGATGCAATCAATCCTCATGCTACTCTATCTTTTATGATATTATCAAGCTCTCTAGAAGAAGAATTCTAAAAGCTTGAAATCAGGCCAGTGCATGGTGCTATGCTAAGCGCACTGATATCCATGAGTTCAGTTGAACCTACATTTCATCGCAATGTCTCTATCTCTAACCAAGGATAAAGACTATTTGAAGTTTAAAGCAGTCATCAAAAGTGGTCATCACTTTGACCATCAGATTCGAGGTAATGTAATCTACCAAGGGGATCGCCTATGGATTCCCATATCCATGCATCAAGAAATTTTAGTGGAAGGACACAACTTTGGCTACCAAGTACATCTTGGCAGTACCAAGATGTATCAAGATATGAAGAAAACATTCTGGTGGCCTGGAATGAAGAAGAGTGTGGCTAAATTTGTAGCAAAGTGTCATGCTTGTAACTTAGTCAAAGCCGAACACCAAAAGCCTGGAGGACTTCTTCATCCTCTAGCAATTCCAGAATGGAAGTGGTTCGATATCTCTATGGATTTTGTTATGGGTTTACCTAAATCAAAATCCAATGCCGATTCAATCTGGGTCATTATTGATTGACTGACAAAATCAGCACATTTCATTCCTATGTGTCAAACTAATTCTGTGGAGAAATTAGCAAAGTTGTATATCAAGGAAATTATCAGACTCCATGGAATTCCCAGATCTATTGCATCTGATCGAGATAGTCGTTTTACTTCTAAGTTCTGGCAAGCAGTGCATCAAGGCTTGGGAACTACTCTAGCCATGAGCACCGCTTTTCATCCTCAAACAGATGATCAAATGGAAAGAGTCAATCAAGTATTGGAAGATCTTCTTCGTCTTTGTATTCTGGATTTTCAAGGCTACTGGGAAGATCATATTCCTCTTGTAGAGTTCTCATACAACAATAGTTTTCAGGTGAGTATTGGCATAGCTCCATATGAAGCTCTATATGGAAGGAAATGTAGTACTCCATTAGTATTGTCTGAAATAGGCAGTGTTTAGATATATGGTTCTGATTTAGTTGAAGAAATGAATCGTAAGATTCAACTGTTCCATCAAAGAATCAAAGCAGCTCAAGATTGCTAGAGTACGTATCACAATGCTCATCATCATACTCTGGAATTCGATGTTGGAATTTTTGCATATCTTAAAGTCAGTCCGATGAAAGGCGTGTATCATTTTAGTGTAGCCGAGAAGCTAAGTCCCCACTACGTTGGACCATTTGAAATGCTAGAAAAGATTGGTTCAGCAGCTTATCGATTGCAGCTTCCTGAAGATTTCTCTGTAGTCCATAATGTATTCCACATCTCCTCTCTGCGGAGATGTCTTCATAACCCATCTCACTTGATTCAACTTCCAGCGGTATCTCTCCAGCCGAATCTTTCTTATGTGGAAGAGCCAATTATGATCTTAGCTCATGATTAAAAGCAGCTGAGAAATCGCTCAATCCCAATAGTAAGGGTTCAGTGGAGCAATCGCTCTTTAAAAGAATGTACTTGGGAGAAAGAGGCAGATATGAGAAGAAAGTATCCCGGTCTCTTTGAAAATCCAGGTACTCATTAACTTTCTGAATTTTATTACATTTCTTAGATTTCTTCATATTTGTCTTCTCTCTTGAGATGATGTTGAGGACGACATCATTCTTAAGTGGGGGAGTCTATAACAACCTTAGGTTGTTACCTTGCTAATATATAGTCTAAGTGATCCTTAATTTTGATCCCATTACTTTTAGGATATCAAACTAAGCCTATCCTGAAAATTTGAAGTCAATTGGATTCCCCTAAGTCTATAATTGCATTTTGATCAATCTAGATGCCCTAGATTAGATCAAAAATATTTTGATCTCAGAATTAAAATCTGATTATATTTTTGAATTCCTCACTCCCAAATTAGCTATGGTGAAAGTTTGGTGCAATTTGAAAATTATTTAGGCCATAATTCATATTTAATTAAAATGGTCTAATTGCAGAAAAGGGTTCCTAACTTTCAAAAATTACAAATATATCCCCTACTGTTAAAATGGTCAGGATCCGCTGTGCGAACCATGGGTGATCCGCTGCGGAGCCTAGGTCGAGCAATAGCGGTGCCCCGTAAATCTAACCATTGTGCTTAAGGGACCAACGGCCAGGATCAGATTCCGTGGGATCATGGATCAACCATCAGATCTGCCCGACCGATCTTACGGCTCGGATTGCCCCCACGATCGGCCTTTAGGATCCGAGCGATCCTAGCCATAGCGCCATCTGATCGATAGATCAGATAGCATCCGAAGGTCCCACTAGTGTGGACCTTCGTCTTCCTCTCGCCCACGCCCGACAGAGGAGATCGCCCGTACTGCCAGCTGCCCTGATTGTCTTCCCACTCCTGCGTCCACCTCAGCAAGGTCATTAGGACCTCCCCCATCTTAGCAAGTACCCTCGATCGGGCCTCATGACCCGGCCGAGCTTGATTAAAAAAATTGATAGCTCAGTGATAGCCCGACCTATCTGGTCTCCCCAGCCAGAGATAATGGCTCTGAAAGCTTCCCCATTCCATGTTGAGGCTATAAATATCCTCAGTATTTCACCCTATGATCCTTTGCTGATCAATGGCAGCTGAGTCACCTTTCGCCATTTCCACGCTTCCATTGCAGTCTATCCGAGCTTCCCAGGTGTCCAAGCGTGCGTAATGCTGATAGAAGAGTCTCCTAGCATTCAGGAACTCTTATAGAAACTTCAGGAAGCTCAGCAAGCCCAGCATTGACCCCTACATCACCTGCAAGTCCCCTGCAATAAACTAGGTACCCCCCATTTTCTCGGCCTGAGCCAATTAGGCTTAGACCCTCTTCCTTTCGATTCATAATCGTGCGTATAGTCGAAACAAACCCAAGGCTATCGAACCTAATCTCTAAGCTAGTCCCGATCGATCGAATCGATCCATCAGGCTAAGTCCTTATGAAATGCCACGAGTCGAGTGGGGCCCCAGTGATCCAGCCCATATCAGGCCCTCAAACCAGGGGGCTTCGATCTATCTCACCTCCCTGATGGTGTAGGGATCGAGCCCTAGGTCTGGTGTGGCCTCAGTGGGGAGAATTGTCTCCTGCAGTAGCTCCGAGGTGAAGCCTCTCAGGTGAGTAAGGTCCAAGATACCCCAACCACCTCACAAGGGGCTAAGGGGTTCGATCGATGAGTCTTGGCCCACTGATTGTGTGAGGATCAATTAGAGGCCACGGCATAACCGCAGCGCTCAGGATTTTGCCACGGAAGCCAACCCTAATTCCCTGGGTATCGAGGAAGAGGGGTTAGGGATGACGACACTGTGCAGGCCGGGTCAGCCCATGACCTGCGCTGCGTGACAGCGCCGGGTTCCTCGGGCCCTGGTTGACCCGCACGGTTCGGCTAATGGGCCGAGTCTATTTTAAATAAATTCGATTAATTGGAATTATTTTCCTTAAGGAAAATAATCCAATTAACCCAATTATAGGAAAATTAAATTGGAAAAATATAGAATAAATTAATTGAATAAAATTTAATCCACTGATCCCCCTATGATATCATATATGAAATTGATTAGAAAATTATCAGGGATCTTAATATAAAATAATATTGAACATTTAATAGTTAGACTTTTCATTTTTGCCAAATTATTATAGATCTTGATTAGAGTTGATTAGTAATTACACTTAACCAAATTGCATGTTAAGGGTGCCATTAGTTTGCTTATGATGAGTAAAATGAATGTGCTAAGTGAATTATTTTTTTGATTTCTATATTTCAATTTATGCCCTAATCTTGTTAAATCATGATAAGTGAAAAAGGGTTTGTATATATTGAATCTTAGTAAACTTGGTCTCTGATTAATTGTATGGTGAATTAGAACTTATGTGCCAAATTGCATAGAATTCTAATGGTTAGATTTACAATTATGTGCTAATACTTTTGGGATTGACTTAGGGTTTGATTAGTACTAATTACTTTCTATTTTCTGAAATTTTTTTGTTAATATGCTTCATAATAATAAGGTAAATGTATGGAAACCATGTATGCTAATTTATAATGTATAACTTGAATAATCCTAAAAATTGGAGAACTTAATCATCTTAATTAATCTTATTAAGTCTTAAGACTTTGATCAAGCTATTAAGACTTGATCTAGGTCTAAATTTGCCACCAATAATACATACCTAATTCACTGATTTAACATTTGATCTTTAAATAAACACTTGATCTTAATTGGTCATTAGTAGGGGTTAAACCCTAATTTGCTCGATTAAGATCCAAACTCTTAAACCTTAAATAAATGAATATGATTATAAGATAATGTGATTGACATGGTTCCAATAATGCGTTTAATTTGACATTGATCTTAAATATTTGGATTAGACATGTTAAGGTTAATAATAAACCTATGAGATTTCTTAATCTGAATCTGAACCTTAGATGCTTGATTTTCTCCTAAATAAGACTATTAACATGATAAGATTAATAGAACCATATTGATTAAACAAGTGATCTAACTCTATTAATATTCTTAATTTAAATCCCATGATCTTAGAATAAGTTCAGATGACTTAATCATCTAATCTGATCATCCTAAGTCTAAATGATAAGTAAAACCTATAGTGTTAGTAGTAGAGTTAAGGGTGTGATATCTTAAGTATCTCAACACAAGATCATTTCTGAAATATTTTAAAGACCTAAATTTGAATATACATTGAGGTAGGAGGATTTTGCATAACTGATTGAGGTAGAAGCCTAGATGATCCCTTAACTTTATAAGTTGATCTTAACCCCTAGTGGTAGGAATCACTTAAGATATTAGAATGACACCTTTCCTCGTGGTAGAGTCTATATTGAGTGATACTTGATCACATTTTCTTAGAGCCTTGTATAGGACTTACCTATTTAGCATAAGAATGTATAGTCTTGATAAATCCTTTTTAATTAAATAGAGTTGCGTGAACCCAGATTATTGGTTGGTGTAGTATGGCATACCCATAGTATTGATTTTCTTCAGTAGTATTCAGGATTAGTTGATTCACTCAAATGTGGAATTATGAGCAGGTGCTATGCTGAGGGATTAGACGAATACAGTTCCGTTAGAGTAAATCTCCTAAGGCTAAGAGTGTATTAAATAGGTACTCATTCCTTAGTTTGATTAAAATACAAATCGCCAACGGGCGATGCCTCCTAGCGAAGACCGCTTCAATAGGAGTGGCTCAAAAAAACTAAGTGATTAGATTCACCTTCTTTAAGACACTGAGTGTTATTGTGAGTTAGGCATCTTAATAACTTAGCTTGAGATACAAATTGCCAATGGGAGATGCATACTATTGAAGACCATTTCGTTAGGATGGCTTAATCAAACTAAGTGATAAGAATCACCTTCCCTGCAAACGTGCTAAATATGTGTATACAATCGTCCCATCTAATGAACTTTAAGTAAATCTTCAATTTTAACCAATCATCATTCTAGAAGCTAGGAGTCGGAATCCTCTTAGCATGATTTTGCACAGTGGAGACTTAGAATTCATCATTGGTGTTCAAAGTTTTGTGGATTTCTGAATTTTCCTAATATAGCATAGAAGCATGGGCATAGACATGAGCATAAGTTTGAGGAATCATTTCAGTAGTGATGCATGGGTATCAGTGATAAATTATACGTTGCAGAATATTGCATATCGTGACTGGGGAATTACAGGATGCATCGGCATCACCATACTGTCTTCCCAACTGGGTGTATGTATATATTGGACCATACAACTCATAGCCTTTCAGTGATAGTTCCGTTACATACCATGGCATACCATTTTGTAGCATATTTGGGTGCTTCATTCTATTGACATATAGTACAGCATTGGACATTGTTCACATTGATTTTTGAGCTTTTGATATTTTTGTTTACTTTCAGTATTTAGTTTTGATGCAGTTTTACTTTGCTTAGTCTTTTTACAGTTTTAGTTACATAGCACTTTTACTATCATGTTTTACAGTCATGTCTACTTTACTATTTATTGCAATTACTTTAGAACTGCTTAACTAGTTGCGTTGTGTTAGACAATTTGATAGATCCCAAGTAGCTTGTGGAGACAGAGCAAGTGGACCTAGAGGAGACCCCGGAGGAGTACGTGGAGTCTTAGTGGATCAGCTTTCCACCTTTTGCATACTGCTTATTTCATTACTTTAGATAGACTTTATATTTCATCTTTTAAATCAGTTTGTAATAACTCTAGATGCATTTTTACATTTCTTTTCTGAGATGAATGTTTACTGCTGCTCTGTGATGAATGTATTTTGGATGTTTTTCTTTAGCTTCCGCACTCTATTATACTATTAAATTTAGTATTGTGAGGGGATCAGCATACTGAAAATGCTGATATATTGATAATATATATTGGATTCATATTTATCTATTTAAATCCAATGTACGTATTAGTCTAATACTTAAGACAAGTAATCTACTCTTATCCTAAGTGTTGACTCTCGATCCTACTCTCAGGTTTGAGTCAGCAGCCTTCCTTTAACGTATTCGGGGAGACAGGTTTTTTTGTAAGCTCGTCCTCCCGAGTAGCGCACCGTTCCACCACTGATTATTATTATACTCGTCTTTTGCGCGTGGCGACGGGGTGGAGCGCTACAAGCTTAGTTAATAGAGAAGCGTTTTGGGATAAGCCTTTAAATTTTTTTTTGGTAATAACTCGCTAATCCCAGGAAGCTTCGAATGCCTATTACTGATTTTGGCTGCAGTTAGTCTTAAATGGCACTAATGTTTTGCTGATCAATGCAAATTCGTTGGGCATCTACTACATGCCCCAAAAAAGATACTGAATAAGTCAAAATTCACATTTATCAAACTTAACATATAACTCATATTTTTGTAGTGTTTCTAAAATTACCTTCAAATGATTTTTGTGTTCTTTTAAGGTTTTGGAATAGATAAGAGTGTCATCAATGAAGATAATATCAAACTTATCTAAATAGGGTTTTAGGACTTGCTGCATTAAGTCTATAAAGATTGAAGATGCGTTTGTAAGTACAAAGGACATCAGGAGGAATTAATAGTGTCCATAACGAGTACAAAAAGTTATTTTCTCAATATCTGTATCACTTACTCATAGCTGGTGATATCTGGATCTCAGATCAATCTTTGAGAACACTACCACTCTGGATAACTGATCAAATAAGTTATCAATTCAGGGAAGAGGGCACTTATTCTTAATGGTTACCTTATTGAATTCCCTATAGTCTATGCACATTCTCATAGACCCATCTTTATTCTTTACAAACAAAATTGGTGCTCCCCATGGAGACATACTGGGTTTTATGAAACCCTTATTTAAAAGCTCTTGCAGTTGCTCATTAACCTCTTATAGTTCTTTAGGAGCCATTCTATAAGGCGCTTTGGATATTGATTAGGTTCCAAGAATAAGGTTAATCTAAAATTCTATTTCCCTTGATGACGATAACTCAGGCAGATCTTCTGGGAATACATCAGCAAATTCTTTAACCACTTTAATATCAGAAAAAGAAGCATCTTTTTTGCTATTGCCCATCATTGTGTCTAAAAATTTTATGCAACCCTTATTCACAAATTTCTCAGATTTGATTATATTAATCAAAGAACTTTGGGTACTAAACCCTCATACGAAGGTTTCAGAGGCATCAGGCAACTATAAGATAATCTTTTTCTTTTGGCAATCTATGGTGGCATTATGCATACTAAGCCAATCCATGCCTAAGATAATGTCAAAGTTTGCGATGGGCAGGATTATTAGTTTAGCTTGAAAGGTGTTCCTATTCACAGGAACTTGTAGATCACAGAATTTGGCTGCACTTAGTTGGGCTCCATAAGGAAATCCAACACTTAAAATTCTCAAATATAAATGAATAACTAGCCCCATTATCAAATAATACATTATAGGGTTTTTCATTTATGCAAAGGGTTCCTAAATTAACCATAGTTAATAATAATTAATAAAAACTACTTAATGTTGTGAGTAAAGAAATAATTAAATATGTATACCTGAGACAACATTATTATCTTATGCTACTTCTGCCAGAGTAAGATTATATACTCGAGTTATTCTAGTAGGCTGATTGTTAATTGCCCTAGTTTGCAAGTGACTTTGCATTGGAGGCTTAGGAGCAACTGTTTTCTCCTTAACAGGTACGTGGCCTTCAATAGATGGGGGTGGCATTAGAGCCATCCTTAGTTCTCTTCCATCAATGGGAGTAGCTCGGAATACTTGATTTTGATAAGAGTGGCTAATTAGAACTCCATCTATCACTTTATGCGCATTATAATATTGATATCCTTGACCCTGGTGACCAAAAGTGAAGCAGCAACAACCAAAATAATATTATTTACCATATGGGTGAGGTCTGTTGCACTATGGAGTTAGTTCAGTAGATATGGTAGTTTCCATCTGATAAACTCATCCTTGGTTTTGTCAGTGTCTCGTAAAGGCTTCATGGCAATTAGGCATCATGTGCACCTTTCAATTTAAATCCATCTCTGACTGAATATGCTCTATGACTCAGGCAGTCTAAGCCAACTGGGAGAAGTTGGTTAGATGAAATGGAATGACGTTGTCCTTGATGGAGTCGCGAAGACCACTTTGGAATCTTTAATACCTATATGCTTCAATAGTGTAATGACCCCAATAATTAGATAGAAGATTTAATCTAAGCATTGAGATGTTCCTTAGCACCCAATACTCAATTAGAAGAAAATTAATCAAATATAGATTCTAAGTGGCCAAGTCACTTTATGAGCAAATGTTATGTTAAAGTAAATTGCAAAGAATAGTAATAGAAGATACATGCTAAGGAGATACATGTAAGTATTTGCAAGTAAAAATAATATAAGCAATTAATATAATCCACTCATTCAACCCAAGCAATTACAAAATATGAATTCACAACACAGATAAATAAGGATATGTAAAAATAACTCAAGCAGTTTAAAATTTAATTATTATAAGCCATTTTATAAGTAAGAGTAAAAGAAAGTAAGTCACTCTCTCACATTTAATAAAATGCAAGTAAGCATCTAAATTAAGCAGAAACAAAATTCTTTATAAGCTCTTCATGCACTTGGACCTGCATTACCTATATCAAAGAGCTCTTAATTTATCATATTTTTGGTATTTAAATATGATAGGACAAAGCTAATAAAATAATAAGTGTACTTAGACTAAACAGTCTAAGAACATTTTAAGATTAGTTATATTTTAAGTTAATAGGATATCACAAGCATAATTTACAATTTAAACTAAGTAGTGGAGCTATAAAAGCTATAAAGTATGGAAAAAGAAGGTAAAGATAGCTGTAAAGAAGATAGTAAGAAATAAGTTGAGTAATAATACTCACTTGTATATAAGTCCTAGCCTGCATCTAAAAATGGTAAGGAAAAAGCATCCTAAAAGGCTAAAAACCACTATGTGCATTTAAAGTAAATGAAATGAAAGTAATATATGTTCAATAAAATTTATGCTAAGTAAGCAATGAAATACAGTGAAGTATTAAATGAAATTAAACAACATACACTGTATTTTTAAATAAATAGTAAGTAAGCAATATATAATACTGGAAATAAAGAGTATAAAGCATAGAAAGTAAAGAAGTATCTTAGACTTTTGGTCTAAGACAAACATAGCCTATGACTATGAAATATAATCATAACTAGATAGTTATGAAGAGATCTTACTATCAATAAGATTGTATAACTCTTATATTAATAGTTGAAGTTACATTTAGAAGATTTCTCATTCTGCGAGAGCACTCAACAGAATGGGACGAGAAGTTAAGCACGTCTGCCTAACTAGATACAATGGGGGGTCGAACATTCACATTTACCCTCTCTAAAATGTGAAGTCCTATAATAAGCGCTATCTTTCTTATTCAAATTGTCATAAGGCATTCCCTATATAGTTTTATGAAACTTTTATTTATGCACAATAATCTTGTATGAATATTCAAGGAAAAGGCTCAAAGTTAAGTAAGCATTTAATAAATTTTAATAATTGTAAATTATGTGATGTCCTTTTGTTATCTAAATTTTAATAATCTACTTAATGATTGGAGCTAATTGAGCTCCTAATTGACTTATAGATATTGATCTTTAAGTTAATTATAAGTAATAGTAGAAGAAAGAGAAGTTTGGAAAATAATATTTTCAAGTAAATGAAGTTCATCCTATACTAGTCCTAAACTAATCAAATCAAATAGATTAATGATTAAAGCTTAAGAAAACTAGTAAGGAAGAGTAATGTCTATAGTTTGCTATGCTAATAAAAGTATAAGCTAAAGGAAATTCTATTAGCTTCATCTAGTTAGCTTACAAACTATAAACTATCAAATAAATTTAATATGAAGTCATCTAAGATTAATTGATGTTGAGTATTTGAAAGTAAGTAACAAAGTAGATTATATTCTACAAGTAATAATTCATTTGTAGTTATAGGAATTTATAAATCTATAGCTTATTTAAAGCATGAAAGGGGGCTATTGTTCTCTAGTTTAATCAATAGAGAACTAATTTGGATGGTTAAAGACTATTGAAATATGTGCTAATTATCTAAGTGATTATTTGAGCACTAGTCTTATCATGAGTTCTTTTAAAGAACTTTATTTAGCAATTAAAGTATCAAGCTCATTAGAATACAAAAGAAATTAAAAGATTCTTAATTAAATTTTAACATACAACTATAGGAGAAGTATATCATGTAGAACATAAGAATCTCATTCCAATTCTAATAATTTTGGCATGAACTCTATTGTATTTACTCAAAAGAAACACATAGGATATAACATACAAGTCTTCCATTCACTTGGAAGATTAATTGGAAAAATCAATAATACAAAGCTAGCATTAAGTCAATCAGTTACATTAGATTGCTTATTCCAATTTAATTCTAACATGAGATAAGTAATTGAAACTACATTCCAATATATAAATAAAACAACCACCAAATGAAATAAGACATGAAATGATTATGTATATCTCAACTTATTAAAAGATAATATGAACGAACATTTCTTTAAAGAACTATTATTGATTTATATTATAGTAACATATACTAATTCTAATAAAGTTTTAACATAATAAACTACAAGTAGCCTTAAAAATTTAGACACATCAATTATGACAATGCATTCAAGTCATCTATTCTAAGTTCTAAATGAAACATACATTAAATATAGGATTCAAATTCAACATATGTTATGTAGTTTCCTATTCAATTTACTCATACCATTATTCTTCATATAAAACAATCAGTTTTTGAGGTTCTGAACATCTCCAATTCACAATTTACATTAATATAAGAACTATTAACAATATTATGAATAATTCAATTTGAAAATATACATGCATTTCATTTAATTTAATCCAATCCTAGGTAACTCTATAATGGAGGATATTTAATTTAAATGAGTATTGAATAATTCCAATCATTACATCAATAGAAAATAATATTTAAACATACAAATAAAGACTATATGGGAGATAATAAATGAAACAAGTTTGCTATCCTATGGTTCGTACATACTATAATAAGCATAATAAGAATAAAGAAATTAACATTTATCCTAAATTTAAGGAGAAAAATACCTAAAATATCTAAATGTTGTCTAAATGATTTGATATATATGCCAATGTGATCCTTATACCCTAAGGAGTAAAATGACACTAACTACGTTGAATTTGGACAATATTGATTTTCTAGGGTTTGGAAGGGTCCTAATTGGGATTAAAAATATTAATATGAGATCTAGGGTTCAATGCCTATGTTTGATCTCATATTGTTGTTCCTCACATTTTTGTGAGCGAAATGGACTATTTAAATGTCTAATTTGGATACCAAATGATCAAGTTATGCCACTGTAAGTTTGAGATTGAATTTCAATTATTTAATTTAATCCAAAATAATGATTAATTATAAAAATCATCTAAATAGAATTTAATTGGCATATCCATATTCTACACATTTTTGTGATCTATTTGGTATACAATATCATATAAATTGGATAATTAATTTATAAGTTATGAATGAAATAAAATTCATATTTATTTAATCCTTAATTTAATTTAATATATTCTGTTAAATTTTAATAATCCATTTATTGATTTCCAATTGGCGCTATTATTATTTAGGATGCCACGCCGATTCCATTAGGCGCGGTTCAAAATTAAAAAGAACTGGCTGGTTCAAAGAAAAGCCTCTCGAGCCGTCGTCTTCCTCATCAGAACGCCCGTAACTTGGAAGAACTAGGGTATCGTCAAAGTATCGTATGAGGACCCCTAACAGCACACTTAAGCTTTTCTTACAAAGGAGTATCTTATGACCTATAATATAGCTCCTAAAAGCTTATTTAGAATCAGTCCTAAGATAAGTCATGATGATGCCCTAAATTTCATCCTATTTACTTTACAAGGCAATTTAATAAAGACTCATTCAGTTTTTATCATTTACTATATGATTATTTAGAATCAGTCCTAAGATAAGTCATGACGATGCCCTAAATTTCATCCAATTTACTTTACAAGGCAATTTAATAAAGACTCATTCAGTTTTTATCATTTACTATATGATTATGTATCCTAAAATGATTGTCAAGTGTAGTTTTCTGGAAGAAAAATGAAAATGTATTTGCATAAGTATCATTGAATTTGGATGTTCAGTAATTGAAAGATAAAGAAGAAAAATGTAAGTTTTAGGTCCACAAATTTCTACTTAAATTCAAATCTATTCGATTCATTAATAACAATAAAAAAAAAATTATTGAAATGAATATGGGAATTAAATAGTGAAACAGGGAACATGAATTTAAAACATAATTCAGAGCATTTCTATTTATTTATGAAATCTCACAAGTTATCCATCCAAGCTAAAGGAAGCCAATTTGACGAATTTGAATTTACTGACATACCTCGAGTTTATTCAAGTACTCCTGAATCCTATTAACTTATTAATCTATCCTTTAACAAGATACCATACCCATTAATTAAAAATCTGATATATATATATATATATATATATTTGTATGGGATTTATTTGAAAATCAGATGCTAATAGTGAGAGATTCAAGCTTCTCTTTAGCTCGATTTGAATTCTACTTCGTCACAAAGAATCACTAAGAATGAATCGCAGATTGAAATTTTGGAAGAATAATAGGTAAAGATGGGGGTAGTACCTTATTCCCTTCAATCCTTTTGCTAGCAATAGGGGAAGAAGGGTCTTGAAGAAGAAGTCTTCGAGTGCTCACAGTGATCTTCCCTCAGAGTTTCACTCCCGCAACAGCTTTCAGGAGGCGTAGAATGGAAGACGTGATTACCTAAGGAGATAACACCCAAATGAAGGAGCCAGCTGTGAGGGTCGTACTCCCATGATCTCTGCTCTCTGCGATCATGCGAAAAGAGGAGAAGAAGGCGTGCAGAGTTAGAGATCTGGCCGTTCGTTCAATTGTTTGATCGAACGGTCAGATTAGACTAATTGAACTGGGAATCGCCTAAGCCGTTATATTACCCTTAAGTAAAGCGCAATTGCAAAGATCGTTTTGATCTGCCGTTCACTGTTTTGATGAAAACAGCGGATGCCCGCTGTTTTGAAGATACCATTGGAATTAAATTTATTTATATAATATATATTAAATTAATTAAATACTATATATATTCATTAATTTACTCAATTATTTACTCAATTTTAAACATCCAAATGCACTTCGAAAAATTTCAAATTTTCACCCTTACCTAATTGAGGGGTGAGAAGGTCAAAATGAAATCGGATTTTTGATCGAAAGTATATTTAATTTACTTAATTTTCTGGGTATTTATAATATTATTAAAATATTAATGAAAAATTTGACGACTCCCAAACACTTTCAAAATACCACCCCAAGCTAATTTGGGTATGGTGAGTCCAATGGCAGACTCCATTTTCTATTTTGTGGTCTAAATAAATTAGGTATTTTCAGAATTATCAAAAAATTAGGAAAAACTGGAAATTGTCAAACAGTCTCCAAATCGTACAAAATTTAAGGTGGAGACTCCTAACACTATTATAAAAGTAATGGAAGAGGATTGGAGCTAATTAAGTCACTAATTGACATGTAAGAATATTAGGGTTGTTGCAAATAAGGACCAAGTTTGAAGTGAAATGAGTCAACCTTCTGAATTCAATTTCATAATCTACCATAGGACCATTTTCTCGAGTTAGCCTTAACAAGGAATCCCTAATAATATTCTGCATTGATGGTGGAATGAACTATGTACGAAAGGCTTCGACAAATAAATCCCACTGTATATCCTCTAACTTGTAGTCAGTGAAGCGAGTATCTCTAATGTTATCCCACCAATACTCAGCTTCTTCTTGAAATAAATAAATGAGTAGCTAATCGAGTTTCAGCATTCGGGAATTTAATATTGGTTAAATTCTTCTCGATTATCTTTAACCAAGTTATTGTATCTATGGGAAATAAGCTCAAATCAAAGGTTGGAGATCTTAACCTCAAAAAACTGTGTAGTGACCCATCGGCAGATTGATGGGGGGGTATGAAGAATATGTGGAGCAGGGGATGCAGAAAAAGTACTAGCATTGGCAGAAGGAAGAGCAGACACTAGCTTCTGGGTGGCCAATACCTATTGATTCTAATTTTCTAACATGGCATTCACCATGTTCCGGAGCGATGTTACTTCATCAGTGTTGCTTTTTGATGCAACAACGGTATTGAGAGGAGTGTTGTTGGGTGAAGTTGCAGGATTAATTATGTATTCAAGATGATTATTTTTAGTCAAAGAAAGAGAGTTAAAACACCTCTTGAGCTTTCATTATTCAAAGGATAAAATTCTTACAACAGAAAAGATACAAAGCATACCATAGCATTTTGAGCTGATAAAGATTCTATCCTATGTATCTAGTACTGAAGGCTAGATAGAAGTCTTCAAAGGTGACTTCATGACGCTCCTTCAAAATCTTCTAGTCAGTTAACGATAAGCGGTGTCCCACCGTTCTCCAGCCTTATCTTGCAAAAGAAAGGTCAGTAATGAGACCATAATGTTATATGAACACTCTATTGTTTCAAGGACAAAATCTACTCATTTAAGTCACTTCTTTGCTAGAATGGGGAAATCAAAACCTTTGAAAATGGCCTGTTGCAGCATCTTGTCCAACACTAAGGTTTCTTGTTCTGATATTTCATCAATATGTCTCCCATATTTTTGACCAACTTGGAAGTTAAGCTCCCAAATGGATTCAAATCTTTTGAGGTATTCCCAAGTCAACATTTTCAAGTATATTCTAGACCAATAGATTTCATCAGACTTATTGAGTTTATTGAGCGGTGTATTAGTTAATATTTGAGTTTTTATAATTGAGCATTTCACATAAGCATTTTTATTCCTTACTCTATTCTGAGTTTTTAATTATGGTGATATGGATGTCGTTCAAGTACTCATTTAGTGACTATGTGGTAGAAGAATAACCCATTAGGTAGAGAGGAGTACAAATTTCAATATGACACCTTATGAAGTTCTCTGATACCAACTATGGAACCCCAGCCCCACTGTGGTCATGTTAACACTTAAGTTAATATGATTACGGTGAAGTAGTCACCAAATGGCAAGTTCCTCACTTATAGATAAATTAAGCATTCGCCCTAATCCATTATAATTAAGGAATTTGCCATTTACAAGAGCTATTCACTAAATGATAGTACATGAAATATTCAGAGTGTGAAAGCAAAATTATATACATCCATTTCATCATAATTCAGCAAGTAAATACATCCAGCTCAGAATAAGTGTAGTAAAAGAAAATACAAATAGAACCTAAATTATTACAAACATTAAAAGCTTAACAAAAAAATAAAACACACCCAGCCTCACAAGCCGAATAAAAAGAAAACAACTAATGATCTTCAGCCGCACGTCCCTCCTCCTGATTCAAATCTTCAGAAGGCTCCACAACCTCGAAGAGCTCAGAATCTACCATTGTTGATTTCATAATGATAGGGCCCAAGCCAAAAAGAGAAAATCTTATTAGACATATTGTCTAAGTATATTTTAGGCTGATTATATTTCAAGTTCTTTTAAGATATTACCATTTTAACTTAGCAACTAGGAATACATACATAGGTGCAAAAAGCATATGAAAGGAAAAAGGAAATCTATAAGCAATATGTTTATAACTTAAGCAAAAGGAAGTAAACACATACATCCACCCAAAGCTGCAACAAGGATAGGCATATAAATAAATATACAGCAATTAACTAAAGTACTAAAAAGAGAACTCATCCTAAATGTGTTAATTAATATGAAATAAAAGAATATGTGATATATACAAGTAAGCTGAAAACAAATCTAACATCGTATATATAAAAAGTAAGTAAAGCTAGCATCCTAACATATAAGTAAATAAAGTAAAACTGGACTGCAATAAAAACAAATAGAAAGTAGTAAGAAGGAAATAGAAAAACTACCATGGTTAAATAAGCCACTAAATTAAAAACATGCACGATACCACTTAGCCTGCTAATCTAAGGTAGAAAAGCTGAACTGAAGAGTAGAAGTGTGCCTAAAACTAGTACTATCATATCAGAAACAAGCCAACACCGGGCCACTGCACAAAAAGTTCAACATGTATCCCTTAGGCATCCTTGGAGATAGGTCTCATTTGAACTTATAGAATCCGACATATATCCCCTTTAGCATTTGCAGAGCTGGATCCTAGACAATTCTATATCAAACAAACTAAACTGAAGAGGTAGACAAATTAGGACACACTCTATTGAACCAAAAATCAAGGAAGCTGAAAACACCAATGTAAAATGCAAATGATGTTTATGTAATTCAAAATTGACATATAATACTCATCAAATATCTTATGTCCACCATATATGTCCAAGGTGAAAATCTCAAATACATGGTAAGTAAAGCACAAAATTCAAAGTAAGCAAGATACTTTGCTAAACACAGGTGATATCTATTATTGTCTATTTATCCATTCTAACTATTCAAAGTTATACGAGTTCAGGATCTCCAACTACTACTATTATGTATAACTTAGACTCACAGCCTTATAAGTTGAAAAAAATTAGAACTGATCAGGTTCTAATATGATTTAATCAATGGCGACTATATAATTTAAACAAGAAATCAATCGACCTATTTTAATAATTTAAGTAACCCAAACCCATCTTGATCAAGATAAATTGAGATGAAGGATTAAGAATTAAACTTCAATTATTGGGGTGTAATCATTTAATCCAAAAGTAATTCTATGGACTAAGGTTTAAAACCCAAATATCATAGACTAAAGATTAAGGCAAATCCTATTAAGTAAAGTCAAACTTAATAGGATGGATCTCTAATATTAAATCTAAGGTTAAAAGATCAAATAATCATAATTAAACTATAAAATTTTAAAAACTAATAAGACCAAGGTTTCATCCATTGAGTAACCCATTTACCCAATGCATGAAAACTAACATAGTTCTATTCCTAATCCTAAGGAAGAAGATCTTAAGGATTGAGGTACCAAGGAACTAATTAAGAAGAGATTTAGAGAATGATTCAATTAATTACCATTAGAGTTATTTGAATCTTACTATGCTTATTTACTGATTTAATGAACTTAGGAGAGACATAATGTGAGATGAATCCCATATTATAAAGCTTAAATAATCAATTAGGAATAACTTAGGATTTCACTTGGAAATCTAATTAATATCTTAAATCATATGAATTTAATTATAAATTATATTATATACTTATTTTAGTGATTAGACTGTAATTATAAGGTCTAAGAATGCTTAAGCCTAAATTTGGGAAAAATGACAATTTTGCCCCTACTTACGGGTCTGAAAAATTACTTTTGATTTAAGGCTCCAAATTAGAATTTAGCAATGGTAATTTGAACTATTGGTTTGAGAGTTATGGGTGTTTAAAGATTTGTTTAATTTTTTAAATTAGTTTTGCATCATTTCATGTACTAAATTTAATTTAATCAAACATATAATTTTAAATATAGGCGGCAGGACCCACTAAGAAGACGATTACAGACAGGCAGCTGGACCCACGGTTCGATAGTCAGCGCAGTAGAGCCCATATAATGTGGCCACTTTGATAGCAACGGGCCCCCCAGATGTAAGCAGAAGCCTGCACGTAGCGGCCCGATTATACTCACGCGGGTTGGGTCTGACTCGACCCCGATTGGGACGAACGGTCCTGCCTTTGCAAAGCTCGTGATGGACAAAAACTAGGACACACGATTTCAGCGGCCTTCCGGTGACAACAAGCCTCGACCCGAATGGCTATGAGCAGAGGATGGTGAGGGCTCCCCATCAATGATTGGACCAGCACTTGAGGTGGCCGGTGCTACAAGATAAGGCTAACCCTAGCTCCGAGGTCACAACAAAGGCGAGGGTTTACTGTACACAATTGTGCATCTATTGCAAAATTCATTCGATCCAACTCATTTGAGTTCGATCGAATATGCTCAAACGACAATCAAGCCAACATAATTAGCTTGGAAAAAGGAGTTATGTGAATTGAATTAAGGAAATGGAGTATCGGGACATACCTCTACCGATGGCTGAAGATCAAGGATGGATTGGAATAAAGCTTCAACTGCTTGCTCGACTTTTAGGTTAGCTCCATACTACACAAACTAAGCTACAGAATCGACACAAGGGTTTAATTAATCTTTGGAGCGGCAGCTAACAGCACATCTGTTCGGTTGCCATGCCCAGAGCGCTCGAGGAAGATGGGCGCAGACCGTTTGATCAGGCTGATCGAACAGTTTGATTCTAATGTTCGATCAAATGTTAGAGATTAATGGTGAGGAAGGAAACAGACAGCATGGTTGACGAGTCGTTAAATGCAATTAAATAATAATTATTTAAAAATTAATTTCAATCTTTCTTAATTAAAATTAAATATTTAAATGGCTTAAAAGAATTCCCAATAAATCATCCCTAGCTAATTGAGGAGTGAGGAACGTAACAGTAAAGTTGGAATTCAATTTCGACGAGTATTTAATTTTTCTATTTTTTAGGGCATTTAAAATATATTAAAATATTCGTAGAAAATCAAATGACTTCCAAATGCATCCAAAATATCACCCCATGCTAATTTGAGGGTGATGAGTGAAATGGTGAAGTCCAATTTTTTATTTGATTAAATAGGTCAAATTTCAAGGTTCCTAAAATTCCAAAAATCAAGATTTGATTAATTTGACACTTGATTTGGACTAGGTCTTTGTGGTAATTTCCTAATGAATTATTAAGAGTAATAGAATCAAAATTAGAGCTTAGTTTAGTCCTAATTGATATAAGTAACAACTTAGGTTATTACAACAAGTTTCTTGCCCTATGAGCTTTGGAGGAAAAATATGGAGGGAAATTTTGGAAGGAAAGATGCGTAGTTGACAACTAGTGAGGAAGTATCTCCAACTACTTACATTAAATATTTTCCTCATTACATGGCTAGACAAACATGTGCCTTAATAAATAAATAAAAAGTATAATATTAATAAAAATAAAATACAAATGGCAAGCCCAATATTTGGGCTCTTTATTAGGATTTTAATTGGGCTCTTGTAATTGGGCCTACCTTCAAATTCTTCTCTTAAACTTTAGCCATGGCTCTTGTTGTTGGGCCATTGATAATATTATTAGGATATTCTACAAGTTGAACTCTACACCAAAGAGTTAAAATCCAAGTAATATGCTACAAATTATGGGTATAGAGCTTCCAAATTAGTATCTGTTAGCCATGTGTCTTCTATAGGCAGCTTATTCTTCCAAGAATGAGAAAATAATCCTCTTAATCTTGATCATTAGGAGCCTCCACAATAATGATGTAGTCAATGTCTAAAAATGATGGATTTTGAATGTGGGGAACTATATCTCCTGCTAAAAAGTTAGGCTGCACAAGCAGAGGGTTACAACTCCTTCATATGATAAAATATCTTCAATATTAATAATAAAATGAATTAGCATATCATAAAGAAAACTAAAATGCTAAGCATCAGATCCAATTTTCCTAAGAATATTGAAAGGGCAACAAACCCTTGGATGTAATTTCTTATATTTTGTGTTGTTATATTGCTCAGGGCAGATGCAAATTAAAACATAGTCACACTCTTTAAATTCTCTAATTGATTTATTATGATTTGCCTTAGATGCTTATTTTTAATTACTTAAAATTGATTTGTTGCCTTATAGTGTAACAACCCTAAGCTGTTACCTTATTAAATTCTCAGTTTAAGCAGACATTAGTTCTAATCCCATTGCATTAGAAGGTCAATTGAAGCTAACCCTGAAAATTTGAGGTCAATTGGACCACTCTAAGTCAAGTTAGCCTTTTGATCAGTCTAGAGGCCCTAAGTTAGACCTAAAATAATTTGATATCAGAATTAAAATATGATTGCATTTTTGAATTTCTCACCCCCAAATTAGCTAGGGGTGAAAGTTTGGAAAATTTTAAAGATCAATTAGAATAATTCAATTTAAATTAAAATGGTTTAATTGCACTCTAGGGTTTCCAACAATTTAGATTTGCAAATATACCCTTATACCCGATTAAACGGTCGGGATCCGCTGTGCGGACCGCAGGTGATCCGCTGTGGAACCTGGGTCGCATGACAGCAATGATCCCGCTAATCTCATCATCACACCCTTAGATCCTTTGGCTCAGATTTAATCTCACATGATAGCAGATCAATCATTGGATCTATCCTTTGGATCCCATGACTCGGGTCAAATTGGATTCGGCCGTTAGGATCCAGAAGATTAGTACTGTAGTGCCTTCTCCCTCAATCAATCAGACAACTGTCGTGGATCTCGCATTATGGATCTTTATCTTCATCTTGCCCGCACCTGACATGAAGAATCCTGAGGATTCTCAATAGCCAAGCTTATCCCCCACTAATCCCTCCACCTCATCATGTCATTAGGGATCTTCCCTCAATGGCATATCAGCCTAATCGGGTCCTATGGCCTAGTTTTCTCCTAATGGGGAATTGGGGTTCAGCCATAGCCCGAGCTCTCGGGCCACCCTCAGCCCAAACTAACCCTCTGGAAGCTTCTCTATTTCTTGTTGAGGCTATAAATAGCCTTAGTATTGCTCCTAGGATCCTTTGCTGTTAATTAAGGATCTCTCTCCCGATCCTCCATTGCTGCCTGTCTGAGCTCTCTCAGGCATCCCAGGTGTGCATACCACTGATAGAAGGTGTCTCCTGGTGTTTAGGAACCCATAGCATCTCTCAGAGACTTGCATTGCTCTATGTCATGCAATCCAAGTCTATCAAGCCAGATACCCTCCACTGTTCAATTGAGTTACTGAGGCTCAATTACTCCTCTTTTCCATTTTTTTCAGTACTTCTAGGGTAAATAGTTTCAATCTAAATTATTGTAGGCTCTAGACTCGATCCAATAGATCATATTGATTCATTGGGTCAAGCTCCTTTCGTGGGTATTGGGTCTGAGTAAAGACCCATTGTTCCAACCCATCTCATACCCTCTGACCATAGGGCTTCGATCCGTCTCACCTCCCTGAAGGTGTATGATTCGAGACATGGGTATGGTGGCCTCTGTGGGGAGAATTATCTCCCCATAGTATCTCCAATAGGGGAGCTCTCGAGTGAGTAAGGTATGGGCAAATCGGACCACCTCACAGAGGGCTTCGAGTCTTTATCAACGCATCCGGCTATGGTGAACGACTAGTAATCATCGGCTGGTTGTGCCGTGGCCTAGATGCATGAGAATTAGTGAATTAGGGTTTCCCTAATCGAGCTAAGGGTCGAGGTGAAGGATCAGGGATGACGGCATTCCGCGGGTCGGGTCAGCCGGTGACCCGCGCTATGTGATAGTGCCGGGTTTCCCGGGCCCCGATCGACCCGCACAGTTTGGATATTGGGCCGAACCCATTTTAAATAAATCTAATTAATTAGAAATATTATCCTTAAAGAAAATAATCAAATCATAGTGAAATAAATTGGAAAAATATAGAATTAATTAATTGAATAACTTTTGATCCACTGATTCAAACCCTATGATCTTATATATCAAATTAATCAAAAAATTATGATGAATAAGAATATAAAATAATATTGCACTTTTAATGGTTGGATTTTTTTATTTTTTCTAATTATATGACTTAATTATGGCTGATTAGCATGTATACTTAGCCAAATTTCATGTTTTAGGTGCCATTGTGTTCGTTATACCTTGTCAAATGCATGTGCTATGTAAATTAATTTTTTGATTAATGTATTATTAATTATGCCCAAATCTTATAAATATATGATTAGTGAAAATTAAGGTTTTTAATCATCTAAATTAAGTAAACTCAGTTTCTGATTGTTCACATGAATAAGTAGAGTATAATTACCAAGTTTCATAAATTTATAATGGTTAGTTTTATAAATAGGTGCTAATCCATTTGTATTAGTTTAAGGTTTGATTAGCACTAATTACTTTTAATCTTCTATAAATTTCTATTATTATGTTTTTATAATAGTAGTATATGAATGTAAAGAACCTTTCATGTGTACCTTAAACATCTAATCTAGCTAAATTAATTAAAGGAGCATAATTCTTTAATTTATCTTAAGAATCTTAAGATCTTGATCAAATTTTCAACACTTGGTCTAAATTTGAGATTGTCATTAATAACACGCCAATAATATATTGATTTGTTATTAATTTATAAATCAACAATTGGTCTTAATTGAGTAAGGATAGGGGTTAAACCTTAACATATTTGATTAAGACTTAAACCCTTAATCACTTAATCAGTTAACTTGATTGAAAAATATTTCAACTAATAATATTCCAACAATGCTTCTGATTTGGTGTTGATCTTAAATCATTAAATTAGAGGTGCTAAGGTTAATAAAGAACTTGTGTGATTGAAACTTCTAAATCTAAGCTTAAGATCCTTAATTTTCTCTTATATAGGACTCTTAGCATAATAATATAAGACTCTTAGCATAATAATAATAAATCAACAATAATATTATTGATTTATGGAATGATATAATCCTAATAATAGTCTTGATTTTATCCTATGGTTATATAATAAGGTGATCAAATGGGTCTAATCATATGATCTGATCAAATCAATCCAAGATTAATAAGTGAATCTTATGAATTTAGTATAAATGTTTGAGGTGTGAGATCTTGGTGATCTTGCTATAAAAGTGTAATTGAAATATCTGAATGGCCTAATAAATGTTAATATATTGAGTTAGGAAGGACTTATTATGACATATGAAGGTAGGAACTTAGATGATCCCTCTTAACCCTATAAGTTGATCTTAAACCTTGTGGTAGATTCCACCTAGACATTAGAATAAGACTTCTCCCATGTGGTAGTAACATATATTGAGTGACCTTTTGGTCACATCCTTGGAGCCTTGTGTAGGGTTCACCCAATTAGAGTAAGGATTTATAGCTTTGATAAATCTTTGGTCTTAAATAGAATTAATAGAACCTAGATTATTAGTTCATTATGATAATGCATACCCATAGTGCTGAGTTACTTTAGCCATAATCATGTTTGGATGAGGCACTCCAATGTGGACTTATGATCAGGGGCTATCCTGAGGGATTTGATGAATATAGTCCAGCTAGAGTAAACCCTCCAAGCCTAAGAGCGTGAACTAGATCCTTAGTTTCAGAGAAGAAAAACTGTAACAGGGTTCTGCCTCCTATTTTGGTGCGCCTCAATAAGTGCAATTATAAACAAACTAAGTACTAAATTTGCCACTATTAGGAATATATAACCATGTGTATACAGCCTTTCCAACTGATGATTTTTAAGAAAACACCTAAGAAAAACTACTTATTGAAATTAGGGCTAGGAGTCAGAATCCATTTAGATGGATTCGGTATAATCGAGACATCTGATTCCTTATCTGATTTTAAATCATTTTCTAGATTTTTAGATTTTAAGACATGTAGTGTAAGGGATATGAGCATGAACATAAGCATAATGTATGAGTTTTAGTGATGATATATGAGTTATGGAATATTTCATACATCGATAGGGGAATTTCAGGATGCATCATCATCATAGTAAACTGTATTCCCACTAGGATGTATGTAGGCATTGGACCATACGACTCATAGCAGTTTAGTGATATTTCGATTACATATCAGTGGCATACAGTATTGTGGCATATTTAGATGCATGACTTCAGTGGCATCAACATAATTTTACTTGTTATTTACTTAGTTTCAGATCATATATTATTTTTATTTT
Organism: Gastrodia elata; assembly: GCA_016760335.1. NCBI lineage: Eukaryota > Viridiplantae > Streptophyta > Magnoliopsida > Asparagales > Orchidaceae > Gastrodia > Gastrodia elata. Next base: position 2,401,690 of record CM028679.1, read on the forward strand.
TTTCAGTATTCAGTATACCATCAGCTTTACTTTACTTCAGTTTTATACAGTTTTACATATTCAGTTACTTTTATAGTATTTATGCAGCTCTATTTTATGTTATTTAAGTGTTAAGTAAATAATTAGAATTGGTTAGATTAGTTTTGATGTGTTAAACTTATTGTCTAACACATGGTACTTTTGGGATCCGACAATTTGCTAGATCCTAAGCAGCTTATTGAGCCAGGTCATGAGGATGTTTAGGAGGTTTTTGAGGAGTTCGTGGAGTCATAGTGAATTTCTCATTCAGATTTCCTATTTTTGATTAGTTATTTTAGCTCAGTAGTTAGACTTTATTTTAGTATTATTTCAGTAAACCATTGTAATAATTTCTGAATGTATTTACTTTTATGTTCTGAGATAAATATTTTATTCAGTTTATTTGATGAATATTTATGGATGTATACTTAGCTTCCGCACTCTATTTATATATTACTTATACTTAGTATTATGATGTGATCAGCATACTGGAAATGCTGATATTTTATACATATATTGGATTCTTCATGTTGTATTTTAAATCCAGTGTATGTATTTGTCTAATACTTAAGATAAGGATAATACTCTTATCTTAAGTATTAGCTCTCAACCCTCCTTTGGGGTTAGGTTAGTAGCCTTCAGTATTTTATTCTCAGCCATTTATGGAGATGGGTTATGCCTTCCCGAGTAGCGCATTGCTCTGGCGATGGGGCGGGGCGCTACAGTTGGTATCAAAGAGGTATCATAAAGTGTTTGATAAGGAGTTTGTTCCTATCCACTTTATGATCTATTCTTTGTATCCGATAAAGATCACAAGTTACTAAGTGTAATAAAAGCAGTATCCAAGGTTCATCCAGCTTATCTCAAAAATGAAAATTGAATATGCCTAGAATGAGGATATCCTAGGAATTGAAAGAACAAAATAATCCCGTTAAAACAGTGAATTACTAAACATAAATTAGACATCCTATGATTTCAATAAACTTTAAAGGAAACAATAAATGTAAGTGAAGTACTTATAAAACTAAGTTACTTTTTAAGTATGGAGTACACCCAGTCAGCATTCTCGTTCTACCTTAAAAGGTTTGAAGATTACTGGGCAAATGACTTTCAGGATGATAGGATATATGATAGAGTCATCAAAGGAGTGTCACCTCGTGGAGTGGAGGTCTAGACAAGATCCTTATCCATTCATTCTTCAGAGCTACTAGTCTCCCAGTCCTTGCTAGAGAGTGGTTGGACAGTGCAACCACTGTCTTTTGAGAGATAGCCTATATGGATGAGTATCATTTTTAGATCCTGGATGTTCTACTTATGGGACTAGTGAGTTATTGGTGGTTTTTTTATAGAAGGCTAGATATGAGGCATCGAGTAGTCACATATGATGAGTTTTGTGCTACCTTTTGAGTAGAATATTATATTTAGAGATCTTATAGTTCATATCATGCCTTTTCTTTCATAACAGTTTATCTACTTTTTGATCCATGTAACTTCTCTTCTGAGAAAGCAATGAAAGAGATGATAATGAAATGTTATTATATTCATTGAATTCATACTTGTGTTTGCAGTCATAAATCCTAAATCTCCTACTGCTCCTACTTCGATTAAGAACATGGTCTCATCTTCGGGCAAACCCGATGAAATGAATCCTATGGCTACTATGATGAAAGTTTTGATCGAGAGTAATGTGTAACAGGCGCAAAAAACTCGTGCCCTTATATTAAGTGTACACCATCAATCTCTTCCACAGTTAGGAGCTCCATTTTCCTCCCACTTCTCTGGAGGCAGACTTCTTCACAGTTTTCTGCATCCAAGAACACCTACCTTCAACAGGGCTCTAAACCCCATAGATACCGTTACTTGGTTAAAGATGGTCGAAAAGAATTTGGCCAGCATTAAATGCCCTAATTCAAAAGCAATTCGCCTAGTTAACCACCTGTTTTAAGAGGAAGCAACGGGTCAGTCCAAACCCTTGCGGTGCGACAGTGCTAGCCCAGCCAGGTCCCGCTCGACCTGTGCCTTTTGATAAATGGGCCAGGTTAATTAAATGGATTTTTTAAATTAAAATCCTTCTAATAAATATTTGATTAATACATTTAATTAAATAGCTTATTATTTAATTAATTGAAAACATTCAGATTAAATTAATAAAATAACTTAATCAATACTTATCCAAATGGTATGATCCAATATACCATTTTAATTATAAAATTATAAGTAATCTTAATGAAAATCCTATTTATAAATCTAAGCTGAAGTTTTAAGTAATTAAACCTAAGACTTAGATTTTAGATCTATAGTGATTGTCCATAAGAATCCATTTGAATTCCTTCCTTAATAATTCCTTGATTGATTGATTCCTTTTGAATCCTTCTTATGAGTTTAGGTTGATTCAACCTATAGAATAATGTGATTATTCTATAGATTGGATCTATATATTAGATTTATATGTTTTTATTTGATTATTTTATCTTATAATTATAGATTTCAGACTTTCTTTAAGATCATAATTTCTTAATCTTTCAGCTTCAAAGATTCTCTATCTTTAGAATAAGTGTGGTTGTGAACCCTTAAATCCTTAGAGATTAGTAGCTTAGATTCAGGTTTGAATCCCAAATTGGAGTTTAAACTTAAAATCCTTAATCTTGATTGACATAATCAAGATTGGGTTTGTATTATTAAATTGCATTAAATAAGTCATTAGTTTACTTAACTCTTGTAGTCATCATTTCTAACTATGAATTATAACTTGTTAAGTTCTAATGTTAACTTTAAAATCATAAATTAGAGATCTTACATGATAATTGGATACTGGAGATCCTAAGCCTGTATTAGCTCAAAGTAGATAAAATGAATTAAATTAAATAAGAACATATATCACATATGTTTAGTTGTAGCGCCCCTTCTCGTCACCGCACGCAAAGGAGTTAACATTTGGCGACGGAACGGTGGGCTACTCGAGAAGGACTGCTGAACCTCCCTGGATAATCCTACTAAAATAAAAGCTACTTGACTAATCTTTAAGATAAGCGTAAAACCTTAACTTAAGTATTAGACAATATAGTATATACATTGGATTATGAGTAGAATATGAGTAATCTAATATATATAAGTATAACATCATTTACAGTATGTGATCACATCACAATATTAAGTATAAGTAGTAGTAAATATAGAGTACGAAAGCTAAAGCATACCTTAAAAAGCATTCCTCACAAAGCTATGTAATAAGCATTCATCTCAGAAAAGAAAAGAAATAAAATCCAGAGTTATTACAAATAATTTACTTGAATGAAAATACAGCAAAAAGTTTAGTGATTGAACTAAAAGTAAACTAATGCAAAAAGGTAAATGCTGATGTAGAGTCCTCTAGTGCTCCACAAACTCCTCATGAATCTCCTGTGATGCCACCTGAACTAGCACCACAGGTTGTTTTAGATCTAGCAAATTGTTAGATCCCAAAAGTACCATATATTAGATAATGAGTCTAACACATCAAAAACTACTCTAAACAATTATAATTATCTAAGGTTTAACATCTAAGCAATTTAAACAAACAGTAGAAAAGCACTAAAATAGTTGAAAAGTGTGAAACTGTACAAAATTGAAAATAAGGTAAGACAATAATTAAAATACTAAGTACTGAAAATAAAAAACATAGTAAAGAAGCTAAAACTGAATAAAAGCTGAAATAAGACTGTGCGGTATGTCTCGAAATATGCATCTGATTATGCCATTGATTTATGTTGTCGTTATGCATTTGGTGCCTTATTCAACCCAAAGAATCCTAATATTTATGATGCATACTGCATCCTGTATGTCCTACTAACATTGATGCATGCTACATCCCGTATTTCATAATGCTTTCATACTTTTGCTTATGCAATTATGTCAATGCTTTCAATTCAGTATGATTCATAAAATTATTGAAGAATAAAAATCTATTTCAAGAAAATAATCACTTAACACAATTCTTGATTCTCATAATCATCCTAACAAGCACTCATGCATGTATCTACTAAATTTAGAATCTACCACAATTCTAATCATATATTCTAAAATTATCATGTGTAAAATATATGTACATATGAAGTAAGAATTTAAGAAGGTAAACTTGAATTTGTTAGTTTGCATAACTGCACTTATCAATGAGCATAAAGATAAGGGGACGGAACTCTTTTACAGTTTATTCTCTTAAACTAAGATATTTAATACCTTAATTGATACATTACTTTGAGTATGTTTTAAAAAAGGTAACATGGATCACTTAGTTTATTTAATTATATTTATCAATGTGCATAAATATAAGGGGATGAAACCCTTTTACAGTTTATTCTCTCAAATTAAGAGGTTTAATACCTTAATTAAACATACTATAAAAGTTGGATATTTGTCCTAAACTAAACTACACTTATCAATGCGTACAATGATAAGGGGATGAAACCCTTTTACAATCTTATTTAAGACAAATTAGCCAATTTTATGTTCTACTGAATGGAATCAGTCATATGGACATGCATTAAAATCTTCATATGATAAAACTAATATTATCATTTCTAAACTGACTAATTAAAATCCAAAGAATATCAAATTAGATGAATCCACACTCCAATGTGGTGAATCCTACACAAGGGTTTCATGAGTGTGACATAAAAGCCACTCAACTTAGGATACTACCATAAGAGAATAATCTCATTCTAACATTTTTAGGTTAGTCTACCACAAGCATCTAAGATCAAAATATAAGGATCTTAAGAGTTCATCTAAGATTCAACCTTAAAATCAGAAAAAAAGATTATCCTATCTTAATAGTTTATCCATTTTAAGGTCTAGCAATTGATGGAACTGAACCATTAACATTTCAATCTTAAAGTTCTAAGTACTAAAATATGATGAGTAAACTCATCTGATTATAGCTTATACTACAATTATGTAATACAATCATATGAATTATTAGGAATTGATCATTTCATAAATCAAACTTGTTTTGAAATTTGGTTTATGTTAATGATCCTTTTTAAAAGAAAATCAAAGATCTAAAGGTTAGATTCAGATGGTCAATCATATGAGTTTGTTATAAAACTAAGTTCTTCTAATTTAATAGTTTAAGATCAAATGGAAAATCAATAATCCTTATTGGAGCTATGCAAGTTCTTAGTGTCCAAATCAAGTGCCTTATTTATTGATCAAGATTTGAGTCTTAATCTAACCAGGCTAGGGTTTAACTCCTAACTTGACCAAATTAATAGTTATTACATAATTATTAATCAATTTAAAAATCAGCAAGCTTATTATCCGTTATTGATGTCCAATTCCAAGTCAATTCAATTATTGATTTAATTAAGCACTTCTTTAAGATTCTTTAAGGTTTAATTGTTGATTAATATTAAATCAATTAATCAAGTGTCCAAAACAATGTATAAGGTTTCTAACATGCATCCTAATATTAATAAAATATATAAATATCACATTGATTAAAATAGTAAGTAATTAAGGCCAAATATTATACTAATTACCATTTAACACAAACTATTCAAGTGAATCCTTTAGAGCATGCCATTAGGATAAGAGGTGAATTTCATATTGAAAATCACCTCTAAATTCCCACAATGCTTGATTTCATTATAACCAATTTTAGTTTTGGTATATGTTTTCATTTTTAGAGTTCTAGAGTCATTAAAAGACAAAAAATATTACATTTGTGCAAAATTGGACAGTTTTGTGTGCTACAACATGCTACGACGTGCTACGGCGCGCCAAAGCACCTCCTAGTCGAGAGCCAGGCACTATGGCACTAGCCAACCTAAGACCTAGGGGCTACGGTGTGCTACACTGCTTTCAGGCACTGCAGCGCCAGATCTCCTGAGACACGGGCGTAGCTGCACGCTGAGGCACTTTTAGGCGCGACATCGCTTTCAGATGCTGCAATGCGCTACAACACCATATTTCCCAAGACGCAGACGCGCGGCAGCGCTTTTAGGTGCTGCGGCATGCTACTGCACCATATTTCCCGAGACTTGGGTGGTACAACGCGTGACAGCTCTTTTAGGCACGGTGGCGCGGTACGGTGCCAGAATTCCTGAGACGCAGGCGCTATGGCACGCTATAGCGCTCGACGGTGATTTTACTTGGGCTAAAAATAGAATGTGTCCCCTTTTGCACTCAAATAATCTCGATTTATAGCACCTCAAGTGCAGTGCATATACTGATGGAAATTTCTTTCCAATACCTTTCCATTGATACCAAAATCGGCACGAAAGAAGTTCTCTAACACTATAAATAATAACACATTAGCTACCTATATAGAGATTTTTATTGTTTGATAGTGTTTTCAAATGAACAGATCAAGCTTCGATCAGGCTCATTCAAGTTCGATTAAGGCTCGACAATCAATCCTAATGATACGCAATGGATAAGTATAGAGCATTTGAACTGAAGCATAGAGAATAGAGGTACCAAAGAGGTACGAGAAGAGGTACAAGGAAGAAGTACAAGAGGGTTCCTTAGCTTACAAGAATGGAAGTTCCTGCTTGGTTCTCTTCAAGATCTTGAGAGGGGAAGCTTCTTCTTCTTTTTCAGCTACTTAGAAAATGGGGAGATTGGAGAGTTTAGTTTTCTTTAGGAACTTGGGGGAGGAGAAGAAGCTTCAGTAGACAACAAATGGAGAGGAGAAACAAGGATCTAAACTTAAAGAAGGATGAAGTATGGATTGGGAGAGTGGATGGATGGGCAGCATTTATGGAGCAGCAGGCCCTCTCCCATCAACAGCATGGGGAGGAAGCTTCCTTGTGCCAGAAGTGGGTAGAAAGCACAGGGAAAAGAGGAGAAGGTAGAATGGAAAAATAAGCTAATTTACTTAATTAGTATTTTATAATATTCTAAATTAATGCATTTTAATTAAATTAAAATTGGATTGATAGACGAGCTTCAAAAAATCCCAAAAATTCACCCTTAGCTAATTTGGGGGTGACAAGCGCAATGGCGAAATCAAATTTCAATTTCAAGGTCAAATTAAATATCCCAATTTTCTAATTAATTAAATATTATTAAAATAATCCAAATAGTTGATTGAGCTCTAATTTGCTCCAAATATTTGGGGATTAATTATGATGACTAAATGAACCTAATGGAATCATAATTAGGATGCAATTAAGTTAAGAATGCGCTAAGTAACAACCTAGGATTATTACATTAATTGAGTCTCTTGCTTACTTTAACTAATGTTGCTTCACATACCTTGTGTTTGAGCCTTTTCCTTAGACATCTTAGTGGGATATAGGATATTTGATGAGTGTCTGATGTTAGATTTGAAAATTCTATACACATGATTTAACTTCATTCCGGTAATTCAGTTCTCAGTTCAGTATGGTGTGTCATAACTTAGTCTACCTCTTCAATTCTGTTCTTTGGATATATAATAGACTTTGAACTAGCTCTATGCTTGGCTAGGGGGATACATGTCCAATTCTATAAGTTTAACTCGGATCTAGCTCTGAGGATGCCTAGGGAAATACATGTTGAACTTTCTATATAGTGGCCCTGTTTTGGCCAATTTATATTATGACAGTACTAGCTTAGGCATATTTCTACTTTTGAGTTAAGTTCTAATTCAGTGGCTTATTTAGCCATATGTTTTTAGTTGCATTTTTATTATTTTTTGCATGCTTTTACCATTCATTTAATTCAGTATTTTTAGTGCAGTAGCTCAGTCCCATTTTGTTTAGTACTTGCATATTTAGGATGCTAATCTTATTTCAGTTCTCTTATGCTTCAGTTCAGATTCTTTTAATATAAATCAGTACATATTCATATGATCACAAGCATGTTAGGATGAGTTTACTTATAATACTTTTTAGTTATTTATATATTTATTGCCTAACCTTATTACAGCTTCTGGTTGAGGTATGTTAATTTACATACTTTACTTTGTTTAGTTATAAATGTTAATTATAACTATCATATTTCTTATGGCTTGATGCACCATAATTACTTGCATGCTTAGTAAGAATGTGATATCGTAAATGTTCAGTTTCATTTAAATTAGACTTAAATGTGCTTAGACAAATTGTCTAACTGTAAGTTTTTCTTTTATTGGCTGGGGCCCTGACATTGTGATACCGACAATATCAAATTTGGAGCTATTTGTTGAGGTTGCTTCTGAAGAGGAGCTTGGCCAGAAGGAGGACCTTCCTACTATTGTAGCTTAGCTAGTTTTATTTTCAGCTGAGAGGATGAGTGTCACTTTTTCTTTTAAATTCAGTTTGTAATAATTTTATATTCTAAATTTATTTACTTTCTACATTTTCTTTGCTATGCTGCGATGTGAATGTTATACTCTTTCTTGCTTCTGCTACTTTGATATTTTGATGCATGACCTTCAGTTTCAGGTGTCAAGTCTTTTAACTAAGACGGGTTGGGTGTATATTGACAGACTGTAAATACACGTCTGCGCTTACACCCAAGTGTACGTGGTCTGAAGTAATAAGTGGAAAGAGTTACTTTCCGGGATTTATCGAACTACAGAGAAGTGGTTGTTTTGTTACTAAGGTCTATCTATTCTCACTAATGTTTAAGCTATGATTTAATTGATGATTTGGTCCTAGACTTAGCACAGTAACTACTAAATGAAGATAAGCTAGATAAAAGAGAGAGGAGAGTTGGGGTTATTCCTCATGTAATAATACATTACCAATGTACATTTATATTTTGTTTATCAAGTGCACATTGATCAACTCAAGATTTTATCTCAAAGTCTCACAAGTTTAAATCTTGTGCACAAAATGAACACACATTTAGTTCTACTTTGGCACAAAAATTCTTATAAGATTTTTGGTTTTAGAATTTCATCTCATCTCTTGATCAAGAAGATTATGATTATTGATATTTTAGGATCTTATAAGCATTAATTCTACTATGAGCATCACTTGCATCCCACATAGTTGAGATTAGGGATTAATATGTTAGGCTCAATAACTATGTCACTTAGTTCATAAGCACTCAACTATTTCTTCCTTTACCTCAATTATGTTAAGCTAAGGAGCTCATTTAGTGGGTCTTAGTATCACATGGATCAACACTTTGATTTAGCTTAGATTAAGGTGCATTAAGCTCAAGAACTTTGTCACATAGTTCTAAGCTCTCATGCACTCATAAACTTAGCATTCAACCTAAGGTGAGCTATGGAGCACAAGACAATTTAGTTCTTGAAATTATTAGTTCATTTCCTTTTATCCACATTCAAGACCAAATAATAAAAAACACATTTCATTTAAGTCCTTTTACAAATTAATTTCGCTTGAGGAAAACTTCATACATTAATAATAACATATACACATGAGAAATCCCCAACCCTCCCCAAGGGAGATTTAGCTACTCATTACAAAGGAAGTGAAGAAAAATACATGCATGGATAAAGACCCTTTCATGATCAACTAAGAAAAGAAAATACAAAGTAAGGTTTAGAAGATACTAGGAACGTTCCTTGGAAGTTCTCCGGATTTCTTCTTCTCCTTCTTCAAGCTCCTCCCTTAGGTCGCTAGTGCTGCCTTATTTCTCCTCCTCCTTAGCTAGAGCTTGCCTTTCCACCCTTGGGGAGTTCCTCACTTCTCCTTATGCACTCCTCCTCTTTACTTAGTGTCTTGAGCAAAATTGTGAACCCCCCTCTAGTCAAGAGGAGGTGTATTTATAGGAGAGGGGCTGCATACTCCTTCATCCTCTCCAAAACCAGCAAGTTTATAAAAAAAATTTGAAGTAATGATGGCAAATCCCAAATTAAAGATGAAGTGACCAATATCCTTATTTGTTTATCCTTCTTATTAAATCAAGAGGCCATCTTCCATTGAAAATTAGAGCTACTGCAGGGAATGATGGCTGGGGACAAGATGCAGGTTGAGGGTCTTATCCCAGCTGCAATAAATTCATCAGACTGGCAAAATTGGTAGTGGCCGCTGCAGCGCGCTGCGGCGCGCAATGGAGCAAGCAAAAGAATGCTAAGTCTCCCGCTGTCGCGCGCTACCGCGTCCACATTTCGCAAATTTACCCGCTGCAGCGCGCTATAGTGGTTCATTTGGCAAATTGTACCGCTGCAGCGCGCTGTAGCAGGAGCATTTCATAAAATGCTCCGTTGCAGCGCATGGTAGCAGTTCAATTTGCAAAATAACCCGCTGCAGCGCGCTACCGTGCCCGCTGTTCGCGAATAGACCCGCTGCAGCGCGCTGGAGCGCGCGGCAGCAGATTCCTTTGAAAAATATGGAAATTTTGCAAAACTTGTTACAGAGCTCCTTTGGGTGACATTTTCTAGAAAAAAATAAATAAAATTTGATTTATGAGTAGTTTAAAGGTCAAAAACAAATGAATTTTCCTTTATTTTAGACATAATTTATGGATTCATCATATATTTAACTTGACTATAATTGGGAGGATTTCCACAGTTGGTGCCTGCATTCACCATAGTTAAGTTAATTATAATATTAGCATGATCACGGAGGGTACGAGGGTCCTACACATAGAAGCTAATGAAACAAGTTGCTGTGAAAAGAAAATAAAAACCTTGTGGTTGAATAATTATTATGAAAATAATAACATTCTTCAGAAAATGGAGTCTAAATGTAAGGGAAGGTTATGAGAGACTAACCATTGCCACTTGAGTGAGCATATTAGAAATCTGATGCCACCAAAACTAATAGTCTCTTGAAAATTTAACATTCCATGTGTAATATAAGGAGAAATTTTCATAGACCCTTTATGTGATATGGGTGCATCAGTCAACGTAATATCGTACCATATTTATCAACAACTATAATTGAGTGGAATTCAAGATACTTTTATGGTTCTTGAGTTTGTAAATCTAAATTCAATGGTTTCCATATGAGTGCTAGAAAATGTTCTTATAGACATAAAATGTTTCAAGATTCCAACTGATTTTATAATTTGTGAATTGGACATGTGAATGAGAATTCAACTATAACATTCGTATGACCTTTCTTAGCCATAACCTGAGCGATAATTGATGTTGAGCAAAGAATAATGAAAATTAGGGTGAATGGCGGAGAGGAAGAAATCGATCTAATGAATATAATTAATGAAAGAAGAAAGTCTACTTGAAATGGAGAGAAAGAAAAAGAAAGGAGCTAGACTTAAAAGAAATGAATATTGAGCAGAGTGAGTCAAATAGTATTGAGTTTGAGGGGGAGAAGAAAAACTCATTTGAAGGTGTTGAAGAACCTGCACCAGTCAAGAAAAATAAAGTAAGAAGAGGGATAAGGAAAAGTAAGAAAATGTTATATGTTAATCTTAGAGAAGATAATTTAGAAAATCAATCTTGGGTAGAAGGAGAAGTAGAGAGCACAGCTAGAGATACAATTAAATCTATAAATGAGTAATCTAGTGCACACCCCAAAACCATAAATAAAATCTATAAAGAATTTGAGAAGAGCAATCAAATCCTTGAATCTTGAATGGTCCAACTAATGACGTAAAACCAAGCACTTTGTGGGAGGCAACCCATATTTATTTAATCATTTTAATGTTAAAATAATTTAGTAATAAATTAATATAACATCACTTGGAATTTTTATAGAAAATTTAGATTTTTAATGTCATTGTAGTTGAGTAGCGCTACAATTTTCCATGGTGCCAGCCACTCGAAAGCCAGGCGCTACAGCGCACCACAGTGCCCGATACTCAAGGACCACACGCTAGAGTGCGCCATAGCGCCCTACATTAAAAACTGAACAGGAAGCATCAGGAATATGCTTGGAACCCATGTCCATTCCCGATGTTATAGCACACTAACTAGCTGCTTGGGGAGCCTATTAGTCAAATGGTGATTAATTGAATGATGTTCTTTAGTCTCCTTTAACATTGAGGTAATAAATTACCATTAAAGAAACATATTTGATCAGTTGAATACACATTACGAAGAGAACACATAAAAAATTGTTGGAAATTAAATGATTATTTTCAAAATAACTTGCCTATAAATGCCTTAGGTTATAAAGAAGGATTCACAACAAGAAATCTTAAGACTCTTAATTCCTTCATCTTCAATACTTTTGAGCATCTTCTTGAGATGACATTCAGAAATAAGATGACTTTGGGGAAGGCAACTGCCACAACTTCCTATAAAGCAATTTTTGACAGCCACAAATTCTCTTCACTAGAGGTAGAGCAAAGGTTCTACCAAATCACCTCTAAAAAGAAACTCATTCCTGAAAGAGGGTTTGTTGAACCATGCCCAATGACTCTGACGTAGTTCAAGAGCGAAAGTGGAATCTTCTTGTGGGGCACCCCAGACTTATTTACCTCATTGTTGTACATGAAGTCTACGCTAATGTCTTAAACACTAGTCTGTAAAGCATTTATTTAAGAGAGAAGGATCGACTTTGGGGTTAATGCTATCTCTAATATTTACGGGTTATAATATGTAGATTCCAGTGTGTACATCCACTAATATGAGTTTAACCCCATTGAGGTAGCTAAAGCCCTAACTGGACACAATGTTGAATGGAACGGTGACTTCGCAAACATAATCAGAGCAACACTCAGTTATGCGAGTAATGCCTAGCATATTCTTATCTCCAACAAAATTATGCCAACTGAGCATCTGAGCAAAGTAACTAGAGCATGTCCTGTGCTAATTTATGCCACACAATGACTAGGAACAATAAATATTTCTAAAATAATTTTGACCAACTCTGGCAAGTGCTCAATAGACACTACACAACCCTTGAATTTGGATCCCTGATTACTGAACTATGCAAAAATCAAGGAGTGATCATTCCTAATGAGGAACCCCAATTCCTCCACAAGCACCCCTCACATTCAAAAATTTTAGTAAGTCCTTCACTAAGGAAGAACTGAAGAAGATAAGAAGAGAGAGATACGGGCAAAAGCTGCCAACTATAGAAGGGTGACGTGCATATATTCAAAATAAGAATGGACACATTAAGAGGTCGGAGGAGCATGATAAGTAGGTGGGAAAGTGCATTCATCAGTGACTAAATAACTATGAGATTATATAATACAATCATTACAGGTACACCCAAGAGTTCAACAACACTCTTGGGAGCAATTTTTAGAACTAACACGTGCATAAGGGTACATGTGAAACAAATTTTATTGCCCCGCCACCGCTGATACAACCCCCAATAATTCCTTGGCCTGTGTATGAATAAGAAGATAATTGACAGACAAAAATACATGTCTGCATTAGCACACAAGTGTACGTGGTCTGAAGTAATAAGTGGAAAGTTTTAATTTATAGGATTTATCGATCTTTAGGGAACAGTGGTTCTGATACCAAGTTATATTTTCTTTTACTAATGTTTAGATATCAATTTTTGTTAAATTTTGGTTCCTACTTTAGTGATACAAATGACCTTAAGTTAAGATACGATTTGATTAAAAGGGAGAGAGTTGAGAATTCATTATAATTGTTACAAGGGTTGGTGATATAACTTCATTATTGAATGTATTTTTTCAGTTTACTTGATTTATTAAATCAAGTGGCACCATTAGAATTGGAGTACCCTCCAATTACATTAGGTTCAAGTTTAGTGCATAAGGAGAATTCCTTTTGAGTACTTCCTTAGCACATAAACTCTCATGAGATCATGATCCATTAATTATATTTTTATCCCCTACATCTAAGTTACCAAATGATATCTTTTATTTATGATGATCTCATAAACAAGACTTCCATTAACCATGCATTATGCGCGTCACACACAATTTAGCTAAGATGGGAGGAAGCATTGGTCAATGGATTATGTCACATCATCCATTGAGTTTTCCCAACATCCTTTCATCCCTTCTACTTTGCTGAGCAGCAGAGCAAGGTTAATAAAATAAGATTTCATGAAACTAAACTAACAAACTGACCTTAACATACTCAAGCTTAATTAAGAGATGAAATGAGCTAAGTGTAGGGGAGCAATGGTTATGAAGAGAGAAATGAATGGTGGTTAAATTTAGAATGTGCTAAGCTTCTGCATGATTTCATAAATGTAATGCATGTGCTAAATTGGCATATATAAAATTAAAATGAATATAATGGGATGAATAAAAATATATCTCCATAAAAAAGTATATGAAACAAAAAAGGAATAAGAAAAAAGTCTCTCCAAATAAAGAAGAGTATTACATTTCATAAGAAAAATCACATATGGCACTTAAAGTTTCCTGCAACAATCACCAAATAAATTCACTCAACAATAGCCACCAAAGTTCTCCCAAACTATGTTTTACAGTAATCACGAAATTAAGTAATGATAGTCAAGGTTAGCTAAAGGTAAGTTTTCTGAAAAAGCCGAAAACACTTGGTCGAGCTTCTATCTAGAATTAATCACAATGATCCAACTTTTTGATCATACTAAATTTCTCTTTAAGAATTAAATCAGATAAGCAGAAAAATGTAATGGGATATTCAAGTACTTAATGTAATCTAATTGAGATTCTCGCCCTGATACATTTCATATGTCATGTAAAGAGCATACAAATAAATATGATACTATTTAAAGAAGAAGATTCGTGTTGCTGCACAACTGTGCTATAACTAACCCTTACATAAATGTTTCTTAAGTTATCAAGCACAATTTAATTTGATTTAAAAGGCTAGGTAAATAATTTAACTCTACGTGATGTATAAATTATATATTTTTTATATTTTAATTTAAGTTGAGTTGATGTTTTCATATGAATAGCTCTTGTGGAATGTATTAAATGTATTATGACGTTCTACTTCCAATAGGGTCCTATGGATCATAAGATTTTATACCTAAGGTGTCGAATTAGTCTTCTAATCCATCATCGAGTCATCACACTTTGTCTCACCCAAATTAAATTATCATAAATTGATGCACCACTATAGTATTTAGAGAAATGAAATGTTATATATTTTTGCCACCATTGACTGCCATTTCTCTCTGAATTTAAATCAAATAAATCATGAATATACATGTAAAGGTAAGGAAAGTTGGTATACTTACATGGACAAAATAGAATGGGTGTGCTTGCATGGCCTCTATTTATATTCAATTGAATTTGCAACACTAAATGATTTTAAATTTTTCTAACGATTGTTATCATTTTTGATATTCAAGTTACTAATACCATAATTTATTTTTCATCTCAAGAAGATTTTAAGTATGTTTTAGTAACACATTCTATTTTTGGAAATAATAGTCAGGTTTATTTTTTTTTAGTAACACATCTTATGACATAATACTTATATTTTTACAATAATTTTATTTAAGTATTTCTTATGTTGATGGCCTCTTTCTATGATTTTTTTTGGTATTATTACAAATTTAAATAATGTTGTGGGTATTTAAGAATGTCACATTCTTTTATGAATCCTTCAATGGACAATGAACAATTTCTTATTCCCCTAGATGACACTTTGAAAGCACACCACATTAACCAACTAATGGGTTAATCTATTGCTTTGAGTCAGTTGCCATATTCTTTGAAGCTTTCATATAAACTTAACAAAATATAATAATTGACACATTATTAGTCTATCAATATGTATTATAAAATTGAACTACCTTTAATAACATGATGGAAAATAAGATCAAAGGAATGAGTCCTCCAAATAAAAAATAGAACAATATAAATTTATGATAAGAATTAGTTACTTGAAATGAGGCTAACAATGTACCATGAAATGATCCCAACTACCTAGCTTGGAAAAATATAATGGATTGATTTAAACATCCATCTGGGATAAATGTTGAGGTTAAGGGCCTCATTAATTATTATAGAAGTTTAATTTTTTCTTAGAAATTGTACCAACTAGCAGCCAACATAGATAGAGCTATGAGACTCGTGCCTCCACCTTATGCGAGTCGATATAGGATGAGTTGATTTATGTAAGATATCATTTGCTAACCATGTTTATTATCATATTTTATATCCAAATTTATTTACTAAGTTAGCATATTGCATTATAAATAGAATTCATGAGCTATCTTCATTAAGTGGTAGATTTTCTTTTATTTACAAATTTTTTTCTCTTGTTTATTTAGAAACCATAACTAGAAAAAACTTTTAATGTAATATTAACGTAAATGATGTGTTAAAGCCTCGCTTGATGTTAATTTGTCAAGAGTTAATTTGGTAGACATTGAGTCTGGAAGATGGATGATCAAAACAGACTTTCAAAAAGGATGAATCGTCACAAAGTTGAATATGATGGCAAAGATAGTCAAGTGCATATATGGATGACTATGCTCATGTTTCTAATTATGTGGAATTATAGAGATAGCAGTAGATCACAAACTTCTTGTATTTTCAAGTATAATATTAAACTATAAATATTGCATACATGCATTATATAATATTTAAAATATAAATGTTAAATATATAAAATAAGTAACAAGTCAATGAGATGTATATAAATTGCTCATGCATCTATAGTATATATTAAGAGAAGATAAGGAAGAAAGTTAGTTATGTCAAAGTGTATTATTTTGAAACTCTAAAGTCTTAAATTTTGAAGTTAAATTATAAAATACAATTATAACTTTCTCTTCCCTAAAATATTCAACTAATACAATTACTTTTCATTATAGAAACCTTCAATTTTTAATAATTTATACACATGAGAAATTTATTAAATTGAAAGAGGGAGGCTTATAATGATGTAGGATGGGGGTGATGACATGTAATATAATCAAATTCACCAATTATTTAACGAAATTAACTTTACATATTTTAGTTACTAGAAGAAATGCGAGTCCCTTGTTAGAATAAAGAGAAGTGTTGTAAGCATTCACAAGTAATAAGAGCTATGATTAAATGAGCACACTTGTAAGGTAGGAGGAAAGAAAATAAAAATAAATGAAGAAGCTCTTACGGGAGCCTTATTATCGAACATGCCGCTTACGATAAAGAAGATTAACTTCTACGAGCAGTCATTCGCCGCAGATAGAACCTTCTTTCTTTGGAAGTCCTTCTTCAATAATTGCAAACCACACCTCAAGAAGTCCTTTTCTTAAAATGAAGCTCACATAACACAAAGAAGAAGAGAGTATTTTTTATATCACTTGCAATGCCATAATACATGTGAGGGTGACCAATTTATAGTCAGAAAATACATTCTAAATAACCATAAAAACCCTTAACCAACCTCTTATGAAAGGCTAAAATATCATTTTCTCTAAAAGACCCAAAAAAAATATATACTTACTCTCTCATGAAGGACTAAAATGTCATTTTACACAAATGACCAAATAAACCATAAACCAATTCTCTCATGAAGGACTAAAGTGTTATTTTACATAAAAAACTCACATAACAATATATGGGCTAGGATGAAAGCTCATTTATGGAACAAATACAAAAGCTCATAGGACTCAAAAATAGAAAAATAAAACAGATTACTATTAAACAAATTTATGATCTGACACGTCGATAATGATTTTGTTGATGCCCTACATCATATAAGATTTGGGAAAATTATCAAAATAAAATTAATATATGTATTTACTCATCCCATTAAATATTATATTTAATATTTTTATATTTTTACTCATGGTTATCTACCATTTATTAATTCAAATTTTAATTTTGTTGATTTACCTAAATTGCATGGAGGTCTCAAGTTTGTTAGTCTTCTTGCTCTTACTAAAGCTTGTAAACTCTCTATTTTTTGGAGAGTGACTTCTAATAATACCACTATAGCAATAGTTGAAAGTCATGGGTTAAAATGTATGAGACCTGAGGCTCTAAATTTTCGGCTTGCTGAAAAAATTTCAAGACATTTCTCCGTGCCATAACTAACAAGCTCACGGAGAGTTGCTCCAACACTGCCCCCTTTGGCGGTCTATCGTTTGTTGTGGCTAAAACTATCATCCTTTGTGATTACCTAAGAGTAAACTTGTTCAGTTTTGAGTAAAATTGTTTGCAATTAGGCTTTAAATTATAAATATTTTGACCCTAGAGGCATATATTATGACACTTCATGTGATTTGTGTGGTTTCTGAGAAAACCTCAATCATCTATATTTTTTAGCTACAAATATTCTTGGAAAGTTGCTTCAAGAGCTCGATCTGATTGGGATTAATTTACTCTCTCCCACAATGCTTCAGGTCTTGGAAAGTTGCAGCAATATCAATTTGAGGCAAATTAGAAAATGAGAAAGTACTACTCATTAGCCTTTTATCCTATAATATATGGAAGGAATAAAATGATAATACCTTAAAGAAGGTCTCTCAATGCATTGTATCATTAAATAAAGATATAATATTTTAGTACAAGGTGTGGTTTGTAGGACTTGGGAGATCTTCGATGGCAATGACGGGCTACGATGACTTATGACCCATTGCTAAACAACCGACTTGGCTTGATCTTTAGATTTTCTAGGAGATACACATGCTAGACAGTCTTGACTTGCTAATACTTATGTTAGAAAGTCTTGACTAGCTGATACTTAAGTTGGCAACCACATTGTGGCTCACCCTACTTTGAGCTTGGAGCCACTTCCGACGACTGTTCCTTGCTTGTTTGCTACCATGGAGTTGCATGCTGATTATTTATATATTAAAGCTTTTTCTGGAATGTGAGGTTCTCAATTGGCTAGTACTCGGAATGGATTGCACTTGTTTTAGTGCACTCACACGGTTGCTTTGGATGCTATATTTGCTGCTTTGTTGAGAGCTATTAACATTTGCATTAGCTATACCGGTTTTGTATATTGGCTGCATTTTGTGCATATGAGTATCATATTTAAGATCATTTATGGTGAGTTGATTTCGACGACAACATTTGAGAAACCAGATCTTCGAAGAGAAACTCTCCGTTTTTACGATTTCCTATTTCTTTTTGTTTTTCGGCTGATATTGTTACAATTTTTTCTTTACCCGGTTTTGCTTTATGGGATATTTGGTTTGAAGTAAAATCGGAGTAAAATAAATTTTTTTTGGACAGTAAGATTACTTGCGTTTAATTTGAAGTAAAATAAGTGAAAAACTTTTACAATATAATTCAATTTTGTACTTGTATATAAGACAACGACGTAATCTAATTACTCCCGAATAGGCGTAACTTGCGATTACGTCAAATCGGGCGGAGAAGCCGAATGAGCCACGACACAAGAAGACCTATGCAGGAGGAAGCCAAGTGACTACCTCGTGAAACTCCATCTTCTCCAACAATGAATTGAATGTACCATTCGATTGTTTCAAAGACCGAACAAATTATTTTCGCATCCCTTAAGAAACCTAAACTTTCACAAAATTTTTTTTTAAGGTAATATTACCCCATAATTTATACAAAATACTACACTCTTAAATCACTTCATTCCAAATAAAATATCTTAAATTTTTTGAAAAACTATCAAATAGCAATACATGATTACACTAATTTGCTAATATCCTTTAACTAACTCAATCATCACTCATGATTTGATTTGATTTCATTTATTTTTAACGGTGTAATTACACATCTAACACTTAAAATTTGTGTATTTACTTTTTTTTTATACAAAATTGGCTCTTCGCGATTTTCAACATTCCTCTACTCGTTGTTGAGGGTGGCTTTCTGAAAAGCTTAGCTGGTCTAGGGTTCTATCCGAAGAGTGGGCTTTCTTCTATCAACAATGACCGCCGCTTTTTCAAAATCACTAAAAGTAAGCAGGATTGAACCAACAATTCCGATCCTCGCATCCATCTTCTCGTCTCTGTCCACATCTCATATAACTCTCCAACCGCCAACTCGGCCGACACCCATTGGTGACTCAGTAGTTACATTGCAAATCCAAGGTATTCACCTCCCTCACAAATCTTAGTCTGAGCAATGTTCTTTTTTGAATCTGCACTATGCAGGTTTACGGCTTTTGTATCCATTGAGTTCAACTGCCTCAAAAAACCCTAACATTTGTTGGAAACCGCTTGTCACCGTGATTGGGTGGTTCATTGGCTTCATACTTTTCATTATTGGCCTTATCGTTTTTTTTTTTCTTGAATTGACTGTTTTTTTTTTTCTTGGTGCGGTTTAGTGGAGAAGGGAAGATGGTCTAACCTTTTGCTTTTTATTCCCGGAGCCATAACTTTTGTCCTTGGAACTTGGCAGATTTTCCGTAGGCAAGAAAAGGTGATGGTTAACTTATTATTCACAATTTCCTAGCTTTGATTTTGTTTATTTAAGTTTCTTCATAGTATACGTGAAATTTTCATATTTGTAATACTGGTTCTATTAGTTTTATTATTGTTATTATTTTTTCATTAGTTATTGGCCTTAAATCTTATTTTTTGCAATTTTTACTTGTCAGATTAGAATGTTGGATTATAGGAAAGGAAGACTAGACATGGAACCCATAAAGTGGAATGAGAAAAACTCTTTGGGTCATAATCAAAACTCTTTGGAGTTCAGAAAGATAATTTGTGAGGGGACGTATGATGATAGAAAGAGCTTATTTGTTGGTCCAAGATCAAGAAGCATCTCTGGAGTGACTGAGAACGGCTATTACATTATCTCTCCTTTCATTCCAAAGGCAGGAGAGTGTGCCAGGTAACATGTACTCTAGCAATAAATATTTGATTATTTAATTTGGTTATTTATCACTGGCCATCTCCTGAGCATTAGTTGAACTTGTTGAAAGTTTGCATATTCATGCAAAACGCTTTATGGTTGTTGAAAATTTTAATGATCGTGATAAGGCCAGAGACACGTGCTCATGTCTTAAGCTAAAATTATCATATTTTATATTTGTGAGATTATGAAGGCTATTTGTTAAATATAAACTCTAACTTCTACTTGCTGTGGCACAAATCAGACACTACATTCTATCCTTAGTCACCACAATTTAGTGTACATAGTTGTATTGTCATTTGAATACAAGCAAGCTTTTTGGATACAATGACCAAAATATAAAGGGAAAAGATATTTAAAGAAAATTATGTTGGTGGATAGTGTATAGTTAAAGAAGAGACTAGATACGGACGCAAATATTTAATGTGGTTTGGTCCTGTGGCCCATTTGGCACTATTTAGTGGGATTAAGGCTAACTTCTTGTTGTTTATGCTGTTGGTCTCGTGCACACATCCATGATGTTTTTGTCAACATTACTTAGATGTTACACCATAATCAAAGGAAAATTTAAGGTTTTAGTTGCAAGACTTTTTGAAAGGGTCTTTAAGACAAATGCATTTGAGGAAAAAGATGTGGTCTTTATTACAAATACCTTTAGTATGCATTATATGGAACTCCTGTCTAAATTTGGAATCAGTTATAGGGAAGGCATCAAGGGTTTTTGCCTTGCTTGTAATAAATTTTACATGTGAAAATATTACTTTGCGTGTGCATCTAATATAGATAGTGTAGGTTGTTAGATAAGTTTGTGCATATTTCAAAATAAGTACATTTGCCAAGAATACTATGTGGTAAACTAAAGTTATTTGAATAATATGTAGCTAACAAGCCATAGTTGTGTTTATGGGTTGTCTTTGCTGATCTCATATTCTAGGGCATTATTAGTATTAATATTAATACTATTGCTTTAGTTGCTATTTACATGGTGTTTAAAGATAACCAGAAACTTGTTTTTCTAAAAATAGGGTGTAGAAGGGCTAATTGGCTTGATCTTTACATACATATTTTTTTTCTCAGGTTAACTTGGTTCTAGTAAGGATATCTCACGATGACTAGTGCCAATAAGAATTGTTGATCACCTTGTTATTTTGGTTCTCACTAGTGAAGATCCCATTTTTTTGTTTTTGTCATATATGTCCTCGTTACATTGATTTTTATCAGCAAAAGAATTGCTGGCTTCGATTACATCAAGCTAAAAATGCAATATGGTTTGGAATATAGAAAAGTTTAAATCCCAATGTTATGAGGTGACACCAAAAATATGTTTAGTAGGGTTAAATGGCAACATTATTCTTGCATTAAAGGATGCATTTGAACTTTTATATCACTAGGAAAGTATAAAACATGAAAAGTGAAAGTAGCATTTTAAAAATTTCATGTATAAAGCATTGAACTTACAAATAGGTCTATGCATACTATTAATTTATCCATTTATTCTTTTAGAAAGGGTGTGCTGTTACTTCTGCTTGGAAAACTTGCATATAAAAAGGAGAAGCTCGTTATACCTTTGATTTCTAAAGGTATGAATGTTTATACTAGGTGTTTTTATTACTTGGATGTTGGTAGATTCTGTAGTTTGTGATGTATTTTAGCAGATAGAATTGCTGACTAAATTATTTATGACCTTTTTTGGCTCTCATCATAATCGATAAACTATATTGTTTATTGAGCTTGCTAGGGCCCTTAGTCATCATGAAAGTCTACATTTGCAGGGTATGTTGATTGGGATACTTGTTAGTTGCTTATTGTTTGTTGTCAGAAGGTGGAGCGACCTACGTTGATTTCCAGTATTTTGTTGATGGAAAGTTCAAACTAAGTTTCTTACAAAAATTTTAGTCTCTTAGATAAGAAATTGAAAATTGGCTTTGGTTGAATATTATTTCCATATACGGTACCAAATATTTAGTGGAAAATTTGATGATGTTTGAAATGAGGCTAGGAATTTTACAAAGAACAGAGAAGTGCAATTAAAGAATCAACCTGCTGCTTGGATGCTCATGTAATAATAATGTAGTGGAGTGAAATAGAGAGGAAATAGAAATATAAAGAAAAAGTAGGGTGGACAATAGGGAGGAAACCCATCAAAGAAGTAAATGTTTTTGTGATTCAATCTTGTGAAACACTTAAGGTGAATTTTCTATTTTAATTTAAGAAAAAGTAAATGCTTTATGGAAAAAAATATAAAGCTTAAACATTGAGATTTTGAGGGTGAGGAAACCCATCAAAGAAGTAAATGTTTTTGTGATTCAATCTTGTGAAACACTTAAGGTGAATTTTCTATTTTAATTCAAGAAAAAGTAAAGTTAAACATTGAGATTTTGAGGGTGAGGAAACCCATCAAAGAAGTAAATGTTTTTGTGATTCATTCTTGTGAAACACTTAAGATGAATTTTCTATTTTCATTTAAGAAAAAGTAAATGCTTTATGGAAAAAAATATAAAGCTTAAACATTGAGATTTTGAGGGTGAAATCAATTTTATGTGAATATTTCAATTATTCATTGTATTTGCAAAGTAATTAATTAGTTGGTGAATCAAAAGAGAGAGTTTTTAATAGTAAAGATACTTATGGTGGAAACAAGATTCTTAAGAAAAGATTTAAAATGTGTCATAAAGATTGATTTAAATTGAAGAATGATGAGAGAGTTGGAAGAATAGAAATTAGTTTATCATGAATCTAAAATAAAATTTTGTGATGGTAAGACTACTGCTTTTGCAATTAATAAGATAAGTTTTAATTTGCTAAAGAAGATAAACATATATAACTAACCAAATCAAGTGATACGAGTAATGAAAACTTGACTCAAATTAAATATACCAAAGATTGCAGTCACATTTTCTTAACAATGAAGATATTTAATATAGATAAATAAACTATTTTGTTATGCTTTCTAATGAAGTTTGCAACATTACAATTAACATGAGTTTAACAGTTAACATGATATCAATTATACTTTCAATTGATGGGTTAGTAAAATTAAGATTTGGGATGCTTTAAAGAAGATGAAGAGTGAAAAAATTGTAAGATAGAATGACTACCATGTGGAATTGTCTGGTGAGAAATGAATTTACTTGCTCACTAAAATATTTAATGCAGTTTTGGGACTACATGCTGGGTGAACGAGTATCATTGCTTCTATTTACATAAATAAAGGCAAGGTGTAAGACTATTGAAATTATATGAAATGAATTTAATGAGCCACAATTTGAAACTTAGAGAGAGTGTGATTGGATACAGATTACAATGAAATATTTGAAATTAACAAAATCAATTTCATTTTTTGCTAGGCATGTCTATCATTGAGGACATACATTTACAATGCGACATGATGGTAAAGTACAAAGAGAAGCTTTTTGGAGAGTATTGGAAAGAAAAATGATTTTATGTCGTCTATATTAAATCTATCAAAAGTGTATATATATTATGTAACGATGCAATGTCGTTACTTTTCAAATTAGGTCAAAACCCGCCTCAGACATCAGGACCTCAGGGAATTTCAAATTAGGGCAAACACAATTTCCATTAGATAGAAATAATTTTAGATCAAAGTGTCGTAGTTTAAGAAAATTCGGATAACAGAAACTCCTGCTTTATTTTTTTCAGAATTAATTAAATCCAATAAATCATGAACATTGAAATACGTGCTAGAATTCATTGATTCCAGTGTCGTTGTGTTAAGTATATTATTTAAAGGCTGCTCGAAAAGTTTCATCAAATTTTGAGTGCCGGTTTGTTTTTGAAATTTTAAACCTCAAAAATTAATATAAAATAAAGTATTTGTCCGAATCAAAATTTTTTGGCGCGAAGGTATTCATTACATTGTAACACACCTCGGTGTCAAGTTTCGTTATTTTTGGATGCCAAACGGCAGAAAAATGCTAAAAATTTAATTTTAAATAATTATATTACTTTTACCTTTAAAATTCTTCTCCCTCTGTTTTTCTCTCCCTCCCTTTGATCGCAGACCCCCCTTGCGATTCGCTTGACAGGTGCATCTGGCACGGAAGGTTCCGCGCTAGGAAGGGGCCCCTGTGCCGTTCTTGGCGCAGGCTGGTCGGCCCACCTGGCCGACCCCCTCTTCCCTCCTCTCCCTCTACTTAAACCCTCCCCCTCTCTTCCTTATTCCCCCACAATCCCTCTCCTCCTTCAAACCCTAGCACCCAACCCAGCAGCCCTCCATACCCCTACCAGCAGCCAGCAGCCCTCCCCTCCCTGCCAGCCAGCCTCCTGCAGTGGTAGCGGCCACCTAGCAGCCAGCTCCCTCCTGCCGCAGCCCTCCTGCATTTGACCAATAGCCAACGAGCAACCGTCTGGCTACCCCATTCCGGCCAGCAGCCCGGCCAGCAATTCCACTCCAACCTCCCTCCGCTTTCCGACAATCCTAATCCTAAGGTAAGAAGAGAAGTATAAGTGAAAGAAAAAGGGAGAAGAAAAGAGGAGAAATTATTTTTGTTATTTCTTCGTTCTTTTATTTTGTACATACTTAATAATCATTATTATGAAAATAATAATGATAAAATATCGTCATTCACATTAATATGGTTCTCATTAATTAATAGTAAAAATTATATATATGTTATAAAATGATTATTATTTCAATTCAAGCAGTTTATTCTGTTATTTCTCTTTTTACTATTATTATTATTACGTTATGCAATTTATACAGTCTTTTCCATTATGTCTTTTCTTTCGTATATTATTATTATTAAAATAATAATAATAATGCTATTATAAATATTATTGCCACATCAGCAACTTAAAAATACGGACTTCTATCAAGTTGAAAAAATGAAAGAGAAACAGAATAGAAATGAAGTTAATAATATTGACTGAAAAGGCTAATTTAAAATATCAAAAACCTAAATGCAGATTGAGCGAACTGTCACTCATTCAAACTGTTGAATTTCTGAAAACTTAAAAGAATAAAGTACAAAATGTTTTTTATTACACTTGTTTAAATATGCTTTTCTACTCAACATCGCACAAATTTGATAAAAGTGTTTTTTAAAGTCTCATAAAATGATATATGAACAAGTTTGGATAAGTGAGAAGCAAGGGTTCTATATTGATTTATACTTTTTGTCTGATCTGACAACCGCTAGGACGGGGCTGTCCGACATTCGGAGTCATAAGGAGCTTATACTGATAAGCCTTTGAGGGGGCAGGTATAGAGGGAAGCTGAGATATGTAACACAAAAATGAACTCCTATTTTCCTCGATTTTATACTTGCCCAATAAAATCATATTTTACCTCAGATATCAAGCGCTAATATTTTGTATTTATTTTTGTGATTGTAATTATTTTTATGCTAAGTTTTAAGTGCAATTAAAACACGTTTGTAGAGATAAATTCATACAGTTTTTATTTTCTGTCAAATGATTAATTATTTTTCTTATTATTTAACATTTGTAAAGATGACATCTATCAGTACTTAGTTTCACAACTAATTGGTATTCGAATGCCCGCACTTTTGAAATGTGCTCAGATCAGGAGTTTGTCCTAGAGGAAAGGTGCTAAGAACCAAGCAGTGGTGATATTGCTTTCTGTTGATTTTTTGCTTTCTTTTTTACTCTATTTTAAAAAGTTTGTAACTTTTATTTTATTTTAATCTTTGTAATCAAGACTTGTGAATTAATGAATAAATGAGTTATGTTTGATATCTATATATTTGCCTCTTCAATCATTCAATATGATCTTGTGGCTAGAGGACTTGCTGTTATTTTATCCCACAAGAAACCGATGCTAGATCTGCTCCCGCTAATCCGGCACCGGGTCCTCACATATTATGATGGTAAAATTGTAATACACACACACACATATATATATATATATATATATATATTTATATACACATATATATGTATACATGCACACACACATATATATATATATATATATATATATATATATATATATATATATATGATAATGGTATGGTTACTCGTGTATGATCGCAAAGTGACTTATTTAATGATTTTCCCTTTGCTATTGGATTGCTTCAAGGTTTGGTCTTCAGTTTGTATCTTTTTGCATTAATTGCGGTTGTCCTAATTGAATCTGTTCAAGAGGAGGTTTCTTGATGCATGTTATTTGCATATAGTATTTACTTGATTAATACAAAACTTTGAGTTATGGAGGACGAACTACTTTAAAATTTGAAAGATTTTTCCTTAGTAGATTTAAAGAGGAAATTACAGTATAAGCTTAATCATAATATAAGCTATAATATTGAGGACATACCTATTGATGTTAATATTATTAAGAAGAGTGAGGTTTAATTATCTTGGTTCAATTATGTTAAATTATAGTGAAATAGAGGGCAATGTAATTAACAAAATCCATACTGGTTGGATGAAATGGAGGAGTGCTTCTAGAGTGTTGTTGATCTAAAATCCCGCTCAAAACCCCATGGAAAATTTTCTAGAGTAGTTATAAGACCAATAATGCTGTGGGGTAGAATGTTGGCCTAAGTCTTTTGTAGATGAGGATACTAAGGTGGATGAATGAGTATACTCAATAAGATAAGAGGAGAAATGTTTTCATTCATGGCAAGGTTGGAGTAGCTTCATTGGAAGACAAGATTAGAGAATATCGTTTTAGACGGTTCAAGTATATTATTTTAAAACAGTTAAATACTTTTGTTAGAAAACTTGAGACTATGAATTTTGCCCAAGTTAAAAGAGAGAGAGGAAGATCAAAAAGGCATGGGAAGAAACTATTAGGAAAGATTTTTTTTGGAACTTAGGGAAGGGATTTTATCGGATCATGCTAATGGAACAAATGATTTGTTTAGCAAACTTAAAAATTTGCTGTATTACAACGCTTTAGTTACATTGATCTAAGGAAGCAATAAGGAAATGATTTGGGTTAAGTGGTATACATTAGCAGAGATTAAGGATAAAAGGGCATCCTTTCGCTTGGGCTAGAGTTCCAAGCTGAACAAAACTCTTGAATCTATGTATTTCCGGTATTGTTGGTATTGGGGTGTTTAAAAGTATTTATCTCTTTCCTTTCTCTTTACTTATTCTATGCCTTTACGTTCTATTGTCCTTTTACAGTGATTATTTTTTAGTATAATCTTGCGATTCATGCTTCCATAATGCGTGAATGCTGTGCAGTGTTTTTATGGGATAATACTCTAAGCATATGAATTTGTTTGGTATTATCTAATAATTAACAAGTAAAAACCATTTATAAATGAAGTTTCAGTTCTTGATACCTATGAAGTTTCTGTTTCTCTCTTACTAGTTTATTTTCATTTTATTAGAATAGTTACATTTATTATCTTAGTTATTTGGATGAGTTTGTCAGCATATTTATCACATTTTTGCTTACATTCAATTTTCTAAGCGATTATCAGTGTGCAGCGACCTATCCTTGTTAACAGAGGATGGGTACCTCAAGTTTGGCGAAATAGGTTTCTAAAAGATTCCCGTGACTCTGAGAAGTCTTCAGATTCAGATACAACAGATGCCCAAGTGGATGGCGGTAGTATTTGGTGGAAATTCTGGTCCCAAAAGTTCAAACTTTCCAAGGTTATTGCCAAAATAAATTCACTTATGAGAATTGTAATTCCTTTTTCTTGTTTAGGTTATTAAAATCAATTGCCTGTTTCATATTCCAAATTTGCAATTTTAAACTTAAAATATTATTGGGATGTGATATTTAATTTGTTCTCTTTTAACGATGATCTTCATTTAATTTGTTTTTATAAGTAGTCACAATGCATGAACCACAGATTATTTTTCTGAAGCTTAATAACCGAGTACATGACTTGAATATTCTCAAGGATTGCTCCTACAATTTTATGCATTTTTTTTTCTTCAAGAAACAAGTTATGGTGGACAAGAAGGTATATAGACAGAGAGGAAGAAAGGGGAAGAAGTAAAGAGTAGAGCATGAAAGTAGATAACTAACACTTGCCAAAGTAACCATAGAGGGACTTTAGTTCATTCAACTATCACCGCATTCATGAAAATGACATCCATATTTAATACTTTTATGCTTGATATTTAAATTTCAAAGTTTAAATTGATGGAGTGGAAATTTAAAAAGTAGAAATTAAAGACTTGTTATATCATATGTGAGATAATATGGGGAGATAATATTCAATAATGCAAGAGATTAATGGTGACCGACCCACCTTTTATAAGAAAGAAAAATTTAGAAAGTAAAATTTGCCGTCATAATTATATCTCTAAAATTTAAGTTTCAAATTCAAAATTTTGGTAGAAAAATTAATATTTCAAAACTATAATAATCATTTCCAATTTATACTCTCCGTCAACTTGTCGTAAGCAGGCTCTAATTCTGATTGGGCTAGTTGGAAGAGTTCGTTTGATGCTGATTAAGCTGATTGGTGGGACCCATTTGTTGTTGACTGGATTTGATGTGAAAGGGATATAGTAATTGGCTTAATGTTGTGCTTTATCAGTACACTTATAATATGGTTATCCTTATTATTAAACTTATTTCATTAATGTTGCTTGTGTTTGTATTGCTTAATGTCTGTGTAAAGTCGTACTATGATTGAAACAGTTTCTCGAAGGACAGTAAGGACAATATCATTATTAATTTTTCATTTGTATGGCACGGGATTTTGAGAAATGCATTGCGCAGATGGAATATAAAATTGATTATCATCATCACTTCATCGTGGCTTATTTGCTATCAAGCTTGAGAATCATTGTTATGTATACCATCGGTGTATATTATTTTTACCATTCTTCTAAGGATGGTTGAAAATTATTAGTTGCAGTTTGGGCACTAAATAATTTTTCAAGTATAGGTTCTAAATACACCAAGTGATTAAATATTTAAGTTTAAGCACTTTTCGCCTACAGCTTAAGTGCAAAATACACTAGAGTAGCCTGTGTATTATACACAGTTGTAAGGGCGTAAATCATACTTGATAATTTCTCAAGTGTTGGTGCTTGTGTTTGCCTCTTTTTACATCCTAATTTTGGTTAGCCTTATCCCTATGTTCAGCATGCATCCTTATCACTCTTTGTGGCATTATCTTAAGCTCTATGAATCTTGCTTTCTTGACTCTATAGGAAAACAAATGTGTTTGTATTGTAGTGATTGTTTTTGAACATTTACTTAATATCCTGTTTTTTAATGGTTTGCCTTCCTGCCATTACAGGATACAAAGCACACTGGAGTTCCTATTAGCCTGTGTATTATACACAGTTGTAAGGGCGTAAATCATACTTGATAATTTCTCAAGTATTGGTGCTTGTGCTTGCCTCTTTTTACATCCTCATTTTGGTTAGCCGTATCCTATGTTCAGCATGCGTCCTTATCACTCTTTGTGGCATTATCTTAAGCTCTATGAATCTTGCTTTCTTGACTCTATAGGAAAACAAATGTGATTGTATTGTAGTGATTATTTTTGAACCTTTACTTAATATCCAGTTTTTTAATGGTTTGCCTTCCTGCCGTTGCAGGATACAAAGCACACTGGAATTCCTATTAAGGTTGTTGGGGTAATTCGTGGAAGTGAAAAACCGAGTATTTTTGTTCCTGAAAATGATCCCAAGAGTGGCCAGTGGTTCTATATTGATATTCCAATGATTGCTCAGGCTTGTAATCTCCCAGATGACACTTTATACATAGAAGATATAAACGAAAATGCTTCTGCAGCTGATCCTTATCCTGTGCCAAAAGATGTCAATACTTTGATCCGTTACTCGGTCATGCCACAGGACCATCTAAACTACACATTAACTTGGTAATGCACATTCTTTCTATTCAATATTTGTTAGCTTCGCTCTTTTTTCTGGTTACAGGTCCAGTAAATTACATTAAGCTTTTTTTTAATGTTCTTACTTCCAAAAAATTGTCTTTTGTGATTTTCTTCTTAAGACGAACAAACTTGTGTTCTTATGAATATTCACGAAGATGATATTTGTTCCTGAGTTTAGATTATATACTTGTTTAGATTATATTTTCATGTCTTTGACTATCATTTTTTGTTAAATTTTCACTTGTGCATTAATTTGAAAACTGGCAATGCTTATTTTTCCATCATCAAGAATTATGATTACTTTGACATCAATGCCATTTTGAGGATGCCAAACATTTTGTTGATTAGTTATCATTGAAATTTCTATTTTGCTGTTTGGGCGTGTTCTCACTAGAGTACCCTTGAGTAGCTTTAGTTATTTGAATACACGTGATCTTTAGCTGAAGAGGCTGTTTCAATGCAAGTTCTTAAAATGATTTAAGTTATTAAATCATTAAGAGCCTATTGGTGCCCATGTGGCTTAGCTTAATTTAGCTTAAGCTCAAAGCATTTCTTTGTAGCTCAGTTTAATTCAATTTAAACTTATTTAACTTGAATTAAATAGCTTTAAAATTATATAAATTTAGTTTAAATCAATGTAAGTTTATTTAAGCTTGAAGTTACTTATTAATTATTATAAACTATTCCGTATGATTAATTATTGGTTAATTATTATCAACAATTATTTTTAATTAATTTTCAATTAATTAAAATTGTTTTTTAAGTATTATGAAACATTAATAACAATTACTTTATTATGAAATATTAATTAATCATATTTATTTATTTGTTATTATTAATTTTTTTTGTTAATTGTTACTTAATTATTAACTGATGTTGACTACTAATTACTTGTTAATTATTGATTAATCTAATTAAATATTTATCAATTTCATTAATTAATAATTATTACATATTAATTATAATTATAATTATTGTTAATAATATATGTATATTTATCAATGTTAATTATAATTAACTCTTAATTATTTATAATTAGTTATTATCATTTTGTAATTACTATTATAAATTTGTAAATATTCTAACATTTAAATTAATTATCATTTTTTAGAAAAATAGTTATTTATATATTTGAATAGCTACTTTAAGCTTGAAACAAAATTTTTTATATAGTTAGTTTATATCCACTTGTATAGCTTAATCTAGCTTAATAGCCAAACTATTTTTGCTTAGTGGCTTAGCTATGCTAAACTCCATCATTGCGTGGTTCCAAATCTTGGATGAAGGAGGGTTGTGTTAGAAGTTAATAACCAATGTAAAACTTTGTTGAATTATACTATGTCATGAATCCTTTGAATAATTATGCTTAAGCTAGGATATCCTTTGGAAGCGACATGCAACATTACTTAAATGTGGTGAAAAGTGTGCAAAGACCACTACATTGATACCTTCAAATAAATAATGGTTTTGGCATTATGAATTAATATAGGTAAAGAAGCTAGTTTGTGATTCTAAATTAAGACCAAGTAGTTGGAATATTAGCACTTTTGATGTTAAACTTTTTAAGTTATTTGATATATTGATAAATGTTAGGATTCTTTCAATAAAATAAGTGGGTGAGAGTGAATGCAAAAGAAATTAATAGTTTAGATTTTTTATTTTGCACATGGGTAAGAATCGTCATATGAATGACATGAGTATCATTCTGGATAATAATTTAAAAAATAATGTAGTGGAAATTAAGATGTTGGGAGATAGAGTTGTATACGTAAAACTTATTAATTGAGTAATTTCTAATATTGCAAGTGTTTATGCCCCTCAAATATGATTGAGATGTATATAAAAGAAATATTTTATCATGATTTCGAGGAGTTGGTTCAAGCAATATCTCTAAAAGGTGTTTTTTATAGGAAGAGATTTAGATGGATATGTTAGAAGGGTAAATAAAGAATTTAATAATATAGTCATAAAGGTTTTAATTTTGGAGAGATTGACAAAGAAGAAGATTGATTTTGGAGTTTGTTTTAGTTTATGATTTTATGATTACTAACACTTATATAAAAACGAAGCTTCTATAGCTCAAATTAATTATTTTCTCTTTAAAAAAAAGGATTATTTGATTGTAAGGATTGCAAGATTATTCTAAGTGATTGTTTAATAACTTGACATCATTTATTAGTTTTGGATTTAAAAATAAAGGGTAACAAATATAATAAATAAGTCAGTCTAATAGATGGCTTGTGACGATGAGCTGGCATTATTTGGAGGGAAGGATCTCAAGCAATTTAGTAATCTAGCTTTGGGCATTGAGAATAATATTAAGAAATGGAATATTGTTATTCAAAGACCCTTTAACAGTTGAGGGGAAGATGGGGCACGAAGAGGCAAGATCTTAGAAGAAGCACCCAACGAAACCCCTTAGAACTTGAATTTAAGAGAAAAGGGTGATTATATCAGCAGAAAGGTGAAGACTGTTTGAGTCGTGCTGGAGTATTATTACCGGCACTCATATTGATATGTAAGTGCACGTAATCCCAAGCAATAAAAGATGAGTACCTTGAGTATTCTTCCCAGAGATTAGTGTAAGTATTAAACAGTTCTAACAAGATTTTGTTTTGGCTTTAGAAAATTTGGTTGTTTTTTTTGTTAACTATGAAATTTCTAATTTAATTAGCAACTTAAAAATGAAAAATAATTGCTAGGAGAATTCAGAGTTTGGAATAGGGGTTCAAGCTTTTTTGAGTTTGGTTTTATCATTGCAAAGTGTCTGTATCTGAAATGAAATTAAACACGAATAAAAAGAGGTGCTAAATCTCTCAAACCTAGCAAATTTGTTCCAAAAATGTCTCAATTAAGTTGTCTCTAAAGTAGCCAAATTCATTTTTTGTGATGAACTAAAAGTTATGTTTGATCATTACCTTTGTCTACATCAGTGGATCTGTTCTTAGTAAGATCACTGCTACAAACATAGCTCTCTTGAATTGTTAGAAATGTGTTACAGAAAATTGCTATATCTCTATACACAATTAATTGTCCATAAAGTAAACCAAAAATATAAAGTTTAAACTTAAATTAATGTACAATTCCAAACTTGTACATAAACATTTTCAAAACCAAATTCAATCAAAATGAACCCCTTCTTAAGGTTTGCTCAGTCATGGAAATAAGAAACAGTAAATTCTGTATAAAGCTTGAAGAAAAATTTATAAACATTGTTATAAATTATAAGACACTAGAAAATGAGAAAATAAATTAGGCTAAATGCTTCCATTTGTTTTTTTTCTTATTTCTTTTGATCTTTCTAGAAAGTTTGAAGTGCTTGCTCAACTTGGAAAATATCTCTTTCGATAGTTTTCGCCTAAGGATTCCGTTCCAGAGCAGTTTGTCTGACAAGAATGATCCATCCTTTCGCAATTTTTGCCAGTTTTCACTTTTTTATCTCTCTCTCTCTCTCACTCTCTTGAATAACTCTGACCGGCTCTAAAATCACCTAGTTTGTTGTCTGGCGCTTGAGTGCATGACTTCTGTCTAGGTCAATTGCATAGGGCGCTTATACTCACCCATGCACCGGGCCTTCTACTATTTGAAATAATCTAAGCGCGTAGGCTCCCCCAGGCACTTAGGCGTGCCCAGGTGTTGAAGTCTTAGCTTTGAGGTAGTTCAACTACAATGTATTTGAAGCTTGAGCTCGCCCAAGCGCCGGGACATCGACTGACAATTTGTAAAGGGCGCTTAGGAATGCCCGAACGCCGAGATTTTTTGCATTGAAGGTGTTCTGGGTGCTTAAGTGCGCCTAGACGCCCAATTTTTTGCTCCTAGTTGCTCAACTTGATTCGAAGTCCTCCGAAGGCCCAAACCATCGCCAAACCTTCTGAAATTCATAACTAATTCAAATAGTATTTGACCTTGACATAATAAGAATTTTGCCAATAAACACTACATTTAAATTAAATTGTTGTCAAAATTATAGTTAACAAAGACCTATTACTAGTGAATGGGACAAGCATCATTTCTCAATGGCAATACCGAAAAGAAAAATTATGCCTTACACAACAAACTAGGAGTTGTTCACCATCATAAATTAAATAATGAAGGTCGGGATTATAATTGTTAATATAGGAAGTCAACTAAACTTAGTAATTGAGGTATTGGGCAAACATCTTGAATCAAAGTGCACTCCATATCCTCATCGTTGTTCGTTCAACTAGATTCAATTTGATTCCAATCTTGTCATCAATTGACAATATTAAGTGATTGCTATCCATTGATAATTTATCGTTGAAGTCCTTTCTGTGTCATGCCCCTCGACATCTACCAAATCATATTATGGACTTCCTATACATTGGACAAAGATGTGGTTTTCTATCACCAATGGAAGCACACTATCACTAAAGATGATAAAAAATCATATTTATTGGGTTGATGTGCCTATTGAGATAATCAGGTGATGAGTAGTTCAAATAGACAATACATGCTTAGCAAATGTATATTGTATTGTTTGGCCAAGAACCTGAGTAATATGAGGGTGCTGCCAATCAACATCCATTGGCTCTACTAGTGGGACCAAAATAGTTGGCAACTCCTTGGACTAACAAAATGCATAAGTAGTTTCTTGAGAAGCTTTGAGGGTTATTTTCTAGCTGAGCTTTTGAGCATGAGAATCAGCTCTACTTAAATAT
This sequence comes from Gastrodia elata, assembly GCA_016760335.1. Taxonomy (NCBI): domain Eukaryota; kingdom Viridiplantae; phylum Streptophyta; class Magnoliopsida; order Asparagales; family Orchidaceae; genus Gastrodia; species Gastrodia elata. Next base: position 2,436,728 of record CM028679.1, read on the forward strand.
CATTATTCCCAAGGCATGAACAAAAAATTTGTTTCAGAAAACAAGATAAATAAGCTAGCCGTCAAATTGTTGAATTAGGGTTTAGTTTAATCCATATCTCACCTTTTGGATCATTGATTATTGTGATACCCAAGAAGGATGGATTATGATGCATGTGCCTTGATCATTGTGCACTTCACAAAAATAAAGTGAAGAATTACTACCTCTGTTGAGAATAGTCAGCATGTTGGATCTACTTAAGTTGCCTAAGATAACTAAGTATTAATGTCACATGAAATGAGACATTTAAAACTTGCCAGAGGTTTTATGATGGCCATGCCGTTTGGGTCTTTGTAATTTCCCAATAGCACTTGTAAAACTTACGAATGATATTTTAAGATTGTACTTGAATGACTTCATTTACTGTTTTTGTGGTGGCACACAATCTTAGGTTCTTTTTTAATTTTGAGAGGGATTTAGATGGGGAAGAAAATGATGGAAATGTAGTAGACTACAAAATAAATACTAAGAAGGCAATGGTAGTGAAAAGAAAGAATAAGCATAAAATGTGATAAGTCATGTACTTACACCAAAGTTTTTCCCAATTGTTTTATGTATATTTGTGTTAAATGAATTATTATTGATGTATTTGTGTATATTTTGCTTGTGTTTATGATTTTTGCAGCAATTCAAACAACCAAAATGTGCCACCATGGAAATTTGTAAAGGAGAGCAGCCAGACGCTTAGGTGCGATTATGCACCTCAAGCTAGTACTTAAGTAGCAGCCAAATAGAGGGCGTCGCGCTTAGGCACACCTCGGGCGCCAACCAAACAGAGAGCATTGCGCTCAGGCACGCCACATGCGCCAACAATATAGAGAACACTGCGCTCAGGCGCGCCTTGGGCGCCAACCAAACAGAGAGCCACGCGCCCCGGCTCCATGTAAATGGATGGCAATGCGCTCAGGCACACCGTGCCCCGGGTGCCAACAATGCAGAGAACACTATGCTCAGGCGTCAACTGCACTTGTATTAGACCAAACGATAGGCGCTCAGGCGCGCCTTGACGCCTGTTAACCAGAACCATGTCCGCTCAAGGGAGCCTAGGTGCTCCCAGACGCTCGATGCAGTTCAGAATTTGAACTGTCATAATATAATCAAGACAGGAGGCGACCTTTGGCATTACATGGGCGGTGTTCAAGGGGTGTAAAAGCAAATTTTCGGAACCCTAACAAGGAGGATCAATTGGAGGACCATTAGGGGAACACTAAGGGAGAAAATAAAAAAGCCACCTTAAGAGAAAAATGGCAAACCTTAAGGGACGTTCCATTCAGTAACCTCTATCCTCTCCCTCTCCTCGCTTTCGAATTTATTGTTGCAGAAATCATGTTGTCTTTGAAAGTTCAAACATTTTCTGCTTGTGATTTCATTGTAATTGTAGCATAAACCTCCCTTTTGGGGAGGGTTAGCTAGACTTATGTAGTAGTGTTTTCATGTGCAATGCTGATATTTGTTTTGTGATAATCTTGTGATTCATTCATCCTATTTTTATTGTTAAATCATTGAATGCATGCTTTTACAAATTTATTTTCTTTGCTTTACATCATTCATTCTGCACTCTAACTTTGATGGAATCAAAAGTTTTGATCAAAGGATTATGCACACATGAATGTTTGTCCTTCATGTTGCACTAAAGTCTTGATTGAAGTAAAAATTCTGTTTGAGGGTTGGTGTGCACATGAATGTTTCTTGTTCTTTCATGTTTCGGCTAAACATAACCTTTCATTTAGATATAAGGCTAGATTGAGTAAAGAGTTGTTGGAGTAGAGACGTCTACACCCTACCCTTTGAACACGAGTCTGTCTATGTGCTTGTGAGTACAAAGATGAAAATCTAGTTCCATTTGAACTGGATAGAAAATGTCGTAGGCTCATTAAGAAACCACCGTTAGGATGTTAAAGTCCAAAGTCAAGGGTTTAGTGGTGCGTGACTCATGTGCGTGAGACATCACTAGTTGATTTATAATTTTGCAATCCCTTGAAACATAAATTTTGATTCAAACAAGTTATTTAAATTAAGATTATAGCATGCACCGAAAATAAGAACCATAATTGATCAGTCTAATTCTCCAAATTTTCTAAATATCATTAAGATTCACACTTAATCTTAGATTTACTTTATTTGCATCATAAATTAATTTAGCTTTAAACCAAGACAGGCATTGCAGCGAAATTAGTAACTAGTAACCATTATTTGATCCCTGAGGATAATAAATTCGGAACTCCCATTCCTTTATTACCCCAGGCCATGCTCACTTGCATGTATCCAAAAGACACTATTTTGTGGCATATTAAGTTTTGGCGCTATTGCTGAGGATCAGAAATCGATATTAGTGATTTTCTTAAGCTAGTGATTTAAGCATTTTTGTTTATATTTTATTTTTGTTCTTTCATTTTTTGTTTATATTTTAGTTCTTAATTTTATTTTTTCCTGCCATTATTCTGCGTGTGCTTGCACTATCATTATCATTGCATTAATTGTTTGAGATCTAAAGCCTTCTTTGGATAACTGAATTCTAAGTTTGTGCATTTGATCTTGAGATTGATAGAATCTTTCATAGACTTGGGCTACAATTAGGATTTAATTTAGAAGATCAATCAATGGAAGATCCAAACTTAGGAGAGATTCACAACAATAATGCTAGAGCCTTAAGGGACTGTGTTGCCAACCGCAAGGGGAATTCCCAATGCCACAGTTAGGTCAGGTATATAGGCAAACAACTTTGAGATTAAATTTGCCACCTCACATATGGCACAAAATATTTAGTTTTGTGGGCTCCGAGTGAGGATCCTAATTTGCATATCTCGAATTTCTGTAGTGGAGTACAAATAAAACACTAAGGCAATAATAAGTTCAACTCAACTGCATGGGTAACTATCAAACACATCTTGTGCAAGTACAAAAATACTAAGTACAATATTACATGTTTGCTAAATAAATGGATCAAAACAACACTACTCAAAAATAATAATAAGTTCAACTCAACATGATTAAATATAAAAGCACAAGAATAACTCCTGCTCAACCACCAGCTAAACGTCGTGCAAATGCCTGAATCATGGAATCTCATTTGGGCTCCCTGTCCTGCTTCATTTTGATTTATTGATCTATGACCCAAGTTTTAGCCAGCTAATGGTATCCATAGAGGATAAAGATCCATTAAATATTGGTGTTCTCAACCTGAGGAAATTGTGGAGTGTGAAATTTGCCTAGAAGTGAGGTAGATGGAGCAACTACACTAATGATTAGGGGCCTATGTATTTAGTTATGAAATTGGAGGATTAATCAAGATATATTCCTCTAAGATGAAGGCCATAGCTGATTGGCCCAAATCTGGCTAATGTCATTGAGAATGAAGAGCTTTATTTTTCTATTAGTGCTTCTACCCTGCACCAATTAACCAAAGTTGCCATTCAAGATTTCTTTTACTAAAAAAGATAAATTTTTTGTTGTAATTTCAAATTCTCATATTACCCTCCACTAGAGTTACCGTTTACTAATTAATCATCTTTATTCATTAGTTATCTTTGTAATTTATTTTATATATCCAATAATGACTAATTGATTTTTTTTTCAATATAATTGATGATTAGATCTCCATACTACATATCAAGTCGTGAATTTGTACCCACCCATTGCTTAATGTAGTGCTATTTCATAACTCTTTATTTCTAGTATCTTTGACATTACAAAACTTGGTTTTATGCCCTTCTCTATTTCAACTCCGAAGATTGACATGGTCCTGCATGATGTTGACTCCCAGATAATTCATTATATAACATCCTTCGTAAACACTATTTGCTATGTAGGTTCATCATTCTGCTTGAACCTCCTATATTGCTAACTCTAAGGAGTTTTTGTGATGTTGGCATATTTGATACAGGAAATTATCAAAACAAACAAATTTCTACATGTGAATGTGCACCTCCATCGCATTTTTGCTTACAATTATAAATCATCATGGAATTGTTTATTTATACACTATATTTTGTTATTTTGATGACCAGGAAGAAAAGAGTTGCTTTTTGTTATCTACCATATTATGGGTCATTAACAAATTTGTATTATGCGTTATTAGATTTTTGTCTATAGATGCCCATCTTCAACCCTTGGATTGCCCATCCAGCTCACTAGAGGAGAAATTTTTGAATTCCACTTTTGGAGAACCATGTTCAGACAAGAATTTATCTTTAACTGGACTTGGATCATGTGGTTAGGCCACATTTGATTCAGGGATGTTGGGATTGAAGGTTTCTAGTTGTTGCTGCTGCTCTTAGTTCTTGAAAACTGATTTGGAAGTTTTTTGTTCTTCTTAGGCTTATGTATTCTTAAATATGGGATATATGAGCCTATGTTGAGTATTTAAGATTTGATTAAGGAAATTTTAAATTTTTGTGGTATTGAAACATGCCCTGTTGGTTGCACTGATTTTTGGCTTTTTGCATGGTTGTTGTTCTAATTATCCCTCCCATTTTTCCACATCCTTGTCCTGCATAATTTATTACGTGTAAAATTTTTTGTAAGTATTTGAGATTAAGCCGTACACCAATCTCCATCTCTCTTTGCTCTTTGTCACCAAACCTGGTCACACCCATTGGGCTGTTTTATAACTGCTACTGTCAGTTTTGTCATTTAGCCGACAACAAACAAAGCCCATTAGTTGCTTTCTCTTACACTCTTTCTTATTCTTGCAATCTCTTTTAGATTTTTTAACATATTAATTGCTGCCATAGATGATCAAGCCAACAACCATTGACAATAATTGCGCTGACAACTATCTGACAATAAAACTTCGATAATGACCCTTTTCAATGTTAATGCCTTTGATGAAAAGATGATCAACATGAACCTTGAGCGGCAATATTCTCTTAATAAAAACTTGTCATCAAGTTGACTACACCGATAATATCCATTCATTCAATGGGCAGCAAATATGTTGGAGATTACATTCATTTAACCTGTACTAACAGCAGATTCAGTTGTTGTTTTCTTTTTGCTGCATGATTGAAGCCACATCTGTTTTATTAGGTCTGTAATCATTTGTATGTTTTGATATCAAAGCTCGCACTTACAATAAGTAGACATTTTAAGTTGTGGTGATTTTAAATATCGTTCAAATGTTACATCAAGGGGATAATTTGATTAGAACTTCTCTATGTTCTATCTTTAACTCTTATATATTTTGAAATCAGCTATATCTTTATTCGTTAGTCTCTATTTCAAATGTTACATCTTACTTATTGACAAAGTTAACATCCAGCTTTTAAAAGTACGATCAAACTTGCTAATTTTTTGCTAGAATTTAGTAAATCATTTTAGAGTGAAATTAATTTTTTTGTAATACATTTAAAATATTTTAGTGGTATTATTGTGAAATATGCACTAAGTTGTTCTTTCTATAGGCATACAACGGTGCCACACATGAATACACCTTGCCCCAACTTATAATAAAGAGAAGGCATTATCCTGTAACTCCCCCCACCACCGCCTCCCCCCCCCCCAACCGCCCCCTCCCTAATATTTAGAGCGGGTACTTGAATTTTTTTCCCGTGCCTTAAACCCTTCCTATTTATTGGTATAATATGAAAAGCAGGGGATTTCAGAAACAACTCTGCAAAAGGGAAATGACGTAAAGTTATTTTAAGTAGATAAATGAAAATGGGATTATCAAATGAAGCTCGTAATTAAATTAAAGGCTGCAAGTTGTATGAAAAGCTGATCCAGTGGTGAACTTGGGTAGCCAGGGGAGTCTCTTATAATCTTGACTGTTGATGAATCTTGAAGTTTCATACATTATTTTGTTTGGTTTCTTTGTTGCATTATCATGTACACTTTTTATAGTTTTTAAGCTTGATTGCATTTTTGCCATACATTGAAATTGAAAGCATTTTATATTCTTGCGTTTTGGATTTCTCAAGCTGAAACAGCGGGGGTCCCTAAACTGATCCATTGTTATGGCTTTACAAACTTTAGGTACTCTCTTTCTGCTGCAGTAACTTTTATGGCTTTCAAGAGAATTAGACCAAAGAGGGTTCAAAGGTAGCAGCATTCGCTTCCAGTGTTAATTTGCAAATATTTTGCCAATAACGAAGATTAAATTTTGAATGGCCTCAGGGCAGACAAAGTTATCAGTCTTCATTCATGCATAATTCTTGTCCCATTATAGAGTTCCATTCTTTCAGCAGCATGTATTTTGACAGATTTTTCCTGTAGAAGCCTCAGTCGAACATTTATTGGCCTACTTGCAACCTATTTTCTAGTTAGTTAAAAAAATCCAACACTTCTAGACACGGATATACTGTGAGCTTTTCTTATCATTTATTACTCGGGTGTTTCTGAACCTTATTTGATGCATCCTTTTCATATCTTTGTGAATATTAGGGATGTTTCAGTGTGGATGAACTTTTAAATTATTAGAAATTTTTTTATTCTTTATTTATAAAATACATAATAAAACTACTACACACTCGATGAATTTGATCCGTTAATGCACTCAAATAACCCTAGACGTCACTTTCTTTTCTGTTGGTCTTAATTTCTTATTAATTTTTGTTGGAAAATACTACTTTTTTATTATGTTTAGAACAAAGCTCCATTGAGTCTGTTCACTTGAAAAAATGTGCTAAATCATCATTAATGTCGGCAGATGAATATGAAAAGGTGTCAATTTATTATTACGGTCTAAGGTGTCACCTTGTAATCACTCTTAGCAACTGTGATGATTTTAACTGCGGGATTCTCATTTGATCATGAAGTGGGGATCAAACATTGATACAATTGGCAGCTACTTTGATTGGATTAAAAAGAATTTCAATAGAATCTTTTTTACTCCTATCTGTTTGAACAAACAAGCTGTTTTTCGTAGAATTCAACATTGAAAATCCTTTTGAATCATTTTTGTTTATTTAAAAGGATAGTTTTGTGGAAAATACTTGTTCAATTTCTGCATACTTATTCCATCTGTAAGTCATCTTTGGGCATTTCAATTGTAATGACGTGTTCATCAGGCCATTCTGCCACTCATCATCAGAGACAATGATATATGGAATACCTCCAGCACTGGCAACTTTCCCATATCATCAGAGATAGCTGATATACCTCCATCACCGGCATAATCTCAGCCCAATTCCGAGGCTCACCGGCTGGACGCATTCTTCTCCCATTTCATCCAACTCATATCTCACTTCTTTGGTTTTATATAGGGAAAATTTCCTTTTGCTCACTTTGGGATTCCAACTTTTAAGGGGAATAATAAGAATGAATTCCACATGGGGCTTATGGACAAAATTCTCTCCACACAAGTTTTAATCCACGGGAGGTCGTTCGAATCTTATGAATATGTACTCAACAAAATACATATAAATGCTGGCAAGATGTGTTCTCCTACTAAAGTAATTATATTAATTGTATTTAAATTATTTAATTATTCAACGGTATCATTTGAATAACTGTGGAAGGAATTGGATTGCACAATTTGATAGTATGATCCATCGGTTATAACATTATTAAGTTGCAAATAACATTCTATGATTAAGCCTTGTCAGTCAAATCATCACCTGCCAAATCTAATAGTGTAAACTTAATCATGTCAGTGCTATTTAAATCTAACGGTGCTGATTGTTTTTGATCAAATGGTGAAGATTTAATAGTGTTCAGCTTAAATCGAATAACTAGGTTATAACCTGGAATGACTCGATGCAGCCTATCATGCAACAGTGGGAGTCGTGGAAACCATGCGCTATGAGAACTAAGTTGAATATCGTCCAGTAAATTAAGCCTTAATTATGCAAAATTAGCAATAATATTTTAATAAATCTTAATGCTAAATTCTTGTGATTTACATACCATAATGCCCACATTAAACCTAAACATTCTTCTTAAATCAAATACTGAATCATGATATCCACTTTCCAATTCCTCACATATTTGCTTAAATTACTATGAAATCCCATTTGACCCAACTTTTAAATCCCTTTGCATGTAATTTATAGAGCCTCCCTACATTCCAAAATCTCCTCCTCGACTCAATGGAACCTTGAAAGAGCATCAACGTGCATCTTATAGTCTGTGAGATTGGGGGAAGAAACCCCAAAATTTTGTGACATCCTCTCTGTCAAAATGATCATTTGTGCCTTTGACATCTCCAAAACACTACCCAGAGCCTCGACAACAATCAAAAATGTCCATAGATGATTTAGTTGAACTCTATTCTACCTAGGATGTCACCACTTTCTTGGAGCTCGATAAGGAAGCCTTCGGGGAAATTGGCCATCAATGTTCTTGCAATCATCAATTGAGTTAGATTGATAGTTGGAGCTTGGCGAAGCTTTAGGAATTTCCTTTAAAAGTTGTTCTATTGTTCTATTTCCTCATACATGAGAAGCTATTTAGGATATCTGTAATACATATTTACCATTTGGATCAATGCTCATTATGCAATAAGTATGGAAAATTATTGTAGAAGTCTTATTGTTCCATACCTATTAGTTGAATCAACAAATTTATTCTTAATGGCTTAGCTTTTATTTAAAGGTGTTAAATCTTGACTACACCTTTCTTTATATTTCCTTAATATGCTGATTAGGAATTCAATCTATTAGCTATTTAAGCATGTGTGGCATTATCCAAGAGGGAGTGAATTGGATGTGATTTTTCAATTTTAAAATTTTAATATTTTTTTTGAATTTTAAAATAATCTATAGAAATTAAAAGTGCAAAATTAAAGCTAAGTACAATTGCAAGGAAAATAAACACATAACACTAAGATAAAAATAATTAAATAAAATAAGTGAACACACAAATCTTACAGTGATTCAAAACCTCATGTTCCTAAATTCACTCTTCGAAAACTCAAAAATCCACTCAAAATAATTATTTCCTTTGTAAATAGAGAAGCCTCATCTCCTTTTGAAACACTTGACTGCATAGTAGCGGAACAAGCTAAGGTGGAGCTACCTAAAAAAATTCTTTAGCATAATTTTAGCTAGAGTTGAGTTAGAAATTAAATTGAAAAAAAATTAAGAACTTACACTATAGATCGTGGATGTGAATCCTAGAAAGCTTCTTATACTTTGAGATCGAGAGAGAAATTTTCAGTTTTTATCTATTTGAGTTATTCCTTAGTTATCTCTTGATAAGATAATAAAGATAATATTCAAGCAGCCGTTCTTTAAGACATTGACCAGAGAAAGAACGCGTATCAAATGTGTTTAGGTATGTGACCTCAATTGATTGGTTTCCAATTCAAATCATGCATGAGGTGTAATGACCCATGTTGGGTTAGTGAGACTAGTTCAACACTGGATGATTATTGAGCCAAAGATCCTATAGATGTGTAGTCTAATAGCACACGCACGAGAGAAAATACAAAGTAGAAAAACAAAACATTTCGTACATCCGTAAAATAAAAGAAAATACATTTATCTTAGAATAAAAGAAAGTAGATCTGAAATATAAAGTACAAATTAAAATGAAATATAAAATGTCCACTCTCTGGATGAAATAAAAATAAATGCAGGAAATGAATTCTAGGCTGCAAGCTCCTCCTCAGGCACTTAGTTCACATTGTATTGTGGCTCATTTGAGTGCTCTGGTCTAACATGTTAGTTTCACATGTCATAGCCCTAGTAAAAAAATAATTTTGTGTTAAATAATTGTCTAAGTACATTTAAGATCATTTGAACTATTTGTATTTTAGGATATCATAATTTATATATTTAATTTAAGAGCGGTGCTAAAATGCAAAAGTAACTTAAATGATTGAAAGTAAAAATTAAAGCCAGTGAAAGTAAATATGTATTGTATTACTAAGCAAAGTAACATTTCCAAGTGTACTAAAATATGCTCAATGGAATATATGCAAAGTAGACTGTATTGTAACTATAAGTATTGAAAAATTTGAAGTAAAATATATAGTTAATAAAAATTGTATACAAAATTGAATTAAATAAGAGCTGGCCGAAAACAATTAATACTGAAACAAAGAATGCTAAATAACTGATTGAAGTAAAAAGCTGTAAATACTAAAGTAATTGAAAATGAAATAAACTAAAATTGATTAGTTATTAAGACTACAAATAAAGTAAAAATAGTCACTATAGACTGCTAACTAAATTGAATAGCCACTAAAAGCTATATTTGTACTAAAATACAAATGCAATTATTTATATTATCTTATTTTTACTAAGTTCTTGTTTTGTGAGCATTAAAGAAACAAGCGAGGAATCAAGCACATCTGTTTGACCATTTAAGATGTTGGGTTCTTAAAATAACTACATAATTCCCTTCAAGAATACATATAGTTTCTTTATTATTCTAGAAGCTTGCCCTAGTTATACCATGCCTGTACAGATTGATTCTCAATGAATGAACCCATTGAGTAATAAATGCTTTTTAATTTACTGAATGATATTTTTCATGCACAATTCTGAATGTTATGCAACAATGAGTTTGCCCATGGTATATAGCATCATAAATTATTAAAATTAATTTATTATAGCTATGATATTTGCTATTGTGTATTTCTTTTAAATTAGCTATCCTTACAGACTAGTTTGAGTTCTGACTAATTATTTAGTTATTTATTTTGATAATATATAAACTTAGGATTTATCCAGTATCATGATCTACATTTTCAGTATGATTGAATTATTTGACTTATTTTGATTTAATGTTAAGACATACTTGTGTCTTAACATGAAATATAAGTAAAATTTTGACTAATTATTTAGTTATTTATTTTGAAAATAAACATACTCAAAATTTATTCAGTATCATGATCTATATTTTCAGTTTGATTGATTTATTTGACTTATTATGATCTAATGTTAAGACATACTTGTGTCTTAACCTAAAATATGAGTTAATTTCTTAGCTAATCCTAACATTATCTAAATTCATAATACTTGTTAAGACACACTTTGTCTTAACCCATTTAACTGAATACTGAGCAAAGTTATAATAAAAAATTATGAATGATTTTTGATTTACATAAATATTAAGACAAACGAGTGTCTAAGTTCATCTGAATGAGTCTACTAATTCTTTATTTATAAAATTTTTAATTGGATTTATCTACTTTTTAATTCTAATCCTAAGAATGGTTAAGATGTGATCTGAGTGTCTAAACCCAACTAACTGAATATTTTGAGTTATTACATAATCTACTCACTTGAGACTATATTATAATGTTCTAAATACTTAACAAGTCATTGCTTGATGTACATTTATTTGATTCCCATTTAGACACAACCTAAGTGTCTGTGCTAACTGACAAAATTCACAAAATTTTATTATTAATATACTCTCTCAACTGTTTCGAGTTCATAATTATGTTACTATTAATTAAATCTTTAACTTAAGATTTCTAGGGTACAATCTGACTTACTTAAATCAAAAACTCCAAGATTTAGAAGGGGATCAGAATTTAGATCTTGTCTTCATTTTGATCATTCGTACTAACTATAGTTTAATCTTACTCTCTTCATTTGGAAATATTTCTGAAGTTTCCACAGAAATTCAGGCGATTAAGTTAGTCAATTTGATAATTCCAGAATATAAATACAATGTTGATATCTTCTACAAAGCTACCCCTTTGGTGGACTATACTCCTTTGAGGTTCATATAACTTGTTGGCAATGTTATTCTCCCAATCTCTAACTTAGAAATTCATAATTCAAATTTTGACTGATATTAGTGCGTAGACTCAGCTCTTAGTCTAAGTTTGATCAAATATTCTGAGATCCTACTTGAGCTTACATTTGGCATTCTTGTGCTCTAAACTAATATAAATCACTTTACATGCTACTCTAGAGAGTCTAGTTCTATACTTAGTGTTATTTTCATTATCTTGATTAAAATATTATTATTTTGATACCCAAAATTTGTTCTTACAATTTTGGTATCCAATCTATCCAATTCTTCAAATTGATTCCTCACTGTATAAGGAGTCCATTGACACTTTTTACATAAATTTTCAATATTTAAATGTCTTAATTTTTACTAATCACTTGTAATCTTATGTAAGGAGCGATTAGTTTAATTTCTCATCAATTATCTAATTTTATTTCATATTATTCTTCTCTGTATTTTTCTGATTAAAATATTATATAATTTTACTATGTTTAGATCAATATACATCAAATTATTTCATTAATACATTCTGTATTAATTTCCTAAAATTATGATTTAATTCTATTTACTATCTGATTTAGTTAACTTAAAATATTCATAGAATATTTCTTTTTCATTCTCGAGTTAGTGCGCTAGTCAAATGAGACCCGATGGATCACCACATATTTGACAAATATTCTTTTTTATTGAATTGCGCAGACCGTAGGTTGGCCCAACCCATCACTGTGCGTCGTTCTCATCATCTTCACAACGATACAACAAATTGGGGCTAGCTTCAAAATGGAATTCCCATTGCTACAAACCATTTAAGGACTTGATCTTCACATCTGCATGTTACCCATTGCAAGGCAATGCCACTAGCTCCGAAAAGTCCATGGATGGTGGCACCAATTTCCTGGAGCCTACTTGACCGAAATAGGGCCCCTAGGGATTACTTGTGGACAAAATACTCCATTTATATGTATTTCCGGAGCCGGGTTAAGATACCTAAACCTTCACCGAGCCACGTCGATTGAACCTATCCATGACATTTGAACCCACCTAGTATGTCGGGAGCCTACTCCGTCAATTTTTATTGTACACTACTATGTTCATCAAGCATATCTTAGCTCATCCATATGTCAATCAAAAGTTGGAATAGATAGAGCAAGGATTCAAAATACTGGAGTTGTAAGGAAGATTAATTGATGAGCTTTTTAAAAATCTACAAAATTTAATTCTTAGATTCACTATAACTAGCTCCAATTGATTCAAAAACATTTCTAGTTCACTTTACAATGTCTTGGAGTGATCACAAAATAATTGGGATTATAATCACAATCATAGAAGTTGAACCAAACTTACTTTAGAGGGGGTACTTGGCACCAAGGTTTCTAAGTGAATGCTAATCGAATGAGTAGGTTCTAAGCTTCAATGATATGTCATATCCCTTCTTGAGAACCTGAGCAAGCTTCTGAACACTTGAGTAGTGATTTGTGTCCACTGGATCACCAGTTAGATAATACTGAGCTCATCGGGGCCCATGAGCATTGAGTGGGGAATTATAGCTATTGTGTGGAAGAGTTTTGGAGGTCTCAACAAGTTTACAATTGAGCAAACACAATTTTGAGATAAAATGGAGAGGATTTATTGGCCCATGTGGCTCAATGGGCTTGATGTCAGGTTGTTAAGTAATACTCAAACTTTATCCTTATAGCTCCATTCACGATATAAATTGAGCCTAAGGGGAGTGTGAAAAATTCCTCCCATTTTTACAATGGAGGGGGTTGAGGAGGGATTGTGGGGATCTGAACGGTCAACAATACAACTGTTGCAATTCCTAACAAGAATCCTTTGGAGATGATGATGATCAACACTCTGATTAATCCTCTCCATCTGATCTAATTCAGTGATCAAATATTCATCTCAATGACAAATATTAGATTAATTAAATCATAGCCATTAGATCCAGATGTAGGTTCAATGGTTCAGATTCACTCTGACACTTGTTCTAATCTAGCGCCGTTGGATTTAAATTAAGAAACCGCGGGATGACTGTGATGGAACAGATCACGTGTTACATGTTCTATCCTAGTGCATGAGATATTTGCAGTCCCAAATTATAAACATTAATTTAATTTAATTAAGTTAAATTTAATTACATTTAATTCAAAACATATGGTTTCAATTTAATAAAAATACAAATTATATTTTATGAATATTTTGACCACTTCAAGCCCAAAAATAATGAAACTTTCACCCTATCATATTTTGATGTGAGGAAGCCAAATATGTACTTAGATTGGAGGTTAAAATATTTTTTATAATTTTATGGGTATTTAATTCTCAAGATATTCATCTTTGATCATTTTAGCTCAAAATTCTCAGTGTTTACTTCTCATGAGGTTTACAACCTACTGATAGCAAGTTAAGGCTCTAACTAAGCATGATTAGCCTTTGAAACAACCACATGTTGTTACATAAGAAGTGAACATATCCTATGCTTAAATGTTTATGGGCACATAATTTTGTGTCTTTCAGCGCAACCCACATGAGTGACCAACATATGCATCTTGACACGTGGTCAGATTAATACTTGCTTAATGCCCTATTTGGCTCTCTTGTCTAATATCAAATCCTAACATCTTTTTACATATATAGATCTATATCTATATAAATTAAAGTAAGAATACATAAAATAAATAATCCTTCTAATAAATTATTACAAAGTGGCTACATTTCTTTGTTCTAAAATTCCTAATTATGGTGCAACTTTTTTATCACTAAGGCTTTCATATGTATCTTGATTTGCTAAAGTGCTAGAGTGATTCTGAAAATCGCGAACTTATAAAATCACGTTGAAGGAAAAAGTTATTCTACAAAATTTTGTTATTATCAAAAGGCAAATATTCGCTTGACAAGTTTTGCTAGACTCTTAGAATCAATATTCTTGCATTTTTATTGATGATAAAATACTCTAATAACTCATACAGAAAAGATATTAAAGTGCAAATTAGTAAAATTCTAATATATTACAAAAAATAAAAAATTATAAGCATTTAAAAAATTGTAAGAATAACTCTCCTTAAATAAGATAATTTTTTAATTTTGTATCTTGTTTGAGTTAGATAAAAGTTGGGATATTCTCCCTCTCTTTTGTCATAAGAAATAAGGTAGATCAATTAAATCTTGTTTACATTTTAGCTGATGAAATCCCTAACGAAATAATGGCTTTAAGATATATATTTGCATGCTTGTTCTTGATGTTAAGGAATTTCATCAATACATTGCATTACACTATGTGATCTATAATAACATGGTGCTAAATCTCGATGTGTTTTGTGTGAGAATGCTATACAAGGTCTTAGTAAGACTAATGATGTTTGTGTCATCACACTATAAAGTAATCTTTTATATCTTGATTTCAAAGTTTAGTAGTTGCTGCTAGCCATAAGATTACCTCAATAGTTGACAAGACAATCATATTATATTTTCTTACTTTAACATTAAATTAGCAAATCACTCTTAGTAAAGTACTCTTAACATCAACTTTTGATCTTTTAAGAATCTGAAAAGATCTAATGAAATTCTATTATGAGGGCACCAAAATCCTAAGATTATGGTACCATTAAGAAATCTAAAAATATTCTTAGTAGAGACTAAATGGGTATTCTTAGGGTTAGTTTTGAACTTATCACAAAACCCAACATTAAACATAATGTTATGTCTATATTTTATCAAATAATGTTGCAATTACATTTTACTATGGTAGATTTTTAATTTACAAGTTTACTACTACTTGGGAGTCTAAGTTTATGGTTGAACTCAAGAGGGTATCTATGGGTTTACTATTATTAAATTTAAAATGAAATTATAATTGTTTGGTGTATTTAGCTTTTGATATGAAAATTCCATGTGTACCTTATTAAATTTGTAATCTTATACACAAACATATTTTCTCCCATTTAGCTCATTTCAAATGCATTGCTTATAAGTGAACTAAATTTCTCACATTGGATGTGGCTAGTGGATTATAAAAAGATATCATCTACGTAAATATGTATTATAAGAATATTTGTTGGGAGTTTCCTATATGATAATGTTTGTAGATCTTGTAATGTGTGTGATAAATTTAGTAAGCATGTTGTACCATGCCTTAAGTGCTTATTCAATCCATAAGGTGCCTTTTCCAATTAATACGTAAAATTAGGATGATTATATTTTCAAACTCACGAGGTTGATCAATATAAACACCTTGACCTATATATCCATTGAGAATTACACTTGTAAATTTCACTTGATATAAATTGAAGTTGTAATAAAATGCAAATCCAAGCAATAACCTATTAACTCTAAGCCATGCTAGGTGCAAAGGCCTCCTTAAGATCTTCACCCTTTATTTGCTTGAATATCTTAGCCATTAAGTGAGTCCTATTTTTAATGATTGATTTTATTTTAAAGAATCGCTTAGTTTTAGTAACACTAATAAAATCATACTTTGGTACTAAATCCCAAATTGAATTTCTTTTAAATTTATTAAGTAGTGCTAGATCAACAAAATTTGGTTTTTTCAAATAAATAAATGTTGCATGATTAATTTTATTACTTAATATATCTTCTAATTGAACCCCTCAAGAAGGGTCTCTAATGATCAATTTTAGAGGATGGCTAACACTTATACCTCCATTCTCTTAAAAAAAATCATTTCTAGGTGTAACATCTCTTCCATTGTTCATTTTACCTAAACAGAATTTTTAAATAATCATTTGAAGAATATCTAAACTGATGTTCAAATTTTGATTTATCAAAATTACCATTGATTAATTATTTGACTTTACTTTCATTTCATTAAAGACCCATATATACTTTGTTACAAGGGAAGTATTAAACAAATATCACCTTATCTAAGCACATTTCAAATTTTCTTTTCACTCTCCATAAGCCCAATGCATATACTTACAAAAACCTAAAATTAAGATACTTTAGGTGTACACGAATTGAGTAATTAAAATAGCATTTTTATTAGAGTATTTCAACAGTAATTTTATTTAGAATATAACACATGATAAATCATGCATTTGTACTAGAATATAACACATGACAAACTTGTACCAAAGTAGATCTCTCATGTCACTCATGCCTAGGTGTTAGATATAGATCAGACTGTGAAACACTCTATTCATTGAGGAAAAGATGTGACTTTTGGCCCTTCCTTGGGTGGTGCAAGTAGGGCATTTAAGCCAAATGAACCATAAAGCCAGAAGAATCATTTGGGAAAATATCATGCTTTCTAAGAGAGAAAATATACTGCCACCTTAATGTAGAAAAGAATGCAAAACCATAAAACTTTAATCCTGAATGTGAAGAAGGAAAAAAAAGATGAAGGAGAAGAAGAAGAAAACTCTCAAGGGGACCATCCTTTAGTTACCTAGAACTCTTCCTTTTTTTTTCATTTTATGTAAAACATTTCATTGTGAAATCATGAATGCTTGCAATCTTTCAAACACTTTCATTCATATTTTATTTTTAATGGCAGCCTAAACCCCCCATTTCGGGGAGGGTTAGGCTTAACATATGTAGTAAATATTTTCATGTGAATGCTGAGTATGAACTTGTGATTTGTTATGATGAATGCATGTTGCTTTATTGTATAAATCTCTTAAGTTGCATATAAAAAATTGATATATTTTAAAAGGGAATTTTCATATTGCACTACATCTTCGATCAAAACACAAGACTTTGATCAAGATGTATGTGTATGAGATTGCAGTCACTCAAGTAGCATTAAAGATTTAATCGCAGCAAAAATATGTGCACTTGCTCATTTCATGTCTTTCGTGTTCCACTCCTCATGCAGTCTTTCACTTAATATAAAGTTAGACCGAATAAAAGGTTGTCCGAGTAGAGAGATCTATATGATCCCCTTTGAACTCAGAGATGTCTTTGTGGATATGAGAACAAAGATGACAAACATGTGAACTCTATTCATTGAACTCAATTTCAAGTTGGCAAAGTCAACAACCTGAAACTCTAGCAAACATTATTTAACATTGTGATATTTCATCTTCCTATCCTGACCTTCTTGAATCCTCTTCTACATAAGTTGAACCATCTTATGAGTCTCCCCTACCAATTTTGATCCATATAGCTTGACTTTTGACCAAGCTAATAAAGTACTGCATTTTTTTCCATATAATGCTTTTTAAGGTGCCATGATGATAATGACCTAATGGTTGTTGTTATACGTGAAGTTTATCAATGTCATGTTGTCTTCTCAACTTCTTATGATGTCAAGAATACATCATTTCAATAATCCTTCTAATAATTTTATGACTCTTTCAATTGTCCGTCAATTTGTGAGTGGAATATAATGCTCATAGCTAAATTATTTTCCAAACTCTAGTGTATGGCTTGCTAGAATCAAGTGTGAATCTACTATCATGATCAGATACAATTGTCTATGGAATTTCGTACAATTGAATAATCTCTTCGATATACACTTTAGCTAATTTTTCATTTATATCTATTTGTTGAATGTGTATAAAATGAGTAGATTTAGTTAGTCTATCGACTATGACCCATACAATATCAGCTTCAGATCTAGTTCTGGGTAATTCTACCACCAGATCCATTGATCATCAAACCATTTATATTCTAGTATTTCTAGAGGGTTTAAGGGGACCACCATGTCTTTGGCACTCTGCCTTCACTAAACAACAAGCTTGGCATTTTGTTACAAATTTTGCCATATTCCTTTTCATGCATGGCCACTAGAATGATTCCTTCAAATGTTGGTATATTTTTCTACTACCAGCTTGCACAATATATCCTGAATTATGTGCTTCTAATAGTACTTCGTGTTGCATCTCCTTCCAGACCTACATTTTATTTCCTTGATATATGTATCATCCATATTGAAGTTATAGGTCAGTTATCTAGCTATTTACTATCTCTGATTTAAGTTTCTAATATCCATCATCTTTCATTTGGGATCCCACATGTGTTTTGAAGTTAGCTTTGGTAGTACTGATGTTGAGAAAGATATGCAAAATGTCTCCTCGAGCTGGTTTGATACCCATATTTTGAAGCTCCTCTACTAGTGGAATGATTGACATTATGGAACTTAATATGGCATACTAACTCATCATATCCGCTACTACATTTTCCTTGCCCAAGTAATATTGGATGTCCAAGTTCTAATTGTTGATCAATTCCAACCACCTTCTTTAATGATAATTCAATTCTTGTTGAGTGAATATATACTTTAAACTTTGATGATCAATATAGATTTCACACTTCACACCATACAAGTACTGTCTCCATATTTTCAAGGAAAATACTATAGCTACTAATTCCAAGCCATGAACTGAATAATTTTACTTGTGTGCTTTCAGTTGTCTTGTAGTGTAAGTAATGGATTTCTTGTTTAAATTAGTACACAACCACATCCTATGCCTGATGCATTAGTGTATACTTGGTAGTCCATTCCTTCTTGTGGCAAAGTGAGTACTAGTGCGATCTTCAAGGCCTGCTTTAGTTTTTGGATTGCCTTTGCACTGTTGACTCTAGTTAAACGGTATGTCCTTTTGGGTTAACTTTTTTAAATGCATGGCTCTTTCTAAGAAACCTTTCACAAACTTATGAATATCCTACGAATCCTAATAAGCTTCTAATATTTGTTATTGTCTTAGGTTGTGACCATTCTTGAACTGCATTAACTTTCTTCTAATAGACTTTTATTCCTTTAACATTGGCTATATGGATTAGGATTGCCACATAGTTCATCCATAAATCATACTTATAATATTTTGCATACACATGATGCTCTTTTAAAACTTTTAATATGGTTCTTAAATGATCCTCAAGTTTTTCCTTGCTTTTAGTATATATTAGTATGCCGTTAATAACCACAATGATGAATTTTTTCTAAGAGCGGCCTTGAGAATTCTTTGCATGAGACTCAAGAATATCGAAAGGGCTTTTGTTAATCTTAACAACATCATTAAGAACTCATAATGATTTCATTGAGTTTGAAAGGCTATCTTTGCTATGTCATCTTACCTTACACTTAGTTGTTATAGGTTGTTACTAAGTTTAAATGAGTAAGTGCACAACTATTAGATTATAAACAATAATAGGAGCAATAAGAAATCCAAAATTTCAAGAGAAATTGGAAGTCATTTGAATAAAATGAATATTTTATTAAATTTAAATAATTTATAAAATCAGAAAAATATTTTGACCTTAAATCCAAAAACTAACTACATGATTGGATTCCTCACACCCAAAATAATTAGGAGTGAAATTTTGAAAATTTTTGGAGCTCATTTGGTCAAAGATATGTGAGTAAATATAAACTATATTAATTATCAAAACTTAAATAAATTTATTAATTTGTTTTTTCTAAAATTTATATCGGCTAACCATCAATTTCAGAATAGTGAGCGATTCATTGTTCAATTCTAAACACTGGACAACTTATCCAATGAATTGGAGTCGTTCCGCCTTCCGATGATTTAATCAAATGACGTAAATTAAACATGTTGCATGATCTAATTATCTTCGTTGGATCTGAACCCATATCCAATGTTTGCCATCAAATCCTGGGTTATTATCCATGCTGAATGCAATCACGACCACCATATGGAATGGAGAGTCTGGAATAAACAAGATAATATTCAGTGTTGTCTTGTCCAGCTTGGCTTGAACACGATTGCACGACCGATCAGACTGCACATTTCCCCCCTCCCACAATCATCCCTCCTTCTTTATCCGCTAACTGAGATCCCTCAGACACATTTTTCTCCTAGCCATTCACAAGGAGAGCTCTCTTGTTCGATTTAATTTTCCACTCCATCCCTCAAGCACCCAATGACCACAGGTGCTACACTAGTGACTTTCACCTCCAACTGAGAAATTAAGGGATTATGAACACCCTAGGAGATTTAGGACAATGATATGATCAGTTTGTGGCTTGAAATAAGAGTTCTTATTAGTGGCATGTTAATGTAGTAGAGGCTAAGGTACCCCCCTACCTTGCTCTTTCACACTGCAATTTGCTTTGATTATTTGTTCAAAACATATTACTGGGTTGATTGGAAAGGATATTGAGTTCAATTGAGCTCGAGTGATCTCAATTGCAACCTAACTTGATTAGGAATGACAACACTCCATAGCAACCCTAGTTAAGTAGGTTACGGGGAGTGAGACCATTTCACTTAGGGCTTTTAGGTTTTTGGGTCGACCTTGACCTAAGGAACGTGTAGGGGTCCTAAATAAGCTGAATGGTCCACTATGAAGAGAGTATCCAACCTCCAAAGTAAACCCTATTAATCATAATTAATGAATAAAGAAGCACAGATTTAGGCATTTAATAATAGGGCTCTTAGGTTTAGAAGATAAGCCTCATTCATAAGATCATTTTGATATATTGTTCGCTATTTTTCATTAACTATATATCAAAAATTTAAAGTTTAATGAAAACACTAAAATCTCAAGTTTTGCTTCGCAGTCAACAGTGAAGTAAAATATCAGGCGAGTGAACCCCTGACTTCATGGTATTGTGAGGCGAATATTCTCTCAATGTCCGATGGCACATCGGGTTCCGAGACCCAACAGGCCTGACTTTCATTATTTATTTGAAAGAGAACATTTTGGAGAAATGTTCCCTTTTTAATAAATCATAATCTTAGGGAAAAATAATTTCAAATAAATTAACCAAATAAAATGATTAATATAAATCCAAATATAATCAAAATGATAATTTTTTTTTTAAATTGATAATTAGATGTGCTTTA
The DNA here is from genome assembly GCA_016760335.1 of Gastrodia elata. Taxonomy (NCBI): domain Eukaryota; kingdom Viridiplantae; phylum Streptophyta; class Magnoliopsida; order Asparagales; family Orchidaceae; genus Gastrodia; species Gastrodia elata. The sequence goes on from CM028679.1 coordinate 2,458,174, forward strand.
TTATGACCTTTTAATCATCATTAAGGGTAATTAAGGAACTCTTGAGCCTAAAGAACTCAAATTTCAATAAATTATATGTCCATGAATTACTTGTAGCATGTAGATTCATAAAATGCTAATATTATAAGATTTGATATCAAATTAGAAGTACCAATTTGGAACCTTAAGTAATTATTATTTTAATTAAAAATGCAAATTACTTTTAATTTGACTCATGTAACCTTCTAATTGACCCATGTTTAGCTCATTATAGACTAATTTTAGACAAATTAATTAGGAAATTTCTTAGGATGATGCCAAAACTTAAGATCTTAAGTTGATTAAACCTTTGGTCTAGAATCAATTAACCATAGATCCTTTCACATATTAGGTAATAGCATGGGTATTAGTGGATTGCATTCAACCAACCTTGATTGCATGAATGTCAACCTTAGACTATTAGTCAAATATTTAGAGTATATTTAGTGAACTTGCGAGATTATTATAAAGAGAATTCAATAACCTTTTAGTGAATTTAAGGCTTTTAATGCAAATTAGGATTTTCTAGAAATAATAATAATTAGATAGTAGATAGAAGCCTTAAGTCAAACCCATATTCACTCTATCAACATCTAGCATTTTGATCCTATCAATATAATCATTTATTCTTACTAACAATATACTTATTTTGATCAATTGATTAAGCTGCTTGGTTAGTGTCTTGACTCAATTGAGGATTTGGTTTGTCCAAATCATTAATGTTTGATAACAATTAAATAACAAATAATATCACATATTTTCTAATTAATGATTGAAATTCTTTGTCGTTGCGATGCATTGAACATAAATTCTTTAGTATCACACCAAGATATTTTGTGTATGAATAACATAAAATAATATGAATATGGCGCATCACTTAGGGTGGATTAGTCTATACAAGCATTTGAGCCAAGACAGGCTATTGAGAGATCAAGAGACAACACTTATCTTATCAGAAGAATGCATAGTTGTACAGGAGACCCGCTAGTTGGGCAGATGTGTCTAACTCCTCACCTTATTATATACATACTCACAGAACACATCAAAAAGATTTAGCTTATTATAATTATCATTAACATTATAAGCTCAATCTTATTGATTATGCAAATTTATTTACTTTTTACAGTTCTGAGAATTATATTGTATAGCTTACTTTAATCATAGAGACTGAATTTACTCTAGGTACATATACTTCTAGTACTTCTTATAATTCAATTTTTAATATACTTCAGTTTACTTCAGTCACATTTACTTATACTATTTTTTAGTTTACTCAGCATAATTTCTCTTGAACTTATTTATTTTTTTGTATTTCTTTTATTTATATGAACACTTGTTGAAAGCCTTAAATAGTGTGACTTCAGATCACGCACAAGTATACATGGTATGGAGTAATATAGGAATAGTGAGTCCTAAATTTATCATCCTCAAAGATTAGTAGAGGGATACTAGTTATTTTTTTATCTTCTAATGCTTAGGCAATCAAATTGTTATTTTTTAAACTAAATTAAATCTACAATATAAGAAATCTAATTTACGAGGATGAAGATTAACAAATTCGAGAGAGTTAGACTGATCAAATATGATTTGACCTTCCAAACTATTGCTGAGTTCTTAAAGTAGTAATTATGTGAGAATGCTAAATTTATATATTTAAGGGCTACAGTAATTAAACCTATTTGTGATCTGTCATGCACGTGGATCACTCACTACTAATCTCTAAGGTCAACTTTAGTCGATCCCGTATGAGACCTCTTGACATCAGACCTTAACATCTAAATGATGGCTTCTTTACATTTTATCAACATTCTCTATACAGTGCAAATAAAATTAAATTTCTATCTCTGTTCTCACTTGTACATAGACATTTCAATATTTTTAGTAGAGTGTGCAAAATTCTTTACTCTGACAATCCTTTATTCAGTCCACCTTATGTTTAAATGTAAGATCGCTCGAGGAACTGAACTTGGAAGACAATAAATAATAGTGCCTGATGAGCCCCACATATATGGATATTTTCTTAGTTAGAATGCGTGATTTTAGTAAGTTTAGTAGCTATTTTGGTGTATTTTATGTGATAATACAGCTCAAGGGATTAGTCCATGTAAAAGGAGGTGAAAAATAATATTTTATAAAGAAGGGACATTATGGCACATTGCAGCTCCTGAGATCGCAAGAATGCCACTACAGCGCGCCGTAGCGTAAATCCAAGAAATGAAGATAAACGATGTGGCGCGCTATAGTGCCAAATGCTAGAAATTCCATGCCTTAGCACATTATCGTGAAAATGATTATCAGAGTATTCATTCGAAGAATGGAGCCTTAGCATGCGACAATGGAGAAAAGTTGCAGGAATGACACCACAATGACATAATATTCGTGACTATCACGCCAAAGCATGCTGCGACACAAACTCAAGAATTTTGAGTAACAAGTGAAGAGCCACGATGCGCTATAGAAAAAGTCAAAATGCTACCTCGTGCTACAGCACTAGACTAAATTCCCAAGAGGCACATGCACAAAAAATCAGATCGAGGCCATGGAGCCTTGATGCGCCATGGCGCTCGTCGACAAATTTGCACAGGAAGGCTGAATAGTTGAGAATTCAAAGGGTCAAATTCAATTAAACCTTCCAGTTCCCAAGACTAAAATGCAAAAATGAAATGACCCTTCATTTTCAAGAGAGAATAATAGAATATTCTGAGCATTTGCACTTAATGAATTCAACATTAAAGAATTAATTTAAGAAGAAATTAAAGCCACAATTTAGAGAATATTGCTGAAGCAATTGAGAATTATTTTAGGTAAGAGAGGAGAAAAAGATAAGGGTTTTTTGGATCTTTTCAGAATATCAAGAATAGAGAAACCCTAGCCACCACAAAAAAAATCAGGAAGAGTTCCTAAGAAGGAGGTTACATCCAAAGCAAGAAGAATAATAGAGCAAAGGAAAAGGTGCAAGGCTTAGAGAAAAGAGAAGACAAAGAGAACATTGAGAGCAGTTCCTGCGTATCATTTTCTTACCTTTGCTAATGCTCATCTTAGTTCTTGTAGAATGAAATGTATGCCATTACATTCCTATACTTTTATTATTGTATTCCTTGTAACGGCTGCCTAAACCCCCTTTTTGGGGAGAGTTTGGCAGAAAGCATGTAAGACGTAGTAAATTTTGTGTATCTAAAATAATTCAATCATAATGAACATTATGAAATTGAGCTAAATTATCTATTACATTTTATTGAATTGATAGATGTTGATGATTTAAAATGATATTCTTATTATAAGTAGTAGTTGCATTTCCTGAAAACCTTATTGTGCTCGATGATCATCTTCGATTAAAAATTGTGCACTTAGAGTGTCTACATTGCCAAAAATGTGATATAAGTTCACTAAGAGTGACTACTCGTGCATATACTATAAATCAAAGTCTTGATCATCTGAGCTGATAAGAAAAATCTAGTTAAATCTCTAAGCTCCATAGCTCAATCCATAACACATAGAGATGGCATGAAAGGTAGTCGATGATGTGACATAAGTTCACATAGGACATTGCTTATCTTATGTTAAGTTATGGATTTGATACATGTGAGTTGAAACCCTTCTATTGAGGTCTCTACTCACCCTTTATTTATACGAGATAATATAGCGCAATAAGTCATGAGTGATGTGACATAAACTGTGACGACCCCCACCTTAGTTCCCGACCCAACCTTGATCATGGATCCTTCATAGATCCTAGTTAAGGTGTGGAAACTGGGGTGATGTCACTATTTTATGCCGAGGATTGTAGTCGGGAGTTTAGAATAATAATAAAGATCACAGACATTTGCTCAAATAGTTAGAGAATATGAAAGTAGAAATTTTTATTCTAAAAAAAGTATTATTATAAGCACATTTTTCCTTTTATTTATAAATACGATAAGAGAATAAAAAGAGCAGTGGTAGATTGATCAAGCTATTTCTAGATCCTCAGCAGCGATCTGACCTGGCATTTACAACAAAAATGCATGGGGAGAACACCCGTTAGAAACAAACTTTAGTACTTTTGATATCATTAATTACATTGTATTTATATGAGCAAAAGCATAAAATTTAAATACATGGAAGCATAATAATAAAAGTTTGAAAGGCAGAATCTCCTCCTTTGAGGATTATTACAGCTTTTCTTGCAAATAAGAATTTTAGCGATAATTTTGAATTAGCAATAAAAGTAACATGTCACCAGTAAGTCATACTTATCAAAAATTGATATATCTATCTCAAGAGTGAATAATATATATATATATATATATATATATATATATATATATATATATATATATATATATATATATATAATATTTTCATTTGTGCGAGCAATTTTTTGAATCTTGAGGAAATCAAGCATATCTGCTATGATTATCACACTTTGGGTTCAAATATTACCATTCAGACATTATTTCACATATGCTATCTCCATCGTAAGCATAGTCATAGTCTCCTTATATCTTAATGGAATAGTATGAAGCGAACTAGTCCCATTCTTATTACATTATGTACAAACTGTAAATACTCCTCATGGAACCCTATTTAATTCAATCAATCAAGATCCATTATCTATCTTTGAAAGTATCTCATATAGTGACAGTAAACTTTAATTTTAGCAGAGTAAGAAACTAGTTGGTTAAATTCGCAAAGCAAAAGCGTATAATTAAATCAGTATATATAAATGTAGTTCATGAAATCTATGGTACCTATTTTCTTTAGCTAGACTAGATTGACATTTTGTGAATCTGTGCAAAACTTATTAATTAGTGAAGAGATAAAAAAAATATAAGTTTTATTATATTTTCTCGCTCTCAGTGTATTTCAATGTTAGTAAAACAGTAGTAGGAAGAGAAGATGATGTTTGAGGTGGTGAAGATAACAAAAGTAATAATACTAGGGACAATGGCAAAAATTGTGATGATAATAATAATAATAACATCGATTTATTATTTATATTTTTAAAATAAGAAATATAATATTGGAAAGAGAATAGTATGTATATATATAAAACAGTGATGATAATAATAATACTATATTATTATTATCATCATCATCATTTATATAATAATTTACACGTAAAGTATATTATTATTTTTATTTATAGTGAGAGAATATGATAATAAAAGGAAATAAATGTTAATTTTTATGAATATTTTATACACTTGAACTTATTTTAAAGAGATAATATTATTAAGATAATAATAATAATAATATGATTATCATTGTTATTAATATTATATGAAGATAATATCGATAATATGTATACACTTAATATCATTATTATTATTTTTATAAGAAAAGAGATTATAATATAATAATAATATGTTAATATTTATGATAATAATAATAATAATAAGATAATATACTTATTATTAATATCATTATTTAGAGAACATTAGTAGAAAAAGAATATTATGATATTATTGAGAGATATTTATAATAGTATTATTTAATATATGTAATAATTAGGATAATAATGATAATCATAACTTCTCTAGTTATTATTACTATTATTATGACATAATTTATATTTATATATAATTATAATACAACATATTATCATATATATATATATAAAAGCGAGAATTAAAATTGCATAAAGATAAATGCAGGAATTAAATTGCAAAAAAGAAAGTTAGTGGTTAAGAGCATAAAAAATATAAATGTAAAAATTAGTGGTTAATTAATTAGCTTAGTTAGTAGTCAAATTAAATTCTTAGTTATTTTAATATTTCTATTGTCCCATTTAATTTTTCTGACTCACATTTTTTTCTTGAGTTTTTGTGGGCCATCTCCTCATTCAAATGGGACTTGCGGAGGGTGGCGGAGACTTGCCTAAAAGGTAGTAGACAGCTCGTGGGAATTTAGGTAACGTGCCGGCATGGCGTCGGCACGGCGAGGGGCGGCCGTTTGCCGGAAAAGAAGAAGAAGATGAAGAGAGGTGGGGGGAGACTTTGAGGTTGCCGAGGGGAGGGAGAGGATGGTTGGAGGTTGCCGGCAAGGTAGCGAGGTGGAGGAGTGAGGTCGGGGGCCAGCAGGAGATGGAGGTGGAGGAGAAACTTGAGAGAGAGGAGAGGAGGGGCAGCCCTATTTATAGGGAGGAGGGGCCGCCCTCGCTCGGCCTCCGGTCAGCCCAGGCAGGGGGCGGCGTGGCCGCCCCCAAGGAGAAGAGGGGAGGGGGGCCGATCCTTCATAGTTGCATGCTTTGCATGCAGTAGCTAGGGTTAATTGGCTAGGACAATGACGAGAGAGGAAGGAAGAAGGAGAAATAGGGAAAAGGAAATTTAAAATAAATAAATAAATAAAAATTTGATTTAAATTAGTCGTATGTTTTTATCGTTTGAAATTCAAATTCGACGAAACTTGACCTAGAGGTTCATCTTGACGAGACGAACGTCCTCGAACCAAATTTTTTTGATTTGGAGATATATTTTATGTTTAATTAATTAGCTAATTTTGTAAGCCTATCTATTATTACCCAAATAGTATCGGCTCCTATTTTACCTCTAGGAAATCCAACTATAAAGTCCATGGAGATGTTTGTCCATTTTCATTCTGAAATTTGTAATAGTTGTAGAAGTCCTCCTGGTTTTTGATATTCTGCTTTTACGAGGTTACAAGCGTGACAAAGAGTTACAAATTTGCCACTATCTTTTATTAATCCTGGCCACCATAATACTTTTTTTAAATCTCTATATATTTTTGTACTATGTATTGTGTATCCTGAATGACGAGCCTCAGTTAGTATTTGATTACGCAGTTCAAGATTATTAAGAATCCATATTCTTGTCTCATGATAAATATATGTCTTTCAAATATAAATTCTTCTTTAGTCCACTTTCTATATCTTTTTTTAATCTAAAATATCCTTCGTCTTTAAGTTGAGCATTCTTGATTTGTTCTTCCAAAGTAGGTTTGATTAGCTCAATACTACGTATGGTATTTATTTGTGAACTGAAGATCACATTTATATTCATTTTATTAAGTTCTATTATGTGAAAAATTGATGCAGATTTTCTGCTTAGTGCATATGCAATTATATTCACTTTTTTAGGATGATATTAAATAGTAAGATCATAATCTGTGATTAATTCCAACCATCATCTCTGTCTGAAGTTAAGCTCTTTATGAGTGAAGATATACTTGAGAATTTTATGATCATTATAGATTTCACATTTAACTCCATAAATATAGTGTTTTCATATTTTTAAAGCAAACACCACTGATGCTAATTTTAGATCATGAATTGGATAATTTTTCTCATGAATTTTTAATTGTCAAGATGCGTAAACAATAACCTTTTTATTTTGCATTAATACACCTCCTAATCTATTTTGAGATGCATCTGCAACGCTTTGATAATCAACTCCTTCATGTGGAAATGTTAATATTGGTACTGTTATTAGTACATCTTTTAATTTTTGGAAGGCTTCTTCACATTCTGGGCTCCAAATAATATATATTGCTTTTTGTATAAGTCTTGTAAGAAGAAATGCTATCTTTAAAAGTCCTTTAACAAACCTCATGTAATATCCAGCGAGTCCAAGAAAGTTTCTTATTTCTGTTATGGTTGTTGGTTGAGGCCATTCTTAAATTGCACTTATCTTTATTGGGTCTACTTGAATGCCGCTGCTACTAACAATATAGCCCAAAAAAGTTATCGAGTACAAACAAATCTCACACTTTGAGAATTTGGCATATAGCTGGTGTTGTCTTAGTGTTGTTAATACTGTTTGTAAGTGTTGCTCATGATCCTTCTCATTTTTGGAATAAATTAATATATCATCAATGAATAATATACAAATTTATCCAAAAATGGTTATAATATTCTTTGCATTAAGTCCATAAATACTGACAGGGCATTTGTAAGGCCAAATGACATAACCAAAAATTCAAAATGTCTGTACCTTGTTCTGAAGGTCGTCTTTGGTACGTCTTCCATATTTATCCTTAATTGATGATATCCTAATCAAAGATCTATATTTGAAAATACTGTAGCTCCTGATAATTGATCAAATAATTTGTCTATGTGTGGTTGTGGATATTTATTTTTTACTATTACTCTATTTAATTCTCTGTAATCTATACACATCCTTAAGGTGCCAGCTTTTCTCTTGATAAATAATACTGGCACACCTCAAGGGGATACACTAGGGTGAATAAGTCTTTTATCCATTAATTCATGAATCTGTATTTTGAGTTCTTGTAGCTCTTGTAGTGCCATCCAATATGGCACTTTGAATTGTGGTTATGTGTTAGAAACAAGTTTAATGGGAAAATCTATTTCACGAATAGGTGGTAATCCTGAAAGATCTTGGAATATATATGCAAAATCTTTTACTATTCTCATGTCTTCTAAAGAAACTTTATCTTTTTCTATACCTATCATTGTTAGCAGATAACATTCATATCCTTTTCTAATCATCCTTCTTGTTTTCATAATATCAATAAAGTGTGTCAGGGCATTCAATTTTTCTTTGATAGTATCTTACTTATTATTCCCATTAAATTTTAATTTTCTCTCCTGATAATTTATAATAGCTTTATGTTGACTTAGCCAATGCATTTCTAAAATGATATCAAAATTATAAATAAGAAGTAGTGTAAGCATGGTAAATAAGAATTTTCTATCTATTGATATATTGCAGATGCAATATTCATTGGCTATCATATAGGCTCCTGATGGTAATCCTATCTTTAGTGATTCTCCTAATTTTGAACATGGTAGTTGTATTTATTTGGCAAAAGTTTTTGATATATATGATTGACTAGCTCCAGTATGAAATAAAATTGAATATGGAATATCTTTATAATATAAAATACCTGATATAACTTCGAACTTTTCTGGTTCCATGATAGGTGTAAGTGTATACATTCTTGAAGGAGCATGATTCCTTTGTGTTTGAGCAGGAACTTGGTTTTGTTGAGAAGCATGGGTAGTTGTCTACTGGGAATTAGAAGTAGGTGCTTGCCTTGAGTTTGCCATAGGAGCTTGGTTGAAAGTTGATTCCACTGTTCTAATAGGCTATCCATATATAGTATGATTGGCTCTGCAATATTGAGAGTGGTGGCCCATTCTGCCATATTTATGACATTGATCTTTATGATGATAACAGTTACAATTTGGATGTGGTAATTAGAAGGGCCTATTTAGTATCGGTTTGTTTTGTGATGGTACTGGATTTCTTCTGATTGATGGCGGGTTAGGTTGAAATCGTTTGAAGATTCCTTCTTGTGGAGTTCCTGGGTGGATCTTTCTTTTAATTCATTTAGTAGTAATTTGATTATCATGCTCCAACATTTTTGCACACTCAAGTAGATCAAGGAAGTTAGTATGCCTTAAAGGAATTATGCTACTCGTTATGGAATCTTTGAGCCCTGTAAGAAATCGATTACAATAAGCTACCTCCATACTTACTATATTTGTAACGGCCCCAATAATTGGATAGGAGATTAATCCAACATTGGGATGTTACCTTAGCACCCAATACTCAATTAAAAGAAAACTAATCAAATATAGATGCTTAGTGGCCAAGTCTCTTTATGAAAAAATATTAAGTTAAAGTAAAATTGCAAAGAATAGCAATAGAAGAAAAATGTTAAGGAGATACATGAAAACATTGCAAGTATATACAATACATGAAATTAAAATTGCCCACTCATTTAACCCAAGAAGTTACAAAATAAGTAATCACAACACAAATATACAGGATTGGTAAAAATAACTCAAGCAGTTTTAAGTTTAATTATTACAAATCCATTTAAATAAAAAAGAAAGAGAGAATACAATCATTCTCTTCATTAAACCAAAAGTGCAAGAAAATTTAAATAATAAGCAGAAGCCTTTCATTTTAGGAACTCTTCAAGCACTAGGACCTATATTACTTGAATCAAAGAGCTCTTAATCTATCATATTTTGGTATTTTAATATGATAGGGCAAGCAAATAAAAGAAAAAGTGTAGTTAGACTAAATAGTCTAAGTACATTTTAAGATTGGCTACTAATTTAAGTTAATAGGATATCACAACTATTAATTTACAATTTAAACTAAGCAGTGGAGCTATAAAAGCTATTAAGTATGGAAAAAGAAGTGAACATAACTGTAAGGAAGATAGTATGAAATAAGCTGAGTAAGAATACTCACTTGTATATAAGTTCTACCTTACATCCAAAAATAGTAAGGGAAAAGCATCCTAATAGGCTAAAAATTACTATGTGCATTAAAAGTAAATGAAATAGAAGTAATACATGTTCAATAAAATTTATGCAAATAAGCAAATGAAACACAGTGAAGCATTGAATGAATTTTAAGCAATATACACTATATTCTAAATGAATGGTAAGTAAGCAAAAGACAATATTGGAAATAGAGAGTGTAAGGCATTGAAAGTAAAGAAGTATCTTAAACTCTTGGTCTAAGACAAACATAGCCTAGGACTATGAAAAATAAGCATAACTAAACAGTTATGAAGAGATCTTATAATTAATAAGATTGTAAAAGAACTCTTATATTATTAGTTGAAGTTACATTTAGAAGCTATCTCATCTTGCGTAGTGTTCAACATAATGGGATGAGGAGTTAAGCAGTCTGCCTAACCAAATATAATGGGAGATCGAACATTCATATTTACCCTCTCTAAAATGTGAAGTCCTATAATAAGCGCTATCTTTCTTGTTCAAATTGCCATAAGGCATTCCCTATAAAGTTGTATGAAAGTTTTAATTATGCATAATGATCTTGTATGAATGTTCAAGGAAAAGGCTCAAAGCTAAGCAAGCATTCAATAAATTTCAATAATTGTAAGCTATGTGATATCCTTTTGTTATCTTCTTTTTAATGATCTACTTAATGATTGAAGCTAATTGAGCTCCTAATTGGCTTATAGATATTGACCTTTAAGTCAATTATAGTAAATAGTAGAAGAAAGAGAAGTTTAGAAAATAGTATTTTTAAGTAAATGAAGTTCATCCTATACTAGTCCTAAACTAATCAAATCAATTAAATTAAAGATTAAATTTAAGGAAACTATTAAGGAAGAGTAAGATTTATAGTTTGCTAAGCAAATGAAAGTATAAGCTAAAGGAAATTCTATTAGCTTCATCTATTTAGCTTACAAACTAGAATGTATCTTATTAATTTAATCATAAAGTTTTCTAAGATTAATTGATGTTGAGCATTTGAATGTAAGGAAAGAAATAGTTTATATCCTACAAGTAATAATTCATTTGTAGTTGTAGGAAATTAGAAATCTAATAGCTTATTTAATGCATGAAAGGGAGTTATTGTTCTCTAGTTTAATCAATTGAGAGCTAATTTGAAAGGTTAAAAACTATGGAAATATATGCTAATCATCTAAGTGTTTGTTTGAGCACTAGTCTTATTATGAGTTCTTTTAAATAACTATAAATTAGCAATTGAAAGTATTAAGCTAAATAGAATACAAAAGAAATTGAAAGATACTTAATTAAATCTAACATGTAAGTAAAGGAGAAGTAAAATAAGTAGAACATAAGAATGTAATTCAAATTCTAATAATTTTAGCATGAACTCTATTGTATTTGCTCAAAAGAACACATAGGACATTAATATGCAAGTCTTCCATTCATTTGAAATATTAATTGGAAAGATCAATAATATAAAGCTAGCTTAAGTCAATCCATTACATAGGATTGCTTATTCCAATTTAATCATAGTATGAGATAAGTAATTGAAACTGCATTCCATATTTATGAATATAACATCTACTAATTAAAACAAAGCATAAGATAATTCTAAAGTTCATCAAATTGCTATGAGATGAAAGGAAAGAACATTTCATTTAAGGAACTATCATTAACTTAATTTAAGCACAAGACATTAGTTCTAGTTAAGTCTCAACATGAACAATTTACATGTAGCTTCACATTTCAAATTATATGAAACATAACAATACTATCAAGTCTAACAAACAAATCTAAATTCCATATGAAGTATCTTTGAAATAGATGAATTAAACTTAACATATACTATGCAATTATTCAAGTTAAATACAATATCCACATTTCGTAACTAATGGAAACTATCTATAATGATAAAGATTATTCTAACTTACACAATCTCATACAATTTATTCTACATATGAAAAGGATCAATTATAGAAGTTATAAACATCTTGAATTTACAATTTACATTGATATAAGAACTATTGACAATAATATGAATAATTCAATTTAAAAAGATACATGCATTTCATTCAATTTAATCCAATCCTAAGTAATTCTAATATGAAAGAGGTTCAATTTAAATGAGCATTAAATAATTCCAATTATCACATCAATAAAAAATAAGATTTAAACATACAAATTAGGACTATATATGAGAAAATAAATGAAACAACTTTGCTATCCTAGGATTCACATATCCTACAACAAGCATAACAAAAATAAAGAAATTTACATTTAACTAAATTTAAGAGCTAAATACCTAAAATGTCCAAATATTGTCCAAATGAAATGTTATTTATGCCAATGTAATCCTTATACTCTAAAGAGTAAAATGACACTAGCTAGATTAAATTTGGACAATATTGATTTTTGAGGGTTTGGAAGGGGTCCTAATTGGGCTTAAAATGTCATTTGAAGATCTAGGTTTTAAAACCTAAGTTTGATCTCATATTGTTGTTCCTCACATTTTTGTGAGTGAAAAAAACTATTTCATCATTAAGTTTGGACACTAAAGGCTTAAGATAAGTCACATACAATATTTGAAATTAATCATTAAAACATAATTATTCTAAACATTGTTTAATAAATTATTCAGTCATTATTAAAGATAGAAGGTAGTATTGTTCCTTAACATGTCATGAAACAAGGCACTGAATAATATCTGTACTTAACATCTTAGTAATAGGATTGTAAATTAATCTTTGAATAGAAATCAAAATTTTACTAAGAACCGATTTGATTATATTATTAAAATTATCTATAGAACTCATCCTTTCTCTGTTATGAATTTAAGGTCTTAATGGTATATAAAATAATTGTAAGATTAATTGCTTATAATGGAAATTATTATACGAACACTAGTGATATTTGATTTAAAACTTAAACCAAATTTTAAATGAAAGCAGTACAAGTTTTATTGGACCCCTCTTTATTATTTTCAACTCATTTAAAAATCTAGAATAATTACTCACTAATCTTAAAATTAGTGAGTAAAGACAGTAAGAGATTGACTATGACAAAGAAAATTAATCTAACTATCACATAGTCAATTATAGCCTGACACAAAATTAGACTGGTGTACTGTATTATCATATGCTTTCTTTGGCACTCATAATTGAACTCTATGCATTTAAATTTCATAGAGTCCCAGCCAACTTTAGGATGACAATTTGTGATAAATTATATTCTAACATGCACTTAATACTACAGCATCGGCTAGCTCATTCACTTAATACATCAATTTATCCATCATAAGATAAATATTTACTCCCAAACATCTTAACCATATAACTTTAAATTACTGCACTAGCCTTTGAATCCTATATATTTAAGTGCAAATAGCCCGGCTACAGGTCGTAGATACGACCTATTCCTTCTATCTTCGTCTCCTTCTTAGGCAGACGAGTCGACAGAGATCCTGATACTAGGACTTGTGAAAGATTTCAGATGAACTAATATGAAGTAATAGATATATGATTGAAGTTCAAAATTACAATTTGAAGTGAAAACTTAGTTAAGATGCACTTTAAATTGATGTGTGATATGGTAAGTGAAATACATAGGCTCACTCTTCCATATGAGGATCTCTTAACTACTAATTGACTTTGCCGGGCTCATTCAAATGCAAACTCCTTAATAGAATATAATTAATAATCCATATATTATCATTAAGTAAACGTAGTATACCAATCTAAGGAAATTATATTAGGTTATAATACTTATTAAGCAAAATAAAAAAAAGATTTCAAACTGGCTAAGATTTGATTCAATCTTAACTTCTCTCAATAATACTAAGTAAAGAAATTGAAATGATACACTCTAAGCAATTATCATCCAAAAAGATTTCAAAAACTAACACTCAACTTCAGTAAGCTTAGAAACCCAGGTACTTAACAAAGGAATAGATGATTGAACATAAATGAACAGATCGAATATACAACTAAAGGAAGAAGAAGCATAGATGTACTTGCTTCCGGCATGATGCATTTTAGGGTTCGAATGTTAAGGGCAAATCCACCCATCGTGAACTGAGCTCTCCTATATCTTATTGTAGATGGCCTTCGATGGAGAGAAAAATGGAGACCAACCCTTACTCCGAGGCTCGATCAGTAAGGAATAGGACTGGCAAAAGGGTGGGTACGAGAGATGCTCTGTCCAGTGCCATCGTGGATCGTGAGGATGCAACAATGAAGGTGTACTATATGACGATCACGATCATTGGATTAAATTTAGAAATCCAATGGTTTAATCAAGATTCAACTAGTCAACCGTTCGATCTCCACTACTTAGGATCCAACGGATCAGGTATAATAAAATGGTGTTCCATGTGCGGCAAGGAACAATGGATTTTTGTTGTTCTTATTATAGCCGTCTGCATAATTAAATTTAATATATTTATTATTTAGTTTAAAATAAATATTTAATTAATTAAATTAAATATAATTATTTACTCAAAATTAAGTATCCAAACTTACTCCAAAAAATCCCAAATTTTCACCATTACCTAATTGAGGTGTGAGGAATTCAAAAATACAATCAGATATTTGATCAAAGGTATATTTAATTTACCTAATTTCAAGGTATTATAATATTATTTAAATATTTGTGAAATTTTTGATGACTCCTAAATATTTCCAAAATACCACCCCTAGCTAATTTGGGTGTGGTGATGTAACGCCTCATTATTAGATTAAATATATTAATCTAACCATAAGTGTTACGGTAGTATTTAATATTGAGTTAAAATTTAAACTTCCTTTTTATTCCCTAAATCTACTCTCTGATACCAACTATAATGCCTCACTATTAGATTAAAATTTAATAATCTAACAATGAGTGTTACGGTAGTATTTAATATTGTTAGGAGATTCTATCTCAATATTTAATACTACCTTATACTATATGGATCTATGGGGAGAAGAAGGATATTTAATTATTCTAACTCAAATATTCATTATTTATAATATGAAAATTCAAACAACATGAAAGAATAGCTTACACACATCATAAAATATTTATAATTTACAAAGTGTTCATAAGTAAACTTATTCTCACATAAATAAACAAAAGTAAATTCTTCTTTTCCAACTATTGCTCAGCTTCCTCTTTAACTACAGGTCCTGCTCCTTGCTCCTGATCTACCGTATTTTGGTTTTTAAATACGGTAGGGCACAGCCAAAAAAAAAGAAAAAAGTGGTTAGACTTTAAAAGTCTAAGTACATTTTAAAAGTAGGCTAAACATTAATTAAGCGGATATTACATTACAATTTAAAGAAATAGTGATGCAATAAGCATGAAAATGATAATAAAGGTATGTAAGAAAGTTTGCTCACAATGCTAGAATATTTTTGCCAATCCTGCAATAATTATGTTAGTAGCATTTGAATTATTTGCAATTTGAAGGAAAACATGAATATGTTCAAATGGATTTGTATGCTAAGTAAGAAGCAGTGTAAAAAAAATGGAATTGTATATATGAAATTTTGCACTGTATATATTTATGAAAGATTTACTCATGGAAAATCATTTTAGTCTTAAAGACTGAATATATCATTCACAATCAATGAGATTCTGAAAAATGCAATTTATAATTTATTTATCTTGTAATTTTGTTCTGTGGGCGCAGAACAAGCGAGGAGTTGAGTACGTCTACTCAACTTATCTGTAAATGGGGTCAAAACAAACACACATATTCCCCCTCAAAGGAATTATGTGGTCTCCAGATACACCAATAGCCTTGCCCAAGCAAATGACAGCTGTACTAAATCCTCCATATAGACCCCTCTGAAATATTTATAAAATGTTTATTTATGCACAAAAAGCTTTTTGTATGAATCAAGGTTATAAGTTCAATGCATTGCAGCACAAGAATTTTATCAAAGTATTGTGAATCATGTGATATCCATTGTTTTCTATTTTTAATATCTATCCTGATGATTCATAATCACAATGGTTGCCATGTTTAGGCCATCCAAATTGTGATATGGTTTTAAAAGAGATAAAAAGGAAATATTTAAAATTTTTAACCATACATTAAATATTGAATAATGATGATGAATGTAAATAATATTAATGTAAGAAATGTACCATCAAGAAGAAATTGCCTAAAAATTATACATTATTTTGAGTATAAATTATGGCAGTTGTACATCTAAAAATGAATAAAGTAAAATAATAAATTTAATTCTATAATTGGACAAATCAAATAATAGAGAGCTAAATTGGCCAACTAAAATAGGAAAGGTGCTATTTCATGAAGTCCCATTTGTAAATGAAGTCAACCTACTAATATAAGTAGAAGACAATTTTTTCATAGGTAAATAAAGTAATAAAATTTCCTTAAAGTAACCACATAAAAAAAATAAAAAAATTTAAGACATGTACATTTCCACAATAATTTTACCAAGTGGTGAATAATATCTCAACTACCAATATCAGGTCTTGTCCCAAATACTTAAGATATAAAAAACAACTTTATGATGATTTTATGCATGGGGCATTTACACCATTGCATATGCAAATATATTTGTGAAATCTCATGTGTTGCAATAATAAACTTTTTTTTTTTTTTCAACACTGATTATATATGTATGTGCCAATCTTATTCAACCACCCTCTGTCATCTATTGCAAGATCAATGACACATTCAAAAATAATCATTGTACTGCTATCCGCAGAATATAGTCATTCTTATTTATCATTTTCTGTAAATATCCACTCTAAAAACATTCAAATTAAAATTGCATTTGTTGTTCCTACTTAAAAATGTGTGTGTGTGTGTGTGTGTGATTTAGGATATCAAATAAGGATTTCAAGTTCGTTTCATGCACAAGAAAAATCAAACATCGGTAAATTTATTCATTTAAAAATAATTGCATTTTTACAAATTTACTTAATCATAATTTTATGTCAATCTTAAAGATGCAAATTAATGATGAAATCAAACTATATACATATAAATTAATACCAAAATGTATAAACGTGTAAATAAATCCAATAATCAAGTGCTTAATAAAATAAAACAAATAGCCCCATCCTTAAAAGATAACCTTTCATGCCAATTTATCATTAGAAATATAAGCTAATCATTACTCTTTCAAGTCTTGCACTAAAAAGCCAAGAGATCGATTAGAATAAAACCTATTTCAATCAAAACAAGTGGATCCTCATAAATATTACACAAGAATAAACAGATCCTCATAGTAAAATCCTAGTGTATTTTTGTGCATCAATGCTTTTGATATAAAGCAGATTTTCAATTTATTCATTTCTGCTACAATTATGTTCTCAGAGATCACCACAAATGAATCAAATCCAAATCAAACATTAACTGCTCATACAATGAACATTTAAACTACTACATTATTTATAATCTTTCTTGATACTTTCTTATGATTATTATTTAAAGTATGAGCAAATAGATTGAAATATGATTGCTAAATAAAAGAGAAATGCATTCCAATTGTGATAATCATTTTGTTAAATTGTTTCTAATCTTTTGGGCATTATATGAGGATGTAATGAAAATACTATTAATTCAGACCAACACATTATTCTTTGTTTATATTCACAATATCTATATTGATCTTGAGTAATGTTAATATAGATATTGTGAATAATTGATAATATAGTTGATAAAATAAAAGGCTCAAGATTGAATAACATCAAAATAAAAAATGTTCTTAAAAGAATTTTTGTTTAGTGCTAGAAAGTGGAGGTGCCAGCGCAAAATAAAGTATTAGGTATGTGCAAAATAAAGTAAACCAAAAGATTCCATATTTACAATTATTTTAAAAAATGAATAATTAGGTAACCTTTTAAATCCAAGTGCCAATAAAGTAAACTAAAAGATGCCATACGTATACAAGCATTTACAAATCCATTGAGATGTCAAGTTAGAAGTTAGCCTGCAATGTTTTGGTAACATCAAGCATATTTATGGAGCAAAATTGAGAAGTTGATAACAATTTCAACATAATAAGAGCTTAAATGAAGGATCCTTCACAAGTTATCTAAGAATCCTATAAATCCCTTAAGATAATTTCATGAAAATTATACTGGATAAGAAATCGAGTGAAGTACAACAGCAACCATAATTAATTAGTGATGATGTTATTATGAAACTAATAATACTAGACTACAGCACCATAAGACAAACTATGCAATATAACTCCTTTGAATTCTTCTTATTAATATGAGATTAAATGTCAAATACACACTAGTGGCATAATATTTCATACTAAAATAAAGTTCACATGCAACATAGTGATAACCACGGTACTTTGAAATTGCTAAAAAAAAAAAGAGTGTGTTTGCTGAAGTTGTTGCTATAAAAATTCAAGTATTGTGCTAATCAATAATATGATAAGTTGAAAAGATCATTAATGATCATGCATTAAGAGATGGTTATTTGATAATTCTGCATCACCACAAACATACAAAAGAACTTGAATACATTGCACTTTAAATTAATGCCATCATACAGTAAAAGACTGAAATATGACAGTCTATATAAGTATGACCAATAAAATGGAAGATTATAATGTTGTTAAAAAGATATCAAGTACATTATTTTGAGCATAATGGAATATGTCGATTAAGTTGCATATGATTGTAATTTAAATATTATATGGAAGCCATATTCTATACTTTATGAGAGACTGTATTACATAATTCAAGCAAACACATGAAAGTATTTGACATACCAATTTTGTGATGATTTATCATTAAAGGCTGCTAAAGAAAACGAATTTGTATTGCACTTCAGCTTTCAATTTAATGGAAGCAACTTACATAGTGATAGATATTTCATATTTTAATTAGGAAAATCAAAACAATATATCCTGTACAGAAGTTGATACTGGATTGGCCAAGATTATTTTATGATAATCAGAGTGATAAAAAAAAAAAAACTGATATATTATAGTAATTCTTAAGATTAGAGAAAATTTTTTATATAATTTTTCTCTTCACAAACATGCTAAGAAACGATAAAATGTTTTATATAAACCATAAAAGGTACTTGATATTTAGAACATGGCTTAAGTAAACCAGCTGATGCTACAAAGTATGAACTACTCAGTCTAATTTCATTATGAGAACATTACACAAAAATACATTCGATCCAGTTATCATTATTCTACATTCTATATTAATTTGACTAAATCTCAAGATAATACAAGATAAGTCAAAATAAACTAAATCCCAATTCCTAAATCAACCATTATTCTTAAGAAATCAATACTTGATAGGAGAATCAGGTGGAGTACAAAAATAATAGGATAAATAAATAAAATTTTTTTTTGCTGCAAATAAAGTAGAGAACAAGCTTCCATTGCATCTCTTAAGGGATGCATTGAAAGGCATAAAACTTCATTGATAAGTAAACTAGAGAACAAATTTCGATTTATCTATTCCAAGATGTCATAAACGACTTGCTCAGTGCACCAATTACCTCTCAAAATAACCAAGGAATATCAAGCACTACTAGAAATATCAGTTCATCTGTTGCACGTAATACACTCAGCTGATAATAATTCATTTTAAGTTTTATTATATAAGAATATAATATCTGATGAATAACTCACTTTATGTTCAATCTTTTAGATATTTTCAAGTTTAACACTCTTTCTTGATATATATACTTTTTTCTATGAATTAATCCTTTAAGACATCATTACAAAACTACAACGGTAATGGAACGAAGTTAAATCCATGATAGTAAACATATTGTAAACATTATTTGCATTATGTATCTATGAATGTCAATATTAGAAGCAGCATCATAAGTTCCATACTCAGTGAATCTTTAGAAGTTTATCCAAGACCATTTTATATATACTATAATTGATAGGAAAAATTAGATGGAGTACCTTGTCAGATTGTTGTGAAGGAGCTGCTAGGGTTTGGAGTAAATCTTACTTGTCTTGCCTTCCAATTATCCCTCCATGCCGAGAGAATGAGGAGGTATTGATAAGAGGAGATCGGCATGGGTTTGATTGGATTAAGTGGTGGTTTCATATTTACGAGCCTTCCCATTGGAGGAGTTGGCGGTGCGCCATGCGTTGTTGATCGAAGAAGGTAGGGGGTTGCGTGTCAAGCTAATAGGAAGGGTCGGCCGATTAAATGAGGCGAGTGAATGGCATTGATCCCGCGATCCCTACGCCGCTTGAGGGATAGGGATCCGGAGAAGGCTGGGCATGCGTAGAGGATTATGGCATTAGGGATTTCTGCTGATATGCGATAGGGTATGATTATTTATATATATATATATATATATATAGTATTTTATTCGATTAAATAGGAATTTTATTAAATTAGAAGTATATGATTATTTGTAAGGGAATTTTAAAAAATTGCTTTTTAGCTAAATTGAGGGTAACGAATTCAAAAATGAAGTCGAAATTTTAATCGGAAGTCATCTTAATTATTTCATTTATCAGATTTTGAAAATATAATAAAATAATCAAGAAATTTTGACTACCTCCAAAATTTATCAAAACTTCACCCTAATCTAATTTGGGTGTGAGGAACATAATGGCAAAGTCCAATTTTTTTATTTGAGGTCAAAATAATTTTCTCATTTTCTTGATTTTGAAAATTATCCAAAATTAGGGTTTTGTTTGTTTAGATTCTATGTTTGACCAAGACTTCTGAAATTGATCTTAATGACTAATTAAGACTTGATAGAAGAGATTTGAAGTTAATTAAATGATTAAATGGGGATTAACAACCTTGGGTTGTTACAGGTGAGTCCAATGGAGAACTCCATTTTCAATTCTAAGGTCTAAATAATTTAGGCATTTTCAAAATTATCAAAAAATTAGGAAATATTAGAAATTGTCAAATGGTCTCCAAATTGCATAAAAATTAAGGTGGAGGCTCCTAACACTATTATAAGAGTAATGGAAGAGGTTTGGAGTCAATTAGGTTTCTAATTGATGGGTAACAATACTAGGATTGTTACAGACTCCCCCCTTAAAAAGAGTGTCGCTCTCGACACACAACAATTATGATACAGAAATTTAAATACTAGGAGGAAGTTTAATTAAAATAGAATTGATAATGGGAAAATTAAGATTACCTGATTATTGAAAGAACTCTGGGAATTTCTTTTGCATATCCTCTTCTTTCTCCCATTTGGCTTCTTTATCAGAATGATTTTGCCACTGGATCTTAATCATAGGAATACAGTGATTTCTTAATTACTTAAGATCTCTCCCCAGAATTATAATGAGCTTAATTATGAATATCAGATTAGGTTGCAGTTCCATTGCTAGTATCTAAACTTGCTAACTAGGATCTAGTAAACACCTCCTTAGTGATGATATATGAAACACATTGTGCACAATGAAGAAGTCTTAAGGCAACTATAATATATATGCTGATGTTCCAATTCTCTCAATCACTTCAAAAGGTCCTAAGTACCTAAGACTTAGCTTTCTAGAAATACCAAATCTCTGCACACCTCTCATTAGACTCATTTTAAGCTAAGCTCTATCACCCACTTGAAATTCTAACTAACGATGATGAGCATCATGATATTTCTTCTGCATATCTTGAGCTGCAATCATATTACATTTAATCAACTAGACTTTCTTAATGGTTTTTTTAATTAATTTAGAACCATAAAGGTGAGAGTCTCCTACTTCAGTCCAAGCAATAGGAGTTGTACATCTCCTTCCATAAAGAGCTTCATAAGGAGCCATACTTATACTGACTGATAGCTATTATTGTAGGTGAACTCAATTAATGCTAAGTGATCTTCCCATGATCCACCGAAGTCAATAACACAAAGATGCAAGAGATCTTCAAAGATCTGATTAACATGTTCAGTCTGACCATCTACTTGGGGATGGAAAGTAGTACTCAATACTAAATTCATTCCCAAGTCTTGTTGAACAGCAGACCAAAATCTAGAAGTGATTCTACTGTCTCTGTTAAAAACTATATAATTGGGTGTACCATGTAGGCGGATGATCTTTTTAAGATAAAGCTTAGCTAACTTTTCAACAGGATCTATCTGACAAATAGCTAGGAAATGAGCTAATTTAGTGAGTCTGTCAACAATTACCCATATTGAATTAGAACCAGATATACTCTTAGGCAAACCTACAATGATGTCCATGGAAATATCAAACCACTTCTATTCAAAAATGTCAAAGGGCTTAAGATGTCCATTAGGCTTTTAGTTCTTAGCCTTGACTAAAGAACTGGGATGGCACTTGGAAATGAAAATGGCTATATCCCATTTCATGCTGAATCACCAAAATGATTGCTTGAAATCCTGATACATCTTACAACTACAAGGGTGCACAGTATAGCCAAAGTTATGAGCTTTAGACAATACTTGTAACTGTAAGCTTTTAGGAATTCATAACTTAGACTTCTGGAAAATCACACCTTTGATATCAAGACATAATTCAGATCTTTTGCCACTATTAATATTTGAAACTAATTGAGAATATAAAGGATCTTCTTTCTGAGCTTCAATTATTCTTGATCTAAGAGATGATTCAGACTGAATAGTACATAGCAAATTGCACAAATCAGCAAATTTGATCAGTTCTAAATTCAACCTCTCAAACTATTTGATTAAAGAATCATTGCAACAGAATGAAGATAAATCTGCCTTACGACTTAGGGCATTGGCTACTAGATTAGCTTTACCCAGATGAAAAATGATTTATAAGTCATAATCACAAATCAATTCTAATCGCCTTCGTTGACAACATTTAAGTCTTTTTTGAGTAAAGTTGTACTTTAAACTTTGATGATCAGTGAACATCTCACACTTAACTCCATACATGTAGTGTCTTTAGATTTTAAGAGCAAAAACTACAGCTTGAAGTTCTAGATCATGTATAGTATAGTTTCTCTCATTTGGCTTTAGTTGCCTTAAAGCATAGGCTATGACATGTCGATATTGCATTAGGACACATCCCAGTCCTACCTTAAAGGCATCAGTGTAGACCTGAAAGTCATTACCTTCTTGAGGTAACATAAAGACTAGTACAGAAGTTAACAGTTGTTTCAACTTCTGGAATGCTTCTTCACAAGTTGAGTTCCAAATGAAGGGAACTTCTTTTTGAGTTAACTGAGTTAACGAAGATGCTATTTGTGAAAATCCAAGAAAAAGTCTTCTGTGATATCCAGCAAGTCTTTGAAAATTGTGAATTCAGTTACAGACTTAGGTTGTACCCATTCTTATATATCATGAATCTTCTTTTAATCAATTCTTATACCTTCAACATCTACTACATGACCGAGAAATGCCACTGAGTTGAGCCAAAATTTGCACATATAAAACTTAGCATATAGCTTATACTCTCTTTAAGGAATTAATATAGCACGGAGGTGATTCTTGTTATCTGCAATTGGCTTGGAATAAATTAGGATGTCGTCAATAAAGAAAATTACAAACAGATCAATGTAAGGCTTCAGAATACACTGCTTTAGGTCCATGAAAATGGAAGGGGCTTTAGTCAGTCCAAAAGACATGACAAGAAACTCATAGTGCCCATAACGGGTCCTAAACGCAGTCTTAGGAATATCTTTATCCTCAGCTCGTATCTGATAATATCATGTGCTCAAGTCAATTGGAAAAGAATTTTGCTCCAGCTAATTGGTCGAACAAGTCATCAATTTTAGGAAGAGGGTACTTGTTCTTCATCGTCACCTTATTGAGCTCTCTATAATAAATACACATTCTTATGGAACCATCCTTCTTCTTCATGAAAAGGACAAGAGCTCCCCAAGGCGATATGATAGGGCGCACAAAATCTTTTTCTAATAGTTCTTGCAACTTTTCATGAAGTTCTTGAAGTTCTTTTGGTGCCGTCCTATATGAAACTTTTGATTTAGGTTGAGTTCCCAGAATTAGCTCAATATAAAACTCTACCTCTCTTATTGGAGGTAGTCTAGGGAATTCATATGGAAATATATCTAGGAACTCTCTTATGATAGGGGTATCCATTTGATTACTCTCTTCTTTCTCTTCACCAATTAAAGTTACTAACACTGCATAACAACCTTTACTAATTAGGCACTTGACTTAACGTGCATTTATTAATGATGTTATTAGACCAAGCTTGCCTACAAAGACTTTTGATTTTCTCCCTACTTGAAGAGAAACTTTCTTTCTATAACAATCTATTTTGGCATTGAACCTTTTTAACCAATCCATTCCCAAAATTATGTTGAAATTGGCAATCGACATAATAATAAGTTTGGAGGGAAAGAGTTGATTACTGATTGGGATGTCTACCAAATAGAATCTATTTGCTAACATCTTAGCACCTGATGGCATCTACACTTTCAATGCATTACCCAGGCTGAAAGGTTGAAAGTTTAGGGAAAATACATAACTTTCTGATATGAAGGAGTAACTAGTCCCCGTATTAATAAGAGTTTCACACAACTTATTCTTAATTAACAATGTTCCTATTATTGGAAATAAAATAAAATTCAACTACTACTTAGGATATATAAAAGTAAATAGTGAAAGAAGTAAAGGTAAAAAATAAAAGACATGAAACAAAAAATTTATATGTAAAATGTACCAGTTACTGACGTCGCTTTCATCCTTAGCGATGGAAGCTGAGAGAGTATATACTCTTGGTATGGCTGAGGATTGATCGACAGCTTTGCCCTTGTCGGCATGATTACCCTCCTCATACCTTTGGGCTTGAGAAGAGACTTTATTCTTATCATGAATATTTCCACTTGTAGGAGGGGGCATAAGAGCATGGAGCGGAGCCTTAGTATTATAAGGAGTAGGATTCTACACTTACTATTGATGATTAATCTTTATTTGGTCAATAGTCCAAACAGCATGGAATTGTTGATAATAATGATTTGTTCAACTGCATATATAACACCTATTCCCCGTGTGAAAGCACTTGCCATATGGGTGTGGTCTATTGCACTTGGCTGATGAGCTTCCTTGCTGTTCTTTACCTTTTGACATATGAAAGGCTTTCAGACCTTGAGCACAACTCCTCTTATAAGAGTCTTGGCATTGTGGTGGAGGATGAGGTCATTTTTGCCTCTAAGATTGAACTTGGTGATACTCGATCATTTTTGCACCCTCTAACAGCTTTGGGAAATTATCATGATGTAAGGACATTAGATGACACTTAATCAAGTTTCTTAAGCCTTTCAAGAAATGACTGCACCTTTCCACTTCCGTGCAGACTATTTCTGGTGCAAAACAAGAGTATTTTCTAAATTCTACTTCATTATCATGAACTGTACGATTTCCTTGCGTCAACTGCATGGAATCATCTTCTATAATTTTTCAAGCAGAAGGAGGAATAAACTCATCTTTAAATACTTGTTCAAATTCCTCCCAAGGAATATCTTCTAAACATGTATCTGTAAAGCGAGCCTTCAACTCACTATACCACCAGAACTCAGCCTCTTTCATAAGAAGGTGAGTGGTTAATCTTGTATTCTCACTCTCCAGACACTTTATGCTTCTTAGTGGCTTCTTTACTGCACTAAACCAATTGGTGAGGCTTGGCCATTAAATGTAGGAGGGTTTAAGCATAGGAAAGCTAGGAGAAAGGCATCAACTACTGGTCTTGGAGTAGGTGGTAGTGGAGAAAAAACTACCTTAAAAGCAGGAGCAGGAGTTTCCAGTAAGGCAAGATAAGGTGGAAGTGGGACTTGTGAAGATTGTGGTAGGATGGGAGAGAGGAAAGGAGAAGCAGGAGATGGTTGAGAAGGACTGTTTATAAAAGCTTTTCTTTCATCATCCATTGCCTGGGCCTCAATCATTGTCTTGAATAAACCCATAATTTGTCTCATTTCTTCTTGAAGAGATGAAGTAGTGGCTTCAGCATCCTTCACAATGGAAGTAGATGGATCTTCTAGATCTGGATTCATTTTATTAAATAATGAAACGAATAAAAATTCAGAATAAATTGAAAGAGAAAATTCTCATGAAATTCCTTAAGAGTTTGTAGTACTTAAAAATAGTACTCAAAATTGTATGGAAATAGAAGCTACAAGTCACAAATGACTATTAAGGGAATTAGAATTGTATTCTAGTTCAGACTCTAGATTATTTCATCTTAAAATCAATTACTTAAATTCAAATATGAATTAAATCAATTATTGAATTTGAAATTCGTTCACTTTCCTAAGGTGACATTCTTTAAGTATTTTTACATTTCTATGTTGTTGCCTTGGATGAGTGGATATCTCATTTAACTTAACATTCTCAACCTTGTCTCTGATACCAACTGTAACAACCCCAATAATAGGATAGGAGATTAATCCAACATTGGGATGTTATCTTGGCACCCAATACTCAATTAGAAGAAAACTAATCAAACATAGATGCTTACTAGCCAAGTCTCTTTATGAGAAAATGTTAAGTTAAAGTAAAATTGCAAAATCAATCCAACATTGGGATGTTATCTTAGCACCCAATACTCAATTAGAAGAAAACTAATCAAATATAGATGCTTAATAGCCAAGTCTCTCTATGAGAAAATGTTAAGTTAAAGTAAAATTGCAAAGAATAATAGTATAAGATACATGTTAAGGAGATATATGAAAACATTGCAAGTATATAAAATACAAGCAATTAAAATTATCCACTCATTCAACCCAAGAAGTTACAAAATAAGTAATCACAACACAGATATACAAAGATTGGTAAAAATAACTCAAGCAGTTTTAAGTTTAATTATTACAAATCCATTTAAATGAAAAGGAAAGAGAGAATACAACCATTCACTTCATTAAACCAAAAGTGTATGAAAATTTAAATAATAAGCGGAGGCCTTTCATTTTAGGAGCTCTTCAAGCACTAGGACCTGCATTACCTGAATCAAAGAGCTCTTGATTTGTCATATTTTGGTATTTAAAAATGATAGGGCAAGCCAATAAGTGAAAAAGTGTAGTTAGACTAAGTAATCTAAGCACATTTTAAGATTGGCTACTAATTTAAGTTAATAGGATATCACAAGTATTAATTTATAACTTAAACTAACCAGCAGAGCTATAAAAGCTATTAATTATGGAAAAAGGAAGTGAACATAACTGTAAGGAAGACAATATGAAATTAACTGAGTAAGAATACACACTTATATATAAGCTCTAGCCTGCATCCAAAAATGGTTAGGGAAAAGCATCCTAAAAGGCTAGAAACTACTATGTACATTTAAAGTAAATGAAATGGAAGTAATACATGTTCAATGAAATTTATGCTAATAAGCAAATGAAATATAGTGAAGCATTGAATGAAATTAAGCAACATACATTGTATTCTAAATGAACTGTAAGTACGCAAAACACTATACTGGAACTAGAAAGTGTAAAGCATAAAAAGTAAAAAAGTATTTTAGACTCTTGGTCTAAGACAAACATAGCCTAGGACTATGAAAATTAAGCAGAACTAAACAGTTATGAAAAGATCGTACAATCAATAAGATTGTAAGATAACTCATATATAATTAGTTGAAGTTATATTTAGAAGCTATCTCATCCTGCGTAGTGTTCAACAGAATGGGATGAGGAGTTAAGCACGTCTGCCTAACCAGATACAGTGGGGGGTCGAACATTCACATTTACCCTCTCTAAAATGTGAAGTCCTACAATAAGCACTATCTTTCTTGTTCAAATTTCCATAAGGCATTCCCTACAAAGTTTTATGAAAGTTTTAATTATGCATAATGATCTTGTATGAATGTTCAAGGAAAAAGCTCAAACCTAAGAAAGCATCCAATAAATTTCAATAATTATAAACTATGTGATATCCTTTTGTTATTTAATTTTTAATGATCTACTTAATGATTAGAGTTGATGGAGCTCCTAATTGACTTATAGATATTGATCTTTAAGTTATTTATAATTAATAGTAGAAGAAAGAGAAGTTTAGAAAATGGTATTTTTAAATAAATAAAGTTTATCCTATACTAGTCCTAAGCTAATCAAATTAATTAGATTAAAGATTAAAGATTAAAGTTTAAGGAAACTAGTAAGGAAGAGTACGATTTATAGTTTGCTAAGCTAATGGAAATTCTATTAGCTTCATCTATTTAGCTTAAGAAGTAAAAAGTATCTTATCAATTCAATCATAAAGTTATCTAAGATTAATTGATGTTGAGCATTTGAATGTAAGGAAAGAAATAGATTATATCCTACAAGTAATAATTCATTTCTAGTTGTAGGAAATTAGAAATTTAATAGCTTATTTAAAGTACGAAAGGGAGTTATTATTCTCTAGTTTAATCAATTGAGAACTAATTTGGAAGATTAAAGACTATAGAAATATGTGCTAATCATCTAAGTGTTTGTTTGAGCACTAGTGTTATTATGAGTTCTTTTAAGGAACTATAACTTAGCAATTGAAAGTATTAAGCTATATAGAATACAAAAGAAATTGAAAGATTCTTAATCAAATCTAACATGTAAGTAAAGAAGAAGTAAAACATGTAGAACATTAGATTGTAATTCCAATTAGAATAATTTTGGCATGAACTCTATTGTATTTGCTCAAAAGAACACCTAAGACATTAATATGCAAGTCTTCCATTTATTTGGAAGATTAATTGGAAAGATTAATAATATAAACTAACTTAAGTCAATCCATTACATAGGATTGCTTATTCCAATTTAATCCTATCTTGAGATAAGTAATTGAAACTACATTCCATAATTATGAATATAACATCTACTAATTAAAATAAAGCATAAGATAATTCTAAAGTTCATCAAATTGCTATGAGATGAAAGGAAAGAACATTTCATTTAAGGAACTATCATTAACTTAATCCAAGTACAAGACATTAGTTCTAATTAAGTCTCAACAAGAACAATTTACATGTAGCTTCACATTTCAAATTATATGAAACATAACAATACTATCAAGTCTAATAAACAAATCTAAATTCCATATGAAGTATGTTTGAAATAAATGAATTAAACTTAACATATACTATGCAATTATTCAAGTTAAATTTATAATATCCACATTTCATAACTAATGAAAACTATACACAATGATAGAGATTATTCTAATTTACACAATCTCATACAATTTATTCTACATATGAAATGGATCAATTATAAAAGTTATAAACATCTCGAATTTATAATTCACTTTAATATAAGAACTATTGACAATATTTTGAATAATTCAATTTGAACAGATACATGCATTTTATTCAATTTAATCCAATCATAAGTAATTCTATAATGAAAGAAGTTCAATTTAAATGAGCATTAAATTATTCCAGTTATCACATCAATAGAAAATAAGATTTAAACATATAAATTAAGACTATATATGAGGTAATAAATGAAATAAATTTGCTATCATAGGGTTCACATATCCTACAACAAGCATAATAAAAATAAAGAAATTTACATTTAACTAAATTTAAGAGCTAAATACCTAAAATGTCCAAATATTGTCCAAATAAAATGTTATTTATGACAATGTAATCCTTATACTCTAAGGAGTACAATGATACTAACTAGATTGAATTTGGACAACATTGATTTTCGAGAGTTTGGAAGGGGTCATAATTAGGCTTAAAATATCATTAGAAGATATAGGGTTGAAAACCAAAGTATGATCTCATATTGATGTTCCTCATTTTTTGTGAGTGAAAAGACTATTTGATCATTAAGTTTGGATACTAAAGGCTTAAGATAAGTCACATACACTATTTAGAAATTAATCATTAAAAATAAATTATTCTAAATATTATTTAATAAATTATTCATTCATTATTAAAGATAAAAGGTAGTATTGTTCCTTGACATGTCATGGAATAAGGCACTGAATAATATTTGTACTTAACATCTTAGTAATAGGATTGTAAATTAATCTTTGAATAGAAATCAAATTTTTACTAAGAATTGATTTGACTATATCATTAAAATTATTTATAGAACTTATCCTTTCTTTGTTATGAGTTTAAGGTCTTAATGATATATAAAATAATTGTAAGATTAATTGCTTATTATGGAACTTTTTATATGAACACTAGTGATATTTGATTTAAAACTTAAACCAAATTTTAAATGAAAGCAATACAAGTTTTATTGGACCCTTCTTTATTATTTTTGACTCATTTAAAAATATGGAATAATTACTCACTAATCTTAAAATTAGTGAGTAAAGACAGTAAGAGATCAACTATGACAAAGAAACTTAATCTAACTATCACATAGTTAGTTATAGCCTCACCCAAAAGTTAGACTGGTGTATTCTATTCTCAGATGCTTTCTTTGGCACTCACAATTGAACTCTATGCATTTAAATTTGATAGAGTCACAACCAACTTAAGGATAACAATTTGTGATAAATTACATTCCAACATACACTTAATACTACAACATCAGCTAGCTCATTCACTTAATACATCAATTTATCCAGCATAAAATAAATATTTACTCCCAAACATCTTAATTATATAACTTAAAATTACTTCACTAGCCTTTGAATCCTATATATTTAAGTGCAAATAGCCCGGCTATAGGTCGTAGATACGGCCATTTCTTTCTATCCTCGTCTCCTTCTCAGGCAGACGGGTTGGCAGAGATCCTAATACTAGGACTTGTGAAATATTTCAGATGGACTAATATGAAGTAATAGAAATATGATTGAAGTTCAAAATTATGATTTGAAGTGAAAACATAGTTAAGATGCACTTTGAATCACCGTGTAATATGATAAGTGAAATACACAGGTTCACTCTTCCATATGAGGATCCCTTAACTACTAACTAACTTTTGTTGGACTCATTCAAATCCAAACTCTTTAACAAAAGGCAATTAACAATCCATATATGATCATTAAGTAAACGTAGTATACCGATCCAAATAAATTCTATCAGGATAGAATACTTATTAGGCAAAAGAAAAAAAAAAGAATTCAAACTGGCTAAGATTTGATTCAATCTTAACTTCTTTCAATAATACTAAGTAAAGAAATGGAAATGCTACACTCTGAACAATTATCATCAAAAAAGATTTCAAGAACTCACACTCAACTTCTATAAGCTTAGCAACCTAGGTACTTAACAAAGGAATAGATGACTGAACAAAAATGAACAGATTGAATATACAACCAAAGGAAGAAGAGGCATAAAGTTACCTGCTACCAGTGTGATGCATTAATCCACCCACCGTAAACTGAGCTCTCCCATATCTTTCTGCAGATGGCCTTCGATGGAGATAAAAATGGAGACAAACCATTTCTCTGAGGCTCGATCGGTAAGGAATAAGGCTGGCAAAGGCACGGGTATGGGGAGATGCTCTATCCAGTGCCATCGTGCGATCATGAGGATGTGACAAAGAAAGTGTATTATATAATGATCATGATCGTTGGATTAAATTAAAAAATCCAACGGTCTGATCAAGATTCAGCTAGTCAATAGTTCGATCTTCACTACTTAGGATCCGACGGATCAGGTATAATAAAATGGTGTTCCATGTGCGGCAAGGAACAACAGATTTTCGTTGTTCTTAATATAGCCATTCGAATAATTAAATTAAATTTGGATGTGTGATTAGTAGCTTGGTTATAAAGTAAAGTTGTTACTAAATCCAGTAACTTATCGGTCTTATTTTCGATGGGTATGTTGGAATTAGGGATAGTTTGATTTTCTTGAGAATTCATCTAAAAATGAAAAAGAGGAGCTTTTCAGATAATAAAAAAAGAGTAATAAATCTAGTGTGGCGCCCCACCCCTTAATCAACAAGATTAAGCTAAGGGGTGGTGTGTCACTTTGACAAATCACTCACTTATCAATAGATTAGGTCTAATCCACAATCCACTAATAAGGGAAAGATAGGCCAATGCATATATGCTATATAATCATATACTAAGCAAATACAGAATCAGAGTGCGAAAGAAAAATATGGTAAGAATACATCCAATTTTTGCACAATGCATATAAGTAAGGAAAGTACATCAAGCAGCTCAGAATAAATAGTATAGCCAAAAATACACAGTTAAAGGTACATATATTATTACAAAATTAATTAAGTTTAAATGAACTGAAAGGAAAATACTCATCCTCACTAAAATGGTAAAAATTAGATAGCTTCAGCTCCTTCCCGATGCCCCTCCTCAAGATATGGCTCCTCTTCAGCACCAAGCTCCTCAAATCAATGTGATTCTGACATTGTCGGTTTCACAATGCTAGGGCCCCAACCAACAAAAGAAAAAAAATCTTATTAGATAATTGTCTAAGTACATTTTAGGCTGAACAGTTTTCATATGTTATTAATGTCACCATTTTACTTTAACAAAATAAAAATCCAAACTAGCATAGGAGCAGTAAGCATACAAGGAGAAGGATAAGTTATAAATACAAAATTTATAACTAAGCAAGAATGAGGCAAAAACATACCTCAAATAATCTAATACAAGGATAGGCATACATATATAATACAGTAAGTAAAAGTACTAAAAAAAAAGTCTAATCCTAAACATGCTGATGATTATATGACATATACTCATTAAAGTAAGGAATTTGATCGTGATACATACATAATTAATAGTAGCAAGGTCTAGAATCCTATAATATACAAGTAAGCAGGAAAAATGAATGCTAATTGAAATAACATGCATCATTAAAATAGTAAGCAGTAAACTGAAATAGAAAATAGGTATGTACAACTGTCATATCAAAAAATTAGCCAATCGGGCCCAGCATAGTTCCCAAATCATTTCTAGGCTAGGGAAGACAAAAATTCCCAAAACCTTTTTGGGCTAGGGCAGATAGAACAGTACAGCAGAACTAAGGAGGCAGTAAATACAAATGCAGTAAATTTTAGTTATTTTACTTTTGATTCTGTGGACACCTCCAGAAGCAGTTGAGGAGTCAAGTACGTCTGCAAGACTATACATATTCTAAGCTTAATATACACTCATCAATGAGTAATGTTAAGCTTCCTTATTACTCCTTACCCATGTCCATTAAGGTAAATGTGCACCAGAACTTACTAGAATATAATTGAACCCAAGGCAACTATTGTCCTAATTATTCTAAGTTCTTATTTCTTGCATAAAGTTCTCTTACATGACATGTTCAAGGAATTAAGCACAAAATACAAGAAATATGCAGCACAAGTAACCAAGTAGTAAGCAACGGACTCTTTTACACATGGTGACACTGTTGTTGTCTAATTAACCATTCTAACTATTTTAAGTTACACAATATTAGGATCTCCAAGTCTAACTATCGAGTGTACCTTAGAAATATGGCCTTATAGGTTACAAAATATTAGGACTAGTTAGGTCCTAGTATGATTAAATCAATATTGACTATGTAAGTTAAATAAGAAATCATCACGACCTAGTTTATGAATTTAGATGTTCTAAACTAAGAGCTGATCAAACCTACTAAACTAGGGATTATGATTTTAACACCATGAGTTGGAGTTAAGCACATAATCCAAGGGTCAAACATAAGAACTAAAGTATTTAAGTCTAAAAGTGAACTAAGATTAATGCTAAAATATATTAAGCATAATCAAACTTAATAGAAAGATTCTCCTAATCTTATTCTAGGATTAAAAGATAAAATAATCAGAATTAAGTTATAAAATTTAGAAACTAATAAAATTAAGGTTTCATTTATTGGATAACCCACTTTATCTAATAACTAAAATCTAACCTAGGATTTATTCCAAATTTTAGAAAAAGGTCCTAATGTGAGGTGAAGATTCCTAATAAGCTACTAAGGAAGATGACTTAGAGATTTAGGGACTTATGGAATTTGATTCAATTTAATTTCATTCGCTAATTTTACTCAATTGGATGGATTGAGGGTGAATTTTAACTAAGGCACCTTTTCCTTGGGGGTTTTTAAGGCTTAGATTAGGATTTTTATCAATTTACTCAAATTATGAAATTTTTAGACTTAAATTGAGCCTAAATCAGTTTTATTACTATTTTTAATATTTAAAAAGATATTTTAAGATTCTAGGACACTTAACTTAAATTTTGGGCAAAATGACTATTTTGCCCATACTTAAGGGACTAAAAAGGTACTTTTGATTTATGGCTCCAAATTATATTTTCTTACTGCCAAATGATTTCTTACTGTCTAATATGAAGATAGATAGTAAGTACACTCAATTTGGATAAGAAATGTGTCATATAGGTCTAAACTAAGGATTTTGACCTAATGAGAAATCCAATAATTTTTACTTAATAAAATCTAGATTTTTGTACAATTTATTATTGCTTGCTATTGAAATATTCCATAGAGTCCAAGAATAATGAATTCGGTGACCTATTCGATTAGTTATGATGATTTCAAGTCTAAGGGCATTTATAGAACTTTCTAAGGTTAAGAGGGGTCAAAAACCTAACTTTTCAATTTGTTGTCCAAATTCAACAAATTCAGTGGCTATAGCTTCCCTATATGACACTAAGTACTTTAATTGGGAATAGACCCGAATTGGACCTCAATTGGTCAAATTATGATCTAATTAGGATTAGGGGTATTTTGGTCAACTTAAGGTTTCTAAGGTTCAAAACCTAAATTTTATTTCAGTTTACTATTGACATTAATATTCTAAGCTAGTTAGCACTTTGAATTTCTTGATTTGGAGTTCAATTAACTAAGTTACAGTCAATTGAATTTTTAGGGTTTTAAGGGTCATTAGTGAGTGACCCTAAAAGTGATTAGCCACCCTAATGATCAAATGGTAAAACTAATACTGTCAAAGTGGTTCTGAGATTTTTTTGATTACTTTAAGACCCAGAATGGCTAGGTTTATGTCACTAGATACAAAGTTATGAGGGTTTGAAGTTTTGGTACAAGACATAGGATGTCCTAAAATGTCACTAAGTTAAATACTAATGCTACAGGAAAATTGATAGTGCCAAAATATTCCCTTTATTTTTTTTTTATTAAAATGAGATATAACTTCAATATATTTGGACCTATGGTAACGTTAGGTGCACGACAGTGCATGAGCGGGCCCCGCACTCTGGCACTCACACAGCTGCACGACCCAGACGAAAAAACTCGGGTCGAGCTAACCAGACTTGGCCTGATGGACGTCCTGCTCGCTCACTAGAGGCGCAGACAGCGACTAGGAAACGATCGAACAGGGGTTTCCCAGCGGCGGCCAGCCTCAGCCCGCATGGCATCAAAAAGAACTTCATGAGTTCTTTCTGATGGTGGCTGGACCAACACCATGGATGGCTTGGATTGCTGAACGGGGCAAGCCCTAAATGGCTATGGGTGAATTAGGGATGCAAACGATGGAACCGTTGATAATAGGAGTTGCCTTAATCAATAGATCAAATTTAGGTTGAAACCTAGATCTTAAGTTTTACCCCTTTGGATTATGTGATTAAGCCCAAATATTTAGTTGAGGCTGCTGAGGATAATCACGTAGTGTCAGGTACACACTTTTAAACCCCTCTATTTTTATAATTATTACTTGCTTAGTGTAATTAGTTATTATTGCATCTATAAATAGGTTTAATTTGCATAAACAACAAACCTTGCAATATACTATTCGAGATGGGAGCTAGTCATTCCTTTGTGTCTAAAAATTGGGCAAAATCACTCAACCTACCTCTATATCGCCTAGCCAATCCTTTAAGCATTGGGTTACCTTCTGGAACTCAAATGCCAGCTTGTCACTTCTATAAGGTACCAATTCCCATTGAGAATGAAGAATTTGAAACCAAGCTAGTAGTACTCCCTATAGCTAACTTTGATGTGATACTGGGTATGAACTAGTTAAGCCAACATAATACCACTATCAACTGCATGAAGAAGAAGATCACCTTAGGTAGTGGTAGTAAGGCTAAATCCTTCATCAGTAATCTTAGTACCCGAGCTTCATTAATTAATGCTATAAAAGCAAAAAGGCTAGTCAAGAAGGGTTGCGACACCTTCCTAGTGACATTACTAGGTGAAAAGAAGGATAGCATTCCCATAACCAAAAACCCTATCGTTTGTAAACTTCCCGATGTCTTCCCTGAAGACCTACCCAGTCTTCCACCCACTCAGGAAGTAGAGTTCGCAATAGAAACAATTCCTAAAACCCAACCTATATCTAAAGCACCTTATCGTATGGTGCCCAAGGAATTGTAGGAACTGAATAAACAGTTGCAGGAACTACTTGAGAAGGGTCTCATTAGACCAAGCTCATCTCCTTGGGGAGCACCAGTACTATTTGTGAAGAAGAAAGACGGTTTGATGCATATGTGTATTGACTACCATGAGCTGAATAAAGTCACAATCAAGAACAAGTATCCATTACCTCGCATAGATGACTTACTTGATCAACTATCAGGAGCCAAGATATTCTCAAAGATTTATCTGCGATCTGGCTATCATCAACTGCAAGTCAAAGACTCAGATATCGAGAAGACAAGATTTAGAACTCGATATGGACACTACAAGTCTTAGTAATATCATTTGGGTTGACAAACGCACCTTTAATATTCATGGATCTAATACAGAGCATCCTCAAACCCTACCTTGATAAATTCATTATCGTCTTCATCGATGACATTCTAATCTATTCCAAGAATAAAAAGGAGCACAAAGAGCACTTAAGAAGAGTGCTAGAAGAACTGTGTGACCATGAACTTTATGCTAAGTATTCCAAATGTGAATTTTAGCTCGATTCAATAGCTTTTTTGGGGAATATTGTAGATGCCTAGGGTATTAGAGTCGATCAAAACAAGGTCAGCGCTATCCAAGAATGGGTTCAGCCCAAGTCAGTAACTGGCATCAGAAGCTTCTTGGGCTTAGCTGGTTACTATAGGAAGTTTGTGAAGCACTTCTCTCAGATAGCCTTTCCACTAACTAAGCTAATCTAGAAAATAGTGCCATTTGAATGGTCCCCAGCATATGAAGATGCATTCCAGCTTTGAAAAATGCACTATCCACTGCTTTGGTTCTAGTTCTTCCTAAAGGGGTATGAACTATCAAGTCTACACTGATGCCTCTGGCATAAGGTTGGGAGCCGTGTTAATGCAGGAAGGTAAGGTCATAGCCTATGCTTCTAGACAACTGAAGACTCATGAGAGGAATTATGCAGTTCATGATCTCAAGCTAGCCGCTGTAGTGTTTGCTTTAAAGATCTGCGTCATTATTTATATGGAATTTAGTGCTCGATTTTTATAGATCACCAAAGTCTGAAGTACATATTTACCCAAAGAGAATTGAATTGCAGACAGAGGAGATGGTTGAAGTTGATCAATGATTACAACCTTGATATTCAATACCATCCAGGAAAGGCGAATGCTGTAGCTGATGCGCTTAGTCACATGCTACCCTTAATGCCCTTATCTTTGAAAGTCCATTAGAGGAATAATTAGTAAAATGGATATCAAATCAGTGCTCAGTGACCAACTGAGTACAATGATCTCAATAATTAATGTGGAGCCCACATTCCATAGGGTCGTGTCTATTACATAAACCAAGGATGACGAGTATCTGAGTTTTAAACAAGCCATCAAGAGTGGCCATCGCACTGACCTTTTTTTCCATAGGGGTGCTATTTATCAAGGGGTCATCTAAGGATTCCTAAGTCTATGCAACAGGAAGTTCTAATTGAAGGCCATAACTTTGGATATCAAATACATCCAAGAAGCTCAAAGATGTACCTGGACCTAAAACAATCCTTCTGGTGGCCAGGAATGAAGAAAAGTATAGCTGAGTTCGTTGAGAAGTGCCACACTTGCAGTTTAGTTAAAGCAGAGCATCAAAGACTAGGTGGTCTGCTTCAACCGCTTGAAATTCCCAAATGAAAATGGCTAGATATATCCATGGACTTTGTTATGGGTTTGCCCGTGAAAGATTTAGGGCCGATGTTAGTTAGGTCATAATTGACCGATTAACCAAGTCCGCTCATTTCATCCCTATTCGGAAAACAGACTCAGTCGAGAAACTCTCCATGCTTTATATCAAAGAGATAATCAAGTTGCATGGGATCCCCAAATCAATTATATCTGATAGAGACAGTCAATTTACCTCTAAGATCTGGCAAGCTGTGCATCAAGATTTAGGCACAACCCAAGCAACGAGTACAGCTTTTCATCCGCAAATGGATGGTCAACTGAGCGAGTGAATTAGGTTATTGAAGATCTGCTTAGACTATGTATCCTTGATTTTGCTGGATCTTGGGAAAATCATCTCCTATTGGTAGAGTTTGCATGTAACAACAGTTTTCAAGCCAGCATAAAAATGGCTCCATATGAAGCCCTGTATGGTAGAAAATATAGCACTCCATTGGCTTGGTCAGAAATATGCAATGTTTAGTTGTATGGATATGAATTAGTAGAAGAAACTAACAAAAAGGTTTAGTTGATTCAACAGCAGATTCGTACGGCCCAAGATCATCAGAGTAAATACCACAACATTCATCATCATCCTATAGAATTTAAAGTTGGAGATTTTGCTTACTTGAAGGTCAATCCTATGAAAGGAGTATTTAGGTTCAGCAAGTAGGAAAGCTTATCCCCCGTTATGTTGGTCCATTTGAGGTAGCAGCCAAAGTAGGTTCTTCTGCCTATAGACTAAATCTTCCCGATGACTTTGCAGCCATGCACAATGTGTTCGATGCATCATCATTGAGAAGATGCCTCAGGGATCCCTCTTATTTAATTCAATTTCCAAAAACTATGCTGAAAAGCCAATCCAAATCTTAGCCCGTGATCAGAAACAATTGAGAAACCGCTTCATCCCAATGGTTAAAGTTCAGTGGAAAAACTGCTTGTCTGCTGAAGCCACTTGGGAGAAAGAATCTGATATGCGGTCCAAGTATCCAAAGTTATTTGAAAATCCGGGTACTTCCTTAGCCTATTGTCATTTCAATTCATTGTCTTAAAATATGCATTATTCTTTCCACTTGAGTGATGTCGAGGATAACATCGTTCTTAAGTGGTGGAGTCTGTAACAACCCTAGGTTGTTACTTAGCTTAATTTTAGCTTAATTGCATGCTAATCATTATTTCATTGAGTTCATCTAGTCATTAGAATCAATCCATGGAAATTTGGAGCATTTTGGAGCCAAAATTAATATTTGGAATATTTAATATTATTTAATTAATTAGAATATTGAGATATTTAGTTTGACCTCAAAATCAAAATTTGACTTCCCCATTGCACTCGTTACCCCCAAATTAGCTATGGGTGATGTTTTGGACGCATTTGGAAGTCATCGGATTTTATCAAATATTTTAATGTAATTAAATACCCCAAAAAATAAGAAAATCAAATACTCATCAGAATCAAAATCTGACTTCATCGTTGAATTCCCCACCCCCAAATTAGCTATGGGTGAAATTTTGGGATTTTTTGAAAATCATCTATAAAATATGATTTTAGAAATTAATTAATTTACATTATTTAAATCCATTTTTTTCTATTTTTCCCTCCATCTTCTTCTTTGGCTAGTTAGGACCCACAGCCATCCAATCCCAGCTGAGCCTCCTTTCACTTCAGCCCCCCTACCATGCTCAGCTACCCCTTATATTTTTCTCTGCTCTTGCCACCTTTGTTCCCCCTCCCTTCTCTCTAAACCTCTTGCCACATCCCTTATCTCCACACCTGGGATGGGACAACTCATGCCCATCCCATCCAATGGTAGGCCTTCTCTACCATTAAAATAAGCTAAGCTCCTCTCCTCTTCTACTTCCCCCATTGCTGTGTTTGCTGAAGGAAGGACATCTCAAGCTCTCAAGCCTCCCTTAGGAAATCTGTCATTGCAAAGCCAAGGTACCTCCTTTCCCCCATTGAATGGATTTAATGGATACTTTATTTCACTCTTATGCTTAGTTTGCATTCTTAGAAATCTTTATTTAGGGTATGGAGTTTATTAGATCTCATTAGGTTATGATTTTAGGAAGATGAGGCTGCTCTATTTTTCTTCCTTTCTGCATACCTAGTCCCTTAACTCCACTATTTATATTGATAACATAATTATTTGGTGCCAATTTGGATATCACTGGAAAGTTCTCGGAAATACCTTTCCAATGGTATATGGCACTACATGTGAAGTGATCTAGGTTGAGAGTATTCGAGCCCGAAAGTTGACCCATTACGGTTTTTGCACAGGCGAAATCACCGTCGGGCGCCACAGCGTGCCGCAGCGCCTGAAGTTTTGAATTCATGTCCATAATAGTTTAACTAAGCATAAAAATAATTTTGATGAAATTAAATGAAATCCTCTGTAGCATGCCACAGCGGGCTATAGTGTCATTTCAGGAAAATTATATGAAATCAAGAGATAAATTAATTAACAGTGACTTTTGAAAGTTAAACCGCTACAATGCGCCACAACGCCTGAAACTGCTGTAGTGCACCATAGCACCCAGCTCTAGGGGTGGTCAAGCTATAGTGCCAAAAAGTGCTGCAACGCGCCATAGTGTTGCAATCTGCCGCAGTGCGCCACATCACGCTGTAGCGCCTGGCTTTCGTCCAGAAGGCGCTACATTGCGCCGTAGCTCCCAAAAATATCTGGATTGCCCTGAAATCATCTGAAATGATCAAAACTTCACAGTTTTCAAATTTTAAGGACCCTAGGACTTTAGTAGGGCCAAATTATATCAAATATGAACTGTATAAAATTGTATGAGAATTTTAAATATGGAAAAATTAGGTTTTGTCTCTCTTTCAAGATAATAGAACCCTAGATATTGATTTGACCATATCTTAGTCAATTAGACTAGAAATCCAAAAATTTAAAATGCTAACTAGCTTTAAATTTTAGTGCCAGCAGTAATCTAAAATAATATTTTGGTTTTGAACCCTAAAAAATTAAAAATGACAAACTACCCCTAACCCTAATTAGACTATAACTTGGCCAATTGAAGTCCAGTTTGGATCTACTCCCTGTTAAAGTACTCAATGTGATATAATAGAGATATAGCACCAAGTTTATTGAATTTGGATCTCAAATAGAAAAGTTAGGTTTTTGACCATTCTTAGCCTTAGAAAATTTTATAATTGCCTTGAAATTAAAATGACTATAACTAATTCATTAGACCTCAAAATTTAATATTCTTGAACTCTCTAGAATCCTTTAATAGTAACTAACAATAAAATGCATAAAATTTAGATTCAATTAAGTGTAAATTACTAAAGTGCCCCTTAGGTCAAAATCCTTAGTTTAGATATACATGACTTATTTCATACCCAAATTGAGTGTACTTACTACCCATCTTTATGTTAGACAGTAAGGAATCATTTAGCAATAAAAAACTCTATTTTGGAGCCCTAAATCAAAAAATAACTTTTTGGATCCTTAAGTAGGGGCAAAATGGTTATTTTGCCCAAAATTTAGGTTAAGCGCTCTTAAGCCCTTATTTACTTTTTAAATCATTAAAATAAATATTAGAAATGTATTAAAATCATTTAAGTGAATAAAATTAGTTATTAAATCAAGTTGGTTAAATTACCTAAAATTTCTTGAAGTCTCTCCTTATGATTTTACACTTCACATTAGGACTATATTTTTAAGACTAGGATTAGATCATAGGATAGATTTCATTCATTGAATAATGGGGTTATTCAATGAATGAATCTTTAATTTTATTAGTTTCTAGATTTTACAACTTAATTATGATTATTTTTTCTTTTAACCATAAATTAAGATAGAAGAATTATCCTATTAAGTTTGATTTTGCTTAATAGGAGTTGCCTTAATCAATAGATCACATTTAGGTTGAAACCTGGATCTTAAGTTTTACCCCTTTGGATTATGTGATTAAGCCCAAGCTCATGATATTTAATTTATAATCTATAGCTTAGTAGATCTTGATCAGATCTTAGTTATAACAGTTAAATTCATCAAACTAGGATGTTATGATTTATTACTTAACTCATAGTCATACTTAATTGAATTATATTAGAACCTGATCAATTCTAATCCTTTTAACTTACAAGGCTGTACTTCTAAGTTACATTTGATAGTAGGAATTGGAGACCCTGAACTTGTGTAACTTGGAATAATTAGAATGACTTAAATTATATAACAAATGATATCATCATATTTAGTAGAGTCCCTTGCTTACTACTTAATTTTGTGCTACACATTTCTTAAACTTTATGCCTATTTTCCTTGGACATGTCATATAAGAAAACATTATTATATGAAAATGAAAACAAAAAATATTAGGATAATATTTGTATTAAATTCAGTTACTGGTTGATAAGGCACATTTACCCTACTGGACATGGGTAAGGAGAAATAAGGATGCTTAAAATTACTCATTGAGGAGTGTGTGTTAAGTTTGGAACCCAATTAGTCTTGCAGATGTGCTTGACTCCTCAACTATTTTTGGATGTGTTCACAAAAACAAAAGTAAAATAATTAAGAGATTTTGCATTTGTATTTACTGCCTCTTCAGTTCTACTATTCTGTTCTGTCTACCCTAGCCCAGAAAGGCTATGGGAATTTTTATCTGCCCTAGCCTAGAAAGGCTTTGGGAATTACACTGGGCTAGATTGGCTAATTCTTTTTCATATGGCAGTTATATGTATATGTTTTAATTTCAGCTTACTATTTACTGTATTATTGATGCATATTATTTCAGTTAGCTGTATTTCCTTACTTACCTGCTCACTTGTACATATTTATAAGCTGCTATATTTTACTACTTACTATATGTACAACTTTCAGATTTCTATTTTAATTAGCATGTGTCATATGATCATCAGCATATTTAGGATTTATGGCATCCTGCTCCTTAAGTCCATAATCATTAGACTAAGGAGTGGAGTGTCACTCTGGAAAACCCCTCACTTATCATTGGATTAGGTAAGATCCATAACCCATTAATAAGGGAAGGACGTGCACTGAATAACTAAGAAGATCAGTCACTAAATATGACATACATATAGAGTGCAGAAGTAAAATAGAATAAACATTACATCCATTCACCATACATCAAGTAAGAAACACCATATAGCTCAATAAATAATAAGTGCAGAAAAGTAATCATAGTCACAGTACCTATAGTCTTACAACATTTAAATGATAAGTTTAAAAGACTGAATAAAATCCCTCATCCTCATAGAAGGCTAAAAAGAAATCTAGGCAGCGCTTGTCTCTCCTAGCTAATGCTCCTCCTCTAAATAAGGCTCCTCTCCTTCAGCACCCAGCTCCTCAAATTTATCAGAATCCGACATTATCAGTTTCATAATGCCAGGGCCCCATCCATTAAAAGAAAATCTTATTCGATAATTGTCTAAGTATATTTTAGGCTGAATATCTTACATGAATTATTAATGTCACCATTTTTATAGTTAAACACAACGAAAAGTAAACTAAAATCAGTAGGAGCAGTAAGCGTACAAAGAACAGGATAAGCTATAAATACAGCATTTATAACTATACAAATGTGAGGCAAAAAGCACACCTCAGCAACTAAGCAAGGAATGAGCATATACATATATATAGTGCAGTAAGTAAAAGTACTGAAGATAAAGTCTAAATCTAAATATACTGATGATCACATGATATATGCAAGTTACAGACAAAAATCTAAAAGTGGTACATATAGTAAACAGTAAAATTTAGTATCCTATAAATAAGTATAAGTGAGCAAGTAAGTAAAGAAATACAACTGATTGAAATATGTATCATAATATAGTACACAGTAAGCTAGAACTGAAACAGGTATGTAAAGACTACCATATCAGACAATTGGCCAATCAGGCCCAGTGAAATTCCTAAAGCTTTTCTGGGCTAGGGCAGATAAAAATTCCCATAGCCTTTTTGGGCTAGGGCAAACAGAACCAGCAGCAGAATTGAGGAGGCAGTAAATACAAATGTAGAATCTTTTAGTTATTTTACTTTTGTTTTTGTGGATACGTCCAGAGGAGTCAAGCACGTCTACAAGACTATATGGGTTCCAAGCTTAACACACACTCCTCAATGAGTAATGTTAAGCCTCCTTATTACTCCTTACCCCTGTCCATTAGGGTAAATATGCACCAGAATCCACCCAAAAATTGAACCCAAAGGCAACTGTTATCCTAATTATTCTAAGTTTTTATTTCATGCACAAAGTTTTCTTATATGATATGTCCAAGGAATTAAGCACAAAGTACAAGGAATGCATAGCAACAAAATAACTCAAGTAAGCAAGGGACTCCTCTATACATGGTGACATTATTGTTGTCTTTTTAAACAATTCTAACTACTCTAAGTTACACAAGTTCAGGATCTCCAATTCCTACTATCGAGTGTAACTTAGAAGTACAGCCTTATAAGTTAAAAGGATTACAACTAATCAGGTTCTAATCTAATCCAATCAAGCACGATTACAGGTGT
This sequence comes from Gastrodia elata, assembly GCA_016760335.1. Lineage (NCBI taxonomy): Eukaryota > Viridiplantae > Streptophyta > Magnoliopsida > Asparagales > Orchidaceae > Gastrodia > Gastrodia elata. Next base: position 2,502,710 of record CM028679.1, read on the forward strand.
AATCAATAAATCATAATGTCCTAATTTGATGAATTTTGACGTTCCATCTGAGATCTGATCAAGATCTACTAAACTATAGATTATAAATTTAAACACCATGAGATTGGGCTTTAATCACATAATCCAAAAGGATAAAATATAAGAACTAAGTTTCAGTCTAAAAGTGATATATTGATTAAGGCAAATCATATTAAGTAAATCAAACTTAATAGGAAAATCTCCTATCCTGAATCTAGGGTAGAAAGACAAAATAATCAAAATAATTTGTAAAATCTAGAAACTAATAAAACCAAGGATTCATTCATTGAATAACACACTTATCCAATGAATGAAATCTAGCATATGAGCTAGTCCTAGTCTCAGGAGTAGTCCTAATGCGAGGTACAAAGTCCTAAGAAAAGACTTTGAGGAAATTTAACATTTTAAGCTAAAAATTGATTTTTAACATATAGTTTTATTAGCTTAGAAGGTAGTTTAGAGGTTAAGGATGCTTAATTTAAATTTTGGGCAAAATGACCATTTTGCCACTACTTAAGGGTTTAAAAAGCTACTTTTTGATTTAGGACTCCAAATTGAGATTTCTTATTGCCAAATTATTTCTTACTGTCTAACATGAAGATAGACAGTAAGTACACCAAATTTGGATAAGAAATGGGTCCTATAGGTTCAAGATAAAGTTTTTGGCCTAAGGGGTATTTTAATAAATTACACATAATAAAATCTAAATTTTTATGCAGTTTACTATTAGTTACTGTTCAAGGATTCTATAGAGTCTAAGAACACTAAATGCTGAGGTCTAATGAATTAGTTATAGCAATTTCAATTTCCAAGGGAAATTTGGTAATTTTCTAAGCTAAGAGCGGTCAAAAAGCTAACTTTTCCATTTGGTATCCAAATTTAGTAAACTCAGTGTCTATAGCTTCCCTATATCATATTGAGTACTTTAACTTGGAGTAGACCTAAATTCGACTTAAATTTGTCAAGTTATGACCTAATTAAGGTTAGGGGTATTTTGGTTATTTTTGATTTTTCTAAGGTTTCAAACCTAAATATTAATTTTTATTATTGTTGGTACTAATATTTTAAGCTATTTAGCATTTTAAATTTTTTAATTTGGAGTCCAAATGACCAAGTTATGGTCATTTCAATATTTCTGGGCGCTACGGCGCGCTGTAGCGCCAGACGGTGATTTCGTCTGTGCGAAAACCGCAACGGGTCAACTTTTGGGCTCAATTAATCTCAACCTAGAGCACTTCATATGTGGTGCCATCTACTATTGAAAAGCTCTTTCTGAGACCTTTCCATTGATACCCAAATCAGCACAAAAAGATTAAGTTATCAATGCAAACCATGGGGTTAAATGACTGGGTGTACAGAAATTCATATTAGCAACTTTACATATCATTCCTTATTGTTTACAAATTTTTATTTTTGTTTGAGTTCCTACATCTTAAACATAGCTTTATAGATGCACAACTAAGGTAACACAGAATCTTAAACATACAAATGAGCATTAAAATGAAATAGAATAGCCATTGGATTAACTAATGGAGGGAAAGGGGGTACCTTGGCCCTTGTAAGGAAAGGAGGAAGAAGACTAGGAACTCTTAGAGTAGGAACTTCTTTTTCTTCTTCTTCAGCACAAGGAGCAACAATAGAGGAAGGAGGGAAAGCTCTCAGCTTGGCAGCAAGCAAATGAAGGAGGGGCTGAGCTTTTTCTTAAAGAGGAGAAGAAAGGGGGAGGCCATCAAGAGCTAGGAAGGCTAGGAGGCATGGGAAGAGAGATGGCCTTGCCATCAAGAGGGATGGGCAGCCAGTAATACAAATTAAGAAAATAAAATTTCTTAATTAAATAATCATTTATTTATTTTCTAATTTCTTAATTTGCTTAAAAATTCGGATTAAATAAATGCGCTTCGAAAAATTCCAAAAATTCACCCTAAGCTAATTTAGCGGTGAGGAATTCAACGGAGCAAAAGCGTATAATTAAATCAGCATATAAAAATATAGTTGATGATATTCGGGGTACCTATTTTCTTTAGCTAGGTTGACTTCTTGTGAATTTATGCAAAATTTATTAATTAGTGAAGAGATAAAAAAATATAAGTTTTATTATATTTTCTCGCTCTCAATGCGTTTCAATGTTAGTAAAACAGTAGTAGGAAGAGAAGATGATATTTGAGGTGGTAAAGATAACATAGGTAATAGTACTAGGGATGATGACAAAATATCGTGATGATAATAATAATAACATCAATTTATTAAATATATTTATAAGATAAGAAATAAAATATTGGAGAGAGAATAATATGTATATATATAAAGCGGGGATGATAATAATAATACTATATTATTATTATCATTATCATTATTTATATAATAATTTACACATAAAGTGTAATATTATATTTATTTATAGTGAGAGAATATGATAATAAGAAAGAAATAAAAATATTAATTTTTAGTAATTATTTTATACGTATGAACTTATTTTAGAGAGATAATATCATGATGATATTATTAAGATAAAAATAATAATAATATGATTATCATTGTTATTATTATTATATGAAGATAATATCGATAATAAGTATACAATTATTATCGTTATTATTATTTTTGTAGGAAGAGAGATTAAATTATAATAATAATATGTTAATATTTATGATAATAATAGCAATAATAAAATAATATACTTATTATTACTTTCATTATTTAGAGAATTATAATAGAGAGAGAATATTGCCATACTAGTGAGAGATATTTATAATAGTATTATTTAAATAATAATTATGATAATAATAACTTCTCTAGCTATTATTACTTTTATTATGACATAATTTATATATATAATTATAATACAATATATTATTATATATTATAATATATATATAAATGTAAAAATTAGTAGTTAATTAATTAGCTTAGTTAGAAGACAAATTAAATTTTTAGTTATTTTTAACCTCTTATTTAAAATATTTATATTTCAATCGGCTCATTTAATTTTACTGACTCACTTTTTTTTTTTTTAGTTTTTGTGGGTCTTCTCCTTATTCAAAGGGGGTTTGCCGAGGGCAACAGAGACTTGCTGAGGAGGTAGTAGATGACTTACGAAAATTTCAGCAGCGTGCCGGCGTGGCGTGGGCACGGTGAGGTGGAGGGCGGCCGTTGGCCTAGGAAGAAGAAGAAGAAGAAGAAGAGAGGTGGGGGGAGACTTTGAGGTTGCCGAGGGGAGGGAGAGGATGGTTGGAGGTTGCGGATAAGATAGGGAGGTGGATGAGTGAGATCGGTTGCCAGCTGGAGGTGGATGAGGAGGAGAAACTTGAGGGAAGAGGAGGAAGGGGTAACCTATTTATAGTGAGGAGGGACTGCCCGCCCGGCCTCCGGTCAGCCTGAGTAGGGTGCGGCGTGGCTGCCCCCAAGGGGAAGAGGGGAGGGGGGCTTGCCATTTATAGCTGCACGCAACAGCTAGGGCTAGAAGGCTAGGACAATGACGAGAGAAGAAGGAATAAGGAGAAATAGGGAAAAGGAAATTTAAAATAAATAAATAAATAAAAATTTGATTTAAATTAATAGTATGTTTTTGTCGTTTGAATTCCAAATTTGACGAAACTTGACCCGGAGGTCCGTCTTGACGAGACAAATTACCTCGAACCAAAAGGAGATATATTTTATGTTTAATTAATTTTTGTAGATAAAAACTTCAAAAATTAATTACGGATAATCCGGCGCTCAAAATTCGATGAAATTTTTTGCATAGCTTTATTTTATTGTTGCAAATCCAATGGCACAAAAATTATTGAATTTTGAATTATATTTAATTTTCTTATTTTTCTTTATTAAAAAAATTCAATAATTAATATGTTGTTTTTTTTCATATTTTGAGTGGTTCCTAATTAAACAATGCAAAGAACTCAAATTAAGAACTATTTAATTAAGAAGGGAGAGTTGAGTTTTTTAATTATGTGAATTGTTAGGGACAGATGTTGTATTTGATTCATACAGTTTTAAGTACTTGATATCATGCCAATTAATCAATTGAACATTATGTTCCTTAGATTAGTCTTCTAATTCTGATAAGTTCAAATATAGTGCACAAGGTGAACATACTAGGGTTCCACCTCAGCACATATATTCATATGAGATCACATTTAATTTATTTAGAATTCCTACGTTTAGATTTTCAAAAATAATCTTTTAATTAGGCGATCTAACAAGCATTGATTTCCACCAATTAGCTTCACGCACATCATACGCAGCTTAGCTAAGGAAACGGATTCACCGGACCACATGGATTATGTCACATCATCCATGAGTGCTCGATGCCCTCTTTCTCCTTCAATGTCTGCTGAGTCGTAGAGCTTGATTGGTAGCTCTTGGCCCACGCATCAACCTCTCGGCTGAGCTCAAAGAATGGTGTAGTTAGGATCAAGAGCTTGTCAAATAGCTCTAAGCTCTAATTGTACACATACCTCGCTCTACGCCAATTGGTGAGCTATGGGGCATAAGATGGTCATTTGACTAAGTCATTTCATCCATTCCAAACCTGAGGTATTTTACACCAAGAATCCTCGCTCAACGACATTACATCGCAGCGAGAACCTTTATGTGCATTCCCTCTAGCTCTTGACTATTTAGATGACTTAGCATTTATTCATTTAATAAACAATTTTTATTTCATTACAGATTTACAAGCATTCTAAACATTCATTCACAAGCACAAAATCTAGATAGATAATTAAACATATTTTCATTCATTGCAAGAATTTACATACAACACCTTTTATCCCATACTCATCCATGATTGCAACCCAACCCTCCCCAAGGAGGGATTAGCTCTCCATTACAATAGAAATGTAGGAAGATACATGCAAGTAACTGAACCTTTTCATGGTTCAAACTAAAAGAAAATCAGAAGATAAGTTTAAGAGGAATACTAGGAACTGCCCTTTGGCGTTTGCTGGATTTTCACCTTTGCCTTCTCTCTTCTTCCCTTCTAGTTTATTGGGGTGGTTCCTTTCTTTCCCTTGAACAAATCTCTTCTCCTTTCTTGGTGAGGTCTCCTTCTTCTTCTCACAGCAGCTCAGCTTTTCAGATCAATGAATGTCAAATTTGGGAACCCTGCCTTATTTTCAAATGGCAGTATATATAGAGAACCCCTCAGCCCTTGTGCATAAATTCTGCAATCTCTTCCAATTTCTTGAATTAATGGCAAGCTATGAAATTATATTCCCATATTTACTTGGGATACAGCAGAACTTACTATAATTTCAGTTTTCAAATGGCTGGGGAAGGCCACTGGTTTGATTTTTTTGCCTTCCCTATGCTGTCATAAATGCTTTATCCTGGAAAGATCTGCATCGGGCGCCGTGGCATGCTACAGCGTGCTTGGGCACACTGCAACAGTTTACTACAGAATAGTTTTAAATGAATGCCCGCTGTGACGCGCTGCAGCGCTGAGCTCTCGGTTAGACTCCGCTACAGTGCACTGTAGCGGGTCGATTTGCATTTTTCCTTCTAAGTATTTTTCCTCGTTGGTTCGCTACAGTGCGCGACAGCGCTGAGCTCTCAGTTTGGTTCTGCTACAGCGCGCAGTAGCGCTAATTTCTCGGGTTGAGACCGCTGCAGCAGTTTTCGTTCAGAAGGCTACCTTTTGCTCTAGAATTGCCTTTTTTTTCCTGTTTTCCCTAAATTTGATGGAAATCATATCAAAGCGTACTGTTCTAATGAAATATTTGTATGTTTTTCTTCTTTGTTATGCATTAAATCTTGGACCCATCACACCCGTACACTTAAATTCTTGCCAATCCTCAAGTAAGCTTTAAATGAAATTTCTAATTTTTATTTTTTAGATTATGGATTCAACTTTTGATGTCAATGTGAAGTTGCTTGCCACTTAATGTTTCTTAGTTGAGGTGATTCACAAATATGTAGCCACTAATAACTTCCAAATTCATTCTCAAACCCTTTGTTACTTTTACTAGTCTCCAACCTTAAATATTGAGATGCATATTTCTTCATTAGGGGGAAGAAAATTTCCCTAGGAATTCCAAACACTAGCTAGGCATTAATGAGGGACTAAGAATTTTGTGCCATATGTGGTCCTTCTTATAAATCACAAAGAACAAATCAAATTTTTTAAGAGATATATTTTTCATCATCCTGTTTTTCTTAGATCTTTACATTGGGAGAGATATTTTCTTCATCCCTGATTTAATTTAAAATTCTTATTTAACTCAAGGGAGAGATATTTTTCTTCATTCCTGTCTCAGTTCTTTGTGATCAAGAAGTCTTACGGGTGCCTAGCCCACTCAATTATTCACTCAATTTCTTGCCAATCACTAGTTTTAGTTCCTTAAGTTTCTCACCCCCACACATAGATATTTTGCATTTGTTCATTTTAAATTATTGGAGGCTGAAAAATAGCTCAGGATTTTTACTTTGTTTAGGAAGCATTAGGGTTGTTACTTCATTCGATCACCCTTGGTTAAGCGTAATTGACGACTCAAGGCTTCACATTTGAATTGTTTATTGAATCCATGCATTGTGAATTTCAGAAAATTAAGTCTTACAAACACTAGCAGCACATGCGGGTTTTGGCAAATCCAAGATTGATTTATTAAAAAAAAGAAAAGAAAAAATAACTACAAAAGAAACAGAAATTGAAAAAAAAAATAGCAAAATGAAAAAAATAAAAATAAAAACAACCTCTTCATTCATCATTTTCTTCTTCTTCTTCTTCTTCTTCTTCTTCTTCTTCTTCTTCTTCTTCTTCGACATTCTGATATGAGTATTCCACAGGCTAAGGAGTGTCTGGAATTGGTTCGCCAACAGGGGGCTGCGGTAGCATCGATCCGTCCGGTCCTCCACGTAAGCTCCACTCTTGGAACATCATTCCTAGAGCTTCGTGGAATTGCAACTTAAATTGGCGCATTCGGGCGATTTTTGACTTGCAGAATCACATGTATCTTGCCATGGCCTCTCCTAAGTCCTTTTGATGAGCGTACAACCGCATCAACAACTTGTCTGTGAAAGTCAGGCCGGTGGACATCGAGGCTTCTCCTTCTTCTCCCCTTCTCTTCTTGCTCTTCTTACCCTCTTGAAATCGAACATTCAAATTATGGAAAGTGAGAGGAGCTCTGGGAGGAATAGCCACATCACTGGGTAATACCTTGACCCCTTGAATAAGGCATAACCCTGTTATTAAAGATTCAAAGGAGAGTGCGGCGCAGGACCCGGTCAGGGCATTCCAGAGCTGCTCTAAAATATTCATGGAGACATGGATGTCTCCAGGTCATTCTATTGTGCAAATGAGCAGCGCCCGTGACCTCGTCACCTCACTCACATTCTTAGATGGCATGATGATGCTGGAGATGAGGACATGTCATGTATTACACAATCTTGTGACTAGAGCTCGTGGAATGTTGTCCATGGATCCTCTCCATCCCGCATCATCTCGAGTGAGGGCGCTCACAATGTTCGCATGATTAATTTCAAAATTCAAGAGGGCCTGGTAGGAGAATTCTTCTACCGCCTTCAGCTCATAAAAATGCTCGATCTCCTCGAGAATTAACTTAACTGTCCTTCCCCGTACAAAAAATGTATGCTTCTTTGCGTTAATTGCATTGGCATACACACCATGTACGATGGATGGTAGTGAGTCAGTCTGCAAGGAGACTAGCCTGTCCCAACCTCGGTTGTGGACACTAGGATAATAGACCATATAGGGGAGTTTAAATCCCCTTTCCAGAATGAGCTTCTGGCATGAGGTTATTTGATCGTGGCACTGTTCAGCCTCCATCGAAGAGAAACATTTTTTTGTTAAAGGGGCCTTTAGAAATTGAGGCACCTGTCTTTTTGGTTACTACGTTCTTTCTCTGGGAAGCCATTCTAGAGGAGAGTGTTTTGAAAGGTATTGGAAATGGAGTGCTGAATTTTAGAATAGAATAAGTATAGAATTTCTCTCCTCCTCACATTGGTATTTATAATAAGAAAATATTCTAGAAGATTTTAATTTGTTAATCACATTCAAGGCATGAACAGGGATAATCAAAGATTATTTTAATGTCATGCAATGAATATGACTGAATTCAACTTTAATTTATGTGGGAAAAATAGCTTTTTCACCATTATATTCAGATTTTCAAGTTTCAAGGTGCGCTATAATGCCTTTGACTGCTTGGGGAATCCCAAGCAGTTTAATAGTGACTTCCAGCTGTGCTTTATACGCTGTTGCACGCTCTAGCGCGCTGCAGCGTGCTATAGCACCTTGGGACTTAGTATAATTTTATGTGTGCCTAATATCCAATAATACGCGGTGTAGCAGCAAAATCCGCTGCGGCGTGCTCTAGCAGCTGAATCCGCGACAGCGCGCTATGGCGGGTAATTCCACTGCAGCGCGCTATAGTGCATTGAAGTAGTTTTTTCCAATTATCGTTTGGCTTCCATAGATCCTTTTAATCACAAAAATCAAGTTATTTTAATCTAACTAACTACTCCTAAGTTCAAAATTAAGCAAAACAAAAATTGGGTTACCTCCCAAGAAGCGCTTGGTTTAATGTCATCAGCCCGACAAATTAATATCAATGAGGTTCAGAATTTAGGGGTGGTTTCTTTTTCCATATTTTTAATTTGCTTGAGTTAGCACTAACCAAAGTTGTGCTCAAACTCGTGACTTCATTAGTGGCTTCACCTTCTACCCCCTTTTCAGAATTTGTTAAAGAAATTTCTTTCCTCTTTCTCTTACCTCTCCTAGTCTTCCTCTTTTTAGTTTTTTCTCTAACTTCACCTCCAGATGAGGTGCTAAGATTAGTTTCAAAATTCTTATCACTGAGAGCAAGATTTTCTAGATCAAAAGCCTTATATAAAGCCTACTTCTAAGCTCTCCTTCTTAGTCTTAACTCTATAGCCTTTTGTTTAAATAGAGTTGGTTTAAGATCTATCACCACAGCTTTACTATGGACCTTGATACTCATTAAACCATGACACACATCTATAATAGCCTTGGTGCTAGCTAGAAAGGGTCGTCCAAAGATGATAGTGGAATTTTCATTCCACCCATCCCATTCACAAACAACGAAATCAATTGGGAAAATGAAACTTCCTAGCCCCACAAGCACATTTCTTTCAACTCCTAATGGGGTTAAAGACTCCAAATTAGCAAATTCTAGAATCATAAATGTTCTCTCCATCCCTTCTATCTTAAGATGCTCATATATTTAATAGGGCATGACATTGACTGAGACTCCAAGATCACACAAGGGATCTAGAAGAACCTCACTCTTTATCATAAAAGGATGTTTAACTTGCCTGGATCCTCACATTTAGGAGCAATAAGCCTCTCATCTCCAGATTTTCTACCCCTTCTTCAACCACTAAATCTCTTTCAGTTGTCTCACTATTCTTATTTTGGTTATCACTCTCAATCCTTTTAGAATGGATAATAGTCACTGTTTCCCTAGGATTCACTTCCGTAGAATTGGGCAAAGCTTCTTGCTGACGCGTGGTCAGCTATTTTGAGATCTGCCCAAGTTAAACTTCTATATTCCTAAGGGATGCCTCTATCCCTAGGATTGAGGCATCACGTTGGGTGATTGTTGTTTTTGTCCTATGCATGAATTGGATGGTTTCAGCCTTGAAAGCATTAAAGGCTCCCTCCAAGTCTGAAGATTGAGTTTGTTAATTATTCCCATTATTATACCCTTATTTATTTGTCAAACTCCCCCAATTGAAATTTATATAGTTATTATTATCACTCCAAGAAAAGTTAGGGTGATTTTTGCACCCAGGATTATAGGTGTTGGAGTAAGGGTTATTCATAAAATTGTTGTTACTCAAAAAATTTACTTGTTCAGTTTGGGAGGGTGCAAAAGGGTTGTTTAGGTTGTAATTTTTTGTTCAGATGATTTCCTCCATATAATTCACAATAAATTTCTTGAATACTACTCACGTTCATGGTTTCTATTCTATTGTTCAAAGCCTTAATTTCATTTTGTAGGGCTAATATTTGATTTTTTTTATTGATTTGATTATCCTCTATCCTTTTTTGATTAAGCCTCTCAGTAGGCCATTGGTAAGCACTTGTTGCCATTTCCTCAAGAAGATCAAAGGCCTCCTCTTGGGTATTGCTACTCAAGGATTTGCCTATAGCTGCATCTATGAGTGTCCTTGTGGGTGCATTCAATCTATTGTAGAAAGTTTGCACTTGCATCCACAACAAAAACCCATGATGGGGGCAATGCCTTAAGCAATTTTTAATGTGTTCCCAGCCATCATACAGATTTTCCCTGTTCTACTGAGAGAAATTAGATATCTCATTTCTTAGCTTGGCGGTTTTTAGCTTGTGGGAAATACTTAGCCAAGAATTTCTTAGCTAAGTCTTCCCAAGTTCTAATAGACTCACCAGGCAGAGAGATGAGACAAACTTTTGCTCTATCTCTCAATGAAAATAGAAATAATCTTAGTCTAATGGCGTCATCAGAAATGCCATTGAATCTAAATGTGTCGCATATTTCCGGAAAATTTGAAATATGCAAGTTAGGATCTTCCATAGCTAGACCACTAAATTGAATATTTTGGACCATGTTTAATGTTGGCAGGTTAATTTAAAATTATTAGCTTGTATAGCAGGTCTAATAATTGCATTAGGAACTCCTCCTACATTAGGTAGGGCATAATCTCTAAGGGTTCTACCCCTATTATTTTCTAACATCTCTCCAGAATTTGCTTCTAAGTTTTCTATTTCAGCTTATTGTTGGTTTAAGATTGTTTGTTCTCTCCTAGCTCGTAAATAAGTTCTTTCAATTTTAGAATCAAAAAGGATTTCAAAACAATTTCTCCTACTTCTGCAATTTAAAATTACCACTAGCTAAAACAATCACAGCAATCAAGTTTAGTAGTTCAATAATTCAAATCATCCTAAGAGAGCAAATGTGGGGCCTCGTACCCTCCGCAGCCATGCTAATACTGATGTTAGCATAAACACGGGGAGTACAGTGCTCCAATTGTGGCAAATCCTCAACTCAAGTAGAGTCGGGTAAGACCCAACCCGCCTTAAGCCAAGGACTTGTCACCTGGAACTGTAAACATATATCAATATATCAAAGTAGCGGAAGCAGGAAATAGTATAGTATAACATCCACATCACAGCATAGTATAGAAGAGTAAAAGAAACAGTAACTCAGCTCAAGTGCAGAAAGTAAATACATCCAGAATTTAATTATTACAGATTGAATTAAAAAAAAGAAAAGATCTCTCAATCTCACTGCGAGAAAGGAAAATCTAACTAAGCGGCAGTAGGAAGATCCTTCTTCTGCACTGGCTCCTCTCCTGCAGAACCACCAATGAACAACTCCAAATTCAACATTTGTCGATATCACAAATGCCAGGGCCCCAGCCAACAAAAGAAAAAGATTACAGTTAGAAACATTGTCTAAGTACATTTTAAGCTATTTAAGTAAACTAAATATTTAAGATATCACATGTAAATACTTTAAACATGCAAGCAATTCAGGTGCATCAAGCTACAAAGAAGTGGATAGTTATAAATAATACATTTTTAATTAAGCAACGGTATGTAAATAAACATACAAAAACAATAAACTAAACAAGTTGAGGCTAAATAGCAAAAGTAATTGCAAGTACTAAAATAAACATACCAACTGTGGCGACCCTCACCCTTAACCCTCAATAGGTTTAGATTAAGGGTGGAGTGTCACTCTGGTTAACCCCTCACTTAGCATTGGATTAGGATAAACTCCACAACCCACCTGATTAGAGAAAGGTTAACTCAGAATCAATCGAGCAGTCACTATATAAGTAAAAATACAGAGTGCGGAAGCGATAAATAAATGACATCCAAGCATCACAATATATATATAAGAAGAGAAATATAACTCAGAAAAGTAGCATAGTGAAATTTGAACACACAGTCATAGGTACATGTATTATTACATTAATTAAAATTTAACAAATTAAATGTTCAAAATCCACTCATCCTCACAGGCAGTAAATGACTAGATATCTTCTGGCCCCAACTGCTGTGCCTCCTCTAAGTAAGGCTCCTCCTCGGGTGCAGGCTTCTCAAACTGCTCTAAGCCTGATATTGTCGGTTTCACAATATAGGGCCCCAGCCAAAAAAAAAGAAAATCTGGTTAGACAATTGTCTAAGTACATTTTAAGCTGAATTTTTAATAAGGTTATATAATATCACCATTTTACCATTTACTTCTAAGCATGATGTGTAAATACAGGAGCAGTAAGCAACACAAGTAAAAAGGCAAACTATAGACTATGCTCTATAGTATAAACAAGGCAAGGAAGTGAGGCTGAAGCATGCCTCGCATAACAAGTAATCAAGGAAAGGCATATAAGTGTAAATATAATTGAATAAATGCTGGAAGAAAAATTCTACATCCTAAACATGCTGGTGATCAATAAAAATAACATGCTAATTAAAAATGAATAACTCAGCAGTGATATATACATATAGCAGCAAGATTCTACATCCTAGATATATAAAGCAGTACAAGGAAATAGCTGACTGAAAAAGAATATACTGAAATAACCACAACTGCATATAAAACTATAATACATCAACTGCCATACAGAAAAGAGCTACACTAGCTCGCCAAAAAAAACTGAAGATCTTAGCACGATACGGCTAGGGCTACTCCTAGCTCGATACGACTAAGCCAACAATAGTCACATATATGGCCCTAACACGATACGACTAGGGCTACTCCTAGCTCGATACGGTTAGGTCACCAACTATCATACTGAAATATCCTAGCACAGTACGGCTAGGGCAACTCTAGCACGATACAGCTAGGGCAACATTCGGTATGATCAAAAGAACACTGAGAGGCAGCTCAATCACATCAATTTATTATCATTTCACTTATTTACTTTAATATTTTTATAAGGAATCTAAGGAGTCTCCATAATTTCCTAACATTTTATTTATGCATCAAATATCTTATATGATATGTTCAAAGAAAATATAAGGCACAAAATTACAAGGTATGCGTAGCAATAAATAACAAGTAAGCAAAAGACTCGACTAAATATGGTGATATCATTTGTTTTCTACTTAACCAGCTAACTATTCCAAGTTACACAAGTTCAGGATCATAATTTTCCTACTATCAAGTGTAACTCAGAAATTTGTCCTTATAAGTTAAAAAGGATTGGAACTGATCAGGTTCCAATCTAGTTCAATCAGATAGACGACTATGAATTAAACAAATAAATCATACGTCCTAATTTTTATGAATTTAGACGTTCTAACTAAGATCTAATCAAGATCTTCTACACCTATAGATTATGGATTAAACACTATGAGGTTTTAGGTTTAATCACATAATCCCAATTGGATAAGACCTAAGTTCTAGGTTTTATACTATAAGTGATCTATAAGTTAAGGCAGATCCGATTAAGTAATCAAACTTAATAGGATGAATCTCCTATCTTAAATCTAAAGTTAAAAGATAAACTAATCAGAATGGGTTGTAAAACAAAATAATATCTAGAAACTACTAAAACCAAGGTTTCACCCATAGGGTAACCCAATTTACCCAATGAATAAACTCTAACCTAGGATCTAGTCCTAATCTCAGGAAAGGTCCTTAAGGTGGGATGCTTGAGATTTAGGAAAAATTATTGGAATTCAATTTAATGACTTGTTTTATTTACTTACATGGTACTAATATGATTACATTATTAATCCTAGTATTCTAAGATTTTAATTAAGGGCTAAAGTTGCGCATTTCCAATTTTAAGGTAAAACGACTATTTTGCCCCTACTTTATGGGTCAATCAACTTTCGATTTAGGGGTCCAAACTGAGTTTTATCTTCTCCAACTAATTCTTTACTGTCTAACTTGAAGATAGACAGTAAGTACGTCCAATTTGGACGAGAAACGACCGAGTTATGGCTAAAATAAGGCTAGGGGTATTTTGGTCATTTTCCTAAATTTTAGGGTTCAAATCCTAAATATTATTTCTGTGAAAATGATGACATTGAAATTCTAAACTAGGTAGCTTCTTGAATTTTTGGATTTGGAGTTAAATTGACCAAGTTATGGCCATTTGAAGTCCAAGGGCATTTTGGTCATTTTTCACTAAAGTCAACTCTAAATTCTAGAGTTGACTTTTTGTCCTGATGTCCAAATAGAAAAACTAATACTACCACGGTGATGGGGCCGCTCTCCTGAGTATTTTAAAACCCATATTGACTATGTTTCGATAATCGGGTAAAAAGTTATGGGGTCTTAAAGAGGTTCTAAAATGCTACCTTGTTATGCGTATCCCGAAACGAAATTTTACATTATGCCATTTGATCCTAAATATTTTTCTGAGTATTTTAAGACCCATATTGGTTATGTTTGGATTATCCTACAAAAAGTTATTAAACTTTTAAGATTTACTATTCAAAAATATAATTTGAATTAATTTACTATTCATTTATTCAAATTGACTGATTTTACTGTTCATTCCTAAAGTTTTTATTTAATTAATCACTGTTTAATTATTAATTAATTAATTAAATAATTTTACTGTAGTAAAGTAATTAGTGCTAATTACTGTTTAATTAATCTTAATTAATCTCTAATTATATTTAATTATTTAAATTTACTGTTCATTCATAAAGTTTTTATTTAATTAATCACTGTTTAATTATTAATTAATTAATTAATTTTACTGTAGTAAAGTAATTAGTGCTAATTACTGTTTAATTAATATTAATTAATTTCTAATTATATTTAATTATTTAAATTTACTATTCATTCCTAAAGTTTTTATTTAATTAATCACTGTTTAATTATTAATTAATTAATTAATTAAATTTACTGTAGTAAAGTAATTAGTGCTAATTACTATTTAATTAATCTTAATTAATCTCTAATATATTTAATTATTTAAATTTACTGTTCAAAAGTAATTAATTATCCTAATTACTGTTTAAGATTTAATTAACAGTTAATTAATCCTTAATTAATATTTAATTATAAATATTTAATTAAAGTTACTGTTTAAAAGTAATTAGTACTAACCCTAACTTAATTAACCACTAACAGTAATTAATTAGGGCTAAACAGTAATTAATTAACACTAACATTAATTTAATTAATTTCTAATTAACTGACAGTGGGCCCCACTGATACGTGGCACTTCCAGAGGCTGCCACGTGGCATTGTGGGTCCCACGGCTACTGACTCAGCCTAGTTGACGGGGCTGTGGGCCCCCACTTGACACGTGGCGGGCCCGTAGGCTGCCACGTGGCCGGGTGGGCCCCACCCGCGCTGACGCGGACCCGACCCGGTCGGGTCGGGCACGGGTCGGCCCGGCCCGACCCGAAGGCGTGACCCTTCGCTTTCCGGGGGTTCGGCGGACCGAACCCAGCCACTTCAGGGACCTGGTGCGCCCGATCGGGTGGGTTTTAGCCCGATCGGAACGGTGGATATGAAGAGGACATGTTGATCTACATATCCTACAATTTTTGCAACGATCGAACGGTAAACGAGGGAGATTGGGGTACCTGAAGTTCGGATCGGCGAAGGATTCGGCGGAAAAAAAAAGGCTGACTTCCGGGCTTGATTCCGGCTCGATCCGGGCTCCGATCGGTGAAAACTCGGAGCCTAGGGGTGGGCCGAGGTTTTATAGACCGGATGGCGACCTCGCCGAGGCCTAAATGCGGTCGGATTGGCCAGAAATGGCGACGGGCCGCCGCGTGTCACGCGGGCGGAGTCGTCGAGGAAGATGACTCCGCAGCCGTTGGATCTGGGCCGATCCAACGGCTGAGATGGCGCCGTCCAGATTGACGGCGCCGTCAGCTACAGTGACGGGTCCGTTAAGTACTTAACGGCACGCTGTTAGCTACAGTAAAAAAAACAATTTTTTTTTTTTTTTTTTTTTTTTTGAAAAAATTTCAGAAAATTTTGAACATGTTTTTCCTAGCTAATTTGGGGTCATGGAATTCAATGGCGCAGTCGGATTTTTGATCCGATGAGTATTTTGATACCTCGATTTCCGTGATATTTTTATTATTAAAATATTCGTTGAAATTTTGACGACTTCCGATTGACACGAAAACTTCACCCCAAGCTAATTTGGGGTCAAGGAATTCAATGACGCAGTCAGATTTTTGATCCGACGAGTATTTTGATACTTCGATTTCCGTGATATTTTTATTATTTAAATATTCGTTGAAATTTCGACGACTTCCGATTGACACGAAAACTTCACCCCAAACTAATTTGGGGTCAAGGAACGCAATGGCGGTGTCCATTTTTCGATCGGAGGTCAATTTAAATAGGTCTTTCTAGGGTTTTCCGGATTTTCTAAAAATTAGGATTCAATCCAATTGACTCCTGATTTGTACTAGGTTTAGGAGGTTGAATCCATTGACCTAATTAGCACATCTAATTATGTTTAAGACTTAGGGTTAACCCTAATTATCTAAAGTAACAACTCGGGTTGTTACATCCTAACTGCTTATGATCACGTGAAGACATGCTGAGTTCATAAAAGTAAACTGTACCAAAAGTGCTGAAATAAATATACAATTCTACAATCTTAAACATGCCAATATTTATAAATACTCAATAGGAACATATATACAAGTATGCAGATTTAATAAACAGGAAGCCACTAAGACATGTGGCAAAGAAAAGTAAGTACAAAAATGAGCTAAAAGTAAAGCCACCGAGTCATGTGGCAAAGCAAGCCAAGTACTAAAAAAACTGAAAGAAAAGCCATTGAAGTATGTGGAAAGCAAAAATAAAGCACTGAACTGAGCGGAAGTAAGAGCATGCCTAGTTTTAGTACTGCCATATCAGAAACAGGCCATACAGAGCCTCTAAACAGAAAGTTCAACATGTGTCCATCCTAGGCATCATCAGTGCTAGGTCCGAGTTGAACTTTAGAATAAGACATGTATCCATCCTAACCAAGCACTGGGCTAGGTTTGAGTCTATTATATAACAAAACTAGAACTGAGGAGGCAGACTAAGCTAGGATATACCCTACTGAACTGAATACATTGAAAGAACTGAATGAATATGATGC
This sequence comes from Gastrodia elata, assembly GCA_016760335.1. Taxonomy (NCBI): domain Eukaryota; kingdom Viridiplantae; phylum Streptophyta; class Magnoliopsida; order Asparagales; family Orchidaceae; genus Gastrodia; species Gastrodia elata. The sequence continues at coordinate 2,519,777 of CM028679.1, forward strand.
TTTGCAAATACTTACTTAGGACGTATCGTCCATATCCTACGTTCTCCTATTATGCTCAAGGAATGAGGCTCAATATCCAAGGTGTGCAGAGCAATCAAAGTCAAAGTAAGCAAGAGACCCAACTAGACTTATGTGATATCTATTGTTATCTAAATAATCACAATCTAACTATTCTGAGAAGATACAAGTTTAGGATCTCCAATATCCAGCTATCGAGTATAATCTCATATTCAAGACCTTATTGTTAACATTAGAACTTAATTAATAATCAAATGATGACTATGAAGGTTGAAGTAAATAAATCAATGACCTAATTATTGCTATTATACTCACTTAACCCAAATCTTGATTAAGTAATTCAAGATTTAAGGATTCTGGATCCAAACCTCACATTGGGGTTCAAAACCTAAATCCAAGGCTTGAATCTACTAAGGTTCTATAGTTCACACTTAACCATAATTTAAAGATAATGAATCTTATAAGTTGAAGGATTAGAAGCTAAGATTTTAATGAAAGGTTATTCTAATATTATAAGATAAAATAATCAATTAAGAGCTAAGAATCTAAGATCTATATTAAATTTTTAGAATAATTCCATTATGCTATAGATTGAATAAATCCTACACCCACAAGGAGATTTCAAAAGGATTAAACAATTAATCACTTAAGGAATTTCAAAGAAGATGATTCAATTCATATAGATGATCTAAAGTCTAAGATCTAAAATCTGATCACTTTAGATCTATGCTAAAAATTAGACTTTTAACAGAGTATTTATATAAGATTTAATCATCTAAATTGATTCAAGTCTATCCTAATATGTTTCATATTGATAAATGAAGTGGAATAAACACTTATCTTAGGATTTTGATATCTTAATTAGTTTAATTAGCATTAATCACAATTTAAGGCCAATTTAGGTGAATAAAGAAATTAGGGCATACTAGAATAATCCAAATACATTTTATAAGCTCTATTATACTTAATAAGGCATTAGGAACTAGATTCACTAAAATCAGAGGTTAATCTAAGGCTTAACTCACTAATCTCATTTTAGAGTAATTAAGAGGTGATTAGTAATTCTAATAGTCTCTAATTATTTTAATGGCTAAAATAGGTTCTCTATAGCCTTCTGAGCAATCAGAGACCTAAATCAATATTTTTGGACATTAAATGAATTTATTATGATTTAAATAAAAATAGAGGAAGATTAGGCAATTATTTTAAATCTAACCATTAAATCCTTGATTTTATTTTATATTATTGTTCCTTACATTTTTCTAATTAAAATGGTATATTGGATTATGCCATTTAGATAAGTATAGCCAAAGTTATTTAAATAATTTATTCTATATTTTTATTTAAATCAAAACCATAGGTTTGCATTTATTAAATTATTTAACACAGGAAATATAATTCCATAAATCCATTAATTAGCTGAGGCCCAAAATCAAACCGCGCGGGTCAGGAGAGGCCCAGCTCGATGCACCAGTGCATCATCCCCGCACCAATGCCCGATACTCGTTCCCTTAAGGTTAGCTTCAGACGCACAATTCTCCACGCACACTCCACACCAATGGCTACACCTTCAGGGAACTAAGACATATTGATTGAGGTATAAACCCCCATCTAGGACACACTGGATCGCCAGGGCGCTACTCGACCGAGATGCTCTAAGGGAGGGGCATTAGGGTTCACTGTGAGATCATAATTCCCCTCACAGAAGCCACTAAATTGATGGGACTTGATCCCTACACCATCAGTGAGGTGAGGCGAGTCAAACCCTTAAAGTTTTGCAGCCTGGGGTGCAGCCAATCACTGGGTCCTTACTCAAACTCAGTCATGGCTTGGCCGCTAGCTCGATCAATTGCTAGAACTTGGTTTAGCTTAATTCACAATTAAGCTCCGATTGATCCAAAATTAGAACTTAGCTTAACTAGGGTAACAACTAGGGTTGTTACAGCAAATAGCAATTCAATTTAGCAAGTTCCACTTTAATAAAACAAGTTTCAGCACTTAAATTCTCAGCAATTTCAAGTTCAGTAATACAGTTTTCAGAATTTTCAGTTTTTAGCAAATAGAGCAACTAAATTAAATTCTAAATTAGTACTACAGTTAACACAAGTAAAATTATAGAAAATAAAAAATTCTATGCAAAGTAAAGAAAAATCTAAATCATTACTTACTTGCAGATTATACTTCATACAAAACTATTCCCTGGCAACAGTGCCAAGAACTTGACAGACCCCAAATACGTGTATGTGCTTGTACGCAAGTGTACGTGGTCCAAAATAATAATGGAATGGTAAGTTCCAAATTTTATCGTCCTCAGGGAATGGATGGTTTTGTTACTAAGTTATATCTATTTTCAATAATGTCTAGATAATATGTTTTTTTTTTCTATTTTGGGTGGTTCCTAATTAAATGATGCAAAGAACTCAAATTAAGATACTATTTTATTAAGAATGGAGAGTTGAGTTTTTTTATCATGTGAATTGTTAGGCACAGGTTTTGTATTTAATTCATATAATTTTAAGTACTTGTTATCATGTTAATTAATCAGGTGAGCATTGGGTTCCTTAGATTGGTCCTCTAATTTTGATAAGTTCAAATCTAGTGCACAAGGTGAACACACTAGAGTTCCACCTCAGCACATAGATTCATATGAGATCACATTTAATTTATTTATAATTCCTACGTCCATGTTATCAAAAATAATCTTTTAGTTAGGCGATCTCACAAGCATTTATTTCCACTAATTAGCTTTATGTGCATCATACATAGTTTAGCTAAGGAAATGGATTCACTGGACCACATGAATTTTGTCACATCATCCATGAGTACTCGATGCCCTCTTCCTCCTTTAATGTCTGCTGAGCTGCAAAGCTTGATTGAAGGCTCTTGGCTCACATGCATCAACCTCTCAGTGGAGCTCAAGGAATGGTGCAGTAAGGCTCAAGAGCTTATCATATAGCTCTAAGCTCTAGTTACACACACACTTAGCTCTATGATAATTAGTGAGCTATTGGGAACAATATGTTCATTTGACTAAGTCATTTCTTCCATTCCAAACCTGAGGTGCTTTACACCGAGAATCCTCGCTCAGCGATATTACGTCACAATGAGGACCTTTATGTGCATTCCCTCTAGATCTTAACTATTTAGATGACTTAGCATTTATTCATTTAATAAACAATTTTTATTCCATTACAGATTTATAAGCATTCCAAACATTCATTCATAAGCACAAAATTTAGATAAATAATTAAACATATTTTCATTCATTATAAGAATCTACATACAACACCATTTATCCCATACTCATCACATAATTACATCCCAACCCTCCCCAAGGAGGGATTAGCTCTCCATTATAATAGAAATGCAGGAATATACATGCAATTAACTGAACCTTTTCATGGTTCAAACTAAAAGAAAATCACAAGATAAGTTTAAGAGGAATACTAGGAACTACCCTTTGGTGTTCGCTAGATTTTCTCCTTTGCCTTCTCTCTTCTTCCCTTCTAGTTCCTTGGTGTGGTCTCCTTTCTTTCCCTTGAATGGAACTCTTCTCCTTCCCTGGAGAGGTCTCCTTCTTCTTCTAACAGCAGCTCAGCTTTTCAGATCAATGAATGTCAAATTTGGGAACCCTGCCTTAGTTTCAAATGGCAGTATATATAGGGAACCCCTCAACCCCTTATGTATAAATTCTGCCATCTCTTCCAATTCCTTGAATAAATGGCAAGCTATTAAATTATATTCCTTTGTTCCCTTGGGATACATTAGAACTTAATGTACTTTCAATTCCCAAACGGTTGTGGAAGGCCACTAATTTGATTTTTTGGCCTTCCATATGCTGTTATAAATGCTCTATCCTGGGAAGATCAGCAATGGGCACTACTGTAACAACCCTAGTATTGTTACCTGTCAATTAGTGACCTAATTGATTCTAATATTTTTTCTTTACTCTTATATTAATATTAAGAGCCTCCAATTTAATTTTTGTGCACCTTGGAGATCGTTTGGCAATTTTCAGTATTTCTTAGTTTTCTGATAATTCTGAGATGTCTAATTTATATAGACTTCAAAATCCAAATAAAGTTCACCATTGGAATTACCACCCCCAAATTAACTAGGGGTGATATTTTGAAAGTGTTTCGAAGCCATCAAATATTTAAAATTGATTAAATAAATTAAATAGAATTGATATTTAATAAATATATTTAAATAACTAATATATAAATATTAAAACATTTCCAATGGCTAATATTAAAAAAGGCACGGATCCAGTGTGTGAGGCCAAGGCACGGAATAGCAGTCCGCAGGAATCATGGCCGTCACGCCTAATTCAGATCTGATCAGATGGTATGGGATCGATCTGATCTGAAGCACTAGATCTGGTCATTCCATTGACAGATCGAACGAACGGCCCCGATCTTTTCTCTGTTTGTCTTCTTGCTCTCTGAGCCTATGATCGGGAGTGGGCATATGATTCTCTATAGCTGGCTCTTCCGAGGCCTTTACCTTTCATTCTCCTTCCTTACCTAATGAATTACTCTTCCAAAGCAATCAAGGAAGCCCTAAGCTACAAGACAACTTCTGGGAGGCACAAACAGTGAGCTACAAAAACCCTAAATCTACCCAATGCTTTATCTAGGATACTCCTAATTATACCTCTTCGAGCTCGTATATTTTACTGCAATCGTTACTCGATAGCTTGTTGCAATTTGATTGAGCTCAAGTAAATCAAACTAAGCTCAATCGACCATTCGAGCACTTTTCAGAGGCTTGATTCCATGACTCTGGGGCATCACTCTATTTATAATTCCATTACTTATTGACCCTGATGTCATTCTTAAAAGACTGGTCTCGATGAGAGCTTCTCATTGGTGTGTGGGCCGTGCCAAGGGACTGTCTGAATGGATAGGTATATGTAACCCTATATTAGCCTTATCTGCCTGTTTGGGGATGAAGGGGTCCGGACCGCGTGCGCTGCGGTTTGGGTTCTCCTGCTGAGCAGAGATGGTTCCACTGCAGGCCACGGTTAATTAAGATGTGGGCCCCGCGTCCCCACGCGCCACTCGCAGGAGTTGCCGCGTGTTGTGACGGCGCTTCAGATCCCGTTTCGCACTAAATTTCGTGCTGCAATTTTTTGTGCCGCCGTCAACGCCGCAACCCATGCCACTCCATTTTATGAGTCATCTTTCTGTGCATTTATTTCTGCACCTCAATTTTTTGTGCATAATTAATTCGTATGTAATTATTTAACTAATGATTAAACATAATTTAATAAATGATTAATCTGCATTTAATTAATATTTAATTATTCAAATTTTTTCTCAATCATAACTTTAATAATACACATTCAAATAATATAAAATTATATATTATTTTGATCAGAAAAATAAGGGGAACAAAATGGCATAATTAAATTTAGGATTTTAACCCTAATGTTTATAAGTTCTTTTTAACCCAAATTAGGTATCCCGAAAACCCTAAAATCTCAACATTATCCAATTTTAACCTAGTTAGTGTCATTTTACTCATATTATAAAGATCTCATTTTTATGCATATTATTTCATTTAGACAATGTTTAGTAATTTTAGGTTTTAACTCCTAAATTAGGGTAATTTTGATAATTTTCTTGTTTCATAAATTGCATGTTTTAAGTATTTAAACCTTAGGATAGCAAATATGTCACATTATTTTCTTCCCATGTCAATTTTAATTGCATGAATTGAGCTTAGTTCTCTTAATTTAGATGCTTATATATTTAGCAAATTGATTGATTCAACCTTCAACCATAGGACAAATGCTTTAGGTTTGATTTTGTAATTGATTTACGTGTGATCTTAGGAGTTTTTGATGCACTGTAATTAACTTTAAATACTTATGTGATCTTAGGAAGTAAATCAATTAGGACTAGCCCTAAGTAATTAGATTTAAATACTAACTCACTTCACCCTTAGTCCTTAAAAACCCTTAATTATGTCCTTTAAAGAATTGAATTTGGAGTCCTTAATTTTATTAGTATAGTTTTGGAATCCTATTAATTTCATTAACCTTTAACTTATAAAAATTGTAGAGCTTGTAGCTTATAATTTATTCATCTCCTATACACTTAGATGTTTTCTAAATTACTTCAATTTAGTTAGATTTGTAATAGATTTGATTAGATTCTTCCAATACACATTAGTTAGATTAGCTGAGTTTATAAAACCTTAACTTCCATGATAATTTCTTAATCAACCTTTTCCAAACTAATTTCCTAAGCCATGATTTAGTTAACTAATTTTAAATCAAATGGTTTAGGATAAGAATATGATTAGTTTCATTTAGTATAATTATACTTATAAATTATTTTGCCACTTCATAAAATGAAATCAAACTACCACTTTCTAAAACCCCAATTATATATTTTACTTAAAATTGACTTGAGATCAATATCTCTAAGTCAATTAAGAGCTCAATTAGCTCCAATCATTAAGTAAATCATTAATATTTAAATAACTTTGGATATCACATAGTTTGCAATTATTGAATTTTTTCTTGAATGCTTACTTAGCTTTGTGCTTATTTTATTTGACACATTCATATAAGACATTGTGCATAAATAAAAATTTCACATTTAAAGCTAGAGGGGTTTATATTGTTGATTAAGCCAAGGGCAGGCTGATTAGGGGTAATAAGGAGACCTCACATTCTCAGAGCGTGAATGTGAGTGTATATTATTTTGAACCCTACTTTCCTTTACCTGTTAGGAAGGTGTGCTTAACTCCTCACTTCATTCTATATTTGCCTATATAATGAATACTTTTATAAAATAACTTCAATTTAATAGAATATGAGTTCTCCTATAATTTTATTGATTGTGAAGACTCATTACAACTTTTAGCTATGTTACCTTTCATCATCTTAAACTATGTACCTCTTAGACTTATAGTCTAAGATTTTCTTTCATTTACTATGCTTTGCACTTTTTATATTTTTAGTACTGTACTTTACTTGTTTATAGTTCATTTAGATTACAGTGAATATTGCTATAATTTTATTTAAATACTCCACTATCTTCTTTTCTTTACTTAGCATAAGTTTATTGAACATATACATGCTTCATTTTATTTACTTTCATATGCACATTAGTACTTTTGCAGCCTATCTAAGATGCTTTTACCCTTACTTTACTTGTAGGCTTGAATGTCTAAACTTGTAAGTATTGACAGATGTGAAATATACGTCTGCGCAGGCACGCAAGTGTATGCGGTCTGAAGTAATAAGTGAAAGTTTAGATCAGAGACTTATCATCCTCAGGGAATGATGGTTTTGACACTAAGTTATATCTTCTTTCAGTAATATTTAGAAGATCAAATTTTGGTTGAGTTGGTTCCTAAACTTACAATACAAATTACCTTATGGTAAGATATGATTTGTTCGAAAGGAGAGAGTTGGAGTTTTATTGTAGTACTTGCAAGGACCTGGTGTTGTCACTTTATTATTTAAATGTATATATTGATTTGTACATGCCTACTTAAATCAAGTGAACATTATTAGAATTTAAGTTAACCTCCAATTACAACGGGTTCAGATTTAGTGCAACAAGGAGAACTCCCCTTGGGTTTCTACCTCAGCACCTAAGTCTTTATGAGATCATGGTTTAAATTTATCTTTGATTTCATACGTCTAGGTTACCAAATATTTTCTTTTAATTGTTAAGTCTCACAAACATGATTTCCATCAATATTGCATCATGCGCTTACACACATGATTTAGCTAGATGAGAGGATGCATTGGGTCAATGAACTGTGTCACATCATCTACTGGATTTCCAATGTCCTCTCATCCCTTCTACTTTGCTAAGCAGCAGAGCAAAATTGATGGGAACTTGGTTCATAAGCATCAAATTTCTTGGTAGAGTTTTAAGAAAAGGTGCAAGTGAACTTGAAAACTTATCACTTTGTTCTTAGCTCTACTTGCACTACTTTCCTTCCTCTTGTCCAATCGATGAGCTTGGAACTCAAGTTTATTTATTAATTGATAATTCATTTACATTTTATTTTTAGCAAAGTATTTTGAAAAAGTTTCATCCAGGCATTCCTTCACAATAATAATAAAAGTCAGTTAAATAGAAATCACTTTTATTCATTCAAATATCTCCATTACAATACCAATATAGCTTTACATTTTCCTACAACTATATCCCAATCCTCTCCAAGGAGATTTAGCCTTCCATTACTGAATAAATAAAAGTATACATGGAAAAAAAAGTAAATATTGACATCAGTTTATAGATGAAAACAATCAAATAGAGTTTAGAAAAAGTACTAGGAAACACCCAGAGATTTTCTAGGATTCTCTTGATCTTCCTCCTGCACTTCTACTTGACTTCTCCTCCTTTCCTTTGCTATCTTCTTCTCTTCACTCTTCACGGTCTACTGCTTGCCCCTTGCAGAGTTCTCCTTTCTTTTCTTGCTGCAGCATCCCCTTTTAATATTTTGAATATTGAAATTTGGAACCATTCTTTGGTATGAAATTGGCCCTTAAATAGGAGAATTTTCAGCTCCCATGCATTAATCACAAATGACCCATCATCTTCTTCTACTTCAATGCAAGAAATTTATTTTATTCTGCTTATTCTCTTTGGACTCATCAGAGTTATTATTTAACTCAGGTTTCAAGAGGCAGGGGAAAGCCAAAGGTCTAAATTTGTGGCCTTCCCTATGCTGCATTCAATGCAGATTATGGAGCTTTCTATAGCGGGCACTATGGAGCGCCACAGCTTGCTGTAGCGCGCTGTAGCAGCCATGATTCAAAGGCTATTCCGCCGTGGCGCGCTGCAGTAGCTAAAGTTTAAATACTGTTCCACTGTATATTTTAATAGTTTACCTTAAGGTCACTGCTATCCGCTGTGGCGCGCTGAAGGCGCACTGCGGCGGTTAGACTCTCATGAAAGCATAATAGTAAATGTTCAATTAAATCACACAAGGCTTTCATGAATAATCAGAAATTCCGCCATGGAGTGCTGCTGCTCGCTGCAGCGGTTAGACTATCGTGAACACGTAATAGTTACTGTTCAATTAGTTCACATAAGGTCTTTCATAATTAATCAGATATGTCACCGTGGTGCACTGCGGGGCGCTACGATAGGCATAGCGCACTGTGGCGCGCTTAGAGCGTGCCACAGCGGTTAATCTTTCTAGGAAGCAGATTGGCACTGTTCAATTATTTCATATAACATTTTAATATTGCTCCCGGGAAATGACGCTGTGACCCGCTATGGCGTGTTGGGGCATACTGCAGCGGACTTCCTTCCAGGCCTTCAGGTACGCTTCTAGGTGAGGGAATTAGTGGACCGCCATGGCGCACTGTGGTGCGCTGCAGTGCGCTGCGGCATGCTACAACGCTTTTCTTCCAGAATTCTTCCTTAAACCTGGCTTCGTAGCCTCTATTGCCTAAACTACTTCCCCCATTAATTCCCCAGTTAGTAACTACGTGATTGGGCCTGCCATTCAATCTTACAAATTCTTGAATCAGTTTCAAAAAAGTTCCCGAAGTCGCTCCGGGTTTGGATCCAGACGAAAGGATTCGATCCGCTTCACGGTGAAATCAGAAGTTTCGCAAGAGCTTGTGACTCTGGTTGCCCCTGACTGCTCGATCTCGTTGGTGTCGCCAACCTCATCTCGAAGCCAAGTTATTCCTAACACCCATGGGTCAAAACCTACCCTCCGAGTAGGTTCTGTAGGTTCTAGATTCTAAGATGCTAGTCGAATCTCCCGGTAGGGTAGGCCACCGGAGGTGGTTGCTAACCTCATGCTGCCATAATAAAAGAAAAGACTCAGACCATAGCCCTCTGCCTTCCGGTCCAGTCTGGTAAGGGCCAAACCTGGATTGCCCTTTTCTTTATTCTTCCTAAAAATATAAAAATTCTACTCAAAGTATACTGGTTTATATGATGTTTTAAATGTTTTGACACTTAAGTTTGCTATAAATTTCAAATATTTCAAATATTCTTGCTCACTTTTCTTTTCATTTATCTACTAACTATTTTCTTTATTTTCTTTTCACTATTTAAGTACTTTCATGTAACAACCCAAGTTATTACCCAAGCTAATTAGGACTAATCCAAGTCCTTTTTTCAGTCTTAGTGCTCTAATTAGGTCATTAGAAGTCTTCCACTAAGACTTAGTCCAAATCAGGAGTCAAATGGATTAAATCATGATTTTAGGAATTTCAGGAACTCCGGGATTTGATATATTTATTTTGATCTCAGATCAAAAATTGGACTTCATCATTACGCTCATTGTCTTCAAATTAGCTATGGGTGATGTTTTGGTGGCAATCGGAAGTCGTCGAAATTTCATCGAATATTTTAATAATATTTAAATACCTAGAAAATGAGAAAATTAAATACTCATCGGAATTGAAATCCGACTTCGCCGTTGCGTTCCTCACCCCTCAATTAAAGAAATTTTTGGAAAAACCATTTAATTACTTACATTTAACTAAATGAAATAAATTAATAACTAATTAATTCAATCTAATTAATTCATTTATAAACCATCTCCTTATTTTTTGTTCTTATTTGATTCGGCACTTTCCCTCTGCCCTAATTGGATCGCACGCACCGCTCGCCTACCCTCTCGAGCGACCGATCCTTCGAGTGAAGGATCGAGCGCCGCGTGGTTCGTCCACCGCTCGGGGGCATCGACAACTCCGTCGCCGTCCCTTCGTATCCTCCTTATCTCACCAACACAAGGGGGGACTCACTGGCTACCCTCCTCATCGAGCGACACAAGGCAGATCCATGTCACTCTCACTCTCCTCCTCTCGGCGTTCAACAGCGAGGAGTCGCCGATCTTCCCTTTGCGCCATCAAGGTACCTCCTTACCCTATGGTTAAAATGCTTGAAGAAGATATAGTTTGATCAATCTTTATTCGAACTTGAGATCTTGATGTTTTATTTTTATTTTATTTTATTTTTTTTAGTACCAAATGTTCTTAACCAGAGAATTAATTCAATGTTGTTCAAGCATGTTTCCTTCGACGAGAGTGGTGGTGTTTAGGAAAAGCTTAGTGGTTCCTGAATTTATTTTTTCTAAGCTCCCTTAGCTTTTAAAGCTTACAAATATACAATAAATAGTTTATACAAGTCATATTCATTTTTATCTTATTATATCTGTATTTTTGCATTTGATGTGTGCATTAAATTCATCCCTTCCTCTTCAGTGATACCCAACTTCATATACAAATTGCATTTCATAGTTGATATTCAGATTTGGATTTCATTGGTATGCTTCTTTCTTTTTTTTTTAATTTATTTTTATTTCAATAAAAGCTCAAATTGAAACAATAAATCATTTTATAATCTAGTCTTCATGATTTTAATTGCTTTAGACTACATTACTAATCTAAGTTCAGGTTTATGGTTATAAGTCATCTTCAGCTTACTGATCTTTCATATTTTATTTGTTGTGTTCTTATATTTCAATTATATACTATTTTAATGCACCCATTTCAAAGCGCACTAATACCTCCCTTGATCGGCACAGAAAGTTGTTATGTTATTCTTTTAACATTTTCACCCTGAGAAAAGTGATAGGATAGCCTTGACGCTTTTTCACATAAAAACTATGTCTTGTTGACAATATGGAGAGAACACCTACTGGAAAGGCCAAAAAAAATTGGGCTTGGATTTGTTGTTTGTTTAATGCTTCAGGAGATCTTTGTGTTGTGATGAACTAGTCATTTTAAACAAGTCTTCTTTATGTGCCACAACTAAACATCATCATGTGCTTTATTTTAAGGTTTATCCAAGGTTGTTATACTTTACATAATTTTATGCTACTGATGGCTGATTTGTTTTCTAAGGAGGAACTATGCTTAAGTATTTTCTCTTACGACTCTAATGCCCAATGTTCTCTTTCCCCTTTGGATGAATCGAATGAATCTTACGAATCTTGCGACCAATGATACGAATGAACTAAGAGAAAATTTATTGGATGATGTTCATGAAACCTTCTTTTATTGAGTAAAAAAGTTAGGTATGATATATATATATATGTAAATATAAAGAAGGCTAAATTATGTGAAGATCTATTTAGATATGTTTGTCGAGCTAAGATCTCAACTTCTAAATTATATTTTCTTTCTATAGTTCCTAAAAATGATTATAAGTAAAGCTGCGATTTAATTTCTAAATTATCAAAGTAATTGCATGCATACCAAGAATATGCAGAACAAAAATTAGTATATTTTTATGGTGAAGTTTCATGAGACTTGTGCAAATTTTCGTTTGATTCATTGCATTTGATAAACTGAATTTCAGTGTACTTCAAATTGTTTTGCTTGTGCAGCAATGAAACCTTTGTAATTTTTATATCCAGAATGAAAGGTTTGCTATTTGCTGCCTTCAATTTTATTCGAATTAAATTAAGGTGCTACTCATTATTTATGTTCATATCTATATCGGTGATGCTAATTGTAGGTTCATTTACATAAATATAACTATAATATATGCATGAGATAGTCTTAATAAGTGTTTTGCTATTGTTTTTCTTAGTTAAACGCGGTGAAATATTGCCAATTTATTGGAGTTTTCTTCATTAATGATTTACTTGCGTCGTTTTCAATCAGGGATAAAATACTTTTGTATTATAATTCCATTATGTTATCTTTACTGAATATAATTTATTTTCATGCAACATCACTTATTGAGTAGAGTGTGCTAGATGTAATGTCTTATTATGAAACTATACATGCTGAAATTGTGAAAATGGTTATGGTCATTCTACTTCATCTAATTCTAGGATTCTCAAGCAGCTCTATTAAATAGAAATTTATGGAATTAAGCTGCTTAAAGAGCATGCATTAATTTCACTATCGATTTCAAATTAAGTATTCTTGAGTAAGCAAAATTTTATTATTTTCTCTTACAAACCTACGAATATGCTTTGTGTGAAAGAGGTATGCATAAGATTATACTTGTTTGAGGAATAATTTCAGATATGCAAGATGATCATAATTCATTATGTGAAATGATTCAATGTCGTATGATAAATTTTTGTTTTTCTTGAATTATGGGAATAATCGAGTCTCTTACCAATACTTGGATTTAGATTTATATGCTCCTTTCATTATTTATAGAATTAAATGATTCTTGATAACATACTCGCTTGTGAATTATATTAAACCTTTGGAGGAATTGTAAGTATTTCTCTTTTCAAATTTTTATTCCTTATTCCATTCACTTATAAAAGTTTTGCATATGAGTTGATTTTGTTTTGAGTATCTTCATAAGTAAATGCATTACCATACACCATCATTTATATCAAGTGAACTAACTTGATTATTTCCCTCTATTTTGTTAAATAAAGCAACACTTAAAAATAAGGAAGAATATTGCCGCCATATATTTTAACTCTAGATGCTATATTAAATAAAGCTCTTATTCAATGATAGATATATTTATCTTCTTGCAATAGATATTTGTGCTGCTCATTGTTCTAACAACCTTTTTCTTCAGCTGAATGTTTTACTTGGAAGTTATATTGCTCACTATGTTGTTCTTAGTTTGAATACGGATGCAAGAATATAAAATCTATTTCTGAAATATCTCGTAAATATACAAAATGAACATGCTTTTATATATGTATAATATTGAAGTACCACAGAAAATGAAATGTGATACAAGACACAATTATTGATATTTAATTATGATTTTTAACGCATGCTATGTATTACAAAATAAGTAGTGGCATAATGTCATATTTTACGCTCTAAATTGGAAATCTGTTAGTTAAAAAATACTTATCACTTTGAAGTTAAGGAATATTTATGTTTGCTATTAAATCCCTCTTCTTGTAATAGCATGTTATAGTTTGGATAGCTTATGATTAGACAACCATTGTAATGGTGCATTAAATCTGCTATTTTATTATTTCATAAAGATAGTATTTCAAATCAAATTTGTTGTTGCTAGTCATAAATGTTATAATTTTTTTTACTCTACTTACTATATAAGTTGTGTTGAAATATAATTATTAAATGCCTAAAAATAGCAGATTGAATAGTAAAAATAACAGATTGAATAGTAAACAACAAAATGACTAGTAATAGGATTATGAGTTGAATTACATATTTTCTTTTTATGCAAAATAAATAAGTAATAAGCTTCATGATATGAGATTCATCTCACATTATGCCTTCTTTAAAATCTTCTAATCATTCAATTAAGCTTCCAATTAAGATTAGTTAAGGTTAGTGCTTCAGTGTTCACCTTAGTTTCTTTAGGATTTCTCCCTTAAGGATAAGGGCTAGAAAATTAGGTTAGACTTTACTCATTGGGTAAATGGGTTATTTAATGAGTGAAACTTTGATTTTTATTAATTTCTAGTTTTCACCTTTTAAGGAGGTTAGTTTGCTTTTAGCTTCTAATTTAGACTATTTCAATTCATTAATTAGGACGCTTGATTATCTATTTAATCTTAGTAGGCGTCACTGATTAAATTTACTTTACCTTATAGGACCGTAGTGCTGAGATTATATTGGATAGTATGATATTGGAGATCCTGAGCTTGTATATTCTTAGATAGTTAGAACCAATTAAATTAGAAAACAAATGATATCACAGAGTCTGTATAGTGTTATTCATTTTATATTTTGCATACTTTATTGTCCTGATTGTTGAATTTTACTTACTGTGCCATTAAATAATGAATGTTGTGCATTACTTTGCCACATTATATAAATTAGAATAACATTACTTTGCCACATTAGATGATTTAGAATAACATTATATTATCATATTAGATGAGCTATGATAACTTTACATACTTTGTCACACATGATAATAACTTTATTTACTTTGCCCCATTTTATGATGTGTCTCACTTATTCTGTCATCTATATTTTTCTGCTTATAATCAGTATTGTTGATAACCTGGGGAATGTCCCCTAGATAATTATATCCTGTATATCTAGGGAATGTTCCCAAGATGATCTCTATTTGGTATTCCTATTAATCTAGAAAATGTCTCCTAGATGCAGGAAGTCTGCATTTATTATACTCTAGAAAATATCTCCTCGTAGTATCCTTTCGATATTCCTGTTAATCTAGGAAATGTCTCCTAGATGCAGGAATTCTGTATTTATTATACTATAGGAAATGTCTCTTAGTAGTATCCTTTCAGTATTTCCATAGCTCTGGGAAATGTCTCCTAGATGCTTCTATACTTGATTTTGGACTTTACCTTCAGTATTATTTTAGTATTTCACATAGTATATTCTTTGAAATTGTTTATTTCAGCCTTTTTCCTTACATGTTTCAGTAGTACTTTTATACAATTAGTTCTTATTTCTACAGCATTTACTTACCTTCCATATTTCAGTAGAATCTTGATTTTTCATATGTATATGAGCACGTTAGGATGCTAGATTTACTTCAGTTTTATTCTTTCACATTTTATTTTATAAGAACTTGTATGAGTAAACTTGATTAAATTTGCTTAAAGTGTCATGATATCATTAAATACATGAACTTAATCAGCCTAAATGTACTGAGACAATTGTCTAACCAGATTTTTTTTTTAGCTGGGGCCCTGGCATTGTGAAACTGACAATGTCATTCCTTGAGCAATCATAGGATCTAGTACCAGTGGTAGAGCACTTCAGAAGGAGCATCAGTTTAGAGTTGAAGAGCTTTAGTATAAGTTGCCTTTTCTATAGTAAGGATGAGTGATATTATCTTTCATTTAAAGTTATCTAAAATTGATGTAATAATTCAGATATTCTATATATTTTCTTATACTGTACTATTTTATTCTGAGTTGCATGTTATATTATGATAGAACTGGATGTGTTATGTTATCTTTTTTACTTCTGCACTCTGAATGTTATGTATTTAGTGATTGATTCTATTGCATGTATTCTTGGTATATTTCTTCCTTATTAGTGGATTGTGGATTATACCTAATCCAATAATAAGTGAGGGATTTGCCAGAGTGGCACACCACCCCTTAAGTATAATCTTGTGGATTAGGGGGAGGGGCGCCACATTTCATTTGCTCCACTATTTACTTTCATATTGTAAACTAGTTGTGATATCCAAATCAAACTATTAAAATGTTTAGCCTAATCTTAAATTGTACTTAAAATCTTTAACCACTCTTTTTATTTTCTTGGCTTTGTCCTATCACATTCAAATGCCAAAATATGATAGATCAGGTGCATTTGGATATTTGTGGAGCTGGACCAAGTACTTAAAGTCATAATTTCTTCCGCTTAATTATTATTTACTTGCCTTTTTTTAAGTGAGCGAGAGACCTTATTTAATTGCTCTTTACCTTAATGGTTTGTAATAACTTAAATTAATACTTTTGCCTTTATTTATTTTGTGATGGATATAGTTATTTCTTACTTAAATGGCTTGGTTTGGATAAATGAATGAATTGCAAAAATATCTCATGCTCAGAAGTCTAATTATTATATGTGATTAATTGTATCTAATCCTACTTGTAGCATAATTGTACATGCATTTCATATTTGTACACTTATATTGTTGTATGTGAATGTCCACCTTTACTATTACTTACAATTGCTATGCTCCTATATGTAATTGTAATCACGTTAATTCCTATTATTGATTGTAATTGCATCTATAATCTACTTCATAAAATTTGCAAGTATTTCTCATTCACATATTTCATTTCTTCTTTTTATAATAGCATCTACACTTTCATTTTAAGTAATTATAATTACTTCTTTCATTATATAATTATTTTCCTTACACATCTATACAACTATCATTTTCATACATGCATTTGAAATCATATTCATTATGTGCTTTTCCTTGCTTCCACTTTCTAAACTTAACTAAAGACCCTCTTCATGATCCTTGGCAAAACTTAGCATCTAGCATTTGCTTAAGTTTTTTCTAATTAGATATTAGAAGCTAAGGTGATGCTCCAATTTTGGGTTTAATTTTTTCTCAATCTTGGGGTCATCACAGTTGGTATCATAGACAAGTTGAGAACTTTAAGTTAAGATAAAAACATCTATTTATCCAAAAGCAAACAACACAGAATAGTAAAGACATATAAAATGACATCCTAGGATAGTAAATTCATTACTAATACAATATTTGATTTAAATTTCTAACTTAAACTTTAATCAAAATTTCAGATGGCAAACTCTAAAAGTGAACTAAGCTCCTTTACTAGAATGTTCTTCATTTATTAGGAGGATGATCATTGGTTTGGTTCAACTTATGGTCATGAGTACTTCGGTGTATCTCAAGCCAGAGGTGAAGTTTTGGACAAAATTTTGAATTATTGGGTGTTTTGAGGCAATTGCATCTCACAGTTGGCTAAAGAATGGCTTTCATGAGTCTCTACGACTTTTGAAGCCATAGCTTGCCCCGATCACATACGCTTCCAAATTTTGGATGAACTCTTCAACAACTATGCCATGGATTGGCGGCGTCGCACTCATGAAGTGCTAATTCAAAGGAGTAGCCTTCTCCACCGTGCTCCTACTTATGAAGACCTTAAGTTTATGTTTTATGCAAATTTTTGTAACTTCTAGTGCTAGTTTCTTTATGCACTAGTTTCTTTTTCATCAGTATCTTCTTTTAAATAGCTTTTATCCTAATTATGTCTTCTCTTCTTTCTTCCAAATTGTATCTCTTAAAATCTTTTAAGTTTAATGAGAAGCCTTTTTATCATTTACTTCAGCTTCTAAATTATGTTTTTGTTTTCTCTCTTTAGAGTGAATCTTATTTCAAACAACTCTATTCAACCTGTACTGGAAGAACCCACATCCACTACAACTTCTTATGCCGATCAAATGCAGAATCTTTTGAAGCTAATGCGAGTTATGATTGAAGCACAAACCCATGCTGAAAAAAAGATGGCATCATTCAGTACCCCTTCTCAACCTTCTCCTACCCCATCTCAACATTTTCTAACTCCTCCCCAATCTTCTTTTCCAATTCTTTCTGAAGCTCCTGTGGCTCCACCGCCAACTACTGGCCTATTAGTGGATACCTTTCTCCTCACCTTTCTTCGTCTAAACCCTCCGACATTCAATGGCTTCATTTCTCACTTCGAAGTTATTGACTGGTTCAAGGCAATAGAGAAAACCCTGACTAGTATTAAATGTCCTGAAAGTGAATGTATTCAACTTGCCACATATTTGTTTCATGACAAGGCTGAATACTGGTGGGAGAGTGAGTTGAAGTCCCGTTCTTAGGCGTTCAGATGGAAGACATCCCTTGGGATGAGTTCGAGCAAGTTTTTCACAAAGAATTAATTCCTCCATCTACCCAAACCATAATTGAGAATGACTTCATATAGATTACTCAAGAAAGCCATTTTGTTCACGATAATCAGATAGAATTCCATAAGCTTTCTCGTTTTGCTCCCAATCTAGTCCACACTAATATGGCAAGGTGTACTAGATTCTTATCCTGTCAAAAGGATTCCATCAAAAGTTATTTGATGTCTCAACATCATAATGATTTTCATAATCTTCTACAAGGTGCCCGCATGGCCGAGTACCACCAAGCTCAAATAGAGTTGAAGAAGCGTTCTCACCCCCAGCCTTCTAGATTTGAACCGTTCAAGAGAAATTTTCCTCATGATCATAAGATCTTTCAGCTTACTTTTAGCTAGAATCTGAATCAAAATCAGAAATAGATTCAACAGGAAAGACCTAGTATTAAATATAATATGCCGCATCCTTATGGGAAGTGTTATCACACGGGCAGCCGATGCTACATTTGTGGTAGAACCAATCATCATCATTGGGATTGTTAAGCCAATTAGACTATGGATAAAATGTGGATCAATCGCCAACCTTCCATGCAAAACCCTACTCCTATTAACTCCCAAGTACCAGCACTTGCCTTAATGCCTCCTTCTGCTAGTGGAAGTGCTCAACATTCAAAAGGTATACCCCTGTTTCCTCCCAAGAAGGGTCAACCTAGTAGAAATGTCAAAGGCAAGTCTGCTCCTCATCCTCCTGTTGTACACATATATGCTCTTTCTCCTTCTGTTGCCCAAAAAGATAACAATGTTATTATTGGTACGTTCTATTTTTAATTTTATATTTCTTGTCTTTCATTTTTTTGCATTTTACTTCCATTATTTTTGCTTTAATTTTCACTAGTTATAATTAGAGTTTAATTTTTCCTGCTATAGGAGCTCTAATTATTAAGAATCAGTTCTATGACACACTTTTCGACACAGGTGCTAGCCACTCCTTTATGTCAGAGAGTTGTACTTCTTCTCTTAATCTCCAACATTTTAGCCTCAATAATGCTTTGGGAGTGCAGATGCCATCTGGTGCTGAAATGTGTGCTTGTGAGTTTTGTTTTGTAGACATTCCAATTAGTAACCAATTCTTTCAATCCAAACTTATTGTAATGTCAATTACAAACTTCGACATAATTTTAGGTATGGATTGGCTAAGTAAGTTTAATGTCGTTATAGATTATTTTAGAAAGAGAGTTTTGCTTAAGATTGGAAGGAAACATGACATTTTTGTCAAAAAACTTGACTTAAATGCATCCTTAATTAATGCAATTAAAGCCCAGCGCCTCATAGGTAAGAGTTGCTGTACAATTTAGTAACCTTGATCGGCAAGGAAAATCAAGTTAGAAGTCTTGAAGAGACTATCATCGTTAGAGAGTTCCTGGATGTATTCCCTAAAGACTTACATGGACTACCTCCTTTGCGCGAGGTAGGGTTTTCTATTGAGCTTATTTCTAGACTACCTCCTTTGCAAGAGCTTAGAGAGCAATTGCAAGAGTTGTTAGAGAAAGAATTTATTCGCCCTAGTATGTCACCTACTAGGATGGATCAATGCAGATGTGTATAGACTACCTAGAGCTTAACAAAGTGACTATGAAGAATAAGTATCCTCCCCTAGGATTGATGATTTGTTTGATCAGCTTGTCGGAGTGAAAGTCTTCTCCAAGATTGACTTAAGGTCAGGTTATTACCAGATTCGAGTCAAGGATGAAGATATTCCTAAAACTGCATTCAAGAGCCGTTATGGGCATTTTGAGTTTCTAGTCATGTCTTTTGGACTGATGAATGCTCTTTCTATTTTCATGTACTTGATGCAGCGTGTCTTTAAGCCATATCTCGGTGAGTTTGTCATCATTTTCATCGATGACATCCTAATCTATTCCAAGATAGCTGCTGAGCACGAAGAGCATCTATGTGTCATTCTTAATTTGTTAAGAGAGTATAAGTTTTTTGCTAAGTTATTGAACTGTAAGTTTTTATTCAAATCCATAACATTTCTAGGTCACGTAGTTGATGTTGAGGCATTAGAGTCGATCAAAAGAAAATTCAAGCTATTCAATAATGGATTCAACCTTAATTTGTAACAGAGATTCGCAGTTTCCTAGGACTCACTGGTTTTTACAGAAGGTTTGTTCCTGGATTTTCTCAAATCATTTCATCATTAACTCAGTTAACTAAGAAGGAAAATTTGTACATCTGGAGCATAGCCTGTGAAGAATCTTTTCAGAAGTTGAAGCAATTATTAACTTCTACTCCTTTTCTAATACTACCTCACGAGGGTAAAGATTTTTAGGTTTATATTGATGCCTCAAAGGTAGGGCTTGATTGTGTTCTGATGCAAGATCATCGTATAATAGCATATGCCTCTAGATAGTTAAACATAATGAGAAGAATTATCCTATGCATGATCTTGAACTTGTAGTGGTATTTTTTGCTTTTAAGATCTGAAGATACTACTTGTAAGGAGTTATTTGTGAGATATTTACTATCATAAAAGTCTGAAGTACATCTTCACTCAGAAGGAACTTAATTGTTGTCAGCATAGGTGGCTTTAGTTACTTTGCTACTACGAATTGCAAATCCAGTACCTTATGGGTAAAGCTAATGTAGTAGTTGATGCCATGAGTCATAGAACGAATATATCTTCCCTTTGTTGCAATGAATCTTTGATCAAAGATTTTGTCAGACTGAATCTTGTGCCAATAAAATCTGTTGATTTGGGCACTCTATTATTTTATATTCAGTTAGATGATTCTCTAAGGTCTAAGATTGTCGAAGCTCAGAAGAAAGATGTGAGTTATTCAGTTCTAGTTTATGATATCATTAGTGGGAAGAGATTTGAATTACATCTTGATGCTGAAGGTGTGATCTTTCAGAACATTAGGTTGTGGATTCCTAAAAGCCTACAGTAACAAATATTGTCAGAAGCCCATAATTATGGTTACACTGTTCATCCCGGGAGTAGTAAGATGTATCAGGATATAAAGAAATCATTTTGGTGGTCTTACATAAAGAGAGATATTTCTATTTTCATTTCTAAGTTCCATTTATGTTTGTTAGTTAAAGCAGAGCATCAGAAACTTGATGGACTTATGAAACCCTTAGACATTTATAAATGGAAATGGTCTGACATTTCCATAGACTTCATTGTGGGTCTACCTAAGAGTAGATCTAGATCTGACTCGATTTGGGTGATAGTCAACAGACTCACCAAGTCTGCTCACTTCCTTCCAATCCATCAGACATATCCTGTGGAGAAGTTAGCTAAGCTTTATCTTAAGGAAATCATTCGTTTACATGGCACGATGAATTGCATAGTTTCTGACATAGATAGTAGATTTACTTCTAGATTCTAGTTTGCTATTCAGCAAGACTTGGGGACAAATTTAGCATTGATTACTACTTTTCATCCCCAGACTGATGGTCAAACTAAGACAATTAATTAGATTTTAGAAGATCTTCTTCATCTTTATGTTCTTGATTTTGGCAGATCATGGGAAGATCATCTTGCCTTAGTTGTGTTCACCTACAATAACAGCTTCCAGTCCTGTATCGGTATGGCTCCTTATAAAGCTCTTTATGGAAGGAGGTGTATGACTCCTATTGCTTGGACTGAAGTAGGAGACTCAGCTTTATTGTTCTGATCTGATCGAGGAGACTACTAGAAAATTTCTTCTAATTAAGTGTAATATGATGACAGCTCAGGATCGCCAGAAGAAGTATCATGATGATCGTCATCATCTGTTAGTGTTACGTGTTGGTGATCATGCGTACTTGTAAGTAAGTCCGATGTGGGGTGTGCAAAGATTTGGTGCTTTTAGAAAGTTGAGTCCAAGGTATCTGGGACCCTTTGAATTGATTGAAAAAGTCAGAATCTTTGCCTATAAGTTGAAGTTACCTGACTTTTCAGTCATGCACAATGTGTTTCACGTCTCATTATTAAGAAGGTGTTTGCTAGATCCTAGTCAACAAGTTCAGATTCCAGCAATCGAGCTACAACCTAATCTGACTTTTGTCGTAAAGCCTTTTGTAATATTTGGGGCGGGATCTTAAGCAGTTAAGAAACTGCAACATTCCTATGATCAAAGTCCACTAGCAAAATCATCCAGCTAGTGAAGCCACAAGGGATAAAGAAGAGGATATACGAAAGTAGTTCTCAGAATTTTTTTCTTAATTAGGTAGTTTTAGTTCTTTCATTTTTGTTATTATTTTCTTAGACTTCCTTCATGCATTTTTAAATTCTTGTTTTTATTTGTTGTGTCACGGGCGACACTCTTTTAAAGAGGAGAGTCTATAAGAACCCCAGTATTGTTACCCATCAATTAGTGACCTAATTGGCTATAATCTTCTTTCTTTACTCTTATATTAGTATTAAGAGCCTCTATTTTAATTTTTATGCAATTTGGAGATCGTAAGACATATTCTAGCATTTCCTAATTTTTTGATAATTTTGAGAATGCCTACTTTATATAAACCTCAGAATCCAAAACGAAGTCCATTTTTGGACTCACCACCCCCAAATTAGCTATGGGTGGTATTTTGAAAGTGTTTATAAGCCATCAAATTTTGCCTCATTATTTTAATATTATTTAATTACTCAGAAAATTAAAATAATTAATTTGATCTCCGATCAAAAATTTGATTGCATTTTTGAGTTCCTCACCCCTCAATTAGGTAATGGTGAATTTTTGGATTTTTTTTGGAGTGCATTTAAATATTTATAATTGATTAAATATATTGAATAGAATTAATATATAAATAATATATTTAAATAACTAATATTTAAATATTAAAACATTTCCAATGGCTAATATTAGAAAATGCGCAGATCCTGTGTGTGAGGCCAGCACATGGGCAGCGGTCCACAGGAATCGTGGCCGTCGCGCCTAATTCAGATCTGATCAAACAAACGACCCAGATCTGATCTGAAGCGCCAGATCTGGCCATTCGATCGACAAATCAAACAAACGACCCAGATCTTTTCCCTCTACGTCTTCCTGCTCTCTGAACCTGCGATCGGGAGTGGGCGTACAATCCTCTCTAGCTGGCTCCTCCGAGGCGTTAACCTCCCATTTTCCTTCCCTACCTAATGCATTACTCTCCTAAAGCAATCGCGGAAGCCCTAAGCTACGAGACGACTTCTAGGAGGTGCAAACCATGAGCTACGAAAACCCTAAATCTACCAGACGCCTTATCCTAGTATACTCTTAATTATACCTCTTTGAGTTCATTTTTTTTACTGCAATCGTTACTCGATAATTTGTTGCGATTTGATTGAGCTCAAGTAAATTAAGTTGAGCTCAATCAACAATTCGAGCTCTATTTAGAGGCTCAATTCCATGACTCTAGGGCATCACTCTATTTGTAATTCCATTACCTATTGACCCCAAGGTCATTCTTGTAAGGCTGGCCTCGATGAGAGCTTCTCATCGATGTGAGGGTCGTGCCAAGGGACCGTCAGAATTGTTGGGTTTATGTAACCCTAGATTCGCCTTATCCACCTGTTTGAGGATGAAGCAGTTCGGACCGCGGGTGCTGCGGTTCGGGTTCTCCCGCTGAGCTGGGATGGTTCGACCGCAGGCCACGCTTAGTTAAGTTGTGGGCCCCTCGTCGTCACGTGACACTCGCAGGAATTGCCTCATGTTGTGACAGCGCTTCTGATCTCATGCCACGCTAAATTTCATGCCGCGGTTTCTCGTGCCGCCGTCAACACTGTAACCCGTGCTGCGCCTTTTTCAAGCCGTCTTTTCTGTGCATTAATTTATGCACCTCAGTTTTATGTGCATAATTAATTCATATGTAAATATTTAACTAATGATTAAACAGAATTTAATAAATGATTAATCTGCATTTAATTAATATTTAATTATTCAAATTTTAATTCAATCATAACTTTAATAATACACATTTAAATAATACAAAATTATTTATCATTTGGATCAGAAAAATTAGACCAACAAAATGGCATAATTAAATTTAGGATTTGAATCCCAATATTTATAAGTGCTTTTTAACCCAAATTAAGTATCCCGAAAACCATAAAATCTCAACATTATCCAATTTCGACCTAGCTAGTATTATTTTACTCCTTGTATTATAAGAATCTCATTTTTATGCATATTATTTTATTTGGACAATATTTAGTGAATCAAATTCTTGGCTCCTAAATTAAAATAATTTTGATAATTTTCTTATTTCATAAATTGCATGTTTTAGGTATTGAACCTTAGGACAGCAAACATGTCACATTATTTTCTTCAATGTCTATTTTAATTGCATTAATAGAGCTTAGTTCTCTTAATTTAGATGCTTATATATTTAGCAAATTGATTGATTCAACCTTCAACCTTAGGATACATGCTTTATGTTTGATTTTATAATTGATTTACATGTGATCTTAGGAGTTGTTGATGCACCAAATTGGTGTAGTTAACTTTAAATACTTATGTGATCTTAGGAAGTAAATCAATTAGGACAAGCCCTAAGTAATTAGATTTAAATCCTAATTCATTCACCCTTAGCCCTTAAAAACCCTTAATTATGTCCTTTAAAGAATTAAATTTGGAGTCCTTGATTTTATTAGTATAGTTTAAGAATTCTATTGATTTCATTAACCTTTAAGTTATAGAAATTATAAAGCTTGTAGCTTATAATTCCTTCATCTCCTATACACTTAGATCTTTTATAAATTACTTTGATCTAGTTAGATTTGTAATAGATTTGATTAGATTCTTCTAATACAATTTAGTTAGATGAGTTGAGTTTGTAGAACCTTAACTTCCATGATAATTTCATAATTAACCCTTTTCTAACTAGTTTCTTAAGTTATGATTTAGTTAACCAACTTTAAATCAAATGGTTTAGGATAAGAATAGGATTAGTTTCATTTAGTATCATTATACTTACAAATTTTTTTGCCACCTCATAAAGTGAAATCAAACTACTACTTTCCAAAAACTCCAACTATATATATTACTTATAATTGACTTGAGATCAATATATATAAGTTAATTAGGAGCACAATTTGCTCCAATTTTTAAGTAGATCATTAAAAGTTAGATAACTTTGGATATCACATAGCTTGCAATTATTGAATTTTTTCTTGAATGCTTTCTTAGCTTTGCCCCTATTTCATTTGACACATTCATGTAAGACATTGTGTATAAATAAAACTTCACATTTAAAAGTATAGGGGTTTACAATATTAGTTAAGCCAAGGGTAGGCTAATTAGAAGTAATAAAGAGACCTCACATTCTCAGAGGGTGAGTGTGAGTATTTATTGTTTTGAACCCCACTTTCCTTTACCTGTTAGACAGGCGTGCTTAACTCCTCGCTTCATTCTGCATTTTCCCGCAGAATGAATACTTTCATAAAATAACTTTAATTTAATAAAATATGAGTTCTCCTACAATCTTATTGATTGTGAAGACTTATTATAGCTTTTAGCTATGTTACCTTTCAAAATTCCAGGCTATGTATTTCTTAAACTTATAATTTAAGTTTTTCTTTCATTTATTATGCTTTGCACTTTCTATATCTTTAGTACTGTACTTTACTTGTTTATAGTTCATTTAGATTATAATGAATGTTGCTATAATTTCATTTAAATACTTCACTATCTTCTTTTCTTTACTTAGCTTAAGTTCATTGAACATATACATGCTTCATTTTATTTATTTTTATATGCACATTAGTTCTTTTCTAGCCTATCTAGAATGCTTTTACCCTTACTTTACTTGCAAGTTAGAATATCTAAACTTATGAGTATTCTTACTCACTTTCCTTTTCATCTATCTTCTTACTTATTTTATTATTTTCTTTTCACTATTTAAGTGCTTTCATTTGCTTCACTGTTTACTTTCATATTGTAAGCTAGTTGTGATATCCAAATCAAACTATTCAAATATTTAGCCCAATCTTAAATTGTGCTTAGACTGTTTAACCACTCTTTTTATTTTCTTGGCTTTGCCCTATCACATTCAAATGCCAAAATGTGATAGATCAGGTGCATTTGGATATTTATGGAGTTGGACCAAGTACTTAAAGTCATAATTGCTTTCGCTTAATTGTTATTTACTTGCCTTTTATTAAGTGAGCGAGAGACCTTATTTAATTGCTATTTACCTTAATGGTTTGTAATAACTTAAATTAATTATTTTTGCCTTTACTTATTTTGTGATGGAAATAGTTATTTCTTACTTAAATGGCTTGGTTTGGATAAATGGATAAAGGAATGAATTGCATAAATATCTCATGTTCATAAGTCTAATTATTATATGTGATTAATTGTATCTAATCCTACTTGTAGCATAATTGTACATGCATTTCATATTTGTACACTTATATTGTTGTATGTGAATGTCCACCTTTACTACTACTTGCAATTGTTATGTTCCTATATGTAATTGTAATCACTTTAATTCCTATTGTTGATTGTAATTGCATCAATACTCTATTTCATGAATTTTACATGTATTTACCGTTCACATATTTCATTTCTTCTATTTATAATTACATCTGCACTTTCATTTTTAAGTAATTATAATTACTTTCTTCATTATATGATTACTTGCCTTACACATCTATACAACTATCATTTTCATACATGTATTTGAAATCATATTCATTATGTGCATTTCCTTGCTTCCACTTTCTCATCTTAACTTAAGACCTTCTTCGTGATCCTTGGCCAAACTTAGTATCTAGCATTTGCTTAATTTTTCTCTAATTAGATATTAGATGCTAAGGTGACGCTCCAATGTTGGGTTTAATTCCTACTCAATATTGGGATCATCATAGCTGCGGTGCACTGTAGTGTGCTTGGGCATGCTGCAGCGGTTTGCTACCAAATAGTTTTAAATGAATGCCTTCTGCGGCGCGCGGTAGCACCGAGCTCTCGGTTAGAGTCCACTACAGCGCGCTGTAGTGGATCGCTTTACATTTTTTCTTCTAAGTTTTTTCCCTGGTTGTTTGCTGTGGCGCGCGACATCACCAAGCTCTCAGTTTGGTTCCGCTACCGCGCACGATAGCGCCAGTGTCTCGAGTTGAGACCGCTGCAGTGCGCTTGGGCGCGCTGCAGCGGTTTTCGTCCAGAATGCTACCTTTTACTCCAGAATTGTCTTTTCCCCTATTTTCCCTAAAATTGTTGGAAACCATATGAAAGCATGTTGTTCTAATGAAATACTTGTATGTTTTTCTTCTTTATTATGCAATAAATCTTGCACTCATCAATTAGCATCTTCATGATGGATCAAAAGGTCTCCACAACACAAAAATATACCACTTGGAGAACTTTAGAAAGTCACCCCCTCTTCCTTGTTTAACTCTTCATTATCCTCTTCTATTCTTAACAAGAACGTGATGTGGCACACCCCCGCTCTCTCTTCATGTACTGAGGCCAACTAAAGCTGCACATAACTTCAGTTTCTCTACTGTTACTGCTTTATAAGTATATCAGCTAGATTCTTAGAAGTTTGGATCTTCTCTAATATGAGTTGTCCTTCTTCCAATAGTGTTTAGATGAAATGGTAACGGACTTGAATGTGCTTTATCCTGGCATGAAATGTTGCATTCTTTGCTAGGTGAATATTGCTCATACTATCATTATAGAGCTTTACATCCTTCTACTCCTTGTCCAATTCTACCATAAAACTCTTCAACCAGATCATCTTCTTACTTGCCTCTATGATGGCAACATATTCCGCCTCCATGGTAGATATCGACATGATGTTTTATAGCCTAAAGATCCATCTCACCGTTGCACTTCCCAATATATATACATAACATGTAGTATTTCTCCTGCTATCAACATCTCATGCATGATCTGAGTCTATATAGCCTTGCAAAATAATATCAGCTTTTCCAAAGCATAAGGCTTTGCCTGTTGTACCTTTTAAATACCTTATGATCCACTTGACCGCATCCCAATGGTGCTTCCCTAGGTTTTCCATGAATTTGTTAATCGCTCCCACAGCATGGGCAATATCCAGTCTCGTGCAGATCATTGCGTACATCAAGCTCCCAATAGCTAAAGCATAAGGAACCTTCAGCATATGCTTATTCTCTTCTTTAGATTTCAGCATCTGCTCCTTTGACAAGCTGAAGTGACTTGCTAGAGGAGTGCCCATTGGCTTCACTTCACTCATGTTGAATCTTTTCAGCACCTTTTCAACATATTCTTTCTGCAATAGTTTCAGGATTCATGCTCTTCTTTCCCTATTGATTCTCATACTAAGAATTTGCTTGGCCAGCCTCAAGTCCTTCATGTAAAACTCTTTTACATAAGCTCTTTCAATATCCTTATCTCCTCCTTATCCAATCTTGCGATCAATATATCATCTATATAAATCAACAGAAGGATATAAGAGGACTTACACTATTTTATATAACAACAGTGATCCACCTGGCATCTTTTGTACCCTGATTC
The DNA here is from genome assembly GCA_016760335.1 of Gastrodia elata. NCBI lineage: Eukaryota > Viridiplantae > Streptophyta > Magnoliopsida > Asparagales > Orchidaceae > Gastrodia > Gastrodia elata. The sequence continues at coordinate 2,548,510 of CM028679.1, forward strand.
TGATATGAACTTGTCAAATCTTTTGTACCACTACCTTGGAGCTTGCTTCAAGCCATAGAGGCTCTTCTAGAGCTTGCACACTAGCTCAACTTTTCCTTTCTTTTGAGTCTTGTACACTTCAGGTTATTGCATGTACAACTCCTCCTATAGTTCTCTATAAAGGAATACAATTTTGACATCTACTTAATACAGATGCAAATACTCAACTGCAATAATGTCCAACACAACCCTAATGGTTATCATCTTCACAACAAGGGCAAAGATCTCACTATAGTCAACCCCATGCCTTTGCTAGAAGCCCTTTACTACAAGTCTCACCTTTTAGCGCTTGCTCCCATATAGTTCCTCCTTCAACCAGCAAACCCACTTGTTCTGAAGGGCCTTCATTTTAGTTGGTAAAGGTGCCAACATCCATGTCCTATTTAAAATGAGTGATGCCATTTCATCATTCATGCCAGCCTCCCACTTGATTGAATCTTAAACCTGAAGTGCCTCTTCTAAGCTTTTTAGTTCACCACCATCCATTCGTAACAGATAAAATAAGGAATGAGTGTACCTCTATGATGGTCTTATAACTCTTGTGGATCTTCTTAACATGGGTTTTTATGGTTCAATATTGACAGCCTTCTTAGCTTTTTCATATACTCCAACATCTGGCTCAATGCTTCTTCAAGTTCTCTCTTTAATACAATTGCTATGCTAAGGATTTTTTAGTAATAATCTAAGCAGTTCACGTAATCTAAAATGATTTATAACTTACAACCCTACAAGTTAGGATTCACTTTGAGTTTCCTAAATGACATTAAAGGTATAAGTACTAATCTAAGTTGAATTGGAAGCTTATCTCATTACCAATTATCTAATCTCATGAGGCTACTAACCTTAGCTTAGTACTAATATCCTTAGCTAAAAGATTAGCATAGGAGTTTTTCTAACCTTAACTTCACCAAGGATCCTTAGGATTGGGATATCCTAATCAATAATTTTACTAGATGACTAGTTAATGAATCTCTAGTAAGTGGAGTTCTAAGGCTTAATTAAATGATTAAGCACACTACAATATGACTAAAATACTTAATATGGTAGGTAGGGCCAAGTCTATGCTTATGGAAGAAAAGGTACGAGGGTAAGTTATATCTAACCACTAAAGAGGTTCACTAATGATTCTTGCTCACATAAGAAGCTAACTAGTCCAAACCACCCTAGGGTTTAGGACTACTACAATCTTAAGTACTAAATCAAGAATTAGGATCATTGAAGATCAATTTATATTTATGATGAGGCTCTAGTTTAGTTTACTAGCACTAAAGTAGGAGTACGTTATTCTAGGTATTTGCCTACTCAAAGAACCATCTAGTATTGTAATAAGACTTTAGATATGTTCTCTAAGGTGTCCTAGCTTTTAGGAGACCTAAACATACAAAACCCCAAATTTGGGAATTTAACATTATTTTATTCAATGGTCAAAACTCGCATTTTCCATTTGTTATCCAAATCATGTAAACACAGTGGTTATAACTTCTTTATAACATAATGACTAAATTGACACTAAGTCAGTTCAAATAAGACATCAAATGGCTAATTGAAGTCTTAATGACTCTTAATGACACTTAAAAGGTCATTAAAAAATTTAGTTATCAAATTGAAAATTAGTTAATAATTAGATTAATAAATAATTAGTTAAATTATTTAAACAATCCTTCCATTTATTGAATTTAAACATAGCTGCATGCAGCTCACACGATGCATGAACAAGAACCGCGAGTCCCATGCGGGTCGGGTCGCATGCGTGGTATGACGCCAGACCTGGGCTGGGTCGTGTCGACCCGAATTGAACCCACAATTGCTGTATTCTAATATTCGGAGCTAGGGCATCAAAATTTCCCTAGATCCAGTTGTTTTTGGCGGTCAGCCCGCATGTCGATCCAAAGGTCTCGGAGAGACCTTTCGATTGGTAGATTGACTATTGCCGAAGACGGCCCCTAGCTCCAACAATCTCAAGCCTTAGATGCTATGTATTAGATGCAGGCGAAGTGAGCAAGTCAATGTAATTGAACTCGATATGGCTTGATTGAGCTCGATCGGCTTAATCAAATGATTCTAAAGTACAAGAAATAGTTAAATAAAGTTGCATTGAGGAAATTTCTTGATTAAGTCAAAGGAATCAAAGGTATCTCAATCCTAATAAAAGTCAATTTAGGGTTAGGTCACAAGCCTCCTTAGGAACACGCAACCTTCTTCTGTCTCGTCTGCAACTTTGACTCACCCAAATGAGGTTTAATGCTAGAAAAGGAGAGTTAGTGGCTGCGGAAGGGTGCTCGGGAGAGTGCTGTAGCACGGTCTCTGCAACACTCGTGCAATCCTGGGAGATGCACAGTGCAAGCGCTCACAGTCGATCAATCTGGGGCGATCGGGCAGTGGATGGCCAGGATTCGATTCGTTAAGTCAGTTAGCATTGTTAGGCTAGTTAACGATTAAATTAAATATTAAATATTTAGTAAATTATTTAATTTTCTTTAATTAAAATTAGATAATCAAACGAGCTCCAAAAATGCAAAAAATTTACCCTTAACTAAATAGCGAGCGAGGACCTCAAAAATATTTGGGGATTTCAATTTAATTATCTTAATTTTTGAGCACTTAAATATATAAAAATATTCGGGGGAAGTCTGACGCCTTTCAAAAATTCCTAAAATATCACCCCTTGCTAATTTAGGGATGAGGAGTTCAATGGCAAACTATGATTTTGATTCTAATGTCAAATTAAATTAGGTAATTTCCAGGGTGTTCAAATTTCCTCGAAATACGCACCAAAATAAATGATCTCTAAATTGCACCAAATTTTAGGTACATGCTCCTAATAATATTAGGAGTCTACTGGCAATGATTTTAACTTAATTTAGATATCTAAAACTAAGTAACAACACTCGGGTTATTACATGTAGAAATCACTCCAAGTTTTCATAGAGTAAAAAAAATAATTTCAATCACTACTTTAATGGAAACCATAACTTAATTAGACAAAGAAAAACTTTTAACAATCCACCTCAACAACACAAATTATAAAACATGTGATTAGAAGGAGCCTTTAACTCCTTCAAGGCTAAAACTTTATCATTGAAGCACAGAATTGAATAAATCATAAATAAGCACGAATCCTATATTTATAGGATTAGAATAATTCTCCATAACATTGAAATACAATTGGGACAAATCTCTCACCAACTAACTAATATACAGTATGGAGTGCTCTCGAGTACTATAAAAATAAGTCTGAGGGAAATAGTGAGTGCCATCACATCAGAATATGTAACAACCCTAGGTTGTTACTTAGCTTAATCTTAGCTTAATTATAGCCTAATTATCATTCCATTGAGTTCATCTAGTTATTAGAGCCAAACTCTAAATATTTATGGTAATTTGGAGCTCAATCGAATATTTGTATTATTTTAATAATATTTAATAAATCAAAAAATTGAGATATTTAATTTGACCTCGAAATCAAAATCCAACTTCGTCAATATGCTCATCATCCCCAAATTAGCAAAGGGTGATATTTTGGAAGTATTTGGAAGTCATCGGATTTTCTCGAATAATTTAATGTACTTAAATACCTCAAAAATTGGGATAATTAAATTGATCTCTAAATTAAAATCCGACTTCATCATTAAGTTCCCCACCCTTGAATTAACTAGGAGTGAATTTTTAGAATTTTTCAGAGCTCATTTATTCATCTAATTTTTAATTTTAGAAATGTATTAATTAAAATTAGAAATTTACTTAATGCTGGAATTTTTCAGAGCCCATTTATGCATGGAGCTCCCTCTCCTTCTCCTTCATGCTGTGGATGGGAGAGGACTTGCTCCCTCTCCTAGCCCATGTCTCTGCTCCCTTGCTGAAGCCATCCCTCTCTTTCTCCTTAATGCTAGATCACTCAACTTCACTCTCCATTTTGCTATCAGCTAAAGCTCCTTCTCCTCCCCAAGCTCTTGAAGAACCTTGAGCTTTCTTCCTCCTCTTGCTAGCAGTTGAAGGAGCTCTTGAAAAACTCTATCTCCTTCCATTTGCAAGCTCAGGCACCCTCTTGTATCATTTCCTTGTACTTTTCTTACCCCCATTGGATGGATCCAACAACTACTTCTTATTACTCACATGCTTATTTCACATCTTTAAGAACGAGTATTTGAGCGATCGAGCTCAATAGAGCTCGATCAAAATCCATTTAAAAGAGAAAATGAGTAATGTTGCATAGTGAGAATCACGCATAGGTGCTAGGGCAATATTGTTTACGATGTTAGAATAATATTTTTATATCGATTTTGATATCAATGGAAAGGTCTTGGAAAGATCTTTTCATCGGTATATGGCACCACAATTGATGTGCCTTGAATTGAGAGTACATGGGTGCAATAGGAAAGACATCTTATTTTTTGTCCAGGCAAAATCACCATCGAGCGCTACATTGCACTGTAGCGCCTGGCTTTTGGCCAGGGAGCGCTACAGCACGTCGCAATGCCGCGTCTGGAAAAATCTAGCACCGTTGTGTGCCGCAGCGCCTAAAAAGATTGCATCGGGCCGCAGCGCCCGTGTCTTGCGAAATCTGGCACCGCAGCACCTAAATGCGCGCCGCAACGCCTGTTTCTCAGAAAATCTGGCCCCCTAGCACGCCGCAGTGCCTAAAAGCGCTGCGGCGCCCACCTCTCAGAAAATCTGGTGCCGTAATGCACTGCAGTGCCTGAAAGCATTGTCACATGCCACAGTGCCAGTGCCTTGGGATATCTGGCATCGTAGCACCAAAATCCATTGTAGCACGCTGTAGTGCCTAAAAGCGCAGCAGCAGCCCGACACAGAGCATCGTAACACCTGGCTCTCAGACAAGCAAGTGCTACAATGCACTATTGCACGCATAATTGCCCAATTTTGCCAAAATTTCATATTTTTCGTATTTGGATGACTCTAGAACCCTACTAATGCAAAAATATATCAAAATCAAAATTGGTTATAATGAAATCATGCATTGGATAAATTTATAGGTGATTTTTAAATGTGATCTCCATGCATAGGATGTTTAGAAATATATTTGTTCAACTAGATTTAAATTCTAAATTTTAAATTGCTAATTAAGTACTAATTGCTTTAGCTCATAATTAGTGAATCTTAGAATTTATTGATCTCTGATTTGCTTTGTAAGTATTTTATGAATAATATGTGTGCATGTTAAAACATATAACTTTTGATTTGGACACTTAAAACTTTTGAAGTTCTCTAATCAAGGATGGAACCCCAAAGGGATTAATTTAAGAACTTAAATTAGTCAAACCTCAATCAATTATGATTTTACACTAATAATTAATGAATAATTCAACAATTATCTTATTAATCAAATTCTATGCAAATAACCCTAATTAGGTTAAATTTGGAGTCAAACCCTAACTTGATGAAATTTAATCTCAAATCTAATTAACATGAATTAATTGAATTCTTAATTTGAATATTTAATAACTTGCATAAATTCAATAACTCTTGTTAATTTGCTATTGATCTTAGACAAGTAAACTAAAAAATTAATAGCTATAACAAATCCATGTGATTTATTATTTTAATCTAAGCTTAAGATCCTCTTAAGTAAGAATATCAATATAATATAACTTATAAAATGAAATGGACTATAGATTGATCAATTCTCAATAAGTCACATGATTGAAGCCCATGATTGATGTAGTTGATTATGTTGCAAGTGTTAGAATTTCATACTTAATGTAAGTATCTAAATTATGTGATTGAAATGGTAGATCTAAGTGAACTTTTACAACTTAAAATTTAACTAAAATCTAATTATATTTTTTAGTACTTTGATCTTTAAATTAAATATAGTGATCTGATCAACCAAATATTAGACCTTAAGTAAGTTAACTATTGAGGTAAGAAGAGCTTATTATTTGATTTTGAGGTAGAAGCTTAGATGCACCTATATAACCTTAGAAGCTTGATCTTAAGACCTTGTGGTAGCATATCGTAAAGATTCTAGATTGAAATCATCCCTTGTGGTAGTACCCAAAGTTGAGTGGCTTTTATGCCGCATCCTTGGAGCCTTTGTGTAGGATTCACCATAGTGGAGTACGGATTCATTAGTTTATTACTCCTTGATTCTTAAATAGCATTGTTAAAATGAACACTAGTAGTGTTGTCATATGGAAATAATAATGCATATCCATAGAGCTGAATTATTTAGCATAAAAAAAATTAGTTGATTTACCCTAAATAGAACTGTAGAATCACTGTCTTATCCTAGGTAACAGAATAAGAACAGTTCAGTTCAAGATAAATATCCCAAATCCAAAGTGTATTATAAGTAGGGGATGGAACAACTTAGTTTGAGAGAATAAACTGTAAAAGGATTATGTCCCTTATCTTTGTGCACATCTATAAGCGCAGTTAAGCAAATAAAGTGTTCCAAAATACCTTTCTTAAGACACCTCAAGATATGTTTATAAGCTGGGGATTTAACAGCTTAGTTTGAGAGAATAAACTATAAAATGATTGTGTTCCTAAAATTTATGTGCATCGATAAGTGCAGTTAAATAAACTAAGTGTTAAAGTCTCCCTTCCTAGAACATGCTAAATCATGTGTATGCAACCTCTACAATTGATGATTGAGAGTGTAGTTATAGTAAGAACTATGAATTTAAAAAGATTAAGATAGAATTGAGAATTCATTTAGATGAATTATGAACAGTAGAGACAAATGGATTTAGTACTTAGTTTTGTTCGATTTCTATATTCTGAATGGCTTAAAGCATATAGTCATTAAATACCTAGCATATCATGAATGCATAAGTCATGTCAGTATTAGTAGAATGCTTGGCTCACCTAAGGACTCCATTAGTGGAGCTTCAACTAAGGACTCTATTAGCGGAGTGCTTAGCTCACCAAAGGACTCTGTTAGCTGAGCATTTGCTCACCTAGGATCTGTGGGGTGTTATATGACACCTAGTCAGCATATTTGTAGCATACAGTCCTGTGGCATATGTATAAATTCAGTGGCATACAACATAATTTTAATTCATTATTTACTTGTTTCAGCTTCTTTACTGTCTTCTCTACTTTTAGTACTTAGTTTTCAATCTCAATTTTATTTTACTTTCAAATTTGTATTGTTTTTGATTTTTCAGCTGATTTAAAGCATTTTGCAGTTTTATTTGATTTCTTAAATGTTAAATATTAGATAATTATAATTGTTTAGAAAAGCTTTTTATGTATTAGACTCATTATCTAACATGTGGTACTTTTGGGATTCGACAAATTTTCAGATCCAGAGCTGCTTGTGGAACAAGGTCAGGAGGCTTCACACGAGATCCATGAGTTGTTCATGGAGCAACAGTGAACTCTGCATCAGCATTTACATTTCTCACATTAGCTTACTTTAGTTTAGTAGATAGACTATTTTCTATAATTTTATTTAAAGTAAACAGTTTGTAATGATGCTGGATGATATTTTCTTTTCTTTTCTGAAATGAATGATTTACTTAGCTTCTATGATGAATGATCTGGATATATGTTTTAGCTTTCACACTTTGTGTTTACTACTACTTATACTTAGTATTGTGATGTGGTCAGCAAAAGTGAAATGCTAATACTCATGTATATTGGATCTTTATTCAACTAATAATCTAATGTACATAAGTGCCCTACCTAATACTTAAGATAAGGATTTTACACTTATCTTAAGGATTAGTACTCAACCCTCTTTCCTTTGGGATTGAGTCTTAGCAGCATTCATTTGAATCAGCAGATATTAGAGGAGGTTCAGCAGTTCTTCCCGAGTAACGCACCATTCTGCCGCCAAATGTTTATTCAAATTACCTCAGTTGTGCGCGGCGACAAGACGGGGCGTTACTGAAGATGTGGAGGAAGAGTTTGTGCTTTTTGATAAAATAAAACAAATCCTCAATTGCAAAAATTAGCAGAAACCCTTTCAAAGGAAACTTAGAGGGTGAGAGTGTTGAAAGAAAAAGAGTGTTAGAAGAGAATTTAGTATGAATCAAAAGGAAAGATTCTAGGATGATAAACATCCCTTATGTGATTGATGGACAAGTCTTTTTGGATCCCTTGTGAGATCTAGGGGGATGGAAGACACACCCATGATTATAGAATTTTCTAATCAAGACTCAATAACCCTGATTAGAATTTTGAAAATTGTTCTAGTGAGCTTAGAAAGTTTTTGATTCCTACTAATTCCACCATCATTTTTGGGAGACCTTTCCTTGCCCCAACTTGGGCAATTATTAAAGTGGAAAGTGGAATAATGAAGATTAAAATAAATGGCAAGGAGTGGAATGTGGATTTAATGCCTACCCTTCACAAAGAGAAAAGCTTGCATTTGAAATGGAGAGAGAGATAGATAGATCAGATAAAACCTGTTGAGACTAAAATTGAGAAAGAATCTTCTTATGTTATGAATCTAAGGGACTCACAGACACCTCATCTAGAGGTGTAATATTACATGAAGCTAAAGTAAAAAAGAAAACTTGAAGGGAAAAAAATAAAAGGAAGTTAAATCAAACTTGGGGGATGAAATTAATGATACCTTGACTAACGAATTGGCTAGATTTAAACTAAGCATAGTATTAGTAAAATCATCTTGTGCCCATCCAAACTCTTTAAAAATCATAGAGAAGTGCCACAAGATAGTGAGGAGTGATTCAATTTAGATTATTGGTTAGACTGAAGATGTTAAAACAAGCTTTTATTGTGAAGCATCCCAAAAATTTTGATTAGCTTATTTATTCTGGTTGTGAGTACATATGTTAATAAGTAAAACAAAATTTTTTACAACCTGATTTCTTTTTATAAAAAATGAATTAATAGAGAGAATTTAAAATTTCCTAAAAATAGCACGCCACAACGCGCCATAGCGCTCCACAACACGCTACAGGCTGGAATTTGTAACTTTGCGCAATAGTGCGCCACAGCGCGCTGCAGCACACGACATAAGAATTTGAACAGCTATGCAAATTAATTATAGAATACCTAGGAACCATTCCTATCCATTGAAGTGCACTGTAACCAAGAAAAGTGGTCAAAAAGGTGATAACAATTATGTCCTTTGGTCTTCCCAATGATTGAATGGTTAAATCACACTTATGGCCCTTAATGGCAAACTTTTTGACCAACCATTGGGACGAGGACATGTGGAAATTAGGAGCAAGTTTTAGCTCTATAATTGAATTTAAATAGCAAATGGAGGAGAGAAACACACTTCCACACTTAGAAAATCTCATCCCCTTCTTGAATTCTTAGAACTTGATAAATCTTAGAGATGGCCATCTGTAAGAAATCAATAGTGAGCAAGGCGGTAATAGCTTCTTCTTTTGAGGGAAGTTGTGATGATGATAAGAGTTTTTCTCTTTAGAAGCTGAATAGTGATTCCAGCAAATTACTTTCAAGAAGAAGTTGATTCATGAATGGGGATTTGAAGAACCATATCCAGTGAAACATTCTAACATCATCATTCAATGATGGGTGAACCTAGTGGGGAAACATGATGTGACCCTTTCAATTCTCATTCAAAAGTGTTTTCAATGTAATAAACGCTCGACGGTAGAGCATTTTTGTCCGAGGAAAAGTTGTTGAATTTAAACTCCTACAAATTAAAAAAATTAATGGGATAGAATTTGTAGACAATTGTGCGTACAATCATTATATTAATTTTGATTATGATCCCAAAGAAGTTATGGAAGCACTCACAGGAAGTAATGCCAACCATAGTGGGAATGTCGCCAACATTCCAAGAGCCTTGCTAACTGTTGTAGCATGCATCGCTTGGCATATTCTCATCTCCAGTAAAATAATACCATTTGGCATTTGAGTGAAATGACCCGATTGAGAGCTATACTAAGCATGCATCACTTAGCATATTCTCATCTCCTAGTAAAATAATGCCATCTTGGCATTTGAGTGAAATGACCCGAATGAGAGTTGTACTAAATTATGCCATTCAATGTCTGGGAGCTAAGGATAGTTTCAAAATAATCTTTGAGCACCTTTGGGAAGCTCTTGGTGGTCCATGTGCTGATCTTGCTTTTGGATTCCCTATTACTGGGATCTGCCTCGAGCAAGGGGTGAAACTAAGTAGTGATGAACCCCTTGTGTCTGCCCTGAGCACCTCTCACGAACCTGCACACTCACTACTCTAGATGAAAGAAGCAAAAAAGAGAGGCAAGGAGCGAGGGAAGGAACTTCAACTTCAGCAAGCCAAAATTCCATGTTGACAAACCTTTGAAGGCAGATGGACATGTTAAAGGAATAACAAAGGCAATTTGGTAAATGTGTGGATGCACGGCTTAACTATTGTGAGACCACTGTATGCTAACACTGCAAATACACCTAAGACTTTAACACAGTTCTTAGGGGAATGTTTATAAATTAGTATTTGTATGGTGGTCCAGGAAAAATAGTTTTTACACCACCACCAATGCTAGTACCTACTCTAACCATCCCTTGGCCTGAATTTGTGAGGAAAAAGATGAAGACGAGGAAGAAGAAGAAGATGGGAATTAAATAATCAAGTTAATTTTTTTTTTTTGCTTATTATTATTTTTTTTAGTTATTTATATTTTTGAGTCATCCATCACCTATGTAACTCATTACTCATACTTAATGAAATTAATGTAATCACTTATTGGAAGTTTACATCTTACAATTAAGCTCTAGAAATTGGCTTGAAAGTTAGAAAATCTTCATGAATATATTAGTTTGACATGTGGGTGATTGAACGAATAAGTAACCACAATACGTCAAGGATTCGACAAAAACTGCTTAACCACTACCTTAACTCTTTTATCAAATAAAAAAACAAGGCTCATATTAAATAAATGAAAGATTGACTTAAATCAGGAATATGCTAGGCTTCTGTAGAACTTCATAAATGTAATGCATGAAAATGGGATGAAGAAAAATATCTCTCCCATAAAACATGAAAATCAAAAGAGATGAAGAAAACTGTTTCTCCCATAAAAGTTTTTAAAAAAAATGAAGGGATGAAGAAAAATATATCTTCCAAAATTGAGTGTGCATTAAATTTCATAAGAAGAAGAACACATGGCATAAGATAATTTCTAAAGACATCATCATTCAAATATACTTAATACGAAACTTGAAATTCCCTAGAAAATTTCATATAACCATCTAAGGATATAAAAGGAAGAGTCAAGAATAGTGGGAAGGGCAGTTAAATATTGAACCAAAGCAAATTGAGGTTACCTTTAATTGATCATAACATTATTAAATTAAAAGGAGAGCTTCAATTCTGATTCAAAAAAGAGTAAGATTGTAAAAAAATTTTACTATTCCAAAAAGTCATAGGTTGCTTACTCGATGATGACAAAGAAGTTAAGTGTGGGGGTGTGATGAACCCAATAAATATATGGAATTTTGTGATTATAGTTTATATTTTTCTTAAGATTAGTTGCACTTTTAGTGTGTTTTTTTATGGCATAAAATTCAAGTAAGAAGAGATCAAATTGAAACAAAAAGAAAATTTGAATAAAATGATGCTACAACACACCATTGCACCCAACTTAGTACAAAGTGCCAAAACGCCAAAATTCTACGTCTGAAGTAATAATATTTAGTAATGGAAAATACACATCTGCGTTTGCACGCAAGTGTACGTGGTCTGAAGTAATAAGTTAAAATTTTAATTCTGGGATTTATCATGCTCTGAAAATGGTGGTTTTGATACTAAGTTATATCTTTTTTCAATAATATTTAGAAGATTGAGTTTTGGTTTTGATTTGGTTCCTAAATTATCAATGCAAATGACTTTAAAATAAGATACAGTTTGCTTAAAGAGAGAAAGTTGGGGTTTCATTGTAGTACTTGTAAGGATTTGGGGTTGTCACTTCTTTGTTTAAATGTATAAATTGATCTATTTATGCTGAATTAAAGTATGTGATCACTGTTAGAATTAGAGCAATCCTCCAATTACAACAGGTTCAGATTTAGTGCAACAAGGAGAACTCCTATTGGAGTTCTACCTCAGCACTTAAACCTCTATGAGATCTTAATTTAAATGACCTTTGATTTCCTACGTCTAGGTTACCAAATATATTCTCTTACTTCTTAGATCTCACAAACATAATTTCTATCAACAATGCATCATGCACTTATAAATGTAGTTTAGCTAAATGAGAGGATGAATTAGCTCCAATGGACTATATCACGTCATCCATTGGGTTTCCAACGTCCTCTCATCCCTTCTAATTTGCTAAGCTGCAGAGCATTGAGTTGATGAGAACGTGGTTCACAAGCATCAAATCTCTTGGTTGAGCTCTTAAGGAAATGGAGCAAGTGAGCTTTGAGAACTTGTCACATAGTTCTCAGCTCTACCTACACTGCCCTCCTAGCTCTTGTCCAATTGATGAGCTCAGAACTCAAGTTCTTTAATTAATAATTCCTTTAAGTTTATTTTCTAGCAAAAATGGTTTGATGTAAAGTTCATCCAGGCATTCCATCACTATAATAAATATAGATAGTTAAAATAGAAATCATTTTATTCATTTAATCATTTCCATCACAACACCATAATAACCTTACATTTTCCTACAACTACATCCCAACTCTCCCCAAGAGGGTTTAACTTTCCATTACAAGATAAGTATGAGCATACATGCCAAGGGAAATAAACCTTGTCCTCAGTTTATAATAGAAAATAATCAAAAAGGAAGTTAGATAAAATACTAGGAAGCACTAAGAGGTTTTCTAGGGTTCTCTTGAATTTCCTCATGCACTTCAACTTGACTTCTTCTACTTCTCCCTTGCTGTCTACTTCTCTTCACTCTTCACGTATCATTGTTGGCCCCTTAGAGAGTTCTCCTCCTTTTCCTTACTACAGCCTCTCTTTTAGACTTTTGAATATCATAATTTGGAACCCTCTTAAGGTCTGAGATTGGCCCTTAAATAGGGAAGTTCTCAGTCCCCAAGGCATTAATCATCTGACTCTTCACCTTCCTTAGTTTAATTCAAACCCTATAAATGTTAGTTCTATTTAATCTATTGGGATTTAGCATGAATACTGCACTTTAGTTTTCAAGAGGCTAGGGAAGGCCAAAGGTTACATTTTATGGCCTTCCCTATGCTACATTTATGGATGTTCTGGGAAATTTTGGATCGACCGCTGGGGTATGCTATGGCGTGCTATGGAAACAGTGTTCTAAACACTGTTCTGCTGTGGCATGCTGTGGCAGCAGCATTCCAAACACTATTCCTACTATAAGTTAGTATCTTTACCATGGGTCATCGATGTGCCCGCTGTGGCACGCTGCAGCGATTTCATCTTCAAAGAGGCGGAATAGTAACTATTTCATTAAATCATATATAGTTTGTATGAATAATCAAAAATGCCACAGCGGCGCGCTGCGACAGTTGAAAGTTTGAAAAAACAGAATATTGATTTTTCCATTAGCTCACATAAAGTTTGCATAAATAATCAAAAATGCCGCTGTGGTGCACTGTGACGCGTTATGTCAGTTGAAAGTTCATGAACACGGAATAGTCACTGTTCAATTAGTTCACATAAAGTTCTTAAAGATTAATTAAATATGCTGTCGTGGCGCACCGCGACAAGCTGCAGTAGTTTTGTTCTAGGTTAGTGCAAATCCTTACGGGGGATAGCACGCTATGGCTCACTTGGAACGTGCTGCAGCGGTTTATTTTATAAGAAAGCGGATTGGCATTGTTTAATTATTCGCATATGATTCTGATTTTTCTCTGGGGAAATGACGTTGTGGTCCGTTGTGGCGCGCTGCAGTGCGCTACAGTGGGCTTCCTTCAAGGTCCTCAAGTATTCTTCGAGGTGAGGAATTTTGATGTTTCGCCATAGTGCGCTATGGCGCGCTACGGCGCACTGCGGCGATTTTCACCCAGAATTCAGTGATTCAGCTCATAGTTCCCATTTTTTTTATTTTTCCTACAATGGTATGATTTCCACTCAAAGTATATGGATATAAATGATGATTTGAATGCTTAATCACAATATTTTTGCTATAAATTTTGGATATATCATACCCCCACACTTAAATTCTTGCTCGTGCTCAAGTAAGCTCAAAATGAAATTTTTTGAAATTTTTAGTTAATGGATTTAATGTGGCATGTCAATGTGTAATGAATTTAGCTACTAAGTAATGCTCTAAGTTAAGATGACTTCAAACCTTTCAATTTCTACTACCCCCTTTCATCAAGTTCAAATTTCTATTCTCAATTTAGTTTCACATCAAATGTTATACTTAATGTTTTAATTATGGGGGAGGTGATCTGAAATTTCAAACCTTAATGGTGCGATTGGTGAGTATCTTGAGTATGGTGCCATGTGTGCCCCTTCTTATGATTCACAAGTTACATTTTAACATTTTAGGAAAGATATTTTTCTTCATCTTAAATGTTTAGCTTGGGAGAGATATTTTTTATCATCCCTATATTTTTGTTTCTTTTGGAATTTCAGCTCTAAGGAAGAGATAATTTTCTTCATCCCTTAACTTAGTTCCTTGTGGTCATTATGTCCTACATGAGCCTAGCACCTCAATTTCTCACTCACCTCTTGCCACATTGGTTTAATTTTCAGATTTTCACTCCCCCACACTTAAACTTCAGTACATGTCATTTTAATTTCTAGAAACCAAGCATTAGTAGACACTTAAATTGAATAAGGGGGTGTAGGATTGAAGTTGATTTTCCTCTTAATTGCAAGCATACTTGAGTCTAAATTTCTACACAATTGATTTTAACATTAAATCCTGAAATTGATTTTATTCAAAAAATTATCCTTGAAGTTTAATTATAGTAATGATTATGGTGAACTATATACAAAATTCATTTTATTAAATTGAAATAAAAATTATAAAAACAAAAAATAAAAACAAAAAATAAAATATCAAAAACAATACAACCTTATTATTCATTAGGTTCATCCTCCTCCTCCACATTTCAGTAGGTGTAATTCGCTGGCCAGTCATCATCTGGGAATGGTTCCCCAGCAGGAGGGCACGACAGTCTAGACCCATCCGGTCCTCCATGCAAGCTCCACTCTTGGAACATTGTTTCGAGAGCTTTGTGGAATTCTGTTTGGAATTCTCGTTGCTGAGCTACTTCTCCTTTGATGAAGTGCATGTCGCGTGCTAAGGACCTGCCCAAATCCTGTTGATGCACGTATATACATGACATCAATTTGTCAGTCGAGGTCCGGCCAACAGACGATGATGCTTTGCCTTCTTCTCCCCTCTTCTTAGCTCGCACCCCCTCTTGGGTGCGGGTGCCCAAGTTTGTTAGTTCTAGAGGAGCACGGCACAGAATTGCGATGTCGGAGAAGAGGATCCTTACCCCTTGAGCCTCGCAAATACTTGAAATTAGTGACCCAAAAGAAAGAGCAGCGCAAGGCCCGATCAGGGTGTTCCAAAGCTGCTCCCTTATAAGGCTAGAGATGTGGATATCTCCATCTCACTGTAGAGCACAAAGGAGCAGCACTCGTGACCGAGTCACCTCGCTTAGATTCCCGGAGGGCATGACAAAGCTAGAGACAAACATATGCCAAGCATTACTAGACTCCGTGAGGAGTGCTCAAGGAATATTTGCCGGATTCCCTCTCCATCCCGCTTCAGTGTGGGTGATCTCGCTCGCAATAGCTGCTAGGTTATATTGAGAGCTTATAAGTTGGAGGTAGGAGCAGTCCTCTACCTTGCCTAATAGATAAACACCTTCATTATTCCTACTCCCAAACTCTACAGCCTTACCCCTCACAAAACTTTTATGCCCAACCACATTGATAGAATTGGCATAAACTTCCTGCACAATAGTGAGGTAAGTAGAGCCAGTGGAACTTACTAGAAGCTCCCATCCCCGGTTCAGAATTTGTCCAAGGTTCACCGGGTATGGGAGCCCGAATCCCTGCTCTTGGATTAACTTCCTTTTTATTATAACTTGGTTGAAGTGTTGTTCTGCTTCAACAGAACAAAATCACTTCTTATTAAATGCTCCACTAGCTGTGGAGGTAGAGACTCCCTTGCTCGCAGTCAATTTCTTCCCCGAAGACATTACTCTCTTAATATTATAAAGAAAAGATTGAAAGGAATGATTATTGAAAGCAGTTATAAAAGTTAGAGCTGAGGTGCTTAAGTTTTCAATGAGGTGTATCCTCAAACTCCCCCCTCTCAGCCCTTTTATAGTAGATAGAAAAGAAAATTCTGGAATGTTGTGAGTTAATCACTCTTATAGCACATCAATTCTTGGTCAAAGCTACATTTAAATCATGCCATAAGTGTGACTTAATTTTCGTTTAAAAAGGTAGAAAATTTTAGCTTTTTCAGCATCTAATTTGTAGTTTTGGAGTTCCCATGGGCGCTGTAGGGTCTTTGACTGCCTTGGGAATCCAAGGCAGTCAATTTCTGCTTCAGCTAAGCATTTTGCTCTGCAGCGCACTGTGGCGCTTTGAAATAATTGTGCTGAGGTATCCGCTGCAGCGCGTTGTGGAGAATAAATACGCTGCGGCGCGCTGTGGCGAATAAAACCGCTGCAGCGTGCTGTGGCAAATAAACCCGTTGTAGCACGTTGCGGTAGTTCTTTAGCAAAAAATTTTCAAAATTCAATTTTAATTCTAGAATTCTTTTCACAGAAAATTTTTTGGTTGTTTATTGATTTTATATTACTCCTAAAACCAAAAACAAACAAAACAAAAAAATTTGGGTTGCCTCCCAAAAAGCGCTTGGTTTAATATCGTCAGCCTGACACGTTTTGGTTCACTCATATTCAGAATGAATATTGGGTCTCCGTTTTTAAATTTCAGATTTTTGCCCCTTAGTTTTAATTGAACATTTTATTATCTTCATTGTGTAAGCATTTATTTTCAATTTTTCTTCCACTTCATTTCTAGGATGGGGAATCCCTTTTCCTTTTTTTCTTCCCCTCCTTGTTTTCTTTTTATTAATTGGAGGTTTCTCACTTTCTCCTCCAAATGAGGAGTTAATCATACTCTCACCTCTCTTCATCCAGTTTCAGATTTTCAAATTCAGCATTTTGCACAATTCCTCCTCCCTCTTATTCTTTTTCCAAGCAAATTCAATCAATATTTTTTTTAATAGGGTAGGTTTTAGATCGATGACAGCAGCCTCCCCCTTGACTTTGATGCTCATTACACCCTTGAATATATCGATTATGGCATTGGTGCTAGCTAGGAAAGATTGCCCAAATATGATAGTGGAATTTCATTCCACGTATCCCATTCGCAAATAGTAAAATCAATGGGAAAAATGAACTTTCCTAAACCAACGGGTACATTTCTAATTATTCTTAAAGGAGTCCTTGAATCAAGGTTTGCAAATTCTAAGATCATTGAGGTGGTCTCCATCCCTCCTAAATCCAATTCCTTGTAAACATGGTATGTCATGATATTGGCCGAGGCTCCAAGATCACATAAAGGATCCAAAAAAACCTCGCCCCCTATCACGCAAGGGATATTCAACCTTCCCGGATCCTCCTTCTCTTTTGCCACTAATCTCTCAATTGTTTTATTTCCCAATTCTCTTACTAACCCCCATTTAGATTTACTTACTTCTATTTTGACATTAAGGCAGTCTTCTTCAGTTTTATCTAAAAGAATGGCACTCACAGTTTTCCTTGGATTAATTTCAGTCGAGGAGGGCAACGTTCCCTGCTGTTGGGTGGACAGCTACTGGGAAATTTATCCTAGCTAGACTTCAATATTCCTGAGGGATGCCTCTATCTAAGGAATAGGGGCCTCATGCCTATTGAGTGTTACTTCAGCTCTCCTCATGAACTGAAGGGATTTCGCCTTAAGGGAATTAAACACTACTCCCTCAAGGTTATATTATTGGGTTAATTGTTGTCAAATTGATTGTACCCCAGTTTATTTATATTATTTCATGCGTTAAATTTTCCATTATTATTATTTTTGTTCCTCCAAGAAAAATTAGGATGTTGCTTCCATCCGGGTTGTAGGTATTAGAGTAAGGATTGTGTGCATTATTTTTCCCAACATTGTCGTTTCTTAGTTAATTAACTTGTTCAGTGTTGGAGAGTGCAAAAGGGTTGTTTAAGTTGCAGTTTTCGCTCATAAGTTTTCGCTTCTTGAACATAGTTGACTTTCATACTCTCTATCTTGTTGTTCAGTGCATTTATCTCATTTTGAAGGACTAAGATTTGATTCATTTTATTTACTTGGTTAGCTTCCCTCTTATTAGGGTTGATTCTCTTAGTGGGCCATTGGTAGGCATTGTTGGCCATTTCTTCTAAGAGATCAAAAGCTTCTTCCTGGGTCTTACTACTGAGTGACCCTCTGGCGGCTGCATCAATAAGTGTCTTTATTGGAGCATTCAAACTATTATAAAAGGTTTGAACCTGCATCCATTCAGTAAACCTATGATGTGGGCATTACCTAAGACACTCCTTAAATCTTTCCCATCTATCATACAAAGTCTCCCTCTCGAATTGATTGAAGTTAGTAATCTCAAGCCTCAACCCAACTGTATTTGTAGGTGAGAAATATTTGGCTAGGAATTTCCTAGCTAAATCGTCCCAAGTGCAAATAGAATCTCCCGGAAGTGAACTGAGCCAACTCTTGGCTCTATCTCTAAGTGAGAATGGGAAAAGCCGGAGTTTAACGGCATCTTCAAAAATGCCATTAAATCTGATGTATCACAAATTTTGAAGAAATTTGAAATATGTGAATTAGGATCCTCTGTGGCTAGTCCACCGAATTGGTTATTTTGAACCATGCTAAGGGTTGAGGGTTTGATCTCAAAGTTATTGGCCTTTATGTTCAGTCTCACAATTGCATGAGGGATGCCTCTAACAGTAGGTAGCACATAATGTTTTAAAGCTCTACCTCTAGGTTCTCCTAAATGATTAGCTTCTAAAGTATCCATTTCAAAGTGATGTTGACTAAGGATTGCTTATTCTCTTCAAGCTCTCAAGTACGTTCGCTCAATTTTAGGATCAAATAAAATATCAATATTTTCTCTCCTATTCATGCAGTTCTTAAATTCAGCTAGACAAAAATGATTATGGTAATCACAATGAATAGTTTAGCAATTTAACCACTCCAAGGAAGTGAATAAGCAATACAATTCCAATTCTAATAAGCATAATATATAAACTAAATTTAAAACTCTAGTTACACTACAGTTAGTACAATATGATATGATTACAGAAAATAAAAATATAGGTAATTAAGTAAGAAATCTAAATCACTATTTACTTAAAGATTATACTTAATACAAAACAAAAGCATTCCCCAGCAATGGTGCCAAAAACTTGTCAAGCGAAAAATACACGTCTGCATTTGCATGCAAGTGTGCATGGTCTGAAGTAATAAGTGGAAGTTTTAATTCTGGGATTTATTGTCCTCTGAGAACAGTAGTTTTGATACTAAGTTATATATTTTTTCAATAATGTTTAGAATATTGAGTTTTGATTTTGATTTGGGTCCTAAATTATTAATGCAAATGACTTTAAGATAAGATACAGTTTGTTCAAAGAAAGAGAGTTGGGGTTTTATTGTAGTACTTGTAAGGATTTGGTGTTGTCACTTCTTTGTTTAAATGTATAAATTGATTTATTTATGTTTAATTAAATCATGCGATCACTGTTAGAATTAGAGCAATCCTCCAATTAAAATAAGTTCATATTTAGTACAAGGAGAACTCCCATTGGGGTTCTACCTCGACACTTAAACCTATATGAGATTGTAATTTAAATGACCTTTGATTTTCTATGTCTAGGTTACCAATTATCTTCTTTTACTTGTTAGATCCCACAAACATTATTTCCATCAAAAATGCATCATGCGCTTACAAATGTGGTTTAGCTAAATGAGAGGATGTATTGGATCCAATGGACTATGTCACGTCTTTCATTGGGTTTCCAATGTCATCCCATCCCTTCTACTTTGCTGAGCCACAGAGCATTGAGTTGATGGGAACATGGTTCACAAGCATCAAATCTCTTGGTAGAGCTCTTAAGGAAAAGGAGCAAGTGAGCTTTGAGAACTTGTTATATAGTTCTCAGCTCTACCTGCACTACCCTCCTAGCTCTCGTCCAATTTATGAGCTCATAACTCAAGTTCTTTAATTAATAATTCCTTGAAGTGTTATTTTCTAGCAAAATTGGTTTGACGTAAAGTTCATCGAGGCATTCCATCACAATAATAAATATAGACAATTAAAATAGAAATTATTTTCATTCATTTAATCATTTCCATCACAATACCATAGTATCTTTACATTTTCCTACAACTACATCCCAACTCTCCCCAAGAGGGTTTAGCTTTCCATTACAAGATAAATATGAGCCTACATACTAAGGGAAATAAACCTTGTCATCGGTTTACAATAGAAAATAATCAAAAAGGAAGTTAGAAAAAAAACTAGGAAGCACCCAGAGCTTTTCTAGGGTTCTCTTGAATTTCCTCCTGCACTTCAACTTGACTTCTTCTCCTTCTCCCTTGCTGTCTACTTCTCTTCACTCTTCATGAATCATTATTGGCCCCTTGAGAGTTCTCCTCCTTTTCCTTGCTGAAGCCTCTCTTTTAAACTTTTGAATACCAGAATTTGGTACCCTCTTAAGGTCTGAGATTGGCCATTAAATAGGGAAGTTCTCAGCCCCCAAGGTATTAATCATGTGACTCTTCACCTTCCTTGGCTTTAATTCAAACCCTTTAAATGTTTGTCATATTTATTCTATTGGGATTCAGTATGAATAATGCACTTCCATTTTCAAGAGGCTAGGGAAGGCCAAAGGTTGCATTTTGTGTCCTTCCCTATACTACATTTATGGCTGTTTTGGGAAATTCTGGATCGATCGTTGCGGCGTGCTGTGGTGCCCTGTGGCAGCAGTGTTCCAAACATTGTTCTGCTGTGGCGCACTGTGGCAGCAGCATTCCAAACAATGTTCCTGTTGTAAGTTAGTATTTTTACCTTGGGTTGCTGCTTGTGCCCACTGTGGTGCACTGTGATGGTTTGATCTTCGAAGAGGCAGAATAGTAACTATTTCATAAAATGCCATCACAGCGCTATGGCGGTTGAAAGTTTGAAAATGCAGAATATTGGCTGTTCCATTAGTTCACATAAAATTTGCATAAATAATTAGAGATGCTGCCGCGGTGCGCTGTGACGCGCTGCGGTAGTTGAAAGTTCATGAACGCGAAATAGTCATTGTTCAATTAGTTCATATAAAGTTTTTAAAGATTAATTAAATATGTCGACGGGATGTGCTGGGGATGTGAATTTGGATATTCAGTGGCTAATCCTCCAAACTGATTGTTTTGTACCATACTCAGCGTAGAGGGTTTCATCTCAAAATTATGGGCTTCTATATTCGGCCTTACAATCGCATGGGGAATGCCCCTAACAGTGGGCAGTGCATAATCTCTAAGTGCTTTACCCCTAGGCTCTTTTAAGTTTCAGTGAACGTGTCCATCACAGCTTGTTGGTTTGATAAATTTTGTTCTCGCCTAGCTTGTAAGCATGTTCGTTCTATTTCAGGATCAAACAGATATTCAATACAGACTCTTTTACTCATACAAGTTTCAATAAGGCTTATCAAGAACGATTTAGCAATAAAGATCAAACATAATTTTTTTTTTCTTAGAAATGAAAATAAACAAAAAAGAAATATAAAATGTTAGCTTGATAATTACAAAAGAAAATGTAAAACTACTAATATAAAAAAAAATCAAATGCTTAAATCGCTAGCTACTTATAGATTCTCCTTAGTTCAAATAAAAAAAAAAACAATTCCCCGGTAATGACGCCAAAAACTTGACAGACTGTAAATATACGTCTGCGCTTGCATGCAAGTGCACATGGTCTGAAGTAATAAGTGAAAAGTGTGACTTTTCGGGAATTTATCGAACCACAGAGAATTGGTTGATTTGACACTAAAGTATATCTATTCTCACTAATGTTTAAGCTATAGTATGTATTGGTTGGTTGGTCTAAAATTAGCACAAGTATTCACTAAGTAAAATAGCTAGATTAAAGAAAGATGAGAGTTAGGACCATCCCACATGCAATGATATAATACTCATTAAGATTTGTTTCCCAAGCTTTATCATTTAATTTAATTGAAATCAAGTGCATATTATTGTCCTTTAGTCTAGCTCAAAGGCTTACAAGTTCAAATCTCATGCACAAAATGAACTCACATTCGGTTCTACTTTAGCACAAAGATTCTTTTAAGATTCTTAAGATTTAAAGTTAATTCACTTTCTCTTTATTCAAGGAGAGTTTAAATTTTCTTAAATCTTAGGATCTCACAAGCATTGATTTCTATTACAAGCATCACTCACATCTCACATAATTGAGATGAGAGAATCACATGTTGGGCTCAACAACTATGTCACTTAGTTCATGAGCACTCAACACTTCATTATTCAATCTCAATTATGTTGAGCTAAGGAGCTCATTTAGTGGGTCTTAGCATCACTTGCATCAATCTCTTTGGTTGAGCTTAGATTGAGGTGTATTGAGCTCAAGAACCTTCTCACATGGTTCTAAGCTTTCATGCACTCAAAATCTAGCATCCAATCTAATGTGAGCTAAGGAGCACAAGACAATTAGATCTTGGATTTTTTTAGTTCTTTTCTCATAAACATATCAAGATTAATTAGATAAAAATTTCTTAGTAAGGCATTAAAATTACAAATACATTATGCTTGAGAGAAAACATTCATACATTAATATTATATCATGCAAAATGGGACTTCATCCCAACCCTCCCCAAGGGGAGTTTAGCTACTCATTACACAAGAAAATAAGGAAGACACATACATGGATAAAGACCCTTTCATGGTCAACTAAAGAGAAAATACAAGATTGAGTTTAGAAGATACTAAGAATGCTCCGTAGAAGTTCTACAGAATTCTTCTTCTCCTTCTAATTATCTTCTCCTTAGGTCACTAGTGCTGCCTTCTTTCTCTTCTTCCTTTGCAAAAGCTTGCCTTGCCACCCTTGGGGAGTTCTCTCTTCCTTTGGCTCTCCTCCTTACTTAGTGGATTTTTGCTAAAATTGTGAACCCTCCTCTAGTCAAGAGGAGGGGTATTTATAGGAGGGGGAGGCTGAATTCTCCTCTTCATTTGCAACCAGCTTTTCCATATAAAAATCTGAATTCATCATGACAATAACCTTCATTTCTGGTGAGGTGACAATAATCCTCAATTATTTACACAAAAATCATCTCAAAGCTTCCCTTTTTAACAAAAAAAATGGCTGCTGCAGGAAAAGGTGGCTGGAGACAAAATTCAGGATAGAGGTCATGTCTCCAGCCATTTTAAATGCAGTGTCTGGGCAAAAATTCGGCGGGCCGCTGCAGCGTGCTTTAGCATTCCCTGGTCCCTATAGCATATTAGCTAAGTCCCCTATAGTAGACTGCTGCAGCGCGCGATCGCGCGCTGTAGCGGTGAATTCTACGAAAACAATGTTCAATTAGTTCTTTTTCCCAATTTTATAGAGAGAAATATTTTCGCGGCAGACCGCTGCAGCGCGCGGCCGGGCACTGTAGCGGTGAATTCTGCGAAAAACACTGTTCAATTAGTTGGACGGCCCGATTTATATAGTTAAGTATTTCAGCGATAAACCGCTGCAGCGCGCGAGCGCGCGCTGTAGCAGTGAATTCCGCGAAAAATACTGTTCAATTAGTTGGGCGGCCCGATTTATATAGTTAAGTATTTCCGCGATAAACCGCTGCAGCGCGCGACCACGCGCTGTAGCGGTGAATTCTATGAAAAACATTGTTCAATTAGTTGAGACCCCATTTAATAAAGTCATAAATATTTCCGCTGCAGACCGCTGTAGCGCACGATCACGCACTGTAGCGGGTCATTTTGCGAAAAACACTGTTCAATTAACTTGGCTGCCCAATTTATAAAGTCAAGCATTTCCGCTATAAACCGCTGCAGCGCGCGACCTCGCGCTGTAGCGGTGTATTCCGCAAAAAACACTGCTCAATTATTTTTCATAAAGTTTAGATATTTCCGCTGCAACCCGCTGCGGCACGCGACCGCGCGCTGCAGCGATTTTCCTTTTTTAAAAAAACCTGCAGAAATGCCTTAGAACTATTTTGGATTCCATTTCTCTAAGAAAAATAGAAAAAAATTGATTTTAGGAGCAGCATAGAGATCTTAAATAGATGAATTTTCCCTTTTATTTAGATATAATTTATGGATTCATCATTGGGCATGAGCAAATAGAAATAATGGTGTAATGTTTGTAACTCTTCCAATAAATGAAATGTCAATTAGATTTAAAAATGCTTAAATGTTTTATTGTATGAACAAGTTGGAGAATGAGAAATATTTCTAAATAAAAATACTTTACTACATATTTAAATGAACTCTCACTCAGCTTAATAATTGCTTTTGTGCAAGAAATTGTGCACTCTTGTGCATTAACACTGTGAATGGTCGTGACAACATTCGTTGTGCGAAAATAACCCATTTACAACTTAGGACAAAAGCATGATCATTTGAGCTATGATAAAATTTATCATAATATTCTTTCAGCTCGGTAGCTTGGTTCATACCATTTGTGATATGACTTGACGCATGTGATTTGATAACCACCTTTTTTTAGAGCTCTGTAGCTCATTCTTAACTTATCCAATAAAATTGAGTGCTTTAAGCTATGTGCGATGTGGCATAAGCTCATATAGCTTTGCTGCTCATTTCCTTAGCCAAGTTAAGAATAGATGCATGTGAGCCATTGGTGGAATCAAGATCATGTGATGCTTAACTAAAAATTGAGTATTTTATCAGTTAAATGTGAGAGAAAACTTTATTTATTAAAAGATCACATGATTTTCTATGTGCTGAGATTGAACCTCTTTGTGTTCATCTTAGAGCACTAGATAAGATTTACTACATTTAATGTATTATTTAAAGAATACTAAATCTTTTGATAATAAAATTGAGATAAACTCCTCTTATTTGACATGGAATTGAGAATAAGAGTGACTTGTATGAACTATGACAAACTTCATATTTAATCTCATATCTCCTTAATTTTCCAAAATTAATTTAGAAATTAAAAATTAAGAACTCAAAATAACTAATTTGATTTATTAAACATTATTGAAATTAGATACACTCTAATAACAAATGTAAACACCATTTCTTGAGGACAATAAATCTCGAGATCTTACCATCTCAATTACTTCATACTATGTACACTTGTATGTGAATAGAGACATATGTAATTTATGTTTGTTAGGTACTTTCAAGGTGAATGGATGATAACAAAAACCTTATATGAAATAGGAAATCATTCAAGAGAAAGAGAGCATTGCTTTAAAAGATATTGATATACAATAAGAAGATTGAGGATATATGGTCTAGCTGAAGTCGTAAAGGCAAGCGACACGAGAGGCAGCCCATTGCTACTATGTTGTGTTTGTTTTTTTTTTTTTTTTTTTTTTATTTCTGTAGTTCAACTTCTTATTTCTTTTTATAATAAAAATACAACTTGAATGTTGAATGTCTTAGTGATAATGAAACTATTGAACGATTATTAGGAATGTGCTCTTGATTAATTAGGGATGTACTTCTTTCATTGTTAAACTTGATAGTAGAAGGACTAGGAATTAATTGAAGTTGTGGTCAAATGTTAATTACAAACTAGATTATAAAATCTAGCTAGGTTACTTTATTGGAACATATATGAAACAACTAATATAAAATTCCTTGCTAATAGGAATGATGATAAGATTTGGTGTGGAGAAGAGTTTGAGATGAGGGGATAAGTAAATATTACGGATTAAGGAGTTTTATGACTCCAAAAAGTTCTCATGTGTGTGTGTGTGTATATATATATATATATATATATAATATCATGAGAAAAGGGAATAAAAAAAGTGTCTCTCCCCATAATAAAAGATATATCATGAGAAAAGGGAGCACTTATATAACTTAAAAATTCTAAATCCTTGTATATGCAAATTCCATCTAAAGCTAAAGCTTAACTCTACATCACGTTTAGAAATTTCATGAATAATGGCAAGGGATAATTGAGGTTATTAATCTACATTTTCCAAGAAATTGAGCTTTGTATGATTATAAGATATTTATGGCAAATGGTCTTCATAACTACCAAAACATCATTGCTAGACCATTCCTCAAGGTGTTAAAATAACAAAACAAAGTGTTAAGAACTTCAAGTTCAAATATTATCACATAATTACTTTTGTTAATATTCTCTAATTCATCTTACTCGAGGATAAGCAATAGTTTTTGTAACAACCCAAGTTGTTATCCGTGTCAATTAGGACTAACTCAAATCCTAATTTTTGATTTTAAGTGCTAATTAGGTCATTAGGAGTTCACCATCAGGACCTAGTATAAATCAAGAGTCAAATGGACCAAATCTTGATTTTTGGGTAATCCAGAAACCCTAGAAATTGACCTCAGATCAAAAATCAAACTCCACCATTGCACTCATTGCCCCAAAATTAGCTATGGGTGATGTTTTGGTGGCAATCGAAAGTCGTCGAAATTTCGTCAAATATTTTAATAATATTTAAATACCCAAAAAATAGGAAAAGTAAATACTCGTCGAAATTAAAATCTGACTTCGTCGTTTCGATCCTCACACTCAAATTAGCTAAGGGTGAAATTTTGGGATTTTTCAGAAGTCGTCGAATTTTCTTAAATGTTTTAATATATTTAATTAATTAGAAAATAAGAAAAATAAATTGCCATCGAAATCAAAATCTAATTTTGCCATTTCATCCCTCACCCTCAAATTAGCATGGGGTGAATTTTTAGATTTTCGGAGATCATTTATAAAATATGATTTTTGAGATTAATTAATTTAATTTATTTAAATCCATATTTTTTTCATCTTCCCTCCATCATTGGCTGGCTGGGACCCACATCCATCCAATCCCTACTGAGCCACCTTTCCCTTCACCCCCCCTGCTGTGCTCAGCCTAGCTTGTCCCCTCTACCTCCTGCCATCCCCCTCCTATCTCACCAAGTGGGATGGGTCAACTCAGGCCATCCATTGGCAGGCCTCTCCTCCATTAAGAGAGCTTTTAGCTATCAGCTCTCCATCTCCCCTGCTATCTTGCCCAGCTGAATCCTCCCTCCCATTGCCGTGTTTGCTGAAGGAAGAACCTCTCAAGCTCTCAAGCTTTCCTTAGAAAATATGTCATTGCCAAAGCAAATGTACCCGCCTTTCCCTCCATTGGTTAATCCAATGGCTATCCCATTTTATTTTATGCTCATTTGTATGTCTAAGAATTTGTGTTGCCATAATTGTACATCTATGAAATTGTATTTAAGATGTAGAAGCTCATTAAAATTTATAAATAATAGGGAAGATATGTAAATCTATTAATACAAATTTTTTGTATTTAGTGCATATTAAAACTTGAGACACTATATTTGTACACTACTTTTTCTTATATCAATTTCAATACACTTCATGTTTGACAGTATATATTTTTAGGTACTGAGAACTTGAGCCTTCAATTAGTTATTTTTCAATTTTATTTTGACACCTTATTTTTTGAATTTTATATTATCTTGTAATAATTGGACTTGACATTCTTTACTTTTAGATAGTTTAATCTAGTTGCTCTATGTTTTGATTGACATGGATGATAGATAACTATCTTTAACTAAAATGAATTTTATTTAATCTACTTAATTTTATTATAATTATTTATTTCCACAACCTTGATCCCATGATATTAATGATCCTTTGGTTATATTTTTTAAAAATATTAAAATTTAATAATTTGATATTGAGCTTAATCCAACTATCAATGACTTATATATTGTGGTTAAATTTGATATTATCAAGCAATTTTTTCAGCATATTTGGATTTGTACTTGTGCTTTTTTTTGGAAATAGAAATTTTATTAAACTTTATTAAATAAATTTATTGTGATATAGTTCATTTTTTTCATTTTCCTTTTTAATAAAGTTTTATTTTAATATATATATAGAGGGAGAGAGAGAGAGAGTTTTAAGTTATGGTGAAACACTAAATACAATATAATCACTTCATTTTATCAATCAAATTATTTTCTAGTTTGTCTTTTGTTTTGTTGACTTGCTTTAATGATAAGAAAATAAGAAATAAAAAATGCATGAGTTATTCTCCCCGTCCCCTTCTCACATATACTTCATGTTATGAAATTATGTGTATCCTCAAATTAGTCTAAGCTCTATCTCCATATATTAAGGATGCATACCAAAAAAATAAGCAATGAGTTTATTTTGACATTAATGAACATCCACTGTTATCCACGAAAACAACAGTGGATGTTCATTAATGTCAACATGTCTTGCTCAAATTCAAGCCCCGCTTTTCCTTCCATAAACTCCAATCATCACAAGCCTAAGATTAGTACAAAAATTAACACCACGAATCAAATTAAGAGTCAGTTAAGCTATTACTCGTGATTTCTAAATTAGTGACATAATCATGTTTAAAAATCACGTCTTATTAAATATAGCTGATAGTTTTCAATCTCGCCTCAACAAATGTTTATTGTTTACCGAGCAATATAGCTTTACTAGCCTTTTGCTAAGCTTGAAAACCATCCCTAATCATGCAGGGCATCAAGTCATTAGCATGATGAAGCTTTGAAAATAAATTATCATGTTCACATAAAAACAGCATGCTAATCAGAATATGGCAACACTAATCTCATCTCAGTATTCAGTGCTTAGTTAATTACTCCCAAACAGAAGCGGGCGATAACAAGCATATCATCACTACATGATACATGATTATTACAAACAGCTGCTTGTGTTATAACAATTAATAAGCAGTACAGCCATAATCAAATGATAAATTATACAACAAAGAACATGATTTACAATGTATTATAAATAAATAAGGCCACAACTTTGATGATTTCATCATGTATTCATTCTATGGACATCACATCATCAAATCCATAGGATCATGGACACATCCATTATGATCATTGAATGCATGCCCATTGGAGGATGATGCTTGAACTCCTCTAACAGTCGAGTGAAGCTGATGTGCCTGATGGCCACCGGCATAAAACTGCCCTAATCTCCCATTGAAGCAACTCTCATTATCGATGCTAGGAACCTGCACCGTTGCTATCTTCAGCCGCTGAACTTCATCCCTTAATGCCTCGTTCAAAGCTGGTAAAGATAAAAGGTGTAATATGTAAACAATGTCTTCAAGAGAGGGTGGTTTCTCTGTATTACATATATCATAATTTACCATCCCGGAGTTGAGCTTGTTGCTCCATAGCCTGCAGCCGTATTTTAAGTTCTCTGTTGGCGGCAGTTAGCCCCGTAGTATCTCTCTCCAGCACAGAAAATGTTTAATCAGATGGAAAAATAAAAGCCTACTCAAACTTAACAATAACGAAGAGACTCAAGAAACCACCTGTTAAACAAAATGCAGTAGATTTTACTTTTACAAGTTGAAGATGATGAAATCACCTTACTGTTTCTAATGTTTTTTATTCAAATTTAATTATCCTAAGGTTTTATTGCATTTTTTCGTAAAATTTATAAAATATTTATTATGTAGTTGTTGATAAAATATAATCAACTAGAACTGAAAATATAATTATGCTATTTTTAATAAATGAATATGAAGCTTAAGAAAAAAAATCCAAATAAGTTTATCATAGGAACTCAACATCCAGATCAAATGATAGTGACCATTTAAGAAGCTGCTGGGAAACCCACCACCTGAGTGATTCTACGGGGAAACTGAGTATAATCTTCTTAGTTAACTTGCTAAAAACATGCCTGCGGTTGATCAAGCCACTCGACCATATACCTAACAAATTCCATGATGCTAAATGGTTGCAAATACCTTACACGGTTCAGCGTACCGAGAATTTCTAATTAGAGAAAATTCGAATGGAGGAGCCATCTTACGAATTTCCTCCTCGAGAAACAAAAGTGCGGGCTTTTCCTCACGAACAAACAGATGTATTGTCATGTTGGGTCATTGAATTCTCACAGGAAAGTCGTCTGTAACCACTTAAGCAAAGGATCAACCTCCCCAAACCACCCTAAGCAGGGGGAGGCAAAAGCCCTACAGGTGGGGAAAGACCAAAATGTGAATAGGGCATTGAATGAGAGAACTGCAACTGTAATTTCGTAGAAGGAATGTTAGCCAACCCATGGTTCGAGAGCAATGACCTAAGGGGGACCTCAGGCCAATGGCCAGCAAAGGGTATCGAGAAAGGGTGGAAGGAAACAGGACAATGAGCCATCTGACAAAAAGGTTGAAAAACCGGCCTCAAAACCCACCGATGTTGATGAGGAACCCACATGCCAGGGTATTTGGTTCAAAACAGAACTACAAACCCCTAAAGGTGCTGCCCAGCAACACACGGCGGGTAAACCCATGCACAAAACACCAGACAAGACAGCACGGATTCACCAAGGCTATGGCACAAACACAGCTGCTGCAGAACGGGTCAGTGAAAAAACACAGTAAAGTGTGGAAAAGTCAACGACATTGAAGGTGCGCGCTGCAGCCAAGCCTGAGGGACACCATCCAAATAGTAACTATGCAGCCAAGCCTGAGGGACACCATCCAAATGGCGAGCAAACCAAGCGCTGGAGAAGGCTACACGAATCCGCCATCCAAATAGTAACTATGCAAAAGCCGATGAAGGTTGGGATAGTGAAGCAAGCGCACCTGAGCCAGCAAACGAGAATGACGACATAGAAGATTGAAGCTAGAGTCGGGAGGGATGCAAGCCACCAAAGAGGTTGTTTGAGCGATGTCCTATCCATAGCAGCTAGGGTAGATGGGTGAAGTCATGAGAAGCATTCCACATACATCTCTAATCTTGAGAAATCGAGAGTCTCCCATGACTGGGGGTGAGACTTGTTGCCGGTAAGGGCTTTGGCAAGGCTCACACAGCCAATGGACGTTGTTATAAGAGCATCAACGGCAAGTAGGGCTAACTGGACTAGGTTGGAGGAGCACTAGGGCGGGGGAGGAAAGGTGCCGATAAAAGAAGGGAATGACTGCTAACTTAGGTCGGACAAGTCATGGTCTAGCTTGGCCGAAGGCAACTATGGTGGTCAATCTGCCACCGGATGGTCTCACCAGATCCCAATGACGATGCTTAGAGGAAAAGAGGTGTCATAGAAAAAGAAAATGAGAGAAAAAATTTGTTGGTGTGAGTGGGGATGGAGGCTTTCCCAAGTTGAGTATAGGAGAAAAGAGAAAAGAGGAAGAGAAAGCATCATATATATATATATATATATATTCTAACTCAAAAATCAAGAAAATACTGAGTCCTCAGAATGACAAATCAATACAAGATCTCTCAAGATTGCAAAGGCACCCTGGAGATGATGACCAAACTAACAAGTTATCTTAAAATATACCTTTTTATAGACGAATGTGATCGCAAACAACACTAGCATTAAAAATCGGGAGGTTACATTAGCCTGGCACTCTTGCCAACATCACGACTTTTCTCACGAATGATGATTTGGTGACTAGAAATAACTTTTTTAGCATGAGACCATAAATGGAAAAGGGGATCCATCCAAAATTTGGTCTAATTAAATTGCCACTCCAACCCATTAGTGAGAGAAACTGAAGAATCTTCTCCATCCAATGCTTGAGGGGTAAGGGGAACATCAAGAACCAAATCTGGCAAAACCGAAAACACTGAGTTGGAAGAGAAAGCAAAATTCTCTACAACCCTGGGCCCTAGCATAGGGATGAAAATCAAAATGAATCTTGAAACAAGTAGTAATATCATGATTTACGGTCAACCATTCCAAGCAAAATTTAGACAAGTTCTCATATGACATCTTTTTCCAGTACTCAGATAAACTTGAACCAATCCAAATCTGCAAGAAAAGGTCCACAGCAATATCCAGCTCCACCAAGAGCCTTTCCATCAAAAAAAGGAGAAAGGTTTTGAGTATTAGAAATGCCAAGCTTCAAAGCTTTTGTCCATAATTGAACCCAAAGACTTGAGCATGTTCCAATGACAAAAGTAAATTCTATGTTCGGAAAAAGCCACCCATACAACCTTCAAATGAGATTCCACATTTAGATCAAAATCTGAATTTACTTCAACAGCCTCATGGTGTAAGTCTCAGCACAAACAAGTTAAGGCAAATAAAGCTCCCTATTCAGCACTATTCGGCACCTTGATGAAAACGTGATGTCTATTAATGAAGGCCGCAAACCAAGCAACTGAAAGCCAAAATGTTGAAGCACCAGTCTAATAGACTTCAATTTCCATCGGCCATAAATAAATTTACTAATGAGTGAGAAATCAAATGAGCAAGCAAACACAAAATTCTTACTTAAAAAACAGCACAATTGGTTTGCATGTACACATAGTTTTGATCATTGGCATCTTGCTCCTTTTCTTTGTTCAGAAGCTACCTTCTTCTTCATCAGGTCCGATCCAAAGGTGCAGGCTACCACTGATTAAAACTGAGTTCATCTATCTCATTTTGTGACTGGCTACAACATCTCTTTGTTGACTTCAGAATGGTCGATTTCCTCCCATCATTTGATCCCATAACAACCTCGTTGGCGACCTTCCTTGGACATCAGTGGTGCCTTTTTGGTCACCGCTTGCGTTTAGGGTGGAAACTACCACTGTTTAGGCTTTAAAGTTTGCCTTCACACTCGTCAACTGCCCCAAGCAGAAAAGTTCCTCATCATCACCAGTGGCTCTAGGGCCAGTTTGTTTTAGCATCCCCATTTATAGCATATGACTCATCGCCATGGGTATGGACACAGCCAAGGTCGATTTCATCGAATGCCCTCCTGCTCACGCTCACAATTGCCCTCCTCCCCTAAATCCCCTATGTCAAACGCTACTATATAGGGATTTATGAGAGGAGGGCATTGGTGATGGTGAGCAGGAGGGCACTAACAAGCATCTACAGATAAACTTGAACCAATTTCTCATTCAATTGACTCCCATGGCCCGAGGACCTCTCAGGGGCAGTGTTCTCCAATCATGTAGATGCTTGAACTCCTCCACCTCAAGTGAACTTGTCCTCTCACAGTAATATGCTTCCTCCACTTTCGGGCCTTCCAGTTCAATGTACCTTCACCTCCCCGGCTAAAGCTGGTTGATTTTTTGCTCATGTGATCTCATAGTCCCATCCTCATGAAGATTCAACAATCTAGTCCATCCATTCTTCATCCTTTAATAAGGACAAACTAGTACCTTTTTCTAGAGAACATTTGTGTGATGGCCCATCCTTTCAAATACTCTCTCATTAGCAAATTCATAGTCAGTCAGGCAGTCCATCCATGAACAACATTCAAAACCAACTCACTTTGTAGAATTTAATAGGTAGCTAGTCGGTTGGTTTGATTGATCGTATGCTTTTTTGTTAAATCATCCAACCATTAAGAATATGTGCACATTTTTTCCTGATCAACCATTTAGACAAAGAGTTTCCTAATGCGGCTCTTAATATGTTCACTTTGTTTAATCATAATATCGATTCTTTGATCAAAAACCTATTTAGTTGATTTTTAGCTTTTAATTCATATCTACAATGTGTATCATGTTACCCCTCAGCTTAATATTTGATAAACCTTTAAGAATTGATGTGGCAATGAAAATCTTGATCCACCTCCTGGTTGTTAGAATTCTTGTGGAGCTAAACATCACCAAAGATAAAACATAGTAGGCCTGGATCAATACTAGCTTTAGATTCAAGCAACCGGGTTGCATATGAATATTCTTGTCACTATCATATAATAAATCATGTAGTGGATATTTGTTTCAAGCTTCATCTTGAGCTTAGACCTCTTCATTATCAATTTGTTCATGTGGAACCAGTTCACTCGCAAAATGAAGAAACTATTCATTCTCTGCAAATTCAAGAGTCAAAGTACATGGAGCATTCTCGATTTGATGTTTGAGGGATAATATTGTTCCTTCTCTGAGATCTAAGGGACCCAGATGCACCATCCACCTTATCTACACATCAAAATAGCTAAAATTTAATGAAGGCAATTATTGGACTGATTAAGAATCTAACAACCCCTATTATTATAAAAGATAGCTAATGCTTTTTCAATAAGAAAGTATATTACGATCATAAGTATGCTAGATATAGGAAATTTAAAACATCATTTAATTCACCAAAAAGTATATTGGTGAGAACGATCTAAGGGAAATCATTCGACTATCTAGCAATCTAACCATCCATTATTTTTTTAAATGATTATGCTTTTAAGGATCTTCTATAATATCAAAACTACTAGCCAACAATAATAATACAATCATTCTACATAATATGAATTTTGTAAATTACATTGACATAGTTCCTAAATTCAAAAAATATAATAATGAATTATTTATTTCTAATTTGCATATAATTTGTTAATATTTTCATACAACTTTTATCTTTTGATATTTTTGCAAGATTAACAATTGGTCAAGTTGTATTGAAAAGTATTTGCACTATACAAGTTCCAAGTAAAAAGGCTAGGTAGTCTTTAAAGATAGTTCGTTGGTGGTGTTAGCTGCAACGCTTCTATCTATTAATTAGTTTTTTGCTATTTTTTAGCTTTGTTCTAGGTGAGTAACATATTACCTCTATTATTAGTTGATGAAGACATATTGGTAATGTGACGCATTTTGGATATTCATGTTCGTGCTGCAATTCGACAACATTGATATTTGGATGACATTTTATCTTATGATCAGTTAGTTTCTTTTCCAGTGGCAAATGAAATAATAGTACTTGATGTTCTTATTATAATACTAGAAGTTCTTAGTAAATAGGTTGCTTTGGTGGATGATGATATGTAATTAAAAATGCACACCTTTTCATAATCCAATCTATTCAACTCCAGCTTATGCACCCTAATCAAATACCAAGTCATCTTATGCCCCAACCATCCAAATCTTAAATCATTTCACCACACATTCAAGCACAAGCTTTCATATAGCACTTAATTCTCTACCGTGGTAATTTTTGAGACAACTCTATCATGCACAAATCAAACTTAGCCCACTAAACCACACCGGTGACTTGGATCTTGCAATGATTTTGCGTGCCAATCTTCACGATGTCCCAATTAACATTTCTACAAAGCTTTTCACTACCATAATACAAGTTTTTTGTCCGAGTTCACATAGGTAGGAAGCAATAGTTGCCCACATTTTGATTAAATTGCTCTTCATTTGCTGCAACAAAGAAGATACATAAAGAAAACTATAATAGTAAATCTGACTTGGAGGAAAATAGTGTAACTTAAGAAATTGTTGCCTTGCACTAACCTTTAGTATATAATATATAGGTAGGATGGATGTCATTTGCTAGGTTCACTTTTGATCGATATAACTAGCAACTTATAGATTAAGCAACACAAGCAAAACTAATCACAACAATGTTGGTTTTAAGAAGAGCATAGCTCTATACTACTAGCTTAGGATTTATATTCTTGTTTAATGTGCATTCTTCAATAGATTTTTCATTTCGAAAATGACTCCTTTCTACTAAATTGAAATAGCCCATCTCCATATTGTACGCAGTTTGTAATCATAGTTTTAAGTTGAAGCATTAAAATTACTGTATTTTATTATATTGGAAAATCATTTTTTGGCAAGATAAGGTCAATATGCTTGTTTCAAAAATAAATTATAAGAAAAAACAAGTGAGAGATCTCTCATAAAAAAGAGAGAGAATGTGTAAGATCTAATACAACTCTCATGCAAATCAAACATAGCCCACTAAACCAATCCGGTGACCAAGATCTTGCATGGTTTCACGTGCCAATCTTCATGTTGTCCCAATTAACATTTGTGCAAAGCTTGTTACTAACATAATATTGGTTTTTTGTCTGAGTTCAGATTGGTAGTAAGCAATAGCTGCCCACATTTTGATTAAATTTCTCTTCATATGCATCAAAGAAGAAGATACATAAAGAAACTATAATAATAATCTAGCTTTGATAGAAATAGTGTCACTTGTAAAAATTTTTGCCTAGCACTAACCTTTAGTGCATAATATATAGATTGGATGGATGTCGTATGCTAGGTTCACTTTTATTGGTTGTAAAGAGAGCATAGCTCTATATCACTAGCTCAGGATTTATATTCTAGTTTGATGTGCAGTCTTCAAGAGATTTTTCATTTCGAGAATGAATCCCTTCTACTAAATTAAAATAGCCCACCACCATATTGTATGCAATCTGTAATCATGTTGTTTGAAGCATTAAAGTTACCTTATTTTATTATATTAGAAAATCATTTTTTTGGAAGGATATGGTCAATATGTTTAAAAACGGAATTATAAAAGAAAAACAAGTGAAAGATTTCTCACAAAAAAGGGGGGAATGCGTATCATAATGACACAATTTGTTCTCGCTAAAACAATCTTGAAGCTGCACACTTAATAAAAAATAACAATCTAACTCATAAAAAATGAGTACATTAATAATTCACCTCAAATTTTGAAAAAATCAAACGGTTAATGAAATAGAGAACGGCCATCTGTGATAGCATGATAAATGTTTTCCATTGCCATTTTCTAATTTATGAACCACAGTATCCTTTTTCCATTGCATAAGCAGCGTTGTGCGTCTCAAGCAAATATTAAGAAAAATTCTATGATAAAATCTAACACAAAAGAAAAATGGCATCAAGTGCATACTACTGAAGCCCAGAAGAAAAAATAAAAAAATAAAAAAATAAATAAGGACTGATTATAAAAGAAAGATGGTATTTACTGGTAAAGCAAACCCTACAAGTGGCATCTCATTTGCAGGGAGGTTCTCGAAATCCCAAAAAGGAAATAGAAAACAGCAAATACAAAAAAAGTTTTATTCGTACTTACTTGAAGCAACGTAAGCTGTGCTGAGAGAGTAGTAGCCTCAGTTTGAAGCGTCTGCACCTTACGCTCAAGTTCACTAGTGTAGCGGATCTTTCTCTCTTTTGACCTAGCTGCAGATTGCCTGTTCGCAAGTATTCTACAACAGAAAAGTATATAAAGATTTAAACAAAAATCCAAGGAGTAAAATGAGTTGAACTTTTCCAATAAAGGTCGATTTCATTAAAGTGTCAATTATCACTGCCGTTATATTCATGCTTGTTCTTCTTTTTCTGATATAAAGAAATGCTAGTATACGGGTTGAGCTATAATAAAAGTCAAATGACCAAAACAATGACAAACGGAACGAAATTCTGTATTCCTGATCTGGAACAAGGGAGCCAATGAGTCGTACAAATCTGAAACCCCAAGATACAGAAAACCCTTGTTTTCTCAACATAAGCAATTAAAAAAAGAAGGGGAAGAAGAAGAAGAAAAAGAAAGAGAGAACTCCGTTTGTCAAAGGCAACTCGAGAGAAACTCAGAGAATGCGCAAAAGAGCCTAACACTAGAGGAAAGTATGAGACCTCTTGGCTCTCTTAGGATCAAGCAGCGCAAGCTCAACAAGCTTATCCGGTGGCATCGCCTTCTTGGCATAATCCGGCAACCCTGCGGGATCTCCTTCTAAAGGCGACGTCTCCCCATCAATGGAACCGCTGCGCCAGTGCTGTGACATCTTTTCCAGGGCTGCAACACCGAACCCCTGCAACGCCATCGACTCGAACAAGGCTGTGTCTACAGACTGACTCCTGGCATGAGATCCGCCTCCGGCAAGCTTACCGCTGAGATCGGCAGCCATGGCGTCGGATCTGCCACCGTAATCAGCCGAGATCGCCGGGGCTGCAGAAACATTGTCATCGGAGAGAGAGGGCAAATCGATGTCGGAGATGTTGAAATCGGGGTCGGAATCAAAGAGAAAATCGTCGGGAAGACGGACGAAGGTTTCAGAGTGAGCCCTCCGATGGCTGGAACTGCGAGAGTTCGGTGCGCCGATCTGGCTGCCTCCCGAACGCCGGATCGTCGGCAGCGTTTCCGGCGGCCGATTCGTGCCCATCGACGAAGGCTACAAACAACTGCGTGTCGCAGCAAGCCGGCCTTTTATGACGGCCTCAACAAAGCCTAGTGAAAATGGAGAAGAAGATGCGCGCAGAGAGTGCAGCCAACCGCAGTGGAAAGAAAATTTATATTTGTTGCTAAAACAATTAAATTATATATTTAAAAAAAAAAAAAAAAAGTGAATGGGATTGTCGAACATATTTTAAAGGATAAGGAGTCTAAATTTTTTAAGAAAATTGTTATTAAGACTATAAATGATTTTTCAAAATAGTAGATTATTGTTATTAATATTTAAAATATATATATATATATATATATATATATTTAGTAAGTCTTGCGCATAAAATTAAATATAATTTTGCAAGAGTGCTTATCTTAAAATTGACAAAGCAAGAAAAACTTCATCAAATAAAAAGGGCTTTGTATTTTTTTCCTTCTTTTTTTAATATTAGAGAAATTGGAATGATTTGGAGTACTTTAATATTTTTAATAAATATATCATTTTTTATTTAATTGATGGTCAGTTAAATTATTGGTAAATATCTTCATGAAAAAACTTATATTAATTATTAATTATTATTTTTATATTAATTGATAGCATTAGATCTCATAAATTTATTATTATTTAGTTAATTAAATAATTAATAAAAATTTAAAGATCTCAACTTATGATTTGTTTTCTCAGATAGTACGTTCAAATTTTATCGATCACATATTTATTTTAAATTTTAAACTCATTTAATTCAAAAATAAAATAATGCTTTTAATGATCATAAATTCTTAGTAGTAATTAAAACTAATATATAAGAGTTGCTCATTTAAAATTATGTGACTGAGAAATTCATATGAGCATTTTTGAAATTGCTATATTTGACCTTATCAACTTTTAATTAAGAAAAATTTAAAGTAATCACATTTATAAAGACTTGATTTGAATAATTGAATGAAGAAATTTTTGCTTCTGTTATTTGTATCATGATTTTTTTTATTAATTAAGAGATTATAAATAGAGAATGAAAAGGAATATACTTAAATCATAAGTTTTTCTATTTATTTAGAAATAAAAGAGCTTGAGTGAATGATCACTGACCCACATAAATTTTGTATTTGTACGGGTGGTCCTACATCATGTGAAAAGAAGCTCATTTCTTCGTAAAGCATACATCTCAACAATTGTAATAGGGCATCCGGTTCAAGGAGATAATTGTGAGCTATCGTTGATGATCGAATGGAAGAACACAAATAGATGATTACCATTACTAGAAGAAGTTACGTTTATATTTCTCTAGGGTAAAGCTAGAAAAAATAAAGCAAGCATATTGGAATCTGCTTGATCGGCAAGCACAAATTTGTGCACTTAACCTTAGCATGGATATGTGGAATTTAACATAATTAACAAGAAGACAGCTACATGTTTGATGAGAGCAATATCCAAAATGTATGATAATGTTGGGGAGTAAAGAACCTTCCAGCACCACCGAGAACACTATGCAACGGAAACGGTTTGAGTAGCACGCTTGATTGAGGACCGGGGTTGTGTTGAAGGTTAACAAGCAATTTGAAATCACAGGTCCACAAACGAGAAGTCACAGCATATGCGTACAAAGCAAACTCAAGCATATAAACATCCAAACACAGAAAATTACGTGAAAAACTCAAGAATCGGAAAAATCATGGAGCCACACCACAAAAAATATTTACTAAGAATCTTGAATAGTACAGAGTTACAAAAAGTTTGACCTTTGATAAGAAACACAATGATCTTACTATATGATGAAGAGGAGAGGAAGCAGCTACACCAATATACGAAAGCTCTTTTGGACTGTAGCTTCCTTAGGACTTCACCATGAATCTTCTCCTCATAGCAATTAAAGCCACTCAATCTGAAATGCCAACATAGGAAACTCCTCCCAACTTATTTCCATAAATAACCAGCTCATTTTTAAACCCTGAGTGATCCAAAATACCCCCCCAATTTACTTAGGACAAAACCTGAACCGGAGCAAAACTCTGCCAGGCTCTACGGTGTGCCGTAGCGCATGGGTCCCAAGTAGTCAAGCGTTGCGGTGCACTAGAGCGCCTAAATCCGCTGTGGCACGCTGTAGCGCTCGTATCACTATCCGCTGACTGCTGAGGCGCATGATAATGCCTCTGTCTCAGGTGAGGGAGTGCAAAGGTGCGTTATAGCGCTCTCTTCTCTGTTTGCTGCCGCTGAGGTGCACGATAGCGCCTCTGTCTCGGGTGAGGGAGCTCCAAGGCGCGCTGTGGTGCGCCACGTCCCGTAGCAGTGCCTGTGCTGTTCTTGTACTTCACACCTTATTTTGAATTACCTCAGAATCTCCTGGAAACTCACCGGAGCACCATTAGCATCTCCATGATAGACTAAAAGGTCTCCACAACATATCAATCTCCTACTTTGAGACCTTTTGGTATCACCCCCTCTTCGAACCTTGATGCTTCATTGTCTTTTTCTATCTTTGTCAAGAAAGGTGGTGTGGCTCATCCCCGCTTTCTCTTCATGTATTGAGGCTAATTGAAGCTGCACATAACTTTGGTTTCTCCACTGCTACTACTTTTGTAAGCATATCAACTAGATTCTTAAAAGTGTGGATCTTCTCTAATTCGAGCTGCCCTTCTTCTATAGTGTCTAGATAAAATGGTAACGAAGTTGAATGTGCTTCGTACTGGCATGAAATGCTGTAGTCTTTGCTAGGTGAATAATGCTCATACTAGCATAGTAGAGCTTCACATCCTTTTGCTCCTTTCCCAATTCTGCTATAAGACTCTTCAACTAGATCATCTCCTTACTTGCCTCTATAATGGAAACATATTCCCCCTCCGTGTAGATAGTGACATGATGTTTTGTAGCTTGGATATCCAGCTCACAGTTGCACTTTCCAATGTATACACATAACCCGTAGTGCTTCTCCGACTATCAACATCTCATGCAAGATCTGAGTCCACATAGCCCTGTAAAATAATGTTAGATCTTCAAAAGCATACAACTTTTCCATTGTACCTTTTAGATACCTTTGGATCCACTTGACCGCATCTTTATGGTGCTTCCTTGGGTTTTCCAAGAATCTGCTAACCACTTCATAGCATGAGAAATATCTGGTCTTGTGCAAATCATCCCGTAAATTAAGCTCCCAACTGTTGAAGCATAAGAAACCTTTAGTATATGCTCCTTCTCTGTCTTAGACTTCAGCATCTATTCCTTTGATAAGCATAAGTGACTTGCTAGGGGAGTGCCCATTGGCTTCGCCTCACTCATGTTGAACCTTTTGAGCACCTTTTCAATATATTCTTTATGCGACAGCTTCAAGATTCCTGCACTTTTTTCCATATTGATTCTCATTCTAGGAATCTGCTTGGCCAGCCCCAAGTCCTTTATGTCAAACTCCTTTAATATAAGCTCTTTTAGCATCCTTATCTCATCCATGTCCAATCCTACGATTAACATATCATCCACATACAACAACAGAATAATATAAGAGGACTTACATTATTTTATATAACTAATGTGATCCGCCTAGCATCTCTTGCACCCAGATTCGAACATGAGCCTGTCAAATTTCTTGTACTACTGCCTTGGCTCTTGCTTCAAACCATAGAGGATCTTCATGAGCTTGCCCACTAGCTCAATTTTTCCCTTCTCTTGAGCCTTGTACCTTTCAGGTTGTTGCATGTATAGCTCATCCTCTAGCTCTTCGTGAAGGAATGCAGCTTTGACATCCATTTTCTCTAAATGCAAATCCTCAACTATGACAATGTTCATCCCAACCTTGATGGTTGTCATCTTCATAACTGGGGCAAAGATCTCACTATAGTCGACCCTATGCCTTTGATGAAAGCCCTTTACTACAAATATTGCTTTGTAGCGCTTGCTCCCATTCGGTTCTTCCTTCACCCGATAAACCCAATTGTTCTGAAAGGCCTTCTTCCCAGCTAGTAGAGGTGCTAACTACCATGTCCCAATTGACATGAGTGATTCTATTTCATCATTCATAAAAGCATCCCACTTGATTGAATCTTCAACTTGAAATGCCTCTTCCAAGTTTTATGGTTCACCATCATCCATCAGTAACAGGTAAAATAAGGAAGGATTGCACCTCAGTAGCGATCTTGCGACTATTGTGGATCTTCTTAACTTGGGTGTTTGTGGTTCAACATTAACACCCTCCTGAGCTTCTTCATGTGCTCCAACATCTGGCTCAACATTATCATCAATTTCTATGTGCTGGGTCCCTCCATCTGAAGCATCCTTAAAATCAACCTTGACTCCAATACAGTCCTTGTACATTTCACTTTCATTGAAAGTGACATCTCTGCTTCTCTGGCTAATAGGCTCACAAATATTTAGATTTCTCTTTAGACATAGCACATGTTTAACATCTTTCCAAACTACACTGCTTGGTAGTTGAACATCCACATCACATTTGTCAATAATGTCATATGCTTTATCATCTTCAAGATATGCTTTCCCCAAGTTATCCTAGATATAATTCTTGAAGGCACTCCTTGACAGAGTTGCATTAAAGGATGCACCTGAGTCAACTACCCAGGACTCCGTATTAATAAGTGAGAGGATCAACTGTAATAATCCAAGATTGTTATCCTGACCTATTAGAATAAAATCAAGTCTTAATTTTGATTATAACACTCTTAAATAGTCATTAGGATCTCACCTTAAAGTTTTGGTCCACATTAGGGGTCAAATGGATCAAATCCTGATTTTAGAAATTTCAGGAATCCTAAAAATTGACCTAATCATTTTGACCTCAAATTAAAAATTGGACTTTGCCATTTCACTCGTCACCCCTGAATTAGTTAAGGGTGAAGTTTTGGAGGTATTTGGAAGTCGTTGGATTTTCGTATAATATTTTAATATATTTAAATACCCCAAAAAATATGAAAATTAAATACTCATCAAAATCAAAATCCGACTCCATTGTTGTGTTTCTCACCGCGTTCCTCGCCTCTCATTTAGATAGGGGTGAATATTTGGAAATTTTTGAAAGTCATTAAGGTAATTAAATTTTAATTGAGAAATTTTGAATTTAATTATTTAACTTATTATATTATTTATTTTATTTTAGTTAAATCAGCGAGTGGGACCTGCCTTAA
Organism: Gastrodia elata; assembly: GCA_016760335.1. Classification (NCBI taxonomy): domain Eukaryota; kingdom Viridiplantae; phylum Streptophyta; class Magnoliopsida; order Asparagales; family Orchidaceae; genus Gastrodia; species Gastrodia elata. The sequence continues at coordinate 2,591,592 of CM028679.1, forward strand.
ATGAATTAGCAGGTTGGATCCCCACCTTTTGGCCAATTTGGTAGGTTTCTCGACCCTTAGCGTGTCGGATTCACGCTCTTATCAGCTCGATTAGAGCCGATCATCCGAGCCATCCGATCGGATGTCTTGTAATCCACCCCATCGTTGGGATCGCCCGTTGGGGCATGCGATGCTCTTGCCCCCACTGGTCAATGCTGTGAGCGGCAACCTCGTCCACTCTTCTTATTCTTCCATTAACCACACATCTGCAATCCTAGTTTGGGTTACGCAATCGAGAAGCTTCCGGAGCGTTCAAGTGAGACTTTGCGTCCGAACGAATCTCAGTCATCCCCTTCCAGGTACTTCGATCTCCCTTCTTGTTCAATTGATCAACTTCATTTTAGTCCATATGCTTATTTCATTTCCTTGATGGATGAATGGATAGATCCAATCAATACCTATTGATTGCGATCAATCGATTTTTGGGATTATTCTGTAGTACCCCACAGTAACCTACCACATTCATCACCCTCGCCTAAATCCTAGGTGCTAGGGTTAGGCCCACCCGGTGGCACAATCCTCCTCAGCCGCTAATTTGACCTCCAACGGGTAGGTCACGTCGAGCCTGAGCCATTGCCGTGCGAGCTAGGTACCAGTGTTGTTAAGAAGCCCCCGATTTTTTGTGCCCTAGGCATCAGCTTGCAGGATCCGTCGGGTGTAAAGTTAAGCCCGCCTTCATCCTAGTCAGGTTAGCCTGACCCGCATCTCTTCGTCCGGGTCGTGCAGCTGCCAAAATGCGGGGCCCACTCATGTGTTGTAGCGCACGTAGTTTGACGCGTGGCGAGTCATCCGATGCGCCCGTGTGTAACAACCCTAGGTTGTTACCTGGCCAATCTATAGTCTAAGTAATCAATTATTTTAATTCCATTGCTTTTAGAACATCAAATGAATCATATCCTAAAAATTTATAGTCTATAGGACTTCTCTAAGTCCAAAATAATATTTTGATCAGTCTATATGCCCTAGTCTAGACCCAAAATATTTTGATCTCAAAATTAAATTTTGATTATATTTTTGAATTCCTCACTGCCGCGGATCAACCATTGGATCTACCCGACAGATCCTACGCCCGGATCACTCCCGCGATTGGCCGTTAGGATTTGGGCAATCCGAGCTGTTCCGCCATCTGATCAATAGATCGAACGACATCCGAAGGTCGCTACTGTGGACCTTCGTCTTCCTCTCGCTCGCGCACTCGACAGGGAGAATTCCCGTACTGCCAGCTGCGGGCCTTGTCCCCCACTCGCGCCTCCAACTCAGCAAGTCATTGCTGATCCTCCCGTAACGGCTAGGTAACCCATTCAGGCCCCGTGGCCCGGCCGAGCTCAAAATAGAATTTCGAGAGCTCGGCCATGGCCCGATCCATCCAAGCCTCAGCATCCCAATTCGCCCCTCTAGAAGCTTCGCACTCCTCTGCTAAGGCTATAAATAGCCCTAGCCTCGCTTCAATTGACCCTTGCTGATCAATTGAAGCCTCTGTCTTCCTTCCGCCATTACCGCCTCCCGAGCTTGCGTAGAAGATCACCACGCATTCCCGGCTTGCGTACCGTTGATAAAAGAGTCTCCTGGTGTTCAGGAACTCTTAAAGAAATCCCAGGGAGCTCAGCAAGCCCGGCAGTGATCCCTGCGACATCTGCAAGTCCCTCAGCAAATCCAGGTACCCCAGCTTGCTGGTTACAAGCCAATGAAGCTCGATCATCCTTCCATTTGATTCGTATGCTTGCATATTATCATTTCAAACCTAATGTGATCGTAGCTAGGACCTAAGCTAGCCCTGATCGATCGATCGGGCTAAGTGTCGTAAGGACCGCCTCGGTCGAGTAAGGACCCGGTGATCCACAGACCATCCCAGGTCCTCAGACCAAAGGGCTTCGATCCGCCTCACCTCCCTGATGGTGTAGGGATCTAGCCCGAGATCTGGCGTGGCCTCTGTGGGGAGAATTTCCTCCCCACAGTAGCTTCATTAGAGGAGCTCTCGGGTGAGTATGGTCCGGCCGATCCAAACCATCTCACAGGGGGCTTCAGGTCCCATTCGGTGCGTCTGACCACGGTGAACGCGTAGCGATCAATCGCCGGTCATGCCGTGGTCCGGATGCACCGGAATTGGTCGATTTGGGTTTCCCTAATCAGGCGACTCCGTTGGGACGAAGGGCAGGGACAAAGACCCTGTGTGGGTTGGGTCAGCCCGTGACCTGCGCAGTGCGACAGTCCCAGGTCTTCAGGCCTTGGTCGACCCGTGCGGTTCGGCTAATGGGCCGAGCCCATTTATATTAAATCCTATTAATTGGAATTATTTTAATTAAGGAAAACAATCCAATAATCCAATCATAGGAAAATTAAATCAGAAAAATACATAATGTATTATTTGAATAACTTTTAATCCACTGGTCCAAATCCTATAATATTATATATGAAATTATCAAAAAATTATCAGGGATCTGAATATAAAATAAAATTTCACATATAATGGTTAGATTTTCCATTATTGCCTAATTACAATAGAACTTAATTAGGGTAATTTAGTAATTATACTTAACCAAATTGCATGTTTAGGGTACCATTAGTTTACTTATGATGAGTAGAATGCATATGCTAGGTAAATTATTTTTCTGACTTCTATATTTCAAATTATGCTATAATCTTGGTAAATCATAATTAGTGAAAATTATGATTTATACATATTGGATCTTAGCAAACTTAGACCCTGATTAATTATATTATTAAGTAGGACATGTGTGCAAAATTGTAAATAATTTTGATGGCTAGATTTGTAATTAAATGCTAATCCATTTGAATAGATTTAAGATTTGATTAGCACTAATCACTTTCTATTTTTATGAACTTTTCTTTTATTATGTTTCATAATAGTTGGTTAAATGTATTAGAAACCATACATATTGATCCATAATGCATAACTTGAATAAACCAAAAATTGGAAATCTTAACTTCCTTAATTAACCTAAGAAGTCTTAAGACTTTGATCAAGCTATTAAGACTTGATCTAGGTCTGAGATTGCCACCAATAACACACTCTTAACTCACTTATTTGACATTGATCATTAATCAAACACATGATCTTAATTGAATAAGAATAGGGGTCAAACCTTAATCTACTTAATTAAGGTCCAAATCCTTAAAAACCTTAACTACAATGATTTGATTATAAGATAATCAACTTGACATCTCTCCAATCATACATCTGATTTTATATTGACCTTTACAATTTGAATTAGACATGATAAGGTTATTAATAAAGCCATATGATTGCTTAATCTGAATCAAATCTTTAGATCATGGATTTTCTCCTAAATAAGACCATTATCATAAGAAGATTTATAAAATCATAATGATTGAATAAGTGATCTAAAACCTTAATAACATTCTTGATTTAAATCCCATAATCTTAGATTAAGTTGTGATCAGATGACTTAATCATCTGATCTGATCATTTTAAACCTAACTATGAAATAGAACCTAAAATGCTAATATCAGAATTTAGAATGGGAGATCTTAAGCATCTTTTCATAAAATCACCTTGAAATATTCAAAAGACCTAAATTACACATACTTTGAGGTAGGAGAATGTAACAACCCAGGTTGTTACTTAAGAATAATCTAAGTCTTAATTGTAGTTCTAGTTCGTAACATAACATAGTCGCTAGGGTTTGCTCTAGCCCGAGTTATATACCTCCTCTGGTGGCGATTCAGGTACCCATCGAAAGGTCTCGAAGAGACCTTTCGATCCGTATGCGGGCCGGTCACTGAGGGCTCCAGAACGGCCATCGTTTTGGCTGCCCTAGCCACGTGTGTTCCGATTTCGCCGAGTTTAGCTCGGGCGTGAGATGGGCTGGGTCGGGCTCAACCCAACCCATTTTCCGCGTGTCTTAAGTGGCGGGCCCCGCCATTGCCTTCACCACAACTCGTAGAGTGCCACGTGGAGTGAGGAACCCACACCTCTGCACCGCGGCTATCTTCATTGACAGCGGCTGTGGGCCCTCCTCACAACACCTCGACCAATGAGCTCCTAACGCGTGGTCCACCGTCTGACATCTGCCAGACGTCGTATCCCGTGGGCCCCACCTCCTGCAAAATATATAAAATTAAATACATATATATATATTTTTAGTTATAATTAATAATTAGAACTATTAAATAAGAATTTATTTAAATAAATTTATTTTAAATAATAAAATACCAATACTTAAAACACAAATATCTTAATAAATATAAGTCCAAATATAGCAAATAAATATATCATTTTGTTCAGCAAAAATAGAGGAATATTATGAAACTATCAGAATCCTAATTAGAACTATATTTAAGATAGTGACATTTAGGGTTTATTCGATGTGACACAAATGGTTCAAATATTCAAATAATCATAACTTTGTACCCCATTACCCAAACATACCCAATATGGGTCTGAAAATACTCAAAAAACCCTAAGGATTAATCTAGTAGTGTCCATTTTACTATTTGGATTAAAATTAGACTAATCACATTTAGGACCTAACCCTAATTAGGTCAACTAACCCTAGAACTTCAATTGACCATAAGTTTGTCAATTGAGCTCCAAATAAAGTGATCCAAATATCCATTTAGATCAAAAAAACCTAAATTACAGTAATATATTAAAATGTTTAGGATCCAACAGTTAGATTTACTAAGCAACCCTAATTACTCTAAAACTTGATTAGTGAATATTAGCAAATCTAATATCCAAATTTCACAATTTAAGTTTCAGAGAACTCCTTAAGTACATTAAAATCTAATGGTGTGGTTAGATTAGTGATTTGGTGATTAATTTCACTAATCACTCACTAATTACCTAAACCCTAATTAGGCCATAACTTAGCCAATTAAGTTCCAAATTGAACCCACCATTAGTCAATAAAATCAGTGGATCATTTGTGAATCATGGCCACTAATTTTGCTTAATTTGGATATCAATTGGAGAAGTTAGAAAAATTTGATCTTAATTAAGAAACTTTAATTATCATTTAAACCATAGAACTTGTATTGGCTATAACTTAGCTAATACACATCAGAGTTTAATGATTTTAAGTTCTATGGAAACCTTAGGGCATAACCTACAGTAAAATAATAGAAAAATTATATGTTATTAAGGTAAAATTACCAGTATACCCTTATAGGTCAAATTCCTTAATTTGACCCTATAAGGCTTAATACTTAACCAAAATTAATGAACCTACTGTCTAAACTCATATTAGCTAGTAAGTAATCATTCAACTTTATTAAAATTTAGAATTTAATCCTAATTCATAAAGATGAGTTTTAAACCCTTATGTAAGGGGCAGAACATTCTTTTTGCCTAAAATTAGAGTTTAATGAATTTAAGACTTGATTTCATCTCTAAATCATAATATATAATAATTAAAATGATTTAGGCCCTGATTTAGATAATTCTAAGTCTCAAATTAGAAATTTGACGAAAACCCTAAGTTAAATCTTAAGCAAAACTTAAATGAATTATGAGAAACCTTTCTTTCCTTTGAACTTTTTAGATCAACCTTTAGGTCTTATAACCTTAGTTAGGATGTGTGTCTGAGTGATCCTATTAGATTTAAGAACTTTAATTCATAAGATTAGGAATATATCTTAGGTTAGAATTCATCTAATGAGTAAAGTGGATTACTCATTAAGGTGAAACCTTGATTTTACTAGTTTATTAGATTTTTCATAATTTATTAAATGATTATTTGATCTTTTAATTTTAGAATTAGGATTAGAGATCTATTATATTGAGTTGACTTAAATCAATAGGATTTGCCTAAATATTTAATCAGTGAGATGGGATTAAACTCTAGTCATTAGGATAACCTTATGATTATGAATTGAGTTTCATTATTTAGAGTTCAATTCTTAATCCTTTCAATTTTAATTTGGCTAATCAAGATTGGGTTTGGGATTATTAAAACTAATAACTTAGGACGATTGATTTAATTATTTTAACCTTTAAGGCGACATTGATTCATTTATAATTAGGAAGTAGCTAATCCTAATTATGTTCAACTTGTAGGTTCGTGATTCTAAGTTACAGATAATATAGGAATTGATAATTCTAAATCTTATGTAACTTAGAGTAGTTAAAATTTTTAAATTAGAAAATAGGTGATATCATAAAGTTTGTGTAATGCTAATTAGTTCCTTGAATTTGAAATGCAATGCTTTTCCTTATTTTTGAGCCTTTTATACTTTTGGACATGCTTAACATAGATACTTGATACATACTTTATTATATACTTTGAATTACATTCAGATAACATTTGCATATAAATAAAACAAATAATATTATAATTGTGGTATATATTTTACTTAGCCTGCCATTCAGTATAACTTTACTTTAGAACAGCTTTTGTCTAGGGAATTTCCCCTATGATATGTTACTTTGATATTGGGATGTTTCTCCTATATGCTTATTAGGTACTTTGTAGGTTTTAATTTAATCTGGGATGTTTCTCCTAGATTATTTAGATGGGATTTTACTTTAGGATCTGGGATGTTTCTCCTAAATGCCTTTTTGGTGGATATTACTTTAATCTAGGATATTTCTCCTAGATGAGTAGATGGACTTTACGTTTTGGCAGACTAAGTAAGAATATCTCACATCGTACAGTTACTTTAATTTACCTTTCTTTTTCAGTTATTGTACAGTTACTTTATAGTCTCTTTATAGTTACTTTACACATTTACTTTACAGTTTAGACTTACTTTACTTTACAGTTCAGCATATTTTCTGTCATATTTTTTCATTTTTTGCAGTTCCTTTACATTTCAGAACTTTCTGTATGTTAGCCATTTTACTTGAAAGCATGTTAGGTTGTTAGACTTATTTTCAGTACACTACTTTTACTTATATCATAAATTGGCATATTTAGTTTGATCATATTTCTTAGGACTTTTTATTGTACTTAGTAGATTTATGTATGCACTTTACTTATTTTTTTTTTATATAGCCTGAGTTGAGGTATGTTTCTACCTCATAACTTGTTTTTCCTTTCTTTGTCGCTTTACCATAATGCTTTGCTTAAATCTCAGTTGTGATATCATTAAAATATATTAAAATTTATTACCTTAAAATTGTACTTAGACTTTTTTTCTAATAAGATTTTTCTTTTGTTGGCTGGGGCCCTACCATTATGAAATCAATAATGGTAGATTCTGAGCTTTTCGAGGAAATTGAGCCCACAGATAAGCAGATCTAGGAGGAGGTTCAGATTACTGAGGATCCTTAGTTTACTTGATATATTGCTTACTTTTTCTTTGTGAGGATGAGAGACATTTGATGTTTCAATCTTTAAAACTTTAATATTTGTAATAATATAGAACTAATTGTACTTTACTTTCCTGCATTGTATATTCTGAGCTGGATGTCTTTACATTATGGTATGGATGATTACTTCAGTTTGTACTTTTCTTCTGCACTTTGATTTCATAGTATACTCATTAAGTGATTGTTAATCTTTGCCTTATTATAAAAAGCACATCTTTCTCTTAAGATTGGATTGGAGTATTAAATTCCAATCTAATGTTAAGTAAGGTATGTGCTTAGTTACGACCCACCCTAATCCTTAATTATTATGCTTAGAAGGGGCGGGCGCCACAGAGAACTTGTATGAATCATTGAGGTAGAAGATTAGATGATCGCTTAATCTTAGAAATTGATCTTAATATCTCATGGTAGAAATCACTTAGAATAATAATTCTCCTTGTGGTATAATCCATATTGAGTGATTCTTGATCACAATTTAGTGGAGCCTTGTATAGGATTTACCTATTTAGTATAGACCTTTATAGTCTTGATCATTCCTTGATTTATTAAGTAGAATTGTTTGAACCCCGATTATTAGACGGTGTAGTATAATATACCCATATTACTGGTTCTCTAGTAGTATTCGGGATTGGTTGATTCACTCTAATGGGGACTTACGAGCAGGTTCTATCCTGTGGGATTAGACGAATACAGTCCCATTAGAATAAATCATTCAAACCTAAGAGTGTATTGAACGAGTATTCATTCCTTAGTTTGATTGAAATACAAATTGCCAACGGCACAATGCCTCCTAGCGAAGACTGCTTCAATAGGTGTGGCTCAAACAAATTAAGTAATGAGATTCACCTTCTTTAAGACACTAAGTATGGTGGTGAGTAAGTGATGAGTATCACTTTTCTTACAAACATGCTGAATATGTGTATACGATCATTCCATCTAGTGATCTTTAATTAAATCTGCAACTTTAACCAATTATCGTTCTAGAAGCTAGGAGACAGAATCCTGTTAGCAGGATTCTGCACAGTGAAGACTTAGAATTCATTATCTGCATTCCAAGTCTTCATGGATTTCTGAATTTTACCGATATATAATAGAAGCATGAGCATAAGCATAAGCATGAGCTTAAGCATCATTTCAGCAGTGACGCATGAGTATCAGTGATGAATTATGGGTTACGGAATGTTTTGTACACAGACTGGGGAATTTCAGGGTGCATCTGTGTCACTGTACTGTCTTCCCAACTGGGTGTATGTGTACATTGGACCGTACTACTCATAACCTTTTAGTGATAGTTCTGTTACATATCCGTGATATACCATACTCTGGCATATTTGGTGCATCTTTACAGTGACATATAATACATCATTTGACATTCCTTTCACATCGATTTCTGAGCATTTAACATTTTCATTTACTTTCAGTATTTAGTTTTTGATGCAGTTTTACTCTGTTTAGTCTTTACAGTTGCAGTTACTTAGCATTTTTCTCAGCTTTTCTTCAGTTTTCTTTACTTTACTATCTACTGCAATTACTTTCCTATTGCATAATTAGTTGTGATGTGTTAGACTTCTTATCTAACACGGGGTACTTTTGGGATTCGACAATTTGCTAGATCCCGAGCAGCTTGTGGAGACAGGACAGGAGGACTTGCAGGAGATCCAGGAGGGGTACATGGAGCCCTAGAGGATCTGTCTGCCTCCTTTTACTTTTTGCCCTATTTCAGTAGACTTTACTTTTCATATGTTAAATCAGTTTGTAATAACTCTGGATGTACTTTTCTTTTCTTTTTTGAGACAAATATTTACATACTGCTCTATGGTGAATATATTCTAGACGATATATTTTTAGCTTCTGCACTCTGTTATACTACTATACTTAGTATTTTGATGTGATCAGTATATTGGAAATGCTGATATATATTGATAACATATATTGGATCCTTGCTTGTTTCTTTAAATTCAATATACGCATTAGCCTACTACTACTCTTATCTTAAGTATTGGCTCTCGATCCTCTTAGGTTCAAGTCAACAACCTTCAGTATGGCTCAGTCTTTTAGCCTATTCGGGAAGATGAGTTTTACTTGTTATTATCCTCCCGAGTAGCGCACCGCTCCGCAGCTGATTTTACTACTCGTAAACTTTTGCGCGAGGCAACGGGGCGGGGCGCTACAGTTGGTATCAGAGAAGTATCATAAAGTGTCAAATAAGGAGTTTGTTCCTATCTACTTTATGATCTATTATCTGTATTAGGTAGGCAAAGATCATAAGTCACTAAGTGTAGTGCAAAACAATCATCCAAAAGTTCATCAAGCTGTCTCAGAAATGAAAAGGGTAGACCACATCTAGAATGTTGACACCTTAGGAATATAACACCTATAGTAAATCGATTTAAACTACGAATCTTAATATGGACATCTTAGAACTTGAACAAACTTTGAAAGTAATAACAAAGTAATAATAAACATACTTATGGGTTGAATCATCTTAGGTATGGAATATTCGCAGTCGGCATCCTTATTTTACCTTAGGAGACTCGATGACTACTGGATAGACGACCTTCGAGACGACCAAATCTATGGGAGGGTCGTAGATGGAGTATCGCCTCGAGGAATTGAAGTACTAGACAAGATTCTTGTTCATTCGCCTTTTGGAGGCACCAGCCTTTCGGTACTCGCCAGAGAATGGCTGGATCGTGTTACTACTGCGCTTCGAGAGACAGCCTGTCTTGAGGAGCATCGTCTTGAGATCGTAGAGATCTTACTGAGGGGATCAGTGAGTCATTGGTGGTATTGGGTTTATAGGAGGCTAGCTCGGAAGAACCCCATAATCACATATGATGACTTCTGTGCTGCCTTTTGGGTAGAGTATTGTAACTAGGATTTTAGAGAATTTTATTATGTCGTTTCCTTATCTCAGCAATATGTTTTGTAGATCCATGCATCTTCTCTTTTAAAGAATAAATGAATGAATGAAATTATAGTAAAATTTTATGCCTCTGAATTCCCACTTGTATTGCAGTCATGAATCCTAGCTCTCCTTCTGCTCCTACTCCAATCAAGAATTCTGTCTCATCGTCAAGCGGACCTGAAGTATCCAATCATATGGCCAATTTATTGAAGGCCCTGATAGAAAGTAATCGTAATATGCAACAGGCGGAGACACGTGTTCTTATTCTCACAGTTAAATAGCAATCTGCACCCCAACCAGGGTTTTCATCATCTTCCCACTATACGGGCGATGGAATCCTGCACAGTTTCCTTTGTCTCCGAACTCCTACTTTCAATGGAGCGCTAAATCTAATGGACACTGTGAACTGGCTTAAAATGGCCGAGAAGATTCTGGCCAGTATCAAGTGCCCTAACTCTAAAGCCATCCGCCTAGTGACCCATCTATTTCAAGAAGAAGCGGAATATTGGTGGGAAAATGAGCGAATAATAAGTTTGCTGACTATGAAGTAGAGGACATTCCATGGGACTTGTTCTTGGAGGCGTTCCATGAAGCGTTCATACCCGCATCAGCCCAAGCAATTCTGGAGGATGAACTTCTCCATCTCACACAAGGTAACCATACAGTATTTGAGTACGAACAAGAATTTCGAAGATTGTCGCATTTCGTTCCGGATTGAGTCAGGACGGAAGCGTCAAAGTGCCACCATTTCTTGAAGGGTCTGAGAGACTCTATCAAAGCACACTTAGTATCTCGTCAGATCAGGACTCTGACTAAATTGATTGAAACTACCCATTTGCAAGAAGGATTCTAGGGTCAATTAGACCAGAAGAGGAAAGTAATAGCCATGCAGCCGAGTAAGGAACGCTTTGGCCATCATAAGCTAGCAAAGGTCTACAACATGGAGTCAACACAACCCCTAAATTCTGAATGCAAAAAGATGCATCTATATGGAAAATGCTACCACTTCAGTGGTGGATGTTTCACTTGTGGTCGTAAGGGCCACCACTATTTCAAATGCAGGGAAAAGAACACAATCGATGGAGTACCCATCGACCACTCCCATCACAAACAAACCTTCTGTGTTCAACCAGTGAACTACAGAGAGCCTGCTCCTGCCATAATGTCGGCTCCAACTTCAAACTCAAAAGCAATTGTACCAGCATAGAAGCCGAATTATGATCATCAGGGTCAAAGGCCCCAGAACAAATAACCCTTAGCATCTTCTAGGGTATATATGTTAACTCCTACCTCTGCTCCTAAGGATAATGATGTGGTGTCAGGTACGCCTTAAAATTTATTCGTATTCAGTTCTTTCCATTTTAGTAATCAGTCTTTACCATTCAGTACTTTAAATATTGGGTAGCTATTCTTATTAATTTACTGTAATCATATGCACCTTACCAATAAATGACACATCTTGTAATATCCTCTTCGATATGGGGGCAAGTCATTCCTTTGCATCAAAAGATTGGGCTAAAACTCTTAAGCTACCAACCTATCAATTAACTAGCTCCTTGAGCATCGGGTTACCTTATGGAGCCCGTATGCAGTCCCAACAATTCTGCAACCTAAATATTCCGATTGGGGAACAAAACTACGAGGCCAAGTTAATTATATTGCCAATCACCAACTTTGACGTAATCCTAGGCAAGAATTGGCTAAGCCAGCATAGAGCTTCCATAAATTGCCAAAAGAAGAAAATAACTCTGGGCAGTGGACGTAAATCAAAATCATTCATCGGAAGATTTAGTACCCAATCATCGCTGATAAATACAATGACGACAGAAAAGTTAGTCAGGAAGGGATGCGACACATATCTCGTAACAATGCTGGGAGAGAAGAAAGAAATTATGCCTATTTATGAGAATCGTATAGTTTCTGAATTTCCTGATGTCTTCTTAGAAGACCTACGCGATCTTCCTCCAGTTAGAGAAGTAGAGTTCGCAATTAAATTAATTCCCGGAACTCAATCGCTGTCAAAAGTTTCGTATAGTATGGCGCCAAAAGAACTTCAGGAGTTGAACAATCCACTTCAAGAACTATTGGAGAAAGGTCTTATTCATCCAAGTTTATCTCCTTGGGGAGCACCAATTTTGTTCATGAAGAAGAAAGATGGATCGATGAGAATGTGCATCGATTACAGAGAATTGAATAAAGTAACTATCAAGAACAAATACCCTCTGCCTCGTATAGATGATCTATTTGATCAGTTATCCGGAGCTTAAGTCTTCTCAAAGATAGACTTACGATTATGATATCATCAATTACGAGTTAAATATTTAGATGTTGAGAAAATAGCATTTAGAACCCGCTATGGGCATTATGAATTTTTACTGATGTCCTTTGGCCTGACAAATGTGCCGTCCATCTTTATGGACTTAATGCAGCCTATGTTGAAAGCATATATGGACAATTTTGTCATCGTCTTCATCAACGACATTATGATTTATTCAGGAAGTGAGACAGATCACGAGAACCATCTGCGATTAGTACTAGAAGAGCTACAAAGCCATAAATTATATGCCAAGTATTCTAAATGCGAATTTTGGCTTGACTCAGTCGCTTTTCTGGTCATGTCGTCGATTCCCAGGGAGTCAAAGTCGATCAAAGTAAAGTAAGCACAGTCCAAGATTGGTCACAACAAAAATCCGTGATCGACATTAGAAGTTTCTTAGGGCTGGCAGGTTATTATAGGAAATTTGTCAATGGCTTCTCGCAAATAGCATCTCCACTCACAAAGTTGATGTAGAAAGCAGTGCCGTTTGTCTGGAATCAAGAGTGTGAGAAAGCATTCTAATAATTAAAAGATGCTCTTTCCTCTGCACCAGTTCTTGCCTTACCTAAAGAAGGCTTGAATTACCAAGTCTATACTGACGCGTCTGGCATAGGTTTGGGGTGTGTATTGATGCAGGAAGAAAGAGTTATAGCCTATGCGTCTTGTCAGTTAAGACCTCATGAGAAGAACTATCATGTCCATGATCTTGAGTTAGCAGTAGTAGTCTTTGCTATAAAAATCTAGCATCATTATCTTTATGGCATCCAGTATTCTATATTCACCGATCATCAAAGCTTGAAGTACATCTTTACCCAACATGAGTTGAACTATCGACAATGAAGATAGCTCGAGTTAATAAGCGATTATGACTTAAGCATCCAATATCATCCAGGAAAAGTAAATGTCATAGCAGATGCACTCAGTCGTCATGCTACTCTATCTTCTACGATACTATCAAGCCCATTAGAAGAAGAATTCCAAAAGTTCAAAATCAGGCCAGTGCACGGTGCTATGCTAAGCACTCTAATATCCATGAGTTCAGTTGAACCTACATTTCATCGCGATGTCTCTATATCACAAACCAAGGATGAAGATTATCTGAAGTTTAAAGTGGACATCAAAAGTGGTCGTCGCTTCAATCTTCAACTTTGAGGTAGTGTGATATATCAGGGGGATTGTTTATGGATTCCCAAATCCATACATCAAGAGATTCTAGTAGAAGGCCATAATTCTGGTTATCAAGTACATCCTGGCAGTACCAAGATGTACCAAGATCTGAAGAAACTATTCTGGTGGCCTGGAATGATGAAAAGTATGGCAGAATTTGTAGCCAAATGTCACGCTTGTAACTTAGTCAAAGCTGAACACCAAAAGCCTGGAGGATTTCTTCATCCTCTAACAATTCCTGAATGGAAGTGGTTTGATATCTCTATGGATTTTGTTATGGGTTTACCTAAATCAAGATCAGGTACCGATTCGATATGGGTCATTGTCGATCGACTGACCAAATCAGCACATTTTATCCATATGCGTCAAACTGATTCTGTGGAGAAATTAGCAAAGTTGTATATCAGGGAAATTGTCAAACTCCATGGAATTCCAAGATCTATCGTGTCTGATCGAGATAGCCGTTTCACTTCTAAATTTTGGCAAGCAGTGCATCAGGACTTAGCCTACTTGATGAATCTATAAATTATATCTAAAATAAAGGGGAATCTTATACATTTATGATCCTTAAACATGTAAAATACCAAAATCTTGTTTGTATTGTTTATTAATATTTAAATAAGTTTGACCTCAGATTGAAAATCTGACTCCACCATTACGTTCACCACACCCAAATTAACTAGGGGTGAAGTTTTGAACACATTTGGAAGTTATTAAATTTTTAGATGAATATTTTAATATTATTTAAATACCTGAAAATTCGAGTTATTAAATACTCGTCAGATCGAAAACCCGAGTGGGCCATTGTGTTAAGAAGACCTCAATTAACTAGGATATATATATATTTTTTAAAATTTTTTGAAAAATATTTATTAAATTAGTTTAATTAATTAAGTGATTAAAATAATAATTATTTAATTAATTCAAACGGCGGTCTTCAGTTGACCTTAACGCCGTCTCCTTTCTTTTTTGAATCTGACGGTTTCTTCGAACCATCCGAACTTCCGATCGGACGGTTCGCGTCTGTCTTCCCCGCGAACAGACGTGCGACCTCCGCGTGGCGCTGAGCTCGCGAACCAGAGTGCGTGGCTCTCGCCTGCCTCGACAGGTGTCCACCGCCGCTTAAGCATTCTATTAAGAGCCTGTAGAAACCTTTAAACCCAAACATTCTTCAAACTACGGCTTCGTTGAAACCCTAAAATCATCCCTTATCATTAACAAGTATTATCTACCTTTGTTTTCGTTCATTTAAAGCATTCAATAGCAATCATTGCACTGATATTAAGTGCGATCGACCGAATCTTCGATCGATCGCACTGATTAAACCTAACCCTAAATTCCTTATCGCGCCGAAACGAAGAAGGCGAAGCGACGCAGAAATCGCCTCGGACCGGATCATGTTCGACCGGTCCGAGTTCGCGCGCGAACCGGTCCGGTTCGAGGACGAGTCTTCTCTTCGAGATATAATCGTCAATTTTGAATTAAAACTGACGGTTGGATTTAATTTAAAACTAGATTTAATCAAGACCGTCAATTTGGGGCTGACTCACCGATCCACAGTCACTCCAATCGCCTCTCACGCTGTGACATGTGGCAGTGGGGCCCTCGGCTGACCAGCCGCGTCAACTGGTCTCTTCTGAGACAGCAGCGGGTCCCGCTCGCCTGTCTCGGCCAATCGACGCAGGACACATGTCCTGGGTGGGCTCGACTCCTACAGAAAATATAAATTTAAATATAGAAATATATATATATATATATATATAAATGTCAAATCAGACAATATAAAATAATATATATACAGAAAAATAATTAACAGAAAAATATAAAAAATAAAAATATATATATATCTGTTATAAATAACTTATATATATGTTTATACTTATATAAATAGATATAGATAATCATAACAGAAAATTTTTAATAAATAAATATGATAAAATATTTATTTAATAGAAAACAAAAATATTTAATAATAAAATAAAACAAATTAATTAAAATAATACATCTAATTAATAAAAAAATAATATATACGTATATATATATATTACAAATAAAATAATAAAAAACAGTAAACTAATAATTAAAATACAATAATTAATATTTAAACAGAAAATTTATAAATATTAAATAAAATAAACATTAATATAATAAACAGTAAAAGTAGACAAAATAAAAATTTAATTATAACAATATTAAATAGATATTAATAAATATATATATATATATATATATATATATATATATATATATATATATATGAATATAAATCAAATTAGAAAAAAACTAAAATAATATATATAATAATAGAAATTTTTAAATAAATAAAAAACAAAAGATAAAATATTTCTTTAAAATTAATAAGAATTAATTAAACAGATTAATTAAAATAATAATACATTTAATTAAAATAAATCTTTGAATTTTAAAAATTTATAACTTATAAAATATACATTCAAAAAATTTAATTAAATATATTATATTAATCAGCAAAAATAGAAGAATAATATGAAATAGTCAAATTTCTATTTGGACTTATATTTTGTTTAGTAATATTTTAAGGTATTAATTAATTAAAAAAAAAATGATGAACAAATATTCAAATAACCTTAACCTTGTAACCACTAATTTAAAATATATAAAAAATGAGTCTTAAAATACTCAGAAAAATATAAGGAATATTTTAAGAGTATTAATTTTACTATTAGGATTAAAATTAAACTAATCATAATTAGGACTTAACCCTAATTAAGCCTTTAACCCTAGAAACTTCAAATAGCCATAAGTTAGTCATTTTAGCTCTAAATTAGGTGATTCAAATATCTATTTAGATCAGAAGAACCTAAATTTCAGTAAACTGCAAAAATTTTTAGGATCCAACGGTTAGATCTCCTAATTAACACTAATTACTTTAAAAACTTAATTAGTGAATATTAGCAAATATAATAATCCAAATTAAGTAATTTTAGTTTTAAATAACTTATAAAGTATATTAAAACCTAAATATATAATTAGTTTAATAATTTTATGACTAAAATCACTAATCACTCTCTAATATAATAAACCCTGATTATTAAACCCTCCAAATTAGAATAGCTATAACTTAACCAATTCATATCAGAATTTGATAATTTTAGACTCTATAAAAACCTTATAACATAATCTATAATAAACTAACATAAATTTTATATTTTATTAAGGGTAAAATCACTAAAATGCCCTTATAAGGTCAAATTCTCAATTTGACCTTATAAGGCATAAATAATTATATAACTTAATAATTCTAAAATAATCATTTTATAATCATAATACTACAAATCATAATGAAAATATTAAATTAATAAATTTCATTATTTTGGCAGATCAAAGAAATTAAATTTGGTTGATTAAATCAAAACAAGTCAGGTACACAAATTTTCTTATAAGTTTTATTTCAGTATTCTTATTTAAGCCATTTTTCATTTGAGTATTATTTGCACTGCTTACCGCATTTTAATCTGCAAAAAAATTATATCAAAAAGCATGTAATAAAAAGAAATTATATATATTTTGTGGTGTTTATCTTTGGAGGGTGGAACGCAACATTGAGAATCTGTACAGATTGGGCTAGCTAGCAGCTCCTAGGAGTTATATGGAGGAATTTAGCTTATTGTAGGAAGTAGGCAAATCCAGAGGAAAGACACACCATCAGTTCCTAATTTGAGTAAGCTACCGACGGGTGGCGAGAAAGCTTCCTACAGATTTATGCCTATGAGTTTACCCATTTGGGCTTAGGGGTCTCTGGACTCGACTTATTGTTACATATGCTTTTGATAAAACTTATTTCTTATATGTTGCTTTTCACAGCTATTTTGCAGGGCAAAAATTGAATTTAGCAATTGCTTTAATTAACATAATTTCAGTCATTTTCATATATGATTCATACCTATTATAGGATGCTAGATTTATTCTTATAAGAACAATTTGCATACTCCTACCTGACTGGTAAACTGAATTTTTCAGGTTTTGATAATTAAAAGGACTTAGAAGATCTGCCAAATTTAAAAAGAAGAAGCAGAAGAATGTAGATATTTTATTTCTTATTTTGTAAAATTCAAACTGTTGAAACTTTTCATATATGTTTTGGCTCTACGTATAAAAAAGACTGTGGATTTTATTTTTTATGTTATTATATCCTTTTTGAATTATAAAAATGTTTATATTTTTAAATTGAGATGAATTGTTCTTTAAAAACTCTCGAACTTCAATCTCCGGTTGCCACAAAACTGCTCCTAATTCAAATTTTGTCTACCTTTTCAGGATGGCTATCCTAAGGAGTCCTGAGACATTTATGCAAAATTCCAATTTTTTTTCAAAAGAAATCGCTGCCGCGCGCTGCAGCGGGTCAATTTGCAAATTAGGGCGCTATAGCGCGCTGCAGCGGGTGCATTTGCGAACCGCGGGCGTGGTAGCACACTGCAGCGGGTCCAGTTGTGAACCGCGGGCGCGGTTGCGCGCTGCAGCGGATCCAGTTGCGAACCGCGGCACGATAGCGCGCTGTAGCGGGTCCATTTGTAAACCATAGACGTGATAGCGCGTGGCAGCGGAACACTTAGCAAAATTTGTTGGCGCGCTGCGGTGGCTTGCCGCAAATTTGCCAGGCAAGAGCATTTATTGTGGCTTGGACAAGACCCCCAACTCTCCTCTCTCTTTTATCAAACTTATCTTTACTTATTAATTATTATGCTAAATCTAGGACCAACTCAACCAATCAATCGTAGCTTAAACATTAGTGAGAATAGATAGACCTTAGTAACAAAATAACCAATTCTTTGTGGTTCAATAAATCCCGGAAATTAACACTTTTCACTTATTACTTCAGACCACGTATACTTGCGTGTGAGCGCAGATGTGTATTTACAGTCTGTCAAGTTTTTGACACCGTTGTCGGGAAATTGGTACTTATTTCGTATTAAGGATAATCTATAAATAGCTAGTGATTTAAGTATTTTATTGTAATTATTTTTAGTTTTGATTTTTTGTAAATTGTAGAAACTAACATCTTACATTTCTGCTTATCTTATTTTTGCTAAACTTTTTGAACTTTATTGCTAAAATTGTTCTCGATAGCAACATTTATTATTTTGTATGAGTAAAAGAGTTTGCACTGAATATCTTTTTGATCCCGAAATTGAGAGAACATACTTACAAGCTAGGAGAGAACAAAACTTATCAAATCAACGAGCTGTTATGGACAACTATACTGAAAATTTAGGAGAGCTATTAGGAGAGCCTAGGGGAAGAGCACTCAGAGACTATGCACTACCCACTGTTAGGAGAATCCCCCATGCTATCGTTAGGCCAAATATTGAAGTTAATAAATTTAAAATCAAACCTTCTACACAGAGTATGGTGCAAAATAATCAATTTGAGGAATTAGCCACTGAAGATTCGAACTCACATATTTCAACTTTCCTTGAAATATGTGATACCTTCAGGTTTAACGGCATTTTTGAAGACGCGGTTAAATTGATGCTTTTCCCATTCTCTTTAAGAGATAGAGCCAAGAGTTGGCTCAGCTCTCTACCTAGCGATTTCATCTGGACATGGAATGATTTGGCTAAGAAATTCTTAGCCAAATATTTCCCTCCGGTGAAAATTGCTAGGTTGAGGATTGAGATCACCAACTTCACTCATTTGGAAGATGAGACTCTATATGATGGGTGGGACCATTTTAAGGAATGCCTCAGCCATTACCCACATCATGGGTTCCCTCTATGGATGCAAGTGAAAACTTTTTACAATGGTTTGAACGCTCCTACAAGGAAACTCATTGATGTACCCGCCAGTGGTATTATTAGCAGAAAAACCTAAGAGGAAGCTTACGACCTCTTGGAGGAAATGACAAATAATGCTTACCAATGGTCTCTCCATAGACATGATCACCGTGATAAAAAAGAATGTAACTCACTAGGAAATTCACAGCAAATCCTTGAACTGCAAAATCAAAATTCCCAACTCAATAAGAAATTAGAATGTGGGTATGTAAGCTCTTGTCAGGAGGATGATGGGGAGTCGAGAGATGTTAATATAATCATAAATCATGGAAGGAATAGAGAGAGATTTGAAAACTCGCTTATCGAATTAGAACTTCCACTACTGAATTCATGAATAAAACTGACGCCACTTTAAACAGGCATGAGCACACTCTTCTAAGACAAGAGGAGATGGTTAAAAGAGTTGAACAAAAATTAAAAGACATAATGAAGCAGTTAGAGCAACCTTATCTAGTTGGAGTGATCGGTGAGTATGGAAAGGAGTCGGGAAACACAATAACCTTGAGAAGTAGAAAGGCTACACAGGAGATTGTGAGAAAAGAGAATAGCAAAAACATAGCAAAAATAAGAGAGGAAAACAAGGAGGAAGGAGAAACAATCAGGGCAGAGAGGAGTGTTGCAAGGGATTTAGAAAAAGAAGAACTTAGAGATCAACCTATGGAAAACCCTCATATACCTTATCCTCAGCGGTTGGCTAACGAGAAACTTGATGTCCAATATCAAAAATTCCTAGAAACCTTTAAAACTCTTCATATCAATATCCCTTTCGTAGAAGCTCTAGAGCAAATGCCTAGTTATGCTAAGTTCATGAAAGACATCCTCTCCAAGAAAAGTAAGATTGATGAAAAGGAGACCGTGTCATTAACAGAAGAATGTAGTGCAATCCTTCAAAGAAAGATTCCCATAAAAAAGAAGGACCCAGGGAGTTTCATTATCCCTTGCATGATTGGATGCCAATCTTTCCAAAAAGCCCTTTGTGATCTTGGTGCATCCATTAATTTGATGCCTTTCTACATATTCAAGAAACTAGAAATTGATCATTTAAAACTCACCTCTGTTCTACTCCAATTTGCTGATAGATCCGTAAAATCCCTCTTAGGAATTGTGGAAAATGTTCTTGTAAAGGTTGACAAGTTTATCTTTCCTGCATATTTCATAATCTTGGATATGGAAGATGAAAATCAAGAAATTCCTATTATTCTAGGTAGACCATTCTTAGCGACAGGACAAACCTTAATTGATATAGATAAAGAGGAATTGAAGTTGCGTTATGGGGAGGAGGAGATTAAGTTTCATGTGAATGATTCTATGAGACACCCTTCTAAACCAAATAAGGATTGTTGGAAGATCAATTTAATAGAAGAAGCTTGGTTAATGGAAGATGTGGAAGATGAGAGAATGTTAGCAAGTGAGGAAGATGAAGATCCCATTGACATGGAAGTTATTGAAGATTGATTAGGGAAAGGAAGATAATTCAACCTTCGATAATTTATCCTCCTAAAACTAAATTAAAATCTCTTCCCTCACACTTAAAATACACTTACTTAGGGGAAGATAAATCACTTCCTGTAATAATCTCCTTATTGTTAACTCAATATCAAGAGAGTCTTTTATGTAAGGTTTTAATAGAACACATGAGAGCAATGGGATGGAGTATTGCAGATTTAAAGGGGGTTAGTCCAACTCTGTGTATGTATCGTATCCTTTTGGAGGATAATTCCAAACCTTCAATTGAGCCTCAGCAGCAATTAAACCCAAACATCAAAGAAGTAGTTCACAAGGAAATCATCAAACTCTTAGATGCTAGAATCATCTTCCCCATTTCTGACAGCCCTTGGGTGAGCCCTATACATGTGGTTCCCAAAAATAGTGGGATGACTATTGTTCTCAACAGTAACAATGAGCTGATCCCCACTAAAACTGTGACTGGATGGAGAGTGTGCATCAATTATAGGAGATTAAATAAAGCCACTCGAAAAGACCACTATCATCTTCCCTTTATTGACCAAATGCTTGATAGATTGGCAGGAAATCCTTATTTTTGCTTTCTTGATGGGTATTCAGGATATAATCAAATCCTGATTGCACTTGAAGACCAAGAGAAAACAACTTTCACCTACCCCTTTGGAACATTTGCCTTTAGAAGAATGCCTTTCAGATTGTGCAATGCTCCAGCTACTTTTCAGCGCTGTATGATGACAATTTTCTCTGGCATGATAGGGGAGTTCTTGGAAATTTTTATGGATGATTTTTCTGTTGTCGAAACCTTTTTTGATTATTGCTTAATTAATCTGGGAAAGGTTTTGAAAAGATGTGAAGAGTCAAATTTAATCTTGAATTGGGAAAAATATCACTTCATGGTCAAAGAGGGTATTGTTCTTGGTCATTTAATTTCTAGGAGAGGGATAGAAGTTGATAAAGCAAAGATTGAAGTAATTGAAAAACTTCCCCCTCCCATCAATGTTAAAGGAATTAGAAGCTTCCTTGGGCATGCAGGTTTTTATCGAAGATTTATCAAGGATTTCTCAAATATAAGTATGCCGTTTTGTAGACTGCTAGGAAAGGATGTCGAGTTCAACTTTGATGAAAATTGTTTAAAGGGATTCAATGCTATAAAATCTGCCTTAATCTCAGCTCCAATAATTTCTACTCCAATTTGGGACTCACCTTTTGAAATTATGTGTGACGCGAGTGACCTTGTAGTATGTGCTGTCCTTGGGCAGTGAAGGGAGCGAACCTTCTATTCAATTTACTATGCTAGTAATCTCCTAGATGATGCTAAAAGAAATTATGATACCACGGAAAAGGAGCTTCTTGCCGTCATTTTTGCCTTCACTAAATTTAGGTCGTATCTCATTGGGTCTAAAACTATTATTTACATTGATCATGCTACTATAAAGTATCTCCTTCAAAAGAAAGATACAAAACTGCGCTTGATACGTTGGGTGTTGCTCTTGCAAGAATTTGATCTTGAAATCCGGGATAAGAAGGAGAGTGAAAATGTGCTCGCTGATCATCTATCTAGATTGACCCACCTTGATAATGATAAGTTGACCAAAATTAGTGAATCTTTCCCCGACGAGAAGCTTTATGGCATGGCTACAAATGATCCTCCCTGGTTTGCTGACATTGCAAACTACCTTGCAGGAGGAATCATACCAAAAGATATGAGTTACCAACAAAGAAAGAAATTTTTCGCTGATATAAAAAATTACTTTTGGTATGATCCCTTTTTGTATAAATGTTACAATGATCAACTCCTGAGGAAATGTGTTCTGGATTCCGACATGAGAAATATTCCCTTTCATTATCACACATCTCCTTATGGAGGGCACCATGGGATTGAGCAAACGGCTGCAAAGGTGCTTCAATCTAGATTCATTTGGCCCCATTTGTTCAAAGATGCCGCCGACTTTGTCAATAGCTGTGACAAGTGCCAAGCCAATCTGTATATTCTTGTGGCAGTTGAATATGTGTCAAATGGGTTGAGGCAGTGGCATGTGTAAACAATGATGCTAAAACTGTTATTAACTTTCTCAAGGAATATGTGCTTGCTAGATTTGGGATGCCCAGATTCTTAATCAGTGATGGGGGAAAACACTTCTGCAATAGGCAGTTAGAGAATGCATTAAAAAGCTATGGGGTGAGACATAAGGTGGGTACTCCCTACCACCCCCAAACTAGTGAGTAAGTTGAAGTCTCCAACAAAGAACTTAAGCAAATTTTAGAGAAAAGTGTGAACCAAAATAAAAAGGACAAGATTTCAAAACTTCAGGATGCCCTGTGGGCTTATAGAACTGCCTTCAAGACCCCTTTCGGAATGTCCTCTTATAAGCTCATTTACAGAAAATCATGCCACCTTCCGGTAGAACTTGAGCACCGAACCTTTTGGGCAATAAAAAATTTAAATTTTGATCCCCAAAAAGCAGGTGCACAAAGAATGCTGCAACTGAATGAACTTGACAAATTTAGGTTAAACGCTTATGAAAGTGCCAAGTTGTATAAAGAGAAAATAAAAAAATGGCATGATAAGCTGATTAAGCCAAAACATTTTCAACCTGGAATGAAAGTACTGCTTTTTAACTCAAGATTAAGACTATTTCCAAAAAAAGTGAAGTTAAGATGGACAGGACCATTTACTATCACGAAGGTTTTTCCTCATGGAGCAGTTGAGGTCGCCTCCAAAGATGGCACTTTTAAGGTAAATGGAAATCATCTAAAGCTTTACTTAGAGGAAGGAATCTTTCAAGAAAAGGGTGGATGGACCCTTCAGGACCTCCCGGATGAAGGTATCACATGAGGATCTTTCTCATGTCAGGCTGAGACACTAAAACAAGCGCTTATTGGGAGGCAACCCATAATTAAATAGGTTGTATTTTCTTTTTGTCTTTTTCTGTGTTTTCCCTTATATTTTTATTTTTGTGTGTTTTATTTTGATATTTTAATTTATGAATTTTCATATTCCCTCATTTTTATGGTATTCTTAAATGACATATTTTTTCTGAATTTTTCAAAGAAATGAAAATCACAAAATGTCAAGAAGGAATTTGATATAAGTAAAAGGGTGCTGATCAAAAATGACCAAATGTATTATAAGCACTAAAATGTTTTAATTAAGGAATGAATGGAGGATAATCTAATCTCCAAACATTTAAATAAATGCCTTGAACTAAGTGTGGGGGAAGGCATTGGACTTAGACTAGAGAATATGGTGAGTACTTTAAAAAGAGTGTGCTAGGCTCCCGTAGGATTTCATGATCACAAAGATGCATATTGGGGATGAAAAAAAGTGTCTCTCCCTAAAAATGGAAAGAACAAATATATATTTAAAAAGGGATGATGAAAATTATCTCTCCCAAATGATCAAAATGTGAAAAGATGAAAAACAATATCTCTCCTTTAATCTTTTCATCTTTGTGATTCATAAGAAGGAGCATATATGACAAAACTCTTGGAGTCTTTCACCACCTCTCTAGTCTAGGGTCCACAATGAACTTTACCCATCACCTAGTATCAAGCATGAAAATTAAATACTTAGAGATTAATTGATTAACCCACTCTATTGCCATTGTTAAAATATTAATATTGCTAAATGTTTCGTTTTATTATTACTATGCACGTACCTTGACTTATATTTATTCTAATTGCATTATTGTGACTATCATCACTACAAAACAGAAAAAATACTATTTTGAGCTTACTCGAGGACAAGCAAAAATTTAAGTGTGGGATGTGATGAATCCATAAATTATATCTAAAATAAATGGGAATCTCATACATTTTTGATCCTTAAACTGCTCCTAATTCAAATTTTGTCTACATTTTTAGGAAAATGGCTATCCTACGGAGTCCTGAGACATTTATGCAAAATTCGAATTTTTTTCAAAGGAAACTGCTGCAGTGGGTCCATTTGCAAACCATAGACACGGTAGCGCGCAACAGCGAAACACTTTGCAAAATTTGCTGGCACCATTATGCACCGCAGCGTGCCGCAGCCCGCTACCGCGCGCTGCGGCGCGCTGTAGTGGCCCGCCGCAATTTTGCCAGGCAAGAGCATTTATTGCGGCTGGGACAGGACCCCCAACTCTCCTATCTCTTTTATCTAACTTATCTTCACTTAGTAATTATTGTGCTAAATCTAGGACCAACTCAACCAATCAATTGTAGCTTAAATATTAGTGAGAATAGATAGACCTTAGTAACTAAACAACCATTTTTCTGTGGTTCGATAAATCTGGGAAGTTAACACTTTCCACTTATTACTTTAGACCACGTACACTTGCATGTGTGCACAGACGTGTATTTACAGTCTGTCACTACTCTAGCTACGAGTACCGCTTTTCATCCTTAGACCGATGGTCAAACGGAAAGAGTCAATCAAGTCTTAGAGGATCTTCTTCGCCTCTACATACTGGATTTTAGAGGTTTTTGGGAAGATCATATTCCTCTCGTAGAGTTCGCATACAACAACAATTTTTAGGCAAGTATAGGCATGGCTCCATATGAAGCTCTGTATGGCAGGAAATGCAGTACTCCATTAGCATGGTCTGAAACTGGTAGTGTGTAGCTTTATGGTTCTGATTTAGTGGAAGAGATAAATCGAAAGATTCAACTGATCCAACAAAGAATTAAAGCAGCTCGAGATCATCAGAGTAAGTATCATGATGCTCATCATCGTGCTCTAGAATTTGATGTTGGAAATTTTGCATATCTTAAAGTCAGTCCGATGAAAGGCGTATATCGTTTCGGTGTAGCCAGGAAGCTAAGTCCCCGCTACATCGAACCATTTGAAATATTAGAAAAGATTAGTTCCGCAGCTTACAGATTGAAGCTTCCTGAAGATTTCTCTGTAGTCCATAATGTTTTCTGCATTTCATCATTGTAGAAATGTCTTTGTAACCCATCCCACTTAATCCAACTTTTGGTGGTGTCTCTCCAACCAAATCTTTCTTATGCGGAAGAGCTAATTAAGATCTTAGCTCATGATCAAAAGCAGCTGAAAAATAGCTCAATCCCAATGGTAAAGGTTCAGTGGAAGAATCGCTCTTTAAAAGAATCTACTTGGGAGAAAGAGGTGGATATGAGAAGGAAATATCCCAGTCTCTTTGAAACTTAAGGTACCCATTAATTTTCTGAGTCTTATTCTATTCTTCAATTTCTTCATATTTGCCTTCTCTCTTGAGATGATGTCGAGGACGACATCATTCTTAAGTGGAGGAGTCTGTAATAACCCTAGGTTGTTACCCTGCTAATCTATAGTCTGAGTAATCAATTATTTTAATTCTATTTCTTTTAGAACATCAAATGAATCCTATCCTAAAAATTTAAAGTCCATAGGACTTCTCTATGTCCAAAAAAATATTTTGATCAGTCTAGATGCCCTAGTCTAGATCTAAAATATTTTAATCTCAAAATTAGATTCTAATTATATTTTTTGAATTCCTCACCCCTAAATAAGTTAAGGGTGAAAGTTTGGTGCAATTTGGAAATCATTTGGACCATAATTCAATTTAAATTAAATGGTCCAATTGCACTTAAGGGTTTCTAACATTTCATAATTGCATAAATACCTATTAAACTGAATTAACAGCTGGGATCCGCTGTGTGGACTGTGGGCGATCCGCTGCGGAGCCCAGGTCACACGACAGCAGTGTCCCGTAGATCTAGTCGTCGCCCCTTCTTAATCCAACGGCTAGGATTAGAACCTGCGGACCCACGGATCAACCATTGGATCTACCCGATCGATCCTACGACCCGGATCACTCCCGCAATCGGTCGTTAGGATCCAGGCAATTCGAGCCGTTCCGCCATCTGATCGATAGATTAGACAGCATCCGAAGGTCCCGCTACTATGGACCTTCGTCTTCCTCTCGCTCATGCACCCGACAGGGAGAATCCTGATACTGCCAGCTACCAGCCTTGTCCCCCACTCGCGCCTCCAGCTCAGCAAGTCGTTGCTGATCCTCCCGTAACAGCTAGGAAACCCATTCGGGCCCCGTGGCCCGACCAAGCTCGAAATAGAATTTTGAGAGCTCAGCCATGGCTTGATCCATCCAAGCCTCAGTAGCCCAATTCACCCCTCCAAAAGCTTCCCACTCCTCTACTAAGGCTATAAATAGCCCTAGCCTCACTTCAATTGACCCTTGCTGATCAATTGAAGCCTCTGTCTTCCTTCTGCCATTGCCGCCTCCCGAGCTTGCGTAGGAGACCACCAGGCTTTCCCGATGTGTGTACCATTGATAGAAGAGTCTCCTGGTGTTCAATAACTCTTAAATAAATCCAGGGAGCTCAGCAAGCTCGGCATTGATCCCTGCGATGTCTGCAAGTCCCTTGGCAAATCCAGGTACCCCAGCTTGCTGGTTTCGAGCCAATGAAACTCGAACCTCCTTCCATTTGATTTGTATGCTTGTGTATTGTCATTTCAAACATAGTGTGATCGTAGCTAGGACCTAAGCTAGCCCCAATCGATCAATATGATCGATCGGGCTAAGTGCCGTAAGAACCGCCTCGGTCGAGTAAGGACCCGGCGATCCAGACCATCCTAGGTCCTCAGACTAGAGGGCTTCGATCTGCCTCACCTCCCTGATGGTGTAGGGATCAAGCCCGGGGTCTAGCGTAGCCTTTGTGGGGAGAATTTCCTCCCCATAGTAGCTCCATTAGAGGAGCTCTCGAGTGAGTAACGTCCAGCCGATCCAAATTGTCTCACAGGGGGCTTTGGGTCCCATTCGGTGCGTCTGGCCATGGTGAACGCGTAGCGATCAATCGTCGGTCGTGCCGTAGTCCGGATGCACCTAAATTGGCCGATTAGGGTTTCCCTAATCAGGCAACTCCGTTGGGATAAAGGGTAGGGACGAAGACCCTGTGCGGGTCGGGTCAGCCCGTAACCCACGCGGTGCGACAGTCCCGGGTCTTCGGGCCCTGGTCGACCCGTGCGGTTCGTCTAATGGGCCGAGCCCATTTATATTAAATCCTATTAATTGGAATTATTTTACTTAAGGAAAATAATCCAATTAATCTAATCATAGGAAAATTAAATTAGAAAAATACATATTGTATTATTTGAATAACTCTTAATCCACTGGTTTAAACTCTATGATATCATATATGAAAATGATTAGAAAATTATTAGGGATCTAAATATAAATTAAAATTTCACATTCAATGGTTATATTTTCCATTATTACCTAATTACAGCAAAACTTAATTAGGGTGATTTAGTAATTATACTTAACTAAATTGCATGTTTAGGGTGTCATTAATTTATTGTGATGAGTAGAATGCATGTTCTAGGTGAATTATTTTTCTGAGTTCTATATTTTAAATTATGCCCTAATCTTGTTAAATCATAATTAGTAAAAAATAGGGTTTATACATATTGGATCTTAGCAAACCTAGGCCCTCATTAATTATAGTATTAAGTAGGACATGTGTGCAAAATTATAAACAATGTGATGGCTAGATTTGTAATTAAGTGCAAATTTATTTGAATGGATTTAGAGTTTGATTAGCACTAATTACTTTCTATTTTTATAAACTTTTCTATTATTATGCTTCATAACAGTAAGTTAAATGTATTAGAAACCATACATATTGATCCATAATGCATAACTTGAATAAACCAAAAATTGGAAATCTGAACTTCCTTAATTAAACTAAGAAGTCTTAAGACTTTGATCAAGCTATTAAGACTTGATCTAGGTCTGAGATTGCCACCAATAACACACTCTTAGCTCACTGATTTGACATTGATCATTAATCAAACACATGATCTTAATTGAATAAGAATAGGGGTCAAACCCTAATCTACTTAATTAAGGTCCAAATCCTTAAAACCTTAACTACAATGATTTGATTATAAAATAATTAACTTGACATCTCTCCAATCATACATCTAATTTTATACTAATCTTAACCATTTGAATTAGACATGATAAGGTTCTTAATAAAGCCATATGATTGCTTAATCTGAATCAAATCTTTAAATCATGAATTTTCTCCTAAATAAGACCATTATCATAAGAAGATTTATAAAATCATATTGATTGAACAAGTGATCTAAAACTTTAATAGCATTCTTGATTTAAATCCCATAATCTTAGATTAAGTTGTCATCAGATGACTTAATCATTTGATCTGATCATTCTAAACCTAACTATGAAAAAGAACCTAAAATGCTAATATCAAAATTTAGAATGGGAGATCTTAAGCATCTCTTCATAAGATCGCCTTGAAATATTCAAAAGACCTAAATTACACATACTTTGAGGTAGGAGAACTTGTATGAATTATTAAGGTAGAAGCTTAGATGATCCCTTAACCTTAGAAATTAATCTTAATCTCTCGTGGTAGAAATCACTTAGAATAATACTTCTCCTTGTGGTATAATCCATGTTGAGTGATTCTTGATCACATTTTAATGGAGCCTTGTATAGGACTTACCTATTTTATATAGACCTTTATAGTCTTGATCATTCCTTGATTTATTAAGTAGACTTGTTTGAACCTCGATTATTAGATGGTGTAGTATAGTATACCCATATTACTAGTTCTCCAGTAGTATTTGGGATTGGTTGATTCACTCTAATGGGGACTTATGAGCAGGTTCTATCCTGCGGGATTAGACGAATACAGTCCCATTAGAATAAATCATTCAAACCTAAGAGTGTATTGAACTGGTATTCATTCCTTAGTTTGATTGAAATACAAATTGCCAATGGTGCAATGCCTCCTAGCGAAGACCGCTTCAATAGGTGTGGCTCAAACAAACTAAGTAATGAGATTCACCTTCTTTAAGATGCTAAATATGGTGGTAAGTAAGTGATGAGTATCACTTTTCTTGTAAATATGCTGAATGTGTATACAATCATTCCATCTAGTGATCTTTAATTAAATGTACAACTTTAACTAATTATCATTTTAGAAGCTAGGAGACAGAATCTTTTTAGCAGGATTCTGCACAATGGAGACTTAGAATTAATTATCTGCATTCTAAGTTTTCATGAATTTCTGGATTTTACCCATATAGAATATAAGCATGAGCATAAGCATAAGCATGAGGTTGAAGCATCATTTTAGCAGTGACGCATGAGTATCAGTGACGAATTATGGGTTACGGAATGTTACATACACTAACTGGGGAATTACAGGGTGCATCTGTGTCACTGTACTGTCTTCCCAACTGGGTGTATGTGTATATTAGACCGTATTACTCATAACATTTTAGTGATAGTTCTGTTACTTATTCGTGATACACCATACTCTAGCTTATTTGGTACATCTTTACAATGACATGTAGTACATCATTTGACATTCCTTTCACATTGATTTTTGAGCATTTAATGTTTTCATTTACTTTCAGTATTTATCTTTTGATGCAGTTTTACTCTGTTTGGTCTTTATAGTTGCAGTTACTTAGCATTTTTCTCAGCTTTTCTTCAGTTTTCTTTACTTTACTGTCTACTGCATAGTTAGTTGCATTTTGTTAGACTTCTTGTCTAACACGGGGTACTTTTGAGATCCGGTAATTTGCTAGATCTTAAGCAGCTTGTGGAGACAGGACAGGAGGACTTGCAGGAGATCCAGGAGGAGTACGTGGAGCCCTAGAGGATCTGTCTGCCTCCTTTTACTTTTTGCCCTATTTCAGTAGACTTTACTTTTGATATGTTAAATCAGTTTGTAATGACTCTAGATGTACTTTTCTTTTCTTTTTTGAGACAAATGTTTACATACTGCTCTATGGTGAATGTATTTTGGATGAATGCTTTTAGCTTCCATACTCTGTTATACTACTATACTTAGTATTGGATGTGATCATTATACTGGAAATGCTGATATATATTGATAATGTATATTGGATCCTTACTTATTTCTTTAAATCCAATATACACATTAGCCTACTACTCAAGATAATTATTCTACTCTTATCTTAAGTATTGGCTCTCAATCCTACTCTTAGGTTCGAGTCAGCAGCCTTCAGTATGGCTCAGTTTTTTAGCCTATTCGGAAAGATGAGTTTTACTTGTTATTGTCCTCCTGAGTAGCACACCGCTCCGCCACTGATTTTACTACTCGTAAACTTTTTCGTGCGGCGACGGGGCGGGGCGCTACATCGTGGGACTCGCGTGTGTCGGTTCTGCCTCGCGGGGGTCATGCTCGAGGATTTTGCGCCTGCCACGTGTACATATGGGGCCCGCATGCGTCAGTTCAGTGCTAGCAGAGGGTCCCGCCACCATTTAAATTAAATTTTTTATATTTTAATTTAATAAAAATTTTAAAATGTTAGTTATTTATAGTATTTAAGTACATAAATTTTAATCATTAATATCTCTTAATCCATAAGTCCAAATATATTAAATATATATATCTTATTTCTAATATATTGAGTATTTAATATAATGACATTTTAGGACCTCCCACTTAGTTCAAAACCCTTGAAAACTTCAAACATTCATAACTTTGTACATACTAATCCAAATATAGTCAATATGGGTCTCATTTTAATTAGGAGAATATCAGGAGTGTAGTGATAGTACTAGTTTTGCTGTTGAACTTGAAATTTGACAAATAACTTTTGGGTGCCCTCACTAATTGCCCTATTTAACTTAAAAATTTATTTAGTCATAACTTTGTCAATTTAGCTCCAGATTAGGTCATCTAATATATCATTTTGATTAGAAGAACTTAATTAATAGTAAATTGTAAGAAAATTTAAGTTTTAATAATTAGATCCCTTAATTTCTACTAATTATCCTAGAACTTAATTAGCGAATAACATAATTAAATGAAGTCTAAATTGGGTCTACTCCTAGTCATTACATTCAGTATGTTATAAGAAAGTTATAACCACTGAGTTTGCTAAATTTAGACAATCATTTAGAAAATTAGGTTTTTGGTTTTTTTTTTAAACTCATTAATTATAATTTTGAACCTTAAACTTATTTTGGCTATAACTTAACCAATAGATCTCATAATTTAATGTTCTTACACTCTATGAAATCTTTAGATATTAAATAACAATAAATGAACTACTTTTTTAGATTTTACTAGGTAAAATTACCAAATTGCCCTTATGAGCTAAAATCTTTAAATTGAGCTCACAAGGCTTAATCCTTATCTAAATTGAGTGTACTTACTGTCTATCTTCATATTAGGTTATAAGTAATCATTTAATATCAATAAATTTTAATTTGGAACCCTAAATCAAAAAGTAGCATTTTAAACTCTTAACTAGAGGCAAAATGATATTTTTTCCCAAATTTAAATTTAAGTATCCTTAAACCTTAGAATCATAGTCTAATCATTAAAATCAATAATATAATTGATTTGTGATCAATTTAGAAGTTTAGTCTCATTAATTTGATATGTTAAGAAAAACCCTAAATTTCTCTTAAAATTTTCTAAGTCTTAAAATAAGCTCCATAAGGTGAATTTAGCTCATTTTATGCCTTCCATAAATCAATCACATAAAAAAAAATATATAATTTAGATTAACTATTATAAATAATTAAGTATTCATTTTATCCTAACCTAATTCCTTAAGAATTTCCTTAAGTAGGGTGTTAGAGATCTTGAGCTTATATAAACTTAGAATAGCTATAATTGATAAATTAGATAACAATAAATATCACTTGTGTTTTGTAGAGTCTCTTGCTTATTATTAAACTTTATGCTTTGCATTCCTTATATTTTGAGCCTTTTTATATTGAACATATCATACAAGATAATATTGATGCATGAAATAAAAATATATAAAATTAGGATAACACTTGCATTGGGTTCATTTTATGGACAAGAGACTGTGTATACACATTAATGTCAATGGATAGGCAGTAAGGAGAAATAAGAATACCTGACATGTACTCATTGGGGAGAATTGTGTCTAGTTTGGGAACCCACCTCTTTCTTGTAGACGTGCTTGACTCCTCAGCTATTTTGGATGTGTCCACAGGAGTAAAGTAAAATAATTAAAAACTATTGTATATGGATTTTCTACCTCTTCAATAAGTACACTTTTTTTGCCTTAGCTTTGAGAAGCTAAGTGATATGATATGATGCAGTTCAGTTTAGTTATAGTTTAATGGCATGTTTAGCCAATTTTTCTGATATGGCAGCTTGTACATGATCCTTTTCTGTTTTCTGTTACTCTTATTGCAGTTCCGCTTTAGTATAGCACTTACTTGCTTATATACATGCTAAGATTCTAAATATTGATTTAGTTTACTTATATGTATCATACTTCAGTTTACTTTCTATTAATTTGCATTATAACATATGATCATCAGCATGTTATGATGAGTCTTTCTTTTTAGTACTTATAGTTTTTTTTATATATATATAATGCCTAACCTTGATGCAGCTTTGGGGCTGAAGAATATCTTTTTACCTCACTTTTTGTTAAATTATAAATGCATTATTTATAGCTCTCCCAATTCTTTCTTAGTTTATTGCACCCATTTGTTTGCTTAGTTATTTTAAAAAAATGGTGATATCAATTAATACATAAAATTAATCAGCCTAAAATGTACTTAGATAATTTATTGAAGCAAATTTTCTTTTCTTTTGGCTGGAGCCCTATCATTGTGAAATCAATAATGGCAGATTCTGAGCTGTTTGAGGTCATTGGGCCTTCTGAAGAGCTTGTTCAAAAGGAGAATGTGCTGGTAAAGATCTTTAGTTTCTTTTTATTCCTACTTGTAAGGCTAAGTGTTTACATTTCCTTTCATTAAACTTTTAATGCTGTAATAATATAGGTACACTATTTATTTTCTTTTTCACTGTATTACTTTATTATGAGCTTCATATTTTCTTATTTTCTGCATTATATAAGGGATGTAAACTCGTTCTTTTCTTGCTTCCGCACTCTAAATGATTTGTATGTATTTAGTGAATGATTCTGTTGTTCTTTGCTTATAGTCTGAAATACATCTTCACTCAGTCAAGATTTGTAGTTGCATGGGATAGTCATTTATCAGGGTATTCATTTATGGATCTCTAAGTCCATGAAACAAGAGGTCTTTATTGAAGGTCACGATACTGGATAAAGGGTCCATTAAGGAAGTTCAAAAATGTATTAAGATTTGAAATAGTCATTCTGGTGGTTGGGCATAGAAAAGCTTGCGAAGCTGTATATTAAAGAAATAGTCATATTGCACGGTATCCCTAAGTCAATCGTATCTGATAAAGATAGTCGATTTAGTTCAAGGTTTTGGCAGGCAGTGCATCAGGATCTAGGAACAACCCTAGCAATGAGCATAATATTTTATCCCCAAACAGATGGCCAGACTAAAAGAGTGAATCAAGTTCTAGAAGATCTGCTCCGTCTCTGTGTTTTGGATTTTTTTGGTTCTTGGGAGGATCATATTCCTCTAGTAGAGTTTACATATAATAACAATTTTATAGAGCCCCACCCTGTCGCCGCGCACAACTAAAGTATATAATAACAAAATAGTTGGCGGTTGAGTGGTGCGCCACTCGAGAAGGCATTACCTATCTCCTCGAATAAACTAAAAATAAAACTATACAAAGGATTGCTGACTCATACCCCAAAAAGAATGGTCGAGAGCTAATACTTAAAATAAGAGTAGAATCCTTATCCCAAGTACTAAACAAATGCATATATTATATTTACATACGAAATGAAGAATCCAACATATGTATAAGATATCAGCATTTCCAATATGCTGATCACATCACAAGACTAAGCATAACTGATATATAAATAGAGTGCGGAAGCTAAGCATACATCCAGAAACATTTATCACATAAACAAAATAAAAACATTCATCTCAGAATAGAAAAGGAAATACGTTATGAATTAATATAAACTATTTATTGAAATAATACTATAATAAAGTATAAGCACTAAACTAAAATAAATAATCAAAAGCGGTAAAGCTGGAGGAGAGATCCGCTAAGGTTCCGCAAACTCCTACTGAATCTCCTGCACGTCCTCCTGATCTAGCTCAACAAACTACTCAAAATATAGCAAATTGCCAGATCCCAAAAGTACCATATGTTAGACAATAAGTCTAACACATCGAAACTAATGTAATAGTTTAAATTGTTTACTTAATATTTAAATAATGTATACAAAGCTGTAGAAAAACAGTAAAAGTAACTGAAAATTTGAAACTGTATAAAACTGAAGTAAAAAAAAGATTGTATACTGAATACAGTATAACCTATCTAATGTAATACTGTCTAAAGTAATAGCCTGCCCAATGTAATATTATTTTCGGTCCTGACTTAGGACCCATATTAAATGTAATAAATCTCCCTAAAGTGATACTTGATAGCCAAAAGTCAGTCCCAAATATTTTCTAAAGTAATATTTACTATATAACGAGGAACAAATGACTGCCAAAAATCTATATGGCTACATATTTACTTATAAATTGAGTTCAAAATAGTTACTGAGCCTTGGGAAAGAATTCTGAAATGGACTTCTGCACTAGTTGTTGGTCTTGATCTTCCCAATCTTGTCCTTCATCTTTTGGAGGCTTAGCAAGAAGTCCTAGTTCAATTCTAACTATTGCAACCAGAAGTTTTTGAGAGTCTGCATGACCTCGAGTGCATGAGTTGGCATGACACGAGGAAACTCTTCGGTGTTATCTTCCTATTCCTCCACATGATTAGATTGAATGTGTTTTGCAATGATCTCTTCTTCATCTAGAGTGTAGGCAACCTCCTCCTCAGCAGGGTAGTCAAGAAGGACTCTGATGTCTATTGGGTTCTTGTACCGAAGCTGGCATATTTGAGCTCAAAGATCTTCGATGACCTTATTATCGACCAGCTGATGGGTAGAATCTTTAGAAGTTCCCAAAGCAACTGAGCGAATATTGTAATGAAGGAAGCAATTAGAGATTATTTCAGCCTTGACATCCGAGTTCTAGATTGCAATCGCCATCCGAATGGCCTGGAGAACATCAATCTTCTCAGGATCTTCCTTATTATGCTCGAGATGCTGAAGGAGCAAGCAATTTAAGCTTCTGTGATTATAGGCTTTCAGTTTCCTGATTATTTTGCGTCGCACGGCTGGAGTTTCAAAGTCGTATTTGGTTGAAGGTAAAAAATCGTGGTGTTGCGCAACCGGAGAACTATCGGAAGTTGGGCAAGCGGGATATGAGCACTGCATTTATCATTAATTAAAAGAACTTGGCATCCGACCATGTGAGCATCAAAAGTTTTCTGCCATTCGATGAAGATGACTTGCATCATCCATACTATGTTGTTGTTTGGTACTTGCACCCAATGGTGTCAAGGTTGATGTTTTTGAAACAACGCGGATTCTTTAACTTTCCAATGACAAGGAGCGGCAGCTTGTCACTTCCATCTCTATTGCAGCACACTGCCAAGGTGATACGCTCCTTGTTTTGTTTGCGGCCTTCCAACTGCTTGGTTTCCAGCGAATTATTTGTCTGTAAATTAGTTTGCATAAGCATAAAGTGTCACTCATGTGACAAAGAAGGCCACTTGCCAAAACCTAACAAATCTGTAGCCGATAAAATAGATAGGTTTCATCCATGTTATAGATATACTTCCAGTCGTACTTGTCCAGAGTCTTCAGAATGTTAGGGAGTGATTCCTCGATGAGCGTAATATCAACTAAAGTGCTCCTATCTAAAGCAGTGATAGGACTTGATTCCATGACAATTCTTGAATGATTCCACCCAACCATTATAGAACTCAAATAGATCATACTCAAGGTAGAGGCGGTCAAGAAAGAGTGCTGCTTTATCTTTGATGAGATCCCCGCTCACATGGATGTGATCCTGATGGCTAAGAAATGACTCGATGAGAGCAGATTCCATTTGAGGATACCTAACAGTCCTTTGACTCTTTCCATCAAGGTTCGTAATGTCGGTCTTCTCCAGGATCTTGACTTTCCTTTTGAAAAGGCTCGGAATTGTAGACTGACTGACTTTCACCTCGTGCGTCTGTTCCAGCCACTGAATGAGCTTTTATTGGCTGAGCTTAGGATTTTACTTAAAATCATTAGTTGGAAAAGTTGTATGCACATATTTAGTATGTTTCCAAG
The DNA here is from genome assembly GCA_016760335.1 of Gastrodia elata. NCBI lineage: Eukaryota > Viridiplantae > Streptophyta > Magnoliopsida > Asparagales > Orchidaceae > Gastrodia > Gastrodia elata. Next base: position 2,628,666 of record CM028679.1, read on the forward strand.
GAAGGTGTATTTAACACTTAGTTTGTTTGAAGTTACACCTATCAAAATGTTCTTCGATAGGAGGCATCACCCATTAGCAATTTTTATTTCACTCAAACTAAGCTATTAAATACCTTAACTACAAGCAAACTTAGTGTCCTAAGGAGGGTATTTTGAAATACTTAGTTTGTTTGAGTCCACCACTATCATAGCATTCTTTGATAGAAGGCATCACCCATTGGTGATTTTTATTTCACTCAAACTAAAGATTTAAGTCCCTAATTATAACACTCTTAGGATCGGAGGATTTACTCAAAGTGGACTGTATCCGCCTAAGCTCGCAAGATAGTACAAAGATAAGTCTTATTTAAGGTGACTCAACTAATCCTGAATACTGCTGAATTGATCCAGTATTATGGATATACACTACTATACTCAACTAATAATCTAGGTTTAGTGAATGCTATTTAACCCGCAAGGATCACCAAAGCTATGAATTTAGACTTCACTAGAATAAATCCTATACAAGGTTCCAAGGATGTGACCAAAAGGTCACCCAATATAAGCTACTATCATATGGGAGGAATTTCATGCTAAGTACTTTAGGTGATTCTACCACAAGGGTTGAAGATCAACCTCTAAGAAAAAATATCTAAGATCCTACCTCAAGGTTCAGCAAAAGATCTTGCTACCTGAACATGTTATTAATTAATAAGGCTTTTCAATTCAATTATATATCATATGGTAAGATCATCAAGATCTTATACATCTAACATTTACCCTAAATTTATAAGTTTCATTTATTATACTTGAATTGATCAGATCCGATCAGATGGTTAGACCCATTTGATCACATCCTATACTATAATTATAGGATGAAATCAAGAATATTATTAGGATTTGATCTTGTACTAAATCAACATAGTTTTATAATTATTTTCATGCTAAGAGTCTTATATAAGAGAAAATCAAAGATCTTAAGCTCAGCTTCAAATATTTAATCATATAAATTTTCTTAATAGTCTTAGCACTTCAAATTCAATAATTTATGATCAATGTCAAATCATATGCATTATTAGAATCATGTTTGTTGCATTATCTTTCAATCAAGTTGATTAATTTAGTGATTAGGGTTTAGATCTTAATCATATAGGATAGGGCTTAACTCATAGCTTTTCCAACTTAAGATCAATAGTTAATTTACAGATCAATGACAAATCAATGTATTATTAGTAAATTATTGATGACAAATTTTAGATTTTAATTAAGTATCAATTATTTAATAAAGTTTTAAAGACTCTTATGTTTAAGTATAATTTAATATCAAATTAAGTAAATCCAGGTGTCTAATTTAAGTTAAAGTTCTCTAACATACATAAATATCATATTAATTAAAATAATGAGTAATTAAGGCAAATCAAATCTTAAATCAAATACAAAAAGGATTAGCACTTGATTATAAATATAAAATAATTAAGTTTCATACAATTTGATTATTAAGTTCTATATTGACCATATAAGCAATTAAAGATCCTAACATTTTGATTCGGTATAAAGTATTCAAGCAATTTCTTTATGAGGTCTAGAACGAATTATAAATGCTAAAATAGTGAATTTCACATTTAAATACACCTACACATTCATACAATGCTCATTTTTACTAAATTTGGTTTTAATTTTAGTATGATTGACCCCATTAGGGTTCTAGGACCATTAGAATGCAAAAATATAAAGTTTTGACTATTCTGGACAATTTTATACTCTACAGCTCATTTAATTTATTTTTATAAATAATTATATGCCACTGCAATGCGCTGTAGCATGCTACGGTGTGCTACAATAGACGCATTTTTTAAACTTCAGGCGCTACTGTGCGCGGTAGCGCCCGACGGTGATTTCTCCTGTGCGAAAATAGTAACGGGTCACCTTTAGTACTAAAATACTCTTAATCTAGTGCACTTCACATGCAATACCATATACCGATGTAAAGATCTTTTTGAGATCTTTCCATTGATACTAAAATTAGCATGAACGAATTATTCTAATAAATAGAGATTAAAGTTCTAGGTACCCGTATACAGAAATTATGCAATTTTTGACTGAAATTTTAAATGAATGAGTGGGCTTCAATCAGACTCATTCAAGTTCGATTGAGGTGCAATAATCATGCATAGAATCCATACAGTAACCTAATAGAAATATCATTCACAACACTTTGCTATGTATGAAGAGAATAGCATAAGGAAGAGTTTTGAAAAGGGTACCTTGGCCTTAGGAATGGAAGAATAAGACTAGGCTGGTTTCTTGAGAGCTTAAAGGCTTGAAGGATCTTTCAATAACAGCACAACAAGAGAAAGAGGGTAGATTAGCTAATGGTCAAATGGAGAGGAAGAGAGGGCCGAGCCTCCATTTAAAGGAGAAGGAGAGTAGAATCTCTCTTGAATTCTCCCATCAATTATGGGAGAAAAGAGGGAAGGTCATGAGTCTTTTTCTTTTTTAATTGTGTGCATTAGAGGAGAGGAAGTGGAAGATAATTTTGGCTGAGAGAAAATAAATAGTTAAGTCTTGGCAGCTTATTAGGTTTAGAAACTATTTAATAATCTATTTAAAGCCATAACCTATATCAAGACAGCTATTAGATTAAAATCAGATGACTGAAATTTCTCAAGCCATGATTTATAGCCATACAAACTCCAAAAATTACAAACTTAGTATCAAAATCAGCATCTCGATGGACGAACCCACACATCCAAAAATCATTAGATTTGGACAAGTATTTTATTTTATATTAATTTTTAAGTAAAAAACTTCAAAATTTGCTACAATTAATCCATAGCTCAAAAATTTTTGAAACTTAAAACATAACGTCTTCTTATGATGCTTAACTTAAATATACAAAAATTTCTAAATTCTGACTTATATTTTATCTATTATCAACTTCAGAAGTTTAAATTTCATGAATTTATTTAGGATAATCCGGAATACCAATTGCGCTCAAATTTTTGTAGGAGGATCCCCTCAATATGCTTTATTTGAAAGTGTTTTTATTTAATTTTTTTTTGAATTAAATTAGGATCTTGATTTTCAATTTAATTTGATCAATTTAGGTCAAATTGACTGAGTAACAAGCTTAAGTTGTTACAGACTCCTCCATTTAAGAATGATGTCATCCTCGACATCATTACTAAGAAAGGGAAAGTAACATGCAAAAAATTAAGAATTGAAATTTGGAATTTTAAGGCTACCTGGATTCTCAAAGGACTCGGATATTTTTGTTGCATATCCGCCTCTTTTTCCCACGTGGATTCCTTGAGAGAGCGATTCCTCAACTGAACTCTTACCATAAGAATGGAACAATTTCTCAGCTACTTCTGATCACGAGCTAAGATTTTAATAGGTTCCCCTACATATGAAAGATCTAACTGATGAGATACTGCTAGAAGTTGAGCTAGGTGAGATGGATTTCAAAGACACCTCCGCAGTGAGGAGATATAGAATACCTTATGAACTATAGAGAAATCTACATGGAGTTTCAGTCTATAAGCTACAGAACCAATCTTTTCTAGAACTTCAAATGGTCCGACGTAGCAAGGACTAAGCTTGCAAGCTATGCTAAAATGATATACACCTTCCATTAGAATGACTTTAAGATACGTAAAATCTCCAACATTGAATTCCAGAGTGCAAAGATGAGCATCATGATTCTTATTCTAGCGATCTTGAGCTATTTTAATTCGCTGCTGAATTAGTTGAAATTTTTCTATTTATTTCTTCAACTAAATCTGAACCATACAGCTGAACACTACCAGTTTTAGACCACGCAAAGGGGTATCACATTTTCTACCATATAATGCTTCATATGGAGCCATGCCAATATTTGCTTGGAAACTATTATTATACACAAATTCTACTAAGGAAATATGGTCTTCCTAGAAACCTTTGAAATCCAGAATACAGAGGCAAAGAAGGTCTTCGAGAATCTGATTGACTCGTTCTGTCTAACCATCTAATTGAGGGTGAAAGAAGGTATTCATGGTAAGGGTAGTTCCTAGGTCTTGATGCACTGCCTGCCAAAATTTTGAGGTGAATCTTCTATCACGATTGGATATGATTGATCTAGGAATTCCATGAAGCCTGAAAATTTCTTTGATATACAGTTTCACCAATTTCTCCACAGAATCGGTTTGACGCATTAGAATAAAATGTGCTGATTTTGTCGGGGATCGAAGTTCGGGAGTCTTTAAAGAACAATTCATCTCAATTGAAAATATAAATATTTTTATAATTCAACAAGGACATAATTAAATAAAATAATGAAATTCACAGTCCTTTTATACATAGAGCCAAAACATATATGAAAAGTTACATCAGTTTAAAAAAAATTATAAGAAATATCTACATTCTTCTTGCTTCTTTAAATTCTTCTTCTTTTAATTTGGCAGATCTTCTAAGTTCTTTAATTATCAATACCTGAAAAAAAATTCAGTTTACCAGTCAGATAGGAGTACGCAAATTGTTCTTATAAGAATAAATCTAGCATCCTATAATAGATATGAATCACATATGAAAATGACTAAAAATAAGACTGCAAGTAAAGTAAGCAATTTTCAAATGCAATTTCTGCCCTGCAAAATAGCTATGAAAATCAACATATATGAAATAATTTTTTATCAAAAGCATTTGTAACAATAGGTCGAGTCCGTAGACTCTTGAGCCCAAATGGGTAAACCCATAGGCATAACCTGTAGGAAGCTTATCTCGCCACCCGTCGGTAGCTTAATCAAATAATAATTATTGGTGTGTCTTTCCTCTGGATTTGCCTACTTCCTACAAGAGGCTAAATCCCACCATATAACTCCCAGGGGCTGCCAGCAGGCCCAATCTGTACAGGTTCTCAGTGTTGCGTTCCACCCTTCAAAGATAAACACCACAAAATATATATACTGCGTTTCATTCTTTTTGTTACATGCTATTTGATATAAATCTTTTGCATATTAAAATGCGATAAGCAGTGCAAATAATATTCAAATGGAAAATGGCTCAAATAAGAATACTGAAATATGACTTATAAGTAAAATTGCGTACCTGACTGTTTTGATTCCAAATCAACCAATTTAATTTATTTGATCTGCCAAAAGTAGTTTAAGTCATTAATTTAATGCTTTATAATTTTAACATGTTTTGTAATAATAGGTTTTTATGATATTGATACTTGGATTTATTGAATTAATTATTTTTATGACTAATATTTTCAAATGAAAAGACAATTTATATGAAACTTTTAGAAATTTGTGAAAACATCTATATTTCCTATAAATTTTCTAAGTCTTAAAATTCTTAAAAATTTCGGCAGAGTCTCCTTTGTTTTTGTTCAAATTTTCCAATTTACACAAACAATCTCCAATTCTAAATATAGAGTTCAGTCCTTTTTACAGGACTGCTCATTTCTAGTTCTAAGAATAGAGTTTATTTCCAGTTCTAAAATAGAGTTCAATCCTTTTTATAGGATTGCTCATTTCCAATTCTACAGAAATTTTAAATACATTCAATTAAACTAAGCAGTTTAATAACCTATATCAAACATCTAATAGCAAAAGATGCAGAATTAAATTTAGCAATTTATAAGAGCATCGTTATGTGACTTTCGCACATAGCATTTAATTTAGCATTCCTGTATTAGTTTTACAACTCAACCTGCAAAGATTAATATCATTAAAGTTAGCATTTAAATATAAAGCCAAATTCATTTGATTTCATGATAACTTAAGTTTCTAATGAAAGGAAATGATAGCATTCTTAATCTAAATTCAGCATCTAAGAAATATAACAGCATGTAATCTCTTAAGGATAAATGGCCATTTTTAACTCTTATCATTAAACATTAATAAATGAAACCTTAGAGTTTGAGCCCGACACATAATATGCAGTCTAAGTAAAGCATTTGATTTCCATATGATATAAATGATTACATTTTAGAAAATAATAGCAACATATGTTTTATTTTAAGAGATGACAACATATGAAAATAATGATAACATTTAGATCTCCTAAAAATGATGCTAGAATCAATCATTTGAAATTTGTAAAATAAATAATATCATCAATTGATCATTTAACTTTATAAAATGGCAGTTGCAACATATATTTATATCTGATTTCTTATGAAATGATAACAGCATAAGATATCAATATTATTGCAAATATATGGCAACATTTGTAATATAACAGCTTCTAAATGTAAATGAACTTACAATGAAAGCATTTGAATTCATGTTAAGATATGGCAGCATTTATAATCAAAAGAAAATGGTAGTTACAATACTAATAAGAGAAATGGTATTCCATAATCTTATGTACAACTTATAACAGCATTTATGTTTGATCTCATAAAATATATGTAACTTTTGGATAAAAGGCAGCAACTTAATCATGTATGAGTCAAAAGGCAGCATTTGTATTTAATTACATGATACATGGCATTACTTAGACCTCATGGCAGCAAATGATTCCACACACAATTAATAACAGCAATTGGATTTATTAGAGTTAAATAGCAGCAATTTGGATTTCATTAAAAATAATCGCCACATTAAACATTTGATCTCATATAGAACCAGCACAGGATCTTCATTTAGGCAGACCCATAACGAAGTCCATAGAAATATCGAACCACTTCCAATCGGGAATGGCTAGAAAATGGAGATGTCATCTGGGCTTTTGGTGTTTTGCTTTGACTAGGTTACAGATATAACACTTTGCAACATATTCAGCCATATTCTTTTTCATTCTAAGCTACCAGAATGGTTTCTTCAGATCTTGATACATCTTGGTACTACCACGATGAACTTGGTGACCAGAATTGTAACTTTCCACCAAGATTTCTTGGTGCACAGATTTTGGAATCTATAAGTGATTTATTTGATATATAATGCTACTTCACAGCTGCAGATCGAAATGACTTTGATCTCCATTTTAAATTTCAAATAGTCTTCATCTTTAGTTTGAGAGATGGAGACATCTCGGTGAAAAGTTGGTTCTACTGAATTCATGGATATTATCAAGCTCAGCACAGCACCACGAACCGGCTGGATATCGGGTTTCCTGAATTCTTCTTTTAGAGAACTTGAAGCTATTATGGATGAGAGTGTAGTAAGATGACTGAGCTCATCAGCTATAACATTTGCTTTTTCAGGATAACATTGAATGTTCAGATCATAATTGCTACTTAATTCTAGCCATCTCCGCTGGCAATAGTTTAGCTCACGCTGGGTAAAGATATACTTTAGACTCTGATGATCGGTGAAGATGGAACATTGGACACCATAAAGATAATGATGCCAGACTTTCAGAGCAAAAACTATGGTAGCTAGTCCAAGATCATGAACAGGATATATCTTTTCATGGGGCTGTAATTGACAAGACACATATGCTATAACTTTTCCTTCTTTACACATCCCAATCTTATCCCAGATGCATTGGTATAAACTTGGTAGTTAAGGTCCTCCATAGGTCAGGCTAGTACAAGAGCAAAAGAAAGAGCATCTTTTAATGATTGAAAGGCATTCTCATACTCAGGGCTCCAAACAAATGGCACTACCTTCTGAGTTAGCTTTGTGAGAGGTGACATAATTTGAGAAAAGCCATTTACAAATTTCTTGTAATAACCAGCTAGTCCCAAAAAACTTCATAGATCAGTCACAAACTTTGGTTGTGACCAATCCTGAATGGTGCTGACTTTACTATGGTCTACTCTAATTCATTGGGCATCTATGACACATCCCAAAAAAGCAACTGAGTCAAGCCAAGGTTCACACTTGGAATATTTAGCATAAAGCTCATGGTTTCAGAGTTATTGTAGAACTATTGTCAAGTGTTTCTCATGACCGACACTGCTCTTGAAATAAATCAGAATATCATCAATAAAGATGATGACAAATTTATCTAAATACACTCTTAGAACACGCTGCGCTAAGTCCATGAAAATAAACGACGTATTTGTTAAACCGAAAGACATCACCAGAAACTCGTAGTGTCCATAATAAGTTATGAATGCAGTTTTCTCAATATTTGAATCTTTGACTTGCAATTGGTGATAACCAGATCGCAAGTCAATTTTTAAGAATAGTTTAGCTCCTGATAATTGGTCAAACATATCATCTATACGTGGAACAAGTATTTGTTCTTGATGGTTACTTTATTCTGCTCTCTATAATCGATGCACATTCTCATCGATCCATCTTTCTTCTTCACAAATAGAACTGGCGCTCCCTAAGGAGATGAACTTGGTCGAATAAGACCATTCTCTAGCATCTCTTGAAGTTGCTTATTTAGCTCTTGAAGCTACTTAGGCTCCATACGATGTAGAACTTTAGATAATGGTTGAGTGCCTGGAATCAGTTCTATAGCAAATTCTACTTCTCTAATGGGAGGAAGACTAGGTAGGTCTTCTAAAAAGACATCAGGAAATTCACAAATTATTTGATTCTCAAAAATAGGAATGACTTCTTTCTTTTTTCTCAATATTGTTACGAGGCACGCATAGCATCCCTTTCTGACTAATTTTTCTGCTTTCAATGCATTGATCAATGATGCTTGGGTATTAAATCATTCGATGGGGTTTTTGACTGACTTCCACTTCCCAAAGTGATTTTCTTCTTTTGGCAATTTATGGAAGCACCGTGTTTGCTTAACTAACTCATGCCCAAAATTTTTTCAAAGTTTGCAATTGGCAATATAATTAGCTTAACTCCATATTTTTGTTCACCAATAGGAATATCTATATTGCAGAATTGTTGTGATTGCATGCGGGCTCCAGAAGGTAACTCGATGCTCAATGAGTTTGCTAATCAATATGTT